>JAJQXH010000058.1:375000-1787500 GCA_022343465.1 Oscheius sp. G VE-2021
GCTCGTTTGTAGGAGTTTATCATGTACGATAGAGCTGGTCAAGGTGGATAAGAAGAAGAAACCGCCCGTGAAGACGGTCATTGACACGAGATTCTTCGAGGTGAGAGACGTTTTCTTTTCTTTTAATCTTGTATTCACAAAATCGATGCTTCGCTTTGTCTAATTGGCATACATTGCGAAGGCACCTTCCTCCAATTCGGGGCAGGCATTTCAGAAAGTGTATTCCTGTGCAACCTGAAACTTTCTCAGATTTCTAAAACGCGGATTTCTAAAACGTGCCCGGTTAAACACACTCTCAATTTCCATTTCCAGATCCCCAAGTTCCCGAGCGACATCGCCGACATCACTTTCAAGCTTAAGAAGGACTGCTGCGTGCTGACCGTGCGGAAGAAGCAGCCGCAGATTTGGGGCAACGACATTTCACAGTACGGACTGTGACAGTGGTAACAGCCGGCTGTCCCTACTCCCTCTAGGCCACAATGTGTATATTGTTGTATTTTGTATCCATGTTTTATGTTCCCAGGTCCCTTTCACAACCTCAGCCTCAGTATTCCATATTTTCGCTTTTCTAAAGAATCTCCCAGATTTCGACCGATCTTCGTCTGGTTGTTTGAAAATTTTCAATGAAATGTTCGATTTCTTCTTTGGTTTGAAGGAAAGCAGGTGTAATTACAGTGGAGATACTTCTTTAAAGGCTCGGATGCCTAAATAGGCTCGGTGTGCGTTTTCTATGTGGACGAATTGAGCAATGAAAAATTGTGGGTGGTTGAGATTTTACGAAGAATCGATGCATTTCGTTTTGATGTTTTTTATCTTTATTTTATAATTAATTAATTCATTTGTTAAATATAAAAAAGCTGATAGAAATAAGCCAATTGCTGACCCTCAGCATTTGCTTTATTTGGGACGTATTAAAATAATTTCAGATCTATCCTGCGGATCCCATTGGCCTCCATAAAATGTCGAGCAAGAAGGTACGGTTTTTGTGATTATTTTACTTTTGTATTGTCTATTTGTAAAAATGACACCGATTTCAGGAAAATGCGGAATTGGAGCTTGAGAAACAGTACCGGGAATACAGGGCGCAGTTTGAGTTGTGGAAGGAGAAGAACAAGTGAGATTCACGATTTGAAATGATAATAATACTTTCTTTTTCTCATAATAAAAAAAAATCTAAACTTGAAATCACATGTTGAGATCGAACCTTGTCCGTGTGGGTGGTATTTTTTACCTCGTTGGTTTCTTTGAAAAGTTATTTTAAACTACAGGTTTATTCATTTTTCTTTCAACATATTATTATTATTATTATTATTATTTAACGATTTGCTGCAGAAGTTCTGTGGGAACGGACGCCTACAACCAATACGTGAAGCAATTCGAGGAATGGGAGAAGGACGTGGAGAGAAGGAGGAAGACCATCCGAGACAAGGTCAGTTTTTCCTTTGAAAATAACTCCCAAACTGATATTTTAGGCGGAGAAGGAGGCCCAGGAGGCTCGAATTGCGGCGGAGGAGGAGGAAAGGGAGAAGAGGGTCATGGCCCAGAAGGAGGCGGAGGCGGCCGAAGCCTACCTTCAGTCTCAGCAGTCCTACCTCGCCCATCATCAGGCGGCCATGGAGGCGGAGCAAAGGCAGCAGCAACAGGTGAATCCACCACAAGAGAATATCTAAGATGGAATGATTCAGACGCACATCCATACGGTGCAGTACCAGGCACAGGCATTCGCCTCCGCCAAATCGGAGGGCAGTTCGATCGCCGTGGCGGCCATGGCGGCCACGGTGGGCGTGCCGCAGGGACCCGTGGCAGGCCCCGCAGCTGCACCGCAGCTATGGGGAAACCACAAGCTTCCCTATGATTTGAAGGTTAGCCCTCCCTCTGCATCTAACCGTCTTCGTTGCAGGACCCATTGTTCTCCCGCTGGGGAATGCGTGCCGCCCCTGCCCACACGAAGCCGGTCCTCCACCAACCCCAAGTATATCATTTTTTAAGCCTTCAATTTTGTGCTTTCTCCAGGTTCCTCAAGCGTGTTGGATGGTGATGGAGCATCTGAAGGAGAAGCGGAAGATCCTCGCCCCTCACGTAACGCTCCCTCCGCCGTCGCTGTTCTCCATCGCCACGCATATGCCAACCAACGGGGCCAACTGAATCACGGGTCATCGCTTCCAAAGTTGTTGATCTCTGGGTTATTATGCACATAAACACGTTTGTTTTACTATTCTCGTATTTAGTTGACTAATTTTGGTCATGGGAAACGGTTGTTCCCCTCGATAAGGCCACGGCTTCTTTGTATTTGACTGTTTTTGGGTTATTTTTTCCGAAGACTGAAATAGAATTTGCGGAATGTTTATAGTTTGATAACAAAGCTTGTATTTTGAAAGAGAAACGACAACAATATTTTGCTCCGCCTCATGCGAAGAACTGCTCTGGTTTTTCATCCAATCGTTGCTTTCAATTCCCCTGGAAGCGTCACAGGGACGGAAGGCTTTGCTTTCTGCTTATAAATGTGTGCCTACAAAACTAAAACCAGTTCTTTTAATGGATTTTGTACAATTTATGCAAGTCTATTCTACTGTTTTCGGGATTTCTTCCGTTTCCATAAACTCTTTTCTATTGTATCTCGTGTGGAAATGGTAAGACTTAGAGGAAGTAAAAGACTTTTCATTTTTAGCAAGAATTGTGTCTATGGTGCATACAGGGTGCTTCTTTTCATCTATGTGGCACTCAGTCTCATCGGAGGATGTCTCAATATCATTTTCACTATGGTAAGGAGAGATGAAAAACCCTGAGACATTGAGACAGAAATAAAAGAGAGAAATAAGAAGAATAAGAGTTCAGTTGATCCTCGTCTACGAAGACGGACTGATCTTCTATGCCTCCGGAGGCCTCACCCGCTACGTCGGCCAAACCTGGGGCTCCCCCTGCATCATCCTCTACTGCTCCTGTGTCATTTCCCTCCTCTTCAACCTAGCCTTCTCCTACTTCTACCGTTACTGCATAATATGCAAATCCCAATGGATCCGCATCTTCCAAAATCCTACTGCGATCATAAGAATCCTTGGTTTGATGCTTCTTTCTCTTTTGATGCTTTCCACTCTGACCCTCTGCTGGATGCAACCGGACAAAGAGAAGAATCTACTCTTCGGGGAATACTTCTCTCACCACTTTAAGAGAAAAATTTCAATGGAGCCTTACATTGGAATCATATCTCATGTTAGTTTGCACTTTACACACATGCACACGTGTCCAAAATTATCAATCTTTTTTTTTCAGAGAAACAGCACGATCGAACCCATTTTCGCTGGTATTTTCACAATTAGAATTTTCAGTTGCACAAGTCTTATGCTTCTGATTCTCTTCTTCGGAGTGAACATCTTCCTGACCTTGAGAAAAGAGGTCAAAGATGTGTGTCAAAGTTTCAGTATTGTGCAAAAACAATACAAGCTCTTCTTCCTCCTCTTCATGCAGGTGACATATCCCCCTCAATGAAACTTTGTTTCCAGACGGTCACTCCCTTGGTAACCGTCTACATTCCATTGACTACAGCCTTTGCGGCCACCATGATCCGTCTAGATCTCTCCTTTTTCAACGACGTCATCTCATTGCTTCAGCCGGTGTCTCAACTGATAGACCCTGTCCTTGTCATTTGCTGTGTAGCCGAGTATAGAACCCTAGCCTTCAAGTTCTTCCAGAAAAGCAGAGACGCCAGTACTGTGCCTACTGTACACTCTTCCTCGCAGAACCAGATATGACCATACCATTCCTGTCTATGACAAAAGTCTTTAGATTGCTTAATAAAGCAGTTCCGTGATTGTTGTTTCTTCTGTTTTAGACGTATGCTGAAAGAGTACCATGGCTTGATCAAGCAGATGCAGTTCATTAGTCATTTGCCTTTTTTAATCTCAGAATTTCCATTTCAAATTAAAATGATTCTCAAAGTTGTGATATAAAACAAGGCGAGAAACTTACTGATTGCCAGTGAGTTTGATTTGAATACAGCTGTATTTCGAATAATTTTGTTGGTTCGCATAAATGAAACTGTTACATTTGCATATCCTTAATTTACGATAATTATTCCACCTCCTTGTCATTTCTTGCGATGCTGTCGGCGGAGGTGGTTCGCTCCAACCAAGGAGGCGACAAAATCGTCAAGGAGAACGTTGGTGAGTTTCTTTTCTAAATTGTTTTTCTTTAGCAATCTGAATCTGACACATTTGATGCCTTTTAGAGTTGGATTTTGACCCGGAGGCGACCGAATTGGACTACACTCGCTACCGTCTCTCTCAGATCAACAACCTCGGAGAGGCGAAGAATCTCCAGAATCTCACTCTTAGATGGAATCTGCTCAAGAAAGTTCCCGTTCTGAGCGGATTGGATAAACTGACGAGGCTCAATCTCTACGACAATCAGGTAACCAATTCAGCAAGGTAGACTTCATCGCGTTTAGATTGACAAGATGGAGAATCTGGAGTCCCTTTGTAACCTGGAGGTGCTGGATCTCTCGTACAACCGTCTGGTGCAGATCGAGGGACTGGAGACTCTCACGAATCTCAGGGAATTAATGCTGATTCACAACAAACTGACTGTCATTCAGGGGTTGGATACGGTAGGCCATACTTGCTCTGTCGTTACTGCCATGTTCTAGCTAACCAAGTTGGAGATGCTGGAATTAGGCGACAACCGCATCAGGAAGATCGAGAACCTCGAGAAATTGAAGAATCTGAAGAGCCTTTACCTGGGAGCCAATCAGATCCGCAAACTGGAAGGCTTGGATGTGGTACCTCATCTGGAGATTCTCAGCATCCCTGGCAATGCAATTACCGTAATCGAAGGGCTGGCTGATTTGACCGAACTGACGGAGCTGGAACTTCACCAGAACGGAATTCAGGTGATTTAACTTCAGGGTATGAATTGTGGTTTTAGGAGATTTCTGGTTTGGAGAACAACTTTAAGCTGAATCGACTGGATCTGAACGGCAACCGCATCGAACACGTCGAGGGAGTTTTCCATCTGCAGAAGATGGAGAACTTTTGGCTTCGGAGGAACAAGGCAAGCAGAAATTCTTTTGGGTTCACTATCAGGAAATGCTAGCTCAGCTTGGTTCAAGAGGCATTTTGATTTGCGCCCCCGGAAAACGCTCAAAAGAGGATTAATTTTCAGATCTCTGACTGGAAGGAGGTGCAGAAGCTGGAGTCCTTGTCCTCTCTGCGCAACGTCTGCTTTGAAGCCAACCCCCTCTACAGTACCCTCCCCATCTACCGTCTCCGCATGCGTTCCCTCCTTCCCTCCGTCAGGGTGGTCGACGGATTCCCCGTCGGTTGGGTCCACGGCGACCCCTGGCAGCCGCTCCCGGACGACTTCTGAATGCCCCATCGCAGGGAACATGAAATCGTTTCTGAGAAACCTTCAGTTGGTCAATAAATTGTTTATCACATTCCGTGCCAGATTAATTTTTTGCTGTATTGAAAATTCGCAGAGACTTTTGTGCTTTTTTCATATCAAAAACTCAAAGGCAGCTAATATGTGGCTGAACTCGTATCTGAGATAAAGATATAGAAACTAAAGGATAGAGGAGACAGAATATGAATTTTTTAAAGATAGTCGACCAACGATCATTCGAGTTGAGAAATGTTTACTTTAAAATAACTGACTGCAAAGAAAAATCAATCGAACAACTAGGATAGCTACATTTGAAGGCAAGCAATGTCGAAAGAGTGATAGTCTCCGCTTGCTACATAACCATTTGCATAGAATTGAAGTTTGTATTCATTTAGTATGTATTTTGTATGTTGCCAAGTTCTTTTCATCCTTTCAATCGAACTACGCCTTGACTTGTCGCTGAGAAACCTTCTGCTGGTCAACAATTTGTTGTCCCTTTCCGTGAGCCATTTCATCTTCTGCTGAGTAGGCAAATTCCCAAGGCTTGGCTCTTTGTGCTCAGTGCGTCAATAAACTATCAGGTTGGAATAGGCACGTCTGCCGAGTGTGCAGCCAAGATAAAGAGGTAGAAACTAGAGGCTCCGGGCAGAGACGATTGAAAAAAGGCGGGCAGGGCAGTGAGGAAGGCCTATTTTGGACCGGGCAGGGAACAAATCACATGCAGACGAGAGGTCACAGACTAAATGTAGTTTGTATGAAACAGACAAAAATAAATTTTTTCCCCGCAAGCAAAAATGTTTTTGAAACTCAGCCGTTGGTTTTTATGAGAGGTCTGTGATTTTCCTTCGGTTTATTTTCGTCTGAAACTTTACCCTCCGACGTGAGCAAATAATCGACGGTTTTTTATATCGTCATGTCTGATCCAATACAATTTGATGGAAAAAAGTTAAAATTAGAAACAGTACATGGGCCTTTCACTGCACTATTCGGCTCGCCTGCGTATCATTCAGAGAAGAACTTTAGTATACCTAAAGATGCCGTAAATATGATCAACAGCAACATCTTTCCACGAATTGTCTGCATTGATTGAGAAGTTAAAAGGAAAATTGCAGTTTTCTAGCAACTAGTTGGAAGTTTCAGTCTTACACAGATTGACCTCGACCATGCAGATCGCAGCCATAAATTAAGATACAGTGCGTGCCATAAGTATACGGCCACCTTTCTTTTGAGATTTTCAGTGAATTTGCAATTTTTTTAAAAAGCGTGATATAACTGATTGAATTCAGCATGCATTTATGAACAGATTATTTTTTTAAGATCGAATTTTCATTGGCATACGACTCTGTTACATGCATTCCCGTGATGGTCCTTGAATCAGGACCTGAAGCGGAATTTTTCTTGGTGCCAAAACAGACGCCATTCGATAGAGCGTAAAAAGTTATCACTAAATCTGTTCTTGTTCGATTTTAGAAAAATTTCCCTCGTGAACAGAGCTGTTTGAAAAGCGCAAATTTCGGCAGCCAATAGTGAATTTTCATTATTCTGCATTTGAATATCCATTGTTTTATAATTAAAAATTGGTTTTTCAAACAGCTCTGTTCACGAGGGAAATTTTTCTAAAATCGAACAAGAACAGATTTAGTGATAACTTTTTACGCTCTATCGAATGGCGTCTGTTTTGGCACCAAGAAAAATTCCGCTTCAGGTCCTGATTCAAGGACCATCACGGGAATGCATGTAACAGAGTCGTATGCCAATGAAAATTCGATCTTAAAAAAATAATCTGTTCATAAATGCATGCTGAATTCAATCAGTTATATCACGCTTTTTAAAAAAATTGCAAATTCACTGAAAATCTCAAAAGAAAGGTGGCCGTATACTTATGGCACGCACTGTAGAAGTGTTTTAAAGTTTTTTTTACGAGAACTTGTCGATTTCTTTTAGAAAGTGTTCTTTGCCTTTTCCTAAAAAAAAAAGGAACACGTTATAACTTAGTTTCATTGAAACAATAAATTAATCATTTAACAATGAATCCTCATGTTGAGATCAAAGTTCCATTTGTCAAGGAAAGACACTGCCCCATGATGTTTTGTATGTGGCGCAGCCTTATCGCCTCCTGCACGTGGTGGCTGCCCAATGTGACAGGCCCATAGGCAAAATAACATGTTTTTATTGAGGTAGTTGGACAAACCAGAAACAGTATGATGGCATGCATGTGAAAATGAAAAAGAACCAATTTGATTGTATAAAATGAACTTATAGATGCAAAAAAGTCTATTTCTGTACTGATTAACACTAATTCTAAACTTCTATGCCATCGCTTTCCCTAGAAGATTTATGCCTTTCGGTGGAGAAAGTGTCCTTTGTTTAGCAGAAACCATGGCTGTGGACAACAATCGCCTGCCTGATAAGGGTCTCCTGAGCGACGGAAAACAAAAGCAGAAACTAGAACAGCTCTCTTCGTCTGGCACTCTCTTCTCTCTCGTCGAGGCGGATAAATAGGCCCACGGCAGAGGGAGGCCAACCGACTCTCGACATGCCCTGCAAGTGTGGAAGTCAGTTTCTTTTTTTCACTTATTTTCCCATATTCATCTAAACGCCAATTTCTCTCTTTAGACTGCCAGAACGAGTGCTGCAAGTGCGGCGACAACTGCCAGTGCGAGCCCGGAAAGACCTGCACCGCCGCCTGCCAGGACAAGTCCTGCTGCAAGGACGGAAAGTGCCAGAGCTCCTGCTGTGGTTAGTCCATCGGAAGGAAAGAGATTAAGTGGAATTTCAGCCTCCAAGCACTAGAACCTGCTTCCAGACACTGTAAATACGTCTCTCCTGCAATGATACACACGTAGTCAATAAAACTTTTGTAATTACGATATTGTTCAAGTACGGGGTTTAGAGATTCTCAATTGCGACCATTAACGCCTGCAGGGGATAGAAATATTGAACAAACACAAAAGATGATTTACAGAGGTTGTGGATCTCTTGAAGGTAAATAACTCTCTCTCTCTCTCTCTCTCTCTCTCTCTCTCTTCCTCTGTTTCCGTCCCTCATTCATCTCGTTCCATCCACCTTATTTCCTGGTGACACCGAATGACAACAACAAATATTGCATGTTTCAAAAGAGTTTACTTAAAATAAATGGAATTCTTGGAGAGATGATATGTTCGAGGTGCAAGTCATAGTTTCGCATCTAGTTCTTCTTGGCTGAAGTGTAGCTATAAGTCATGTCCTTCAAAGAAACAAACCGCAGCAGCTCTTTTCCTTCTGGCAGCAGGACTTTTTCTGTTGGCAGGCAGAGGCACATCCATTTCCTGCTTCACACAGACAGTTGCCTCCGCATTTGCAGTTGGCCTTGTTGCAGTCTGAAAAGGACAGTAGATTAGTCACAGGGGGAAATCAAACTCACTTTGGCACTGGCAGTTCATGTTGGAAGAAGGCTGGTTGAGAGACGTTGGTTGTCCGTTCTCCGTCGGCCTGTCTATATATACTGTGGACGAGAGAGTGGAGGGTGCAGAGAGTGGGCGGTGCAGGCGGTCACGGGGGCTGCATCGAAGGGAGAGACTGCACACAAGGGAGAGACGCAGACGACGCACGGCCGAAGTGCAGCCATCGGCCGATCTGCGCTGACAAATAGAACGGCCGACGTGCGAAACCAGAGATTTTCCTGTGTTTCGCGTGGTGAAAATGATCTTTGGCAAACACGTCAGGGCACAAATCACATTCCCCGTCCAGATGAGGAAGTGCAGCGTAGGTTAGATAGAAACATTATATAGTTGTTGAAATTAGAAGATGTTCATATCTGTCTTGAAAAGAAAGAGTTTTTACCCTTTTTGAAAATTGAAAGCAATCTGTTTTTTTTCAGAGATGAGCGTTTGTAAATCGTAAAATGTGTTTTTTAATCGATAAAGCAAAATTTGATCGATGTTGTTAAAATTTGAAAGAGCCGTCGAAACTGAAGGTGCCCCTAGTTGGCCAGTTGCAGCTTGCGAACGACGGTTCAAAAGATGGATCTCTCGTTGTGCTGTCTGTGTTTTGTTTTCTTCAAAGGGGAGATGCCTCAAAGAAGATGTTCTTGAGTGTCGCATCAAACATTTTCCCTAAGAACCACGGATCCCATATCTTCATGCCAACCATTCATAAAACTCTCCAACCAACGTCCTTGATGGTCGGGCGAAAAAAAACAGGGTTTCAATGATCTTTTATAGGATCTTGTTTGGCCACACACTTTTGATATACCATTTCCGTTATCCCTATGATTTGTCAAAATGAATGCAGTCTTTCACAAATACATAGGATGTACGCTACTGTTTATTGACAATGAAAAGTATCATTCAAAGAAGACGATTCCAATCTGTCCGTTGATGAACTGGATTCACTTGCAGCAGGTCTTCTCTCCCTGGCAGCAGGTCTTCTTTTGTTGGCATCCACCGCGAGAACCACAGGTGCAGCCGCCGTCGCACTTGCAGCCATCCTGACCACACTCTGAAAGAAGATTGTAGTTGGTGGAAGACAATAGAAGTTTCCTTTGAAATAGAAACTCACTGTCGCACTGGAAGGCCATGTTGAAGTAGGAGGGTTGGTTGAGAGTCGAGACACTCGTTGTCCTTCCCCCAGTGGAGATCTATTTATACTGTGGACGAGAGAGTGGAGAGTGCAGAGAGTGGGCGGCGCAGCCATGACGTGGCCTGCATCCATCAACAGAGACTGCCCGAAGTGACAGGCGCAGCCAGTTTTTGGCCGAGTGCAGCCGACGGTCGATTCTGCGCCGACCAAACAACCCAACGGACGTGCGGGATTGAGGCTTTTCTATTTTCAGAGACAGAGATCCTTTGGGCAAACATGGGAAAAACCAAGGAACGATACACTTGGTAATGGGTTTTTAACATTCCCGAAACGCTTTTTAACGCGTTTTAAACAAATTTCTAGGTTTTACTTCGAACGATAAAACGCAATGATTCGCAGAAAAAAATTTCAGGTCAGTGTACATTTCTCGTTGATTGGGTGTAATGTCAACGAGGATTAGTGAATTGGTTGGTCAATGTTCACCATTCAAAACAAACGTCATTTGAATTGCACTTCTCCCGCCAAAACATTTCCGAGCGCTTCAAGGAATTTCAATGTACCTGCAAGATAACATAATCCTATCGGGGTATATTTGCGATGCCACTTTCTCAATAGTTTCTTAACTGTTTCCAATTGAATGTATTTATTTATTAATATTCACTGTAGAAGAAGACTGCCGAGGCAGCACATCGTCAGAAGCATCCTCCTTCTTAAAAATATAGTGAATTTAGTGTTAGTTGGGCATACCTTAGTTTCTTTTTCCAAACTCTTGTCCATTTCATCGGTTGTCTTGGCGGATGGAGTGTGATATGGAGTGCTTCCAGGAGCGCAGAGGCATCTGTCACCACACTTGCACCAGTCGCTATCGCAATCTGAACACTCAATCAAAGGGCTAATCTCTTACTCACATCCACATATGCAAGACATGATGATAGGGCGCTCATTGGTCTTTTCCCGCTCTATTTATCCAACGAACGAGAGAGAAGAGGGTGCCAGACGGCCAAGAAGGCCTGCACTGGGTCAATAGAAGGGATCAGGTGATACTGCCTGTTGTGCAGTCACGGGACTGCACGGCCTTGAAAAAAACATTCAGTGGTGTTCATTTCGACACAAACGGGATGTCACTGACCTAGCACTTTGATATTCTGCAACCACCATTCTACAAACGAGGTTTAGATCAATAACCCTGCAACAGTTAAGGAACAAAAAAAGGTTGCTCAGGAGTTTTCGCCAAGAATTGTTAATTTTTAAGCCTATTGTTTTAAAGAAGAATTGCTTGACATTGCACGCTGTATCCAGCGCATCTGTGTTCAAAGTTGTCTTTCTCGATTTACAACGAACAATACACCTTTTCCTTTTCTCAGGGATTTTGGAACTCAATGAATCAACAAAACGTTTAGGTGGAAACTGATTTATTTGCTTAAATATATTTGTCGTCGATCGGAGTATTTACAGAAGCAGGTGCTGAGGTCTAGTTCTTCTTTCCCCCGCAGCAGGAGGTCTGGGTCTTCTCTCCCTGGCAGCAGGACTTCTTCTCCTGGCAAGTAGTCGCACACTTTCCAGGCTCACACTGGCAGTTGTCGCCGCACTTGCAGCCGTTCTTCTTGCAGTCTGCAATCAAGATTTAAACAAACAGTCTAACGTTTAAACGTTTAAATTGCTTAAATCAAGGCGTAATAAACTCACTGTCGCATTGGCAGGGCATGGTTGGGGTCGTTGCTTTGATGGCCTTGTTCCCTTTCTCAGCCGTATTTATACGGCCGACGAGAGAGTGGAGTGCGCCGGACGGAAAACGATTGTGCAGCCCATCGATCAGAAAAGACTGCGCCAAAGTGACAAGCGCAGTTGTGCAGGCGAAGATCAATGCTGCCCGGCCCACTCAAAATAGCCGGCGACATGCGGAATGGAAAATGTTTTCTGTAATTGGGCAGGCTTATCGATACTGCACCTGACACGAGATACCTGCTCAATGGCACACGATGAATTAATAATCTAGAGAACACACGGGGCTGCAACTGATTCTTGCGAAACTGAAGGACTTTTTATTCTCATTCTACCGACAAT
Organism: Oscheius sp. G VE-2021; assembly: GCA_022343465.1. Taxonomy (NCBI): domain Eukaryota; kingdom Metazoa; phylum Nematoda; class Chromadorea; order Rhabditida; family Rhabditidae; genus Oscheius; species Oscheius sp. G VE-2021. The sequence goes on from JAJQXH010000058.1 coordinate 387,001, forward strand.
GTTATTTGGCTGCAGTTGTTGAACACGCGCAAACATAAACAACACGTAAACAACATGACGGCGTTCAACTTAAGGATTAGTCGGGTTCCGCCATAGACAATATTCCTGGTTTCCAAATAACCAGAAAAAAAAGAAAAATCCATTTTGATTCTGGATGAAAGACACACATATATAGGCATAAATAAGGAAACGAAGAGAGACGGCGAATAGAACGGAAAAAAGTGTTCCTGTCATCGGAAGACCGGATGAGGATCGTTCACTGACCTTCCTCCGTTTTCATAGACACGCATACCCACACATCTTGTTGGTGGCTGAATCTTTAAGATAAAATGTACCAGAAATCAAAAACCCGCTTCGCGGGTTTTCGCTTTTTGGATGGGCGGCCTTCGGCCGCTTCAGGGCCGCTTCGCGGCCTCAAAAGAACTACCAAATTTTTGGGTGAGCCCTCGGGTCGGGTACCAAAGTGCGGCCGACCGCTCCGGCGCTTCGCGCCTCCACGGATGGCGGCCGCACTTTGGTACCCTCCCCTCGCTTACTTACCGCGTACCCATTTCTTCTCTCTGAAAATGAGAAAACCCTATTCCTAGAAATTTCACGTTGCGCTGTTAACAAAGAGAAAGAAAACGGCCAAATGTACATAAGGATACCCCTCGCCCATCCTAGGAATGAGATTAAACTAACCTGCACATCTAACTATCAAAGAAGCACGCAAAATGAAAATACATTAGCATAACTACGGTCATTTCCACTGGCCAAGCTCGATGGGCGAGGAGTATAGTTTCTTTCGCAGCATCGGTTCTCTTGTCATTGCCCTTCTGTTTCACAACCTGTATTGTTTGCCCTCTAAAGTCATCGTATTTGTGTGCAGCCACCCCGTGCAGGTAATAATCATTCTGCCCACCATCGGACAAACAGACATTTCTCTCGGTTCCGCACGTCCGTTGGGTTGTTTGATCGGCGCAGAATCGACCGTCGGCTGCACTCGGCCAAAAACTGGCTGCGCCTGTCACTTCGGGCAGTCTCTGTTGATGGATGCAGGCCACGTCATGGCTGCGCCGCCCACTCTCTGCACTCTCCACTCTCTCGTCCACAGTATAAATAGATCTCCACTGGGGGAAGGACAACGAGTGTCTCGACTCTCAGGCTGCACCTGTGGATCTCGCGGTGGATGCCAACAGAAGAAGACCTGCTGCCAGGGAGAGAAGACCTGCTGCAAGTAAATCCAGTTCATCAACGATTCAAACCATCAGTATCCTCTTCAAAGTCTAAGCTAATCCTATGCTAATCAATCCTTGTGGGAAATGCCCTTGCTTGGAACGGTTGGAGAAAGTAACCTATTTGAAAGAGTGAATTATAAATTAACGTAAAGTTAATTGTTATTTGGAAAATCTTACCATTTTTAATTCCATTTGAATTTCTTACCAGATATGGTAGTGTGGTCTTTCTTTCTGCGCAGTCTTCTCTGTTTGCCAAAGATCATTTTCACCACGCGAAACACAGGAAAATCTCTGGTTTCGCACGTCGGCCGTTCTATTTGTCAGCGCAGATCGGCCGATGGCTGCACTTCGGCCGTGCGTCGTCTGCGTCTCTCCCTTGTGTGCAGTCTCTCCCTTCGATGCAGCCCCCGTGACCGCCTGCACCGCCCACTCTCTGCACTCTCTACTCTCTCGTCCACAGTATATATAGACAGGCCGAAGGAGAACGGACAACCAACGTCTCTCAACCAGCCTTCTTCCAACATGAACTGCCAGTGCCAAAGTGTTTCAGACTGCAACAAGGCCAACTGCAAATGCGGAGACAACTGTCTGTGTGAAGCAGGAAATGGATGTGCCTCTGCCTGCCAACAGAAAAAGTCCTGCTGCCAGAAGGAAAAGAGCTGCTGCGGTTCGTTTGTTCGAATATATTGGCTTATGTTTGTCTTCAGCCAAGAAAAACTAAACTCCACGCTTGGGCTCAACTTGAACATTATGTCTCCTCAATCATTCCATGTATGATCAATAAACTTTGTAAATTACAATTCTTGTTTTTTCTTGTGTTACGAAGAGGTGATGACAGAAAAGAAAGAAAGAAAATAAAAGTTAGTAACACTTCAAAACCAAAGCAGTTTCAAAGAAAAGCTAGAAAAGTGTATAAATCAATGATGTTTGTTGCCTGCCTCTAAGAGCCATCAGTTCCTTATCCTTATCTGACACTAAGGATCAAATAGGTACTTTCCGTGGTTTCCAGCACCTAATAAACTGGAAAAAGGGCTATCAGTTAGGAATTGTGTCAATTGATGGTGGAAAAACACGGCATTCTCACTGAGGACGTCTTGGCGACAAGTTCGTACGAAAATGTAGGTTTTATTTAGTAATGAATATACTCCGCATTTCAAAATTAAGAAAAATTTAGGTCCACATTTCAAAAGGGGGAGCTATTCTCTGAAATAAGAGAAGTAAAGGAAGCTTTGGATTTTTATCTGAACAACAAATTTGAAACAGCAAGAGAAATGTTTGCAGTTAGGTATTTTAGGTTTTTTTCCTTCCTAAATGAAGAATTCAGAAAATCATTGGATTTGTTTCACTCCTTCGGTAACAATGCAACGTCCTTCGTGTCAGCCATCATGGCCTTTGACAAGGTACGTTTTCTTTTTTCTTTTTAACAAGAGTGTATATATTTAAATGTTTCTTTAAAAATCATCCTTTCACATTCCTAGTCTTCTCTGGGTCACTCTTTCGAAACCTGTGAAGTTTCCCTCACCCTCATCTCCACCTTCCGCAAGCAGTTCACCTGGACAGAGTCTGTATTTGGGCATTCGGAACTAACAGACAGTTGGAAGCTAAATATTCTGTGATAAAATGGAAATTTCAGAAGAAATACATGCAGAGCTAGTCTTTGCCTTCACTTTGCTCCTGAAGGCTGTTCTCACTTTCCTCAAAGACGACAAGTTTTCGAGTTTCGTTAAAGGAGCCCTGGCTGTTCGTTCAAGCTATCGGTTGTTTAGGTATAAACGTTGTCCAGAAATTGATCACATTGTTAGTTTTAGGTCTTGCGAAGGTATATTGAAAAGTGAAGATGTCTGGAAAGCGATGGACGCAGAAGTTAGAAGTCATTTTGAAGGAGGCGTTTTACTAGGTAGTTTTGGTTGTCATCTTGGGATACATTTGACCTTTACAAGACCCGTGCACGTTCCTTATGCACATTTCCCAGTCAGCCAATAGAACACAATAGGCATCTAGAAAAAGTTCATTTTAGGCCTGGGTGTCTTCAACCTCGTGATGTCTACTCTGCCTGGAAAAGTTCTTCGTCTTCTGGAAGTCGTTGGATTCAGCGGAGAAAAGGTGAACACAAATTAATTTTTTTGTTTACTTCATGTCGTTCCCCTTGAAACTTTGTAACTAAATCATTTAAAGTTGGAATTAAGACAACGGGAGGTGAACTTCTGGAAAGTGCCCGTGGACACTCCGTCTATTCTCCTCTGGCTGCCCTCTTCCTCCTTGCTTGGAATTCCCTAGGATGTTTTACATTTGGAATAGGGAATTTTGACCTTGATGTTTGCAAAGAAATGTACAAATTGATAGAAACAAAATACCAAAATGTAGTTTCCCTTGATTGACAAGACTCTCTCAATTTAGGGTTTTCTAACTCTGTATTTCAAAGCAAGACTTCAATTGATTGATGGTCAAATGGGAGAAGCCGCTGAAACATTTCAAGAGAGCATTCTCTCGCAGGATTACTGTAGACAGTTTCAGCTAGGAGCAGTTTGGGACCGCATGTTTGTCATTAGCATATTGCATTGCATTAGCACTTGGTTCAGGCTGATCAGAGCCTATGATTTGGACTTTTCTGGAGCGGAAGAAATGAGCGAAATCCTCGAGTCCAAGTCCAATTGGTCTCCCTGTGTCTGTGCTTATCTGACCTTTGTGTTCAATCTGGCTGGACACACAAAGTCAAAGGCGGAGTTAGACGATTTGGCCAGGTAAGCGGCTGCAGGAGACACGGTGTCCAAAATGCAGAGAAACATTTTCAGAAGAGTGTCAGAGCTTCGACAGCGCATTGCCGGAAGAGCGGTTCCTTTTGAAAAGTACTGTGCCAGGAAGGCTAACCTTTATCTCAAAGAAGGAAAACTGCCGCTAGCTCATTGGGTAGGCAAAATTAATTTGTTATCAAACAGATTCCAGGAATTCATCTATTACTGGAATGGTTTTGAGATTTTGGCCAGGAATCCGAAAACTCTGAGGAGAGTGTATGAGAGCATCCGTGATGATTGGAAAAGGTCAAAACAAGAAGGTGAATAAAGTAAGCATAAATAACGCAAGGTTTCTCAGGTTCATTTGGCGATAAACTCGTCTACAAACTGCTCACTGGAGTGTGTCTGAAGCACCTGGGTGAACTGGGCAGAGGAGAGAAACAGATGACAGATGCCCTAAAGTAACCCATAATCATTCCTCTCTCAATCAACTTCAGTTTGTCCGCTGACCTCGGTGATGACTACAGCAATATTCGACCGACGGCTACGTACGAAATGGGAAGGATCAAAGAAGCCAATGGAGAATTTAAGGCAAACATTGGTTTTCAAATTTTACAATTAAAAGTTAAGGAAGCTGCAAAATTGCTTCTCCAGGCTCAGAGCCATCGAAAATATCTGCTGGAGAACAAGGTTCAGATGAGGATCCGTTGCTCTCTTCAGAAGTTAGATAGGAATTGAAAAAAGAAATTAATTTTAGAAATAAAGGGTGTGGCAAAATAAACATAATTGAGAAAATTTGAAAACCAAAGTCTAAACAAGACATTTTATAACACGAAAACCAATTCTGAACAGAAACGCTTCAAAGTAACAGTTGCATATGTCTTTATTCACAAACTTCCATCTCCCCTTGAATCTAGTTCTTGTCCACAACAATCTCAATCCTGTCGACGTTGTCGTGGCACAACTCGTGGAGGCAACGCTCAAAGTCATCCAGGTCGATGCGACGGCTCTTGTCTCCGATATGAAGGGAGAGACGCCTTAGGAGATCCTGACTAAACGTCATGTAATCTGGCATATTGTGGCTGGTCATACGTGAAAATGTTGGAGGTCAGCTGGTGGAAGTGCCAGATGACGTCACGGAGGATGGCGTAGCGGCCGAAGGAATGCGTGTGGGAGATGAACATGTCCCTGAACACTTTCATTAAAGATTTAACCCTAACACCTACCTCTTGGACTTGCTAAGGACAATCATCGTAAACTTGACGTCCAGTGGAGAGACCATGGAAGTAAAGTGGATTCCAGCAGTGGGACCAACCATGGAAGACTGGGCGGTGGTGGTACTCTCCATAATGTGCCGAGGCGTGGCGGGAGGCACCTTGGCCGAGCTGGGAGCAGACGCAATGGAGAGACTGCTGGAGGAAGAAGACTGGAAGAGGGGCGCCACGCGAAGAGTGTAGACGTAGTTGCAGGAACCATCCGACTGGGCTATGCACTCCAGGTTGGCGTCAATCACGCGGACGGTGCCGAGGAGCTGGGTGACGGAAGGGGACATCAGATGGTCGGGACAGACCGTACTTAAATTAATTTTTTTGAAGATAGAAAATAGCATTCACCTCGGCTCGGCGGAGGTTTCGACGGGCGAAGCAGCCATTGGAGACGAACCGGCGGAGGACAGCCTTCCGATGAAAATGAAATGGAAGGTAGTCGTCACCTGCGGAGAAACTTAGGCTAATTGGGAATGCGCCCATTGTTTTCCCTGAATTTGCATCTTTCGGTTGAACTAGATTGACTTATTTTCCATGTCTTGTGTTAAGAAAACGTCATTTCCGGGGAAACAGTTTCAACCCCTTGTAAAGCGTGTGGTTGATATCAGATGTCCCTGTTACGAAAGTGGCTGCGGTCTGCATGAACTGAGATGTTCTATTCGGCTGATAGCACCTCAGATAACGCCTTTTGTGCTTCCTCTCACATCTGCTCCACTTTCCGTCACATTGTAGTTCCCCTTTTCAGTGTGACTTTTCTGTATGATATGTGAATCAATCAGTATTGTTCCCTCTGCCTTCTTCTTCTTCCAAAAAGGAATACCTTTAAATAACATCCTAAAAACCCCTTTGTTTATATTTGTGAGTGATTATAAAATATCGTAAAATCCTTGTATTCAAGAGTTTTGCGAAGAGTGTCATGGTTTTGTGGTTCACAGCCTTCAGGTGACTGTCCGCCGACTTTACCCCCTTTATCTCTCTTCTCTGCGAAAGACACGTGGCTGTCGGTTGAATTTAGTGTTGCCAACTGGAACGTCACTTCGGATAACATTAAGAGGCTTTGGGTCACACGCTAATTTGAATCTGCTAGATTGCAGACAGTTTACAATCCTGGAATAAATGTTGGCATTTAAGTGAAAACAGATTTCGCATTTGTAACGTTTTCTTTTCAGAAAGTATTTTGTTTTAATCCTCAGATGTAGAATTGTCCCAAATGTGATAGACTTTTGCACCGAGTGTAAAAGACGCAGACGTTTTTGAATCAACAAAGCAATATTTCATATGTAGATTAGATAAACAATTAAGTTCCTTATTCATTTTATTAAGTTCTAATAACAAACTGATTTTAAAAAATTCTATTTTTGGCTCGCTAAGCCAGTTTCAAGTTTGATCTTGAAACAACATTTCACCCAAATCTTCCAAGGATTGAACTTCAAACCTTCTTTCCCTCCCAATTGGAATGACGTGTCCCCGTAGATGGGAATGTCTTCATTAGAGCTACCGAATGCTGCAATTAAGCTTCCTCGTCGACTGATAGCCTCCTTCGGCTGCTTGGCAACGCCTGATAATTCAGATTAGCCGCTCCGCCTGTTTTCAATAGCACTGACTCAGCCACGCCCGTTTCTGAGAACTCTGGTGGGAAGGGAACGCCTTCAGAAATCATTCACAACGGAATTTGATTTTTAGGTGAGCTGTTTTATGAGTTCATTGCCTTCTCTTCTATGTGTTAAAACATTCTCCAACGTTCATCAAATGTGGTGTTCAAAAACCTTTTATTACTAGACTCGAAAAACCTGCAAATGTTATATGCTAACTAGAAAAGTTCCCCTTTCATGTTTTTTTTCGAAAATACAACTATTTCAAAAATAGCTGCATTTTCCACCTATTTGTCCTGAATCCCGTGTCTTCGTGTCCAAACAACTATTTCCTCTTCGATGTGGGACTTCAGTGAATCACTTTGCTGATCATAATCTGAGGAGCACACTTCTCTATTAATGTTTTCTGCAATTCTGATTGAAATATCACGTAAAAAAAACTCTGAGAACTGAGAACGTGCTGTGCTCAGAATTCAGCTGTCTCTAATTTAAGAATTAACAGTTGGCAGGTGTTCTTAATTGCTCCTGTCCGATTTACAGGCCAATTCGGGCGTTACCTCTCATTTTTCTTAACGGCTTACAAAAGGAAACGAGCTTTAAAAAGTTTTATAAATTCTGTTTACATTTTTCTTCATTTCCACGTCAATTCTTTCCAAACAAAAATTTTAGTTTTCGATCCTTCCAAATCACACGACACTTTTCCTTTTTTGTTTTTCCTCTTCCCGCGGGATACTTCCGACTGAGTTTTTGTTCCAGGATGGGCGAGGTGGAACGGCCACGTTCTCTCTCGAGAATCACCAACTGCAGTGACAATGACTACGTGGATGCAAACGAAAACATCACATAGTGAGTCTCCTTTACTTTTCATGCTGATTATAGTGCACCTTTGCAGTGGCGATTCTCTGGAACTGTTGGATACAATCGCGGAGACTCAAATCACTTTGAACCTCTTCATGAACAATCGCTTCGACTTGGCTGAGGAACGAATGGCTGAATTGTAAGCAAATGACCTGAGAAACATTTAAACTCGTTCAGAGCGGACAAAAGTATGTACCACGCCCTGGGCTACAACACAATCCTCTTTATTAAAGCTATGCTCACGTGTGATAAGGTTAGGCCTTAAGCCCCTTAAGACACTAAGGCTTTAGAAAGACCTTGAACGATCTTCTGAAGTCTGCAAAGCGGCATGTAACGTGGTAGTGAACTACAGACAGAAACAGTCGATTGCCGAGTCAATCATGAGTCTTGGAGGAGGGCGGCCGAAGCATATAACTGACGGTAATCAGGCTCTATTTCTGACCTGAAGAGACAATTTCAGAAGAACTACATGCAGAACTGGTGTATGCAGAGTGTCTCCTTCTAAGAGCCATTTTATCCTTCTTTCACGACGATAACTTCACTAGTTTTATAAAGGGAGCTCTCAATATTAGGACATGCTACAGGTTATACAAGTGAGTAATACTTGTCTTAGTGGGATTCGAAAATGATCGACTCTCTATGTTTTGTTTCACCCACAACTTTGAATCAGACTGGTAAAAAATCTATTCATCTTTCAGATCCTGTGAGAAAATGATGAACGACGATCAGTTGTGGGAAGGAAGAGACCAGCGGGTGAAGGATCAGTTCGAAGCGGGTGTCAGGATAGGTATGTGCTATAAAACGTGCTTTAAATATAACATTCAGGGCTTGGAACCTTCAATCTTATGCTGTCTACGTTGCCTTCAAAGGTGTTGAGACTGCTGGAAGTGGTGGGATTCTCGGGAGACAAGGTGGGCTCAAAACTATCAGTTTCACTTTTGCTTCAGGCCACGGGAATGTCCGAATTGCACCGCTGTTCTTCAATGACCCACACCTTATTCGCTCCTTTGGCCACAATGATCCTCCTCACGTGGCACCTCGTGGCGTGTTTTCTCTTTGGAACAGGCAATCCCGACCTTCCTCTTTGCAGAAGACTCCTTCCAATGATCATGGCCAAGTATCCCAAGGTAATGGGACTTTGGGACATTTGTCAGTGGCAATGATTAGGGCTCAATCACCTTGTACCTGCGTGCCCGGCTTCTGTTGGTTTCGGCAGACGTAGAGAGTGCCGTCTTCTATTTCAACAAGTCAATTGAGTCCCAGGACTTGTACAAGCAATTCCATCACGGATGCTACTGGGAGTTATTGTAAGTGTGGTGTTAATAGTAAAGGAAGGCCACTTCAGATTTGCCCACGGGTACCAGCAGCAGTGGACGAAGGCTGCCAACTACGCCAGGAGACTGATGGTAGAGTCCAAGTGGTCTCGCTGTGTCTACACTTACATGCTTTGTATTTTCTTTGCTGCGGATGAGACTACGGACAATACGAAGAGACAGGAGACCGTAGCTCTCTTGGCACAGTGGGTTTTCAAACAGATTCTGTTTCCCCTTATCTTGGACTGGCGTAATGCCAAATTTTCAGAAAAGTGGACGGATGTCGTTTGCGAATCGCAGGAAAATCAATCCCCATTGAAAAGTATTGTGCCAGGAAGGCCAATCGATATCTTCAAACTAAATCACTTTTATTTGCTCATTATGTAAGTTATTTTTATACAGTAAAGGTAATACAAATTTAGGAATTTATTTATTTCTGGAACGGGTTCGACATTCTGGCCAGCAATGCCAGACTTCTTCAGGAGTTCTACGACGACTTGGAACGGGTTTGGTCACAACATAAAGACACGGGTAATTCAAGAAAATTGATTGTAACCACGAGGTTTCAGTTGATATAAACGACCGATGCCTGTATTTGTTCCTGAAGGCAGTCTGTCTCAGACACATGAGGAACCACACTTATTCTGAATTGGCTCTCAGGGAAATCATCAGGTAGCCTACGATGTAGAAACTTGGAATCGGCCATTTAGTGTGGCCTATTCTCACAAATTGACAGATTTCTACTATTTGTACCCAAATGCTCTCTACGAATTGGCTCTTCTCAGGATTTCAGAGGGAAGCCGACCGGTTAGTTTTCGAATTGGAAGAAAGTGTCGTTCGATCAGAAGCCTATTTCTAAAAATTCATCAATTATTGCATTTTCAAACTAGAAATAATTCAGGAGGCTGAGGAATTGTTGGCTGAGGCTCGAAAAGTCAAAGGATATTCCTTGGAGAACAAACTTCACTTCAGAATCCACGGAGCCATGGAGAACCTGGGTGCCAGAACACCGCTTAATTGAATTCCAATTGTTCTCTAAGAGTAAAACGTTTCAATTTTTTTACTTGAATCAATTGAGACTCTAATCTTTTGGCATCTTGGATGTCACAGCCGAAATAGTCAAGGGGGGCACAGGGCGACCGAGGCTTCTGAAGTTTCCAACCCCGTCGTCTTCAATCTAAATTTTTTGAAATATTTTGTTTCAATTGCTGGAAACCCCTTCAAAGTACAGATATTCAAACGAAGACATGTTTGTTCGAAAGTCTTCGCGAGAGGGTTGTGCCTCGTTTAAGAGAGAGCGGGTGCATGCAGACATGTTACCCACATGGGCCACAATGAAAATGTTTCCTGAAACATTATGGGAATTAGTTTTATTTAATCGAAACCTTCAGTATGTCGTTTTTCCAAAGTTTTCATAACAAAGTCGCTCCTTTTGTAAAACTGAGGTAAAGTTTCACCGGGCAAGAGATCTTTAATTTGAACAGCAGAAAAATATGTATCATTTACGGGAAATCCTGAACCAAAACCAAATTTATTACCATAATGGAAAACTAAAGAATACCAAATATTTTCAGTTCCTTTGGATGAATCCAAGTGGGAATATCCTTCTTGAACCACTCCAACCATTCGTATAAACCTGGTTCCACTCGAATTTCCACGGATTTTATGCCTAAACTTGTATTCTCAAGTTGTACTTTGAGAAAAGTAAAAAGAAAAACTTTGAGCAAACTATTAGAAGTACCTGCGCCTTCGATAAAATATTTCGCAGTTTGCACACATCGAAGGGCTGGAGAACTGTAGACAAAATCTATTTGGAGGTCTTTTCTGTCGAATGATTTCCCTGAAAAACTCCGTTGACTAAATAAACTGTGAAACGAAGAAACTACCTGTCAAGTTGGCTGAAAACGCCCCTACTTCTGTCAAAGGAGAATCATAGCCATAGGCTCGCCAGCCATCCGATCGTGGATAGACGGAATATGGCATGTTTATGTCGTGAGGGGAATAACTGAACACTCTTTCTTTTCCAATATGTACGAGGTTTGCTTACTTTCCATCTTCGTCAAATGCCAATTTCAGAAAACCTTCTCCTTTGTTTGAATGTGTGTTCCGAATGGGGTCGCATCTTTAAGTTTCACTTGATTAGAAAAAGCAACCGAACGACCTTTCCGCGTGTCTCAGAAAATAAAATGTACGTCCCATTTTGACCGGAATTATATTAGGAGGCTAAAATGAGCAGCTGAAATTCGTAGTGTTTCAAGCAGCGGTCATCTCATTTGCTGTCCAATTTCGAAAGGTTGCGATTATCGGCGAAAATCGATGGTTGCCAAAGCACACAACAGGTACGTGGCCTGTGATCCAAAGAGCACGGCGTCACATCTTTGTCAACTTTAAATCTTACTTTTGATTAACAAAACAAAAGAAACACGGTGCATAATTCAAAGAGCGTTTTTATCACCTTGTCCCCTGTTTTCCCACAAAAAGATGTTTGGTCTCTTTGAATGATGTTTTCCATAAAATGTCATGGAAACGCTTTGTCTACACTTTTTCCGACATTTTTCTCTGACGATCGTTGATAGCATTAGATTTTTCAAAGACCACGGTTTCATTTTCAATGTTTCAATAACTTTTTACATTCATTACCACTTCAATGCCAATTCAAACCAATTAAAATGGAGCATCAATGATTAAATTATTTCATTGCGTCAGATTATCCAAAATGAATTACGATTTCTGGCACTACGCCAACGGCAATAATAACCATGAATATAAACAACAGACAAATTAGAGAAACAATTAAAGGCACGGAGATTCCGCAGCAGACTCTTCTTTCTTTGTAGACATCGTGGTGGGCGAAGGGAAGGGGACTAAAATTATATAAAAAGGTTTAATTTCAATTTTTAATTGGTATTAATAATTGAAAGTTTGCGCAACATATTATAATACAAAAACCGGTCAATTCATCAATTAGGTTGAATCCATTGGCTTACCTGTCACTCCTCATTGGAACTGAGGAACAAGCGGCATCATTTGTAGAAATAGTAGAAACAGTTGGCGAACGCATTTTTCCGTTTTCTCACTCGGCGTTTCTAATATAGAAGTTCAATCTAAATTAGTTACTTTCAACTGCGCCACAGTGAAAAGGAAAGTTTGTAGTCGGCTGTCGGAGGGATCTTATCAGATCTCGTGTGCACGACGGGCAGTTGACTGATATGTGAATCAGATGCATCGATTTGTTTGCTTCCGAGGTGGAGACCATCACGAATAGGATCTGAGAATCTTTAGAAGAAAACTAGCAATCGGACAACTGTTTAATGTGAAATGAAAGAGATGTTTCGTTGCAGCAACGTATGAATTGCCTTTTTCACGCTGTTTAAAATCAACTAAAGTATTAACACCTTTTTTGTAAATTAATATTGCGAAAACCAAAATATAAATGTTTTCGTAATAGAAACCCTATTGCCCTTTTATCCAACCCTGCGTACTTGGAAGTAAACGCGCCCCACCTGCCAATTGTCTGTTCTGTCGACACTTTCTGATTTTGAATTTCCCTCTCTGCTTTGATTATTGTATTTTGCAGATTTAATATTTCTTGAAGAGCTTTTTTTAATTCGACACCTATAAAATTACTAAAATTGACTAGTGTTTTGCTATAAGTCAAAGGGATTTTGTTTTTCGAAAGAGTGCAAAACAATTTTCAAAATTTTCTAGAAGGGCCTTGAAAAAAATTTGATGCTGTCAATTTTTCAAAGAATTCGAAAGATAACAAATAGCCACGTATATTTTGTTGTTGGGTGGATAGATGTTGTGAAATTGGCAGGTGTAGTCGCGATAATCATCAGACGAGGTCAACGCGTCCATTCCTCGTTTGATGCCACATGTGTTTAATCTGTGGTCACTGAGGACGCTACAATACTTTGTTTTCCGTGCAAATCGTAGTTGGGATTCTCGATTTTAAGAATCATCTCGTGGACAAATATCGCTACAAGTGGGGATTTTCACAGTTCTTTGGTTCTAAAGAGTCAGAAAACAGTTTCTTTTGAACCAAACATCATAATTGCATGATTTATTACCGTTTGTCTTCGAACTAAAACATAACCTGATGTACAAAATTGTGATTAGCCAGACTTCTTATCGTCACAAACCACAGAAGCACTTTTAATCGATTCTCTCACCACCTATTGTGTCTCCAGTTTATACTCCAGTGATTCTAATTGCCTCCTTATTGAACTTTCTTTTCTTCAACGCTCAAAGATACTTTCAAAAAAGAAAACTGAAATGTTTCAGTTTAACCCATGGAATGTCAAATATGTCAAAACCCGGATTCTGGAAATCACTACGGAGCCTTATGTTGTAGAGCCTGTGCCGCATTTTTTAGAAGATCAATTGTAATGAAATTAAAGTATAAATGTAGGAAGAATGGATCGTGCTCGTTGAGAAAAGGTTAGTTTACAGAATTCTAATTAAACGAAGACCTTTGAGAAACCCGTTATTGTTGTCGTTTCTGTCGGATGAAGCAATGCCTCGATCTCGGAATGGTTTACGAAGGTAGATCGATGGTCATTTCCTAAAAGAAAGTGTGATTTTCAGACACTTTGGAATATGAAATGCAGATGGATTCTTCAGAATCGGTTCGTCAGAATTACTCAGAATAAAAATGAGTAAATTATAGAGTTCACCTTTGCGAGATAAAGATCCCGTCGATACATCAGATGGTTTTTATAATTTTGAAAGAATTTTTACAAACAACAAAGGTTTTCTCCTAGAATTCAAACAACGACTATTAGCTGTTTTAACTAAGGTGAGGTTCAAGATTTCTTATTTTATTAAGGAAAACTTGCTTATAAATGTATTCAGACGCCCAAATTACCGAAACTTCCCTACACTTTGTCTCTGTGTCAACAGGCGGCGGTCGCTTTGTCCCACCACAACGAAAAATGGCCCAATTGTTCCACAGAGGGGGTAGGTCACTTGTTTTCTGTCATATTTTGTTCAGTTGAATCTGATTGGAAGAGTGAATTTCAATTCTTTGATGTGTGAATATTATCAAGAATTTGAGCACGTTGCCTCATTTTGCATGGAGATTGAACCTTTCACTAGACTGTCTCTTCAGCAGAAGGTCCTACTTTCTGTTAAGTTAAAATAGCTTACCTTCAGTGGACTGTTTTAAAGCGTTTCTCCTTCCGTTTTATCCAAATAGAGAGGGCCTTTATGACTTCTAAGCTGTTAGGCAGAGATCTCGAAGACCACCGTGTTCTTTCGTGGGGAGGGCAGATGGCAGACTACAAAATGGCGGAATATGCCCTGTCAGCAACCTCAAACATTCCAGAAAAGGAATCAAAGACGTAAGGCTTTTAATTTACAATAACACAGAAGCTCAGAATATTCCTCTCGTCTGAAGACAAGTACGACAGACTGTTTGTGAGACCTTTCAAGCAATACAACCCCGATCAATTTGAATTGTTGTATTTGTTGATGGCCACCATGTGGGACCTCGAAGGTACTTTTCTACTTAAAATAGTCTAATTTCCGTCTTCAGGAGAAAGTGGTATTTCTACAGAAACGTTGGATATTTCATTACGGGTAAAAGAGAGATTATCGGAAGAACTCTACTGCTACTATAAATTCGAGAAGAATCTCAACAACTACGCCAGAAGGATAACCAAAGTTACGAGAATTCTCAATGCCACGGATGTCAGTTTTATGCAATTAAAACGCAAAGTAATTAAATTTCAGAGACTTTATGAAATGCAAGTTCAAGACGGGAAATTGTCCGAAACGTTCAACATTTACAAGATTGATACCAACTTCTTTGATCTCTGAGGAAACTGTGATAAATATGATTTGTATATAAAAGTTTACATCAATTTACACTTTAATAGTTGATTTATGCGGCGTGTTTTGTACATCGATAGTTTTTTACTTTTGTAAAACGAAAAGTAACTTTGGAATAAAATGTTTAAAAGGTCGGAGATCATCATGGTTTCCCCTACAGCCGACCGCGTAGTTATCAGTGCAAACAAGACAGTTCCGCATTTATTGATTCTTCCAACCCGAATCCTGTTTCTCCCATGTCATTCTTCTGAAATTCTACTTTGCAGTTCGCAGAATGGAATGCCAAGTTTGTTGCAATGCAGAGTCTGGAAATCACTATGGAACCATCTGTTGCCGTGCCTGTGCCGCATTTTTCAGAAGAACGGTTCATATGAAATTGGTTTATCGGTGTAGAAAGAATGGGACATGCTCCTTAAGAAAAGGTAGTTTTAATGGTGTTTTCATCAAAATTATTGCGGTTTAATCTTGTTATCCGCATTTACCTGGGGTATCCTTCTGGCTATTTTAAAATTTCAGAAACTCGTTACTGTTGCCGTTTCTGCCGAATGAAGCGATGCATTGACATCGGAATGACAACTGAAGGTTCGCTGAAATCCTTTCCTTTTGAAACGGTCCAAAATAAAAATGTATGAATTTGCAGAGAATCCTGGCACTTCATATGACAGGCATCTGGATTCCTCTGAATTTGTGAGTGAACAATTAAGTCTCCCAGGTCCACACAATGTTGGTTCTAGTATCCCTTTCCGCCAGATCTATTGGAAACTGCCCATGAATTTTACAACATTCAAAGAATCTATGAAGATCACGCTCTTTTTCTCTCAGATTTCAAAAATCGACTAAACGCCATATTGGTGAAGGTAAAAGAAGTGGACAACAGATGGTATGCCATTTGTAGGCACCGCTTACACCAAAACTTCCATACAAACTGTCTCTCTTTCAACAGATTGCAGCGGCCTACGACCATCACAACGTACACTGGCCAAAGTCTACGAAAGAAGGGGTAAGTACTCTATTTTATCTATTTTATGGTGTTATTCAGTTGAATCTACATGCTCCGATGGACTTTAACGCAATGATGTGTGAGTATTACGAAGAGTTTGAACACATTGCTTCGTTTTGCATGGAGATAGAAGCCTTCACCAAACTGTCTCTTCAGCAGAAGGTACATTTTAACCTATTTCAGTTAAACAGTTGCAGTGGATTGTGATGAAGCGATTCTCCATGCGGTTCATGGCAATAGACAGAGCCTTTGTCACTGTGAAACTACTGGGTGCCAATCCAGACGACCGCAGGGTGGTCACTCTGGGTGGTCTGGCGGCCAACTACGAAATGTCAGAATACGATCTAACCGGAATCACAGATATGCCTGAGGAAGATCTCAAAAGGTAGGCTTCTGTTCTTTTAAAAGTATTTATTTTCAGAATGTTCATTGACTCTGAGACGAAATACGACGTAGCTTTTGTGAGACCGTTTAAGAAAATCAACCCAGACCATTTTGAGTTCCTCTATTTACTAATATCTTCTTTGTGGGATTTGGAAAGTAAGATTTTTAACAAAGTGAAACTAACTGTTTCCTTTAGATCACTGGGGAATCGCATCAGAAACCCTCCACATATCACATTCAGTAAAAGAGAGACTGTCTGAGGAACTCCACTTTTACTACAAAGTTGAAAAGAACCTCCCGAATTACGCCTCAAGAATATATAAAATCGCTAGTTTAGTCATTGCAATGGATGTAAGTTTCAGAAGAAAAATAGGTCTTTTTTTTCAGAGAATGGAAGAAATGCGAATTCAAGACAGCAAAATGTCGGAGACTTTTAATATTTTCAAGATTGATGTACATTTATCAGACCTGACTATTTGAGTTGAAAAGATTTAATAAAATGAACATTTTGTGCTCTGTAGGGGTTCTTGTTGGTTCATATCGAATGCTGACAAAGTGGGATAGTATAGCCAGTCTAGCTGTCGCTGAAAAGATAAATGTCCCTCTGATATCGCCCACGCCTGAATTGATGAATTCTGAAGTATTTTTATTGTTTATCGAACTGAACTCTCTGGTGTTTGGCCTTCAGTTGAAGTTTGCACGCGAATACAATTTGTAACAACTTCATTACTTTTTGCCAGCTTACACCAGACACAATCCGGCTTGTATAATGCTTAATTAAACTTTTAGAATCAAAAGACACCATATAGTTTAGGGCAAATGTTTCTTTAAATACCCCCAAACTAGAATAAAGCCCGCTTATTGTCGTGGTCGCATAATATCTTCTCTGGTTCAGCGATCACATTATGGTACATTGTTTCTCACAGTAGTTTCGTCTGTGGGATCATCCCAACGAACATTCAAAGTTGTTAACAGATGTTAGCTACCCATTTTAATGCACACATAAAAGACCTAACTAACATTCCAGAACGGTAAAAGGCACTTTTGTCTTTAGCTTTCACTAGTTGATCTCACGGGAATCCGTTTCTATTCATTGGTTTGTTCGTTGTCGAAAACCAGCCATCAAAGTTTCAAAAATCTGTCATTTTGCACGTTTATCTTTCAAACAGAAGGGTGCTCTCTGGTCTAGTATGACGTTGTAGGCAAGGCAAACACAGTTCAGTCTGCGCCAACCAATCGATGGCCCTCTTTGGCCCTGCACTTCTGATCTACGAACAAGAATCCCCCGAACACGTTCTCTTTTGATTCACGATTTTCTAGATCCTTATCTGCACAAGAAAGGAAAAGTCAGTTTTAACCTACTCATGTATAAAGTATGATATATGTAAGCAAAATTAAAATTTTATAGTTAGCAGTGTCTTTAGATCGGAGAAAATTTGAAAACGGCGAGTGTTTCTAAATTATCTCACTTCAATGTTTTCGTCAGCAACGGTACTCATGTGTATGCTAACTTCGATAAATATCTTAGTGGTTTTTTACATTGGTTGAATTCTATTTTGTCACTATTTTAACAAATCTTGCGTAAATATCGCAAGTTTTGCTTATTTCCGCTGATTGCGGCTGTCATATCTTATCTGTCCCGCGGGCCTCTTCGGTCAGTCCACAAAAGGAAATGCAACGTGACTTTGTCCACTTTCCTTCATCTGACATTTGTCTTTCTCTTTCAGACTACACACCTAGGTTCGCATTAGAGACGGTGTATGTTTGATAATCAAGGTGTTTCGTAGATGGTTCCGCAGATAAAAATCGCAGATCGTTAGATGATCCTGATGTTATGCGTAAATGGTCAAACTAGACACCGTAGCTGGTTTGGAAACAAAAGATGACAAAGTTCAAAGAAAAGATGACCTACCACGTCCTTTCAAATTGAAATTTGCCCTTTGTGTCAATTGCAGTAAACTTGCAATTTCTACAGAATTGATATTTCAGATGGAATGCCGAATCTGCAGTCATCCGGATGGTGGGAACCACTACAACACAATCACCTGTCGGGCCTGTGCCGCCTTCTTCCGTCGGTCAATTCAGATGAAAATGACCTACAGATGCAAGAAGAATGGAAATTGTGAATTAAACTGCACTACGAGCAGAGGTAGTTTGAGAACTTTAAAATGTAAAGCATGTTTCAGTGAACCGCTTCAGTTGTAGATACTGTAGACTCATGAGATGCTTCGAAATAGGAATGGAAATGGATGGTGAGTGTCCGTAGAAGACATAAAGTCTCCTGATGTTTCAGAAGACTCTCTGCCTCCCGACGACGAGTGTCCCAATATGCCTTGCATTGTAAATGTCGATGAATACATCAATAACTGTCATCTTCAGCTGAATTGCTCAACCAGCCGCCTTCCCTCCTTTGACGAAGACGATGAATTCTTTTCTCCCAATAACCTATTCAAAGATATTCCAGCCTTTCTGAAAGACATTCAGAGGCGACTTCACACAATTCTATCCAAAGTAATATATTTAAATTTCATTTTTAAAACCCCGGTTTCAGGAGAGGACCCAATCGGATGTTCCCTACAATCGATCTCTTTGCCAACAGGCAGCAGTCGCTTATGCCAATCACAGGGAGAAATGGCCCACGTGCACAAAAGAAAAGGTTTTTATACATTAAATTCTTTTAAGGTACTTTTAGATGAACTTTGAAAGAGTTATTGTGCTGAATAAATTAATCTGCGACTACAGCAGGGAGTTTGGATATATTGGAGAGTTTTGTATGGAAATTGAGATATTTGCGGAGTTGCCGCTTAATGAAAAGGTAGGTAGCCAAACTGAATCATTGGCAAAATGGAAAGCTGGAGGATAGAGAAATGAAAAGACTTCGCCGTTTTCTAACGGATGTAAAATAGGACTTCGCACACTCATATTTTCCCAATGTTCGGCCCTATTTGTCCTATTTTCTGGAATATTCCCACAATCTGAAACCCTTTGAGGAAATATACTTTGTCCTTTCCTTGTCCTTTTTGTCTGAATACGGAAAAGATCCCCATCTCTCTCATAAAAAAACTTCCTGCGTTTCGAAGATCACCTTTCTTTATGGAAAATCAAGATCTCTGGTTTAAAGGAATTTCTGTTATTTCTCAGACCGTGGTAATGAAGAGATTCGCGAAGAAGTTCATGTCGATCGACCAAGTGGCTACAAGTATCCAATTGCTTGGACTTGGAGACCCAGATGATTCTAAGCTGGTGACCATCAACGGCCAGGTTTGCGACTACAAAACATCCAAATACGACTGCTCAGTGATATCTGACTATACGGAAGAAATGCTCAAGGGGTAGGCCATGTCTAAGATTGAAGGATAATGAAGTTTAGTTGGTTTGTCGGGACTGAGGAGAAGTTTATCCAGCTGTACGTCAAACCCTTCAAAGCGTTGAATCCCGATCGGTTCGAAGTCATTTACTTGCTGATGAGTGCTTTGTGGGACGTGGAAAACGAATGTCAGTTCACTGGTTCTTTTTTTTATTTGGTTTAACTATCTAATACTGAAACGGCAGTGAATCAATATGTTTAAAGAAGCCGAATAATTGCCAAATATACGTCGAAAAAATGCACAAAAATTGTGTGGTCACAAAACACAAACGGCGCATATCGGATCGATCTCCCAGCCAAAGATCCGATCTCAGCGCCCCCTTGTGCTGAAACTGTGACATACTTCTTTTCAAAACAGAAACGATGATACAAGTAACATTTTAGGTTGTCCATGTCTTTCCCCAAAAACCAAAGAAGTTGCCACCGGAGTCCGTCTTCGTTTGGCAGAGGAACTCAATTTCTACTATCAATTTGAGAAGAAAACAACCAACTATGCCTCCAGGATTTACAAACTGAACAACCTCACAAGCGCTTTAGATGTAGGCTTCTGAAGAAAATAGCATATATCTATTTAAGAGAATTGCGGAATTGAAGAAACAAGACAGCCAGGGAGCCATGACATTCGAATTGTGCAAGATCGACATGAATCTACACGATCTCACGTTATGATTCCTATATTCTAATTAAAGTTGTTTGTTTAAATAAAACTAGTACGGGATTTAAAAACATGCGAAAATCAATGTTGAGCCTTGTCAGGACAGAGTCCCTTTGCATCGATACGTCTTGCGTTCAGGACTTTCAGTTTTCGCCGAAACTGCATCGCTTAAATTGGAATCAAGTTGTTGCTAAGGCACAAATATGCTGCTGTTGGTAGAAAAGGTGTTGGTAGACATTATTCATGTTTTGAATTTTCCATTTCCCGATGGAATTCATTGATTAATAGCGCTGAATATCATCGTCCGTCTCCTAACGACCACTGGCTTTACATCTAACCATAGCTATCGTCAAATTATTTCGCCACCAACAATTATCTCTTAATTAATAAATTATCTGGGTATCGAATCGAAACTGCGTCACACTGAAACAGTGGAATCATGTGGGAATTGGTGAAGACTAATTGACCTATTATTGCTACAGCTTTCTGGGTTTGCCTGAAAACCACATTGCACAATGGTATTCTAAGTTGGCCATTTCAGTAAGACAATTAGTTTGTCCTCTAGACTTTAGAGTGAAGCATTTGGATAGCACGTTTTATGGTAGACAAAGTAGCGCAGCTGGTTCTGCCTAAACACAATAGGCAAAGGGATAGTTTAACCAAAGTCTTTGAGTGTCGTGTATCAAACCTGAAGCTATCATTTGCAGTAGTAAAGGTCAACCCGTGTGGTGCGTGAAAGACTACCTTCTAAGGCAGAGAACGTCTCGTGTGTCCGTGCCCAGATGGTCTGTCCCAATCACTCCTATCACTTTGTGTCTTTGCAATTCTCCGTGTCCTTGTGACTTTGCAGCAAAAATAACGGCCGCGCATTCTCTTCCCATGCTCTGCCCGTGCAGAGTGTTCGTAGTCTTCTCACAAACCACTTGCTCCACTCTTACTCATCAGTGTCACGTTTCGTTTTTACATATTTCAAGTGTAGTTTGCTCTTCAAGGGTTCTTTTCAATAAGAAACCCATGCGTTATGTGCTTTGTCACTTTTGTTACATCTTTTGTGACTCGGCGGGGAACACAGTCCTTGTGACCACAGCAGATCTATATCGCACGGCGCCAAAGGAATCACATCGCGGCGTTTCTAGCCAGCCTAATTTGTGTTCTTCACAAACATTCCTCTTATATCATTTTGCTTATTATTTCTTTGTTTGGTGTTTGCTCATTGAATTGGAAGAAAACCTTTTAACGTTCACACGAGTGATGAGATTGCATTTCTTATTCGAAAAAGTTGCGTGTCTTGGTGTCCCAGGGAAAAGACGGCCCCAATTGGTTCCAGTTGCTCCTTAGTCGTGATGTTATCAAAGCGGCGCGTAGGCGTTAAGAAAATATTTATTTGGATTTATATTAGATGGTATTCATTTTACAACACGTTTTCACACAAAAGTTTAACCAATTTAAAAACTCTTAAACGAAGCATCGTAGAAACTACCGTATGCGATTTTGATGGCATCTCCGTGTTTGCTCCTATCAGGAAGATATTTGAATTGCGCGCACTTCTGTAGTGCATCTATTTAATATATAAATTGCCGTTTAAAAAGTGTAACTATAAGTAGTCTGCCAAATGCCAAGTTGTCATGAGCCTTTGCTCAACCTCCCAGAGATTCAGATATGTTTTTTTTCGCTTCTATTATCCGTAACAGCAGGTACTCAACATATTCAGAGTTCAACAAAAACTGTGTCTGTTATTTTTCCTTTGAGCGTGTGTACGTGTTTTTTCTAAACATTTTGTCGATCGCGCCGCATGTATCCCATGAATTTTAATTTCTTACAATTCCATTCGCTTTCATACGCAAACTGTCGAAACGACAATTTCTTTTAAATGTCCTCAGTTTTAATACGAGAGAGCCGAACACAGTCGACCTTCTTGTAAATTCTAAGGACGCCCGCATCCACTCCAACAAAGATTTTAATGTGACTTGTGAATGAGAAATGAAAATTACTGTTGCCCTTGTTTTAAACATTCTTTTTGAGCCCCTGAGATTCCCAGAAGGGTCGCTTACCATTTCCATAATTTTTGTAACTTGTGAGCCTCCTGTGACTCGTGTCCTTATCTTCCATTCGAGGGAGAACCTGGAGATGCGATCTCCAAGATTTCGGTCCGATGTTTATCGTCGTTTTGTGTCTTGTGAACAAAAAAAAGTTTAACGGTCAGCCGCCATCACAAGGCACAATCCTCCTGCGATTCAGTGACGGCTTCTGTGGCTGCCGCAGCTGGCCAAATACGCCTTCTGTGCCTTTCATTCCAACTGTTTGTTATAGGATTAAGACAGCTTCATTGTGAATTATCTGTTTAGCATATTGAAGCATGTGTTAATTGCCCTCTCTGTCTTCATCGCTGCTTCTCTATTCCTCACTGTATCTCCTTATTCCAGATGGAGTGCCAAGTGTGCCAAGTGCCTAACCCCGGAGACCACTACCGTAAGAACTGCTGCCGCCCTTGTGCTGCGTTCTTCAGAAGAACAATTCAGCTGAAGCTACGCTACAGATGCAAAAAGTTTGGAAACTGCAAGATCACCCAAGGTTGGTAATTTGAATTCTCAAAAACTGAATGTGTGTTACAGCCAATCGTTACTCCTGCCGTCACTGCCGCATGAAGAGGTGCATTGAAGCCGGAATGACTAGCATTGGTATGTTGAATGCAGTCCAATTCTAATGGTCAATTTTCAGATGACCCGGATGCTCCCCTGGACTTTTTCATTGACTCTACTCCCTTATATTCTCCTTCGGTACGTTTCCGAAAATCTTCAACTGACAACGTTTACAGTTTTCCGATTGTTACGTAGTCACAGAATTTGATAATTTTTATTCACCTGAATACATTTTTAACAATTACGAAAAGTTTGTGGAGGAGTTCAAAACTAGAATCAAGTCCATTCTGCTGAGAGTGAGTTTCTCGCGGGCACACCGTCACACGCGCACGAATTCAGAGGCCAGATAACTCTCACTTCCCCTTCAATTTGGGAATCATCCAACAAACCACCATCGCCTACGAAAAACACAAATCAAAGTGGCCTAAATGCAACAAAGAAAACGTTTGTGGGCTTTTTATGCTTAATAATGTTAAATTTTCAGCTAGATTTTGTGGATACAGTCGATATAAATACGTACATGTGTGAAAACTTCAAAGAACTTCAATGCATTGCTGAATTTTGCATGGAATTTCCTCATTTTGCTAGACTTCACATTGACCAAAAGGTAAATTTAATGAATTTTTAAGTATACCCGGATTATTTCAGTTGTTGTTGCTTGAAAGATACATTTCTCATTTCATCCATTTCGACCGCCTGTATACCACAGTAAAATACCTGGGAACCGATGTTTCTGACAGGAGATTTGTTTATTTCAACGGACAAGTGGCTAATTTTGACAATGCCCTCTTTTGTGTTTCGAATACTTTCAACAGTCCAGTGAAGGAGTTTGAAAGGTGGGGTTTAGGTTACGGTATTTAAACAAATTTATAGAAATGAGAAAGATGCTCTGGAAAGAATGCTGACGCAGTTCAAGAAGTTCAGACTAGACCGCTTTGAAGCTATGTATTTACTTATGGGATCCTTGTGGGATGTAGAAGGTAGGTAATAAAACAAAATAGAGAGAGAGAGAGAGAGAGAAAGTAGTAAGACCTCTTTTTAGGAAAAGAAGGCTTTTCTGCACAAACCGTCGAATGTGCGAATGAAATCCGAGACCGCTTGGCTGAGGAATTATTTTACTACTATAAATTTGAAAAGAAGATGCCTAATTTTGCGTCGAGAATCTACAAACTACAAAACCTCTTCATTGCAATTAACGTAAGCGTCCACAGCAAAGGAAAATTAAGTATTTCTCTGCAGAACATTGAACAAATGAGGAGGAGCGACTGTGGAATGACTCAGTGTTTTGGATCACCGAAATGAATTACTTCTACGGTTTCGCCACTTTATGCATTTTGTGATTATGGGGATTTTATTATTCTGCCCTTTTAAATCGTTGTTATTGCGTGTAAAATACGGTTCTTTTCGGAAATGTCTCCTTCCTTATCTCATCTCCTACCCCTCGGCGGCAGGTTCTTTTCTTCTATCCCGTCGGCTGAACAGACAATGACGTTTGAAAGCGGGCCATTCAGTTTTTTTCTATCGAAATGCAAAAACAAAATAACTTATATGAATAAATATTGTTATGCATTTGCATTGAGCAACCATCAACTGGAAGCTTCCAAAGTCCAAAATGAACCGTTTGTTATCAAAAGTTATCGCAAGATTCGTCATTTGGCGTAGGAAAAAGAAACCCCCAATGCCGTGTCATCTGCATTGCCTGCTTTGTTGCCTCTAATCGCCGTCTTCCCCTTACCGAAAATCTCGGACCATTGGATATCCTTCCGATGCAGTGTTTAAAACGTCGTCTCTCTAAAAGTCGAGCAGGTCACTGACATTGGAAAAAAGTCATGGTGTCCGAATTGGCTGAAAGTTGGTGTAGGACCTTCCTATGACCTACTGAGTGTATTCTGTAAGTTTTAGCTCAATACCATTTTTTTCGTCTGGGGTTACGGTAGGTGGTCACAAATACGGTATTTTGGTCCAAATTGGTCCAAATTCAAAACTGGGGTGTTTTTTAAAATCCTCATAACAAGCTGACAAACAGTGTAATATAACACAACTTTGGTTTCCTACCTTAGAAAAAAGTTACGAATTTTCAAAGACCCAAAAAAGTGGTTTTTTGGTCTAATCACATGCAAGACTTATCTTCTGAGGAATTAAACTGTTTTCATTAAATGCGCCATAAAATTACGCGTCGAATAAGACCTTCAAATCAAAAATCGAAGATGACTATTGTTGTTAAAAATTTAATTTAATGTGAATTTTCACTGAAAACACGCATAAAAAGGCCATTTTGACGCTATGCCATTTCCATGTTTCAGCCAAAATGGGGTCGAATTTGCATCAATTATGAAAAATTTTGGTCTCATTTGAATATTTCAGAATTTTTAGCGCAATTTCGAATAGTTTAACTTTTTAACACTCCGAAAACAACATATTTCAAAATTAAAGGCAAATTTGACCCCATTTTGGCTGAAACATGGAAATGGCATAGCGTCAAAATGGCCTTTTTATGCGTGTTTTCAGTGAAAATTCACATTAAATTAAATTTTTAACAACAATAGTCATCTTCGATTTTTGATTTGAAGGTCTTATTCGACGCGTAATTTTATGGCGCATTTAATGAAAACAGTTTAATTCCTCAGACGCCAAGTCTTGCATGTGATAGACCAAAAAACCACTTTTTTGGGTCTTTGAAAATTCGTAACTTTTTTCTAAGGTAGGAAACCAAAGTTGTGTTATATTACATAGTTTGTCAGCTTGTTATGAGGATTTTAAAAAACACCCCAGTTTTGAATTTGGACCCCGCGCCGCTCGAGTTTTACTGAGACTGACTCTTAACTCATTTTTATTCCATACAATTTAGGTGAATAGGTTGATAGGTTGTTTCTATTTATTTAAACAAATGGTTTATTACTTCAAACTCAGAGTCAGGGCGTTAAACCCTTCCATAAAATAAAAGAAGGTGTGTGCAATCTTTTGATCCCGCAATGTTTGGCCAGCCGTATGTTCCTGACTGGGTATTGATTTTGCGCCCCACGTGGAATTCCATTCAACGGCATGCACTTTTAAAGGGATATTTGTGACCACAATAATTATAGCACATTTTTTTTATTTTTGGTTTTTATTAGAATAAGAAAAAATCTTTTAAAAAAAGTTTGTTTTATAGTAATTAGTGCACTATTTATCACGACGGGCAATGTGCGAAATTGAGCTGAGAACTTTTTCAATGTTTTAACCAAATTGGACAAAAATTTAGATTGCGTAATGTGGCGCAACAGAGAGTCGGCGGCGGAAATCTACGGTTTCACCCCACAGCAAATAGCCATTCTATTTTATTCTTTCTTGCGGAACATGCAAAATCATTTTAGCCGTGTTATATTTTTCAAAATTGCATTTATATAACAACTAAAGCTTTTATGATTGCTTGAATGAATAAATTGGAATTTTCTTTGAGTACAATTGATTCCCGATTTTATGTAAACCTCCTCTGTCAAAAACAATTTCTTTCCACATTTTCATCATAATATATATATATATATATATATATATATATATATATGTGTGTGTGTGTGTTCGATTAAACTATATATTCTTGTCATATCGCTCATCTTGACCTTCATTCAGTCAGCCTCTCTTGTTTTGCGAAGGACATGTTCGTAAAATTAAAAGATCACAAGACATTTTAATATCGAACTTTCCCCTTTCACTTAGACTTTGTATCCCCATTTAACCCCACTTTCTTTCATCTGAAACCTCGTGCTGGTGTAGAATCTTTTGCTTTATAAACTCTCTAGAGTTGATTGCCGAGATAAGGAGAAAGACAAGTCCAATATTAGATCCCAAAAGAACAACCCCGTCCGGAAAATTAAGTGTTCAATTGAATCAAGCTTACAATTAAAACAGCTAAACAAATTTGATTACTTCCGGTTTTCCGATGTGAAAGAACAGTGTATTTGTTTTATGCATACTAGACAAATTAAATGATATTTTCAAATGATCATATTCGAATGCTTTGAAGATGAGTTGCCAAATCTGCCACGTGCCTGACCCTGGCAACCACAACACTCAGAGCTGCTGTCGTGCCTGTGCGGCCTTCTTCAGAAGAACGACCCAGCTGAGGCTCCGCTATCGATGCAAGAAGGTTGGGAACTGCGAAATTACTGCAAGTAAGAAAGCTGCCTATTCTGAAACCAAGATCTTTTCAGAAAACCGATTCTTTTGCCGATATTGCCGTCTGAAACGATGCATTGAAGCCGGGATGACAAACCTTGGTTCGACCTGAATATATTGAAAAGAAAACTCTTTTTTCAGAAGATCCGGATCTATCGATGACCTTTTTCTTGGATTCTTCTGACACGGAAGAAAATCTGCCCTCTCTCGAAGAAGCCGAGTTTTATTCGATTGAGAACATTTTCAAAAACCCAGTCACTTTCATGAGCAAATTCAACGAGATTATTTCCTCAACGTTTTCAAAGGTGCAGTTTAAAAAATTAAACAAATCATGTTTATTCAAGTTCCGGAAAGGAAGACTTTTCCTTTTGCACTGTCTGGCTATCAACAAGTGGCACTTGCCTATACCAGTTTTGTAAACAAATTGCCAAAGAGAAGAGTAATTGGAGGTGTTGGATTATTTACCATAATTATTTTAAGGTTGTACACAGTAACAACGTTGATGTAGGAACACAAATAGCTGAGGGGTTCAGAGTTTGCCAGTTTGTGGCTGAAATGTTTATGGAGATCGATGACTTTCTCAAATTTCCATTTGAGGATAAGGTTAGTGAGTGAGTGAGTGAGTGAGTGAGGCATTCTTC
Source organism: Oscheius sp. G VE-2021 (assembly GCA_022343465.1). NCBI lineage: Eukaryota > Metazoa > Nematoda > Chromadorea > Rhabditida > Rhabditidae > Oscheius > Oscheius sp. G VE-2021. The sequence continues at coordinate 414,651 of JAJQXH010000058.1, forward strand.
CTCATTTAGCTTCTGCTGTTCCAACAAGTGTGTATTCCTCTCATCCATCTTCACAGAGCCCACTCGACTGTAGATGCCCTTGGAAATGATCCAACAGACTCTCGCGTAGCCGAGATTTGTGGAAGTATTGTGGATTACAGCAAGGTTAAATTTGGCACGTCGAATATAGCTGGCTCTGCAGAAACTGACATGCAAATGTTGGTTCAAACTTTCTTCATACTCCCACTTTTAAGAATGCTTGAGGCCGAAACAGACGTTGTAATGGATTTTCTTTCCGAATTCAAAAAATTGAAACCAGATGAATTTGAATTCACCTACTTTTTAATGTCCGTTATTTTTAAAATTAAAGGTAAGGCATAAAAAATAAGAAAAGTTTTTCATTTTCAGACAAGGAAAAATTCACAGAAGACTCGCTCAAATTGGTTGATGGAGTTCAAGAGCGCCTCTCGGAAGAATTATTTTTCTATTATAAATTTGAGAAAAAGATTTCTAATTTTGCCTCGAGGATATACAAAATGAGGAATTTATTTGCAGCAATTGAAGTGAATTTAAAGTTGAGACTAAAGGAATTCCTTTTCAGAGAATGGAGAAAATCAGGGAAACGGACAACCGAATGATCGAAACTTTTAAAATGTTGAATTTGGAGGAGAATTAGGTTGACAGTGAGAATTCAATGTTCCTAATTGTTAATAAAGAACTTTAAGTTTTTCTCTGAGAATTTTGTTCTTGACATTAAATATAAATTATTTTCATTGTTGTTTATGAGACACCTTCAGAAGTTGCATCTTCTACATTATTTGTTTATTTTCTCGCATTTTTTCTCTCCATGTTTAAAAAGCTCTGGTGGCAAAGCATTTGCTATTTCCTTTTCTCACCTTTCAGCCGTTGCTTATCATTTATAGGAATTATAGTAAATTGTATTTTATCTAAATCGCACTAATTTTAAATCTGTGATTTACCTTACCTTTAATTGTAGCCATAGGAATATGTTGACTTGTGATCTTATCAAGGCATTTGACAGAACAACCGCCGACCTTGAAATTATTCGGCCGTGTCTGCAGTAGTTCTGCCTGGAAGAATTCGTTGCAACTTTTTTCTAGGCCTGCGTGGCTCTATTAATTTCCGCTAGTAGCTACCTCAATGTTCTCCCAGTCATAGCCAACATATATATTTTACCCTACCCATTTGAATTGACCCTGATTAAAATGTGATTCGGAAACATCAATAGGCATCTTGATTGACTGCAAATATTCCCTATGACCTTTCATCCGCTGGGTTGCATTAGACCGAAGCAACCGCCGACGTCAAAACCAGTCGGCCCCCATGTCTGAAGGCAGTAGGGAATCTGGTTTAAGGAAATCTATGCCCTTTTCAATAGCACCATTTCAGACTTGAGCCATGACTTTGTTCTTTTTTTATTTTCCTTTTTTAGTTTTTCAGTCTTTCCAGATGGAATGTCGCGTGTGCCATATGCCAGATCCCGGAAATCACCACTGCGAGAGCTGCTGCCGTGCTTGTGCCGCCTTCTTCAGAAGGACGGTTCAGCTCAAAATACGATATAGATGCAAAAAGTTTGGAAACTGCCAGATCACAAAAGGTATCTTTTTGGTACAGTGAGAAAAAGTCTTTTCTTCAGTTAATAGATTTTCTTGTCGATTTTGCCGGATGAAAAGGTGTATTGCAGTTGGAATGACAAGTCATGGTAGTTTTATATCTTAAAAAACAAAATGAGTATTCAGAAGATCCAGGAGCCTCCATGGAATTCTACCTCGACTGTTCCCATTCAAGCAGCACAGAATCTCTGCCTTCTCTCATTAAGGAGGACGACTTTTATTCCTATGACAACATTTTCAACAACACTGATTTTTCAAATCGACTAGCCGACAGATTACAGGAACTTCTGCTGAACGTAAGCTTCGATACCTGACCTAAATAAGCAATTTAGAGTCGTCAAAAATCATCAAAATATCCGTTTAAACTGACCCTTTGTCAACAAGCGATGACGGCATATGAACAACACGAAGCTAAATGGCCAAAGTGTTCCAGGGAAAAGGTGTTTCTTTTTTAAAATTTACATTTTTTTCTTCTTTTTTCTCTTTCTGTCTCCTCATGTTCCTCTTCCTCCCTTCTCTATGTTTTTGAAATTGATTATTTTGTTTTTAGGTAACTCACTCCAGAATATTCGACTTCAACGAAGTAATGAGAGACTCACTGAAAGCATCAGAATACGCAGCTGATTTTTCAATGGAAATCGAACCTTTTGCCAATTTGCCACTGGATCAAAAGGTAATTTATTTACCCAGAGATCAAGTAATCCTTTCAGAAACTGCTCATGGCCCCCTTTGTCACCAGATTTTTGCATTTCGATCGCCTTTTCACGACAATTAGAATATTGGGAAACAATGTGAATGACACACGGACTGTTTACCACAATGGACAGGCGGCGGATTGCAGGAAACTGGAGATGGATGTTTCAAGAGTGACCGAGGGAGCAGATGACTATCTAAAGAGGTACTTATTAAACGTAATGGACAAATGGCATTACTTCAGTCTTTTGACTGGAATGGAAGAAGTCTTCGTCAACTACTTCATGAAACAGTTCAAACGCCTCAATCCCGATCGATTTGAACTCATGTTCCTCTTTGTTTCTTCTTTGTGGAATTCAAATGGTTTCGTTTTATAACTAAAATAAAACTCGGAATTGTAGGTAAAGTTCTAGAGGGAATTTCCGAAGAAACCCTGAAAGTAGGCTCTGAAGTGGAGCAACAGCTCGGAGAAGAACTCTACGCTTACTATCAATTCCACAAGAAATATGAAAACTATGCTTCTAGGATTTACAAATTGCAGAATCTCCTTACGTGCCTTGACGTAAAGTTATCACTGTTAATTTAATTGTCCCGATTTTCAGAAGATTGAAGAACTCACAATTCAGGATTTGAGTTTGGCCAAGACCTTCGATATAATGAAGATTAACACCATGTTTCCTGATCTTACCCAGTGACATATCACTTATTTTTCTATGTTTCTGTTTTGATTTTTTTTTAATAAGTTGTTCAACTTTCGTGTCAGTGGTCCTAAAACGCGGTTAATTTCCCCATACATTTGACCTTACGTCTTTTTGTGATTTGTGCTGCGATACGACTGGTCGTCGTGGCGCTGTCTGTGCGAATGTGTTCCCTGACCTTGATACGCGCCGAGGACACACGTGTTTCCACTTACTCTCACACTCAGAAATTACTCGCATGATTCAACTACGCCTCATTATTCGATCATTTATTCTTTTAAATTGATCATTGATCGGAACCTATTTCATTAACTTCCTATTTCGTTTTCTGATTGGATTTTCCTGATTTTTTTTTCGCAGAACATTTCTTTTCTTTTCCTCGGAAGTTCAGTATAGTTTTCTAAGAACCGCCGTAACTCCGATTTGAATACGGAATCCAGTATTTTTGTGATTTGTGCACTCCCCGTAAACATCCACCCAAAAACAAGGCGAAGACTCCCTGCGCAGTCCTTAAACAGTTGTTTTTTCTCCGCTCATGTTTTTTTTTCTCCCAAAAATCCATCTAACTGTAACCACTTTACTGACGTCAGTAACTCTTTTTTAAGTGGACATAATGGAAAAACTTGCTCGTTTAAAATTATTAAACTTTAGCTTTGGTCCTACTCCAAATTGGCGTTTTTTTTTAACGAACATTCTCATCGTAACTTATATATCCATCCCAGTTGATTTCTTGAAATTGCTCACTCTCTGAATTCCAGGATGAATTGCAAAATCTGTGGCTGCCCTGACCCTGGGAACCACAATCAGCCCAGCTGCTGTCGGCCCTGCGCTGCCTTTTTCCGACGGACAATTCAACTGAAAATACGCTACAGATGCAACAAATCAGGAAAATGCACTATTACAAAAGGTAGCTCTCTTTGTGACTTCTATGCTCTCTTTTAAGAAAATCGCTTCTTTTGTCGTTATTGTCGGATGAAACGATGCATTGCAGTCGGAATGATCAGCGGTAGGCCAACACTGAATGTGTGAAAAGACTAACGTAAAGTAAGAGATTTGTCCGAATGTAGAAAAGTAATTTAATAAAAATGCTGTTTCCCAAAAAGAAGAAACGGCTTGATTTGAAATCCTTGGAAACGAATCTCCGCAAACGAAACAAATTTCTTGTTTCAAATTTATAAGTTTAGCATTTTATGTTTGCGGAGATTCGTTTTCAAGGATTTCAAATCAAGCGGTTTATTCTTATTTGGAAACAGCATTTTATTGAATTACTTTTCTACATTCTGACAAATCTCTTACATTTATACGTTAGTCTTTTCACACATATTGTATACACTTTCTATCTTTTAAATAAAAGACAATTATTTTACAAGTCATTCTTGTGTTAACAACAAGCAAGCGATAGAGCTGAAGAGGATTTGAACCAACGACCATTCAGGCGCCGATCAACCATCTCCACCACTACACCGGGCGCACGCTCTTCATTAGCGTGCGCCTGTCCTCTTTACGGGCGCGCGCAACATGGGGAGGGTTCAAAGCTACCGAATTTAAATTGTATCTTTTCTAACCAGGAGTGGCGGACCTCTTTGGCGGTCCTCCACTCCTGGAAAATGTGGGATCAGCACAGTAGCTTTCTTTTGATAGTAAACTTGCCGGGAAGGCAATTTCAAACACCAAAACAGCTGCTCCGCAGCCAGTGCGGTGCCTGCGGCACCGCACAATCACAAAGTAACCGCCAACAGGAGGAAATGAAGGGCCGGTCCGGCCAACGATTTAGGCTAATTTCGCCCGTCAAGAGCACGAACGGCCACGTTCCGCCAAAACTCCGTCGAATTAGGGCCACGCACCGGTTAGAGAGCATGGGAAAATGAGAGACCCAGGCAGCGCACCCAACGCCACCCAAAACCACGCATCCTCCTCGTGTGTGTTTGTATCTTTGTTTGTAAGAATTAGCATAGCCTGCGCTCTCTCATTTCCCCCTGTCTCTCGCCGTCTCTCGCCATTTCTCGATGTTTGTCTTGGAATTAGCCTATTTTTGTGGCCGGCCTCGCGGCTGGTGGGCAAGCCCGGCTGGCGGTGCCGCAGGCACCCCTTTGCGGCAGTAGGCTGCGTACTGAGCGGCCTAAGGCCGCGAACAGAACGGCCGTAGGCCGCCTTCCCTAGCGGCCGAAGGCCGCCTGTTTGAAATTATAGTTTCCAGCAAGTTTACTATCAAACGAAAGCTACTGATGTGCTGATTCCACACACGCCAGGAGTGTAGGACCGCCGAAGGCGGGCCGTAACTCCTGGTTACCAACAAACCAATAGACACCGCTACGCTTTTGTAAGGAGGGATAGATAGATGGTGGAAGATATGAATGGTGAACAATAATGTGACCTTGGGTTAACATGTTTTATGTTCATAACAAATTATGGTTGCTGTTTGGAGCATTTCTCATCTGAAAGTATCAAATATTATTGCATTTCCAGAATCTACGTAAAAAATTACCATTGAGGCGATGTTTTTACACCGAAAAGTTCAATTTGAAAGGTTCCCGAAAAAATGTTAACAATAACGGCGGCGGACAGGAACGGCGCCCATTTTTTGAAAGTGCGCTAGAACGCGGCGAGGGTTCAACGTCATCCAAATTAACTTTTAAAAAAAGCAGCCGACGCGTCTTGAAGCGCTGAGCAGGAATATCGCAACTAAAACAACAAAAAATGAATGCGAAAACGCTGCGCCGTAAAAACCTAGGAAAACAGTTTCAAACGGCCGATTTGAAAACAAATTCACCCTTTGCTCCGCGCTGGGTACAATTCAATCTCAAGTTTTTCAGACGACACAGACACCCCAAAGGACTTTTATTTGGAAGCCTGCAGATTTGAAGTAAATCCTTTTTGGAAATTCTGTTGACTGAATTTCAGCCGAGTAATTGCGAATCAACCATGCCCTCTCCTCCAAATTACGACGATTTATTTTACACGGAAACCAATGTAATTGAAAACTATGACGATTTCATTGTGGAATTTAAGCAAAGAATTTACGAAATGCTGGCTCATGTAAGGAGAAATTTCACCCAAATTACTTTTTCCAGAGCCCTCAAGAATCTAAATTTTCCTTTGAATTGTCACTTTTCCAACAAGTCGCTTTGGCCTTTTCCGAACATAGGAAGAAATGGCCGAATTGCACAAAGGAAAAAGTAAGCATCCGAATGAAAGGAATCAATTTTTAAATTAAAAATAGATTTTACAATTAATTGTTTGCATTTGTAGCTGTTGTTCGCAGAGGTGCATGACCTGAATGCCGCCTTTTGCGATATGTTCAGAGAGTTGCAGAATATAGCCGAGTTCTGCATGGGAATCAAAGCCTTTTCTCGAATTCCTCTGCAAGATAAGGTTAATCCTTTTAAAAAATTCCACTTATTCACATTTTAGGGTAAAATCATCTCCCGTTTTTCCTCCTACTTTGTCCATTTCGAAAGAATATTCGTGGCGGTTGATCTTCTGGGAACAGAAGATGACTCCATCTGGAATATCTCCTACAATGGTCATGTGATAAACGTCAGAAAAACTCCTCTTGACGTATCCAAATTGTCCGACTGTCCCCCGGAGAGATATGAAGGGTGAGAAATTGTGAATTTTGAAGAAAAAATAATTTCAGAATGGTTGATCATGCCAGAACTATGGTTGTGGCCTTCGTTTTGGAATTCAGAAGCCTCAATCCAGATAAAACGGAACTTTGTTACATGTTCCTCACTTCACTCTTTAACGTTCAAGGTGAATTTTCCTCCTTTTTTTATTGTAAGCAAATAAAAATTCAGGGTTGGACGATCTTTCCGAAGAAACGTTGCAAATATCTGAACAAACGTTAGATCGTCTAGCGGAAGAATTATATTTGTATTACAAATTTGAAAAGAAAATACCAAATTTTGCTGCAAGAGTTTACAAAATGCATAATTTAATTAGCGCAGTAGATGTAAGTTATCATTTTAGTAACATAAATATATAATTTAGAGAATCAATGAGGAGAGAGCTCACCAAAGTCAGATGGTCAAGATATTCGAACTTTTCAACTTTGATGTTCATTTTGAAAGTATAAAAGAATGGTTATAGAAATTTTAATTTATTTTGTTTATTTTGTGAAAAAGATTATGGTTTTACACTATAAATATAACATGGGTAAACTCGCAATAAACAATTCATTTTCTGGTTAAATCAAAACTATTTCCTTTTTTACATTTACAATAAACTTTTTGGAGTTTTCATTCCTCGTCGCCTCCTCCGTCGGCTCGTCTGGGCTGTGTTCATCGTCTTCGGCTGCCTTAGATTCTTCTTCGAGTTCTGACTTCTCGCCGAAGCCTTCCTTTCTTCAGCTCCTTCTCACAAATAAATATGACGTCTTTCCCTGACCATTCTCATTATCTCCCACGTAAAGTTGCGTGACGCTTAAACCACCGTCACGTGTATTCCCCGGAGAGAACTCATTTTCTTCCAGTTCGGCATGAACGGCGGTGTTGCGACAGCCTCCTCTGTAAGCCTGCACCCTCTCTTCCATTCACCTGCTTTCTTTAGTCGGGGGTGCTATCGTCGCCCAGCTACACTCTTCTGGAAAGGGAGGACGGGCGGTTGACCACGGGCCTCGAGGAGAAGGTCACCTGGCCTCAGAGACCCGTCTTCGGACGCTACTCTGAAATCGAGGAGATCAAAAGTCGGAGGCAGTTCCGAGGAAGGAAGAAGGGGCCGGAGAGTGCCCGCTCGGTTCAGTCCGACGTGCTGGTCGCCCCGTGGATGGTGCCTGACAAGATCTACCACGACTGGACCAATAGCACGTAAGGCAGGTTTCGTCAGAAATTGAGGTTCTTTTCAGGACCAGTCGATCGATGTGCATGATTCCTTCGGAGATGTTTGGCATCGGCGATGAAGACAATCAGAAGAGCTTTGACTTTGTTTTGGACACTAAGGATTTTGGAACAGTGGTGGAATACGAGAATAGCCAGGAGACGACGAGTGGTTGGAACAGGGAGCAGCAGGACAGCGACCTGTTGATTGAGCATGAATTCCTTCCCGGGTAAGTATGCATGGGGAAAACAGAGAGCTAGCTGAGCATGCAATGCGATTAGTACAAAGCTTGATTTCTGATACAGCCGCTGTGCTTCTTTTGCCCATTCGACGAATATTTCAGGGGCTTCCGGCTCCTCCAACCCCCGGTCCCATGGTCTAGTGGTTAAGACTCAGGACTTTGAATCCTGCAACCCAAGTTCGAATCTGGGTGGGACCTAATAGCTTTGCAATTTTCGGAAAGTTCTCTTTGAGGCTTTTTATAACGAGCGTTAACTAATTTAACAATAAGTACCTTAGTAGTGTTGAATTCCTTTTGTAACCACTCCAAGTTTCTTCCTGATTCCCTATCCGTCCACAACCCCTCAGATTCCCATGCCATGTCCCGTGACCGGCGGTTTGATCACGCGGCCTGCTCAAAGTGGCGGCGGGTCGTCCGTAAAAGAAACATTCACATCTGGCGGGAGAAAAAGGGTCGAAAGGGCGTTTGAATCACTGGGAACCGTCTGAAAGATTGGAGGAAATGAGCATAGAATGATTGGTTGCAGTGTCGATGTCTCCACTGCGAGGAGCACTCCTTCGGAGCCGAGTCTCTCGGACGGGAGTTCTATTGAGAGTAAGAAGGGCGAGACCTTCGGAGTGCTGGGAGTCTGCACTCGGGTGGTAAGAGTGCTCCATTGACGATTAAACGACTGTTCAGGACGCCATGGAGGAACTGAACAAAGTGGTGGCCGTTCTGTTCTACGAGATGATCGATGATAGCACCATTCCTCTCCGCATGGGACTCAAGGTCCACGACAGGGTACGGTAATCGGTCCATTGTGGGATTCTGTGGTTCAGAAATACGTGATTATGGTGGTGGCGGACAGAATGGAGAAAGGAGAGTTGGCGTGGCGACTGGAGAGCAAGGGAGAGACCAAGCCGAGGTGAGATTGTCTTCTGAGGGGAGAAAAGCGTTGATTCAGCTTCCGGTCGCAGGAGACACTCGTCCACTTCTACTCCATTTTCCCCGAGGCGGCTGGCCGTTAGACAGCAGAAGATTCGACTTATAGCATTTACAACACGCAGTTTCAAAATAATTGGCAATGCCTGGTTCAGGTTTACAAAGGAATGTTTTGGTTGCATATTTTGTGTTAGCTAGTTTAACGTCAGTTAATATGTTTTTGTTGGTGTTCTCATTCATGTTTCATCTTATTTGACAAGCCGCTTTCTGTGGCTACCAGGCTTTTTTAATTCAGGGAAATGTTGTTTTTGTAAAGAGACGTTGGTTATGGAAAAATCTCTCGGCAGGTTGATTTTGTTGATTGCTTTGCCTCTCATCAGATCACCTGTTCTGAGAAGACTCAACTACACCAAACCAAAATTAGAATGGTTAGAAATACTTAGTAACCCCACACATACACATTTCGCATTTCGCTTATTCACTGCAACTTTCTTTTGTGCAGTAAATTTCTGCATTACGTGCCTATTTCCATGTGGGTGTTGTCAAATGTGGTCTCTTCTATGTTCATTTTATTCCGTAGCTATGGCAACGTATCTCATGATTCCATCGACCGTGGGATAGTCAGTGTTTATCTTATAAGCATGCAGCCAGGGATCGGTCATTACGGATTCAGCCGTTGCTGTTAATCGTGGGAATTGTGATAATGGCGATGGTCAGACAGGCAAATTTGAATATTCGCAAGACGGCGACGCAGACAGTCTCAAGTGGGTGATTGTCTGGGTGAAAGGGAATCAAAAGCAGCAAGAACAATGGACTAATGCTCGCTGCACCTCTTTATATGGGAATCTCTTTTACAACTGAGGTGATTCCACCCTTCTTACAAGCCTAGCTCATTGTATCCTCTCCTCCACAGTTGAACTAACTGAGAGTTTGGATACGAAAGGAAGGGTCATCAACTATAAATACCAACTATAGATAATGATGATCAGACCATTACGTCATCATTTTCTGCAGCTTTGCAAATGGCTTCGGCCGTGTCTCAGTACTCCACAGACAACTGCTTAAAAATAATAGCGTGGGCCAGCCTAGGGAGAAAAAACCAGCTAGTTTGTGAACGAAAGATACCGCAATCTGTGATGATACGCCGTGCTTCGAATCCATTTGTCCTTGCCCATCTGGAATCATACGATCTCACATGTATTCTGAGGATGAATACCTTAATATCACTATTTTACACTCCATCGATTGCTTTCTCTTCTGTGTCTTTCAAACCTCCCCTTGGCGCCAACCACCGCTCTCCTCCCCTCGGCCGCTTCGTCCCGCCTCCTCCTCGTCTTCAGTCCACACCCTTCTGCTGTCTGCACAGCAATTCTTTATTTTCTCGCCGAAAGGCCTAGACATTTTGACAGCGAATTAGTTACACAGATTCCACGTGTCCACCTGAACTTTTCCTTCTCTCCCAATCTCTCAATGTGTCCAAAGTCTATCCGATTCCCTTCTCCTTCTCCGACAAGTCCTCTCCCTGCTTCCATCAATCCGGGGCAAAACCGAGGCGCCTGTGTCCGATCGTGAGCCGTTCTCTGGGTCCGCCGAACGCATTGTGCCGCGTGCGCTCTTACTGGTTTCGCCCGCATTTCAATGAGCGCATGTTGACAGAGCACAGAGCCTTCGCCTGCAGTTGCTAAGCATCTGAAATCACACTCCCCACCTGCACCCAATTACTCTCTATTCATATCGCCCGCGGACCCATTGCGGCCTCTGCCGCCCACAGCTGACACCGCCCGGTCCCTCCGGTCGAGACATCGCCCGATGTTTTGTCTAAGCGCGCCCCGCCAATCGGTGACAAATGGTTTCTCAAGCGACCAAATGCAGCAGCCGAAGGGACTTGAGTCCCCCAAGTCTTTGGGAACACCTTTTTCTGCCTAAACGTAACCATACAGTGCGGAGCATAAATATAGACGCACCCCGCGATTTCTCCGTAAGCATTGTTGCGTTGGGTTTTAAGTTTTCTAAGGTTGTCTATTTGATTCTTAGGCATTATTAAGAACAGTTTACAACCTTATTTGCCAAGTTTTCATTTCGTTCAAATTTTTAAGAATTTTTGAAGAAAATTGAGGATTTGCAAGTGGAGCATAAATATAGACGCACTTTCTAAAACGCATGAATGGGGGTTTCTGATTAAACCAAAACGTTTTCTTTTATTGTTTTAATCATTTCTAAGTAGTTTCCCCCAGTTTCCTTAATTTTCAAGTCCACTACTGATTTTTTCTACCGACTTGAACTTCAAAGTTCCCGTGATCTCCTCTATCCATGTTTATGGCCAAACAACCAACACCGGGTTGGGCAATTAAGCATTGTTTGGGCTTATTTAGTTAATACCAAGTAAGTATTAATGTAAAACACACAAATAATTAGTTTCAAGGTGTTCAATGGGTCGAAAAGAGCACCAACTCACACAACCAAGAGTGGTTTTTTTTTATAAAAAGCAGACAAATTTGCAGTTTTGCCAAGAGATTCGTGCTGAAAAGTTGTAAAACAATTGTTATCTACTACTAAAAGCATCGAGAGTAACAGAGAAGCAGCCACAAGAACCACCGGCTTCAGTCCGCTTGCAACAACTTTGTGACCTAATGGGTACTAAATGATAACTTTTTATTTATTTTCACAAGGTATCCAAATAATAGATATTTTGATGAATTTCAGTTGTGTACTGACGGTTGTTACCCAAAATGACATTATCTGCTTAATAAGTACATTTAAGCCGATTTTAACTCATTTTGCACTGCCGGAGTAACTCTGGACAACCCATAGTCAGACAGCCCTCAAATTGTTGCAAGCCGACTGAAGCCGGTGGTCATTGTGGCTGGCTCTATGTTATGCTAGATGCTTTTAGTAGTAGATAACAATTGTTTTACAACATTTCAGCATGAATCTCTTGGCAAAACTGCAAATTTTAAGCGTATTTGTGTGCTTTTTGTCAAACACCACTCTTGGTTGTGTGAGTTGGTGCTCTTTTCGACCCACTGAACACCTTGAAACCAATTATTTGTGTGTTTTACATTAATACTTACTTGGTATTAACTAAATAAGCCCAAACAATGCTTAATTGCCCAACCCGGTGTTGGTTGTTTGGCCATAAACATGGATAGAGGAGATCACGGGAACTTTGAAGTTCAAGTCGGTAGAAAAAATCAGTAGTGGACTTGAAAATTAAGGAAACTGGGGGAAACTACTTAGAAATGATTAAAACAATAAAAGAAAACGTTTTGGTTTAATCAGAAACCCCCATTCATGCGTTTTAGAAAGTGCGTCTATATTTATGCTCCACTTGCAAATCCTCAATTTTCTTCAAAAATTCTTAAAAATTTGAACGAAATGAAAACTTGGCAAATAAGGTTGTAAACTGTTCTTAATAATGCCTAAGAATCAAATAGACAACCTTAGAAAACTTAAAACCCAACGCAACAATGCTTACGGAGAAATCGCGGGGTGCGTCTATATTTATGCTCCGCACTGTATTGCACTGAAACGTAACTTATGATTAAGGTCCCATAAGACCAGAGTACTGAATCCTTCAACTACTGCAAAATAACCCTGAATATGTGCAAATTGTCCCTTTAGCTTGTTCCACCATAGTCTCTAGTCTCTGGCTTTTGTTTCTTCAGAAGGCTTTTAGTCGAGAATGTTGGAAGGTCATCTGTCGCGCCGTATTTTAACATCAACAAAAGCCGTGATTGATTCCTTGATTTCCTACTGCGATATGCTTCCAACTGAAAATGGCCCCTTTCCTCTTAAACTTCCTTTGTGGTTTGGGTCATTTCCCCCAATCGCCACGTAATAGCCGTCACTTTTTCTCCCAACTGGATCCGCCCCCGAACAGCTGTCCGCGTTGTTAAAAAAAATAACCTTGAAATTTCGCGCCAGCTGGCTGGCACCATCGCCCGCAATAGCCAGGCAGATGGCACAGTGGAAAATTGCCTTCCGAGAACGAATCCCGGCCTCTAATTGGGGGGACCTTTGGGTGAAAGAGGTTTTTCCCAGAAGACAGGGTAGTTTTGAGAGAAGACTGCTTGTCTGAAGTCTTACGACGAAACCAAAAGTTCCCGTGGCGTTTCGAATTTGATGCGCAAACTTTTGCAGTTGTATGATTCAAAACCTAGCGCGGAAAGAGAATAAAAGCACAAAAATAAAATAAAACTCTGTCGATAGAGATGCCATTTTGGGAAACCCAATTTTCCTATCGAAAATTACTTTAAATTAAGCGTATTTAATATTCAGTTGGAGCCCCTTCGTTTATCACAGATCAGAATGCAACATTCGCAGTGTCTAATGCGGATTAGACCAAATTAGTCGCGGGAATTAATCCGAAAATCGCCGCAATTTCCCTGTTTTCCTATTCTTAGTCGAATTTCCTCCTGAAACGCCACTTGCTTGTGAAATGCCGCGCAGGCCGGCTATTTCCCTCCGCCTAGGCGCCGTCTGCCAAAGAGACATAATTTTGAATTGCCGCGCGATGCTCAGGAAGCGAGAGTGGTGGAGACGCAGAGAAGAGGGGGTAGCGAGAGAGCATGCGAGAGGTGGAGAGTGCGAGAGGAGGGGAACAAAGAAAGTGCTTCTCTGCCGCCGCGGCGACCCAGTCTTATCCCCAACGGAAAATCACCCAGAAAATCAAGTGACTCGCAGAATTTGAGGCTTTTGAGGAGGAAGAAAGGCTTGTAATTAGCATTAAAGATAGGAAACCCCGAAAATCCAAAGGAAATAGTTCTTTCTCACGATTATGCACTTTTATCCCCGACGGATCTCGTTGATCACCGTCCGGGGACTCCCATCTCTCCGAGAATAACCCACAGCGGGTGTCTAACCGTCTAATTTTCCCCTAATCCATGTCTCTCGGCCTGTCCACCAGGTGCAATCCCTCTTTTCCCCTTCTTCTTCGTCGAAAAACCGCCGCGGCTGTTTTTTGGCCATCATAGATCCTATTGCGAATGAAAAAAAAATGTTCCACTTCATCATTTTTCGTCTCATTTTAGAACGTTCGCTCATTACTTTGTCGCTGATATCTCTATTCTCAGCGGATTTCTGGGTATTATACGCGTATTTTCGCTATTTTTGTATTAATTCGATAGAAAATCGCTAAAAACGGTATACTCTAGCATATTTTCACTATTTCTTAACAAATGATTGTAGTTCAAACTCACAAAAAAGTTTTTGCAATAATTTCGTATTTTTTGAAACACCCTTCGCAACACTAATTAAAGGACTGCACGGTTTTTATAGGGTAATTTGGCCGATTTCCAAGAAATTATGTTTTTTTTTCTAATTACAGTTTGATAGTTTTGTTTTCATGTTTCCTAATTCCTAATTGTGCCAATTGCGTAACTCCCCCTGTTCTCAGCCCAGAAAAGTCAGCTGTTCGGAGCAGCCCGTTACTCCGAACTCCGATATTTTAGTGGATTTCCCGTTTCGTTTAGTTTTTGGTCATTTAAGTTGCGTGTTTTCTTATTATTCGATTATTCGAAACTTTAATAAATAAATACTAATGAGAAATAGATGTCGAATGCGATTTTATGTCTTATTTTACTGCTTAAAACTTTTAAAAAAATAGCCGGTTTATGAAAATTGCACCTATATTCGTAAGTATTCGGTCGAGATTGGCGTTCACAAATGATTTTATTTCTCTGTCGTATTTGCAATCGGCGTGTTCCCGCCACAACACGTGGCCACAGCCCCCCGCATTATCTGGCTCCCGTTCTGTTTCTTTTTCCCTTCGATAGCGGCATTTCCTCCCGACGAATGACGTCTTATCGTCAAAAGTGTGAAGTTTTCATGCGGAGGCGGTCTTCACTTTACTCGTTCTATCCATATCTCCCTCCCTCTCTGTTTTTACATCTCTTTCTGTCTGTCCACCTATCTAATCCTCGTATTTCAGTTATGTAGAAATGACTTCATGGTCAAACTCAGTCGAAGATCCCGAGAAGCACTTCCTGGGCAATCTTCTGGACGACGACACGTCATTCAGCGCCTCTCCGCCCGCCACCAACAGAGGAGGTAGTCTCTGTATTCCGATCTTGATGGAAGACAGTTCTTTTTAGGATTCGCTGAACCGGTGACTGCTAGTGGAATTCCTACGGCCTCTGTCATCAATGGAGTGGGACCCATCGGATCCAATGCCAACGGACCGTCGCCTTTCTGGCCCGAACCGCCGCCGCCGTACACGCCGGCTCTCCAGGTGAGTCTCAGGAGACACCGACATGGCCTACGTGAAATATTAAAACGCTATTTGAATTAAAAATGCACAGACTGGGATTGACCTTTCCTTGTTTCAGACGCCTCCCGGCCTTCATTCGTGGAGCCTCCACAACTCGCCGCCGCCCGGTCTGCTCACCACCTACGACCACCTGTCCTCTGGCCCTGCATCCGCCAGTGTAGTAAGTCGCCGTTTCTCTATATTTTATCTGTTTTAGCTGAAGGACCCGTCCGAGTGGGATTTCTTCACCAACACCAACTTTCTTCCCTCCTCAACGACGGTTCAGCAGAAATCCAGTGGAACCACGGAGATCCACCATCACCAGCACACGCACCAACACACGCACGTGCTCCAAGTGGTGCGTCTTTTCTCTTTTTTTATTGCTTTAAAAAAATCTTTTCAAAATATTAGTTGCAGATCAATAAACATCCTTACGATGGGCCGGCTCCGCCGCAGTTCGATCCTCCTGTGCAGCAGCAGTTCGCGAGTGTGGCTAAGAAGGCGGCCAAGCAGAGCAAAGGTCAGTGGAGAGACTGCGTTTTTGCGGAAGACCACTGCCGGACATCCGCAAAATTTTGGGGAAATAAGTCAGTAAGAAAGTAAGTAGATATAGGAAAAAAGACAAAGACTCATTCTCAGTTTCACACCTGCCGCTGTTTATTCGAAAATCTCTCAAGTTCATAGGATTCTCTTCTACTTCCTCTTCTTGACGACGCTGGTGCCAAAGTCTATGTCCCAGATGTCGGCCATCTTGTCCACGGCCTTCTTCGACCGCACCATCTTGTTCGACCCGTCGTCTACCACTTCGTTCGTCTTCTCCGCCACCGTCCCCTTGGCACTCACAATGTCCTCCTCCACCTCGTCTTCGTCGTCCTTCTGCGTGGGCAGCAGGTCCTCCGCCTTCTTCTTCCCCTCTCCGTCGTCATTCTTCGGTTCCTCCTTCTTGGCCTCTCCCAGCGCCGTCTCCTGTGCCTTGGACACTTCCCTCTTGCTCATCTTGCTCATCTTGCTCATCTTGCTCTCCGGCTTCTCCATCTTACTCTCCTTCGGTTCCTTGCTCTCCTTCTTCGATTGCGTTGGTTCTAAGCTCTTCTCCTGGCTCT
The DNA here is from genome assembly GCA_022343465.1 of Oscheius sp. G VE-2021. NCBI lineage: Eukaryota > Metazoa > Nematoda > Chromadorea > Rhabditida > Rhabditidae > Oscheius > Oscheius sp. G VE-2021. The sequence goes on from JAJQXH010000058.1 coordinate 430,982, forward strand.
TTACAACTGGCGGATCTCCCGATTTCTCCTCAGACGGGACTTCCTTCGGCTTTGCTGCCGTCGGTTTGAGCCCTCTTTCACTCGCCGCCTGAGGGAGGCTAGGTGGAACGATGAGGGCCTTTTTCTTCTTCGGAGTAGGCTGCTCTGGTTCATCATCGTCGTCGTCGTCTTTCTTTCCTCCGCAGTTGATGACGGTCGTGGCCATGGAGATGAAGAAGGCATAGATGAAGAGGAAGAAGGGGAGGAGGAAGGACATAACGACCGAGCCACGGAAGAGACTCGGAGAGAATGGAAATGGAGTGGCAGGGAAGGGACGTCACGTGACTGGTTTCCACATGTAAGAAGTCGTGTTATCACCCTTAAACCTTTAGAAACTGTACCGGTTCACTTATGGTTTGCTTTCAGCTGTGCAGCGTCCGCAGCAGCTGCCCCCGCACTCTGCCCCCGTTGTGAACAGGATGCCCTTCAGCTATCGCGACGTAGCCGCTCGAAAGGAGACCAACTCCGGTGGGCACAGCCCCACCCAACAGGTACCTTTTCTTCTTCTTACTTTTACTCTGTTCCCTTCTTCAGAATCGAAAGGTGACTCTCTCCTACGACGGCGAGCAGAAGAGCGAATGCTCGAGGAATCAGGAGGCCGTTTCTGTGGACAGCGATAGCCACTCTTCCTCCAGCAGTCGGTTTTCTGAAAGAAAGAGCTAAATGATCGGTTGCAGAGAATTCGAAGCAGAAGGCTGACACGGAGTTCCAGAAGATTTCGAGAAAGAAGGGCTCCAAGGAGAAGGTTGGTCTTTTCTTATTCTTCTTCTTACAACAAGATGTGTTAAGAGGGCGATGAGCGACTCCTCGGCTCCTCCGCCGCCCATCGAGGCCTCTGTCCCTCCTGTCGTCGACGCTCCCACCCGATACCAAGTGCTGGAGAACCTCTCCTCTCCCAAAATCGTAAAGGCCGACAGCGTGGACTCCGAAGGCGGCGTCTTCACAGCCGCCGCGAAGGGTACGTTCGTTTAATTATTTTTCATGACAAAGAATCCTGAATGGTGGAATTACGTACGCTCTGGTTATATAGTTTTTGAGCCATTCAGCTGTCGCCAATGCAAGATTTTCTCGATAAATAGAGCCATCTTAAACTTTATCTTCAAGTTGCAGACAAATAAAATGTTAATTTTCTCTTTTTCAGTGGAGAAGATCGATGGAGAAGATCACTCTCCCCCGCGAGCGAAGCGCGTTGTTCTGGAGCCGAGGAAGAAGGCGCAGCAGCCGCCGACGAAGAAACGCGGTCCTCGCAAGAAGAACGAGGGGGAGAACTGGCTCTTCCACCTCATCAGTGAGTCTCTCTCTCTCACTTCTCTCTCTCTCTCTCTCTCTCTCTCTCTGATTCTCTCCTTTCAGTCACCTATTTCATAATCGCCATGGAGGCCATCCAGGACGCCTTCAAGTGGCTCATGACTCTCATCGTCGACGTTTGCTCAAAAATGACGGATATCACTGTTTTCGGGTGGGTTCCCCTCAATTTCCCTGCATTTCCCCTTATTTTCCAGGTTTTTCACAGTATGGGACACTATTTCCGATTGTCTTCGTCGCCTAGCCGTGGCGATTCTCTCTTTCTTAATGTCAGTTTTCCTTCATTCGCCCTATAATTCCCATTGCAGTTCCACTTTTCTCTCAGTTCGCCATACCAATCCCCGTCATTTTTTCGCCGCGCCCCCGCCTGAGCCCATTTGGGGTCTCGACGAAAACATGGCCCTCCCCACAACTAGTGAGTCTCATTTTATCAAGCTAAATAAGGCGCTATTTTCAGCGGAAGAAGCTCTCCAACGTCTTCTGCGAGTACGCCGGGTGGACGCGTACGCCGTGATGGGGCTACGTGCCGACTGTTCGGAAATGGACATCGATAGGCACTTTTCCCGTTTGATCGACCTGCTCAACGACGAAAAGGTGGGATTGTCTATGGTTTTCAATGGAAAGGGATTTTCAGACATCTTGCGAAGGGACGGAGGAGGCTGACGCCGTTGTGGTGTGTGCGATGCAGCTAATCGGCAATCACGTCAATCGCTCTGCCTACAAACTGAACGCCCTTCACAAGATCGCCCTGGTATTCTTGTCGCATTGATTAATTAAAACATACGTATGTAGCACGGAGAACTGCTGGACAAATGGGACGTGTTCCGCACGAAGATCGAGGAGGCTCGTCATACGATGCAGTGCGACTGTGGCAAGAGACACGCGCGCATCCCCACGAACATCCAGCCGATGGACGCCCGCTACTGCCGTCGCTGCGGAGTCAGACACAACGCTAGAGCTGTGGGTCTCGAAGGGAAGGCGAGGGTTACGATTGTTTCAGAATGACATGTGGGTGGAGACGCGTCTCTGCGGCCTCGCCTGGGTCTACTTTACCTGCACCGAGGGAATCATCTACGACATCACCGAGTGGGCCACCTGCGAGGTTTGTCTTCAAGTGACTCAATCAGCCAATTCTTCAGACAAACTACCTGAAGCACATGCGTCCGAACGCCCACAGTGTGCAGTACCGCCTGGTGTCGCCCGTATCTCCGAGCGGCCCCTTCCCCGCCTGTCCTCCGGATCTCCTAGAAGACTCCTGGGGTACCCTCCTCGTCCTCTGCGTCTCTAACTCTCTCCTTTCAGGTCCTCGCAGCAGTGCCCAGGTCTCCTTCCGTCCGCTTGAGCCTCGCGAAGAGGACCGCTCCCGACGCGCGGCCAACCGCCGTCAGAAACGCCGTTGAATGTAGATCGATTATCGATTGATTGTAGCGAGTATTGATTACCAATACCTCATAGCCTAGGGTCCTCCCGCATTTGAGAGCTTTCTGCCACGCAAACAAACGGTGACAAAGACCGGTCTTTGAGTGCATTTCCCGCTTTAGTTTTCGTTTTAGGACGCGTTTTGCATGTTTTTTTCTTTATTTTGCACCTCCCTCTGCTCATTTTATCACTTCGATCCTTTGCCTTCCCAGTGGTGCTCCGATGAAGCAGTCGCCAGGCGGACTGTGACTCACGCCTTCGCTACTCATCGTGCAACCTAACTAAGAGTATTTTCCAGATATTCTCCCTGCACCTATCCTTAGATACGGTAGCTTGAGCTCCTTTTGTTTTGGTCCCACAGGTCCACAGGGGCCCCCGGTTACATTGCATAATGAGTACCTTACTGATTTTGTTCCTTTTTGTTGGCCTTGTGCCCAATCGCACAAATAAATATTTGTGCTTTGTTTTTATATTTCTTCCGGGGTGGGGGAGTTTTTAGATTGCCTCATTTATTGCGAATCTGATGACCTAAATTGTAGCGGTGGGACTGCAAACAAGAAAATAGGGGTACGAATGCTCCATCTGCCCTTTATCGCTGCAATTGCCAACATTCCGTCAAGGTGGGAAATGACTACAAAATACGAGAAACAGCAGAAGCATGGACAATTTTTATTCACCACTAATTTGGTGGTTGCACAGGCGCCTCGGCAGGATCCCCGGCCCAGCACCGTCCGCACCTCCAGACGACTGGCTCTGCTAAGATTCACCCTAAGATTCCACTTCACGTGGAGATTGGAATTTGCTATTTATAGCCAACAAGAAGAGAAAAAGGAAACATGGAAACTGACCCAGTAATGTTGAAGGGCAGTCCTACTTTTGAACTTTTGACAGGCTCGCCTTATTCCCTTATCGTTAGGTCAAACATTCTCTATGGACCACCAAAGGACACAAACAATGAGAAACGAGAGAGATATGGCAGGCGAAGCTTTATTCTAGGGGTTGTACTCGATGGGGAGGTTCTTCCTGCGGACCATGCCGTCTCCCTGGAACCACTCGCGGCGGAACTGCTTGGCGGCGCCGTCGGGGGTGTTGGTCCACTCGACGGTGATGCGGTCGTTGTTGGTGTCCTCCTGACCGAAGGCGAAGGCGTCGCAGAAGACGGCCATCAGGATGGCCTCCTTGGGGTCCAGGACTCCGCAGCCGGGTCCACTCCGAGCCTCTTCATGTTGGTTGTCTTGATCGCCCAACCGATGCGACGGGCCGACGAGTTGATGATCTTGATGTGGTAGGTGTGCTTGTCTTCGTAAGGGGCGTTGAAGACGATCTTGGTGCCGGGCTGATCGACTGGGCCATTGCGATGAATGAGGGAAATACCGCAGAGGAGGGTTTTAAGGGAGAATGCCAGAGGCTAATTAGGGAAGGAAACAGGAGAGAGTGGGGAAATGGGGGAGACGCAGGTCACGTAACGCACGCCTGCTTGATGAGCATTTTTGTGTTCCTTTTTAGCATATTTTCTTTGCTCTCCCTTTTCCTGCCTCTATATCTCGTATTCAATTGGAGGTGTGCGTGCATTTTCCAAGTTCACTCCGTTAATCCCACTTTAATGGTAGTCATTCATGGTTGCCCCAGCAGTCTTTCCAAAAAGCCAAAAGATGAGTGGTTGACCATTCCACCCGTTCTGCTCTTTCCAAAAGAGCCAGTCATTGAAGCACACGGGAATGCAATTGGAATGTCCTGGACATGTGTAATCCTTTCTGTCTAATAGTCTCAAGAATTTCTGTTCTTTTCATCAAAAATGATTTCGTACATAAGTTGTGCTGTGTTTCTTTACGAGACAAATGTTTTAAAATAAGACAGTAGGAAAAAGTCGTTTTCACCATCAAACAACCGATTAGCATATGCTTATTCCAATCAGTAAATGATGGAAAGAGGTCATTTCTCCTCTAGCCGTCGTCGCAGATGGCTGCCAAAGCGATGCCTTACTCTAATTTATACGACAGGTACTCCTTTTCTGTAAACTTTAAGACTAGAAGTAATTTAGCAATTATGACAACATTAGTGAGAGGCTGTCCTCCTTGAAGAGCTACGTCGTCGGCATCCTGGTGCTGGTGGTCATCGGAATCATCCTCCAGATCGTCTCCATCGCCTACAACTTTTGTCACAGGAGGGCTTTGAAAGTGAAAGGGGTGAGGAAGGTCTCTTCTGGAATACCTCTTTCAGTCTCTCCCCACGGCGATCGTTGTGAAATCTGGAAAGGATTTGAGAGACAAGAGCATCGAAAAGATTAAGTACGGCAAAAAGGGAAGTGAAAGCAGCAAGTCTTCGAAGAAATTCAAAGGATCCAAGAGTTCCAAGAGTTCCAAGTCTAGTCGGAAGTCTTCAAGGAAATCTAAGACTTCGAGGCCTCCCAGGGTTCAGCCATCAAAGGAAAGGATTGTGGACGTAGTGGTCGGTAAGGAGTCAGAGAAGAAGAGCAAGGAGGCCATCAAGGAGACCAAGGCCACTCTTCCGACTGTCAATGTGAACATCTCCACCCCTCCGCCCTACACCAATACGGTTTCAAACGAGACCCCCGCCAGGTACTCTTTCTCTCTTTCTTTCTTTCTCTCTCCACCTCTCTCATTTTACCTCTTTCTTTTTAGCCAGCCCGCTCTCCCGGTCGAAGTTCCCAAGCAATCCACTCCCGTGCCCATCGCTGCCGCCGCTCCCACTGTTCCAGTGGCTGTTGCTCCCGAGGCTCCCGTGACTCCCACGGCCCCTGTCGCCCTTCTGGCTATACAGCCCGTCTCTTCCGTTCCCGGGAATGCCCCCGTCATCTCCGACCCTGGAAATGCCCCTGTCCCTGTGAATCCCGTAAGTGTTCTTCCGGTGATTCGTATTTCCGTTGTAGACCGCAGCTACTGTTCTTTCTGCCACTGGAGGAGCCATTCCGTCGGCCAGCGTCGCTTCCTCCGCTGTAGCCAAGGGCGTCAACACCTGGGTTTAGATGTCGGATTGCATATTTTTGTAGTTGTCCAATGAACGACTGCTGTAATTTGTTTAAAACGATTCTGAAGAGACGGTTGTTGTTTGTTCGTTTGTTGAAACGAAAACATTTTGCACATTTAGTTGTCCCAATTGAACAGTGGATTTTACTTGCTTTGTTGCTCAAAGTACCAGGAGTTACGGCCTGCCTTCGGCGGTCCTACACTCCTGGCATGTGTGGGGTGAGCACATCAGTAGCTTTCTTTTGATACTAAGCTTGTTGGCGAGAGTAGGCGGCCTTCGGCCGCTCATGCAGGCGGGATACAGCCGCAGTGTTCGCGGCCTTCGGCCGCTCTGTACGCGGCCTACGGCCGCGAAACAGTGCCTGCGGCTCCGCCAGCCGCATTTGCCCGCCAACCGCAAGGAAATGGCCGGCCACTAAAATAGGCTAATTCCGAGACAACCATCGAGAGAAGGGTGAGAGATAGGGGGAAATGAGAGGCGCAGGCAGCGCACGGAGCTAGCGCACTTTCACCGTGAGACATCACACAAACAAACACACAAACAGAGATTCAAGCCAAATGTACCAGGAGTCCTTCGGCGGTCCTCCACTCCTGGCATGCACATCAGTAGCTTTCGATTGTTGTTAAACACGCCTATGGGCGCCTACGGCGCCATTGGGCCGCTTCGCGACCTCTCGGGGGCTTCGCCCCCTCATGGACGCCTTCGGCGCCAAAAGGGGCCGCTACGCGGCCAAAACGGCTGCTCCGCACCTACGGCGGTGCTTGCGGCACCGCACAACCACAAAGTGACCGCCAACATGAGGAAATGAAGGGCCTGTCTCGCCGAAGATTTAAGGTAATTTCGCCGCTTTTGTAAGGAGGGATGATGATTGAACCCACGACGTTGCAATCGTCGATTGATTATTCTTCTATAACAACAATAACTCCACCCCCAAACGTCATCCATCTTTCATTGAAGAATAGTGAAATATAGCTGTCATAACTTTGAACATTTTCCGATCTTGTACATCAATAAATTTAACTAAAGAACAGTGAAACGTATAGGGAAAAATATAGTGAAACAATGAAACGTATCCAATGCTTTTCCAGGAATTCTCGGATTTCCAGTTTCAAATCATCCTTCTTTGAAGGTTAGGTGTGATGTTATAGAAAACCAAGTAACTTCCTCAAAGTCTTCACAGAATACACTACAAAAGTGCTTTGCCCTGTTTCGTTGCTCCTCCGACCACTTGTCCTACCGTAGCCGAGTGTGGTCGGCTGGCTCATCGCTCAGTGGAAATACCGTCCCTAAGCCGGCGACAAAAGCCACCCACAAATCCCTTTGTATTCGCTGCTCGGCAAATCCCCGCTCATTCGGTCTCCTCCTCCTCTCGACACTTTAGCTCCTTCGATTCTCCTAAAGACTTCTGAAGACATGGGAGCAGCCAGCTCTATTCAACACAGGTTTAGTGGCCCTGCCATCAAACTAAACTATTTACTTTAGGGAGAGAGCGAGGAGTGATTTGTACGTTGTAAAGAGAAGTAGATCGGCTGAAGCAGAGAGCGAAGTGGTCGGAATAGCCCTCTTTCCTATTATGTCAGAGACTATGAAGAATTCACTACAGGTGGGGATTCACTTTGTTTCCTTAAATGGTTTTTCTCTCTCTCTCTCCTCTCACTTTATTTCTATACTTCTTTATCACTATCAGGCATGAGTATTCTTGTTTGTCGTTTTGTATTTGTTCTTCATTCCCTTTCCATCCGTGCAGTAGATTATTTGATCTCTTTACTCTCAGTGTTCTTTCTCCCAGAAAGTTTATACGACTGTTGATTTCGATTTAAAAACATTTGGATTGAGCAACAGTTGTTTTCTCCTTCTGCTTCAGTTTCTTCAATCCTCGAGATTGAAGGATTAAACTGTTCTCAGATTCCTGGCAGAAGAATTCTAACAATCTTTCTTCGTGGGATTGAAAATGTCATTCTGAGATGTACTAAAGACCACTTACTGCCATTTCCCAAATACTAATCGTGATAAACAATCCACAGAACGTCCTCTACGACCTTAAGTCGGCATTTTCTTTCAGACGCACTTTCACAACACAGTCCTCGCCCAGAAGCCAAACATATTTGATGACGTTATGATCAAATGTCTGGAGAGCAGCTGTAAACTAAGACACATTGTGGCGCAAAGGACGGAGGCCTGTGCCGATACAACGCATGGAAGGACGGCCAATCACATTTGGTGAGGGAATGTTTGAGAAAGGAAGAAAGGGCCACAAGAGAGGCAGACAGAGATGAGTCTTTTCTGACTTTCCAACTTCAGTGAGCAGCAGAAGGTCTTCTACGACCGTCTGATCAACGTCTGCAAGCTAGACCCCGTGGCCGTGGCAGAAGCAGTGTGTTTAGTCGGCTACGCTCACTTCCGCCTGACTCCTCTTGGATTCAAATCACATTTCTTCGACATTTGGAAATGTCATATGGAAAAGGTATTGGGAATCCCACGCAAACACATCATTTTTACAGATCGTACATGAAGTGGATTTCCCCTCAGAAGAGGAAAAGGCCCTGTTCCTCAAAGCCTTTGGAATTCTGAACGGATATGTTGTGGGAACAATGAGCCATTTCAAAGGACAGTGGGGCAGTCGGTCCTTTGAACACAATGGAAACGAACACAGCGAATGAGGAGAATGTGGCATAGACATTGTTGAGACACGTGTATTCTGTTTATAAGAATAGTTGAAAATGAAGTTGATTTCTAATTGTCTTTTGTTTTTTCTCCCAATTATGAACTCCATACCATCATGTTTACTCTAGGGATTCTATCCCATGGAGATAAGAAAAAGTTTAGAAATCCTTTTTATTAGAAAACTGCCTAGGATTTTTCTATTTCTGTCTCTTCTCTCTCACTGAATTGTGATTCGAAAGAATGTTCTGTGTGAGGGGAGATTTGGTAATTTTGTTAGTGAATGTCTCCTTTGGAAACCTGATGACTCATTGATTTTTATAGCCAACAAAAGAGCAGCAAGCCTGGCAAAAACAGTTTTACAAAACAGCTTTACAAAACTTAACTTAAACCAGAAAGTGATTTGCTAAATTCACCCAGGCACTCTTTCTGATCAAGTAATCTCGTGTTTCAAATATTTTCATCACCCAAACATGATTTTGTAACCGTCCTGTAAGCTTAAACGTGAAAGGCCTTAGGCCCCATCATGGTCCTAACCAGGGAGGGCCGCGCCGGCCCTCCCCTGAAAAAATGAAGCCCGGCCCGGTCCTCTTACCAGACGAACATCGAGGGTTCGGATCCACCACCGGGGAATACTTTTTATTTTCTATATAAATAAAGATAAAGTAATAATTAAATGTTTCTAGTGTTATTGAAAGTATTACAAGGATCCGAACCCTCGATGTTTGACTTGTGAAATCCAAGACCAGGGCTGGCCCTGTGTACCAAAAATCTGGTAAAACCGAGGGTCCTAACTGATCCTGTTTCCAGCCAGTACGCAATTTCGCGTCGGCCAAAAAACCCCGCGATTTCGAAAAGTTTTCCGCAGTTACCTCGGCTTTTCTTATTTTTTGTCCCTTTTATGGTTATTCTTTGTATTATCCTTGCTTTTTATTAATTTCATTGCAATAATAATATTCTAAAATTCAGATCTGACCATGTCGTCCAGATCCCGAAGCTCTAGTCGCGGCGGATCTGACAGGGAGAGATCTGCAAGTGCTGGACGGGTAACCTTCCTCCATTCTTTATTTATATAATTTATGTTAGTCGGAGAGTCCTGCAAAGCGTTCAAAATCCCCTGAATCCCGCAGTCCCTCGCCGAAGAGTCCGTCGAAGTCTCCGCCCAGGCGTCGCAGTCCCTCGCCCCGCAGTCCTCCCAGAAGGAGGGATCGCAGCCTCCGCAGATCTCCCAGGAGATCCAGTCGATCTCCCAGAAGGTTAGATTATTTTGTTATAAATTTCGTTACGTGTTTTTCCCCTTTCGTGAGAGGTTGTCGAGATGTGGATGAATTAATTGTGGGTGTGCCAGAAAATCGATAATCGGTCTATTTTCTAAGTTTAAAAGTATTTTTGCTAATTATTCTTCTTTCAGATCGAAGAGGGACCGTAGTCCTAGACGACGCAGCAGGAGCCGAGATGAGCCCCGTCGCGGCAGAAGGGACTCCCGTTCCGTCTCCCCCAAAAGATCCAAGCGGGCCGAGGAAAAGACTAAAACACCTCCTCCTGGTTCGTATTTATCATTTTCTCTTCAAACCACAATTTGCAGCTGAACCGGAGAAGGAGAAAAAGGAGCCCGTGGATCTGCTGAGGACTCGCGCAGGTGGCGCCTACATTCCGCCGGCGAAACTGAAGCTGATGCAGGAACAGATGGCTGATAAGGCACTGTATCCCACGTTTCTTCTGTAAATTAGGGGATTTTAGACCGGAGAGCAGTACCAGAGGATGAATTGGGAGAGGCTGAAGAAGAAGATGCACGGATTGGTCAACAAGATCAATACGGCCAATCTGGTTCCCATCGTTCGCGAACTTCTCCAGGAGAACGTCATCCGTGGAAAGTGAGTACTTCATTGTGATGTCGCCCTAATATCGCTCCCTCAGAGGTCTTCTGGCTCGTTCGATCATCCAGGCGCAGGCCTTCTCTCCCCTCTTCTCTAACGTCTACTCGGCCCTCGTCGCCGTCATCAACAGTAAATTCCCCCACGTGGGAGAACTCGTCCTCCGTCGTCTCATTGTCCAGTTCAAACGCAGTTTCCGTCGAAATGACAAGGGTTTGTTTGAAATCAGAATATACACGAATCCACTTTGTAGCAACCACGGTCTCCGTCTCAAAATTCATCGCCCATCTGATCAACCAGCAGGTGGCCCATGAGCTGCTGGCCCTGGAGATTATGATGTTGATGTTGGAAATGCCCACCGAGGATTCCGTCGAAGTGGCCATCGCCTTCCTCAAAGAATGTGGAGCCAAACTCCAGGAGGTGCTCGTTCTCCTTAAATCCAGTCTTCAATACCAATTTAGGTGGCACCAAGGGCCCTGGATTCAGTATTCGCGAGGTTGCGTGACATTCTGAACGACAACACCGGGCAACGCATTCAGTACATGATCGAGGCCGTCATGATCATCAGAAAGGACAAATTCAAGGTTATTTTATTTTATACAGCTGCAGTCTTATTTTTCTAGTCTTACCCCATTGTGACGGAGGATTTGGATCTAATTGATGAGGACGACCAGACCACCCACACAATGTCCCTCGAGGACGCCGTGGACCCCGAAAATGGACTGAGTTCGTTCTTTCATAAACCAGAACATGGAATTCCTTTGCAGATGTGTTCAAGTTCGACCCGGAGTTTGAGAAGAATGAGGCCATGTACGACGAGATCAGAGCGGAGATCATCGGAGATGCGGATGACAGTGAGGAAGAGGAGAGCGATGAAGGAGAGGAGGGAGGCGAGGGAGAGGAGGAGGCAAAGGAGGACGCCGCTCCCGCCACCACCGAGATCATCGACAACACGGAGCAGAACTTGGTGGCCTTCAGGAGGGAGGTCTATCTGACCATCCAGTCCTCGCTCGACTACCAGGAGGCAGCCCACAAACTGCTCAAGATGAACATCAAACCCGAACTCGAGGTTTGTCTTTAAAACGAGATATTTACATAACAAAAAGCAGAGCTAACACTGGAATTTCTTTATTCTCTCTCCATCTCGCGTCTTGTTACTATGCAACTTTGAGATACGTGTACTGTTCTCTCTTGTCTCTCATCATTCTCTAATTCACCTTTACCGGAAACGCCCGTTTGTCATTTCGGTCGGCTCCTGTCATCCGGGAGACTGGGATAAACGGTGAAGCGAAATGGCCTGTACGGTAGTTTATGGATAATTTACCAATTGATGCCCAAGAGTGTTCCGCACCAGAAATATACATTTAATTGCACAGGCATATTAAATTCGTCTTTCAGGTGGAGCTGTGCCACATGTTGGTGGATTGCTGTACTCAGAGCAGAACCTACGAGCGTTTCTACGGCCTCCTCTGCGAGCGCTTCTGTCGTCTGAAGAAAGAGTTCCAGGTATTTCCCCTCCTTCTGATTTAAAGGACTATTTCAGGACACCTTCGAACAGGTGGCTCGTGACACCTACTCAACCGTGCATCGCTTCGAAATCACCAAATTGAGGAACATCGCCCGCCTCATCTCCCACTTGTTGTACACTGACGCCATCAGCTGGATGGTCGGTTGTCTTCTGAAACCCTATAAATCCCTCACTCAGGTGTTGTCCGAGATAAAACTGACCGAGGAGGACACCACGTCTTCTGGTAGAATCTACATCAAGTACATCTTCCAGGAGTTGGTTGAATCCATGGGGTTGGCGAAGCTATACTCCAGGATTCAGGATCCGTAGGTGGAGGGAATATACCTTTAATTGGAGATCGCTTCAGGACCATGCAGGCGGCATTTGACGGCATCTTCCCTCGCGATAACCCGCAGAACAGCCGTTTTGCCATCAATTTCTTCACTCTCATCGGACTGGGAGGACTCACTTTGGATCTCCGCGAGTTCTTGGAGAAGGGAATGAAGAAGAGGAAGCAGGCCATGGAGGAGGAGGAAGAGGACTCGTCCTCCGACTCTTCCGATTCTTCGGATTCCGACTCTGACAGCAGTGACAGCGACTCCTCTTCCTCCTCTTCCTCTTCGTCTGATTCCGACAGCGAAGATGACAAGAAGAAAAAGAAGTCAAAACAGGTTATGAAGGAGAAAAAGAAGACTAAACACGAGGACAAGGAGAACAAGTGAGTCTTCATTTCCTGTTTAAGAAATTATGCCTTCAGAACCGCTCAGAAGGTGAAGGCGGAGCCGGCGAGTCCGGCGAAGTCTCCTGCAACGCATCCGGAGAAACGCAGAGGAGAGGAGGAGGACCGTGGACGGGAGCGTAGAGGGGAGAGGAGGAGGGATGACGGAGACAGCCGATCGAAGAGACGCGACGGAGACCGTGATCGTCGAGATGAGGGAAAGAGGAGAGAACGCTCTCCCAGCAGGTGGGATACTCTCTTTTTTGAAGTGACACCCCTACCTTTTCAGGGAACGCCGTGACCGTCAGAGGGACGACTCCCGTCGCGAGGACAAGGACCGCAGCAGGCGCGACAGAAGCCGCGAGAAGAAGAGGGACTCCAGTCGCGAGCGCCGTTCGGACGACCGTCGTCGCCGTCGCAGCGTCTCCTAAACACCTCTCCGTTGTTCCCCGTCTACGCGTATCCCCGTTCTGTTGATCTTTGTGTCTGTACGTTATTTTAATGGTTGTTACACATAAATCTCTAGTGAGTTAATTATTTATTTGTCACGAATTCAAATGGAAGGCTGATTCTGGGGCAGCAGCAGGTTGTCGCGGAGGACACGGACCCTTGATTTGACTATATCCCAGGCGAAGTAGCAGCCAGTGAGGGTTCTGATTTGGGAGGGCGTGTCCCTGTAGGCATCTCTCGTGTGGAGGAGACGGGTATTTGCCCAAAGTACGGTATCTCCTGCAAGGAAAGGGAAATTAGACCTTTAAAACAACGAAGAATACCTTCTTCCAGGGCGAATTTGAGGACGTTTCTGTCTTTGTAACAGTAGTCGGTGAAGACTTTCATCGCACTGAAATAAGTCTCTCTCTCTCTCTCTCCTCTCTCTCCTCTCTCTCTCTCCTCTCTCTCTCTCCTCTCTCCTCTCTCTCTCTCTCTCTCTCTCTCTCTCTCTCTCTCTCTCTCGACTCACTCATATATCTCCTGAATCTTCCTCGGTTCACAATCGTAGAACCAACTCCGCATGGCATTTCCGAACTGAATTTTTATGACCTTCCCCGTTTCGTCCAACCTAAACTCATTCACTTTTTGAAGATGTATTTTTGATTCTCACTTAATGACTTTGTGCCTGGCGCACATATCAAATGTAAAACTCTTTGGTTTGCCGTTGGGTCCATCGTGAATATCAAAACCTTCTTCAATGAACTCCATACTGTACTTAGAGAGGGTCTCAAAGACTTCCGGCCGCTCTACGCGAAGCTGAAACTTAGTGTAAGTCCAAAGTTAAGAGAAAGTTTGAGAACAGATAGATCCTATTAGAAATCTTGGCCCTTACCTGTTCGGCTACATGAAAACCGTCCACGAAGAGGCTGTTGCCTCCCTCGACGGCTTTGGTTAGCATGTGAAGCATCTGCAACTGAGGAGGGTGGCTGAGAGAGGGGAAGTCGGTGTGGAAGGGAAGACCACCGCTCGAGGCATACGCCATGTTACTGGCATCTGGTTTCTTGGAGACCTCGAACACTTTTCTGGAATTGCATGCTACTTTAAAGTTTCACTCATACGAAAGGCGCAAACAAAGACAGACTCAGATTATATGATTTTGAGAGAGAGAGAGAGAGAGAGTGAGTGAGAGAGAGAGAGAGAGTGAGAGAGAGAGAGAGAGAGTACCCACCCAAAATGAGTGTTGTGAATGAGTCCAATTCGTTCTCCAATGTCCTCCACAGCCCCTCTCTGTCCCCGTGGAGCTCCCTTAACTACAGCCAGTCCATCCAGGCATACAGCTTCCAAAAAGTCATGACATTCCTGAAATACCACTCTGCTTTGCAATGAACCCATCTTCTACCTTATCTTCATTGAGAACTTTCTGATGGTCGAACTTCTTGGGTCCATTCGTCATTTCCTTACTTCCCCAAGTCTTTGTCGGAAAGAAGTATACCTCCCGACGGCGTTTCCTAGCCTCGGGGCAACTGGGATTCCTCTGTCGGAGCCAGTCGGAGGTGAATCTGAAATCATTTTTGATGAATGCTTGTGTTGTCTGATCTACCTGCTGTGAACTTCTCCGGGCCATTCGAATACCAGCTCCTGGTTGTTTACGAGGTTCATTGAGACCGGCGATTGGCGAACGTCGAAAGTGTTCATGGTGAGATTCCTAAGAATAATTTCGATTAACTCGAGTATAGTTTTCACTGGCGCTTTAACCGTGTCATTTCAACCTGTTCCTCCGACCAGGCAGCCTACTTCTTTTTGAATTGTAAACGGGGTAAAAGTCTTACCTGGCCTTCATGGCTGGTCCAATCGAGTAGGTCTTCTCATCTGCAGAAGTGTCCCTCAGCCAAATAACCGGAAACTCTCCAACCTTCCCGTCTTCCCATTTCACAGTCACAATTCGATTCTCATTCACCACGCTAACGATTTTTGGTGCTGAGCTCAGAGAACGGAAAACCCTTTAAAAGTCAGTGGTTTTTCTAAGTATAAGACGGAACTTACGACTGGGAAATACGTGACAACATGTCTTATGGAAGGTGCGAGATCAATGCGGACGGAAGAAAGATAGAGACAAGCGAATGCAGCGTGGATGGACTTTGAACTGCAGCAAACAAGCGAAAGGGCACGCGACACCAAAGCGAAGCCACCGGACTATCAAGTCGGGGAAGGAGTCGGCTTTTGAAAGAACGATTGTACCGTACTCAGTAAATAATGTTAATGGTTCGTAGTAACTTCCTCAAAAGGCCATGCCTTCGGACACTTTGGGTCTATTTCTTCAGGTTCAACTATAGTTCTTTCTCTCAGAGTCTTCCTGAAGAACTGATTATAACATCCACATTTTTGCCAATTACAAATTAGAATATTTTTCGGTGGTTGGAAGGCCGTAATTTTCATCTGTATCGGAATAATTAGAATAAACGAAAGAGTCCTCTTCTGGGAAGACACGTGACGGTAGTCTATGAATCACGCAACTTTACGTTCTAACGTGACATAATGTGAATGGCCAGGGAAGGAGGTCATTTCTACTCGCGCATACATGGAGAACAGTCGCTTCAAGAAGGACGTCTCGAAGAAGTCGCAGATCTCCGTCAGCAAGTCTCCGGATACGTCGCACGAAAGAAAGGGCTGGCTCCATCGAATGAAAGGAAGTGAGTTAGTTGTACTGGCAGAAGCCTACTTCTGTTTCAGTGCTGGGTGGAAAGGAGCCCAAGTCGAAGGAGGGAAAGCCTTCGGCGAGGAAGCAGAACTCGAAGGAGAACCTGAGGCAGCCGAGGACGATCAACACCACCCAGACGACCATGACGGAGGAGGCGACGAGGAATGAGAACTCGGGAGAACACCCGACGGTGAAGAAGACGACCTCGAAGGAGAAGGTGGTGTCCAAGGAGAGGGTGAAAGTGTCGAGGGAGAAGCCGTCGAGGGAAAGGGGACCCCTCTCCAAGGAGGAGACCAAGTCGAAAGCCCAGCCGGCACCGCCGCCGCCGGTCGCTCAGGGAAAGGCAAAGCCTAGGAAGAGGCCTTCGTTCAACCACGACCAAAGGGTGAAAACTACGAAGGACATCCAGGGAGAACTGGAGAAACAGCGGAGGAGCAAAGTGGGCGCCAACGAGAATGTGTTTGTGGCGACGAATGAGCGCAGGTAATGCAGGGATGAATGAGGCAACAGTCAATGTTGAGGTATGAGAAGAAGGAGCTGATCGCCAAGGGGAAGAGGGGGATGGTCTACGCAGTGCAGGACACCAAGGCCGGCTGCAAGGACATCAAACTGGCCGTCAAGTGCTCCGACGCCCACGCGGTCACCAATGTGAGGATGACCTCCTGGCTAAAGTAAACTCCGATTCAGAATGAAATCCGTTTCCTCTTGGAGTTCCAGCAGACGCTGAGGAACCAAGTGAGCGGTTCCGACCACATCCTCCCGATCTGTTCCTACGGAGCCACTGAGGAGTACAGCTGGCTGATTCAGCCGCTTTGTGGACCGAATCTGGATCAGCTGAGGGTGCAGATGGACGCCGAGTTTAGGTAAAAACGGAAGGAGAACAGAAATAAAGATGATTTCAGCCCTCAGACGGCTCTTCGACTGGGACTGATGGCCCTCGACGCCATTGCCTGCCTCCACCGCTGCGATGTCGTCCACGGCAGGATTGAACCGCAGCACTTTGTGATCGGATGCGATTCTCTGTGAGTCCTCTCTCTCTCTCTCTCTCTCTCTCTCTCTCTCTCTCTCTCTCTCTCTCTCTCTCTCTCTCTCTCTCTCTCTCTCTCTCTCTCTCTCTCTTAGATTCTTCAATCCTCAGTTTCCAGGAAGTGCAACTTGTACCTCGTGGGACTTGGCCACATCGCGCAATCTGCGACCACCCAGAACTTTGTGTGGAGCAAGACGCCGGCCTACGCCCCCTCCAGGGCCTACAAAGAACTGGTCAACACGGAGATCGAGACCTGGCTCTACTTGATGTTGGACCTCTACGGCCGCTCCTTCCTTCCTTGGAACAAGCGTCGCTGGGGACCGGAGGAGATTCAGAAGTGGAAGGAGCAGATGTTCATGTGTGAGGCCTCTCTCTCTCTCTCTCTCTCTCTCTCTCTCTCTCCTCTCTCTGTCTCTGTCTCTGTATGTCTCTCTCATTTGACTTTTTCAGTCCCCGTGTTGCTGCCGAGCCACTTCCCTCCGCTCTTCCACGACCTCTTCATGATCATCGGCAAGTGTGAGGACAGCGAGAGCACCACCATCCGTGTGATCCGCCGTCGGCTGCTGGATTACCTGAAGCAGAACAAAATGAGCCGGCAGACTCCCTTCGAATGGGAGACGTCTCCGGTGAGGGAATGGAGTAGCCGAAGAACAACTATTCAGGCGGACACGGAGGCGATGAAGGCGGCGAAGGACCCTGCGAGGTGCAGGATCTACATGCAGAAGGGGAGGCTGCTGAGGGAGAGGACGAAGAAGATCCTCAAGGACTACCACAGCCAGGAGGGAGAGAGCTAGGCAGAAGAGGACAAACGACGTCAAAGCACAACTGTCTCGATAAAATAAACAGTTGGATCCACCACTTTTGTTTCTTTGTCTTTACCTGTAGTTCTTCTAGTTGGTTGGGTCGATTCTTCACGTTCTTGGAAAACTTCGATAATACATCTGTTGAATTACTGTGGTTCCCTCTCTGAATTCTGAAACAACACTAACAAGACGACTGGCATTCTCACTTTTCTTGCATATAAAGACTGGCTCTCTTAAGAAACGATACAAAGTCTCTTCTACCCAATTGCTTTTTCATTGCAGTCTTTTACACATTTTACCAAGGGTGGCTCAGAATCGGCTCCACCTAAAAATTTTCGTCTCATGTGTTGCCTAGGAAAGCCCGGTTCTAGAGATATTTGATGTAAATTCCTCAATTCAAAGGATATTACCAACAAAGTGATAGCAAGCTACCTCCGTCTCTTCCCTCTATTCCTTATTTGATAAACGACAGTTGTCAAGGGATATTCTATTCCCTTTTACCGATATTAGCATCCTGAGCAGTAACTTTCCTGTTCAGGTGTTCGTCTTCTGAAGTCTCCCTTATCTTTCCCCATTCAGACGGTATCCCCGAAGAATGACGAATCCCGGGTGCAATTAAAGGCGGCTCCTGAGATGGTCGAGTGTCTGGCGGAAACAATAAAACGCGGGTCGGCCGGTCATTTCCTAGACGGCCCGTTCCGTGGGAACATGCCATAATAGCCCCCAATCAAGATATCCCTTCCCCCGACACCAGGACAAGGACCAGATAAAGCTTCAATGAAATGTGACAATAACGTAGAAAACTGGTACGTTGAGATGATCCATATATAAATAATCGATAAAATTAAAACAGTTCCGCATAAAACAACGAGTTCTATAGGGAGTGGGTGAGAGCGTATTGACAGGTATCTCACGACTAGTGCTTGGAGGAGCGCCTGCGCGCTAACTTATGCGGTGTAAATAGCAAATTTACAAGATTCGTACGAAAACCGACATTTGTGGAGGGGACAACAATAAATAGACACGAGTGGGTTTAGAGAGGGAACTAGGACACGGGGAGCGTCTACGAGGGAGCCCGGGGGCCAAGCAGAGGGAGCCGCCAAAGCAGAGAAAGATAGAGACCATGATATTATCCACTGTGAAAACATCGCCTAGTAGCATCAACCATTAAATAAATATTCTCCTGTCATTGAGCTTACTTCGCCGATGAAGAAATAAAGACGCGGAGAAGGGGCGCCTGGATCACCTAGAGCCGCATGGGGGAGGACAATCGATAAGGGATTGAAAGCGGGCGACAAGGCGACAACAACGAGCAGGCCTAGTTCCAAATTTTGAGGAAGCTGTCCCAGGACCCGGTGCAGACAGCCATTCCGTCTTCCGTCACTCCCAGACACGAGACTCGGTTGTCGTGGCCAGCCAGCACTCCTGAAAGGAAACGTTTAGGTTTTAAAAGAGCATTTAAGGGTTCTATCGTCTATACGCTGATGCTGATTCACAACACCGAATATCAATCAAAAGGGCGTTTCCGCGAATAGCCAGGGTAATGTACACGAACGCGAGAAAGCGACGAATTCATGAAGTTCCCTAATAATTCTCGCCGTCTTCGATATTGCTCCCCTGATCGTGAATATTATCCTCTACAACTATTTTTACTCCTTTAAATGTTAGGCAACCTAAGATTCGTGGGGAAACGCGCTAGAAAAGGCTATAAAATTATTGTAACCCATCAAAGTTTTGTTAAAATCAAATGATGTTTAGACTAGTTCAGTCGGTGAGAGCGCAGATTGAGGATCAACCAAGGAAAACTATCTCACGACGATATAAACTTGAGGTGTTCCTTTTATAAGTTATTTTCGCACAAATTTCGGGCCAGCCCGGCTACTCTTCTCAAGGCTATTACCGTATGCAATTCGCCCGGAAATAGCACCCAATTCGCCCGTTCTTATTAGCATAGAAATTGGCTCATTGCCAAATGAAGTGGTGCCTAGTCTGACGTCACTACTCTCAATCGATATCAATTTCCCTTCTGAGCGATTCGGAACTGGCGCCGGCCGTCGCACCTAGTAGCAGCACATTTTAATTATTTTCGGGGGTGTGAAAAATCAATAGGCTGTGGTGGCCGAGCCAAAGCGCTGGCAATTTCCTGAGGACAGCGCGTCCTGTTAGGATAACGCCCGTTTTCAGACGGGGTACTGTAGGCAGGGATACGATAGTCTGCAGATTACTGTAGCCTAGGCTGACTGACCTGCGCGCTCTTGTCTCATAGAATCCCAGACGTTGCAGTTGAAGTCATCGTAACCGGCGAAGAGCAGGCGTCCCGACTTGGAGAAGGCCACGCTAGTGATTCCTGAAATACGGGATGAAAAGATTAAAATGGTTTTAATAGACAGACTGTAAAATAAAAGACAAAAATGTATAAATAGAGACGCCTCGAGGGGGCTGTCGGACAGCTGACTGGCACGCGGGAGAAAACATACCGCAAATAATGTTGTCGTGGGAGTACATGGCCAGCTCCTGGTCGGCCCTGATGTCGAAGAGACGGCACGTGGCGTCGTCTGATCCGGTGGCGAAGGCGTTGCCCGAAGGGAAGAACTGGAAAAGGATGGATAGAGACGCAGAATTCCTTCGAAGTAAATCTGTCGAAAGGCAAGAGGAAGAGTGAGACAAAGGAAAGCTGCAGAGATGTAACATCCCATATTGAAATGAACTACCATTGTTCCATGTAGTCATGGGTTACACAGAATTTTCAAACGATTCTCACAAAACGACAGTGACACGAAGGCCAAAATAAAGAAATTTAAGTCTCAATCGATAACCGCCTGCAGGAATGTTTGCAGAATGACCATAAACTATCGGATGTTAGCTGATTTACCGGCGCAAGAAGTAAAATTAAATTTGAGTGGGGTGAATCAGACCTTATAATATAGCAAGAGAGAAACTCACGGCGACTGCGTTGATGTCGGATTCGTGTCCGGGGAAGGTCTGTTTGCACTGTCCGTCCCTCACATCCCACAACTTGGCGCTGGCATCGCAGGCTCCCGAGATGAAGGTGCGCATGTCTGGGCTCAGACTGAGCGACATGACGTCACCCGTGTGTCCCGTGAACGCCGTGCACTGCTGTCCAGTCTCGATGTCCCACAGAGCGCTGCAACCACCGTCTTATTAGCTCCAATGATATCAATTTTAATGAAGACCCCTCGCCCTCCCGAGACGGGTGGCAACAGCCCGTAATCGGCGACTCTAAGCCCCGCCTAATTAGATAGCTGTCGTGCATTTGTGGTGACCGCACGGTGCACTCGTCAAAACAAAGAGGAGGAGGGCGTACCAGGTCATGTCTCCGGAGGAGGTGACGATTTGGTTGTCGTCGAGGAAGCGGCAGCAGGAGAGGTAGCCGGTGTGGCCGGGCAACTCGCGGGAAACCCGAACGTTTCCCTCCCTCGTCTTCAGAGAATAAATAGAACAAATATTGTCCAACCCTGAAAGGAGGCTTCATTTTACACGCATTGAGGAAGCACACTCACCTCCACAGGCTACGAAACTACCGGAGGGAGCGTAGGCACAAGTCATCACCCAAGACGACCGCAGGGGGATCGCGTGAACCTGAAAGACAAGAGATTGGGGGGTTAAATGGACTTTTGTCGTCTTTTACTCATACTCTGTTTAACCAAATCACTAAAAACGAAGTCGCCTTGACATTTCCTATTTACCCTTATGACTTTACTAAACATGGAAATCACAATTTCGTTATACCTGTGAGTTTGTGTAATGTATACCATCACCTTCGCTTGACCACTTAATAAAGTCAATGTCAGCCGCTTTTCTGGTTAGAAATAAGTTAGAAATTAAAAAAAAAAAAATTGCACCACTGTTTGACACAATCCGGTTTCAATTGAAAATAGCACCCCAAATTTGCATATAGCAACCCAAAAAGCACCGTTTTGCGTCGTTTTAAGCCCTATAGCACCCCCCACGGCGGTTTCGAGCCGTACTTGTCAAACATTGAATTGCACCTTTACATTAAATAATTACATTTTAAATAACACAATAACTAATTCGGATCGTACATGTCGGAGGTCTTAGAATGACAGTCCCTCTTAAACGCGCATAACCTCTTTTACACTTGGACCTTAACAGGAGCACTGTTTGACACGATCCGGTATCATTTAAAAATAACAGCCCAAATTTGCATATAGCACCCCCAAAAAGTGCTTTTTAGTGCCATTGTAGACCCAATAGCACCTCCCACGGCGGTTTGGAACCGTAATTGTCAAACATTGAACAGGAGCCTAACCCAATTTCGGTAAAACCATCCTGAGATGACAACTGCCTCATTCTCGGATTTTATGGAGGTCCCAAGGGAAATACTCCTTGGCATTTACAGCTACCCTGTTTCTGTTATATTCCCTGATATGCCCATATCTGAATGGCCATTGTCTCTTCGATGATTCCTGAATTCCCTTGTCTGCATCTGCCCTCGTGCCAACCCCCGCGTTCATTGGAATCGGCGCCTGCTCGCCCCTTGTCCTGTGTTCAATTTGTCTGGTAATCTTGCAAAACAGCCGCGATCATGGTGAGCATTGGACGCCCAGTTAATAGGAAGCTGTGTGGCGGCAGAAAATCAATAGGCTACCGCCACTAGAGCACATGGCACCCGCGGCGTCCAACACGCGCACCAAACACAGGAAAATGCTAAATGAAGGGCGGAAATCCTCGCTAATCACGCGATTTCCTCGCGGAACCGCGGGAAACAAACCTTGTTCGTCGTGTAGGAATCCCAAACAATAAGCTTTCCGTCCTGCGAAGCAGACACGAGGTTGCGGCTGTCGGAAGCCCAGTGCATAGCATAAATCTGAACATACGGCGTGACAGGGGACGTAAGGGGCTACCTTGGCTAAGTGTCCCCTGAGTGTCCGCCTCGTTCGCATTTGAATCCGCCCGATGGGCTCCAAGTTGGAAGCGATGCTGGCCAGCGTAGTGTCATTTGCAGATTTCCGAGCTTCCTGAAAAGGTACAATTAATAAAAAAATACATTTCATGTCATTTTAAGGGGATATTCTTCATTTTGCCCACTCCCCTTCCTCCCTCGGCAGTTTATGCGGCCCAAGCGCGTCGATATGCGTCCAACGATAGGCAATTAAGAATGTGAATACAGCCCACACGTCAGTTCTTGGCGGAATGTTATGTGTGGAGGCGCCCATCCCCGAAACGTCCGCCGCCGCGTGTTTTCCGCGAAATTTCCTCAAGACAAAACAGGGGAATGAATCAAAGGGATGGTAGGGTACGGTAGCGACCTTTAGTCTCGGGGAAGCAAGTTAAGACCCGCGGTTATCTGGATATTCACTCGGCAACTCTGCAATCCAATTACCCAGACGTTTGTCAAACAAGGCCCTTTGGCGCCGATTTAAAACAGATACGCAAAACAGGACGACATAGGTAATTAGGAATGGCGGATGCATCGAATTTAACAAATTAAACCCAGAAAGGCCATCTTTCCAAGATTGAAAAATGCAAATTTCGCAACCGAGACAAGCAATCAAAACGACGGGAATAGCGACGTTTCCACAGAAAGATGAAGGAACACTTTTGTTGGTATTTGGTAGTATAGTTGGTTTGACCTTTATCGGGCCATATTTGTGTGTTCTAAAAAGCTTCACATTTTCGGCTAAAAGAGGGGAACGTACTTTTAGTGGGAAGCTAATTAAGGAAAAAAAACCATGACACACTTGGGTTAATTCTATCGCTTCAGGGTAATCACTTCGAAAAGGAGACTCGAGTCCAAATTAAAGTGGAATTTTGCCAAGTTTCGCATATTTCAAGTAAATTGTACCTCTCAGATTCGGAATGTGGTCCAAGTAAGGCAACATCTTTTTCTACCCAAAATTTCATCTTTTGCTAGTTCTTTGGTATTTATGCCTTATTATTTCCTTACTTATTGTTTCCAGTTTACTCCCTTAATGAGGATCCAAGGTTTCTACAACCACCTGAGAGAGGGTGATTAGTCAATCCATAATTTAATTACTTATTTTACTCCTCTGGGGAATTTCGTTTTCCCTGAAATTCTCCTCTGATTCGATTGATTATAACTTCAATGAACGTCGCCACCCAGCCCAGAGCATTTCCATTCGAAAGCTAGTTGTTCGACAGCGAGGCACATTAGCTGGAGCCGCGCGCTCCCGCTCTGCGCCCTCAACAATTGCACACTATTTCGCGTACTCTGCCAGCCGGGGCGAGCCTAGAGCCAGATCGATGCGACCAGCTCTCAACCAGCAGCAACCGGCCATTGGGTTACCCAAATTACCCATCATAGCTTGTTAAAATGTAACCGACGCGCGGCGGCGCACGCGCGGAATCCCACTCTTCCCATCCATTTGAGGAGAAAGAGACAGAAAGAAGAGGAATTGCTGGAGAGAGCTAATTGGCTAGACGACGCTGGGCATTCGGATAATTAGGACATTAGCTATGCCAATTATGCAAAGGTGGAATTTATCCCCGGAATTCCATCCAAAGGGAATCCCGTGTTTAGACATTTAAAAGGGTTTTCTGAGCCACGTGACGAGGGAGAGTCCACGTGAATCCGGGAATTTTCCCTCTACGCCCTGGCGGCCGGAAGGCTGCAATCGGCATCAAATAAATAATACAAGAGTGGTGTAACCTGCTGGTAATCCGACACCAACAGCCGACGCCCGCCGGCCGCAAACTGGGGACTGTACGGTACGAAGGAGACGATAGGAGTTATCGAGGAAAGTAGATAAGAAGAACCTCAAATAAATATCTCCCGAGTGCCAATTCTCAAGAATCTCTCTCTTTGAAATCTACTCCGGTTGGGAGGGTAACCGGTGCCTTGGTCGCCCGTATCTCGCCGAGGAGATAAATTTCGCGGAATTTGTGATGCAAGCAGCCATCGATAACAAGGCAAGCACGGATTTGACGCAACAATGTCAATATCGCCTGGGGTGATAATCGATGCGAACACGGCCACCGCTGCTTCGGAGGAACCTCTCCGATGGAAAATATGCGATCTACAACCTTAGTTTATGGGAAAGTCCCCAATTAGGGCGTAGATAAGTGACTAGGAAACTATCATCCTGCGCTCCTAAATCGGTACCTTTAGGCAAATACTCAAACAATCGGAATAACGCCATTATAAATGACACCCAACTGGAGATTAGCTTCGGCTCCATTTGTTTCAAATTCACCGCTTCGAGGTAATAAAGTATCATTTCACTGTAGCTTCAGTCCCTGTATTCCCTCCTGTTGAAAATCGATCCGCCACGCCGGAGGAAAACAGGAGACAAGCGGAAACGATGATTAAAATGTCCCGTCTCGGAATGTCTGAATTCTGGCGGAAAACAATCCGACATGTGTTTCCGAGGGAAATTGCCCGTGAATCAGACTCCTCCTGGAGCCCCTCTACAGGCATAAACAAAACGCCCCGTTTTCAGCACTTTCCGACGTGATAAACTCGGCAAAAAAGATCAAACGCGAAGGAAATACCGTTTAGTGAAAAGGGGCTCTGAAATTTTGTCGTTTTCACGGATGAGGTGCGATAACTGTCACGCGGCGGTCATGGGAATACACAAGTTAACGACATTTCCACCGAGATAAAAATGGAAGGAAGGCTGATTTAGACAGGAAATGTATCTGAAAGGTGCACTTCTTACATTTTACGCACCTGGAAGCAGGTAATGGTGCATTGTTATGTTAACCAGTGATTCAGCACAATTTTGAGCAAGTTTTTTTAAACCACCGCAGCGAAACAACGCATACTTTGTTGGTTGTCAACGGCTAACGCAATCAAAACAAATAATTCCGCAAATTCCCGTATGCCTGGCGTAAATCCAAGGAAAGATCGATCACCATTGGGAGATCTCGGTGTTTTCCCGACTAAAGTCTGGAAAATAATCTAAACTTCCCACAGAATCTGGGAAATTCGGGAAATAATGCCCGAATATCGATTTAACAACGGGAATTTTAGGCCAAGTAGCAGAGAATATCGATGAATCTAGGCGAAACATCACAGCTGTTGACGAATCACCAAACATATGTTTACTAAAAGCACCCTAAAATGGTCGAATTAAAGGTTGCCTTACCAATTAAAAGAATTAAAAGTTCTAATTTTAGATGGAAATTGGACTGAGATTTAAAATCTCGGTGGAGAATATCGAAAATTAATGAACTTTAAACGAAAACAGCGGTATTTGGGAGTTTGTAAACACCAAGATTTTAAGAATAAACGACCTTAAAAGTAGGTAATTTCTGGGTAAACACGATATAAACAACCCCGAAATGGCCAAAAACCAAAGAAAAGGTGGAATGCGGCGAATTGAAAAGTCGGATTTCCAATGGATTTTGGGTGTAAGAATCCCAAAAATTTGAAAAATGTCAGGTATTTCTGGGTGTTGGGGGTAGTTTTGAGGGTTTGTGTATTATGGGAGTGGGTTTGGAGTGGGAAAAGTAAAGTGTTTGAGAGGGGGACTCACCCTGATCTGGCCCTTGAGCTGCTCGGCCTCCTGTCTGAGCTGGTCGAGTTCACTCATCGCGGACTACCGTAGCGTCACGGCGTCTCCTTCGTTTTCTAGCAGATGGCTGGAGCAGAACCGGTTCAAACCATGCACCGGGGCGCACAACACGCCTTCTCAATAGAGGACAGCACAGACGGCACAAGCGCCCCGATCGATACGACCGCGCGCCGAAGGGACGCGAGCGGACGGATGCGCAGGGGCGGGGGTACGGTAGCCGGCTGCCGCATCTGGCACTAGAGAGCTGGCAATGCCACCCGCTCTATTGAGGACCGCGACCGGGGGACCAGGGCACTCGCCGGACGGACAGCCGGCTGGCAGGAGGGGGACCGGAAGGGACAACGGCTGGTAGCAGGGGATCCTTTTCAAACGGGGTTTACATATTAATCGTCAAATGAAATAGATTAAATTCATTTCCGTTCAGTGTTTAATTAATTAAATTATTAGAAAATCAATTATTAAATTTATGAAATGAAATAAGCATAGAGTCACAAAATTTATAGTGAAACACATTATTTGACCTTTAATCAGGTAAGCCGAAAAATCATTTAATTTTCTAAAAATGAAAGTGCAAAGGGTATCTCACTAACTTACTCTCTCTCTCTCTCTCTCTCTCTCTCTCTCTCTCTCTCTCTCTCTCTCTCTTTCTCTCTCTCTCTCTCATCACTCTCTCTCATCACTCTCTCTCATCACTCTCTCTCTCTCTCTCTCTCTCTCTCTCTCTCTCATCTCTCTCTCTCTCTCTCATCTCTCTCTCTCTCTCTCTCTCATCACTCTCTCTCTCTCTCTCTCTCTCTCTCTCTCTCTCATCACTCTCTCTCTCTCTCTCTCTCTCTCTCTCTCTCTCTCTCTCACTCTCTCTCATCACTCTCTATATCTTATGTTGATGCATCTGTCTATCTCACAGGTTCTTCCCCTGTCGCATCCCTGAATATCTCGGCCTCGAAAGGGTATCCTATAGGCTTTCCTCCCGAAGTACATCTTTTTCCCTGCGTTTTCTCGGATAGCTGGGATAAAAAAGACATTTCCCGACGAAAACACAGTAATCCAACTTTGAATCATAATATATGTCTCAAAAACTAAGATTTCCCTGAATTGACTATGTTGAAACAATTCCACGGGGTAGATTACGAATGTTGACGTCAAAATAATCCACAGGGAATGCCGTGTTTCGAAAGAGACGGTTGTAATGGTTAAAGGCACATACTTGTAAAGAAGAAAAAAATTTTCCATGCTTTATTTCGCCCTCTCCCAAATCGCGCTCTTGCCTTCTCTCTCGCTCTCATCTTTATCTCCCTCTCTCTCTAAATAGCTGTCTCTGTACTGTATGTCTGTTATCACAATGTTTCTTTTGTGCCACTTTGACCATTCGTTGGCTATCCTTAGTTTGCATGCATTCATCATCGGCACCATCTCCAACTCCGTCTCTCTCCCCTCTCTCTCCTCTCTTTCTTCATCTTTTTCTCATTCTGTCTTCCTTTCCTCAACTATTGTAAATGGTGGTGTTCGTCTTCTGAAGGAAGCTAAATCAGGCTCTGATATTTTCACCTGGCGTGATTATTTTGCTGTTCAGTTTCAAAAGTCATAAAAACAAAACATGTGAATCAGACTATTTTAGGCTACTTGTTAACATTTGTTCCAGCTTATCTTAGCAGCTTTTGAATTGCAATAAAGTATTCAAAGGCGTTCAAAAGAATTCAAGACGCTCTTTCAGCTGCTAGAAGTCAGGCGCCGCATCTGCTGGCTACCGAAGCCTCATGGCTACTCCGGCCTGCCGTCGTGCCCTTCCGGTTGACCCCAGGATAAGACTTGTAAAAGTGCAAAAAGGAAATCAGTCGGTGGCAGAGAACGAAGGAAATGCGAGCAATAACATTTCCCGAGGAGGGGGCGGGCGAAGGCGTTACCTGCGATACCTGGGACCGCCCCCAGCCGAGAGACTGCCTTCGGGACTGTTTGGGAGGAAAATGGATTGGAAGAACTCTGCAGAGAAAGAACATGACTATGTGATCAAACAAGGAAGCGCTGGTTACTGAATTTCACTGGTAAAGAGTTTCAGTGAAAACCCCATCCGACGAGAGCAGCGTCAGGACGTTAGCAGACCAAAGACGGACAGTTCCTACACTTGGAAGTGTCAGTTGTATGAGTACCGGATATCGTAAGTTTTAGTGAAGAGAGAATGAAGACTTTGTAAGAGCTACGCAATATGTGACAACAAGGACAGGTTCTGGGTCCGAGGAATCAAATAGGAATTTCGAGGATTCGGAAAATGTTAAATGTGAGAAAAAGTCTCATTTTCACTTGAAGCTCAGATTCTATAAAAATAAAGGTAAACTCCTTCTGGAGCAAGCAGCAGCACAAGACAGTAAAATCTTATAAACGGTTTTAAAATCGACACTTCATATGATACGTGCCAATCGTTTGTTTTCGTCCGATGCTTCCCAAGTTCCGTTTCTACAGTATCCGCTTTGGCGTCACATCCCCAAGGAATGCTCCTTGCCTTCTGTTTCCCTTACTAAAATAAAAATATTTTCCATTTTTAAAAGTTCTGCCACAGATTTTGTTCTTTGAAAAATTCAGGATGTATTCAGGAACTGGGAATGTTTTACGTCAAACCCATACTCCATATCTCGCCTCGATTGAATTTCAAAAGAGATTCTACTGTAATATGCGGAGAGTGTTTGCGTGATTCATGCCTTCTTCTAACAACTGACGGAAGTGTGTGACGTTGTGTGGACGTCAGGAGCCTGAAAAACGGTACCTTGCGATTAGTCAGCAGTGTGAACAACTGTAAATGGCCCTTCCCTTTGTAAACAACGGATTTCCGAGAATTTTCACGGCAACCTGCCCGCATTCTTCCGAAAACATGCAATTTTGAGGAAATTCGTAAGAAGCTGTTATGAACAATTCAGAGACAAACACAGTCTTGGTTTCCCGGATCGTTTCCAAAGATTGGTTTAAATGCAAAAGAATTACATTTCGAAAAGAAATCTTTTGAATTAATCTGCAGGTAAAATGATTCGCCAAAGCCGTGTTCCAAAATTACAGCTTATTTTCAGATTTATTTAGCAATGGATGACGTGAAACAAATCAATTTGATATTTAAGGAAATGCGGAACTTTTGGATTAAAGTCTTTGAAAACAACTGACTCTGAGGATCCAATGGAGAGACTCTTTTGGAACACCGATGAGGCTTCTTTCAGGAATCTTAATTTCTTTACCTTTCCAATCAAAAATAGACAAGTTTTAATTGAGTTTGGACAGAAAGTGACTTGAACAAAATGATGTATCCCACTTGATAGATTTGCATTGCAAAGTTACAATTTGGAAATAAACTTAGTGAGGCCAATTTCTCTTCTTTTTCATCTGACCGTAGGCTGTGTGTAGTAAAGTAACCCAGGTTGATTTCAGTGCTGAATGTGGCGTCCTTTTCGAAATCCGCTGACGTCGAGTGTTGACGAGATGCTTTATTACAGAAACGCCCGTTTTGGCACACGATGACATGAAATCACAGGACCACAAGGAAAATAGAAATGGAAAAGAGCGGATGGAGTCAGAGGGAAGAGGTGAGGTTGGTCAACACTCGCTGCAGCAACTCCACGTCCAGACAGTTGTCGGTCGCACGCACGACGCAATGGGTTGGGTTCTTCACGAGGATACCTGGAAGTAGACGAATGCTTTTGTTATTGAACTGCAAAGGGCTGCTTCATTTGTCCTAACCAGTTTGAAATGACTTATATATCTTTTGAGCAATTCCATTGCATAACCAGCCTCTACTGCATTCGTTCTGTTTGCATAAAAGTAGTTTCTCTAAACTCTCTGTCATAGTTTCATTTAGCAAATGTCCCATAATTGTGGCATCAAATGATATACTTGGACACGAGGTTGAACAGGAAGCAAAGATGGCTCGACCATCTTTTTGTCGAGTCAAAGGGGGAAAGACGGAGGAACCGAATTTCCTATTTTTCTTTATAGATTTTTCTACCACTAGAGTGTTCATGACAGCCTAATTGTGATCTTCCTGATTTCTCTTCAGAAATCTTCGGAATCTCGCCGGAAACACGCGTGTTTCCTTTTTCCGTTTGCGATCTGTCTAAATCCGCGTGCCCTTATCAGCACGTGACCGTTTCCCCCGGGGACCAGTGTCCTTTCCGCCCATTCACCGTAATCCGGGGTCCGTTGTTCATTAAGCGTAGTCAGCTGAGAGTAGCTACGACTCCAATAAAGGGATTAGGCCGCTCAAAGGTTGCAGGTAATCACGGATTTGTGGATCGATAACGAAAGGGGAGGGATGGAAAAGTACAATTTGCCCCTGCAGCCAAAGAGCGCGGGAAGGAGGGGATAAAAGGATACAGGGTGAAAGGATACTCGAAACAGACAAGGACCTAAACATTAGAGAGAATGAGAGAGAGAGAGAGAACGAGAGAGAGAGAGAGAGAGAGAGAGAGAGAGAGAGAGATTCATATGTTTTACTTCCGTAGCGAACGAACAATTCCAGCCGTGTGGGTGGTAAATTAAAAGTGATCATTCAAAATTCCCCGCTAATGGAAACATTCTTTCTTCATATCACCGCAGGAATGGAAAGCACCTGCGACTCCCCCGAACCCAATCAACGTCCTCATTGCCTTTTCCCTATTCCAAGGGGTCAGAGCAATGTGTTCCCCATTAGCAGTCAAGAGGAAAGCCACCGTATCCGCGGTTTCAGTTGGCCTTTCCGCCCTCACTGCCATTTGGCTGATTGTAGTGGCGTGAGCTGCAATTTGCACTTGCGCCTCACGCGAGCACAGAACGAAGGTTTGCTTTGCCGAGTGGGAGGGAGGGACTCACCTGCCACTGTGGCAGTGAAGAAACAACTGATACAGCCAGCCATCAGAGCTCGCAGGACAATTTTGGCCATCAGGGGTTTCTTTGCAGGAGACATTCCGCCTAAATACACAAACAATGATTGGGCCATGATGGAAAACCTAGAACTCCTAATTGGATTCCAATGGAGCTGAAGTTTGAGAATCCACAAAGGGCATAAGTTGCGATCATGGCAGACCTCGGCTGAAATAATTGTTTTAGCTCTTCTCTCTGTATTTCCCTTTCTCTCCCTACGCACTCCAATTAAGGGTGGCTTGGCAGCAGTCATTTGTCCCAGCTTCTGATAGGCAATGAATTCATTGAGCGTCGTTTTAGTCCCCATGAGCTTGGCCACCCTCAGAGTCTCGTCTGCACTGTCAGTTACGCCCATTACAAAAGCGAGTGGGAAGAAAATGTATCCAAGAAGGCCCTAAATTTACTTCTCATTGTTTTCTAAAACCTGAAACCTCGAAAGACCATCCAGAATAACCCAAAAGTTCTCCCGCGTATTCAAACACATTGTCTATGAAGGCTAAGAAGGCAAGGAAAACGATCAGGTTGGAGGCGATTGCGGCCACAAGACTGACGGCCGCCACAGCACCTGAGGAGATGCACTCCAGCGCAGAGGAATCTTCCCTAAAACCACAGTTTTGAAGGATTACTGTAAGGCTTACCCCTTTGGAAGTTTCAAGTCCTCTACCCTACTCAGATGACTTTCCTCCCTCTCAGGAAACAACATCTTAGAACAGGCAAGAGAACCAGGGGCTGACATTACAGTAGACGACATCAAATATCTAGAAAATGGGCATGTAAACAAATAAGTTTAACTTACAAAGGGCATGCTCCGAATGCCACATAGGCAGCGAACAGGGAACCCGCGATGCAGGAGAAACCACTGGTCATGACGGCATGCAGCTCAGAAGCCGTCATCTTTTCAAGATATGGTTGGATGAGGAGAGGAGCCTCGGCCTGACCGAGGAACACGCAGGCACAGGCGTTCAAGGATTCAGTGGCTGTGGTTCTGAGGGTCTTTTGAACACACCTGAAGGAAAATTGAGTGTGACTCGGCGACTGATAGAGCGATTCCTTCTTTAGTTCCTTCTTAACCTACCATGCAAGACGTTTGATGACAGCCTGCATAATTCCAACGTGATAGAGAAGAGAGACAAAGGAGCCGAAGAAAATGACCACTTGCAGGGACTAAATTCTTTTGTCACACTTGTGTCTCTTCGCCTTACCGTAAAGAAAAAGACGGGGTTGGCCCCGCAGATGTTGGGTGGTTGTGCCACAAACCCATAGACAAAGCTAGTTCCGTTGTTGGTGTAGTCGAGAAAAGAGACAATTAGTTGTGAGAGCTGGAGGAACTTTCGATGGCCCCACGGCCAGCGAAGGACAATCACTCCGAGGATGAACTGAACCCCGAATCCCCAGATGACAGGACGCCAGTCGATCTGCTCAAATTGTAATCAAACTTCTGGGAAACCTTACATGGCGTCGATCGTTTGAGACTATGTACATTATAAGGAGGAAGACGAAAATTCCTCCTAGGCCAATGAGCCTTCGACGGTCTTCTGAAGTATCGATGGCGAGGAAGACCGTGAGACCCAGTAGCAACAGGGCGTAACTGCCACTGAAAGGGTATGGTGGCCTAGACACTTGTGCACTTTGTTAATTGAGGGAAGATGAGGTTAAAAAGACGTTGAATTATTCCGGTAGGTATTCTTCTATCGTCTTTCGTCACCTACTATCTAACTCTGCCGTCTTGCCAGCACCTTCCGAGAAACACGAGGACTGGCTTCAGAAGACGGCGGTAGATCACAGGTCCCAAGTAGGGGATCAGCACCTGAATTTCTCTATTTTCATCCCCTCTTTCAACACAACTATGCATAATTTCGAAAACCCTTGTGCACCCCACTTATCACTGCAATTTCACGTGATTCTGTGACAATTTGGCGGCTCTATGATTAGGGGTTCCGGTTTCCATGGAGACCGACTACGTGTCCAACGGGAGAAAGGGAGAGGGGAGCCACCTGGGACACGAGGAAATAGAACCAGATGACGGCTGTCAAGATGAGAAGGGGCTCGGCTCGTTTGATGCTGTGGATGCAGGCGAAGACTGGAAAGAAACACTAACAATGACAAAGAGAGACAAAAAGACTAAGAGACAAATCAAACACACCCAAAAAGACGTGATACGCTACGATGAAAAAAGCGGCCACTGTCCAATTGGCGTACTTTTTGTGATGCTCCACAAACAAGGTCCACCCATTCAATTTTTCCTTTACTTGGGCTTTAAATCCACGCAATTGGGCTGATATCACTAAAATTTTAAATCATATTAATTATTGTGCCCTCATAGTTGGTTTCAGGAACAGTCTTCATATGCCTTTATAAAATCCGCTTATGGTCTCTATCCGTGTGTGTGTGTGTGTGTGTGTGTGTGTGTGTGTGTGTGTCCCAGGGTGAAAGTGCGCCTGCGCCTCTCATTTTCCCTTATCTCTCGCCGTCTCTCGATGGTTGTCTTGAAATTAGCCTATTTTAGTGGCCTGCCATTTCCACGGCCGCAAGTCACCGGTCTTCACTTTTGCGCCGAAGGCGCGACGGGCGCGTGAGCGGCTGGTCTGAATACATTTGATAGCATAATAGTGACGCATAGTTTACTAAAATGCCTGAGTCAGCCCCGTCGATCAACGAAGGATTCATTCTTCCCTTACCCCTCCGTTTTGTTCTCCATTGACTGCAGTCTTCTTCTGAAACTTCAAATGCAGAGTGTCCATTACTTTCCCCGTTTCCCTCGCTCGTAGGTGAATTCTGCAATGTTTATCTGCCTACAATACCGCTGCTTGTTTACCTGTTTAGTGCCGGCTAGGTCGGTCATCTCCATCTTGTATGCGTCGTATCGGCTAGGCCGGTGAAACCACTATGTTTAATGGTAATAAATAAAGTTAAATGATCTGCGAAGAATACTGTAGATTTTTATTGGTGCAAATGAAAGGATGGCGTCGATGGCAGCGGTGTTTGTATGGCGGATGAGGAGTCTATCAAACAGAAGGCGAGAAGCGATCCAAGACAAACGGCGAACACCGCACTTTGAACACCACTGTCTGCAGAAGAAGCCAAAGATTGGTTTGCAGAGGATAGAGAGAGACAGACGTGCATACAAAGAGAGAGACATACAGAGAGAGAGAGAGAGAGAGAGAGAGAGTGAGAGAGAGAGATGGTAAGATACGCAGGGATTGAGATAACAATCTGAGGCCATCTGATGATGAGCTGCATTAGCATATTCTATTACCTAATTCTCTATTTTTCATGTTGGAATTTGCATTAGACTATGTTTCGCATCCTCTTGCCTCACTTGTCCCTCCTCCTGAGATGCTTCTTGTCTCCGACTGTGACTCCGACTGCCCTGCCACCGACTATCAATTGGTTCCTTCTGATTGTCGTTGTCTTCATTTCAGTTTTTCAGAGTCACTGGTCCCTTCTTTTTGCCCGATGCTCTGTCTTCCTCTTCGGCTTCTGTCCCCTGATCTCCGGCGTTGCTATGATTTCAGTTCCTCTCATTTCCTCCTCTGAGAAGGAACAGTTGATTATGCCAAAGGAAACACACTGGTTGTGCTGCTCCAGGGTATCTGTGGCCTTGTTGTGGTGAGTTTATATTCTTCTCATTGTATCATCACTTTCCCTCAGAACACCATTGCTATTATGTCCTTCATGGCTGCCTGTTTACAAAGACTTCAACACCCTCCAGTCGGCTTCCTCTCAATCGTAAGTCTTAGAAGATTTCCTACCTTACATTGTTCTCAGATTGGTTCTTTCGAACTGGCTATGGTTGTGTTCCTTGTTCGCAACGCCATTGTCGAATCATCTTCTTCCAACGCTCTTCAGATGACACTGGCCATCGGAGGAACTGTCATTTGTGAGGTTATCTCTCTTGAATACAATTGACAATTGATTCAGGCGGAGTATTCATGAGCATCTGAGTCAGAAGGACATCCGATTAGGAATATACGACACGACCACTTAGAGTAAAAGAATTACTGTTTAATTAAAATAGTTGTCACATTGTGTTTGTATTTCGTGCAGTTTGTTTATGTTTATGGAATAACGCGCCTTATGATTTATGAGATGGAACATCGAAGGGATTCGAATCATAACAATGTATTACATTAGATGCGCTACAATTGCACCATTAATGGGCATTTGTAGGTTTCCTGCGAATTAATGAACAACATCATTGGAACTGGCAACTTTATTGGACATCAAGAAAAAAGAGAAGCTGCACTCTCTTCTTTCTCTTCTGAAGCCCTCACTTGGAAGCGCGCCGGACACAACAGGCCAGAAAAGCTCCGCCTGAAAAGTTCACTTAGTGACGGACTAATTTGGACAACTTACTAATGAGAGTTCCAAGGACGAAGATGGCCACAAAGGCGGTTTCAACATAGATCGGCGTCTTCTCCTTCTCCTTGGCGGCCTCAGGAAGTTTTGAGAATTGAACCCAAATGAAGATCAATCAGATGGGCGGAGCAGATGGTAAGGGCCGTAACCATTACAGAAATCTGAGAAAACGGGAATTCTGTAAACTTTGTGAAGGACTCATGATGGAGTAGAAGACACAGTTGAGCATTCCGGGATGTTTCCAACAGGCACCCAATATGGCCATCAACGCCACGAGAGCCTTAGAGACTGGTTG
This sequence comes from Oscheius sp. G VE-2021, assembly GCA_022343465.1. Taxonomy (NCBI): domain Eukaryota; kingdom Metazoa; phylum Nematoda; class Chromadorea; order Rhabditida; family Rhabditidae; genus Oscheius; species Oscheius sp. G VE-2021. The sequence continues at coordinate 466,501 of JAJQXH010000058.1, forward strand.
AGGCAGTGGTGGGTCAACTTACGAGGATGAAGCCTCCAATGCCAAGGATGGCGGCGGTGATGGACCCTTTTTCAGGGTTGAACTCCTTGACTTCAATGAAGTGTTTGATCGTGATTCCCAGCAGAATAGCCCCGCAGATCATCAGACATCCACCGAAGACAAAGACCCAGGTGCGGGTGAGACAGCCACAACAACCGCCGCCTTCTTTGCCAGTTCCAGCCTCCGAAGACCCAGAATTGCCCCCCTGAAGAAAGGAGGGTTTGATGAAGAAGGGAGGGTCGAACTCCATGGACACGGTAGACGACATCAGAGCAATCCGATTCAAGGTCAGAGCGGACCATCCTCTCGTAGGGGATAGACATTAATGGGCCCCGGAGGGAGGGGAGGGGGTGGGGGAGTTATTCGTAATGCCAAAGGTATGCTAATCAGCCAACATTCATCTGGGTGACTCATTAGAATAAAGATCAAAGTTAAGCATAATTACTATGTGAAAAAGCGAGACGCACAGGGAGTGGGTGGTTTGATTCCTGATCGTATAAAAAGTGAACAATAGAAATGTGAAAACACTATGAAAGAGATCAAAAGAAAATAATAACTTGACGAACTTTTCGAAACGCCAAAACCACCTCTGGTGTGATAAAGAATTAAAATATATTACTTTGTTGAATCACGTATTCGCTTATGAACAGATCTGGCAATAGTTAGTTCCAATATGTTTTAAGGATATCACACCAGAAGTGGTTTTGGCGTTTCGAAAAGTTCGTCAAGTTATTATTTTCTTTTGATCTCTTTCATAGTGTTTTAACATTTCTATTGTTCACTTTTTATACGATCAGGAATTAAACCACCCACTCCATGTGCGCCTCGCTTTTTCACATAGTAATTTACGCTAATTACGATTCAATAGAATTTCTCCAAAAATGACGATTTTTGTCTGTTATTCTAACGTTTGTGAACCGATTTGGCTGGAATATCGCTCCCCACCGACCTGCAAAGGGTTCCTATAGCTGTGTGAAATTTGGTGTTCATACGTCTAACCGTTCGCCCGTAGCGAGGGGGTATTCGATTACGGGAGACATCGACATTTTAGGCAACGGGGAGGAACGCGCTCCGCGGTGGTTTGATTCCTGATCGAGGCGAGGCGCACATGGAGTGGGTGGTTTAATTCCTGATCGTATAAAAAGTGAACAATAGAAAAACGGAGCCGTGATGGCACTTTCTGAAAACGCACTTCGGAAGCCATTTCGGTCCCCCACATAGCCTAATCGCCCGATTCTGAAAACATCAAGACGGGTTCATGCAGTTCCCTCGTAAGTAGCAAAATTTGTATATACATGTTTTCAATGTCGAAAAATCTGTTTGCAACATATCAAGAGGTAAAGTTACTTACGCGAGACGTTATCGAGGTCCCGGGACGTGGCGTCATCTATGTCTCCTAGCTACGCTCCCTTCCACGTTTGAAATGTACTGGGTTGTTGCTAAGGCAAGTGAAGTGACGGTGATTTTGTCTGTCTTTGTTTATCTAACATTTCAGCGAACGAATATACAGTCAAATCCCTAGCCCATTTATTTATCTTCGAAGTCATTGTAACTGATACTGACAGAAATTGTAGGTGAATCATGAAAATAATCAAATACGTGTACTTCACTTCTTCGATACAGTAAACCTTTATAAATATAAAATAAACAAAATACAACTAAAATAGCCATAAAACAACCAATTGCTCCCAATTCTTCATTTGCTTGCGATTTCTATGAATCCTCCGAGATCTTCCGCAGTCCTACACCTGCTGCTCTTCTCCAAAGGTCTGCTCCACCGATCCGGGACCAATCGTTTCCTGCTGCAGAAACATCTCGTAGCTCATCGGACTGCCCATGTCGTAGTTGGAAGGCAGGCATTTCTAAAAAGTTGAGTTCGGTCGAACAGACCAGGTCTTACCTTGAGGATGTCGCTCAGTTGGTCGTAGGTCGGGGTGTCTGGTTCCTCGAAACTCTCGTAGCAGTAGGAGTAGAATTCGTAGAGTTCCTCCGGCTGGTTGATGCACAGCTCCGGAGCCTTCGACATTTTCTTCTTCCTTGCAATTTCATCTCCATCCCTGAGCTTGGTCCAAGGGAGTGTTCCCTCACTCAGCTCCACCACCGAGTAGAAGAGGGAGACCAGGTCGTCCCCCCTGCCCTGGTCCTTCCTCTCGTGCACATTCAAAGAGACGTAGCGCATGGTTCCACGGAAGCCAGCGTGGTTCCTCCGCAACACTTTCCCGTTGACCTTGAACTTCCTAGAGAGACCAAAGTCGACGATGAAGACGTTCTTGTAGACAGAGGGACCGTAGCCACAGCACATGTTGCCCGGTTTGATGTCTCTATGGATGTAGCCCATGTCGTGGAGGGAGCGAAGGGCCTCCAGGCCTTGGAGACCGACACGGAGGGCAGTGGGAGGGTCGAAGCATCGCCTCTCACTCTTCTTCCGGAGGTCGGACAGACTCCTTCCCAACAGCTCCATCGAAATGAACATGTACGTGTCCTCGAAAGTCCCACTGCCGTACTGAAAGTAGTATTTGCATTTTTATTAATTCAGAACGTACCAAATGGGGAAAGTGAGGCTTTCCCTGCAGCTGATGGAGGATCCTTTGTTCCAGAATCATCCTCTGCGGCTCGTGTCTCTTTGTCATCACTTTGACCGCTACGTAGATCTGCTTCTGCGACCAATTTGCCTTGAAAATCTGGCCGTAGCCTCCAGCACCGACGATCTCCAGAAGTTTGTACTTGTTCTAAAGAAGGAATCTTCAGAAGATGATTTTCCTACGTGAAGGGAAGTCCCAAACGGAATCAGAGGGTCGTGCTTGCTGGGTCGTCTGGCACGAGCGCGTGGCGGCTGAACGAGCACAGGGGCGTCGATGGGTTCTTGGTCCTTGTCCCTGTCGCTGCGTTCCTTCGGCTCAGTCTCCATTCCAGACTTTCTCGATTTCTTCTGACTCATCTTTCTTAGAAGAGAAGAGCACCGGCTGAAGAACTGCCAACCGGCTTCTACGAAACTAGGAAAGTGAATGAAAGGAAAGATCGAAGGGGTTGACGTTCACGTAACTCAGTTTCACGTAACGGAATATAAATGTGCACTCCGCGTCAAGGAACGTTAGGCCCTCGTCATCATATCCTTCTCAAAATTTGAATACATCTCCGCTTTTTTAAATTTCTGTTTTATTCGATTCTTCAATCCGAGATGGCGGTCGTCTCCATGTCTGAATCTGCTTGTCCCGAGGATATCTTCCGTTCTCAAGCCGTAAGTTCTCTTCCTTCCTTTCTCCCTATATTTTCCCATTCAACCTCTTCTTCAGGGGAAGAGCTCCAAGGGTTCTGCCTCCTCCTCCACCCGCAGTGAGAGGTCCGCTGGCTGTTGTGGCTGTCCCGCCCGCATCTGGGTCTTCATCTTCGGCTCCTGCCTCCTGGCCGTGGCCATCACTGCCCTCTGCTTCCTCATCTACATCTTCGTCGGAGGAGGCGAATCCCAACTCCACAACAATGTCACAATCGCCGGAGTCACCGTTGGCATCATTTCCTTAGTCCTGGTCAGTTCTCTCTTGCTTCTTGGCAATCTTTCTTCAGGCCGTCGTGGCCATGGCTGCCATGTTGGGTGCATGTTGCAAGCACGCCGCCATGCTCAAGTGTGTTTTCTATTCCATCGTAAGCCCATTCCCTCCATTCTCAGCTCTTTGTAGATTGCAGCTATGGCGACATCAGCCCTCCTCATAGTGACCTACATCATCTACATCTGGGTAGATCACACGACCTACCTGTCAGAAGAGAAGAAGCTGAGGACGCAGGAGGAATATGTCTACGACACCCTCTGGGCCGTCTCCATCATCTTTGGAACCTTCATGTGTTGAGTACTCTACTTCTGCAGGCATAAATGTCTTCAGGTGGAACCTTCCTCGCCTGTTGTGTTCAACGCGCCTCCAAATGAATTACAAGAACAGTGGAAACGACAACTTTTCTTGTTTAGACCGTTGATACACAATGAATAGTCTTGTTCAATCCTTAACTTTTACTGCTGTACGGTTTTTGCTCTTGTGTCACTGCAGTTTACCCTTGGGCCTGTCCAAATCACCAGCTGAATGAGCTCCTGTGATAAGAAGGCATAGTTATGGCGTTCGGTCGCTCGCTTGACAGTTTTACCACCAATGCTTCGCTTAGCAAATAAGATGTTGCCATTTTCCCTGACGACCCAGATTCTTTTGGGAAGATTTCTGTACTTTAGGTTTAAAACCTCTTTTGATTATTTCGTCAATGTTTTGAATCAATCCAAAGACTGCTTGGTCTAACTTGAAGGTCAATTTCTCCAAACCAGAATAGTAAAGTAGGTTTTGTGTGTGATCTCCAGTTGGCAAAGTGTTATCTCCTCCTATCGCTCTTTCTTTTGTCCATTCCTTGTCGTCTTGGCATTTTCATGAACTACCACTCTTTCTTAAACGAAACGGTGCTTAATTCCCCTTTTCTCAATTGTTTGTCGCAGACTAGCCAAAGTTTTCATAATTTTCCCGAAACAATGCGTCGGACGGCGTAAACCAGCCCGATTGACGGATCGCGGTTGTTTTTCCACGCAACAACAGTGCCAACGATCCATTGTCCAATCCGTTCTGTCCACTAATTCACACCTTTTCTCTTTAAATTCAAATTAAGCGAATTTTTCTGTTTCATTATTTATTGTTTCCAAATGCCTTTTTGCGTTGTTTTGTAAGCTTCACAATATTGTTTGGAAGTAATCTAGATGATGCCACTTAAAGGACATATTTTTAAATTTACCAAATGTATTGTTTTGTTTCGACACTTTGGTGATTAGTTCATTTTTCTTAGCGAAGAAGGGAAGTAAAAATCAAACCACTGCAACTTTTCTTCTTCGATTTGCATAACTACAGGTATTTGTAGAACATTGCGAAACCTGTTTACTTTCCTAAATGGCCCAATTAATCACTAAACTCATTGGAATACTGAGTGAATGTGATTCCTGCCCAACCTTTGGAAGTACATTTCGTTAGGCATATGACGCAGAGTGTCCTTTCCTCCGATGCTATCTTCCGTCCATTGGGTACAACCGTCTGAATGCCACTCATCACTTCCTTCGTTTTCTCCTTTTGGAACATTTTTGCACAAAATCCCGCGGCCATTTGACAACAAAACGTAGATTGTTTGCCAAGAACGGGGAAACTTTCCCCTCCGATGCAATACCAGTTGGGCATCCAGGGGAATCCACGAGGTCTCCGATCCTTTCGATGCTTCCAACTTAACTATCTGTCATCTCAAAGTAGACCTTTGTAGCTCTAAACATCAGTTTCCGGCCATGGTTGCTCTCTCCTGCGAACGCTAGTGATTCAGCTGATAAGGAGGCATGGTTAGTGCCACCTCAGCAGTATTTACCGTCAGATCCATAACAAAACTGTTCATTTTGAAGTAAACCTCAATACGAGTTGGCTGGTTCTTTTCTGGATTCGGCCGCCAGTCCTCGATGGGCATAATTATGGCTACAACCATCGGGGAATCCCGCCCTGGACTTCTTACTTCACTCCGTCTTTCACGTCAATCTTTGCAGCATTTTTTCTTACTTCGAGACATATTCTAAAATATTTCATCAAATTTCACATGTGCCATGTTGTGCGGTGAAGGTTATTTTTACACAAAAAAAGATGGCTCACTCAGATTTGCTTCCGGAAACTGTGTGGAGACAAAACCAATTTTGTTTATGACACATTAGTGACTATTAATTCTTCGTTTAAATTTATAAGGGGAATGTAAAATACGGTTATTTGAAAGTACATTTTGCTTTGTAGGTCTAAATTCTCGCCCATTCCACATAAAATGGAAACCCAGTTTCCCATCTCTCCCGTGTCCTTCCTTCTTCTTCTGCCTGATCCACTCTGGTCACAGCTGGTCCTTCCGCAATTCCCTCTTCTCCCCTTCCTTGTCTTTGTTCCTCTGTCCACAATGCCCGTTTCGGATGCGTCTTTCGTCTGGCGAGTGGTTGTTTGGCCCCGCCCCCTTCTTCTTCGCCGCCTCCGCCGTGGTCTACCTGCTCTGCGCAGCTGCAGTCGACCTCTACTGCGGAATGACCCGTCTCGACAATCTCGTCGGATTCGTCCATCCCAAGTTCGCAAAAGTCGAAAAGGTCTTCAGGTACAGTCCCTTTCATTTGAAAAGTTAACCAGGTACTCTCCCAAAATACAGTTCCTGAAGTGTATTGTCGTCGTAAGCAGTTACAGTTAGCATTGCCCACCCAAAAGTGGTTCAATTTGTTCTTTTTTGCGTCTACCGCTGCAAAAGTGTTACATTTCTGGCATCGGCTGGCAGCAGCTGCCGCGGATCCAGTTTGCTTTCCCTTTTGACCTGGTGTTTTGACTCGGCCGCGTGCCAAGCCACACTCGGTTCCGGTTAAGTGCCCGGGGCAAACGAGATTCCAAGGTCGGGCGAGGCTGGCAATTGCCTCCGGCTGACAGCAGTAGAGGCTGGCAGGAGGGACAACATCCAGCAACCAGTCGGCTGACTGCATAACAAACGAGGTTTCAGACGGAACTTTCACGACGGATGGGAGAGGGAGGGCGCCGCCTTCGCCGTCTACCACAAGGGGGAACTGGTCATAGACCTACAGGTCACTCTTTCTCTTCCAATACCACTTTCTCTGTAGTTCTCATTTCCCGCCGTCTATCGGCCGCCCGTCGCCTGTTTTATGCCGTAATCCGTAACGCGATTGCACACAAAAAGCCGTTCTGTCGTTGTGTACAAAGCCTTGTCAGCAGCCAAGCACGCGCGTTGTTTACAAACAGAACGTCATTTGGAGTGTAGTAGGATGAAGTGGATGATTCAGGGTGGATTTGCTGACAAGTCTTCTGGAAGGAAATGGACCCCAGAGACAAGGACTGTGGTGTTCAGTACCACCAAGGCCATTGGAGCCCTGTGTGTGGCGATGCTTGTAGACCAGGGACATCTGAGGTACGAGGACAGAATGGCCGACTATTGGCCAGAGTTTGCTGCCCACGGGAAGGAAAACATCACAATCGATTGGCTCATGACGCACAGGGTGGGTTGGAGTTCAAACGAAACTTTGAAAACTTTTCTGCCTGAATATTTTTTCTGCTGCATCAATGTAGTTGAAAACCCTGCTAGAAACGTGAAACCCATTCCTCCAAAGATAAAAATATTTTTCTGAAGCATATGATCTCTTGCGCAACGTATCTATGCGTTCTTATGCCTCTATCTTATCTCTGGCACTTTGCTCTTCAAGAGTTCCAACGTAACAAAGTGCCCACGTTCGCTTCCGGGATGAATTAATTTCACATTTATTTTTGAAACTCACCCAAGTAATCAATGTAGTTGAAAACCCTGCTTCTATTTCAGGCTGGTTTGGCCTCTCTTGACGAGCCCATCTCAAGAGAAGACGCCAAGAACTTTGAGAAGATGGCAGAGGCCATCGCCAATCAGATCCCTAACTGGACCCCGGGAACCAAGCATGGGTAGGGCCATTTGACCTACTGAATAATAGTTGATCTACAGATATCATGCACTGACCTACGGTTGGATCGTAGATCAAATCGTACGCAGAGTTGACCCCAAGGGTCGCTCTGTGGGACAGTTCTTCAGGGAAGAGGTGGCAGAGAAACATGGTATTGAAGTTTAAATATATTTGTGTAATGGGAACTTAGGCATTGACTTCCACATTGGCCTCCACCCTTCTGAGGAACATACCGTATCCAGACTATCCATGCCCTCTACTGGACATCTCATGAAAGAGATCATCCACGACCCCCGTGTTCTGATTGTCCTGGCGGTCCTGCATCTGAGACCACCCACGTCGATCGCCAGAAGGATGAGGGAGAATCCGCAGTGGTTCAAATTGGAACAGGATGTGAACACTTTCAATGACCCAGAATTACACGGAATGGAACAGGTGGGTCAAAGGAATCGAAGATAAGAGGGATTGGTGGAAGGAGGAAGACGGGAATTGTGTTGATGTGGCTTTCAGGTGGCTGCCCTTGGCATCACAAAGGCGAAAGATCTGGCAAGGCTGTTCTCCTTGGTCTTAAAGGGAGACATCATCAGCAAGGACATCTTGGAAAGATTCAAGACTCCCCAGATAGCCTCGGGACTGGATGAAGTGGTGATGACTCCTCTGCCGAAAGGCCATGGCTTCCTTTACGAGAGACATCCACTCGGAGGGGTTGGCTTTCATTCACTCAAACTCACAACTCTTCTTATTTTCAGGGCCGCTGGCTAGTAGGCCACCCTGGTTTCGGAGGCAGTACGGTAATGATGGATCTGGAAGAAGATGTCATTTTTTTCCCAAAGAACTAGAAAATTCTGGAATTTTCAGATTTCGATAGCCTATGTGTCGAATGGACTGAAAACGGGCATGGGGGAATTGACGAGGACATACCGTCATCTGAGGGACGCCGTGTTCGATTGTCTGGAGAAGGACAAGGTGATCAACGCGACTCTCAACTGAATCAGGAGAAAACACGGTGCCTACGAATGATGCTCACTGTATGTACACATTGATGTTTTGTAATAAAAACTACGAATATCCTATTTTTGAAAGATTTTGATGGATGGGGAAGTGTCGCAGCAGCCAATTACACTTCGATGCCTTAACTCTTAGGTTCCCTCAAATAATAACAAACGAATTGAAACTAGGCTTCATTTGCTGATAAAACGTCTGATTTTTAAAACAAATATCTCCATAGATCTGTTAAAATGACGGGGGATTAATATGTATAATCGGAGTGTAGAACGAATAACTGGGTCGAGGAACTGAATCAATACATAAATAAAAGGTCCTCTTCTTAGGTGGAGGCGATGATGTGGCCGAAGTTGTCCATCGAAGTGCAGACGCAGCCATCATTGACGACCATTCCGGAGCGGGAGACATGGACCCTCTTCATGCCCATCTTGATGAAGGACATGTCGGCGGACTGGAAGTTGATTTCAAACGGGAGAAGGAAGAAGGATATACCTGCACATTGGTGTCGATGACGGTGGTACGGAGGTGGATCGCTCCCTGGGCGGTGCAGGTCAGGTGTCGAGGACGGGCGTCGATAAACAGGTCACCGGTGAAGGAGTGGCGGATGGTCATGCCTAAAGTTCACGGTATTTGTCCTGCAGAAATATAACCCACCGTTTATCTGCATGACGAGGATTCCATCAGTCCGACGGTCGTAGGTCGCCTGGTCGACGATCTCTTTCAGCATTTCGAAGAACTGACTACCGGTCTGCGACTCTCGGAAGAACTGGAACAATGTGTATTCCTTGTCTAGCTTCGGGGTCGCCATCTTCGCAATTGCCACCGTTGGGGCATCTAAATTCCACAATGTTCCTCGTAGAAACTGAGACGGACCTTTGTTAGCGGCGTTGACGAGGTACGACTCGCGGAGGTGCTCCATAGAGAAGAGGATGCCTGCGGCGCCGAAGATCACCGTCTTGTTATTCGTTGAACCTGAAGGGTACGTCTCATCCCACATTGCAAATTAAACGCACTGAATACACTGTTGACTTTGGCATCCTGGTGGAACACGCGGGCGTTGGGATGGACTATGGAGGTGGCACTGCCCCGGTAGTTCATATATGCGGAGTAGTTTCCGTGGCTCACTACGCGGATGCTGCGGTCGACAGTGGTCTCTACGATGAGGTTCGCCTCGAGGAAGATGGAGATCGATCCTGCAGGAGTGAGGTAGATCAGAGGGTAGGTTACCTCGTCGTCCTGAAAATGAATGGTAATTGCAGCAAAGGATCATTAATTGTTCCGAGACAGTCGCTAGCGCCCTAGAATTGAATTACTCGCTAAAAACAATAAAATCAAAGTTATCGGAAACGTCAGCTGGTTAGAAACACTCCGTAAAAACGTACATCGTTCCTCTGAGTGCACATTGGTGCCGACCCGCGTCCAACTGAACCGAGCAGCTTCTTCGAGAATGGCTTCATCGGGGGGGTGGAGAAAACTAAACCAACAAATTGCATAGGCCGTATTCGTCAACAAACCCGGAGAAGCTCCCAAGGGCGAGATGGAAGCCTGGTCGCTGGTGATTCCGCCGGGGGAGGAGAAGGAATCAGAGTCCGGGACGCGAGGACGCCTGACGCTGGTCAATGCATTCCCACGGTTACCACGGTTGCTGTTCAAACCAACGCCAGGGCGGAACGGAGTGGAGGACATCAGGTTCATTCTAAAACCAAAGATTACCGGAAGGAAATTGAAAGACCAACCCCAATAGAGACGGCGGGACTTGCGGAGTCGTAGTGCCGGCGGGCACCCCCTTATAGGCAACAGGCGGGCCTCCTTTGCGAGACTTCCCGCGGTGGGAGCGACGGTTTAAGGCCTTCGGAGTCTTCATCGAGGCCTCCTCTACCGTTTGTACCTAAAACACGCGTGTTTTTCACCAAAACTCGTACATCGCAAGTTTTTGTTCAAAGGCAGAACAACTGACCTCATTGTCGTCCTGAGTAGAAGCGATGCTCAGTGTTTCGGAACTCATGCTTGGAAGTTCCTAGGCGACAAGTAAAACGATCAATCCTGAAATGATTCCATTACAGTTAAAATCAACAATAGTGACTATAAAAACTGTAAGAGTAACTTTCTAAAAGTACAACAATAAGGTATGTGATAGTCTCAATTCATGGCTCAGTTACAAAACGTTTTAAAACCAAAGAGAAGTCCCAAAACAAGTCTGCCAACCATGCCCACTCGGGTGGTCTGCCACATTTCTTTAAAGGACTGATAATTTGATAAATGTTTACGAAAAAGGCCCCGAAACGATTTTTTTTCTAAATTTGGCGGCAAATTTCTCTAAAAGAAAAGTCTTGCCCTTTTACTCATTCCGTCTGTTTTAGCGTGTTTTAGTCTTACATTTTTCGTTAAAATAGATAGTTTCATTATGATTGCTGTATTTCAGGTCGTCTTTACGGGATCAGTTGATCAGACGACGTCCGAAGAGGCTACAAAATGGTGAGCTTTTGTTTCAATATACACGGAAAATGTTGAATCTGGGATTGTTAGCTTAGTTTAATTAGGATTATGAGCTGTATTCTAGTCAACTTTTTTTCAGGGAACGAAGCACCGTGCCGTTTTCGAGAAGGAGCGACGTCCGTCAGAACCCTCTGTCGTAGGCCGGTTGTCAATGCCGGTGTCTGACGCCCCACCGCGAAACACGAGGTACGTATTTTAAATACAACCTTCTAAAAAAGCTAATTCAGAGCCAACAGCAAGACGACGACCCGTTCGCAGTCGCCGAGAGTTCGAGTCCCTCTTCCCACTCGAATCAACAACAAGGAAGTCGACGCCGAAGAGCCGGTGGAAATGGTCATGTGCCTCCTTAATAGTCATGTTTTAGATTTCCGACGAGCTCTTCGATCGTCTGAAGAGGATGCACAAGAACTGCATGAAGAAGAGTACAGCGCGTACGATGAGTGGGTCTCCCGCGTCAGTCAGTGAAATTCCTTTTAGACCTGACGCACGCGGAGAGCGCGGTGCGCCGTCTCGGTCTAGAAGAAGCAGTTTTGAAGGAAATCACCTTCTTCGACGTGACCATCCTCTGGCACGTGCTCACCCACATCAACGAGACTCGTGGGTGGAGCCTGAACCGAGTCCACCAGCTTCTTCCCCGTATCAAAGGTGGGTAACACTTACACTTGTTGGTCATATATGTAAGTAGTTAAGATGCTCTGACTGACGCAGAATGCTCCTTGGCCTGCCTGGACGCCCTGCGGCAGATATGCGGGGAGATGCTGGACAAAGTGATCATATACGCAGAGAACCAGCCTTCCATCGGAGTGGATGTCGCCGCCGAAGACCGACAGAAAAAGGCGAACGACTGTATTAAGGTAGGTGTTTAATACAGCATTGGTATTATTTAACAGCGTATTTCAGATGCTTCGTCATCTGTGCAGCTCGCGGGAGGACTACTACAAGAAGATGTCCGTTGATGACGTGGATCAGCTGGACGTCATCATGATGCGCCTGAAACACCTCGGAGCCCCCTAAGTCTCCTTTCCCATAGATTGTGTCAAGCTCTTTATACCATAGTTTTAATTTAGCACGAGTGTGTCTGTCTATTGTATTCTTGTGATATTCCAGTCGATTGTACATTGCCTTACCTAATATGAAATTTTCATTGTAAATGTGTTTTATATTGATTCTTCCCTAATTATTTGCTCGATATCTCCTGAGCGTTTTCGATCGCCTTGTCCTCTCCTACTGCTGGCTCCGCTTGCCTTACACGATGCTCCTCCGACCTGTTGATTAAATTTTAAAAGTATAGACGGCGTTCGCGAGCCGCAATGTTTTTTCTTCTCTGAAAGCTTGTTAGCACTCACAATAAGCATTGTGAGGAAGAGGGGAAACAACCGAGAGATCTCTGACAGTGAGACATTCAGGTAGTTTCACCTCTTTCCCTTTCCCACTCACACACTCACTCTCTCTCGAACTCTCGAACTCTCCCTCTCTCTCTCGAACTCTCTCGAACTCTCTTTTACTATTTTATCGTTCATTCAACTTTGAAAGCTGAATACAATTCAAATTTTAATTTTATAATAACAAAGACAAAGATGTGAATTATTTATTTTCAAAGGGAGGACCTCTTTGTTGAAATTCTATGAGGTATAACAGAATATTCCAAAACAAGACCATTGATATTTCGACAACTGAAAACAGAATAATGAATGGTGGAAGTATTGAATGGATTACTGATGACTCTGGTCTCGATGTCGAAGGGTGCGGTGGTCCTCTGCTGAAATTCCACAGAGAGCTCACTTCGTTTATAAATTTGACCATAGATATTTCATCTACTAAAAATCTTATTAATGCAATAAGTAAATGAAGAATTTAAAAAGTTTAAGAACAATTCTTTAAACTTTTTACGGTAAATTCAAAAAAAAAAACACAGTGACACTCACCTATGATATACGGCCGATGCACCAAAATGTGCGGAGTTCCACGTTGTTGGAATTTTATTTTTATAATGTACCATTTTAAATCTGAAGAAAAACAAACATTGCCACTATTCCTTTGTTGTACAAACCTTTATTGAAAACGCTCATTTTTAAATGTAGTTGAAAATTTAAATGAGAGAGAACGGATCTATGCCGCCTAAAGAATATGCATAAGTTTTAAAAAAGGGATAGAATGGGAAAATAATATAAGAAAAACGTTAAAAAATATATGAAAAGGGATAGTTAGAAATAGAATGCAGAGGGTATTGTGAAATAATTTGGGAAGATTCTGAATGCTTTAAAATAAAGATTATGAAGACTTTTACAGTGAACTTTTTTGATTGACTGCCAGATAGAATAAGAATGTGGTTATAAAAGCCAACACGGTAGGCTTTGTATATGGGGCGGTCTGATGGTAACCCAAGAGACTGGATCGATATGCCTGTATATTTACGACGAGCGATATGACTGAAGACGGGATTTAGGTACAAAGGAAAGTAGACTGTTAGGCTGGAAAGACTTTTAATTAAAACTAATCTCTCATGCACTTGGATCCATAAACACCAACATATAAAACAGTAAGCAAAGAATGCCTGCTTTGATTATTAGAGAAGATTAGATTATATATGGTAAATTCACATATATTCTTTGTAATTTGCTGAGAAACCATATGGGGTCTGCATCTACAGTGGATCTGCAGAAAAAGAGTTTTTCGTCGTTTGCTTTCAATTTCAAGTGATATGTGATAAGTTTTCTGTTTCCACTAAAAGATCTTTGTAGAAAATGATTCGCAAGCACATACAGTATTACAAAACGGGGACGCTGTTGGGATCTAAACTTTGGCCGTACATAAACGAGATCTCGTGAAGATCTGTGGAAAAGAAAACCACATAGTTTTAATCTTAGTTGCGCCTTCGAAAAACTATCATATATGGGTAAATGTGCGTCACGTTACTCCTAACGTGACTCTTTTGACGTAAGCGATTGGCCAAAGTTTCATTCCTCTGCGGCTAGGGGGCGGTCGATGGCTGAAAAAGCCCGTAAGTTCATTTCCTTCCTTGAATCCAGGTTGATCCCTTCAGCGCGAAAAGCGAAGGAGAATGTCCAACAGCTGCGGCAGCTCTTCCGACGTCTTGTGAAGGAAGGAGGCAAGGAAGAGAAGACGGGCAATGAGAAGTGGGTGGAATGGTAGATCGAACAGAAGCCACCACTACAGGAGGAGAAAGGAGAAGGAAGATGTAAAGGAGCGAAAGGAGAAGGACGATGGAACGGAGAAGAAGGAGGCAGTCAAGGGAAAGAGGCAGGGAAGCCAGGAGAGGACGATCTTCGAGACGTATGCAGAGACTACGAGGCCGGCTGTGGTGGTTGAGAAGGCGATTGAGCTGAAATGGAAGGAAGGGTGCAAACCGGCGGAGAAGAAACAGGAGGAGTCGGATGAGATGACGGACTTTGAGGAGCAAATGGAAAAGAGCAGGACCTTCAAAATAGCATGCATGGTGGGTTTTGAGAGAAATAGAGAAGAGAGAGAGAGAGCGAGAGACGGAGACTAACTCTCTTTGTTTCAGGTGATGGGAGAGGCCCGAATCAGCGGTCTCTTGGAATCGGCGCTCAGTCAGTCGCAGAACGAGGCCATCCGTGTCTTCTTCGAAGACCGCCTGTCGAACCCTTCTCCTGACCTTCTGAAGCTGCTCAACCTTGCCTTGGACAGGGTCTACACCCGAATGGTCTTCTACACAACAGAGCACAACCTGATCATGACTCCTGCCATGCGTACCTTCCTCCTGGACAAGGACCGAGCCAAAGCCAGGATGTTGGATGTGATTCTGTCTGTGCCAGACCTGGCTCCCACCTGCTGGGGAGGACAGGTGTCCAACTGGCAACTCTCGGGTGAGGGATTATAGAAAAGTAAATTAAAGGGTTCAGAAAACGGAGGAGTGATGAATGCAAAGGCTGCTCAAGTGATCATCGAGGGATGGGCCAAGGCGGGTGAGTTAAACAACGCAAAGGCCGTGGTTGCGGAGACGAAGCCGGCGGTCGAAGAGGAGGAGGGAGCGGTACGTTGTGCTTTAGTAATGACTGAGTGAATGGCATTATGGTTAGGAAACAATGGACTTCGAAGTTTTCAGGAGAAGGAAGACCAGAAGGCGGCCAAGAGAAAGACTTCAAAAGTGGAGGTCAAGAGGTCTTCCGAGCTGAAGGATGACCAAGAGAAGACTGGAGACAAAGGAAACAAGGAGGGCCCAATGAAGGTCAGGAAGAAGAAAAGCACGGAGAACAAAGAAACTGCCACAGGTCGGAAGAAGCCCAGCAAACCGAAGGCATCGGATGTGAGGAAGACTGTAAGGACAAAGAATGTAGAGGGTATAGAAGCTTCAGAAGTCGGACGTGGTGGTGGCGGAGGCGCCGTCGGAAGGAAAGACCAACAACCCGTTCAAGCTGATCAAGAATGCCTTCGGGAGGATGGGGAAGGATGGAGCCCAGACGGCTACTGCGAAGGAGAAAAGGAAATCGCGAGTTGACGTTAAGAAGTAGACGCCGTCTAACTAAATCGGGATCAGAATATAGGAATAAACCAAGTAGCTGGCTTTTTGATTTCATTTTCCTCTCTCATTCCAGCAATAAGACTAAAACGTTTAAATTATGTTTAAATGAACCGGTGTACATAAATAGAACCAGGGATCATCATTAGTCCTCCATGTCGTCCTCGTCGAGCTTCTCGCGCGCCCAGTTTTCGGCCTCCTGCAGAACATCGGCGGGTACCGTCTGAAAGTGGCACATTGTCACGGAAATTAAGGACACACTATACCTCGTGTTTGCCTTCAGTGTGCTCTCCAACCCATCCCATCTCGATCTGCACGTCCTTGTCCTAAAGAGATTAGCGATTACGACAGAGGGTGACGCAAACCTTGTTCTCATCGCGAATAGTCATGATAATCCTGGCAGCCTCCTTGACGAGGTCCTTCATGTCCAGCTCATCGAGCTTCAGCTTCTCAATCTCGGCCTTGGCGGCTTGCCTGTGCTTTCCAACGGCCCAGGCCTTGTACTCGTAGCTGAGACCGGACGGCTCGACGAGGTACAGCTTGCCTCCGGTCTTCTTGTTCCACGAGGAGAAGAAGGCAGAAGCACCGAAGGGACGGCTGATTCCCAGGGTGAAAATATGTACATACTCGGCTACCTGAAGGATACCTTGATTCTTGAGACAATGGGGAAATTACCGATTCGGCTAGTTTTGTGATGGGGATGGGCTCGCGGTAGCTCTTGAGCCACTTGATGGCCTCCTCGCCAGCGTAGTCCTGCAGGGAACGGCAGTCCGGATACACTCCGGCAAAGGCCATTCCGATGTTCTGGCTGCCGAACATACGCGGGTTGGCGTTCTAAAAAGCGACATATAACAGAAAAAGGGAAACACTTACATCGACGTAGAGCTTAGAAGTGACGAGTTTGTCGACGGCTGTCACGACTCCGTTCTTTCCGCGAAGGGCGATCATCGTGCCGCTGTTGTCGACAGCCTTCTGAGCATACTCGACTGTAAATACCATTATCATCAACAATAAAAAACATTTGAAGACATTTTGACATCAGAATGTGGTTAACAGGAATCGCTTACTCTGGAAGATCCTTCCATCGGGAGAGAAGGTGGACGCGGCGAGATCGTATCCAGTACCAATGGAACTCATCTGAAATGAAGAAATCAACAGGAAGTGCAGAAATGCAACAAAAAAAAAGAAATTACAACTCCATTATCACAAGAAGCCAATAGATAAGGTAGATCCATTAATGTCATAAAGAACCAATATATTTAGTTTAAAAAAACAGTTTTTGGAAAAAGAACAGCGATTTTTTTTCAAGAAACAAGTTCCACAAAGAGAAAAATTAAACCCCAATTCCATGATGATTTTGAACGAATTTTTGGCGGAGAGCCAATGCATTAAAGGTCTCGGCACGACTAACGCGAGAGAGTGTGTTAAAAGAGGAGAACCAGACATATTTTAGAACAGTCCTTTAATTCGTCAAGATTTTGGTTTTCAGAATTCGACTTCTTTTTTCTTTCTTTTACAACTGTTTTCGTTTCCCTCGATGCGTTTCGAATATTTTTATAAATGTTTGACACTGTATATATTTCATTACTGAATAGTTTTCAGCCATGGTCAAAGGAGCGCCCGGCAAATTCAAGGGGAAGAAGAAGGTCAAAAATGCCTTGGAGAAGAAGGCGAAAGGCATCAAACTGAACCAACTGGACAGAAAACGCGTCGTCAAGGTATGCTTAAAACGTTTTGTAATTAACATATTTTCTGAATAAGATCCTGAAGCTATCGTCAATACAGAATATATTCTTCCAGATGGAACAACACATCGCTCAGAAGGAAGAACTAAAGCAGAGCGTAAAGGCAGAACTCGAGCGCTTTGAAAGCCAGAACCAGCCTGAGGACGACAGCCCCGTTTGCTCAGAGTCTTCGTTTGGTAGCCAACCCGTGAAACCGTCAAAGAAGGACAAGAAGAGGGTACATTGTTTGCCATATCTGTTTTACAAGTATAATTAAGGTCTCCTTCTCCGGAAACATGGAGTTGGTGAAGGTTTTCGACAAGAACGTCAAAAATCTTGACATTAAGCCTTCCGATGCCACACCAGGCAGGGGTATTTTGAGGTCCAAGTTGAAGCCCAAGGAGAAAGCCGTCAAGAAGGTGATTCTTATATTGTCTTGCGAACTTTATAAGTTTCAGGAGAAAAAGGAGTCCCCTGTGAAGGTGGCTGTCAAACGACCGGCAGAGAAGGTGGACGAGCCTGCGGCTGCCGATAACAAGCAGAACGGCGAATCTGATGAACCAGTTATGAAGAAGAAAAAGATCGTGGTAGGCTCTACCTGAATATCCTTTCTACCAGTCTTTTAGATTACCAAGAAGGACAAAGAAAAGCTTCTGGCGATGCCTAGGAAGGAGAGGAAGGCGTTCTTGAGGGAACTCAAGGCTCAGAAGAACCCGCTTGCCACGAAGGCTCTCGAGGCGAAGCAGCTCTGGGAGAAGATTCGCAGGTTTCTTGAGGTCTTCGTCCGTGCATTACTTGCATTCTTTCAGTAAGAAGGTTCCTCAAGCTGAGCGCGACGAGTGCGTGTCGAAGCTGGTCGGAATTGTGAAGGGAAAGGCGGCCAAGTTCATCTACGCCCACGATACCTGCAGGGTCATCGAGTGCCTCCTGGCTCAGAAACGCGATGGAATCACTAACATGCGTGAGTTTCATAGATTTTTTTTTGCCTCATCTGTACCGAGTTAATATTTATAATTTCAGTTTTCAACGAGTTGACGCCAGAGATCGTGAGAATGACCAAGAGCAAGTATGCCCGATTCTTCGTCCTGAAGATGCTCAAACTTGGGACCAAGCAGCAGCGTGACATCATCATCAACGCCTTCAGCGGACACGCCGTGTCTCTCATGAGAATCGTCCACGCGGCTGAGGTAGGATTGAATAAAAGCGTAGATAAATTTTGATTGATCAGGTTGTGGAGACTGCCTTCAACGACTACGCTGATCAGCAGCAGCGCTACAATATTGTCTCTGAGTTCTACGGAAGGGAGTTCGTCATGTTCAGGGTTAATTCCATAGTTGTGAATGTTTTCATATATAGTTTCAGTCGGACACTCCCCGAACTCTCGATGATATCATCGCCGCAGAACCGGCCAAGAAGAAACTGATCATACAGTTTATGGAGGAGCAACTGCAAATTCTCGTGGAGAAGTGGGTAGCATTTGATGAAAGCTCTTAAGTTAAATTATTGCTCACCACCGGGTGCAGAGATGAAACGTGATGAAAAACCACATAACCTCATTTATTATTCAGAACCACTCTTCGCCAGTCGCTGATCCACCGTCTGCTGCTGGACTTCCTCTCCCACTGCGACAAGGACCAATTCACTAACATGGTCGATTCGCTGAAGGACAAGATTCCCGAGATAGTCCACACTCCGGAAGGATCCCACGTGGCTATGAAGATCATCTGGGCGTCTAGCGCCAAGGACAGGAAGGTCGGGATTCTTTTTGTTCATATTTCACCTTCTTATTTCAGTTGATCGTGAAGAACTTCAAGGATCTCTCGGTGAAGGCCGCTATGGAGCACTACGGTCACCGTGTCCTCCAGGCCATCTTTGACACTGTCGATGACACAGTCCTCGTCAACAAGTACATAATCTCTGTAAGTTTCTCCTTCGGTATCAACCTTCTGGCCGCTATAGGAGCTTTCGAATGACATCCGCCAGCTTGTTTTGGATCCCTGGGCAGAGAAAGTCATCCACTACCTCGTTCATCCCAGAGACGGCCGTGGTATGGAGAAGAGAGAGATTCACAGACTCCAGGAGGTTGGATTTACACTAGAAATTGTGTAATTCCAACTTTAGGGTGACAATAACGCGTTCAGCAAGAAGGAGCAGAAGGACCGCTACGCTGAGCTCTACAAAGGGATTCAGGAGGGTCTCTACGCCTATCTCGCCGCCAACATGGAGGAACTCATCTTCGAGCACAAGAAACACAAATTCATCACCGCTTGTCTGGAGACCACTTGTAGTTTTTTTTTTCATTTACGCTTGCCTTCCTAACAATTCTCTCTTCTGAACGTAATGAGCCGATTTTAGCCCAATACGACCTGTTCAACCGCGTTGTCCCCAGCGAGTTCAGACAGAAGTGCAACAAGGCCATCATCGACATTGCCAAACAGGTTATCTAAGCTATATCCTTGTTTTTATTCATCGTTCTAGGAATTCATTCCTATGGATCCCACCCGTTTCCACTTGATCGAGGATAACGATGGAAGCTTCGTTCTCAACGGAGTCTTGCGCTGCGATAAGGACCTACCGGAAGAGGACCGGCTGTCAGTGATGATGGTCAAGGAGATGGCTCCCAAACAGTATGGCTCCTGGATCGCTTGTAATAAGGTATGCCTCCGGTTGTTGGAAAACATGACCTTCATTTCAGGGCTGCCACCTGTTGGCGAAGATGATCCAGAGTGGCTCCCCCGTCGTAAAGGAAAAGATCCGTGCCGCCGTCAACATGAAGCAGTTGAAGGAGTACACGTTCAAGGGCGCCTTGCTGCTGGTCGACCAACTCAAGAAGTAGTCCTCTTATATCTGTTATGGATGGTGTTATTGTTACTCCGCGTTGTTGGTTTTATTGTTACTTTGTTGACAATACATATGTTTGAATCTATCGTAGCCTATCGACATGGAAATTCTTGCTAGAAAGACATGAAAGGCAGCAAACAACTAGATCACATGAAAAACCAGGAGAGGGGGCTTCGCAAAACAAACAGGAAAGTGGAGGGATGAACGTGAACAGATAAATCAGTTTTGGCACAAAAAATCAGAAGAAAGCTGAAGTATACCTGAGCATGACGTGCCAAAAAAAGGAAGTACCAAAAACAAAAGCCGCTTAGCAGACGAAGTTCAAGCCGATTTTAGTTGCAAAAAAGCGGCAAGTCAAGCGGTTTGTGATTGCAAAAAATGATATCCGCATGAGCTAGTTACGCCCGGTTCTATAGTTGTTGCCAATCCTAGTTCTTGAAAAAATTCTAATTTGTGCCAACATTATGATGTCGAAGTTAGAATTTCTTGTGATAATGTCTTCTAGTGTAGCAGCATCTCGCTAATCAACCACTTCGTAGAAAACCATCCGTGTGCCATCCTGGATTCCACCAATCATCCAGTCCTTACGTACAATACGTCCTCTGTTGTATTTTCGCTTCACTATGAACGTCTCGTCAATCTGGACAATGGTGCCTGGTCCTCCCAGTCTTGGCTAAGTTGAAATTAGTCTAGGCAAAACCATGATTTTGCTAACCTGGTGGAATGTTTGCCTTTCGTAATATTCAACCATGATATCTCTGAACCATTGGTTCCATTGGACTACTGTGTTAGGACTAAGGCAACACGACTTTGCAATGATCTCAACGGTTCCCATATTATGCAGAGATAGGAAGGACAAGAGGAATATTTTGGCACCAAAATGAAACTAGATCAAAGTCCTTTAAGCCTTCCGGCGTTGCCTGAGCAGCCATAGCTGCTCAGGGGACAAGAGACAATGAACAAAAAATCCTTTCTACATCATATTTAAATATTTCCGAATTCTAATACCAGTTTTTCCGCAAAGATGTAAAGATGGCCTGGTAAGGCTAGAAAATTAACATGGCTTGCCCCCCCCCCCCCAAACTAAGATAGAATCAAGTCGTTCGTAAAACATGGCAATGAGAGTTCAGAGGTAATGTCTGAGGCCCTACAAGTTTAAGAAAAGGCCATGCCATTGATCTATTGCTCAATAGCCAAAACACGGAAATGGGAAAGGACAATCGGCTGCCCCCCGTCTGTAGTAATTTTTATTTTCCTCACGATCGGCTCTTTTTATTGCCATTTATCGATAATCTAGTGAGCCGCGTGGTATTTCTTCATGAAAGCCTCGTCCTCTCCCTCTTCCAGCACGATCGGCCTCCCATCGCCCGGCTCCTCCTTCTGCATCATGTAGTCCTTTCCCTCGTCTCAGTCCAGAGGGTCCTTCCACTGGATTCCATTCGCCTGAACTCTTCCACTTTGCCACTGTCACCCATGTTCCTACCTTCAGGGCGTGCTCCACGCACTTGTAGACAAATTGGTAGTCGGGGATCGAAAAGTACGTCAGCTCATCAATGTACTTCAGGATGCGTGTGAATTCCCTCTTGGGGCAATTCGTCAGGAATCGATCGAGGGCCTTTTCGTCCGTCCGCAGCTCCTCCTTCATCTTCAGAACCTCATCCCGGTTTTCGGCTTTGAACTTCCTCCATGGGAGGGCTCCTGAGGTCCACTCGACCACCATGTACAGCCAGCCCTCGATGTCGTCCTTTCGCGATTGGTCCGTCTCCCTCATGGCGGCCAACGGGGCGTAACGGGTGGTCCCGCGGAAGGGGGCCGTGTCCCTCTGCTTGCGACAGTCCTTGTCCTTGTCTTGGAATTCTTGGAATTAAAAGAGGCCGAAATCGAGCATGTAGATCAGGTGGTGCTCGTTGTGTTCCGGCAGGCCGGCGGCGAAGTTTCCCGGTTTAATGTCGCGGTGGAGGAATCCGATCCAAATTCATAGATTTACAAGAGATAGAGAGACAGAGAGAGAGAACGAGAGAGAACGAGAGAGAAAGAGAAAGGGGAAGAGATAGAGAGAGACTCACTCTGTGGAGTTCTTCGATGCCTACAAGGCATTGCAGGGCCGCCTTGAGGGAAGTTCCCATCGTGAATCGCATAGACTCCCTCTCCACTCGAAGATCCCAGAGGTTCTTGCCAATCTGAGCCAACTTCATCTTCAGAATTCAGTTTCCCTCACCAACTCCATGACGAGGAAGGCAAATCTGCCATCGACCTTTCCCCTGTCGGCGACCACACAGAAGTGCTTGCTTTTGATCTGCTGGGCTCCGCAGAGGACCCGACAGTCCATCGCCAGCGTCTTCTTCCTGGCACTCATCTTCTCGCATTTGATGGCAAACTTCTTCCCGTCCGACCGACGGGTCACCTCGAAGACAGCTCCGTAGCCGCCCTTTCCGAGTAACTTAATAACCTGAAAAGCGATTATGGAGTGAAGGTATCTTTAAACTTTTCCTTGAACTTTTCATGGCGAGTGAGGAGCTCCTCGTTCTCCCTCGGAAGCATTCCGTCATCTTCCTCTTCCGAAGACATCACCGCTCGTCGGGAAGGACAGCCGAAGAATGGAGGCTTGGGGATGGGCCACGCGACACGTCGCTTTAGGCAACGCAGATCAACGTATTCGAAAAAGGAAATATTCAAAGGGCGGTAATCAAATCAGAAAACAGAAAACAATGGAAATAATAGTTCATTAGCCTAATTGGCATGTTTTTTCTAATCTAATTAGCATATTCATACATTAGAATGACTCCACATGGGCTCTTGAGCCCTCCTCCTCTGGGATGTGGTCGCCCTTTCCTCTCTTATGGTATTCCTTGTGATTCACTCTCTGAAAACAGAAACTTCAGTTTAATCCTCCCTGTTGAATCGCTTCGTTGCTACAACTCCCGCTCAATTGAAATTATGGATGCTTTCAGTGTTGGACTTCCGGTTACTTTTGTTTTATTGTTTGTAATTCAAAGGTTTTCAGGGAAAAATGGTTTCTAGTGAATCTATCTGCGCCATCCGAATTATCTACGACGGTTCCGCCAAAGAACTGGTAGAATTTGACTTTTACCCAATAAAGGGTAGTAATTCAGCCAAGGTGGGGCGCACACACACACACACACACACACACACACACACACACACACACACACACACACACACACACACACACACATTGTCTCTCTCTCTCTCTCTCTCTCTCTCTCTCTCTCTCTCTCTCTGACATACGTGTTAAAGGATCAATGCGAAATAACCCACTTCCGCTTCCCGCTTTCTCCGAACGAAATCAATCGAGACATTCAAGTCCGCCGTTCAACCACTATCTTCTGTAAATGCTCCAAAAGTCTCTGCAATATTCCCGAACTAGCTTTGGTAAGTTTCAGAAAATCAATTAATTGAATGTTAATTCAGGATTTCTTGAATCCGAAGAATAAGATTGCCAAGATATTGAGGCGAGTGATTGAGCTACGAGACAAAGAGAGAAGCAGGAGGACAAACGAGCGTAAAAAAAGTAAATATTTTGTGGAGGTTTTAATTTCAGCAAACATGATGGGTGGTCTAATTGGAACTGCTATTATTATATTTTTGACGATTTTAATCGGAATGGCCGGCGTCGCCTTCGTAATTTACAGGAAGAAAGGAGCTACAGAAGTTGATGAAGACGAATAGTGAAAAAACAATTGTAACTGAATCTCTATATCTTTTCTAATAAAATTGGTGACATGCATGTTCTGAAAGAAATAAGGATGGAAAGAAAGAAAGGAAACGAAACATTACCAACTGCCTCTATGAGGGTAAAGAGGGGTACATATCATAGCTCGTTCTAAGTTGATACCTTCTTTCGGTGAATGTTTTCCTTTATTTGTACTGGGATCCCAAAATTAGTATTGCATTTGTGTAGGTTTGACTTGTTTCAGAATAATCTTCTCACAATCTTACTCGCGTTAGGTCTCGCAGGGAACAACGGATAGGGGCCCATGCTAACCGTGCGCTGTTTGGATTCTTCGAATTCCAGATGTGTTTACTTTCGAAGTAAAATTTCGAAATCTCTGAATCTTGACCGTTGTTGTTGTGTTTTCTTCGTTATATGCATGTTTTTCAGTTTTAATGCTGCGTTCTTCATTCATGCGGTCGCTTGTACCATCGATTGCGGCCAGACGATGTGTGGGCGCCAGGTTGCTCGCTTCGAGGTAAAGACTTATTTTTGTCATCTAAGAATCTTTCAAAAGTAGACCGCTTTTTCTTTCCCTTTATTAATACAACGGATTTTTGTTCGTTGGTGTGCTGACGCTTTATTTTATATCGTTATAGGAGGTTTTTAATTGCATCATAAATGCATAGTGCTTTTCTCTATTTCAGTGCCGTGTTCAATCCTTGTTTTTAGTTCGAAAACGCCTCAAGATGATCTGGAGAAGGAATTGAACAAATTGAACGAGATTCTGAAGAGTGACTTGGAGGGTGAGATGAAGAAAAGCAGTGCAGATGTCGACAAGAATTTCATGAACTTCAAGAGAGAAAGTGAGGTCTGTTTTGCTACATTTTATATTTAGTGTTTCAACTGTTCTTAGTAAAATCCCCTTTTTAGACAAACGCCTACAAGCGGAGTATGATTTTTAACTGGAGGATCGTGGGCGCGACCTTCGCCATCGGAGGCAGTTGTCTGGCCGCCCTCCTCTACATCAGACAGAAGGTTGGATTTCTCCATTCAATGCACATTTTCTCCTTTTCTGAGGTTAGACGAGAGGGAGAAACAGCGGAAATTGACGGCCGGCAAGGCGAGGATCGGAGGGCCCTGGGAGCTCGTCAACACCGACGGTTCGTCAGCTTTTTAATTTAAAGTTGCCTTCTAATATATAAAATTAAAGTATATATTTAGGCAAATTGGAGGGATCTGAGCAGTTGAAAGGCAACTGGCTCCTGATGTACTTCGGCTTCACCTTCTGTCCGGACATCTGCCCGGACGAGATTGAGAAGATGATCAAGGTTCGTTTTGCAGACTCTTCTTTTCCAAAACTGTTTTCTCCAGGTGGTGGAGCTGTTGGATTCGAAGCCGAAGGACCCCGTGTCCGTGGTTCCGGTCTTCATTTCCGTCGATCCGGCCAGGGACACCATCGCCAGGGTCAAGGAGTACTGTACCGAGTTCTCGCCCAAACTACGGGGATTCACTGGCTCACAGGAACAGGTTCGCCACTTTTTGAGCTTATATAGAAAATAATGAATTTTAATACTAAATTCTATAAATTACTTGTTCAGGTGGATAAAGTGGCGAAGACTTTCCGTGTGTATCACAGTCAGGGCCCGAAGACGACGCCAGACGACTACATCGTGGACCACACGGTCATCATGTACCTTATCGACCCCGAGGGCAATTTCCACGACTACTACGGCCAGAACAGGAAGGCGGAGGAGATTGCGAATGTGATCGAAATGAAGGTCCTGAAGCACCAGATGGCGCAGAGGAAGGGCATTTTCAGTCTGTGATCCCCCTTTTAGCCTAGGAAATTGTTATTTGTTATTATTATATGGCATAAATATATTTTCAACTTGTTTGTTCCATTTTCTCCGAGGTTAATTCCTCTTTCTACCTTTTTGGTGTTTCCTTTGTGAGATAATTTGAGGTATTGCAGTAAATGGCGGCTCCTTCGCAAGTTCCGCAACAGGAGTTTGTCATCAGGGTGCCTAGGCAAGTCCTCTCCTTCGGTTAAAATCTCTCTTTGTTTAGGAAGAACGAGCTGAAGAGGTTTTCCGTGCTGAAGTTCAACGCAGCGGACAATGTCGATGCTTCCAAGTGAGTAGCCTTTTCTTTTAAAGGAATATACCGTATACCTGCAGATGGACACCCAACAGCGAGGTTTGCATGGAGCGCGAGGACAACAAAAACGTGGTTCTGAGCAGCCAGGCGGTTCAGGTAGTTTTCTTTTAGATCTGGATATTTATTCTTTTAGGAATTCGGAGAGGGATCGGAGTACGGCAAGGCGGCCAGGGAGGAGGCCCGTCGCAAGAAGTACGGCAGGCAGTCCAAGTCCTACAACCTGGACAACCAGCCCTGGCACCTCACTTTCCGCGATGGCGGTGCGTTTTCCTTTTTTTCTGCCATCCAAGTGCCAACAAATAATATAACTTTAACTAAAACATTGTTAATGTGACAATTTACAGAAGGCCGTGAGCGGAGAATGAACAGCATCAGGGAGGGCGACGGCCACGCCGACTACTGGGTCTTCCTCAAGAATAACGACGAATTCCACGCCTTCAAGGTGATTTGAATCCTCAAATGGGGAGGTTCTTTGCTTCAGGTGGACGACATGCACCGTTTCATGCCTGCAATCAAGCACAAGACGCTCGACATTGACCAGGCCGAGGAGAAATTCCTCGAGTGGGGCTTTTCTATTTTGAACTATCAAGTTGTAAGAGAATTTAACTTTCATGTTATTTCAGGAGGAACAAGGTGATGAACCAGTTCGCTCTGAAGGCGCAGATCATGCAGATGAAAACGGAGGATGACGACAAGGAAGGCGGGCCCAAGGGCAGGAAGAGCGACCTTCTTGTGCGTTCTGACTCAATTTTAAAACAATTTTATTAATTTTCAGAAGATCAAGGATGGCTACAGTTCGGACGACTCGGACGCCGAGGGAGAGGACGAGGAAGGCGCTGCCAGAGACAAAAAGAACAAGAAAAAGAAGGCTCCGACCAAGCGGAAGGACAAGAGACAGCGCGTGGAGAACGGAGACGACGTCGCCAGTGGGTATACGTCGTCTGATAAAAAATAGTGGTTCAGAGTACGAGTCCGAGGACGGAGAGGACGAGGGCCGCGAGTACGACTACATGTCTGACAGTGGATCCGACTCTGGGTACGTTTAATTCGAGATCAGACAACGGCCGATGGATGCCAGGGGAGCCTTCTCCACGCTCTGCACGTCCCGCAGGTTCTCCTTGTCCGACAGATGCTCCTTGCAGCCGTACGTCTCACAATCGAACTGCTCTCCTTCTTGTACGATTTTGCCTGAAACGCAAAGATTGATTAGGAATTAGCGGCACCAACTAACCGATGGTGCACTGCCCCACGTATTTCCACGTCCCAATGAGTTCCAGATGGCAGGCGGCAATCGGGCTTCCGTGAGAAACCACCAGGATATTCCCTGAATTCTTTACCTCCCACCCAAATCAAGATAGAACTAACCAGTGGGGAATTTCTGTACAATTTTCCGCAGCACCACGGCTATCCGGAAACTGCAGCCGGCGTCTCCGCCCGTCTCCGGCGGAAGCTCGTGGAAAATGGGCAAGTAGCTCTCGTTCACGCAGTCAGTCATCCTCCTGCAGACTACCGTTTCCTCGCTCCCTTTGATCTACCTGATTTCCTCCATCGACGGCCGTCCGGGAGGATCATTGCACGCGTTGAGGGATTCTCCGAGTCCCGGCTCGATGCACATCTTCAGCGGATGGGCGTGGTGCTCCAGAATGTTGGCTGTCGTCTGGACGCATCGGGTGAAGGGAGAGGTCACCACGTGGTCGATCTTCTCCTTCGCCAGACGAATGCCAACCTCGCGGGCCTGGACGTGGCCTCGCAGACTGAAACAGCTGATTATCACGGCAACAGCTGACGAAGGAAGCAAGGCAATGGCAACAAGGAAACCAGGAAATAAACACACTGGTCTGGATTGATAAGCTTTCTAACCTGAGGGGAGGGTCGTCCCACCGCTTGGCCGTCTTCTTCCACTCGGCGTTCACATTGTCCACCCGCTCTCCGTGGCGCACGAACCAGATCGTCCTACGAGGCTGCTTCATATTGAAATTAGTCTGAAAAGGCGGCCATTTCTTGGAACTGGCTTCTCGGGACGGGAATCGGAGAAAAGGCGGTGGCGGAGGTATTATCAGCGCCGTCTGGTTGACATTCTTTGTGGGCACAACGTGCGATTTGCGATTCTATGCTCGAGGTCGCTTGATAATAGAAAAGAATGTTTACGACGAAATTTCGCTACATTACGAGGCTTAAAATATAGATCTTGAAGTGAAATGCCTCACTGGAACAACGTAAGAGAGAGGGAGCAGAGACTGAGGAAGCAGCCGGATCGCTCTCTGCGTCAGTTGGTTCTCTGCGTTTGTACTCTGCGGGATCCAAGTGCAGCAGCCACGAGACAATTCCCACACAGACGGCGTTTCAAAGGCACTGATCCAGGTGGAACTGGTTTTTGTTCCTTTTTGGAGAGCGATCTTTGAGACCAAAAGAGACGCTGGTTAGAGTTAACGGAAGGCCAGTTGTCTTCTGGGATGAGGTAATAGATGGAGACCAACCTGTGAGTTGTTAGTGAGTGACGACCGTTCCTCAAGAATCGCGCACTTGAAATAACTCAATGGCCTGGGAGTTTTACGCGACGTAAGGTGGCTTAGGAAATTGGGAAGTTTACATGATGGTGCGCATGAACCATCCCATCTTTCCCTCTACCGTTTATTTCTTTCTCTCTCAACTGGAGTGTAAGTGACAGCCTAAATCCGCCTGGCACCTTTTATGGACCTACCAGTCGTTTAATATGTTTCTAGCAACATCAAGATCACCGGGACCAGGATCTTCTAGCGTCTTGCTTCTTGAGGTAACAGGGCAACATCCACTAACCTTCGGAGAAGCTTCTGCTTTGGCTGTCTGGTCGGTTCTGACAACCTCAGGCCGTCTGATATCATATGCAGCTCTCAAATAATCTCCCAACGAATCCTAGACATCAGGCCTTTTTGAGTGCATATTCCCCCGCGTATCTGAACTCAATTTAGAGAATGACCGAACATATAAGGAAAAAAGGAAGTACTTTCTAATTGTTTTTTGTTTCAGTCGAGAGGATGTGAAGTTGGAGGAGAAGGTGGAGCGAGAGCTGGTTGGAGTGGGAGACGAGACCGGCCTTAAGAAGATGATGGACTCCGAGTCAGGGTCCGAGAGCGACGACGATTTCAGTAGGAAATCTTCTTTTATTCAATTAGAAATGATTTTAGACAAGAAAATCCTCAACGGCGATAGCGAAAAGAAGGTCGACGGAATCGACGTCGAGGAGCGAGGTGAGCCTCATTCCAGTGGCTTCTGAATACTCTTTTCAGACTCTTCTGGCTCTGATTCCGACGATCCCGACAAGGAGAAGGTGGATTCCGTTGTCTTCATGCCGGTTGGTTTTATGCAAAAAAGAAAGTAAAGGTTGTTTTCAGAAGAAGGACATCGTCGGAGATGTTCCTCTCGCTGGAAAGAAGCGCCCGGCCACTGGAGACGAAGGAGTTGAGGCGAAGAAGGGAAAGACCGAACCTGGGTTGGTGTTTCTGAAATGGAATCACAAGGCCCCAGAAGACAATTTCACGCCGCCTGGTTTTAGCGCTAATGACGGCGTTGTGACTCATTTCTTTGACGCAATAGGTCGTTAGATGGATCTTCCCCGTTCCCTGCAAACAAATGATTTTCAGTTTCGTGGAGGGTCTGAACGAGGAGACTGTGCGCAAGTACCTCCGCCGCAAGCCGTACACGACGAAAGAGCTCATCAGCAAGATTAAGGGCAAGTGCGGCGATATTCCGAAGCCCGAGATGGTCACCAAACTGGCTGCCATCCTGAAGGTAATCCCTCCCCCTGCTAGAGCAATCCTCCTTGCAGGCCATCGAACCGCACCAGTTCAAGCAGAAGCAGGGCAAGAAAGAGGTCCTCTTCTTCTCCCTCACCAACAACCTCGCCTGAGTATTTGTACAAACCCTGGATGTGTTCAAATGTTCTCCCGTTCCTTTATTTTAAGTAAACTCTTGTTACCCTCTGCCGCTGTTGTTCATATCCCTCAGCCGGTGTAGCGTGACCGCTGAAACGATTTTACGACGTCATAAAGACTGGGTGATTGTCGCGCCTCGCCGAGATAGCCGGCGCACGGCCACAACCACCTGGTACTGCTGAGTCAACCACGGAACATCGATCGATGGGGAAGTGGGCTATTCAACCACTTTCCGCTGAAATAAGCTCTTCTTTGTATGATCCCTGGCTCATGTATTCCAGCGGCAGTAGAGACACATGAAACACTATTGCGCACTTATGGGTTCAATTACGGTACAGTTTTAGACGAACGAAACGAAGGAGCTCTTCATATGCACAACCAACTCTTTTATTATCTCCTTTGGAAACCATGCGGAACGAGAATGGTTACAATTTGAACATCCGTACACAAAATATTTATAGTCGTTGACATCCTTCGAGCATCAATAGTTCACTCGAATAATGGACCAGCCTGAACATCGGAAATTAAATCGAGGCAGCTAAGTTTTGGATTTCACATGTTTTTGGGATCACAGAAATCAGAGATGCTTTTATGGCAATGGTATAAACAAGTAGCTTGTGGCTCATTGACCTGCACTTTTAAACGGAGAACTTCTGCCGTTTTGGCTTGCATTCACACGCGAAGGAGTTATGGCAGAATCAGAGAATAGTCTGTGTTCCTCAGAAACCCATTATGACAAGAGAATGTGGTCATCATACTCTGCACATTTAAAACCTTTGAAAATTATTCATATAAAATCGTAAACTAATAATAAAATTAAAGATGCTTTATTAAAACGCGTAAGTCTCAATGCTATGACAGGGTCAAAGCAAAAAGAGGGCAAGGTTACTGTGAGATTTCAGGGAGAGAGGAGCACGGAGCCCAAATATTGGGTCCCGCACCGACCACACAGTCCTTTAACCCGTTTACCTCTCTCAAGCCCCAAAACCGCCTAAAATTCATTCCGCTTTATGATTTGTTCCCGACCACCCACCCCATAACCTACCTCATCCAGTGTTTTCAGCTCCTCGATGGAAAAGACTGTTCCATTGTGCCAACTTGGCCAACGCCAAAGGCCTCCCCGCCCTCGGCCAAATCCTCGCAAGGACCCTCACCACCTCCAGGGCCAAGTCCACGATCAAAGGCTACCTGGGATGCCTCCGGCGGTTCAGCTCCTGGCACAGCTCCCCCAAAGAACTGGGACTCCCCCTACCAGCGGCGAGGATTCTGTTCTTGGCTCAGAACATACACGACAAGAAATACAGGTAATTCCCTCCCCTCCCCAAATTCCATCCACCCTCATTCTCCCAGGTCCATCCCGCTGCTCCGGGCCTCCCTCGATTACTTCCTGGGTAGACTCTCGGGCTCGGATAGAGAAGCCGAGGACGCTCTGCTCCAGACAGCCCGGAGGGAGGCTTCGCCCTCTGCGACCACCATGAAATTCTCGGAAGAGGACCTGCTTACCATGGTCCGACGAGCCGAGTCGTCCCAGTGTCCCAAACTGAGGAGGGCCGGAGTGGCCGCTACCCTGATGTTCCGAGGACTGCTCCGGATAGGTGAAACAACGTCCATCCTGAAGTCTCATCTCAAAGTAGGTTACCCCACTCCCTCCTCTCCCCTCCCCCTCCCACACCGCCCAACAATGCCCCGAATTTTCAGTTCGCCGCAGTTGGAAGCTCTACCTCCCCAAGTCCAAGACCGACCAGGCAAAGCAGGGCTTCTCCCTGGAATTCACCACAGCCATCGTGGAAGAGGACTTCTTACTGGCCAATCTCTGGTCTGATGGACTGCCGGCAGGAGCTCACCTTCTCCCCTCCGCCAAAGGGGCAAGTTTTGGATTTCACATGTTTTTGGGATCACAGAAATCAGAGATGCTTTTATGGCAATGGTATAAACAAGTAGCTTGTGGCTCATTGACCTGCACTTTTAAACGGAGAACTTCTGCCGTTTTGGCTTGCATTCACACGCGAAGGAGTTATGGCAGAATCAGAGAATAGTCTGTGTTCCTCAGAAACCCATTATGACAAGAGAATGTGGTCATCATACTCTGCACATTTAAAACCTTTGAAAATTATTCATATAAAATCGTAAACTAATAATAAAATTAAAGATGCTTTATTAAAACGCGTAAGTCTCAATGCTATGACAGGGTCAAAGCAAAAAGAGGGCAAGGTTACTTTTAATTTCCTAGATCAACCCAGATTCTTACGGGAATTTCAGCATTTGTTCAAAGAATTAACAACTAGGATTAATAATTTTTTAAAAGAATAATTTATTGTAGCTTTCTTGGACAATTTTATACTTTTCTTAATATTTGAGTCTTTCAATTCCTAAGGGTAAATGGGATGTATTGTACCTTATCAAGCAGTTCACCAGGTGAAAGGTGGCTCCCTCTTCCTTTCGAGATAAAGGATTCCTGTTGCCGAGTGTCCAATCTACAGTCTAATGCCGTGTTGTGGCCTGCGCCGTGCACCTCGCAGCCGAACGTGTATGCACAAATGAGACACAGCTCGGTACTACAGGGTAGACGACGACGGGCTCTCTAGCGGAAGGGACTACGGTAGGATGGAAGACGAAGGACGGGGATTCGGTCGTCAAAAGACCCATTCAATGGCGCCGACGCCGTAAAATTTATGGGGCGAATCTGAGCCATCGATCTGGAACTTGTTCTTTCCGAAGGGGCGGAGGACTGTTTGCTGACAGCCGGAGGCAGCGGCTGGCAGGTGGGCGCCGTCTGGAGACACTGTTGTGATTGCGATCGGCCCGCCCCGCCCTGCGCGGACGAGAGAGCGGCCAGGGGAAGAGGGGGCAGAGACGCAGGAGAGTAGTAAATCTCGAGAGATGCGCACAGACGAGTTCGCAAAGAGGCGAAGGTTCCAGGGGAGACTGTCATTTGGAAAGGACGTTGGGAGAATATGAGGCCTTTGTCTCCTTTCAAGCACTTAAAAAGTGTACTCAATGTTTTAAGACTACTGCGATCTTTGGATGGATGGATAAGCGCAAAGACGGTAGCTCATCTCTCTCTAGTCTTATTGTTTGTTGAACCTTTTGGTCATATAGGCTTCATAAAGTGTTATGCTCCATCCACTGGATCAAAGGTAGTCCAGGCCATTTCCCATTTTCCATGGGCGGATCCGGCGGATGTGACCCTTCGAAAGAAACGGCCTTGTGCCAATCGCTCGACTTTCGACAGCGCTTATCTTCGTTCCTCGCCGTGTTTGTTGCAAAAAAGGAACACCGAGAGATAGCCGAATTACGCACGAACGTGAGAATAAATGTTGGAGAAATGAAACAGACACAGTTTCTGGGGTGAAATTGTTTCAAGGCTGTTTTGATATGGAGGAGGGAGCAGAGGGTATGGAATAGAGAGGAAGAGAATGAGGAGAGATAGGTACTAGATATAAATGATGCGTACGCCGTTGCTAATACTGCGATCTCCTTTAACCTAATTGCAGCTGGGCTTGCCTGATTTCCCAACTCTTTCTTTCCCAATATGTACACGCGTAATCTCTCCCACAGCCTCTATAAGTGGTTTCCCAGGCGGCCGTTCGTGACAGGCGGTGTGTTGTAGAAAAACCACAGGCAGTGATCGTTATGTGCAGCGGCGGCTTTGTGATGCAAATGGCTGTCTGAATCCCGTCGTAAAAACCTCTGAGAAAAGAGAGGACGACCGACGGAGGGAGGTCGTCGTGGGAGAAAATAGGTAACTGAAAAGGTGTCGCTCCAGAACAAGTGCGAGAGAGATGTTTCATCATCATTGTGATCACTAAAAGTTATTGGGCGGAGCTCAACACTTTAGGAACCATTAGTAACCCATTATACTTGTGAAACTATCAGAGGGAGAACTACCTGAATTTGAAAGAACTTTCGGGTATTTCGGTGCGTGTGCGATGGTATCCGTCGACACAAAGGCACTTATTCTGCGAGTAACGGGCCGTTTGTCAGGAAGACCACCGGCTGTGGAAGGAAAGAGCAGCCGATATTTTATGGGGGAGAACAAACATTCCAGGATGGCTGAAATCGGCGCTGAATAAACAGAACGAGGACACAAACACAGCGGCACAATTTCCGGAGGGGCCTTGTTTTGTGATAGATGGATGGAATGGTTTCAGTTAGGGAGTTTTCCTTTCTATCACTGTCCCATATATCTATATGCATATCTCTCTTCCCTCTGTCGTTTATCTCTCGCTATTACTTTCTCTCTCTCTCATTATCTCTCTGTCTCTCTCTCTGATACCCATCAATATTTCCACCATTCTTTCCTTGGATCCATGGTCGCATCTCGGCGTCGTGGCCGACACTGATGACAAACGGCTGGTGGGAACCGTTGTGCGGCTGTGCGAAATCAAATGGGCGGCGAGATCAAAGAGACACGTTGGCCGTTAGGACGATGGAAGTGCTTCGGGGAGCGCAAGGAGACGGCTGAGGACGGCAGGGATACTGGTAATGGGACAGGGCAGATTAAGGTCAGCCGACTGGACAACGAAGAAGGCTGGGGAAATGAAAACACCAGATGCGGAAATTATTCAATTAAGCGAGGAGTATAAACACGCAACATTCAACAAGCATTGCAATGAGGTTTGTGAGTTGTCTTTGCTTAAAGGAGTAGTCCGGCACCTTTTCATTTCTCGCGTTATTCTAATTTTTGGTCTTTATTTTCCATTGCTTGTCGGCGTTTGTCGACACCTTTGGCCAAAAACGGCCTGTTTGGAAACACTTTTCAACGCCAAGGTGAACCTTTTGAAAAAGTGAAAAAGGTGCCGGATTGACCATTTAATCCCCAGGAAAACAAGCGGTTACATAAGCAAGGCTAGAAGCAGATTTATTTCCTGTGAGTATTCCTTAGGAAATGTAACACTCCATCAATATTTAGTCAGTTTTCCGACTATGCTTCATTAAGGACCCGAACGGGCCGTTGACTGCTTCTCAAAAAACTTAAATCTAAGTGTGTGAGAGTGTTTTGAATTCAGGTAACAGCCGCCATGGTTGTCCGCCAAGGGGCCACGGATCCCCGCTCCAAAATAAGGGTTGAAAGGCGGAATTTCTTTAAAAACAAACTGAAAATCAATCTAAAATTGAATAAGGAATCCAATGAAAAAGCTAGTTTTCCGATTAAGCTTTATGAAGGGCCGCAAAATTTCAGGGGCTATCTACTCAGTCAAAATACCAGTCACACGACCAGGGTTCGTTCCCGATCGGCGCATTTTTTTTGTTTAACTTTATTTGGCTTAATTCGGAACAATTGACCATTTTATAGTACTCGGAATTATTTTTGATTTCAGCGGGACCCTTATCGACCGCATCCTGGAGGAGGCCCATCGTATGATCCACGCTACTCCCCGAAAGGCTGCGAACTGCAGAGTTCGACTAAGCCCACCTTCGCACTATTCTCACTTTGTTATTGTTGACATTCGTAATAAACACTAAAACCTCATTTTGTTTGACGAATTTCTAAGAGGAAATCATTCAGGAAAGCCGCTGTTTAGCAGTCGGCAGGGGTGGGCAGGACACTAAAATGTGCCTCTGTCTTCTCTGTTTCTCTCTCTCTTCTTTTCTCATTTGCACTGCGTTGTTAAACACAAAATAAAACGCTCCCCCTTCAATATTTGATCAAACATCTATGGTACAGAAAACTTTATCTAAAAGTAATACGAACATTAACAGAACGAAAGGCTTCTGCTCCGCTGAGCGGTCAAAACAACATTATTATTTGACAATCTCATAATGGGTTTAAGGCACAGGGGTTGGAAATATTTTACAGGCAGTCAAACACAAAAACAGAATCTCCTCAAAAGCGGAGTTGGTCATCGAAGTCACCGCGGCCACCGTTCATGTCTTGGTCGAGTTCTATAAAAAAGGATATTTCGTGGAGACTCAGAAGAGACGTACGCATTAAGAAGTCGTTGCCTCCGAAGGGGCTGACGACGCGGGGACTGGGGGTCATCTGCAGGTCCGCGCTTAATCCTACCGGGGGGCTGTGGGCAATCTGGGGAAAATCGGCGGAGAATCCGCCGTCATGAGGAGGACTGGGGGTCATCGGATGGGCCGCGTGGAATTCACCTAGAGGGAAAGAGGAGAGAATGAAGAGCCGGCTGGCTGGCTGCAACCAACCGTCACCATCACCTTCCAACCGGAAATACACGACAGACTGATCTCCTTCAACCAGCGGAGTACGGTAGTCGCCGGATTTAGGAGAACCGGGGGAAAGCATGTTCTAAAATGCGGGGAGTCCAGAGGCAATTCAACACCTCACAATAACGTTGTTGTTGTTGTTTTCAGGCGCGGAGAGCTCTCGGGTGAGCTCCCTTTCCCTCTCGGCCAACAGGGTCTGGTTGAACTGTCTCTCCAGTTCTGGAGTGGGCGGAGGACTCGACGTACCGAAGGGGAATGACACACTGAAGGAAGGCTTGCATTCTAATGAAAGAAACGCCCACTCTGGCTGGAAGAGGTGTTCGTGGAGCTCGTCTCCCTCTTGTTGGCTCTGATTGGGCTCGCGAAAGTGGAGGCTAGACGTCCTATTGAAGAGCGATTGCAACAACTGAAAACATTCTTTCTGCTTCCATATTCCAATCAATATACCGTAGGTTTGCCCTCCTGCTGAGAAATGCTGCCACAAAGCAGACCTCGCGCAGTATTTGAGTACCTAAAGTAGGATTTTAGAGGAAAGGGAAGGATAACCTGTTCTCGCGGTCATCGCGGAGGGAAAGACGGGGCATGGCTGCGAGGATCCGCTTGACGAGTGTTTTCGAGGGATACGGCGCAGTTCCGTCGCTTTCGGCCGCAATGGACTCCTGCGAGAGGTTCCTCCCCGGCGTCCGGACGATGGCCTCCTGGGCGGCTGCGAAACGGCGAAGGGAGGACGTCTGAAGAACAGTTATTGAGGCAGAGGAAGAAACCAACTGTCTCCATTCGCTGACTGGAATCCCTCGAACCAGAGCCGGTAATCCCATCCGACGACTGAATGCCGCTGAAAAGAGGAGTTAGGGGTCTCATTTACGAACAAGAACACACGCCGACTGTCACTAAGTACCAGCTGGTTGTCTCGTTCTCGTACCGTACCTATCCTGCTGGATGGGATTGCTCTTTTGGCTTACAGTACCACGAATGACTCCAAAAGAAGCCGTTGGTTGCTGGAGGAACGGACGGTAACCTAAAATAACGCTTTTATAAAAATTCGAAAAGTTGCTGCTTAAAATATTCAAAAACTAATTTACGGAAAATGCCGTTGCAAATTCAACGTACCACTGCGGTACAATCCCAAGCGGCTGTCTTCGTCGTTCCTCGCATTCGCTCGATTCCGGGGCTGTTGCTCCTGCGGGAATCCACTGAACTCTCTGGAAATAGTAGTAGTAGTTGTAATTATCAGACGGGTGACATCCTCAGAAAATTCAAATGCTAAGTGGTTTTGAGGATCTTTTTAACGAAATGTTGATTTAAAGCCTAAAAGCTAAGGGGGACTACCCAAAAATGGACCCAAAAGTTAAGCCGGTGTATGTTAGCCTCTATTTTTTTTACGAAATGTTTATTTTAGGACTGAAAGTTAAGGGGACTACTCAAAATTGGACCCTAAAGTTAACGTTAGGTACGTCCACATACGGAGGCTCCCGGGGTATGTACTAATTCAAACTATGACGCAAGCTTTGGACAGTGTAAAATAATGGAACTGACCCGCCAACCTCCTCCTCCCGTCGTCGCTTGTGCGCCCTCCGTTCCGGCTGCTCACGGTAGCCGCCACTGTCATCTCTTAAACGGAGGGTAAATACCATAATTATTAAACCAACCGCTTCCGTTCGTTCATACGGCTGTCACGGCGACGCTCCCGGTATTCAGGAGACGGCTGAATTAAACAGTTTAGGTATGGATACAATTTTGATAATGCGCAAGACTCGATACCAAACTATCCTTTGATAGCTTCCGGGCAAATGAAAACATAATTTCCCACGTTTCTGCATAGTTTTCTGTGCAATTAAGGTATAAGTCCTCACATTCCTGGTCTCCCTGCGCAACCTCCTCCTACACTCGGCGGGTCGGTTGTCACGGCGGCGTTCTCTGTACTCGGGACACGGCTTAAATAAAGGATTTCCATTTGGAAATTCTTGGCAAATCAAATAAAATGATATTGTATATAATTCTCCAAATACATCAGGTAAGTCTCCTACATCTCTGGTCTCTTTGCGCGAACTCCTCCTGGACTCGGTCGGTCGGTTGTCACGACGACGCTCTTGGTACTCGGGAGACGGCTGAAATTATTTATTTTCAAAAATGTTCAATAAAAGGTAAAGTTTACAATTAATTTAGCATTAGAATCCAGAATATTTATTGATAATCCTATATAAATAAACTGCGGATGGCCTCACATCTCTGTTTTCCCTCCGAGACTCTACGGGCGGTCTCATGTATTCCACTTCTTCCTCTGGAGCCACAATGCGTTCAATATCCCTCTCCACCTGAAAGGTCTGTGGAAAACCCAACCAATCCACTCACATTTCTGCGGGAAGCAGAGGGCAGATCGCCGAAGATCATAGAGGACTGCTTGGAATTCCGAAACATTCCCACTCGACGGGTGATCCTTGCCTGCAACTTAGACATAGGGTAAATTGGATGCTCTACGAACATCAGTGATAAAGGTAACTCTCCTGGACGGCGGCTGCGGTTCCTCCGAGTCTTCAGGCTGGTGTCCACTGCCTGTGTACCACGCGACACCATCCGGACCTTCAGTTCGTTTATCTAAACCTCCAAGTAGGCTCAATCTTTAAAAGCACCTACTTTTCGCCTTTTGGATCGTCTTACACGACCTGTCGTTCAAGTCGGGCAACCGTTTGCGGAAGTTGTACTTGGGGGCATTCCTCTTCTTTTCCGACTTTCCAAGCGAATGATTCCACTTCGGAATATGGGTGAGATTCGACATAGAACTAGAGTAATTGAAATTAACAACATCAAAAATTAAAATTAGAAAAATACGAAAAATAAAAATATACAACAAAATTGGGAAATGCAAAAGTGGCGCAATGAATTTACACCAAGCCAGTTCAATCGTGTGAGGACCGCCCGCAATTGGGTCTGTAAGATGTTTGCTTCAATTTTCAGTTCCCTTTCTTTTCCGATTGGCATTAAAACAATCTCTTTCCGATTGGCATTAAAACAATCTCTTCGAAAAAATAAACTTCTTGATTATTAGCCAGAAGCAGAGGATGATTTACAGCAGAAATTTCCGTAAGTCGAACACAAATGTGACTCCGTAACCTATTAGAATTTTGCCGTCTCTCCTTTCCTTTTCTTCTTGATCCAGATCATCCAATGTGGGAGACAGCGCTTTCCTCCTCAAGAACCTGTCTTCGCAAAGTTCCATTTTCCCTTTTCCTGCCGTTCTTCGATGCTTAGCGCCGGCTCGGCTCTACTGGAAGCGTTCAGAATCGAACATCTCTCTCCAAGTTTTATGGGCCACGGGATGTCATTATGACGTTAAAGGACACGCGTAGTCACCTACTACTCACTTCCAAGCCCTACTTCCGCCTGAGCTCTTGTGTCCCCAGAGGGCGTGTGTGTCCCAGTTGGTTTCTCTGCTTCTTATCGAGCGCCCCTTCCGGCGCTATCTGCCGTCCAAGGCCCCGCGGGTCAACCGCAGCTGACCCACATCCCCGTCTCCTACGCCGCGCGGGTCCTCCGCCGACCCTCCTGCCGTTGGACCCAACCTCCATTGATCCAGGGCCCAAAGAGACGGCGGCCGCCGAGGATAGACAGCCTCTTTTTGAGTGATTTCCAAAAACAATCCACAGAAATCTTTATGTAAAATATTTTTTGGCGGCCG
This sequence comes from Oscheius sp. G VE-2021, assembly GCA_022343465.1. Classification (NCBI taxonomy): domain Eukaryota; kingdom Metazoa; phylum Nematoda; class Chromadorea; order Rhabditida; family Rhabditidae; genus Oscheius; species Oscheius sp. G VE-2021. Next base: position 506,154 of record JAJQXH010000058.1, read on the forward strand.
ATTGACATTTAAAAGATATACAAATAATAGTTTAAATTAAACTTTATTAAAAAAACTTCAAAACAAAACTCATCGATTGAGGTAGTCATTAATTTCTCATTCTCAATCTTGCCTCTTTTCCTCCATAGGTGACACACGATTAGTAATTAAGAAAGTTCTCTCTTTTTCTCTTCAGAATCTCATTCCATTTGTAATTGATGACGTAACCACCTGCTCTTCCTTTTTCGAGAGAAGATACGCCGTGGTTCAAGGTAAACATTGATATCGCCCGATTAAAACCAGTTTTTTAAGCAGCGAAACCAAGATGTTACAAAACAGATTTAGTTGTTAGCTGATCAAAAAGGTTTTTTGCTCTCTTTAGTTGTAATTCGTAGTTGACTGTCCGCTGTCGGTCATTAATCTCCCCTTCCACTTTCCCCTCATCTTTGACGGACACTTGTGGTTATTTTTACACGGGACACACATAAAGAGAGAAAAAGAGGCCTTTGATGACACGCATTCGTTCTTTTCTGAAAAAAGCAAGGCCAGTTTCTATCGAAATCACATGAACCTACGCCAATATGATTTTTTGCCAGTCAAACTCCAGCCGGAGTTTATGGCGGCGAACATATTTTCGTGTGGCTCTCAAATTCAAAGTTTCGTATTATTTTTGCTGACGGCCCCCTGACACATTGAAAACATCCACGAAAGAGCAGAATTGCGAATATTTCTCACTGTGATCGCCTTTTCACAAAGGAATATTACTTTACTTTTAACCCAACCCCGCGTAGAAACTGAAAGAAACTTGACCTTCTGTTCAAAATATGTGTATTAAGGCGGTTGAAAGGAGACGAAGACACGCCATGAATATTTGTTTTGACTACAACATCAATCGATTTTCAGCAAGCTTTCCCATTTTCAAATATACTGACACCTTCCAAAGCATGTTTCAATCATATTCCCCTATTCTCCTAGCCAACACATGGTCTTCGCCACAAGTGTTGAACAATGCGTGTTTGAACCTCCCACCAACTGGCATAACTTCTTAGAATGAATGTCCCATCTTGCCTCTGTTCCCCTCTTCCTCTCCTTCTGCCTCCTTTGCCAATCCACCTGTCGCCTGACCCTCGCCGACCGGTCGTGCGGCTGCTGTCACTCCCTTCTCCTCAGTGTTTATCCCCCACAGATGGCTTTCAGCGACCGCGAGGAGTCGCAGTCTCTGCTGATGCGCAAGGCCGCCGGCAGCTCCAGAGACATCGATGACAAGCTAGTCCGTGAGTTATTTCCCCCACTTTAATGGATGTTTTCACACACTGTTTCGAAGTTGAAGCTGGTTTCTAATTATAAGATTGCTGAAAGAGTGCTCTGATGGTAATTGTGTCATTACCCTCCAAATCATCTCCACAATTCATTGTTTGGTGCGATCCCCGACCGCCCGTGGGAACCCTAGACGTGGGGTGATCGTAAACAAAGTTCGTATGCTAATGAGTCATTGTCGGCCGTGTCTCGCGTGCCTCTCGGTCCCAATCAACGGCCAATCCCTCCTTTTGTTCACACCTCGACCATTCAATCGATTTCTACTGAAATATCCAAATTAGACGCCTAACATTAAGCTCGCTGCTCTAATGAGTTGCAGCTGTGTGTTTGTGCAAAACGCCGTTGAAATGCCCAATTTCCGCCTCTGCCGAGCACTGGCTCGAAACGGCGAGTACCGCCGATTCGTGGCGTCGCAGCGGTCAAACAGAGGTCACAAACACTCCCATCGATCGCCTCAGCTCACACAAGGAATTCACGAGTTGAATTTCATGCGACGGCTCATACTTTCGCAAATTAAAGGTTTCTAAAGATTTTACTTCTTTCTCCAAAAAAAGAGCAAATAGTAACTTTTGCACACCATAATATCTATTTTCTCCAGTCGAAAGATCGGATTGTTTGTCTATACTTTTTTTTTTTTTTTTTTTTTAGAAATTCTGTGTCTCCGGTTTGACACAATTGTACAGAAGTTTTTCAGTGAAAAGTTTTCTTATTATGTCAGTCAAGTAGAAGTCGAATCCTGTATGTTTAGAGGACTGTAGATAAAATCTCGACCGATAAATCTAGAGGGCATGTGAATTCGCACAATCGGAAATATTGTTCTCTTTCTGAAGATATTCCCATTCAAAAACTCTATGCAAAACGATATGTTAATTACTATGCTATTAGCATCTAATTAGCATGAACTAAACTTCCACCATCCCCTGTGTCCGTCCATTCCTCCAAAATGCTGGGTGTAGTAGTCGGCGTCTACCGTCGTCTTCGCAGAAGTCCCTCCCCTCCGTTTCCTCCAAAATATCTGATTTCAGTGCAGCTGCGGCGGGGGATGACGCGCTTCGGTCTCCGGCGGTACCTGTACTCTTTCGCAGGGCTGCTCCTTCTCTTCCTCATCTACCGATGGCTCATCAGGGAGGACAGGACAAAACCAATTGGATATGGGTACCAGGGAGAGGTGGGTGGCTCAAAGACAATGAGAACCAGGGAAGACAGAACAACACAAAATCCCCTACACAAACCGCCTAAAAGGATAGTTCATGTTAGCAAAAGTTAAATAGAACAGAAAAGTATGACTTCAGATCCAAAGAAACCGATTTGTCTCTTCGAAACAAAGAAAAATCTGATGTTTCATGCTGCGTAGTACGCTGCTTCCGGTCATTCATGCGCTGTAACGCAGCTGGCCACAGCCCTGCGTGTTTTCGAAATCTGCCAGCCGTGTGTCGCGTACTTTCCGCCAGTCGGGTGCTCCGTAATACCTTCATCTGCTAAATCCAGGATTCCCCATTCGCTGAAAGTGCGTTTTCCCCCGTTATCCATCGCGATCGCCGGTGTTCCTCGCCGGAAACGACCCACTTTCCCTTCCATCGCCAGCCGTCTTCCCAATGCTCCCCTTGCTTCTCCTCCTCTCTCCTGCAGTCCTTGCTGGCACTGATCTCAATCCCCTTCGACTGCTGAGGAAAGACCTAGAAGCACTCAACTGCCTATTCTTTCGGGGGAATTGCACTAATCATCTGGCTGATCTCTCCTCCGCCAATCGTCTCTTCTGGAAAGTAAGCATTGGGGAGTGATATCTATGAAATCATATCGTATGACATGCTATGTTTTGTTGTATGATAACAGCGCTTGAATGAGTATCAAAGAGTATCTTAGTGAACTCTTTAACCTTACCATATATTTTGTTTAAGTAAACAATTACTGTGCAGGGTTTTAGTAACCATAGATCGGGGTTCTCACGGGCCGGACCGGACCGACGGGGAGATTTGGGTCGGCCCGGCCCGTCCAACCATCCAAAAAATTACCACACGACCAAAGTTCGATCCCGGTCGGTGCGCTTCTTTTTTGTCTAACTCTATTCGACTAATATGATAACCAGAAACATACTTAAGTCATTTTAATGTCAGGCTAAAAAATCCCTCGGCCCGTCATTTGAGAACCCCGCCATAGATGCACCACTTGAGCTTAACAGACAGTTTTTCTCTCTCAAAGAATTCTAATATGAAAAATGTTTTCATGAATAATCAAGGCATTTTTTCATGACTAGGGATAATTATTCCAAAAAATCAAACACTTTTGCATTTTCACTGCCCCTCAGTCGGTGGAATGTGGTGGATCCTCTTTTTGTTTTTCATTGTAGGTTTAATTGAAGAAAAAATATATACTTTAATACTCAAAAACATTGTACTTTTGATCAGCAAAAAAAGGAATTGATCTTTTTCAGATTATGTCTCCCGTGACGGAGCCTAAGCTAAACACGGTGCGTCTGGAGATCTACATGGAGTCGCAGTGTCCGGACACCTCTCGTTTCCTCCACAAACAGCTGACCAAGGCCTGGGCTTCCCTCGGCCACACTGGACGCGTGGATCTGACCCTGGTTCCCTTTGGAAAGGCCCGTTGTGTGGAGAAGGGAGATGACTTCGAGTGCTCCTGCCAGCATGGACCGAATGAGTGCGAATTGAACCAGCTGATGAACTGCGCCATCGAGAGAGTCGGCTTCCCAGATAAGATCGTCCCTATTGTTGACTGCATCCAGGTGTGGGAGGGGAAGGAAATGGAGAATGAGGGGTTTAGGGAAAGAGCAACCTAGACCACGCAATGAGGGAATGCGTCGCCAACAACAACCTCCTCGACGACCGACAGTGGGTTACAACTCTTTTTGCATCTACGCCTCTTCTTAGATCTCCACGATCTTTTAAATGTTTTGTAAACTTTGTACTTCAGAATGCGTGAGTGTGCTTCTGGCCCCCGTGGTCGTCGACTGCTCGCCCTGGCCGGATCCCGGACGGTTTGTCTGAAGCCGGCGCTGAACTTCGTTCCTTGGATCGTGATCGACGGCGAGAGGAATGCAGACGCCCTGTACGATCTGACGGAGAACCTCTGCAAGTCGCTGGAGCCAGGGCCAGAAGAATGCGCGGTTTACGAGAAGAGGGAGGAACAATAGTCGCAGAACGCCTTCTACACGGGTCTTTTCTTTCGCCTCAGTGTGATTTCTGCCATCGCATATCCGAAATGCATAAATAAATATTTATGTTTTAATTGTTTTCGGTCTTTGTCTGATCTTCAGCGATAGACGATCTTTTGTGGCGCTGTGGGAATCACTTCAAATAGCATTCAACAGCGACGATTTTCAGTTTTCATCGATTTAGGTTTCAGTTAATTTCAGTTGTTTAGTTGGTATGAACTCGTTTGACACTCGTTTGGTTTGTTGTTTTCCGAACGTTAGAATATCACATGATTTCAAACTAGGCGAAGTAGTTCACCTGATGCCTTTCAAACCAACTTCAGAGACCAGGCCAGTCATCATGTGGTGGTTGAACTATTCTAGGATGCCGTGATGTGCACATGATTCCCCTCAACGATTGGCATCGGCGGTTTCATCCGCGGTCTGCGACCTTTCGGCCGAACACGCTCTCCGTTTCTTAAACCGTCTTTGTCCGAAGGTCGAAGGGTCACTCCTTCTAGTACGTTCGTCAAGGACACTGGTCCTTTTAGCACAACAAGATTTTAGTGGATCTTAGTTGGCTAAGCGAAAACATACCGATGCCTCTTACACCTCCCATCCTAGGGTCTCTAGTCCCGTCTCCCCGAATTGAGCTACGATCTCTCCCGCTCGCATCAGCTGGAACCGTCACTCTAACCGTCTTGTCTTGGTTCAGATCGTTTCTTTTTACAGCCACGTGACCGTTCCGTGGCTATTTACGGCCCTTACCGTATGCCGTAAATTATAACTAGGCTGGGGTTCCCCTCTCACTCCTTTTCTTTCTCTGAGACCGAACGGCGCACGGAAAATCGCCGATTTCTCGGTATTCCGATCGCAGTTCTCCGTTTGGCTGGTGCCCTCAACTGTCCGTTAAACCACTCGACACCTGGTACTACCGTTGTCAATCATCACAAAACAATGACTCACTTTCACTTCTTATCACAAGGTTCTCGAAATTCATCATCTAAACATAGAATTGGCCTTTGAGATATAGACGCTCTCTGGCTCATAGGGTCTCAATCCGCTGGGAGAGGTGTCCAGATTGGAACATTTTTACTTTGACAGCAGGGAATCAGCAAAGAGTTAAAAATCAGTTTCAAAGCGATTCCGAAGTTATCATAGACAGTAGGTCCTTGTTTGTCTTCACACCAGAATGCCATTGACAGTTCCAAGTAAAAGATACAACATCCAAGTTGTCTTCTAATAATTACACTCTGCATGAGATAACTACTATAACCTATTTTATACACCAAAATGTAGTTTCTTTTATTCAGCGTCCGGGCAAAGGTTAAAATTAAAGCTGTGCTAGTTTCCGAATTCATCTCAGTTGTTTTTGTTTTCCCACATGAAGAAAACCGTAATTCCGTTGGGCGGATCGAGCAGTGAAAAGGCGCGTCTTGCACTTGGCGACCGACTTTCTCTCCCAGATTTTCCAAGACTCAAACATCTCCGGAGATTCTCTTCTCAAAAATGACGGGAACTTTTCAAAAATGCATAAAATACCATTTTTGGCGAATTCAGCAGTATTTGCTTAAAAGGAATTCTGTCCATTCTTGGGGCAAACTGTTTCGCCGTCCCAGACACATTCCTGTCTGGTTTGTATTTCCACTGGAATGACCTAACTATTTTCGCTCTCCAGTTGTCCTTCTCCTATTACCGTCCTCTTCTGTTTGTGTTTGTTTCTTTGCTCTGTCAACTCCTTAGTCCGTTCTGAGAACATTTACACAAAAGTATCAAAGTAAACAAACAGCTCATTCCTTCCTCCCGTCGTGAATATTCTTTTCTTCAGGCATGCTGCCCCTTCTACTGCTTCCACTGGTCGTCCTGGCCCAAGACCCTTCGAACTCCTCTACGACGGTCATGTTCAGCGTCGATGACAACCACGTAACGGAAGGAAATGTTATCAATATTGAAGTGTTTGGAGAGTCACTTTGCCCAGATACCACCAGGTAGTTCAATATTCTCCTGAAGCAATCGCTAAACACCTCAGATTCCTACGTAACCATCTCATTAAACTTTGGCACAACTTTGGCTCCACAGGGAGACTCAACATAACTTACCACCCATTTGGAGTGACGAGGTCTACTGCCTGTTCTCCCGTAGGAGACGATGATTTTGTGTAAATTTTTTCATATTCTTCAATGCTGAAATTCATACTTATTTTTACGTTGCTATTTTCCAGATGCCGCTGTCAACACGGTCACAACGAATGTGTTTTGAACGCCCTACAAGCATGTGTTATGTTTTCTCTTCCTAAGCCAGAAGACCATTTAGAAACTGGTATGTTTAAAAAAAAAATAAGAAGCTTAGTTGCCATTTCCAGTTGTATGCATCCAAAGCAAAAGAACCCTTTCCAACGCCATTGCCAAGTGTGTCGAAAATACCCAAAGAAGACTCAACTTGGATGCCAAATTGTAAGGTTGATTTCAAAAGAAATAGTATTTTTGGTTTACAGTTTGGAAGAATGCGCCACGAGTCCTCTCGGAAGACGATTGATGGCTGGACACGGAGACTGCCAGCACAGGACGGCGCCTTCTCTTCACTGGGTACGTTCAAACAGATCTGGGAACTTATCCGTAACAACCTACATATATCAGCCACGTGAGATGCTCTTTTACACTAAATTTAATCGAACAAAGACAACCGATTGATAATTAGCTCAAAACACGCCAGTTCCGCTTAAAATGCCTTCTTCCTTGAACACCGGCTCCTTTGTTCGCTGGGTTTCGGTTTAAAGTGATGCAGTTTTCTCTTTCAAAGTAATCGCTCACTACGAGTTTTGCAGGTTCCGTGGATTATGGTCGACGGACAGAGGAACAGAGCGGCTGAGAAGAACATCTGGAATGAGCTCTGCAATGGATACCTCCGGCCGAAACCAGAAGAGTGCGACCGTGCCCTCTACTAAAAACTAATCAATGAAGCTTTCATCACTGAGAAAATACTATTTGATTTGTGATTAAAGGGACCATCAGCCTCCTTTCCAAAGGCTAGGCTAATCCTATGCTAATCAGCCCCTTTGTGAGAACACGTTGCTTGGAGGGGGTTGGAAAAATTATCCTAACAGAAATGGTTGAATTAGCATATGAGTCAGGGTCATTTGGAAAAGGAGGCTGATGGTCCCTTTAATCGCAACAGAGAATTTTGCCTCTAATGATAACAAGTGTTAACCCTATTTTTAAAAAAGGAGAAGAAAACATGGAAATGCAATTTTAACACGTAACGTGCGTTTCGTTGCGTGTTTCATCGCGTGAGAAGGGGAGCGGTAGGTGTTCATTCACTCGCAGTGATCCCTCGTGTGCGGCTGCCATGGATAAGAAGCAACCTTCTGCCACCGATGACGTCATCCGGAAGAGCCACAAGGAGGTGGACAACTCGACTTCTGCCGTTGAGAAGGAGCTGGCGGACATGCTGGCCCCTCACAGGGACTGGTCTCCTGTTCCTATGGAGTGAGTCCCCTTCTCTTCCAATGCATCCTCATCTGCAGGCATTCTACTTCCACCGCCTACAGCAGCACGGACCTGAACAACACCGCCCAGGACCACTCGACCAGGACTGCCTTCTCCCCCGCGAGCCAGTCCCCGGCCATGTCTTCTGGTTCCACTGCCTACTCGAGGACTCCCGAGAAGACGAGGAGGGTCTCTCCCAACAGGGGTAGGAACACAAGAATACTGTAATGAACTATCTGATAGGACACGTTTTGACCGAGCAGACCCGCTCCAGACCTTCTACTCCTGCCAGTCGTCTCTGTGGTTCCGCAAAGTCTGTGAGGACTGCTATGGTAATAAACGCATAGACAAAGGTACATACCACATAGGGACCTGCCACTCCTGCCAGCCGGAACGTGTCTCAGAGGTCGACGAGGACTGCGGTTGGAAACACTCCCAACCCGGGACCTGCTCCTTGGCAGCTGCCTGGAACCACTCCCACCAGCCGTCCGCCGATCGGCTCTTCTGCCAAGTCGACCAGAACTGCTTTGAGTGCTTCTGCCAACCGGCCGGTGGTTGAATCGCTGAAGTCTGCCAAGTCGACGAAGACTGCCCTCTCCTCCACCACTCCTGGCAACCGACTGTCTTCTGTTCGAACTCCCGCCTCTAGGACTGCCGTTCCTCCCACGAGGAACAACACTCCTGCCTCCAAAAACAACACCCCTTCCTCGTCCAAGTCTGCCAACGGAGATGCCTTGACTACCACTCCCAGGAGGCGTCCGGTGGAGTCTTCGAAGAGCCTGAGGAACAAGAGGGCTGCCCAGGTTGGACTTGATCTTTGAGGAATCAATCAGGGTTTAGAGCAACTCCACCACCACGGCCATCACTCCCGGCGGTCTCTCCGCAGTCACCGCCCGTTCCATCAGCCCTGCTCCTCTTTCGGGAACTCTCATTACTCTGAATTCTGGCGTACCGCTCGTTCATTCCTGAGATTCTTTAAATTTAGACGTCGCCCACTCGTACTGCCGTTTCCCTCTCGTACCCCAACACCCCGGAGAGTGGGTTCCGTGCTGAGAGGAATGGCCTCGTGACTGGCAGGAGCCGTTCCCTGACCCCTGATGCCCGAGTGGAGAAGAGCATGACGTCCACGGCCAAGGAGACGAGGCCTCACGAGAGGACCATCGCTGGTGGAGAATTATAGATTCTGGATAAAAGAAAGATTTAAGCTCTTCACGCCGGTTCTGTCTTCGGTCGCAGCAAGGCCAAACCGGAGGAGAAGGAGATGTCTCCTCTGAAGATCATCGAGACCACTTCCTTCAGCCGCACTCCCCAGCAGTCGATCCTGGAGACTGCTGTGGCCCCTGCCTCCACGAACCTCTCGTTCCACTCGCCGAAGAGCTCCTCTTCCATGTATACTGTAGGTGCCTCCCAACGAAAAAAGACATGACCTCAGGCGATCACCCCCAACGGATTGGATGCCATCACCGCCCGTTCCATCTCAGCCACCTCTTCCACCTCTGGTGTCGACACGGCCAAGCCCATTTCCTCGGCTTCTCGCAAGTCTTCGCTGAGCCAGAAGAAGGGAGCCAGGAAATGTTTTAAAAAGTCCTTCTTAGAGAAAACGACTTTTTAGCCCTGATGCCCAAGGTGCAGGTGACTCTGCCCAACAAGTCTACCAGTTCGGTCAAGTCTAAGAAATCTGCCAAGTCTGGCAAGTCGGTGACATTTGACAAGTCTGTGAAGAGCCAGAATGCCAAGGCTGAGAAGAAGTGGGATGGACTGAACCACAGTAATCTTAGTGATCTTAGGTCGAAGGTTGTCTCCAAGAAGGGCCTCTCTAAGTTGTCTGCCTCCACCGCCAAGAGTTTCCCTCTGCCCAACACTCCCAAGACCGCCCGAGACATGTGGGTTTCAGATGAACTTCCACTGAATTGAAGTTTCAGTGAGCCTGAGATGCTGGAGGAGGCCCGTGGACAGCAGGGGCAGATTGTGGTGACGAACGCCCTCCCCGACGGTTCTTTCAAGGTGAGCTCCCTCTTTCCAAACAAAATGGCTTTTTCAGGTGGTTGTTCAGTTGACTGTGAAGGTGGCTTCTGGAGGACGCGTGGCTTTGGCCGGAAGGGCTCCCCAGGGAATGGTGACGAAGAAGGTGGCTGTCAACGGAGCCTCCATCTACCAGGGATAGACTGTTTGTAGCTGCCAATGGCCGTTTTCCGTGTGTGCCACGAATAAAGCTGGCTCTATGTCTCTGTTTATCCTTACTAACAACAGTTGTATTTATAGTGTGAGTGTGAAAGTGTGAATTGTGCTAGGATTTCGTATCACTGTAACTCGTTATGCCTCTTCTGATTACTTTTAACATTTTGAAAGGAAATACCAAAGTTTCGAGGTGATTAGTTTAATCGGGTGTTATTTATTGTCTCGCAGCGAAAACAGGAACAAGTCACCATTATCTGTGCGCTATTCGACGCCTTTGGTTCTTGCCGATTTATATTTCTTTAACTCCCCCTCATTTATTTTGTGAATCACTACATATTTATTGTGTTTCCAAGTTGTTTTTAAATTAATAAAAAGACAAGCGACCGCATAATTAATGAGCTTTTAAATCTTTATGAATTAGTTTTACTACCTTTATGTGTGAATCCGTTTAAAAAAATTAAATTCCAGACGCCAATTTTGTTAAATAGATTGTGACGGGAAATGCCAAAGGATGGAACATCGAGGGATGACAGGCGCTCGAGGGATGACAAAGGGAAGAGGAAGAAAGAGAAACCGTCCTTTGTGGAAACGCAAGGTGCGTTTTTCTTCTTCTAGAAAAATGACTTTATTTTAGAGATGAAGACTAAGTTTTTCTCAGTCGTCGGCGGCGGATCCGAAGAACTAGCCATGTGTACCTTCAACGCCACGCACGTCGTCAGGATGAGTGAACTCCAGGAGCACGAGACCCACTGTCCCGACCGCAATCTCTACGACGAATGAGTCCAGCTTTTCATGTACATATCAATGCGAAATAAACGTGGTTTTCGTGTTGTTCACTTTGTTCTATGAAGGGTCGTCCCCTTTTTATCTGCGACCATTATCTCACTGTACCCGGCCGCGGTCCCTCTGTCTTTGATGCCTTCATTTGTTTTCTGCTGCTGCTGCCCATTCGAACGCCATTGATAGCCACTTTACAAAACGGTGCTATTTGGGTCTAATCATCTTGATGTTTAAATTAACTCTGAATCAATCTTATCCTGTTAACTTTTTTTACGGCGACACTCTTTAAAATAAAGCGGCTGGGATCGAACCTTGGTCTCCGAGATTCCAAGACTACTGTACTTTATTTCAAAAGTTTTCAATGGGAGTTTGGTTTTCTTGTGAAACTGGGATTGCACACCCTGGTTTGATCTAATTCTCTCCTCTTAATTTTATAAAGCTATAATAAAAACTATTTAATTAATAAGTATATAATGCGAATTCTACGGTGGTGCTAGTACTATTTCCTTAGATTTCTCAAAAAATGGCTTCATCGGTTAGTCCGTCTGGCAACCACAGCGGCTCAACTCTGCTCCCAGTGGTCCTCTGGGTCACGCCGTCCATGTTTTAATGGAAGGGCGTGATGTTCGCAGGGTACAACAGCCGGTTGCCGCCACCCTTTTTCACCTGTCCTGCGTCTCTGCCCCCTTGCCGTCTGCCTCTGCCCTGCGTGACCGGGGAGCGCTCTGTCATGTGTCTATCGCCCCTCAAACAGCTGATTCCCCCTATTCCATGTCCATTTTACACTCATTTTGAATCTTTTCAGCCAACCGCACAATGTCCACCGGAAGGAAGAAGGCCCTTCTCAAAGTGAGTCCCTTTTTCCTTCTGACTCTTGGGACTCTCGTGATTCATAATCAATTTCATCACTTTGTGGGGCTTACCCGTTGTTGAATCAAGCAAAATTGATAGTAATTATGAATTAAAGCAACCACATTGTTTTTTTTAAATTGTAAATTTACGTTTATCATTCAGGTCATCATCCTCGGTGACTCGGGAGTCGGAAAGACCTCCCTTATGAACCAGTACGTCAACCGCCGCTTCAGTAACCAGTACAAAGTGGGGCTTCTTTAATTTTTTAAAAGATGATTTCGGTGTTTAGGCCACGATCGGAGCAGATTTCCTTACGCGAGATGTGCAGATTGACGACAGGACAGTTACCCTCCAGGTAATTTCTTCCTATTGCTTTAAACATCACTTTAAATTTCTTCTCATTATTACTTTTATATAGATCTGGGACACGGCCGGCCAGGAGCGTTTCCAGTCGCTGGGCGTCGCCTTCTACCGCGGAGCCGACTGCTGCGTGCTCACCTTCGACGTGACGAACCCCGCCTCGTTCAAGAGCCTCGACTCTTGGAGGGATGAATTCCTCATTCAGGCTAGGTGCACTAACCCCCGGTCTGTGTTTATAAACATGCCGTTTGTAGCCCTCGCGATCCAGAGCACTTCCCCTTCGTTCTGTTGGGAAACAAGGTGGATATGGAGGCCAACCGAGCCGTCAGCGCCAAGAGGGCCCAGGCCTGGTGCCAGAACAAAGGCAACATCCCTTACTATGAGGTAGTTGAATGGAGGAATCAAATACACCCCTTTAAAGGTCTCTGCGAAGGAGGCCCTCAATGTGGAGACGTCGTTTTTGGCGATCGCCAGGGACGCCCTCGCCAGAGAGTCTCAGGTTTGTCTCCTTTCTTTTTCTCTGAGTTAATGCTGCTGGCTTTTCCTTAACTTTCGAAACCAAAAGATAAGGTTCGTTTATCTCTCGATGATCGATTCTCTACCGCTGACTTCTCATTTCTCGAATACCTAACGCATTTCTCACTCCCAGACTTTGTTTATTTCTGTAAACAATTTACGATCACAAGATGAATCATCCGCTGTACTGCCATATAAACAGTCAAATCGATACGGCGCCTGCCTTTTCGGTTTGGAAATCTACCAAATAAGGTGCGTAATCTGGAATTTATTGCGAAAAACTCCTTTTTGTTGCTATAATCATTCCAATGGATTGTAGGTAAATTATTATCTAGTGGTTTCAAATGACAGGACGAACTTTGGTTGAAACCACCTGGGTATGCCCATGGAACGCCAGTTTTTTTGCATTTCACTAAAGATGTGTTCTCATTTTCTTGCTCTTAAAGTATTGTGCTGTAAAATCGACGGTCTTTGGTGTAACTGGCGCTATGGCGCATGGTTGCTATCGGCAAGGTCACATGTTCGATGCCACTGCCAGATGATTGAAAATACACGAAACATGAAATACGTTGTAATAACAACCAGGCTGCAGGCTGCAGCAATCAAAACGACAGGTATTCTATCCTAATTTCTGCAGTTTCTGGAAAACTAACCTTCCATAATACTTCTGTTCCAGGAGACTCACGACTTCCCCGAATTCGGGGACCAGATCAACCTGTCGAACAATCGCAATCAGAACCAATCCTCGGGTTGCAACTGCTGAGTGAAGTGACAGTCCGTCCATTTTGTACACATTTGATACATTCACATCTTCTTCCAATTGTTGCGGTTTTCTGTATGTTTTGCCACTTTGTAGTCATGAACTTTTATCATTTCAATTATTATTATAACCTAATTATATCACAGTCTGGGTGTATCACAGAATGCCCTGGGTGGGCCCTATTCACAGCATTTCGTAGAGGAAGGGACTGTCAATCACCGCCGCTCCCACGGCCACTCCGCCCTGAAACGACAGATGGATGAACAGTGGGCTACAGTACACCTACCTCGTCGGTTTTCTCTCCCTTTGTCCGCAGGAGGTGACCGCCAGTGACGGTCTTGGCACTGCCACGACGGCCGATGGCGTAGCCGTAGATGCCCAGTTCACTCACGCAGTTGGCCAGGAACGACGGCTGAAGGGCACGCACCATGTAATTCTGAAAATGAATCATTGATCATTTTTAAGGTGAAATTATAATAATAAATCTAATTTTCCCAACTGGGCCACTTGTTTCCACGGCCCACTTCCAATGGCGTATCACTTGCTGAATTTTCTTCGGAATTCTGGACACTTTCGACATAATCAGGGTCCAGATAAGAAAGCCAGTGAAGTGTACTTTGACACGAGAGGTTTCACCACCATTGAAATAAAAAGAGTATTTTCCTCTCATTTCCAGATAACTGCTCCTCACACTGGATGTATCCATGTTTCGTCAGCTACCGGTTCTTTGCACCACCCGCCGTCTCCCAAGACTTCCCCTTTACACCCGAATGGGATCAGCAGTGGTTGTTTTAAGGTGACGGTAACCGGTTCCTCTCAAGGGACCCACCTCGACCACCACAGGCTGCAGCCTCTCCATCAGAATATGGGCTCCCCTCTCCTCTCGACTCATCTCCTGCAGTTTCTTCGCCACCTCCTCTCCGTAAAAGTTCCCTCCACCTCCCTCCAACTGTGGCTTCAGGACGAAGCGAGACGGCTTCGCAATCGCAGACTGAAAAAGAAGAATGAGTTGTTCTCCAAATGAGGAATTACCTGGATGAGCTTCTGAGTGACGGGGTCCTCGCCTTCGATGGCCCACAGACCGGCGAAGGTGGAGCGGATGGCCGCAGCATCGCGGGGACTGCCGATGAAGCGCTCGACGGCTCCATCCTCGGCCAGCACCTGGAAAGAGACTATAAGGGAGATCACAGGAATATAGGCACTGAAGATCACGATAACATTTTCAATTATCAATGAGAAAAAAAAACAAGAGGCTACCGATTTTGAAACAAACCTGTTGTGTCTTCTTGGTGTTGGCCAGCTGCAGTCCGATCCAGGGACTTTTTATGGCCGTCGAAACCTCCATAATCTCCCTAGCCGCCCACTCTGAACCCAAAGTCCATTAGAACTCCCCAATATACCCACCTTTCTCACTTGGGTAGTGGTCAGGCACATATCCTGACCGGAAATACACCACGGAGACCCTGGATCCCTGTAGAATCAGCCGACGTTCGCCATCCAGAGAAAGGCTAAACTGGATTTGTGAGAAAGAAACCAGCCGACTGACCACTCGTGGCACTGGGTGAACGTCTTCCTCACGATCTGATCCACGGGGATACCTTTCTCAGTGAGGAGGTACTCCACGTGGCGCTGATCGATCTGATTCTGATTGACTTCTTCCACAACCACGAGGACTACTCCCTCGGGGTCTTTCATCTCCTCCCTGAAATAATTGTAAAAAGTAAAGAGGAAAAGAAGGATCTACCATGCTTCGAAGAGGGCCTGGGCGATCGTCTCAATTGGCTGATTCTCGGGAATTGCCTGACGGACGAAGGGAGTGTTGTATCCTAGGCTCAGGAGCATCCTCCGATGGAGTTTGGAGACTCTCGCAGCATGACCTCCCATACTCGAAGCGATGTTATTCACTTCTACCTGAAAAGGAAATAAAAAAACTACCAATGGCCAGCTGGTCGTATTTTCTCTCAGAAAACTCACCTGTTTTAGGGTGTATTCGGAACTGAAGGGATCCTTATGGCACATGTAATCCGACCGCTGGATGAGGAGGGAGCAGGGCTGCACCAGTCCTGAGTATACCATAACAGAATAAATGGCTAGCCTGACCTTGTTCCTGAACTTTCTTCAGAATGTCGATCATTCCGCGGACAAAGGGGTCCGTCTTGGCCACTTCCTCGTGCGTCTTCAGCAGGAAATCAAAGTCGTAGGCCACGTCGTGGTACAATTGGGCCATCAACTAAAGATTCAACTGGATCAATGGAAGCAGTTACTAACGTTTTGGACATTTCGTGCCTGTTCAAAGAGTTTTCGGGGAAAAGGCGACGGCAGAAGAGCCACAGGAACCGTCTGGCACACGTCACTACGGTCGCGATTCTCCCTTGTACGCAGCACAAGTCCGTGGGCCTAAATATACAAATTCAGTGCAAACAATTAAATCATACAACACAATATACACTTTAAAAATCCAACCAGCTGAATGGCACCACGGCTCAATAACCCATGCGTTGAAGTACCAGTTGACTAGTCGACTGTCGATTGTAAATTTTATTTAACCGCAATGTTTGAACAAAACAAAGCCTACATGTGCCCAATCGTTGAGATCTTCGACGAGTTCCTCAGTCCTTTTCTCCGGAAGAGGAAGCTTCGGGAAATCGGCGAGAAGAATTTTCTCCGGGGAAGTGGCCATTCCTCGCTTGAAATCTAAAATATACTAAATATATAAAATTTAAAAAAAAACCAAGGGATTAAAAACAGAAGAAATATACAGTGGGATTGAGGGTGGCAATGGACAGCACGTGAGCGGCTCGAAAGGCCGGCGGTCGCGGGCGCAGCCACGGGAAAACCACAGGTCGCATAATCGACGCACATCAATTGGCCAATCACACGGGGGAAGAGGGACATTCGCCGAGGAGTGTTTACATGAGCTCAAACATACTTTTTGGACATAATATGGTTCACAGAAATGGTCCTGAGACACTTTGAAGAAAATCGCAATTTCAAATTTTGACGCGCCGCGCGGGTTACTGTAGCTTCGCGGAACTCGGTTGGAAAAGGCTCTTTCAACAGATTTAGAAAACACATGTGATGTACATTAAGCATAGGTAAGAATGGGGCATAAACACATCCATCTGAAGAGAAGAAACAGAAAACTAATTTAATTTCAACAGCAGATGGAAATGTGAACAAAAGGAGCGATTGATTTGAATTAACAAAAACACTGGCCTTCACGAAAACAAATCAAACAAGAAGGCGGAAGGGCAAGAGACCGGTGTATCGATGGAACGAGTGGAATGAGCCTAGTTGTTGTTGTGCCTCTTCTTCTTGTGCTCAGAGAGGTACCAGCTGTAGGCGGTTCGGAAGTCGCACTCGTCACAGGCGTATTTCTTGTCTCCGTTGTGAACAGCGGCCACGTGTTTCTTGAGAACTTCGAAGTGGTGCTGACGGAGGTTCGCAGACGACGAAAAGGACTTCTGGCACATTCTGCAGTTGACAGGCTTCGGGTGTCCTTACATGTGCTCCACCACCAAGTCCTCCAAAGACGAGAATTTCTCAGAACAACCATCTGCAGGACAGATCTTCTCGGAGGGAGGCTGATCCTAAAAGAAAATTCAGCATAATATAACTGCAGAGGAGGTACCGAAGGATCATCTGCAGCCACGGTTTCATCCATGTCGTCATCATTCTGCTCCTCTTCATCTCCGCTGCCAGTGGCATCTATGGGAAGAGACGCCGACTTCTGAAAAGAAGACTTTTCATAAAAAACAGTTGGCAGATCACTCCAAAACAGAAATGCCCAACGGCACCATTACACGCACAAAGGCTTTTTAACCTCAACGGACTCCTCCTCTTCTTCCTCCGATTCTTCTCCTTTTCCCTTAGACTTATCTCCCTTGTTATCGGTGGCAATGAGACGACCGATGTGCTCATCCTTGTTTCTTCTCTTGGTCGCCTTCTGAAACGCAAATTTACAAATTTTCATTGTAAAAAGTCAGGTTAAAGTGGTTTCTTCTACCAACCGCATTGGATCCCTCCTCGTCTTCCTCCATCTCCTCCTCGTTTTCATCAAATGACTTGTCTCCTTGTTGTTGTGGCGGTGGATGTCCTGATGTCTCTCGTTCGACTGCTAAAACACATCTCTAAGCAAAATGGAGATAACTCACCGCTGGACCACCCCGTTGCTTCTCCTCCTTGTTCGTTTCCTCATCCTCACCGAAAGACAGGTTCCTACGACGACGATGCTTCTGAAAATCCCTCAGTTTTAGATCAACCAAAGTTTCCATACCTTCTCCCTCCATTCATCCTCTCCACCGCTGTCCGTAGTCTCCTCGTCACTCTCTTCCGATGTTTCCTCCTCTTCTTGCATCTCATTGTCAGCGTAGTTGACCTTCTTGGAGAAACTCTTTCGACGAGGCTCCTGTAACCAAAATAATCCAATTGTCCATGTTTAGAAGGAATGAATAGAGAGAAAGAGACAATTCTCACCTCCTGTCCTTCCCTCTTCTTCTTTTCCTTCTTGAGCGCTTTGCGTGGAATGAACACTTCGTTGGAATCATCGTCATCATTTTCATTGATCCTCCTCTTCTTTGCAGGCTAAAAATGGGAAATCAAGTGGTCGCTTTGCAGGAATAAACACGTCGTTTTCTGAAAGAAAAACTCACGGATTCGGTAATCGAGGGGCTGTCACGCAGAGAACCCGGAAATCCGTCATTTCCTCCGTCGAAGATGTACGGCTGTTCGTGGAAATTGTCGACGGCGCATTCTCCCTCGTTGTTGTCTTCATTCTGAATTTTATATTGTAAAGCAGGATATAAATGTTCCAACCACAGAGGCATCCTTTTCCACCGTCTCTTCCTTCTCCTTGTCTTCATCAACCGACGAATCGGTCCTTTGAATCTGGCGGGATCCCTGAAACGTGCCTATTAGAATGAATTATTTCGACTCCCACGGGTATTTTTATCCCGAACAATCGATAATCGATTGGTTCTAACACCCTTACAAACGAGAAAAAAGGTAAAACTACCTCGTTCTGGACCTCCTCTCCGTCATCGTCCGTGTCCTCCGACTGCTCCTTCTCTCGATGGACTTCTGAAGCAAAGTCTTTAGTTTCTTCTACCCGTACCACATCGGATACAAGTGTCCTACCAACCTCCTTCTTCTGCTTCTCCTTTTCCTCCGCCTCTCGCATCCTCTTGACGTAGTGGTTGATGAGCAACGGACCGCTCCTCTTCTTCAGAGGCTTCTAAAATAACCCAATTCTACCGTAGTCTACCATGTGAAGGCTTCAGAGTGTGAAATACTACTGTAGCCTACCTTCTCAGCCGAGAGAGCCGGTTCCCTGTTGGGAACTCCAAAGTCCTCCGACTCCTCGCCAATTCCGCAGAAGTCGTCTTCCTGTTCCTAAAAACTTTCATTTTCATTGAATCAATATGAAATTTAATTAAAAACGAAAAGAAACCAACATCCTTCTGTTGATGGCCCTCTCCCTCAGGCCTTCTTCACATGCACCTCCAGATCGTCTATCTCCTTAAATCAAACTTTAAAGGTCTACAACTTCCTCAGACCTCGTGAAAATGATTCTTGATCGATTCGACTTTCTCAACTTCTTCCTAGACGTCTTTGGCAAGATGAAGGGGATCCGACACGGCGTCTCCATGGGCCCCAGCGGTCTAAAATTTTCCAATTATCTACCTGGATCCCTCAGACTCCCTCAGATGGTCCATAGTTCGTCGTCGGTCGGCCTCCTGAAGCATTCTTTTTCGAGAGAAAGAAGGGAAATTACCTCACGGGGCTCTCCCTCAGCCGTCTCTTCACCCATTTCGTAGGTTTCCGTTGTTTGTTTATCTGAAATGAAGTGATTTTACAACGAATTTGGGTAACTTGAGGACATATACCCGCAGAAAATCGGAAACTTTTGGAGGGAACTGTCTCGCGTTGAAAAAACCACCCAGAGTGTGAGCTACTTCGAAAAAAAGGAAACCAGAAAAACATTATTTACAACTCAAACAAACGGACACACAAACCCAAATGAATAATTTTGGCGAATGTCCCTCGGGTGATCGAGCCTTTCTGCGGCCCCGTCTTAACCACTTGTTTCGTCGTAAAATTTTAGGGGGTTTATCATTTTGCAGTTTTTCAAAATTCCGCCATCTTCTCGTTTTCGGGGTGGCATTTGCATCAACAACAGCTGTGGCGCCCGTAGCCCAATCGGCGAAAACAGTCGTCCGCTGTGGCCCAGTCGTGGAAAAACGGTTTTCCGCTGTGTCCTTTTACCATTCAAAGTAAAGTATTTCTGCTTCTATTTAACAATGGGATTTTTTTGGCGTGTCGTGTTGTAGACTTTAACGGGTTGGGTTGTTTCACTATAACACAGCCTTCTTACCAACCACTGATTTTCCTCCAAATGGAGTTTACTTATGTCTCTCAACACGGGTACAGACATACCATGAAATGCATCTGTGTGTCATTTTCACTAATCCGAAAAACCGTTGGGTCGTGGAGGTCATTTGAGCGCAATGTCCCTCGCCCTACTCTCTGGTCCCGATGTTCGTCAACTGTTCGCTGTCAACCTGCTGGATGATGGATTTTGTGTGGGTTATAAATGGATTAGACGGTCAGACAAAACTTACATTTTACTCGAAAAGAGACAGAAAAGCGTTTCTTCACCTTTAGGCTATCCTCCTCAAACTCTGCAATTCCCCATATTTCCATCCATGCATCGCTCCCTCGAATGGGAAATCGAACTTACGGGCGTCGACAAAGCGCCTCTCCCCTGATGACAGCCGTCTCCAATTTCTCTGGCGTCGATTTGAATCCGATTCTCACCGCCGGCTGTCAACACGCCTCCAGGCAACTTGCCAGTTTTTCCAGGAATCGATCTCTTTTAATCCGAAGACTTGGTTAATCTCGGAGAGACTACGCTTACCAATTAGAGAGCGGCCTCCTCGATCACGAATCCCTCGCCTTCCCCAGGGAACGGGTGCACTTTTGGCCTCCCGCCAAGCTGGGATTTATGACCACTTTGTGGAGCCAACAAGGCCAAGTTTGATAATACAGTAATACGACAACCAAATATATAATCTCGATACTCATTGTTAGTATAGCAGGATGCTTCTCAGTTTCAAACGGATCTATGCGCCTACTCCATCCTTCCGAAGTCTCTGGCAGTGAATTCCATCGCCCGAGGCATTCGTCAGCTGGTCGATCGATGTTCGCATCGCATATGTCCATATATTGGCCATTCCCGCACGGTATGGAAATAAATCTGACGCCGGCCGCCGACGTCGACGAACATGCGAAGACGCTGTCCCTGCAACGACTGCAAAGCGGTGCGTCCGCTACGATTTTATTGATTCTAGCGAGGCTCAATGAAATGGATTTTCATTATTGAGGATTGTTCATAACCGATATGGTAATTATGACGTTTTCAAACAAAGACAAATGGGAAATTCCCACGCCTTTGGCCCCTCCCCGAATAATTCATCTGAGGTCTGGGTATCTCATTTCCGGACACTATTCCGTCTCCATGGATACTTTATCCCCTTTGACCACGTGATCCGTGAGAAAATTAGATTAGTCAGGGCCAGAAAGTGCATTTTGGGGGAAAAGGGCTTTGTATTTCAACTGATGAGCTGACCAAGCTCAAGGTTTCTCTGTTTATGTCTTGCTCCCTGTGTGTCTCTTTTTAGAAAACCTCCGTAAATCAGCCGGCAGATAATACAAATCACGTATTGCATGAAAACAATGTTTACATTCAAAACACAACAGACGAACAATTGTTGTATTCAAAAACAGCGGCCAAAATCACACGTTATATTAAAAAGTTAGTTACACATATGTTTTGTTCTTGTATTTTTTCAACCTCACATTCTCCCCATTTTATGCATCATAGCGCAAAGTTTTTCACAATACGGATATTCGTGTGTTTTGATGTGTTTTTAAATGAAAGTGCGAAACGAAGACACTGAGTTACATCAAGTCATACTAAATAATCGAAAGTTTTTAGAATGCGACAGAATACCTAAAATGCACTACTGCCTCGAAAGTGTGTAGTGTTTGGAATCGTCGTTAACCTTGGGTAAACGGGGAGGTTTATTTCAATCTTCCACTTAATTTACTTCCCATAACTGGTCAATGAACCAGGTAAACCCAAGGTTTGGCGGTTTCTTGGCCTTTCTAGGTTTCACCAGAATATGTCCACTCCTGCTATTCAAGGGTGCACCTAATTGCTACATAACAAACTAGGGACATCTTGTGAGTGTGTCTACCAAATATATCGTGGGCTTTACTATTTCCGCCTCCATTCCCTCCCCATATCTCCGGCCGCCCCCTCAGTCGGAGGCCCTCTCCCCAGTCGTTTGTTCCGTCGTCGTTTCCGGCGCGTAAGAGCTAACGGGCGTCTCGAATAAGAAGAGAATCAATGCTCACCTCGGCCTAATCGGTCCGCACTCGCCGAATCCCCCGACTTCCATCACTCCGCCGCCTAATTTCCATCTTGTCACCGCCGTTACGGGCCTCAAGTGCCCGCCGCAACCTGTAATCACGCGGAGGGAGACGAAAAGCGGGGCTGCGAGGGAAAATAGCATGCTTTGAGAAGACAAATGGTCTTCTGTAGTTCATTACCTTTCTGAGGGACAACCTAGGAGAATCTTGTTAAATACTCTCTTATTGTCCTAGACTCTAAAGGCTTCCCGTTAGACCTCATATTGGCATGTAAGGTTTTGATGTTACGAGTGTAAGATGTGGCCTTCATTCGCATATCTACCGTCTTAAAGACCTATGGCTGAATATCGGGCTTTCCCTCCCCGAGGCTCCCTCACAGCCCCATTGCATCGGCCGTGTTTCCTTTGTGAAAGCGATCTTCCCCGGAGCGTCGGCCGAATGTTTCGGCCGACAAAGTCCGTTATTCGCGGAGAAAAGGCTTACTCTGCCGACGAAACCAAAGCCATTCACATCTTTGGCAGTCGATGCGACGTCGCGCGCGAAGGCTTCGTCGTCGGCCGCCCATCGATCCCTCCACCCAACCGCCACCCAACGCTCCCTATACTCCCACCCATTAGCCTCCCGCTTCCAGTCACCTGACCACGTCATTCTGACCTTCATCTGAAGTCTATACTCATTTAAAAAATATAATACTAGACTACTACCTAAAAGTTCACAATGAACTCCTTTTAGTAACTAGGTTTCCTTAAATTCATGTCATTCATGACGAATTAATGACACTTTTCAATGGCTGCACTTTGGTGGTCGGAAATCGAAAAATGCGGTAAACGGAGACGAGGACACTTTAGATAATTGAAGTATTAGGGCAGGTTTTTATTCTCTCCCATCTCATAGTCAACATCTCTTCCCTTTTCCTAATTACATTTGCTTAGGAGATTTTTAACTTGAGAATTTGCCAGAGTTTGCTTAGGATTTTGCTGCTTCTCTGTCGATTGACGAGCTTTCTTTTGAAGAACACATCGCATGATTGTTGTTATTATTGAATGATTAATCAATTTAAAGCTAATAAAAACAAATAACTGGGTCTGATGCGAACCCTCTCTGAACCTTGCGTCTCCTCGTTGCCTCGTGACCTTATCTTCTTGGCGCCTATCAGTCCCCCTTGTACAAACAGACGTCTGCTAGAATTTTTGACTTCAACTGCAAGATACTCTCCATTGTCGTCTTTATTTCTGTTTCAGATGGCGGCCGCAGGAGGAGGACAACAGCCCAGTGGGGATCAAAACTTTGACTATATGTTTAAGGTGAGCGAGTGAGGCTAAAGAAACACGAAACTCATTTGGTAGCTGGATAAAATGAGAGGGAGCTGAAGAAGGAGTGAAAGAAAGATACATGACTTTTGCAAAGGAAAAGAAAAAAAACAACAGGGAAAGGAAGAGAGAAAGAGGAGAAGAAAGAAACATAAGCATGCATAGTTTTGATGCCAATTAATCTATTTCTTGCAAGCAATTGAATGTCGAAAGCTACTTTAAGAACGTAATGATTGCGTGAACATCAACAACATCCTTCGTCTCTGAATGCAAAACGTGTTTTTATTCTAAAAAACTAAAATTAAAGTTTTCCTCTATCTTGCATGTCGTTTTCAGTTGCTGATCATTGGAAATTCGTCGGTCGGAAAGACATCGTTTTTGTTCCGCTATTGCGACGACTCTTTTACGTCTGCGTTTGTTTCTACTGTAGGAATCGACTTTAAGGTTGGTCTTTATTATTGTAAACCTTTCAACAGAAGGTTTGGTTAACAAACCATTTCTAAGAACTAACAGAAACCATTCGTTCCAGGTGAAAACAGTGTTCCGTGGAGAGAAACGCGTCAAGTTGCAAATCTGGGATACGGCCGGCCAGGAGCGCTATCGAACCATCACGACTGCCTACTACCGTGGAGCAATGGGCTTCATCCTCATGTACGACATCACAAACGAGGAGTCTTTCAACGCCGTTCAGGACTGGTGGGACATTGTCTATTCGCTCAACAGATAAAATACGCTAGAGATGAACCAGATCTTTAGGTGCACACAAATCAAGACCTACTCTTGGGAAAACGCCCAGGTGGTGTTGGTTGGAAACAAGTGCGACATGGAGGGAGAGAGGGTCGTGTCCTTCGAGAGGGGACGGCAGTTGGCAGACCAACTGGGTGGGTTCAGTTAGAGACATAGAGGCAACTGAGGGTCAGGACTGGAGTTCTTCGAGACTTCCGCCAAGGAGAACATCAATGTGAAGGCAGTCTTCGAGAAGCTCGTGGAGATCATCTGCGACAAAATGGCAGAGAGCCTAGACAAGGTGGGCACATTCTTAATTTTGTTATAGAAGTTAGTCTACCTTTTTGTGTTGTGTCAGCACCGAAAAGGATCCCCGGTTAAGTAACTAAAGCAATAAAAAAGTGTGGAGATGTTTATGGTAAGTAAGACTCATTCAGCTAAAATCCCTACATACCTAAAAAAGAACTGACAAAGAACCACTCCCGACTATTTGTGAAATTTCCATTCTTTGTTTGAATTTCACGAAGGTTGAAATTGCGAAGAAGCTGGTTTTAATAATATAAATTTAAATTGCATACAACCCCGTAACACTTACATATCCAATGTATACTTTGTCTACGCCTTACAATTAGAGATTTCAAACACTGAAGCCATTGCTTCCAAAGTAGAACAGCTCTAAACATTGTCCAAAACTATTCACCTAAGCCGATATAAATGATTACGTGTAATGAGCCATCTTTTGCAGGATCCCCAACAGCAGCCGAAAGGCCAGCGCCTGGATGCGAACAACACTCAGAAGCCGGCGCAGCAGCAGTGCAACTGCTAGCGGCCGGCCACAGCTATGTGTCGATTGTTCCTAGTCGCTTCCCCATATATATTGAACCCGAGAGATATTGAAGCAGCGCCGTGCGCAGAGCCTAGTAATTTATTATTTATTCCCGTATGTAAATAAGAGGAAGCCCCGCCTCTTTCTCTCCCATCCACATAATAATGTTCTAATGATTGTCTATTGAATTGTGCAATGAAAGGTTAGTGTCCAAAAGAGAGCGTTTGTTACGAGTGGAAACGAACAAACATGCACGAGATAGGAAGGGACAACAAAAACTGAGGAAACAACAGGTTCATCCATTGGACCGATTTCCGCTCCTGGCATCCTTGAACAGGTCGTCTGACTTGACCAATTCGATCAGCTTCTCACTGGCTTCCAACTGAAACCTCAATGTCTCAATTAGGTGGCTGTTGAAACCAACCGCCCGCAGTACTGTGTGGACCCAGTAGCGAGCCATGTTAAAGTTCCGTGGCTTCGGAATACGATGGATCTGAAGCTCCTCACTCCGGACTGAAAATGTCATTTGAGGGTAAAACACATGTAAAATACTGTAGATCTCGAGGCCGTTGGGAGTTGGTCCATCGACACTGGCTATGACCTCCATGACCTGTGTCTGACTGTGCCCGCAGTAGACGAGGAACTGGGCCACCCTCTGCACTTGCACTTGGAAGTGCTTCTTCGAGGCAAAGTAGAAGGGCATCTGACGGATCTTGGACACGTCCAGGAAGGGGCCGGCCGCCTCGGAACACTCGACCTGCACGGTGCCTGAAAAGACGATACTGGTAAAAAATAGAACCATTTAAACTCACATAAATGATCCTTGAATTGGTCTACACCCTTGTTCAGTTGCGGGAGTTTCTTTCGAAAATGAAAATTCTAAAAATCCATCTTATTTTCCCCAATTTTCGAGGCTTACCATCAATCGTCTGGCGACACCCATGGAATGAACGGCCGCTGCCAGCCGCTGGGCGGCCCCTGCAATCAGCCGCTCTCTCCTCTCGGGACTCCACTCCTGTCCCTGAATTCTACCGTAATTGGGAGGAATGGATTTAGTACCTCGTGGTTCGATAGGATAGGCAGATTAAAAGGCGAAAACTCGGATGGAAGAAGACTGGCGACACCCTGATCCGGGGATTACGATAGACAGTCCTTGAAACCAACCAATCGCCTCGGTTCCTCCTCCATGGGTTCATCGGACTCTTGGACAGTCTCCAGCGATGCATCGAATATGTCTGATTCCATGTCGGAAAACTCGTCGTCTAAATGAATTATTACATAACTAATTAGGGAGGACAGATGTACCAGGGGATGATGCGGGCGATATATTGAATAGGGATACCCTCTGACGGCGGGAACTGCCTGAAACCAAAATCGAAAAATCACAGCTTTAAAAACACTGGTTTAGCCAAGGGATGGCTTACTAAAAGAATTTAGCTAAACAGTCGACTGGCTCATAATAGACTCAAGTTATACGTTAGCCGGTCTTTCTTGTTCATTTTTTGAAAGAAATGTCAGTAAACATTGAAATTCTCAGTCGTTCACAGCGTCGTCCGTGTTACAGCAGCCGATAGTCAGTCATTCCTTCGATTTCGTGCAGATTGTTTGCGCAAAACTAATAGATTTTTAAACTGCACGAACCAGTCGCTTGGTGCTCCATTCTCTAAAAATTCAAGACCACGTTTCTCCGTCAGAAGTTTACCATGATGTTTCAGCTTAATATCGTTAACCCACCTTCACAGACGCTTCTCCCGATTGGCCGGCAGGAATCGTCCTCTCCTCCTTTCAGCCGAGGCCTCTGAATTCTTCCTCGCTAGCATCTGATAGTCTTACCTGCACCATACAAGCCGAAGGAGACATGAGATCCTTCTGACGATGACAATTGGGCGGAAAGGCGACGGAGAGCATGAATTCGATGGGGAAGAGGCGGCGATTGTGGTAGGGCAGGAGGAGCTCGTTCATCGGACTCCACAGTCGATCGGCCAGACGCAGCCTCACATTCTCCTGCGGAAATGAGTTAAAGAATGGGATAACACCTACTCCGCTGATTCCGACAACGATGGCTGGACTTGCACAGGCGTCGAAGGAGAGCTCGTCGAATAACGCCAGAACGGAACCGACTTTGAAGAGGTTCTTCTTTGGTCGACAACGGGGCGACAGCTGAAGACCAACGACTAGCTTTATTGTGTAGGAAAGCGTAAGTTTTCTAATCTGGATCCATATTGAGACATCAGGGCGGCGTCTCCGCCTGGAGGCGCATTCAGCAGATGGCCAAAGCAGCTAATGCCATCCGACTGCCGGATTCCCACATACTCCCCAAATTCGCAGTGTATTTTCCCATTAGATAAGGTACAAATCACCAACCGGACGGAAGAGGCTTTTCTCTGCAAGATTCTCGCTCTGCCCGTCCAGAGTTCTGGCAATCCAAGAGTAAAAGGCAGATGGCACCTTCGAATTGTCCGGATGGCGGTGTAGGGTAGTTTCATCACTGAAATCCCGAAATATCCGCCCTACAGTAAAGAAACTTACAATGGCATCAATTGTTGGCTGTCGCACATCATCCACTGCGTCTTGTGAATTCCCAACTCGAAGAAATGCACACGAACCCAGCACTTGTAGATTCTGTCGACTTTGGCCAGTACATTGCAGTCGGGGACTAGAAATGAGTTCATAACCTCATTCATTGGAATTATTAAAAAAAGACAATTGAAATACTTACTACTGGAGTCTATAGCCATGAGGAGATGACCCTGGCGGAAGGGATTCTCGGGGACATCGGTCGGCTGGTTGAAGGCAGCCGGGGGCGCAGGTTCGTGGATCTCCGTGAACTCAGCCCAGTCGAAGGAGCCCTGAATTATTATTTATGCTTCACCGTACATCACAAAGAGTACCTGCTCGAAAGCCGTGTCCGCGCCAGCTGTCGCCTCGGACACTGACATCCAAAGAAGAGTCTGAAACAAGGTGACTTCAGGAGCAGATACTACAACAAGAATAAAAGCAGGTTAAAGGAACAAATATTAGACTGGGCAACGCAAAATAAGGTCATGTTTGACAGCCAAGCACAGGTTTTGAAAACAGGGCCGTGAGGTTTCGCTGCGAGACCGAACGTATGATAATTTTTAGACAATTGATAAGAAAAGTTGGTACTTGTCAACAATGGGTGTCTATAAAAAATATAGGTTTCTACAAAAATTATAGGTGTCTATAAAAAATATGGGTGTCTATCGAAAAAATAGGTGTCTTTAAAAAATATGGGTGTCTATAAAATTTCGTCCAAGAATCATTATTTCACGAGTTGAATCCAGAAACCCTATTTCATCATTTTAATCAATCAATCTATCTATCGTTATTCCTGTATCGCCACTGATATTATTACAATTCGTAGCGCAGGGAAGACATCTGCCGCCATGTAGCCTCGTCTGTCCTCGCAATGGTTGCCCAGCTAATGCCTTGTCTCCCAACTCTCTCAGATGACTCTTTCAAATAGTCATCCCATTCTATGTGTTGTCCTCCAGCTCTACGTTTCTTTTCCCTTGACCACTCGATTAGTTGCTTTGTCCATCTTCCGTCAATACAACATGTCAATTTCTTCGCAAATTTCATCTTTGTGAGTCAATGCCCTCTCCATTCTGCGTTGCACACTCCTCTTCTTTTTTGTCATTTTTCTTTAAGGCCCATGTCTCGCAAGCGTATAGTAGAGCTAGAAGAACTGCAATATTGAACACTTTTCTTCTCCGTTTCGTTGAAATTGATTTTTGAGTTAGGAATCTTCTATGACGGTTAAAGGCTGCCCATCCTGATTGAATCCTCCTTGTAATTTCTTTATTATCATCGTATTTACAACTGAGATTTCTTCCCAGATATACGAACTGATCGACATATTTAATATTTGAACCATCTATATTGAGAGAAGGTTGGCCATTGCTACAGTTTTCTTTTGATTTGTTTGTAATCCTACTGTTTTCGCTTCATTTACTAGTTCATCAATCATTTGCTGTGCCATTTTATAGGTGATTTTGCAATAAGGGCGACATCGTCTGCATAACATAGATGTGTAATACTAGTTCCATTTATGTTAATAAATGGACATTTATGTTATCCCAGTCCAACCTTTGCATGGACAGACTCACAGTGAGTTTCAATTAAAAAAGAATCTAGATTTGTAACGTCTGGTTAACCAATGTTTATAATTGAGTTATGGGGCAAACGGAGGGTCCAGTGGCGGGTGGAATCAGGGTCGATCGGAGAACGACAGGCTATCCATTGAGAACATGAAGGTTGTTTTTTGTTAGGATCAAAATATTTTCTTGCAGGTTCTTATGAAAACCATTGAAATTTCCGAGACTAGGAGACACAAAGGAGATAAGCAGACAATAAAGTGTCAATGATGTTTTGTTTTGATGAGACCGATCTGTTTTCTGTGTTATATATTTACCTGTATTATTTGCTGTTTGCTTTCTTTATTGTTTTCATATTTACTGCATTTATGTGAATATACTTTTTGTCTAATTGCTCCACCCAGTTGGAAAAGTTATTTGACCTCATAGGAAAACCTTTTAAGAATGGTCTGTCAGCTGTGGTTTAACGGTCACGTTGAAGACAAAAACCGTATACACGTCGCCAAATCTTATGTCCCCCGGAAAATGTTGCGGTATGTTGCTACAAACATTAAAAAGGTGAAGGAGTTCTTTTTATTTCTATTTTTCATTATATTACGGTATCTTCTGGTCTTCTTTCTCCGGCGTCTTCCCCGTGGACATCATTCCCTTTGTGAGGTCCCTCACAGTCTCACAGCTCCTGGCGTCGTCCATGGCCCCCACCCTGTGAACCTTGGCGTCGTAGCGAGGGTTGTTTCCTGGATCTTCGAAGGACGTCTTTTGGACTCCGAAGGGATTGTCATTGAGCAGTCGGTCGTAGAAATCCACAATTTTGACCGATCTGAAGTTGAGAAAAATCGCGCGCAGCGCGAAGCGCTGCTTGAGATTTGGGTTGACTTGGCCCCTGTGTCCGTGTGGAAAAACACAAAAATGCGCCCATTTTTTTCATTTTTCGGTTTTTTTTGTCGGAATATCAATCTATATCAAAAATACACTTGTAGGCCAAATTTGGGCGAATTTGGTTGATCGGCGGCTTAGATACAGAATTTCGACTTTTTTCAAAACCGTGTCCGTGCGCCGTGCGCCGCCCACGCACTCGTATTGAGCTTCCTGCTGAACCGATTCAACTCATTTTTGGCACACTTTTAGAAACCATAAATTTAAGGTTGCGCGCAAAGGTTCGTAGAAAAATATTAAAATTTAAGAAAGTTGTGACTAAAAATCCATTTAAAACATGAGTTTTAGTAGGTTTTGTGCTAAACGGGAGAAAATAGTTAGGTATCGCCTAATAATTTGATTTTTTTGACTTTTAATTTGATTCTTTTATCTTCATATTTTTCGAAAAACTTACTGGTTAGGTCAATTTTCAGATTAAATGATTTCGCGACGGTTGTCCCCAACAAAGACTCCGCAGCCTGGTGTAGAGGATAGT
Source organism: Oscheius sp. G VE-2021 (assembly GCA_022343465.1). Taxonomy (NCBI): domain Eukaryota; kingdom Metazoa; phylum Nematoda; class Chromadorea; order Rhabditida; family Rhabditidae; genus Oscheius; species Oscheius sp. G VE-2021. The sequence continues at coordinate 536,356 of JAJQXH010000058.1, forward strand.
ATTTCAGAGCATCAAGCGCGTTATGAGGGAGAAAAGTAGAGGTATCGGCAAAATTCATTTCTCCAGAAAATCTTTTGGGGAAGTTTTGTTCCCATCGAATATAAATAGTCTATTGCGGGATACTGGGGAGAGGTTGAAGATTTTGTAGCTACCGGTGAAACCTCATTTTTCCTAAAAAAAAAAAAAAAAAAAGGATTTTCACCTAGAATCGCGTTATATAGTGAAAGATAGGGTCTACCGATGAGGTATCATATCATTCCTTATATGTTTATTTTACTGGTAATTATAAAAAAATAAATCCGTGAATAATAATTATATGTCAGAATTGTATGTCACTATTATTTGGTTGTTGAAAACAGAAACATTCGATATAATCGAACGAACAAAAATTGAACAATTCTTATGCGAAAAAGAGATAAACAAAAAGAGGTAATGATTTGGTGTGACTTGAAAAATTACCTGTTTCCACAAAAATAGAACAATAAAACTTTTGTCATCACAACAGAAATAGAACAATAGAAAATGAAGAATTGGAGCACTTAGAAACACTCAAATCACGCCCGCGTCGTGCGAATATTGCCTTATTGTCGTAATGACAAGAAAAAACCCGTGCCCAATCAATCTAACAGAAATTCAAACAATAATTGTTTAAAAAATTTATAAGCAATGGAATAGTAATTGCAAGAAAGAGGTTTTTTTCCTCCGAGTTCGCGATCGATAACTGTTGCATAATTAGATATATTCACAATAAGATCTGCTTCTAAATAGTAGCTGCTTAGGAAAGCGCCTTTTTTCTCTTCAGACAACGCCCAAATTTCCTTTTAATAAGTTTTTAAGTAGATTTATCACATTTAAAAACCTTTATACGAAGCGGGCGTGATTTGAATGTTTCTAAGTCCTCCAATTCTTCATTTTCTATTGTTCTATTTTTGTTGTGATGACAAAAGTTTTATTGTTCTATTTTTGTAGAAACGGGTAATTTTTCAAGTCAAACCAACTCTTTTTGTTTATCTCTTTTTCGCATAAGATTAAATTATGGAATAGGAAATGTACCTCTTTTGAATGATCTTGAAAAAAATAAGACCTCCTATGGAGACAAGGAAGCCAGTCAACACACTTGCGATCAGACCGAACGATATTCCCAATGCAACTGAAAATTTAAATGTCCTCGTAGCCGGTGTCTTTCTTTCTTATCTACTCTCTCCCTACCTTTGGGTATCTCTGGGTCTTGTTTGGTGTCAATGTCCTTGTAGAGGTCTCGATTGCCAGTCATCGAATAGAGTTTGTTCTTTTGTCCAATGGTCATTTTGTACACTCCATTATTCCTGATTCTGAAGCCCACGTTGTGACGAGAATTGAAGGAAATCAGGCTATTCAACACGATTTCCTTCAATAATTTGTTGCTCTCTATCAAAAAGCTGGGCTCTAAACATCTTTTAATTTACTTTCCAGCGATTCCAAACTGTTCTTGTCATCTTCGAACTGATCTTCAACAACAATGTCCCTTAGATTCTTGAAAGCGGTGAGGTTGGTTATGTTTGATCCTCTGATCAACACGCGGCCACGGAGACGAACGACCGAGTGGAAGGCGGCCTGGTCCTCTTCTTTGAATGAAGCTAATAATTTATAATTATGCAATATTTATTGCAGTATAATTACTATTATATCACTACGAAGAACTAACATATGTTTTACGTGATAACTGGGTTAAAGTAAGCATATGTTAGTTCTTCGTAGTGATATGATAGTAATTATACTGCAATAAATATTGCATAATTATAAATTATATCTCTACTACGAACTAACATATGCTTACTTTAACCCAGTTATCACGTAAAACTGCGCTTCTACTCTCAATTTGCGCTCCCCGAAGGGTTTCTGAAATTGCCTCCTTCGACTTGAACTCGCTCCAGAGATCAAGCAACCTGTGGACGTTTCACCTTGAGTATCGTAACAAAACGCGCCGATCCGGTCCCCCTCAGCAAGTAAAATACGCCGCATTTTCCTCGGATCCTCTCTTGTGTCCAGTTCGCACGCTGAGCGATTACCTAAAGAGCTCAGCTCACCTGAGAGGCCAGTCGTCGCTCGTGTTTTGGTCTACTTTTACTAAGAAGCCAGCTACGGGGCCATCGTTGGCCCGCTGGATTCGCTCTCTCCTTGAGGATGCGGGGATAGACCTAAAATTTGGGGCTCACTCTACGAGGGGTGCAAGCGCGTCAAAGGCTATGGCTAATGGGGCTCCCTTGTCTGATGTCTTAAAAGCGGGTTCCTGGTCTGAACGTTCGGATGCTTTCATTAGATTTTATCATCGCGACCTTCCCCCTACCCCTGCTGGGTTTCAGAGCGCTGTACTTTCCTCAAGGTACTACTTTGAAAAAAGCATATGTTAGTTCGTAGTAGAGATATAATTTATAATTATGCAATATTTATTGCAGTATAATTACTATTATATCACTACGAAGAACTAACATATCACGTAAAACATATGTTAGTTCGTAGTAGAGATATAATAGAATTCAAAGTTTTCTCTGAAAATGAGCATACCTCCGAAGTTTATGTTTCCTCTCACTTCAACACATCCTTTCATTAGTTTTGTCCCGTTGAATGCACACACTTTACCTGAATTTTAAAATAGACCTAGCTATGACTGAATATTTACGTCTTGTAGGAAGGTAAAAGCGCTTGAAGCTAAGAGCCAACTGCCATTCGAGAAAGAAAAGGAGGCAGAAAAGCAACAGTCTGAATTTGGGAGATTAGAGGGAATGGGCAAACCGACCGCATTCGCAGCCAATTGATGGGAGAGTTGAAAGGAAAAAGGATAAAACTAATTACCTTCTTTGACAGCATAATATTAAAATCAATTAGCATTTTTCAAGAATTAGGATTGACGAGAACTATACTTTTCGCCAATACTATTTCTCGGGAAAATAGTAGCTTGAGCCAAACTTATAGCGTCGTGATTGGAATTTCCTACATAAGTATACTCTTATTAAAATCAGGATTTTGAAACTTTGAAAATTTTCGATTATGACTAATACAATACCATCAGTAACCCTTTGTTTGGACACAAAAAGTCTGATAGCCGTGGTCGTTAGCTGTGGCCCAGTTGGGAAGTTGCGGAGGTACGTGGCATTTGCATATACTCCATATGTATCGAACAGAGTCGTTAAACAAACCAAAATATAGCATCGGCCATGATCCGAGGAGTGATCAAAAATCTTATTAAAACAAAATAGTATTTTAATTTTGCCTGGATTTTGTTAAGACTCACAATATACAAAATGGGAGTGGAACCGGGAACGATTGCAACATAAACACTCATCCAAACAAATCAACACCTACATTGCAGTTAACATTTTCAGGAATAAAACAAACAATTTTAAAAGAGAAAAAACAAAACTATAAAGAACACAATATGCCAAATATGAACTCAAGTACAGGTCATTCAAGGAAGAGGTTTGGAGTGGAGGTGGTTCTGGGGTTGATGTAGTGGATCCTCGTAGACACAGAGATTCCCAGGCGCTTGGCCACTCCTCGTCTGATGCGTCTGTTCATAGTCAGATAGACAATGGCCGGAACTCCTGGAGCAAAGGTAAGTTACATCCAATGGAAAATCCACCATGTCCTGCCTGCCAACCGAGGTGTCCGGCCAGGACCACCCAGGAGGGAAGGGGGAAGAACTGCATCAGAGCGTAGACGAGAGAGGCAACCACGTTCGGAAGGCAGATGATGACGGATTGGAAAGCGATCTGAAGCAGTTGTAAACAAACACAGAGCTAACGATTAGTCATTTTAATGCTCACTGATTTGCGCAGATTCTTCATAGTGCCAATCCCTCGGAATCCGTACTTGTAGTTGACGGTGAAGCAAAGAAGAAGGTAGAATACACAGGTGGCGAAAACTACGAAAAAGTTGTTGATTGTGTGAGGAATGTTGTAAAACTAAAACTCTCGTTCCTAATGAAAGTAGGATTGTGGTAACCATTTTCGTTTCTTCAGGTGTGTTCAGGATCATAGGGGAGAAGAACCAGGCCCCCGCCGAGGAATTAAAGAGGATCGGGGGAGTGAAAATGGAGAAATAAGCAGCGTAGATGGGAGGGACCACTAGCCAGAAGTACAGACGCTTCGCACCGAAGAGCTGAAATCTTGATGGTGACAGGGAGACAGCATAATTGAAACAATTTTTCATTAAATTAGAACAGTGAACTTTCCACTACTAGTGGGTAAAGGAAGTAGATAATACTGGAGTAGTCGTGAGAGTGAGTGCGTGAGTGCGTGTTTGAACACGTGTACCTTGTAAACGATGTCTTTCGACCCCAAATCGCAGAGTCTATTAAGAACCAAGATCAGACAGATCAAACAAGCTCCACACCACAATCCTAAACATTTTATTAGATGATTCGTTTATTTAAAAATTGAATCAAAACTTTCCACCCACCTAAGCCTAGACAACCTGCAATGTAGATGGCATTTGGTGCAACGCAGAAACTAGCGCCTAGAATCCAGAGAACTCCGCTGGTGAGGGAATTTACACAAACGGCCATCATGTCGAATACTCCTGATTTGGGGGTTTCTTTTAACCCGAGAACTCCTCTCACCTAGAAGAAACATGATAGAGTAACAGGCGTTTCCACGACGAAGACCCCACAACACACCCAAAACCAGACTGTAGACCATCTGAAACAGGCAGTTAGAAAATGTTCAAAAAAGAAAGATGCAAGGTTTCATTTCCTACCTCGACTGTCGTGCCATAAAGGAGAAAGAGCACCCCAAGGGAGGGTTCCGCCCTCCCTTCTGCGTACCAATCGTCAATCGATCGGCTGACCACTCTTAGATTTGTCAATTGATCATTTAAACTTAGAGTGTCTTACCCACAGTCGTAGAAAGGAACGTGTTGGGCGTTGAAGTCGTTGCGGACGAAGACTTCCATCCCGCAGGCGGCCGAAGCAGAAATGAATCGAGACTACAGTAGGAAGATTAGTCGGGGCTTTCAGAGGAAATAAGGTCAGAAACAGGGAAATATCGGAGTGGGGGATAAAGAAGATTACTCGCAGATAACAATGGTGTTTGGCGTTGAAATCTGCAGAGAAATGAAGTAGTCAGAAATCAACGGAAACCGAGAAGCGGATTATGAAACAAGAGAAACGCAGATTGAGACACAAAGTGAACGAGATTGGAAAAGATATATTAAACTTATAAAGTCCTTCCGTAAACACCCTATTTAAATGTTTTTCATTACACTTAATGCAGTTGATGATTTTAAAGTTAGTAGTGGTTTTTACTGTTAATCGGGTCACTTTATTTTCGAGAGGAGTTCAGAGATCTCCATATTCAGCTAGCATTTTGTTAGTCTGGTCTGGATGGCATTCCATAAACGAGGGTTGATGGAGAGGACATGGCGTGAGTGCTCTGTTGCGGTGTGTAGTGCGTCGTTGAAGGCTCGCATGTGCATAGATCTCGGCTTTATTTCCTGCCGTCGGTTTGTTCCCATGGACAGTTGATCATTCGGTCATTCTGCAAAATCCCCATCAGAGCCTCTGCAAAGCGTAAATGTCGCCTCAGTCTACATATCCTTCCAGACGAGTCATCGGTTTTTCTTATTGTACGAGGCAGCACGGCTCGTGAGAATAGACTCGTCGAGGTGGGATGAGTCAGAGGGCAGACGGTCTCCGACGGAGGATGGAATCTGAACATTACACGATTAGCGATCCTATCTTTGGAGAATCTGCAATGAAATGTCAACCAGGAATTGTACGCATCGGCGGGTAATTGTGGGAAAGAGGTGATTGGGACCAATGTGCGGATGTTCCACAAATGAAAGCCCAACTGACGTGTTTGGGAAATTTTGCTTAGATAGCAAAAAATTCTCAATTCGAATTGAATATTTATACAAGAATTTAGCAAAACAATAGAAATAGAAGACAGAGAAGAGACTATTATGCTCATTTTCAATCCAGATGCATTTCATCTCATTAGAGTGTAGTTAACATAGCCAGCCAACAGTTACGCTAATGCGAGAATTCCATTTTCATTCTCTTCCCCACTCAGACGGTTGTCTTTCCTTCTTTTAGTAATCTGGCATTTGTTTATGTTCCACGAAACTCTGTCAGTGTTTATCCCTCACGTTTAGCAATTAGACTCCAGCGAAAAATGAAACCTTCTAGTGTTGTAACACGTTCTAATACGGAATTCGTAAATTATACATTCAGCTCTTTTGAAGCGTACGTATTGTGTCTACCGTATCCCCTAATCTCGGTGATCTCTTCCATTCCCGTCCATGTGCACCCATGGCCGTGAAGTTTTTATCCGTGCGGAGGGGGCGGGGCCAGACGCCGCACGTGCTGCCGCCGTTCGTGGCCATTCCCTGCTGTGCGACCCCCGCAGCACACGACCTACTGCCGCTGCAGGACCCAGGGACCACTGGTTCCACAGGGGCCTTTAGTTTAAAGGGAAACCCCTTTATAAGAGTGAAATACTCAAATCAAGTGTTGCCCAGTGATAGAAAATTGGGTAACGGCAAGAATGAAACTTTTGGAAAGCTGAAAGCGCGTAACTCTTGTGGAAAAAGGTGTTTTTGGTTGTGACTCAAAAGAATGTGCATGGTCATTTTCGTTGCGTCTGTGAAATCCACTTCCCAGCCGAGAAATGCTGGGAATTCCCGACCAAACGACCAATCACTCGATCAACAGCCCCGATTCCGACAGTTTGGGTTCTAAGTCAAACTGACACACGTGATATCTCTCTTCGCGGGTTCCCCCATTCCCGAGAAGCGTTCTTTGCAGGACCCTTTCCTTTTAAGACACTTTGTATTTCTGTTTCTTCTGAAAATTCTCTCTTTGTCCTAGATTCCTCACAAATAACTCTATTTCAGTGGGTAAATAAGTAGTACCATGGCGCAAATCGCTGAATCGTCTCGGGAGAAACTGGAGTTGCAGTTGAAGGCCGAAGAGATCGAAGCTGTGAGGAAGGCCAGTCGGGAGAGTGGAAAGGAGGCCGAGGTGACAGAGGAGAAGCCGAAGGAGGAGAAAGGAGAGGATGAGGGTTCCAAGGAACAGAAGACGCCCGAGAGGAAGCTCTCCTTCAAGGTACGGCCATATACTCTTCGACAATTTTAACTCTTCTTTGCAACTACCCATTTCAAGATCTCAACTCTTTCTTTCATTGGCCATCAGCAGTAGTTTTCCTGTTCTCCCAGTCGTCTAAATGTCGTTTCCCGCCTTTCACGGTCCCGCTGCAACATTTTGCCCTTTGCCCGATCGATTGCTCAAATATCCCCGCTTCCGGCCGATCTACCAAAAAATCAATGGCTGCTTTTCGCGCGGGGACCCTGGGTTCCCATCGCCGCCGTCTGACTCAGCCTTTCCTAAGTAAACGCCTTCGGGAAACATCTAAAACGCTTGTAAAGCCGTGATAATCTTTCCAAAAGCCGCCATATGACCTTGAGATTATAAGCGCCGCCTTAACAACCTAAGCTTTGAAATCCCACCTCCTTGGCGCCTTGATAACCACAAATAGGCACCTTTATTGGTTGGGATGTTTCGCAATCGTGCTTCTCTTCATATTGCGATCGGCGGCGTAAAATGATTCACAGCCATGCGTGAAATAGCACGTGTTTTTGAGAGACGCAGGAGTGTTCTCCGTTTGCTTCAACAAAAGGCGCCAGTTAACAGAACAATCGACGGCTATTGTGAAACCAGAGCGGAAAATTCGAATTCATCGATCGATCGCACTTTGAGGAAAAGACCTCTGTGATCTCCTCTTGGTCGTAATATTTCATCAGCTAACATCATCCCCACAGTTAATTTTTTCCTGCGCGCGCCTGGCCAACTGCCGAAAAGTGACGTGAGCCTCACTCGTAGGACACCCACGTGCGGAAGAAAAAGAGCCCAACCACGGCGTGCACTGCCTATTCAAAAACACAAGTAGCGGACTATTGGGTCATCGGATCATGCTAATGAGAAAAGTTTTCGTTGTGGGATATCCCCTATAGTAAAACCCTAGTTAGCATATTCTAATGAGGGTTTCCTTATGAAGAAATGACCGGAAGTCGGCATTCGCTTCAGTAGCATGATCCGATGGGTGTGATTGAAAGCTACTTGAACACCGTACACACCGTGCAACACCAGGTGTCAAAAATAGGAAGGATCTTGCGTTTAGAAGTCCTGCATAGCTGAAGTCGTATAACCATCGACCTTTGTCCCATTTACTGTCCCAGCGACAGACGGTGTCTGGTGTCTGCCGCAGGCGGACAAAGGCTGCTGCCAGGCGACGTTTACGCCTTGCAGCTGGTTGTCAAAACGGGACTTATCATTTCCTTTTTGACACCTGATAAGCGATGGAGACAATGGGAATGCCCTGGATTAGCACTTCCACAGGCCATGTGCACCATTTCTTTCGGGGAGCTCTGCCAAATTGTTTGCTAAAGTTCAATCCCTCCCATGTGATAAGACAGAAAAATCAGCTGAAAGCGAGACCCGTGCAGTGTTTGACGTAAATTAGACGTCCATCTGTTTGCGGCTTCTGTTTGTCCCCGGGTTCAGCCGAGCGTCCTTTTGGCCTCATCCGATCACACCGTTTTTGTGTGCAAACACCGTCTTCCGCCCGTCCCTTCTCTTTCATCGACACCTATTTTTCTCCTTAACGGCCATGTTTCAGTCGAAGATGTCGCTGCTCTGCAACGAGGAGGTCAAACACGCCCCGTCGACCAGTTAGTTTTTGACGTCATTTGGGCAGCTGTCACGTAGCCACGCGACAGCCGGAAGAACGCGCCAGAAATAACGATTGAAACGAGGAAAAAGCCTTTACAACGCGAGAGAAAACGAAGGCAGAGGAACTAGGAATGCACTTTTTAGAGCAGAAAGGTCACGCGGCTTTTGAACCGTGTGTATAGTCTTCACCAATAAATGTCTCTTTTCAGTCGAAGCCATCGCTGCCTTGGGGCTCCACGACCGCAAGAAGTCGGTGATGACTATGCTCAACAACACGATGAGGGGCATCCGCGAGGCCCTCAAGTCCGGCTCTTCCCCCGAGGAGCACATCTTCGAGCTCTTCTTGTCCTCCGACCCGGAGGTGGCCAGTCTCTCCAAGATGATCAGGGTGACTCTTTATTTCACGCTCTCCTAACCTTATCTTTACAGTTTCTCAAGTCCTTCGGAATCCAGGAGGCTGATCCTCGTCTGAAGAAGGTCATCGCATTCATGAAGAGTCGCGACGATGGGCTTCACGATGACAATAGCAAGTTCAAGGTGGACAGGAAGACCTTCTGCGAGTGGGTTCTACTGAATATCTTCTATTTATTCAAGAGTTTAGGCTGATCCATCCTCTTCTGACAACGTTCAGCCAGGCTTTCCGCAATGCCTTCATCATTCCCAACTGGGGAGACTTCTGTGGAATTGTGAAAGACATCTACGAGGAGGTGCAGAATGTGGAGAGCGGAGACGTTGCCACGTACATTCCCCAGCTGGCCAGACAGGACCCCGACATCTGGGGGGTCTCCATCTGTACGATCGACGGGCAGAGAGTGTCCTTCGGAGACTCTAAGAAGCCCTTCTGTCTTCAGAGTGTCAGCAAGGTCGGACTCAGTTGATTGGGTTGAATAGAAAAGAGCTTCAGGCCTTTAACTATGCTATCGTCTCTTCGGATCTGGGAGCTGAGCAAGTGCACAAATGGGTTGGGTATGAGCCCAGTGGACGACTCTTCAATGACATCTGCCTCGATTCAAATGGTTGGTCACAAAGAAGATCACTTCAAGATACAGAGTGTAGAAAGAAAAGCTAAAATACATAAACGAGACTAATCAGTTTTTTTGGCATTATCTTTCTAGGCAAGCCCCACAATCCGATGATCAACGCCGGTGCCATCATCGTCACTTCTCTCATCAAGAACACCGAGACAATGGCCGATCGCTTCGATTACATGATGAACCAGTACAAGAAACTCGCCGGAGGAGAGCACGTTGGCTTCGACAACGCCACGTGAGTCCTCACCGTTTCTGTTTTCCTCACTGCATGCTCCTTCCTCACTGAAATCCATTTAGCTTCCTCTCCGAGCGCGAGACGGCCGACCGCAACTACGCCCTGTCCTACTACATGAAGGAGAACAAGTGCTTCCCGCAAGCCGAGGGCAAACCAGGCGAAAGGGAGCAGCAATGGGCAAGCAAAAATAGCGCAGGGGGAGCAATGACCCTTCAGAAGCTGCGAGAAGAGCTGGATCTCTACTTCCAACTGTGCTCTCTGGAGGCCACCTGCGAGACGGCGTCAGTGATGGCTGCAACCCTCGCCAACGGAGGCATCTGTCCGCTGACCAACGAACGCTGCATCGACCAGCTCACCTGTCGCAACGTCCTTTCCCTCATGTACTCGTGCGGAATGTACGACTACTCTGGAAAATTCGCCTTCTCTGTGAGTACTCAACCCTTTTCCATTTAGTCTGCTTCAGGTGGGTCTTCCTGCCAAATCTGGCGTTTCTGGAGGCATGGTCGTCGTCATTCCCAACCTCATGGGCATCTGTCTCTTTTCTCCCCGTCTCGACAAGATGGGTAACTCCACTCGAGGAGTCGCCTTCTGCAAGGTTGGTACTCCTGAAAATTCTAAAATAATTGCTTGCAGAAGCTGGTTGAACGCTTCAACTTCCATAACTACGACTCCATCCTGCACAACAGCACGCAGAAGCAAGACCCCAGGAGGAACGTGTTGACCCACACGATGGAGCCCGTGATCTCCCTTCTCTTCGCCGCGCAGTACGGAGACTTTGACGCTGTGAAGCAGATGTACAACGAGGGCATCCGCATGGACCAGAGGGACTACGACGGGAGGACCGCCCTCCACGTCGCCGCTTCTGCCGGCCACATGGAGATTGTCAAGTTCCTGGTGGCCACCTGTGGCCTTCGTGTGGCTGTCAAGGACCGCTGGGACAGAACGGCCATCGAGGACGCAAGGCACTTCAAGCACCACTCGGTGCAGGAGTACCTCATGCAGGCCTACACGGACCAGCTGAATTCGAAGGGCAAGGACGCAGAGGAGGAGAGGAACAAGGCGGAGAGGGAGATGGAGGGAGACGTCGAGGGCAGTGGAAGGGCGGAGGACACGGCCACTGAGGCCAGTGGAATGGAGGGAGGGGAGGGCAAGGATCTGGAGAAGAGCGGCACGGCCACCCCTGCGTAAGTGAGGCAAAGGAAGCGAGGAATGAGGGGATTCAGGTCGGAGGCGGACACCACGACGGGCTCTGAGGCGGACGAGGAGGCCAAGGAACCCGCGGTCTCCGTGATCGTGTCTGAGCCGGAGGAGGACGGCCCTGTGGTCGACGGAAGCGAGGAGGCCAGCGTCGACGGCGATTCTCCGAGGAACGGTGGGTTGGGGGAGAAAGGGGCAGGATTCCCTCATTTCCTATGAAATCGAAGTTTCCAGTGCGCAACCGCGTGAACAAGATGTCGGTGACCCTGGAGGAGGACGAGGAGGCCCACGTCCGCGAGGGCGGGAACGAGTCCCGCATCTGATGAGCCTACTCCTACGGGCAGTCTTCACTTCTCATCTCCTACTGGTATGGACCGGTCATCCACCCGCCCTTTCTTCAAACTTCGACCCTTTGCTCATATAGTACTTCTAATAAACTTCTATCCTTTCTCTCAAGTGAACTGACGTGCAAATTCTTCATCAACCGGGAATAAACAACAGAGGGCGGGAAATTTGAAATTAACCCGAAACCGCGAAATCAGAAGACGCTCAAAGAGCCTAAAAACGTATATGTACATGACAGTGGGAAGAAGCTGGGGTAAGCAGGGAGAGCGCAATGGTACAGCAGCGGCGGCGGTATGGGCCGTATCTCGACGGACGAGACTCTACTCGTTGTCTACTCTGGAGTCATCGGGGGGAGAGACTAGCAAGGTGGGAGAGAGGGGTTACTGGCCAGACGGCTGGGCGGGGGAGAAGGCGAGATCGCGGAGGGACTGCTGAGTGTGGGCCGTCAGTGAGGAGAGGATCGTAGAGTCCACCGGCTCTGTACACGAAGGACACGTGAACGACCTGAAACAGCGATTCCTGGGTAATCGGAACGTTAGGTTCTGATTTTGGGAGCGTAACACACATGATAACACCTAAAAAGACAATAAAGAGTACGATTGCCAACGAGTGCTTAGCTGTTGTGGCTGGTGTGGTAGTTACCGATAACTTACTCCGCCAACGCGAATACCCCAAGAAAACGAACCTCATGAGCCAGTCGTCGACGCATGCTTGGTGGAAGGAGTGCATACACGGAAGGAAACGGACACGTTCCCCCACTTCGAAGTCCACAATGCAGATGGCACACCTAAAAGCGGGGAATAACTTATCGTTAGTGGGCACAAAAATAATCTGATCACATAAAATAAAATAATAATAAAACGTACTCGCTCATCTTCATATCCTGGCGGAAGACGTCGGCTGGTATCTGCTCCAGAAGCCCTTTCACACGGACCCTTCGTGCGTCATCTAGCTCCTTGACGTCGCTGGCGGCCATCCGCTGCCTCGCCATGTTGGCTGCGTACAATTGGTTCACATATGCACTCTGAAACAGAGGAAAAGTAGTTTAACGAAAGCTATCGCCTAAAAATGATCATGTTGCAAAACTCACGCTGTTGGGCAGCTGCATCACGGGATTAGTGAAACTCATGGAGGTGGATGAGGTGGTTTCTGACCTGCTACAGAAAAAATAGCGGTAAACAATGAATGAAGGGGATACATATGAAAGGGGCAAACGTACGTCATGGATTGCGGAGTGCTTTCGTTGTTTTGACGGCGATGGCCGAAGAGAACCGGCAGGCAGTTCCCCATTTGCAGCTGATACGAAGCGACACTCTGAAGAGGACTAGTTATGAAACTAATTAAAGGACTAAAAAGGGTTAAAGGACTGCCAGTGGTCGATAATTTCTATGAGTCAGCGCGCGTGTGACCTCGTGTTCTGACTGAATCGAATCGACATTTTTTCCCACGAAGTGGAACACAATCAGCGGCACTTTCCAGCCAAAGACGGAGGAAATCTCGCATTAATGAACGTCAATATCACAGCTGAAGATGAAGGTCAGACAGCTGCGGAAACGGGTTCTTTCTCGGCCAAAAAAGAACTTTCGCTCCAGGCGCAACAGAGAAAGAAAGGAAACGATGGAAATTTCGCAGATAATTTATAATTTCCTGAAGTTACGCGAATGAAATGTGCAGAATTCAATTCCTACGGGTCTATTTGATGTACCGCAACAGTCAGTCACGCGGTATTCGCGACAAATGAATGACGAGACTTTGCTGCCCGAGAAGTGTCTGCCGATCGAACATATTTCGGTTTTCGCAACAAAATTAAATACAATCGCGGTAACACTGGCACACAGTGAGAAATCATTGCATCTAAGTTATTTAAGCGAGTAGCGACAACAAAAACCTTGCAAAATTATGTACACTAACGTCTCAGAAATAGATTATTTTGCTCTTAATCCTCAGGAAAATTGATATTTTACCAACATCAAAAATCCACCCGGTTTAAGACTGGAATTATCGTCTCAGAACCGATAAATAAGAGTTATGAGATTAAAAAAGAAGAGCATACCAGTGGCTGAAGGGGACTCCTTGAGGGGAACGAACGAGGCAGCGGGCGGACTCAGCTGAGCGCAACCGGCCACCTGCGTGTCTGCCTCCCTCGCTTCTCTGACTCTGACCGTCACTGAGAACATTTCCTGTGGCCGAGTCTGGAAAGCTGTCGTCCGCTGGGTCCATCTGCGAACTCCTGACCAGTCGGGGAAAACATTCGTTCGCTGTGGCCTCTGCTGTAGCCAATTCGGGAAAACAGTGGTCCGCCATGGCCCAGTCTGGAAACTGTCAGTCACTGTGTCCCGTATTATTATTAAAAATGGATGTTTCCACTATTTGTAAAAAGGGGAAAATTTTTTAAAATTAGAAATGGGCTATTGTCGACGCTGCCCAGTGATCCGGGGCCTGCTTTGTTTTTACCTAATGAACCATTTTTCGAGGTCAGTTTAAGGAACGGAAAAGTTTTTAAAAAGAGGCCAGTGCTAATTTTCGATCCCGAGGAAAAATAGTTGAAGAAAAATAGTTGAAGAAAAATAATTTTGACATTGAAGACTTGAACGGGCGTATTCACTACAAAATGGTCTTTTTTCCCAAAAAAAAACATTCCTCCACTGTAATCGCCGTCAAATTTATATCATAATTTGATTTTCTCTCTTGAATGTCCGCCCTTATCACTTCCTTTTCTTTACAATTTTCCTATACTTTTTCAAAAGTAATAATCGGTTAATGATTTTATTTCCTGGGAATAAATACCCATTACGTGCGATATATGGTTATTAGTTATAAAATATGGGAATTGTTGAGAATCGAATGGATGGCCGTGCTAAATGCGGTGGGGCTGTGAGGTAGGGGCCAAGTGCAAATACAATCACATTGTATGGATGGAGGGGCGAACCGGGAGGGTCCCGTTTGGTTAATGTACAAAGAGAGAGAGAGAGTAATACTGGATACCCGTGGTCAAACCGAATCACAGAGGGAACCAAAGTCTAATCTAAGAGCTACGATCATAGGGGAAGCCTCATTTCTTCAGCTTTTTCTTATTCTTCTGTTCCCGCTTCTTGCAACCACAGTAGAAATGTTTCGTGTTTGGATCCTCCTCTTGGCCCAGGATGCAGATGTTGTGGTACCACTCGTCACAGTCGTCGCAGCAGATCTAAATACATGTTTTACTTGAATTGAAGCAAGTGCAACATTAGATTTACTAGGGTTACTGTAACTTATTATAAATACTGACCCAATTGATATGTTGTGACTGTGGCCTTGTGCACTGGGCCTTTAGTCCACAGGTACTCGTGGAGTCGTGGGTTGTGACCATTTCGCTTTCTTCACCTTCATCCTCCTCCTCTTCTTCGTCTTCTGAAGACGACTGAGGAACTGGCTGAAAGTTTCTCTTAACTTCGTTGTCCCCGTTTAACCAACCTTAGGGTGGAGCTTTGGTTTCCTTCCTCTGTTTTCCACCTTCTTCTCTACTTTCTTCTCTACTTTCTTCACAGGCTTAGGAGTCTTCACGGCCTTCTTCGCTTTCTTGGGCTTGGATGAATCATCAGAGTCATTGGAAACGGATCCCTCGGAGGAAAGGGAGGAATGCCTTTTTCTCTTCTAAAGTCAAAATTATAATTAAACTAAATGATTTCTCACCGGTGGGTCTTTCTTCACAGGAGAACTGGGTTCATCTGAGTCACTGTCACTACTAACAGAAGACTCGTCGCTCAGTTGCTTTAGCCGTCTGATGGGCGGACGACCCAATGGCGTAGTTCCCGAAGACTTTGACTTTTCCTTCTCCACCAGTTCTTTCTTCGCCTTTTCTTTTTCCTTCTTAAATAACCAAATCTTGGGGTTAAAAGACAAACTCGTACCTTTTTCTTCTCCTTCTTAGCGCTCTTCTCCAGCATCTCCTCTTCAGTCGGTCGCCTGGAAGTGGAGGCCCTCCTCATCTGATTCACAAATGAAGTTTCCGTAATGTCTTCGAGCAAACGGGCAATCTAAAACAGAAAGGTTTACCCTCCCTGCCAGTCTCTTCTTACCTCATTCGTCTTCCTATGTTTTACCACAGGAGCAGCTGAACTGGTCTTTTTCTCCGGTTCCCTCTCCCTGGAATCCTTCACACTCTCCCTCTCGGGAGTGTCCCTCGGTCTGGGGGAGGGGGTGCTATCCCAAGGGGCAGGGGCAGCCGCCCTGCGCAGAGGAGGGGATTCCGCATCAGAGCGCTCCTCTTTAAAATAGATATTAATTTATATTTAAAGGTGACATACCTTCTTTCATCTTGGGAGAGATCAGAGGCTGTTTAACCACAACGGGAGCCTTCGGAGGACTGGGAACTGAGCTGTCACATTCCATAGGAGGAGAGGAGACCAGCTGAGGACTCATCACCTCTTTCTTCACCACGGTCTCATTCTTCACAATCGAACGAACCTGAAACATTTACCTTTAAACTTCACATTTACTTCAACTTACGTCTTTAATATCATCGGAATGAAGTTTAGTGTGAGCCAAGACGGCTGCGTTCGGGGTGGCTGCGGTGGCCAGAATCTCGGGGGTCGTGGAGACCAATCCGGGGGTGGAAACGGCAGCCAATGCGGCGGCTGCTGTGACTGGGGTGAGGAGGGTGTTCATCAGGGGATTGCCCTATAAAACCACAGTAGATTGTAAAAGGGGAGAGTGCCTGAAGAAGGCCTCGCTGCAAAAGACTGGCGGAGGTCGAGGGAGGCACGGAGGCGAACACAGTCGGAGGCTTGAATCCACCCAGCTGACTACCCACCAATTGATTGTTCCATTGGGCCTTAAATTGTTTCGTTTAAAAGTACTTTTATGATAAATACAAATAAAAATTAACAATTCCTCACCGCAAATAGGTTATTTAGGCTGTTTATAGGATAGGCACCGTAGAGTTGCGCCAACTGAGGTGGAAGAGCCTGCATTCCCTGGAAAAGATTCAGCTGTGCAGCTGCCGCCGCCTGGGAGGCCGCCTGAGATACTGCAGCCGGGTTAATCATGGGGGCTGGTGCAGCTGTCGAAGGAGGATTGTGGACGGCGCTTTGTTTCTAAATTCATCTAATTTGCCATACAAAAATATATGTACTCTAAAATGTCCCTCGGTCTCCGTGCAAACATCCATTTCGCCTCTGCAGACAATGGCCTTCGTCCTTCTGCCTTCCTTGAATCCCATGTACTGGATGTTAGGATCCGCCCTTTCCACAACAAATGCGAATTCTGCATTCGCCTGAAAAGAGATTTCAGTTTATTCGTTTTATTTTCGTTCTACCTGTGGCGCATCCTGACCGTCCTTTATAGACGCTCCATTCATATGTCCAAATTTAATGATGTCTCCTTCTTGAATCGGCATGGCCGTATGAGCACGACACTAAATTGATAGTTAGGAAGTGTAAATTGTTTTTTTTTATTAAATAATCAATATTAAATGAATTCTTTTATAGAAAATGTGAGGTAAATATAGATCAAAAACATCTGTCTTAGTAAAAGGCAGTGTTATAACTACTTTCCTGTATTATGCTTCTGAGTTTGTCTGAATATCACATAATCTGGCATTGGAATTGTATCCAATCTTGACACGAGTGATTCAAGCATGATTAAAGGCTTAAAGACTACAAAATGAAAGGATCAACGATCACCGCAATGAAATTTGTCCGTTAAATTCATTTGTTAATGAAACATACTTTACTTTTGAAACTTATTAAATGTACTTCGATATCTAATTTTGCTTGCATATGCGAAAGAGTAAAATTTAAAATGTATGTTTGATGGATACATTTAGTATCAATTTAATATGTTTAATCAATTTCTGCAACGTTTTTGTTCTCTTTCTCTTTTTTATTTCTAAAGTATATCATTTGAACAAAGGTTGGCGGGAAGATTGCTAAGTGATAAAAAGTGCTACTTTTTATCATTCGGCCTTGGGTGCACTGAGTATCAGACAAAAGAAAGTAGCAATCGATTGCATTAAATGCAGTGTCTCTGAAGGTGCCATTGTTAGTCTGTGTAAACGCACCCTTCGGTCGTTGATGTAGGTGCCGTTGAGCGAATGATCCGTTATCATGTACCTTTCAATCCGTCCGCTCGCACTCTTCACCCCATTTATTTCTGCGTGGTCTCTTGAGATCATGTTGGACGAGCTGAAAGATGGATTAAGAAAACATCTGTGGATATTGAGTGGAAGGAGATGACAATGGCCGCTGCGGATAACAGGAGACAAACGTGCATATCAAGACGAAAGCAGGATACCACGGCGCGTCGCTATATCAGTTCCATCACGCATGCGATACACCGGACAGCGCGATGATTCTTCCACCGACGATGGCTCGCGGACAAAATTCGGCCGAACTTCAAGTTTACTGAACGGGAAGCGAAGGAAGCCGCTCCGAACGCTGACCTTTCACTGGAAATTGGGTGGAAGCCCAATTGATCCCACGGAGGCCTTCCGCTTCAGAAAAAGTCCTGTCTTCCACTGAATTCTTTATGCTCACAATTTCCTTTATTTTATAGTAATACTTTTGGATTTTGGTGAACTTTTACTTTTACATTCGGTTTGTCACAAATCCCCCATGATTTAAAAAAAAACATAGAAAAATTAATGAAAAGCAAAATAATTTCTCTAAAAGCTTAGCGCATTTCAAAATTGAAAAAGAGGATAAATGTCTTCTAGGACCTTTGAGGAAACATTTATGTAAAAACAAGTAAAGGTAAATAAAAATGTTGCGTAATGAACGTTGCCGGCACTTTCTTTCTGTTTTTTTTTCTTATCAGTGTAAAATTGGACTGTCTGGCCTAGATATGACCAGTCATTTTCAGGACAAAAACGATGATTAATTTAAAAGTTAATAAAGGCCTGTTTCATAATAAAATATTAAAAATAGACATTTTAATGTTTGTTGGATTAACTTCAAATAAAGACTAAACTAGACTGCATCAGGTGATTGTGTTTATCTGAATCTCGCGAGTATTCACATCATCTAATCCTCAGGAGATATTAGCATCCTCCCGAAGGGCTCGGAAATTGCAAGGGATTAACCTTTCTTGCCCTAATGCACAGGGAAGTGACGTTCCACGGGATAATCTATTCCAGAATAGGAAATGGATTGGATGTGGCAATCAACGCTGCTTCAGGGGCTGACTCACGCCATGGCACGATTATAATTTCAGTGGGAGGAATTGGAATAAAGATAATTATAGAGATAGAGATGAAATATGTTAGAGAGCCGGGGATAATTGTTGGAGCGGGTGGGAATCAGGCTAATTCCGCCCACGGGACTCTGCTATCTCCTCTGCTCGTTAATGACAGGAAGAATTCAGGCAATTTTAGAAAACGAAAAAGGATCAATGAAGCCAAGTTAGAGGGAATAGAGGCCTATGACGAACGCAGGTTAGTGAGCGAGTGTGTGAATGTGTTAGTTAGCGTGTCCGTGAACGAATGAGTGTTTTATTGACATGGAAGAGACACCTCCCTCAAGCAATGAAAAGTGAGGAATGAAATCCCTCCCCCCCCCCCCCCCCCCTCCGCCGTTGGAAGGAAACGGTAAATAGGAGGGGAGGCCGCGACAGACAGGGAATTACTCATCCGCCATGAGAAGATAACATTTTTGACGTCGCCGCCCTTTTTCTTGCAAAAAATCTCGCGCAAAAAGGATAACAGGACAAAGTGACGGATCATACGGTAATAAGATCTATTTTTAACCCCAGATGTCCTCCCAAAAACAGTTCCAATCGGGAAAACAAGTTGTGTTTTATTTCCGTCGAAAGGAGAGACTTGAGCACTTTCATGCTAATTTTCTCACAATTAGCAATTGACCTAATGAGTAGGGGAACTTTAAACGTGCTTTTACGAAAAAGGGAAAAAAGTAAGAATTTCCATGAATAAAAATAGTTTGCAATGCCAAATTCGAGGCAAACAATTAGTCAGACGAAGAAAAAATAAATATAAATCAATAAAAAATTAGCTGCAGAAGATTTTTGGCTAGAAAGCCTTTTGAAAATGTGCTTTTTTAAACTTATTTTTCAGTCGGAAGATTTAAAAGCGAAAGGGCTCCATCTGATAAATCCAATTAAATTGAACAAATAGTGCGAGAGCTTCCGTGTGAAAATGTATAATTTTCCTCGGCTGGGTGTGAGAACCGGCGCCGTGGAAACATCCACATTGTGGTTATCAGCGGCGGGTAACCATGGAGATCAGTGGCATACAATGTCCCTCGTAATAATCCCTTGGCCCAGAAGGAGGGAGACTCACCTGAAGGTGGAAGTCAAAACGACGTCGCAGAGGTCATGATTTCGGCCGAATTTCACATAGGTGTCCAGTCTGAAAGAGAGAGAGAATTAGAGAAGCAGAGAGAGGGGAGGCAGGGTTCTTGGAAGGAGACGCGTTATTACACAGCCAGGAAAAGGGGAAATGGGCGTTCGAATTGTAACAGAGACGCCTTTTTCACAATGAACCCCGCAGCGACTTTGCGAGAGACGAAGGGACGGTTCTCACTCTTTAGGCCTCTCCTACTTCTGAATACTACGGCATTCGCCTTGTTTTCACTGTCTAAGTTCCAAATGGTTTTTTCAAGCATTGGCTAAAATCAGTTAATCACAATAGTTCCAAGCGTTTGACAGATTGTTTTTATAAAATGCCCGCAGGATCAAAGTTCTCCGATTGGCCGCCGCTCTTTCGGTGCGATTCCCGTTCTCTTCAATTACGTTTGGTCAGTTAATTATCCCCTATCACAAACCGCTTAATTTGACAGGTGCGAAATGCAGGTGTGCTCATTTTACGGGCAAATAAACTGCTCAATCATTTAGTCATCGAAAATTCTGAATTAAAAAAAATAGCAAAGATATTTATGTATCGAAACGTACGATTTTTTGTATATTTTCCGCTGTAAACAGGAGGAATGTGTCACAAAAACTGTTTTCCGGAAATTGAGAGATACAATATTTATATTCTCCAATTTGTAGTGAAAAACAGGTTGTTTTCAATAACAGAAAAAAACTGTTTCTGTATTTTCGTTTAGAGAAAAAAAGGCTAATTGGGGTTTCAGTTATCAAAACATTTGTTTTACTTCGGTGACAAATGAAACTTTGCAAAAGTTTAAGACTCTTGTGTGTGGCTACTAGCCCCCAGTTATTAGCTACCACTCGTTTCTGTTTGTTTAGGTGAAAAACAAAAGAACAAACAAACAAGTCTCGTTACTAAACCCTGGCGCTAGTGACCTATATTTACTCAGAGGCCAATTATAATAAGTGAATAAATAGTTTTGTTTCCTTTCTCTCTTAGTCGTAATTGGTTTATTTTTGTAAAATGGCTGTTTCCCCCACTCACAATATCAGAGAATTCCGTCCGTCGCGGGGAATCGATGGTTCCCCGTTTTTGTCCGGCAGAATCCGCCGGATGTGGCACATTTGGCTGGAGAAGGGAGGATTGTTGTTGACTGCCATGCGATCATCAGATGAAAGGGAAAAGAGACTCCTGAAATTACATTTCTCGATTAATTGCCTTTTAAATTGCAGATGTCAAGAATCGATTTCCAATTAAAATAAAAGCAAACATAAGAAAGCGGATTCTGGAAAGGATGACGTTTTTCAATATTATCTGTGGTTACCTCCTGGATTGCGGCTTTCTTTGCTACCATGCAACTGTCATGTATTTTCTAAAATCGTTTAAAAAATATTTAGGCAGATGTTTTATTTACATAATCAAAGCAATCAAATGGCAGTCGCCGGAAGAGCAATGGGACAATTATTAATCAAATGTAACATCAACCACTCGCTATGGAAGAGAGTTTTACACATTGACAGCGAAATAATGGAACGTTGGTGCATTAGTCTGCTAAATGCAATGCTTTCCGTTTGGCGAGGACATTTTATTCTTGAGCAAATGATACTCAGGCAAGTACGCATATTAAAAAAAGGGCTTTCATAGTTAACTGAAAAAAACTCAAGCATGTCAAACTTCACTGCCGAACAGAATTGTCTCTTTCTTTAAACGAAAAAGAGAAAGAGACGTGTAGTTTCAGTGAATAACGAAGGAAATGGAAATACAAATAATTTTGATATGAAACTGACCAAAGACGCATCAAGAAGACTTCAGAAGGCAACTTTTGTTCTGCGGAAGCCAGGTGAAAAGTGTAACGTTGGCTGTTTTGATTGTCAGGAGGTGTCCTTTGTAAAGATAGCGGAAAGAGACATGGCAGATCGATTCGCAATAATCAAGACGGCGACCGGTTCTTATACTTCAACCGACAACCAGTTACTATTTGCCAAGACACTCCCAATTCGGAAACGCGAATTCAATTTCAAACGAGAATTGCGTTTTAATAGATACAAAATGTGGTTTAGGTGTTTGGCCAAGAAACGGAAAAGTAATCGATTAGTTTGTTTATAAAAAACTTTTGAAAATAAAAAAAATATTATTTCGGACATTTAGGGCCAAACGATGAAAACATTTATTTTTAATTACAATTTTTAAATAGTCGCAACATTTAAAAACTTTTCCTTTTTAGATTTTTTTTCTTTTAAAAACTGGTTAAAAATATTGTTAAACCTTAAAGTGAGTTTTTAAAATAACAAAAATATTTTAAAACGTTGTAAACTTTGTATTATTTGTTGAAAAGAACAGAAGAGAGTGTATTAGCGTGGTTTTTGTGTTGTGTGGGTAATGAGTTGCAAGAGAGCAGGCGCAACACGTTCGAAGGAGGTCGATCGATAGCCACAGCAGATGTGTGTTTCGAAGGGACAAAGGACTCCGAGGGAGGAAAACAATCGATCGGCAGGAAAAGTCACTTTTTAATTGCCAAGGCTTCAGAGACCAAAAGAAGTAAATAAGTTTTAGTAAATTATCCGCAACTTCAAAAAACCTCTATTACTGTAAGAAAAGGGATTATTTCAGGAGAATGAATCTTTTGTTGCAGTTTTATGCATGAAACATATAATAAAAGAGTTGGGTTTAAAAGAGATAATTTGAGAAAAGTTGCATTTTCCGTGGGAAATTGTGTAATTTCCGATCTTTCCTGGATTGCTTCCAAGTGTATCTGTGTGAATGGGTCTTTCTGATGTGGGAAACAGCTGTGGCTGAGGGAGGGCGAAGAAGCGAGGCCGCAACATGTTTTAAGGAGGTCGATCGATAGTCGCAGCAGTGCATTTACGACGCCGAGAGAGGTTATTGCGGGGTAGGCCACGCGGAAATCGCAGAAAATCGATAACCGACTCTCGATCCAACACACCTGGTGGTCCAACCACACAACTTTCCTTTTTTGATCGTTTTAATTAATTCCGGTTGATTGTTAAATTAAAGGTTGGATTAGAAAAAGGAAAGTTCAAAGTGAGAAATGTGAAGAATTCGTCCGAAATATAAAAAAATTGAATAAAGGAAATTAGAAAAATCAACTTTCAGAAGGGTAAAACCCTTCTTTGTGTAAACTTAGGCAAATATTCCTTCAAAGTCTAATATTATTACATAACAAAATTAAACATTGCCTTTTCCGAATGTTATAGCCAAAAAAGGGAACACTGAAAAATTTCCACTGAAAACTTAGTTTCAAAAATTGCTGAAAAAAATTAATTCGCTAAACTGAGCCAAAATGTTTGGGTGAGAAATAGCGTCTTCAACTTTGAGAAACACGTTTTTCATTATATTTAATGTTTATACAAAAGTTCACAAACTTTTCACGACAAACGAAACTCAACTTTTTTCCATTAATGTGAGAGATGTTCATTTATTAATTTGGGAAAATTTTTTAACATTTATTAAGCAAAATTATTTGTATTTGTAGCAAAAATAACATTTGTTTGTGTGAATGTAGGTACATTATGCTAATTTAAGCGTAAGTGCACTTCGAAACTAGCGTTGCCTCGGGCCGAATTGGCAACATTCCAATGGAGCTGGGTCCCGCGGCGCCCCAGATTACGGTTGCCTGCGGTTTGGCTGTTGTCCCTGTGTTTACTATTGCGGCCCCAGTCGCGGCAGGTGTTCGACTTACGTGCTTGTCATCGCCCCTTTCCTCGATTTTCATCGTTTTCGGACTTCTGGTACTTTCAAGTGAAAATCGGGGTACAGTGACATTTATCATAATTATTTAACTTCGGAGACCTCGTTTTTTTTCTGAGGAATTTCGAGTTTTCTTGGTTTTGGTCAATCTCGGCCCCCTTATTCTGTGTTGTCAAGCCATTAGAGATATATTAAGGAACCACCCTAGTCAAAGGGGCTATTTATGGTAATTTCACCATTTATTTGTATTCCGTGTTTTTCGGCTGTCTTTCGAAATCCCATGTGATGTGCATCAGCTGTCCCGTGCTCAGCGAACGCCTAGTCAGTCCTTTTCTCGGACAAATTGGCATTTCTCACCCCATATCTTCACATTCTCTACAATTCCTTGGTATAAAGCTTGGTTTTTCCGAAGATATCTTGTTTTGCGGTTAAATTTACTGCAAGCTGGCTGACAGCTGAATGCTGATACAGGGGTTTTGCCTCAGATAAACTATTTTGGATTTTCTATTTGAATAAATTTTTTATGTTTGGTAAATCTGCTATTGTTGTTAAATTAGTGCCACCCGGGGCCACCAATAGGTCAAATGTTTTATTTATATGACGCCTATTCTATTCACATGCGTATATTAAGCATTTCCAATTTAGTTTACAATAATTCTAGTTTTAACGCTATTGCGGGCGAACAATACTTATCAATATTTTTCTGCAGTGCGAAATTTATCGTTCGCTTGAAAACGCTCAAAGTTCCCAATACTTATTTACGGTTTAGTGCACTGAGGGTCTTTATGTTAGTTGAGTAGATTGACTGTTTATTTATTTTTAAAAAAAATTTCACTTTATCCTCAAGAAACGATGATCTTGGATTATCTATCCGGCTTCTCTTCTTCCGTGGCTGTATCCCTGCACCGGCTGTCACATAGAGTGACCTTTGCGCGTTGGCATCTATTCCGATCGTGTCCCCAGATAAAGCCTCTGACCACCCGGGGAACTCATTCCCGCCCCCTTTCCCCGCTAAATTTGCCCCCCCCCCCCTTACTCTGATTGCAATAACCTGCTGTAATTCCCCATTTCCCCCAATGACTCAACCGTGAGAACTACTGATTTCATCCCAAGAAACCGGTCCTCAATCACGGGGTCGCCCCTTCGATTTTTTTTCGTTCTGGGGTGATTGTATCGCCTTCACCACGGGATATTCCACATTCCTGGCCGTCTGTGGATATCACATTTGTTTATATTTTGTTTATGAGTGATTCACACCCCTCGCGAAGGGCGGGGCCTCATTGAATCACACGAGACACTATTTATCGTCAGTAACCTCCGCTGCTACCCACACGCCACGACCTCTCTCTCTCTCTCTCTCTCTCTCTCTCTCTCTCTCTCTCTCTCTCTCTCTCTCTCTCTCTCTCTCTCTCTCTCATATCTCTCTCCTCTCTATTTCACTATTTCAGACCCTCATCCGAGGATGAGACTTCAAATTCCACTGGGAGCCCTGGTGGCAGTCGTCTGTCTACTGCCCTCCATCTACGCCAGACAAGGTTAGTCCTGGAATGAACATAAATGTCCTTTGAGGAATCTTTGTTGCTTAGCTTCAAAAGCTTGTTTCAAAGTTTACCACGGCAGAAGCGCCATTTCAGCGCCTTGTCAGCTCAGATAAGGCCGTTTCGTCACTTTTGGCGATTTATCTCTGTTTCGAGAATCTTGGCATTGCGGTAGCTTTTGAAATTTAGGGAAAAATAGATGAAACCCTCTGAAAAATTTGATTTTCACTGAAATAACGATTTTGAAGGAAATAAGTAATTATGACATTATTTCCAGAGTGGTGCCATTTATTTTCTTCATTTATTCTAAATTCCTCTGAAATAAGTTTAAAAAAATTAAAACTGACCGTAAATTACACGTTCAATTATATATTTTTTTAAAGTTCAAAATTTCGGCCGAGGTTGCTCATATGATGATCATTTTTGCGCGTTTTGGTTTCTTTTCCTCGGTGCGCCGTGGTTTCACTCGATAACTTTATCTTGTAGCGGAGTGGCCAGCGGGAGATAAGGTGATTAGTGCCTGTCACCAAGTGTAGGCGAATGGCTATCAGAGGGAAAAGGGCAAATTGTCTGCTACCAACTCCATTTCGCAGAAAATCAAAGATAATGCCTTCTTCCGGGAAATGAAATCCTTTGCAAAATAGAAAGTGTGGGGTTTAGGAACAACTAGACCTTCGTATTCCCACGTGGGGAGCGGGAAATCCTGTAAGTTTGAGTTTAATGCTTATTTTTAGTCGAACCTTCACGCCTAGCGAGTAACTTGACCGCTAACCTTGGTTCACCTTACATGGGTTTGTTGCTGGCTCGTAACAGCACGAATGTCCAGGGCTCCCGGGCTAGCCCGTGGAACCCCCTTCGGTCCAACTAACCTCTTGCATGATGGAACTAATATTGTGTTTGATTGCTGCAAGTCGTTTCCAGGCAGGGATCCACTTTTAAGAAAACGTTAGATACTCAGCCAAGTGTCCATTCGGATTTCCTGCTGGGAAACGCCGTGTGGTTTCTAGTTATCACATCTAATTTAGCATGTTGAGCACAGCACGTTTCCCTTCTTTAGTCCGTTTCTATTGTATTTCCTTCAGCCAGCTGCCTTTCAAACGAGACGTTCGCCTGTTCGGACGGCCGCTGCATCCCCCGATCGTGGCGCTGCGACGGAGACATTGACTGCAAAGGAGAGGAGGACGAGAAGGACTGTGACGGTGGGTTGTTGACCGGCTGCTGACTGAACACTAGTGACAGCCGGTGGTTTCCAACCGGAAACTGCCCTTTTACGGTTCCAAAGGGCAGGAAAACATTTGAAACAGTCGTGTTTGTGTGGCATTTGCCATTCCCAAGGGATTTGAGTATTTTTCCATTGTATAAATAAGGGAATTAAAGTGACAGTTGTAGTTTGATTCTTTGTTACATCTCTACCACCTTCCTCTTCTCTGTTTGAAAACGAAGGCCCGTGTTTGTTCAAACGAACGCGCTGTAACCGTTGTTTGCTGTACCGGGCGATGTGCTCACTTTCGCGGTAGTTAGGCCATCGATTCGGATTGACCGTGGGGGATTCTCACCGACGAATGGGCAAAACTATCAAAAGACGTTGGGAAATTGTTAATGCTATCTATTTTCAGCCAAGTGTGGCGAGAACGAGCACAAATGCGGTATCGTGGAGAAGGGTCCGGGCGTGTTCAAGGCTAACCACAACCCGTGCATTCCTAAGAGCTGGCTCTGCGACGGAGAGTTCGACTGCGACGACCGAAGCGACGAATTGCACTGCGGAGGTTAGATGCATCCCCTTTTTATCTTATATTTCGTTTTCAGACGTCCATTGCAACGAGCAGCAGTTCACTTGCAATGAATTCGACGGAACCTACAAGCTGTGCATTCCGAAGACTTGGAGATGCGACGGACAGAAGGACTGCACCTCGGGAGAAGATGAGGAACATTGCGAGGAGAAGAAGTGCAGGGACACTGACTTTACTTGCGACAACAAGATCTGCATCTTCAAGAACTGGAAGTGTGACGGAGAGGACGACTGTGGAGATGGCTCCGACGAGAGGAACTGCACGGTGCCCGCCGACAAGTTGTGCGAGGAAAAGAGCATGTTCAAGGTGGGCTACATTCCAGTAATTCATTCAGAAAATACTTTTTAAAGGTATAATTATATTTGTTGTTGCAGTGCCTGAAGTCGGATGGCTGCATCCCGAAGGACTGGCTGTGTGACGGAGAAGCCGACTGTTTGGATCACTCTGACGAGAAGGACTGCGTTGCGAAGCCCCACGAGTGCAGGAAACCCGCCACCGTTCGTATTTCTCTCCTTTCTTTCAATTAAGCCTCTTGTAGGAATTCGCCTGTGCCTCTGGAAACACGTGTGTGAGCAAGTTGTGGGTGTGCGACGGGGAGGAGGACTGTCCGGATGGAAGCGACGAGAAGAAGTGCGACCTGAAACAATGTGCAAAGGACGAGTACAGGTGCAGCAATGGATGGTGCATTTCGCTGACTATGATGTGGGTTAAAGTGAAGATTTGTTGAATAAGAGGGATTCAGGTGCGATGGAAACGAGGATTGTGCGGATGGAGGAGATGAGATGGACAGCTGCCACTTTGACAACTCTACAGGTTCCAGTCTTCCATTTCGTCTTTCCATTTCCCATTTCCAGCCGTCTGCAATTCAAAGACCGAGTACAAATGCCCTGGAACTCCCCTGCAGTGCATCCCCTACAAAGACCTCTGCACGAAGAAGGAACACGTCTGCTCAGACGACGGCGGCGAGTGCCGTAAGAACCACAGTGAGCCCCCATTCCTTTAATCTAATCTCCTTGAATTATTCTTATTTTGACTTTAGTCGACCAATGCAAAAACGGAACCGTCGGCTGTGCCTGCCACGACTCTTACATCAAGGGATCTCAGATCTGCTACTGCAAACAGGGATTCCAGTCTATCAATGGAAAATGCGAAGGTTCGTTTCAGAAGCTTCTTCCTTTTTAAACTAATACTCAGATATCGACGAGTGCACGGAAGTGGGTACCTGCGACCAAGTGTGTGTCAATTCCGTCGGAGGCTACGCGTGCAGTTGCATCAAGGGATACAAACTGACCCACGACGAACACGTCGACTACAACCCCATCCCCAGCAAATGCCGTGCCGTTGGAGGAGACCCCATCGTTCTTCTCAGCAACAGGTGAACAAATGGCACGTAGATTATGGACAACTGGTTGCAGGGCCTCCATCAGGCAGTACGATTTGGTCACACACACCTTCGCTCCTCTCATCAGCAGCATCGGATCCGCCGTCGCCATGGACTTCCATCTCACCAACAAAGTGATGAATCCCTGGTTTTACTTAAGAATGGGGGGTTTAGATCCTGATTTGGTCTGACATTGCCCAGCAGAAGATAATGCAGTGCGACATTGGAAATGCGGCTGCCAACCACCCTCTCTCCGTCAATAAGACCGTAAGTCTCTTTTGCTTTCTCTCTTGACGTCCATATCAGTGCGAAGGAGAACAGACGGTCCTTGTATCTGAGAACGTCCACACTCCGGACGGCCTGGCCATCGACTGGATCCACAATCTGCTCTTCTGGACGGATGGTGGCCTGGACCAGGTCAATGTGATGGATCTGACGACGAAGAAGAAGAAGATCCTCTTCCAATCGGACCTCGAGGAGCCGAGGGCCATCGCAGTGGACCCCGAGATGGGACTGATCTTCTGGACGGATTGGGGCAAGGAGGCCAGGATTGAGAGGGCTGGAATGGATGGCAACCACAGGATGGTGATCGTCCAGGGAGACCGCGTCAAATGGCCTAATGGCCTGGCGCTGGACTACGTGAACAAGAGGGTCTACTGGGCAGATGCCAAGATCAAGTCCATCTTCTCCTGCAACTACTGGGGTCAGGATGTAAAGGTATGGTTGTCTATCGATGGATTATTGATTGGTTATTAGACTGTCCTCCACTCTCACCAATACCTCCGTCATCCCTTCTCCATGGCCATTTTCGAAGACCGCGTCTACTACACCGACTGGGAACACGACGGAGTCAACTCTGTTAACAAGGTTTGGTTTGTATATCTAAGGCCACTTTAAGAAATGGTTGAAAATTATTGAGTTTTCAAAAGTAGAAGGCGGTTTCTCGACAAAGTTTGGTGTTATCGTTTGACGTATTAAAAGGTACCGTAACCTGTTTATTTCAGTTCCACGGAGGAGACGTCCGCAAGGTGATGCACAGTGTGACCACTCCGATGACTGTCAAGATCTACCACCAGCAGGCCCAGCCCCATCTCGAGAACAAGGTACCCTTGGCTGAGTATTGAGTATAGTTTCTCCTTTCAGTGTGTTAGCCACAGCTGTTCGGAGGAGCAGATCTGTCTCCCCCGTGCCGTCTACCGCGAGGATTCTCCCAAAGCCGAAAAGACCTGGAGGGACAGGCCCTTCGCCTGCTCCTGCGGGGCGGACAAGCCCGTGTTCGAGTGTGTGATGGACATTGCCACCGGAGGAGAGGCCAACGGCTTCTCCCTCTCCACCATGCTCTTCTTCCTCATGCTCGTCGTCTTCTCCGTCATGGTGGGTTACTGTAGACAACGGGGATGTAAAGGTATTTCAGGGAGTCGTGTACTACCGTCGTAGGAAAGACGCCGGCTCGTTCACTGCCCTCAACTTTGACAATCCCATCTACAGGAGGACTGTCGAGGCCGAAATGGACGATCCCTTCAGGTTGGGAAACGAAAAAGAAAATCTGGACAAAGGGAAATTGCATTTTACGAATGATCAGCGATTTACAACCAAATGGGGATTTCATTTATTGATTTCTTTTTCTAGGGACCCCTTCAGCGAGGACGCCGCTAGGAATTCCCGCCTCGTGATCGGTACCCAAGATGCGGATGCCGAAATCCACAACCCCGTGAGTGCTCCTCCCTCTTCCAACGACTAACCCTCCTTTTCAGACTTCGAATGGTTCGATGCCCGTGTAATTGGCTGCATTTCCTCTCTTTTATTCCTATTGCACCCCTGTTTTATACATTTACGGTCCCCCTAGAGCTTTGGTGAACAGCCTTCTCCTCGTTCCACCTCATTCCGTCTGTGATCGTCCGCCGTCGCCCACCGGTGTTTGCAGCCCGCGGGTGACCTGTTTTGCCTTGAATCACCCTCTTCCTATTTTATTCCTCCGGGGGTCTCTTCTTCAGGGGTAGTCTCTCTTTTTATCTTGTTTGTCATGTATAGTCCCCCCCTTTCCTCCAAATCATGTGCAGTTCGATATGCGAGTATATTGTAGGGTTGTTGTTATTTTAGCCACTTTCTCACTTTTTGCACGTTTCGACCTGATGATTCTCTCGACAGAGATAATCGTTAAATGTATTTTATTCTACCACCACCTAGTTGCTCATGTACACAGTGGTTTTTGTCATAAATGTGTCAAATGTTGCCTGAACCGGTCTCTGGGCAGAAGAAGAGAGATCTGGGTCGCGTGTCCCACTCTCGCCTTCTATGCTTTTCCTTCTCCTGCTGCTCCCCTCCCTCCTCTCGGCTGATCTCAGCCGCCAACAACTCAAGGACCTATGTCCCAAGGAGGCTGAATTCTGCGCCACAAAGGCTGTCCAGGTGTGGAACAACCCCCTGAAATAACTAACCCTCTCATACGATTGGGCCAAATCTTTGGACATCTGCGACGATTAGAGAAAGTGTCCTCTGAGGGACGACAGTCGTTCGTTGTTTTGGCTGATTCCCTTGTTTGTCGGGGTTATGCAGTCGGCTATATAGTCCCTTATAATCACAGCATCGAACGACTACTCGCTGGGGGCTACCAAAGGGATACTCTAAAAGGATGTGAGGTGTGGTCTTCAACAGGTACTTAACAAATATATAGTGCTAGACGATCTAACTTAACTTGTAATTAGATTAAATAATGGAAGTAAGGAGATTTAACTTGTAAAAAGGAAACAACAAAAACGCAGTATTCTCATAAAATGCCCATTGCAGGGCGAATGTTTTGGTTCTTCTCTGAAGGCTGGCGTTCTACAGAAGAAATGTCACTGCTCTTGCGATGCAGTTCATCATGAAAGGATTCAGGTAAACTATCAATAAATTGAGAAAACGTCAGATAAGAAACCTTCCAGACATGCTGCAAGACTGTTGGAGAACAGGAAATGAAGTTCTGCCTTCCTTTGTGCAGATACAACACCACTTCTGAGGAGGTAAATATTGTTTAATGGAAAACCCAGGTTTATAAAGATTAAATTACCCTTCTCTTCTAGCTCGGATCGAGTTTGGGACTGAAATGCCTGTCCCAGTTGACTACTTGGGCGTATTGTGCTGCAGATGCGACGGATCAGACTGCCTGCTGTTCCTCCAAGGGTAATAAAGTCATCTCTCTTTTTTTTCTTACTTTCTCGCTCTCTTTCATTTTCTTTTAGCTTTCTCTTATTTTATGCCGTCTTTATCATCTTCCTTACTTCCAGGTGTGCCTCCCGAGTGTACTTCTTTCTGCAAAGGAGATGTTCCCACCTGCGACACCCAATCCATCCTCAATTACCAACCCTGCCTTCAGGTTTTCCTTATCCTCTCATTGTCAGTTAAAGCCCTCTCTTTTCAGTACATGGGTTCCATCATTTCCTGCCAGAAGAACGGACTTACAGCCAAGGCCAAATATGACCCCGACTGGTCCTCCGAATGCGAATGGCAGGGACGCTAGAACAAAAGAGACATCTTTGAGAATATATGAATATTTATTTCCCTGATTGAGAACCCGCAATTCTACAGTAGGATATGGTCATCAAGCTTTTTCTGGGTGTGTCTGTGCTTCTTTTCGATGTTCTTAAGAGACTTTTTCATACGAGAAAGAAGGCCTCGGTAGTGTTGTTTTAGTGCCTTTTCCTCTTCTTCTTTCTTTGACAGGAGTAGTCTTAGACGAGACACTTCCTCCACCGTTTCTGGTGATGTGGCCAAACGTCTTCTAAAAATAAATGTCGTGACTTGTAAGAGTTCCAATTTTTATGCTCATTAGAACAACCATTTCCGCGCACGTTTAAAGGCAAAAGTACCTTAACTCAGCGACTGTTTCCTCAAGTCGGTTCCTTTCCATCTTCAACAACGACATCTGATGGGTTTGTTCTGCCTCCTTCCTTTCCACCAAATCCGTCAGTCTCTGAAGATTTCTTTTCCTTTTTAGCATCGTCTACCCACTTTATTCTCCTTTTCCACTCGTTCCCTGCTTTCCCTCTCCGTCTGACTGTTCAATTCCAATTGCTGCACTTCCGTCTCCTCCAGCCGACTTCTCTCCAACTTCTGTATTAGCTCTTCAATCTGATTGTCTCTCTCCTTTATCACAGTCTCGAATGTGGTCAACTTTTCGTCAATTGAGAATGATTGCTCACAAAAGTCATTCATAATTCTAAAGTGGATTATTCAGGAAAAGAAGTTTTGATTACCTTCTTTCTCTTTCAGAAGCTTCTGCCTCTGCCTTTAACTTTTCTGTTCGCAGTTGGGTTAGTTTTCTGAAGGAATCATTATTAGGTGAAGTTCCCACAAATCAACTTTCTCATTTCGTCCAATTCTTTGTGTTTTTCATGCACAGATTTCCTGGCTTCAATTTGGGTCTGCTCAACTCTGAAAATCGAGTTCTTATTCCTCAGTTCTCTCTCTCTCTCTCTCTCTCTCTCTCTCTCTCTCTCTCTCTCTCTCTCTATTTCTCTCTCCACTCACTGTGCCTGATACGTCGTCAGCCTCTGGTTCTTCTGCCGCTCTTCTGCCAATTGTTCCACAATCGCCTTTGTCTTCTCCTCCGCGTCTTCCCTCCTTCTCCTTTCCTCTGCTTCTCTAATCCTCGCCGTCTCCTCCATCCTGCGTACCCTCTCCCTCAGGGCTCTAACCGTCTCATTCTCCTCCCCTCCTCCTATCTTCTTCTTCTCCAAAGCCATAACCTCCTGTATCTGCCTGTCAAAGTCTTTCGCCATCTCCCTCTCCCGTTCCCTCTGGGTCTTCTTCCTTTTCCCTATGTCCATTTGGAGTTGTCTGTTTTCTTCCAGAAGTCTATCATTCTCTTCGACTAAGCCTTCTTTTTCCTCTTCCAAGCGTTTTATTTCGCCTTCCTGATCTGCCAGTTCCTGAAACGTTGTGTTAAATCATTTCGAAGGGTGCCCTACTTTTCTGAAGACCTTCTGCAGTTCTGCCAAAGTGTTTGTCTGAAACTGATGCTGTGACAGTTGTCTCTGCTTCTGATCCTCCTCCATTTGCCTCAGAAGAACCCTGCTTTTCTCTTCGATCCGTCCCAATTCCTCTCTGCTCTTTCGCTCTGCCTCCTTTTCAGCTCTCAACTGAAGTTGAATTTATAACAACAGAGACTTAAATTTACAATTTCCAACTCCTTCCTCGCTAGAACCAGTTCCTCTTCATTTTCCAAGAAACGTTCCTTCAGAAAACGGTAGTTCTCCTGTGTCTCTATTACGAGTTGCCGCTCTGCATCCAACACTGCTGCCAACTGATCCTCTTCGTCGTTTGATGAAGGAGGTCGCCCAGGGGGAAGTCGGAATTCCATCTGAATAAAGGAATTGCAACGTTCAGTTTGATAATCAAAAGCTATTCACATTTGTAAAGACAAAGTAAGACCACTGATAGTTTCGAATGCCTATTCCCTCTGAATTGAATGCGTTGGGATTAAACGTCAATATTTTCTTTAAAAGGGAGTGTATAACCAAATACAATTAGGTGAATAATGTAAACATGGTGTGTTTGTGGAGAGAAGCCGTAGAAGGAGGAACAGCTGGCTCTAACGGATCGATCGCAAGCCATCTGGCCACTGCAATTAACTGACCGTTGCGTGGGCGGAAGCCTCGTGGTGAACCCGGCATTCACAGTAAGCACTTCTTCGTATTACAAAGGGGAGTATTTTGTTTTGAAAATTCCTTTAGGGGTCTTGAAGTCACACGATCACAAAATATGTTTCTCGTAAATTGACTTTCATCTGATAAGTTTTCGTCACTGTTTATCCAGATGACACGGGGATTAGCGAAAAGGTTTATCATCAATTTATTTGATCAATGGGCAAAATGGCAATGAACACCAACGTTTAAAAGAGGGGGTATGTAAAAAGAGAAAAGTAAAAGAATAAAGAATAATAATGTTTGTCTCAGTATGTTGTCTACAATTAGTCACTTCCAATTGAGTAGAAAAGTTTTCACTCACATGCTGAAAATACGGTATGAACTGTTTTGTTCCCGTGTCCCACCTTCACAATTCGACCGGTTACGTTTTTTCTTGGTGAAGATAGCTCAACCCGATATTTGCCACCATGTTTACGGCTTAGGCGATAACAAGCAGATTACAGGGTCAAAAAATTGATACATATGGCAAACAGGGAATGACATTAAAGAAAAAAACTTCAAAAGAGAAAGAAACTTTACTCAGTTGCTATAAAATATCTATAAAAACAGCTAGTTCAGTTTTCACCAACTACTCCCAACTATCCGCCGAGTTTTGATTCCTGAAATTGAGATCATTTCTTAAGTCTGTGCTTTTACAAGATGTGTTCAATTGAGAATGGAAGTTCTCCGGTGCGCTCCTTCCTGAGTCCGTGGGATCAGGGAGTGCTTGTTCCCGGTACGTATGTCTTTCTTTGCCTATCGCCACATGTAAAACGCGTCAGTAGCTATCGTCGTTATCTTGCGGAAGAGTCCTATCTGAGGATTACACGCTTTCGGCTACCGAGACAACCGAAAAACCAGAGAAAGTGCCTCCCACTGCATTTCCTTCATCCCTTCAGTAGACAATCTTTAAAATCCACATTCTTCGGTCGTCATCTGTTCTCGTTTTGCACTTGATATTCTTAAAAGATGGCAATCAAACAAACTACCATTCGGTCTGACCGCTGGGTTTTTTGGTAAGAGTCACTCAAACTTTCTCTTTCAAAGACATAAATCACGACTTTCTAAAAAAATGTTCAATAAATAAAGTTCACTTTATAAAAGATTTGATGTACCGATTATTTCAATTGTGTATTTTTTCTGTCTATAACATATTCTTTTCCATCTTTTTGGGCTCTAACATCCATCTTTTTGTGCCTTTTGGATGGAATAGAACCGTGGGTTGTTTAAAAAAGTGCAAACAGCTTGTCCCAGGATGAAACTTCAGGTGCCTGTCCTGAAAGGCCTGGGCGGGCCTATGTCCAACACTGATTGCAGCCACTGTTCTTTACCTTATCTCTTACGACTGTCCGTCCGATTCTCTCTCTTCTCAAATTTTCATCTGCTGTTAATTAGATTTATACCTGTATAGCAAGGATAAAGAATTAATTCATCAGTCATTTTTTAAAATTCCAATGATTATAATAGCCCAATTTTGTTGTGCATACTCTTTTTTTTTTCTGAAATATAAATAATCCTCCATCCTTCGTTCACTGACGTTTACTGAAGTTGGAATTTAACTAGAAAGATGGTCATTTTCAATTATTAAACGAGCAGCAAACGAAATATTGGGATTAGCAAAAATAACAACCTTAACGTTGCAAATCCAGAGGAATAATTGGTAATAATGGATTTGTAAACTGGTAAATATGAACTTTTGATGTTTCCTTTCTGAAATCATTTGGATTCTACCAAACTGCCAAACGAAAGTGAATTTTATCTCGAGTTTCTTTCATTATAAGGATCCCTATCACTCTTCAGTGCATTCTAGTCTGGTTCAAAGAACGCTTTTTAGGAAACTCAGATTTAAATTTTCATGTTTTGCAATTTCGGCGTTGTCATTTAATAGTTCTCTTTATTTTTTTAAAAATTACAATATGTTAATCTTCCAAAATAATACCCCTTCCAAAATAATATACACATGCAGTTAGCAGGCCAAAAAATACCATTTAAATATCAGACAACACTGTTATCTTCCTAAGCTCAGTTAAAATCAGCTATCTTTCAATGTAATCTTTCTATCTTTTAATGTAATCTTCTAAGTAAACCCAAAGTTGTTGGTTCGTAATCTGGCGACCACTGATCCAGATAAGCAAGTGCAACTGTTCCGTCATTAATCAGATCACAGGCTCTTTTCCTAAACCATTCGTAGTCTGGCCATTTCCCCAATTCCTCGTTCTCTGTTGTCTCGCCGTTTGCAGATCCAAAGTGCGCCCTTTTATCTGATGACGACCTAAAAAAATTCCGCTAAAATGATAAAAACGTCTCATTTGATTTCACGTGAACACAGAAGACACGGATCGTTGATTGCTTGATTTGTTTGGCGGCATTACTTCGACATCATAATTTTGGGAAGAATTAGCATTTTTCCAAGAACTAGGATTGGCAACAACTATATCTTATGGTAACACAAAAAATGTGGAGCCTTCTTATTTCACTTGATCACACTTGACTCTTCCAATGTTTCTAACTTGTGATTTCCAAGTTATTTCTCTTGTTTAGAGCATAATTTGGTTTCTCCTGAGCATAACCTTCAAACGTTTACTCTTTTTTCAGATGGGCGAGGGTGGCCGGAGCGAGAAGATGGGCCTTCTGGGCGCCATCTCCTACATCATTGGAAACATCGTCGGCTCCGGAATCTTCATCACACCCACTGGCATCCTCCTACAAGTACAATCCGTTAGTTCTTAGCCTCTCAAGATTAAGTGTTTCTCTCGGAATATTAACAACGGAGTTCCAAAATGTTCGCAATCCGTGTTATCTTTCGTTGCAACCTCCTCCGTGCAAAAGAAGTCGTACGCAAAAGAATTCGCAACGCTGAACTTTTTATGATCCGATAAGTGGTGGTGCATTGCTGCCAACCGCCACGTGACAGCCGGTAGGAAATAAGCTGGCGACAATCTCATTTACAAGGCACAGGGCAAATGGGGAACAAAATGAGATAGAACAGTAGGAAAAAGAAGGATGGAAAAGACGTAGTGTTTCAGGTGGGAATGTCTCTGATCATCTGGATCGCCTCCGCCCTCATCTCAATGCTGGGTTCCTTCTGTTACGTCGAATTGGGAACGAGTATTCGAATGTCCGGCGGAGACTTTGCTTATATGTGCTTTATGAAATGGTTGGTTGAAGTAAAATCAAATTAAAGGATCTCCTCATTGCAGGTACCCAGTGGCCTTCGCTTTTATGTGCATTGGTTGCACTATCAACTACCCAGCCACTCTAGCCATCCAAGCACAAACCTTTGCAGAATACGTCTTTCGTGTAACACATTTTCCTTATTTGTGGAATATTGTTGTTTCAGGGGTTTGAGGTAGAAATGGACCCCCCATCTGAATTTTGGGCCAAGAAACTCCTGGGATTTGCGCTCATTTGTCAGTTTCTTTCTTAACATTTTCAAAAAGGGTTTCTTTTAGGGATCCTTTTGTTCCTAAACTTTTTCTCCCTGAAGACATTCGTCTCTCGTTTCCAAATCATCGCCTCGATCGCAAAGGTCGTCGCCACTGGATTGGTTATTGGAATTGGATTCTACTACCTCGCTATTAAAGGTATAACTTTAAAAAACCCAATATATAAACATAATTCAGGAGAAACTCAGAATTTGCAACATCCATTCCAAAACACAACACTGAATCCGGGGGCTGTTGTGCAGGCTCTCTTCGCTGGTCTCTACTCTTACGATGGATGGGACATTCTGAACTTTGGAGCTGGGGAATTGGAGAATCCGAGAAGGTTTGTGCTTGCACAAAATGAACACGGATTGGGGGAGAAGTGGTCTTTCTGAACCTACGTAGTGGGCATTGTGCTGATTTACGACCTTTATTCGATGAAACACCAGTCCTGTGATTGTTGTCAGGAGCCAACCCAACCTATTGCAGAAGAGGGGAGAACCATACATTAGTTAGTTCATTTCAGAAACATGCCTCTGGCCATCGTAATCGGAATGACCTGCATTGCTCTGATCTACGTAGCCGTCAATGTCTCCTACTTTACAGTTCTTTCCGTTGCTCAGTTGGAATCCTCGAATGCCGTAGCAATGGTAGCTATCTCTTCTTCCTGATCCACCCCTCCTTCCAGACCTTCGCCAACGTGGCCATTCCCACCTGGTACTACGTGATGCCCATCTTTGTTGCAATCCTTCTCATTGGATCTCTGAACTCCACCATGTTCTCTGCCAGTCGGTACGTTATAATTTGCATTTTAGAAAGGGAACTTTAAAACACGCATGAATTGCTTTCAGGTATCTTCAGGCAGTGTCGAAGCAGGGTCATCTGCCATCGGCGATCAGTGGAATCAATCCGATCAGCGACTCCCCCAGGGTGGCTCTTTTTGTACACATCCTCATTGCCATGGGAATTTCTTTCGCCGGAGATCTGGATAATCTTATTAATGTAAGTAGGAAGAGAGAGAGAGAGAGAGAGAGAGAGAGAGGGAGAGAGAGAGAAAGAGAGAAAGATACCTCTTACCATTAGCTTTATTTAAATGTCCTATTTCAGTACGTGGCCTTCGCCCAATGGTCTCAGCGTGCTGTCACAATGGGAGCCCTTATTTGGATTAGATTCAGGTTCCCCAAACTTCTTCCTTCTGTCTACAGTATCTTTCCAGACACATAAAAGTGCATCCTGAGAAGATCAGAATGCCCATAATCATGCCAATCCTCTTCTGTTTCGTCTGTTCCTCTCTCGTAATTGTGAATATCGTCAGTGACATCCAATCGGCCGGCGTAGGACTTGGTTAGTTGCATCATTCCAACAGCTTCATTTCGCGATTTAAGGAATCTTGGCGGGAGGAGTTGTCATATTTTCTATTTTCGTCTGGGAAAGAGCACTTCCATCGAGAACTGGCTACAAGAGGGTGACCACTAATATAAACGGTGAGACAAACACAATTTGGATTCTTCGAACTCTCCCTCATTTGGCCAAAAAATAAAATTATTTTTAACTTTCAGAAGAAACGACTGCATGGGCGCAGATTGTATTCGACGTAATGCCAGAAGTGGGAGGCGAAGAGGACGCGGGAGAAGCCATCGGAGAAGGCAGTCGGGTGGCGCCGGAATCTCCCCCTCCTCCCTACGACACCCCTCCTTTGGAGGCCTGGGGCGAGGAGGACGACAAATCGTCTCAGACGAGACTGTGAATATCTTGTACATAAAACACGGGCTAATAAACAAATTATCAACGTTGTATTGATAAGAACAGAGCAACAAGAGCAGACGCCAGTCAACAACGTGCGACAACAAGTGCGGGTGTGGCCATCGGCGATTTGGGCAACAACTGCGGCAACTATATTTGTGTTTTAGGGAAGAAATAAAGAAAACCACCGGAAGAGGACTAGGCCGCTTGGGGATACGGTAGAGATGGAGCACACTTATACACACTGTGGCGCTGGTCTTAGAGAAAACCCCCGTTAATTAGAAGAAAGAGAACGATAAAAATGGGATCAGCGAAGAGAGAGAGGCTAAAACGGCGGGAAATGTGCGACATAGACAAAATATGACTAAGATATTGAACACAACAAACGAATTAAATAGGATAGGGGCACATTTCCCGGACGGGGTGGAGGGTTTTAGCGCTTCTGGCCCTGAGCCAATCCGATAGTCTCGATCTCGCCCTGATTGACTCTGTTGGGATCGCCGGTGGCACGGAAGCCAAGGCACGAGCCGTCCACGACCAGACGCTGGCCCTGAAAAAGCAACGTATTCGAACGCCTGATTGAACACGAAATGTGCCAACAATGTGTCGCTAATTCAGTGTAGCAGATCTAATGCCAAACGCATAGCTTAAAATGTAGAAGTTTATCACCTTGCCCTTCTTCTTCTTGCCATGTCCGATGGTACCCGAGCCGGTACCCGCCTTACTAGCACTAGAGAGATCCTAAACAAGTCATATCCACGAGGAATAATACAAAAACTAACATCTTTGTCCGTATCGCTGCGTTTGCGAGACTCGCTACGCTTCTGGAGGTACTCTTTGACGAATTCCTTGACATTCTTCGCCGAGCCCATGTAGCCCTCGACGTAGTCGTCGACTTCGTTCGGGTTCTCCACGCTCTCCAGGAACGAAGCGAGAACATCCGCATCCACAGTGGAAGAGATCTCCTTCAGTCGCTTCACAACCCACGCAGTGAAAGAATTAGCCTGAATATACCGTACTCAAAGATCTCAAGCCCATCCTACCGGAGCCTTGGTGTTCTTGGCAGCAGCCGGCTTGGCAGGAGAGGCGGCGACCACCTTCTTGGTCTGAGCAGCGGGAGCCGGCTTCCTGGCGGCAGGGGCAGCAGCGGGTTTGTTGGCGGCGGCGAGGGAAGGCCCGTCCCAGAAGGGAGAGGGAGTGGCGACCTGGACATAAACGATTAAGCAGAACCCCTAGAGAGTACCTTGGTCTCGACCCCAGCACCTCCCCAGGCGGGCTTGGAAGGTCCCTTGGAGGCAGTGCCACCCGGCTGAGTCCAGGAGATGCGCTGGGAGGCACCAGACCACATACCCGACTGCATGCTGACATTCGAGGCTTCCTGCTGAAACGGAGGAATTTCATTATTCCTCAGGAATACGAACCTCTTTTTTGATTCTGGCGAGCTCCTTCTGTTCGGCGGCAATCTGCCTCTCCTCCTCCTCCTGAATCTCCCTCAGAGTTTTCTCGCGGGGAGCATTCTGAGCAGCATTCCAGGCAGGAGCAACAGCTAAAATATGCTTAAAAACCCCCTTGTCTCCGGATACTTACC
This sequence comes from Oscheius sp. G VE-2021, assembly GCA_022343465.1. Lineage (NCBI taxonomy): Eukaryota > Metazoa > Nematoda > Chromadorea > Rhabditida > Rhabditidae > Oscheius > Oscheius sp. G VE-2021. The sequence goes on from JAJQXH010000058.1 coordinate 577,012, forward strand.
CTTAGCAGCTTTCTTAGAGGTGGCCTTCTCCCACGGACCTTCGAGCGATTCGGTGGGAGAGACCTGTTTGGGAGAGCTCTGAAAAAGATAAATAAGGGATACATGGGAAATGACGTACACTCCAAGCGTCCTCAGTGGTGTTGAACATCTTCTCGACCTCGGCGGCAGCCCTGCGGTTAGCTTCCTCCTCCTAAAGCGCTATTTGGGTTAAAGGACAATTACAGTACTTACAGCAGCCCTAGCGGCGGCCTGCTGAGCGCGGATGCGAGCGGCGTCCTCCTCGGCCTTCTTCTGGAGCTGCTTGCGGTGTTCCTCAGCAGCGATTTCAGCACGCCTTAAAAGAAACGGTAAATGCACCGATGCGGGCCTACCTCCTTCGCTCCTCCTCGTCCCTCTTCTTCTGTGTCTCAGCCTCCTTCCTCATCTGCTCCTCCTCTCTCTTCCTCTTTTCCTCCTCCTTCTTCCTCTGCTCCTCCATCTGCCTAGCCAACTCCTTCTGCTTCTCCTCATTGATCTTCCTCTGCTCCTCCTCCCTCTTTCTCCTTTCCTCCTCTTCCCTGGCGTTCTTCTCGGCCTCCAGCTGCTGAACCTTCTGAGCCAACTCCAACTGCTCCATTTCACGGCGCAGCCTCTCCTGTTCGAAGAGACGCTTCATCTCCTCCTCCCTGGTGCGATAGGCCAGTTCTTTCTCCCTCAGAGCCCTCTCCGTCTCCTCCGCCTGCCTTTGCGCAGCCTGCATCAGCTCGCGATAGTGGGCCTGCGTCTCCATCTCCAGACGATGGGCTTGCTTTTCCATCTCCAGACGGCGAGCTTCCTCCATGCGACGCGCCTCCACCTCCATGTGCTGAAAGAAATGAGTCATTCTTGACAAAAAAGAAACAACCCATCCGCAAGGTTTTCTACTTGAAAAATAAACACGTCAAATAACGCGCAAACTAGTCCCATCGCTGATTTCTACCTACCTTGGCGTCGAAGGCAGCCCCAAAGTTGGGTCCGAACATGGACGGGTTGTACATGGAGCTCAGCGGGTCATTCCACACGCTAGTTCTGGAAATCGGCCTTTGTCTACAGGTAAACAGTGATCTTAGTTGAGCGCAAAGGACCGGGCCGTAAAAGCGGCCCGGAACACATATAACGGTAAATTGAAAAAGCAGGGAAAACCGTCGAAGCGCCTCACCCGAAAATATTTCCCCCGAAGCCAGCGGTAGCGGCGGAAGGGACGCCGGAAGGGAAGGGGAAGGCAGGGGACTGAGGCTCCTTGTATTCGAAGGGGGTGACGTTGCCATTGATCTGCTTCAGTTCTCCGAGGGACTTGTAGTGGTGGTCCTCGGCCCTCCGGAGCTTCAGGTTGTCGGCGAAGTAGCCCATCTTGAACCAAGTAACCATCTGGTCCTGCAACGAAAGATTGACAGAGAAATGACTAGAGCCAAACCTTCTTGAACGGACCCCTCTCCTTCTCGGAAGGATCCAAGTAGTAGAATTCCGAATTGGTAGGGGCGGCGGTTGCGGTCGGAGGCATTGCAGGAGCAGCGCCGGGAGCCTGAGACGATTGAGCGTAGGCAGCACCTCCATACGGAGGCTGAGCAGAGGTCGACTGGACCTCCGCCTAAAGCATGGATAGTGATTGGAGCATGTTTGCAACTGACCTGGGAGACGGTGGGGCGCCAGGTAGGAGCGGCGGGAGCGGAAGTGTTGTGGTCACGGGGGTTCGAAGGGTAGCGAAGGGAGTCGGTCTGCGGCTGACGGTATCGACCGTCGTCGTCGAAGGAACCTCCGGCCGGATCATCACTGAAAGGGTAGATTCAAATGTTTTATATGGTGTCATCTGGGAAGCAAAACCATATAGGAAATCCGTATGTGAGAGGTGACGTTGAGTGATAGTTTACTTACGCCTTCTCGGGCTCCTCTCCGTCGTCCATCCATTCGGGCATCGTGTTGGTGCTCTCGCTCTTCGTCGCATTAGCAGTCAGATTCTCCTTATCGTTGTTTCCCCAAGGAGTTTCTGAATCAAAGGTCTAACAGGTTCCCCATTTAACCACCGACCCTCCTTATTCCAAGCATTCGAGTTCTGTCTTCCGAACTGTCCGGGCCTCTGCCATCCACCGTCGGTTCCATTCGTCGGTTCCGCTCCCTCTCCCTCTTCACTCGTGCTACGAAGGCGGTTGCGGGGGCGGTCCTTGGGATCGCGGGGGTCGTAGAGTCCCTGGGCGCGGGAGTTCATAGCCGTCACGCTGCCTCCGCGGGCAGTCGCCGTGCCACCGCGGCCACGATACGCTGCAATCGCCGTCTTATCTCCTTTGTCCTCTGACCACTGACCGAACTGCTTGCCGTAGGGACTGGTGTTGTCGTCCGGCTGGGCCACAGGAGGACCTCCCCTGCCCAACGAACGGGTCACGGAGCCACCGCGGCCATTCGTACCCGGAGTAGTCGGCTGAGAAGTGCCCCTTCCTGGAAAATGGGAATATACGAAGTATGGAGAGGAAAATACGTTTGGTTGTAGTTCTGATACAATTCCGGAGTCCAAAATAGATTTCTGAGAACGCAAGCAATACTTCCGTTATACTGATACAATCCCGCGAAAGAAATGAATTCTTATTTTTTTAAACACAGCGGAACATGCTTTTCTCAGCATAGACTGAGTTAGATATTAAAACTTTAAAACTCTGAACTATTCGAACTTCTTAAAATCGATTTTTGGTTTTAAAATGAGATTCAGTGTTCAGCATAAACGAGCTTTGTCTGGCAATGACAGTAATATTTCGATTCATCGAAACGTGCTTATTTCACTTTCCCACGAAATAGGCCAGACTAACCCCAGGAACTGGTGTTCTTGACGGGAGTCCATCCGTTGTTGCCGGGCGGCGCCCTGGTCTGCGGACTATTAGGTCCTGCAGCGCCGTTGGGGTTAGGCGACGTGGCGTTGGCCTGTCCAATGACGTTGATTCTCTCGGCGGCCGTCAGGGAAGACATGGCTTTCGAGGAGTTAATGTTCGGCTGGAGGCGCTGGAAAAGGGAGGTTAAATGCCAGGATACAAGGAACCTGTTCGTGTTCCGAGAGCTGCGAGAGAGCGAGGGGATCGCGAGCATCAGCCACGTAGAAGGGACAGTTGCCAAGACCGACGGGAGGACGAGGCATCTTCGGCGCCAGCGAAAGCACCTCCTCGCGACCGTAGCGGTTCTTAGAAATCACCGGTTGCGACAGGTGAGTCTCCTGCAACGAAGCGAATGTTGTAACAGTCAAAGTTTAAAAAAATGGGTTTTGCCCATTTTCGGTTTTTCGCAGAGTTGGGAAGGGTTTACTAATTGAGACGGCCAGAGTATAGCGTCTTTCCGGATTTCTCTTATGAACTGTAACTCGCACGCAAGAACTAAAACCTGAAGCTTCGTCCGGAGCTATCCAAAGACAAAGAAATGTCTGATGCAATTCATCCACGAACCAACAAATTCTCGAAATTGGAGTAAGATATGGACAGAATAAAAACTGACCATATTGACACCTTCGTCGTTGGTGGAGACGCGAGGAGAGGAGTTCACACCACCTCCGTGGAAGGCGGAACGAATCCTAAAGGAACGAATCAAAATGAAAAAAATATGAACGAACCAGGATGGATTGAAGTTTCTCTGGGAAGCAGAGTCGGCATGGGCAGCAGTAGCAGAAGACATTTTGAGTAGTTCAACTATAAAGGAATTTATGAGACGGTGGGGGCAAAACTAAGAAAAATCAAGCGGATGTGACAATATAAACAGAATTATGCAAAAGAAAACATAATTAGACCTTATTAACATTGTAAGAAAAATAAAAATAGAGGTAGAATTTAAACTTTGATGAAAACTAATCCAAAACTTTAATTATTGGCAGCTTGAAAGCTCCAATCGGTTTATTTAAACAGTGCCATCGTATTACATTATTTACGGAAAGGTTCGATCGCGAAGGAACCTTGAAATGCAGGAAAGGCAGAAAAAAGTTCAAATTCAAAATTCAAATTTGCAGGCCCAGGCCTAGTATTTCCGTGACAAAAAGGCCCTTCATTGTCAGATTTAGGCATGGAACCTGTCCTAAACTGGGGTATTTTCCATTTTTGAATTTTACGCAATAGAAAATACGAGAAGAAACGTCCGACCCTCCAATGAACGGCAGTAGGATAAGCGGCTGCAAGGGCCTATGGGCTCGACCGCGCCGCAGTCAGATCGTACGCGACGCGCCTGGACAATCGAATGGAGCGCAGTTTTGAATGGCAAAAGTTCAGAGGGAACAAAATGACAGGCACAATTTATCTGTCAGTTTACGACTTTGTTAACTTTAAAAAACACAAAAGAAGAAACTGGTCCAAGAAACTAATCAAAACATTATTCCACCGAACGTCCCTTGAAGTGGGTTTTGCTGAACACGTATAACGAAACCTATATTTTAAAGCACAGCTAAAATTATCAAAACAATTTTGGAATGCTGATCAAATACCTATTCAAATCAATCTCAGTCGGTATAAGACACTGTCTCTAAGTTTTGAGACTTTGCCAGTTGAATTGTGACTTCTCACTAGATTAAGTTTGCACCCGAGGTATTAGCTCAGGGTATCACAATTCGATTCTATAATTAGAATTTCGCTTTGTGCACAATATAGGATAAAAACATCTTTCGCAATAGTTTTGTCTGTCTGCGCGCGGCATATGAATGAGTCACAATTACAAGTCCGGCACACGTGCGCCTTTCTTTGGATCGCCAGCTGCCCTTTGGAGAGAGCCATTGCGGGTGAAACTATGGGGGACGGCAATTGAAACAGAATGTTTAGTGACAGAAGGAGTTAGAGACACACACAGATAGATAGATAGATAGATAGAGAGAGAGAGAGAGAGCGAGAGAGAGAGAGAGGAAGAGAGAGAGAGAGAGAGAGAGAGAGTCGTGCCTAAGGCCTTATGGTATAAGACTACGTGATTCTGACGCAGCGCAGCGTATTCCCTTTATAAGGCGAGGGAGAGCCTCATTCCCTCATTTTCAACTGCTTCGCCTTCGCTTTCGGTGGATTCTTTGTCATATTCTACAGTTTGATGTCTCATAAAACTCTCTTGTTGCTGGTGACCCTCCCTTCCTCCCAATCCAATGCCTCCTCCTTCAGCTCTGCTGCAGCATCGTCTACGGATTTCTCGAATTTCCACTCAACACAAAGTCCAAGGATGCTACAAAGAAACAGGCCTTCAAAAGACGCAATGGGAACAATGGGGAAGTAGACGTGTGGCCTTCGGATAGCTGTGGAAGGGGAATGACCGTGCATGTGTCGACCCTTGCCTCTAGTTCAAAAATCATCGAACTCACGTAGGAAATGAAGAGATCGGATCGAAATGAGGGATTCAGGTGTCTTCCGAGGATGAACAGCATCAATCACTTCACATCCAACGCAATCGGACGATTGGACGGCATGTTTTCTGGAACATGCCCCTTGTGAGAGTGGAAGGGTGGCGGAGAAGAAGGAATGTTTCAGGGGATCGATCATGGAATGCAAAAAATCCGACGCTGAAGGAAAAATCTGCAAGGATGGCAGCATGAAACCGATGACTTCGGCTTCCCGTTTAGGAGCTGCTGATGTGGGGAATCTGCCAATTCTTGTAGTTGCTTGTTCAGGACAGAGTGTTCGTCACCCAGCCTGCCTGTCCCTCACCATTGGTTGTAGTACAGGAGATCGAGGTTCAATTCTTGAGCCAACCCCCGAAAATGAAGGAATTCCAACTTTTGGGAGGCCAAGGCGCGCGGGATCTGATAACTGGGCAACAATTCCAGAAAGACATTGTGGTGAGCAAGAACTGCAGATGTTCTTAGACTGAGCATTCAGGTGAAACCGAAGGCTATGCCAAATGCGGCTATTTCCGTGGAGGGCGACGACTACCTCCCAGGAAAAAGTTCTTTGAATTACCAGACAACGCATCAGTGCGGAACGAAATGCCAATACGGACAAAACCATATTTTCCCCGTTCCTGATAATAGTGATTTTGAATATGTCCTCTACCCGAGCGTCCGATGCCGCTGGTTGGTTCTATCAAGAAGATCAAGAGAATATGCGTCTTTGTTGCAGGGTTCGTTTGTGTTTGAAGGCGGAATACAAGGATGTCAATGCCCCCGGAACGGTCTCATGCGAGGGTGGAAAGAAAAACGCCTTGGTGTTTTTGATCAAAAACGGAATGGTCTTCTACGGCCTCCACAAGACAGGATACGTACTTCCGATAGAACAGGGACCGCATATCTCAAGGATTCAAATTGGACGAGAGAAAAAAGAATACATTCACGTAACCACTTAGAATACCGCAAGATCGCTAAATTCTTGTTTCAGATTACAACGGGAATGAGGGAACGCATAGTTGTGCCGGGACACAACACAAGAAAGGTGTGGCTGCAGGCGTCTTCAGATGAGTGCTGGGGCAACTACCTCGAAATTGTGAGAGGAGAGAAGTAATGGCTTAATTGGATGTTTAGGGAGGGGAAGGGAGGGTCCTCGATCCGAGTAACCCATCACTAGTGGAATATGAGCAATACAATGGAAGGAATGGCACTATTCTTGACAATGTTAATGAACAGCAATTGGGAACTACAGTAAGTGTTAGTTCTAGAGTAAATTTATTTCTTCAGACGGAACCTACTCAAGATCCGGATGAGGGTTTTGAGACCGCAGAGACAGAGGCGCCGGATAACAATCCATCGCTTGCTGTAGTCCCACTCACAACTACAAATAAAAATGATGAAGAAGCCCAACAAGAAGGTTGGCTGACGTGGGCCATCTTCTACGGTTTCCTGGCGGGCACTGCTTCTGGATTCCTTATCTGTGCCCTCATCTTCTTCCTCGCGAGACGATCCATCTACCAGGACTGGTACCGTGGAATGTACAATCGATACCACACGGATGCCTCTGGAATAACGGGGGCAGGAGCCTATGGAGACGAAACAAATGCCACTCGTAGGAGAATGAAATGGAGGAAATGAAAGATGTTTCAGACTTTACGGTAGGAGCGACGACTGCTGGAGATCAGGGAGTGTCTATCACGGCGACTCCGACGGGCACAGAGACGGCGGCCACGACGACACAGACACCCTCGGCCATGACTCCTTCTGAGTCTAAGGACACGGGAAATCAGATGAACAACACGATGATCACCATGTAGACAGAAACATAAACACGGATCACACATTTTAGTATCTTTTTATTATTAATCTGTATGCATTGTTGCTACTTTTCCTTGTATTTGAGGCCCTCTGATCCTGAATTTGCCTTTGTTTTCCTATTCTACCTGAAAGAAACTAGTTTGTTTTCCTGCTTGAATTTCATTCTAGTCGTGGGTTCCTTTGATCTCGAAGTAACCAAAGCGCTGTTAAACGCGGCGGAACGGTCTGAACCCCTTCGCATTGCTGTTCCATGTTTGCTTAGCTACGACCTCCCCAGCAGAAATGGAGAGAAACATGGCATCGCGATTCATTTTTAGTTCTAAAACCAAGTTACAAAGAATTATCAGGAATCAACTTGAAGAAATGTCGTAATTGTGGGGTAATAATGTCCTTAAAACGCAGGTTCTAGTTAGAATATGTTTGTGTCGAGTGGTGACACGGTCACCAAAGTTCACCCACTGGCCGCACATTCCGCGGCGGAATTGTTTCAATGAAGTGCTTAGAAAAGGAAACCACCCGCAGAGTGATGACTGAGAATGTAATGAAACCTGAACGCATTCATGGAGCCATCGTGACCAGCTCAAAAGAACAAAACGGGGATTGTATGGATGAAGGAGGAAGAAGAACACAAACCACAAATACACTTTAGTTCTTGTAGAAAGAAGGAGAATTGTCTGTAATGCTTTTTCTTGTTCATATTAATTCTCCCAATCCCAATGTGATCCACTTTCTAATTACAACTGAACTGTATGCAAAGGACTGAACTAAACTTATAAATAAACTTCAATCATTGTTTTGTTGCCGTGGTAGTCTGCTGTCGAATACTACATTCAGAAGCCTTTAACTTCAACAGTCGGTTGTCTCCCTGGTCCAGTGCCGTATCCCCGGGGTCTCCCCATTGGTCACTCCGTTCCCCGTGCTTTCCCGTCGTTTCCTGTATTTCGGGGATCACGTGGTTGTGATGACAGATCGTGCCCTTGGTATTTGAAATATAGCGCCGGTGATTGAAATCGGCACGCGAAATCCAACTCCACGCCTCCTCCGCTCAGGAAACGGAAGGGTGGTCTCAAATGGGAATACGCACTTTGTTGCAGGGACACCTGTAATCAGAAGTAAGGAAAGTGGCAAAAAAGTGTTAAGAAAGGTTTCCTTTGATACATTTAAAGGGACAGTCACGGTTGGCTATTTTGCATATTAAAAAAATGCTAAATTGTCTCGCGCACTCCTCATTTCCCTCAATGTCTCATTCAAATTTGAATGCCACTAAACGCAGGACACATTGACCGTCCGGGCCATCCGCACTTTCTGCGGATGGAAACCCGAAATCGGCTACTTGGATGCTGAATATCTCAAAAACTAGGGATTTCCGACATAAGGTCCCAAAAAGTTTTTTGTACAGCTGAATTTTCTCTTTCATATGAGACAAAGTTGCAAAAGCCGCCTGACTGTCCCTTTAAGTCAATCCGCTATTTTGTCCACCACCCAGCTTCTTCCATTTTGCTATCGGACCTACCATCTTGGGTTTGAAATAGAAAAACAAGTTATATCACACGATAATTATGTGTAACAACGTGCGTAGTATCATCCTTGTCAAGTGGTCGCGGGTTATTCGCACAATGAAAGATGAGTTTACGCAACATCGATACGATCATCATATTCTTTGTTCATTCCATACGATATGACAACCAAGGCAATACTGAAGGACTATAATACCAGAACTTGACTTCCTCATGCCATTGTCATTGGTTGTTATACCTCTCGCCAAACCTAGTTTTTCAAAAAATGCTAATTTGTGCCAAAATTATGATGTCGAAGTTAGAAATTCTAACTTCGACATCATAATTTTGGCACAAATTAGAATTTTTCCGAGAACTAGGATTGACAACAACTATATTATGTTTCAAAAAAACTTCTGGGAAATCGCATTTTCCCAGAATCCTCTCTGCCCCTTCACCCGTCTATTCGTTTCTTTTGGTCTCCTCCTGTCAACAACCCAATCGGCTCGTGTCCTCTTTGTCCTGATACCCACATTTTCCACACTCCTTTGACGGATTTCGGGGTTATTTTCACGAAAAAAAACTCGGTTCCACCCAAATTCCTCCCAAATTCGGGAGTTCGCACTGGCAGACGGCGGCTATCAATCCGCGCAGTCATTGTTCGAATCAATCAAGACACGCCGGCTTTTTGCTTCTGTTCTTCGCATTACAGTAGAGAGAACCGGCCGGGAATTCAAGGGAGCCCGAAAATAGTTTTATCGACTATTATCAGCCCTGCGACCCACCACTCGACGCCATGGATCAACAGAAAACGTGGGTCCTTTCATTTTCAGAAACATTTCTCAAGAAGGATTAATATGAACGGGACTCAAGTGTTCCGATTCAAATTTGCATTCTTCAGAATTCAATAGTTCATGAACTACTTCCCCGTTACAGTATTTGAATTGAATACCCAATACTATTTCCACTGAAAGAATGCATTGCGGTTTGTCATTCATTCAATTGATCACCCAAATTGTCACCAAAACCAAAAATCCAAATTGTTCCATGTGGCTTGGGCGACTATACACAAAAATCATCAAGTGTTTACAAATCAAGTTTTTTATTTCCTTTAAAAACCCTCAAGATCAAAGTTTATTTGAAAGTTTACACATAATGGGTGAGACTGTGGGGTGCCAAAGACAACCTCAATCTCAGATGGAAGACTTGTTTTCACTGATAACACTGGCAAACATGTGATATTTGAATAATTTACGCATTGAAGTTTTGTGTGTTTTAGTTTAATGTTTGCAGTTTAATTTCTGAGAGTTCTTCTTCAATTCACGTTCCTCACTTAGCTTTGTATTTGCACCAACCAGCGGAAATGGTTTTCTCAGGCACGACCCTAAATTTGTCCTCTAATTCTTATGGATGCTTTTCTTTCAATCTGTCCATATACTTCCGTAACCTGAAAACCCCAAAAGTTGCCTTTGCCGGTGACCTCCGATTGGAGGTGCGAAAACTGTTGAGTTCAATGTCCAAGTGCATAGTTCAGCTTCTTTTCTGAATCCCATTCTCCTCGGCCCACTGCCTCTGCTCTCTCTCCTTTCCCCATACTATTTCTCTTCCGGTGGCGACAGGTTCCGTCGATCGCCCGATTAACCTTTTGAGGGCCTTGTCGTTTTCCGCCCTATCGATGGCACACACATACAAATAGATCCCAGACACCGCAATCCTTTCTTTGTCGTTTGGTCCCGACGCGGCGACCTATCAAATTACATGGAGGAAGAAAAGTTCAGGTAATCAATACATATCCGTAGTTTACTATAGTTTAAAATGATTTTAAAGAATATCTGTATTAGTTATTTATCCTTTTTTACATTGCATAATCTGCTACTCTCTGGGAAAATTTGATTTTTTGGTCTCTAACCGCAGTTCCATCAAATGCCGACCGTTTCCTGGGATTTATCGTCGTTTTCCCCTTTCTTCTGCAAATGGGGCCATAGCTTAGTTTCACTAAAGCGGTATTACAACAAGGAATCGGCAGACAGTTCACGTGTCAGCTTCGAACGGAAACTGTGGTGACAGCCGGGTGGAGCGGAGCATAACTCGGCTGAAAAACCACGCCACGGTCACACCAATTGGCACCCTCGGTGTCACTTCTGATACGGACGGAACACGGGGAACAGGCGGATTCACACATCAACATCACACCTGCATCGACCCTTAGATCTCTTACTTAGATCTGTGATATCAGGAGAATTACCATTAGACAGCTAGGAATGTTTCGACGGAGTCTCTGAACTGGCTTTTTCAACTACATGACTTACATTTAAGATAGTTTTCTAGACTTTAAATTCTTACGTTTTGGTTAAATGAGTTTTTGAAGCCTTGCCGTAAAATTTTAATATCGATGCAATCAAAGTTTGAGCAAATATTTGTCTGCGATTGAGAGTCTTCCTTCTGAGAACTACCCCTGAAATTGACACCATAGATTCAGAATGAAGCATTAGAGAAGGTCACTGGAAAATAGTAAAAGTCCAACTAGAGACTAATATCTGGTTTCTGAATTGCTTCCTTTGGCGCCCATAACTCTCCGCTGATGTAATGTATGTCGACGACCGTTCTATTTTCGGCGCTATCCCTTCCGCCCAAAACAGCACTTGATGCAGCACACGCGGTGGGACACTTACTTGGAACAGTAGCAATGGGGTTAGGCACAAAATGTTCATATTTATACTGCAAAGTATCAATTATTTCATCTTTCTGATAGTAAGGCAACCATTCAGTTTCGTCTATTGTTTGTCTCCATTTGTTCCTCTTATCTTCTGTTGTTTCTTCCTTTGAGGGCTTCCCTGACAAATACAGCTGGTGGTTTGAACTCACCAATTGGTCATACGAATTAACGGACAATGACTTTGAGAAGCGAATATTTGGTCCAAATCAGTGAGATTAACTTAATACACTCCTGTTTAGCCGAATAATTTCAAGGTCTCCAGGTTCTCATTAATTTTTTTTGAAAGGATACTTAGTCAAGTAGTATTAACCCAATGATGACGACATTGTGTTATAGGGAGATTGTAACACTAAATAATTAGCGATTCCCTCGTTTCATCTCCATTTGAGACTGGAGTTTTCACTTTTTCGAAAGAGAAGACTGCTTCCTCCGCCAAGGCGAAAGGCATCTATTTCTGTCGACCGTAGTTATTGGCTAAGTGGCTTTTCCTCTTCGACAGCCGATCCGGTGCCAATTTACGACCAGCCGCCTTCTTGCCATGTTCACATCTAAGCATGCGCCATCTGCTGCAGGGACTCCTACAGGCTGCCACAGTGTGAGAATTACCCTTTTACTCCAATTTCTTGCCTATAAATGTAAATTTGTGAATTGTGGGAAACATGCCAAAGCAATCCACTTGATCATGCCATTCGTGTCCTCCATCGCGAGGTCTCCGTGGAACTCTGGGCTGTCCTTTGTCGAAGACATAGACAGATTCCGATTTCTGATCCCGTTTTCTGTCGGAAGGCCGTTGAAAAGGAATTCATCAAAGAAAATAATAGTACGCAGTGTAATGGACGAAGAAGGGCGGAAGTCGCCTACTTTCAACAAAACATCTCAAAACAAACCCAGTTTACTCCGTTTTTAAATAATTTGCATTTTTTGCCATTTATCAAAAATACACTTTATGCTCTCGGCCTGGTTCATTTCACTGGTTGGTGCACTATAATTTCGGCAGCCGTACGTGAAGTTCAGTAAAAGATTAAAATGGGGTTTCCTGCCCCGAAATGCAAAACAATCTAATTTTGAACTTTCCGCTATCCTTGTTCTCAAAGTTAGTTTAGCCAAGCAGAATTGGTTTTGGATGAAAAAGACAACAATGGCTTGAACTCGGCCAAGTCATAATTTCCCTTCGAATGCCGTGTTCCGGCCGTCCAATCTGTCAGTCCCCGCCCAACGCTAATCTCCGTCTTACCCGCCAATCCAATCATTTGTTTTTCAATAAAAAATCACCCGAAAAATTAATCTTCCTTCATTTTTTTACACGAGAATTTGTAAACTTTTGCTGATGACCGAGTGTTTGCTCGGCGAAACATCGTAAATTATTCAATTTCCTTCGCGTTGCAACGACTTTTACTTGTTGAAGTTCAGGTCATTCCGAATACATTTCATTTTCATTTTTTCTACAACAAAAATGACCTTTTTCTTTGTTCCCGGATGGAAGTCACGTAAACACAGGACTCATTGCAAACAACATGTCTTTTCTAGTTATGGGAAAACAGTGCGATTTGTCATTATTTTTCAGTCGCCGCGTAGCTGAATATGCAAAACAAACAATCACTGTTTTCATCTGGTTAATTATTCAAAAACGAAATAAATACTGTTTTAAATCCTTTGTAAAGGTGAATGTCGTTAATCCTCGAATCTATTCCTGAACCCCTGCCCTCTTGCTCTCTTCCGGAATCCCCTGTTGCGCCCTCATCGGCGCTAATCCCCTGCCTTAGACCGCAAGTGGCCTGCTGTCTCTCCCTTTTCGACCAGTATCTCCGCCGAAAATAGCCCGTCCACCACGTGAACACAATGTATACCAAGTTGTAACAATATCGGAGTACGGTAATCAAGAGAAACGGAAGCTCCACCCACCGCAGACGACGATGAGCCCCGCGGCGGCACCCGATCCCCTCAGGTTTGTTTCCAGTTCCCAGGGGTACTGTAGAAAACAGGGGAAGGTACGGTAGCGACGGCGCAGCGGCGCGGGCGGCGGCGGTCGCTCTTTGTCATGCCCCGCTTCGGACTGCGCCCCCTCCGCCGCAGGTAGATTTCATCTTTAGAACAAAACAGGCTATTCGGAGGGTTTGAATGAGTGAAAACGGATTCAGTTTATGTTGTGTTGCTAACAAGAATTAACACAATGCACACCAAGCTTAGCCTAATCCCTATTGACCCATGAGTCATCTCCCACTCCTTTTCATATTTTTTCCAATCTCCACTTCTTTTTCTGTTGTCGCTCATGTTCAATCCCAACTCCTTCATCCTATTCATCCTACAGAAACTACATCTCAAACGTTTTCTGCCGTGTTTGAGTCACAATCTCACATGTTTTACTATTCGCAAACACGATCGTTCGAAGTTCAACCACCTAAATCGATGGATTTGATGTTTTAAACAAAAGATCGAAGGATGCCCGATCAATCTCCCGTTTTCTCCTCCTCCAGTCACGAGTGACCTTCATCGGCAGAATTCAACTTTCCTCTCTGAACTGTGCTGACGTCACCGCGCAGATCGATCGCTGCGGGACCCGGTTTGGTTTCCGCCAAATGTCACAGAAGGCAGATGAGACCACAGGCATCGAACACCATTGGAAATGGGAATATGCTTAGGTTTAATTTAAGTATGTGCGCCTTAAAATTGTATAAGCGGACTTAGGGTGATTTTTGTATGAAGCTAAAGTGAGTTTGGCCCATACTGTATGGGTAACCCAAAGTTGCAGAAGCACACAGTAGTCAACTCATTCTAAGCGTCCATAAATGCCTTGCTATATGTCATTAGGGCAGAAGTACTAGTTATTTTCCAGGTTCCTTTAATTGTAGAAAATATTGTCGTTACTATAAGTTTACCGGAAAGGGTGACTTTTGGGAGCTAGTGCAAACAAAGGCTACTAACTGGACTAAATGATTAGATGGTCTATTCGGCCGGATGCTATGAACGAGGAATCTAATAATAGCCGTTCCAGTCGTAGCTAAGAATATCTTCTGACCAAAGACAAACCAGAAACCCCCTGGCAATGACGTGTTCCAAGGCGAACTCGCGATCTGATCTGCGGGGGAAAACCGTTGATTCACTGCACCCATGTCCCTCTTCTTACGACACTGTCTGTTGGTTCAGGACCTATTTTTTTAAAACAATTACCTCACTACTGAAATAACCAAATACTTTTATTTTTCGTTTACAACTATTCAATATATGTGAAAAAAATTTCAAAATTCCCATGTTTACATCAATGTGGCATGTAACCTACATAAGAGAAATGAAATGCAGAAGTTTGCAACTACTGGTTCTTGATTCCATCAATTACTACTGGTTTCTTCCACTCTAATCACAGTTAAAATTTAGACAAAAACGCGTTTTTAGAGTAAAAATTCTCTTTGGAGCTTTTTAAATAGAATTGGAAACTTATGAGAACACAGCAACAGCAAAGCATGAAAAGTAGAATATGAAAGATTCGAAAGTCAAACGCCATTGAATGCTGGTTTTCAGAGCTCCAGACGACGAAGGAGTGGACGAGAGGCTGCTGGGGGAGGATGAGAGGGAGGACTATGACATGGACGACGTGCCTTCGGACGACGACACCCCCGTCTACGACGACGAGAAGACCAGGGAGACATTCGCCCAGTTCCTTAGTCGTACGTGGCCACTGAATTCCTTTCTTCATTCTTCGCAGGCCACTACCGTAACTTGGTGCATTTCTTCGTGGAGGATTGGTTCCTGAGTGGAATGCTGGGCATCATCACAGCCATCCTCTCAATCTCAATGGACGTGGCCATCGAGTATCTGCAACATTGTGAGTCGACGCAAAATGATGCGAATTACGGCAAATGGGGCTAGTTTGGCGGGAATTCACACGGATCACGCGGTTCAAATAGTTACAGAATAGTAGAATTGCGGTTAAATGAAAGGAAAGCAACTGGAAATTGGGGGAAAAGATTAATTTCTTTCTTGCAGATCGCCTAGTCCTTTACCAATGGGCCAATGGAATTCATGTGTACTACGGGTTCGTCTCCTGGCTCATGTTCATCACTTTATTAGTCTTAGCCGCTTCCTTGTTTTGTCATGCCTTTGGAAAACAGGCAGTTGGTTAGTTACATCAAATGCTCGGCTAGGCCTTATTCTCAGGCTCTGGTATCCCTGAAGTCAAAGTAATTATTCACGGGTTCATGTTGAAGAATTATCTAACCTTACGGACTCTCATAGCCAAGATTGTCGGATTGACTCTCACTCTCGGGGCGGGAATGCCGGCGGGTAAAGAGGTGAGATCTCTTTTGCGTCTTCTGAAAACCCATGTCTCAGGGTCCATTCGTCCATATTGGAGCCATCGTGGCCTCTCTCTTGAACAAAGCGACGTCTGCCTGTCAATACAACTCCTTCTTCTCAAACGAAGGCCGTCAGATGGAAATGCTGAGTACCGGCTGCGCAGTCGGAATCGCCTGCACCTTCTCCGCTCCAGCTGGAGGTTGGATCACAAGCAGTCCTTTAAATTCGTTTATTCAGCGGTTCTTTACGGAATCGAGTCGACCTCCAAGTACTTTGCCGTGAAGAATTACTGGCGACAGTTCTTCGCAACCACCTGCTCTGCTCTCATCTTCCGCTTCGCCATGGCTGCCATCGTACCCACACACATTGCCGGTACTATCCTGGCCTACTATCAGACCAACTTCCCCAACGAGGTCTTCTTGGTTGAGGAGATTCCATTCTTTGTTCTGCTCGGGTATATAAACCTCACATATGGCATTAACACCTTCTTCCAGTGTCCTCTGCGGTCTTGCCGGAGCTCTGTTCGTGTGGTTGCATCGTCGTGTGTCCATGTTCAAGAAGAGGAATCGCCTCTTCCTCTCCCTCTTCGGAAAGAGGTTTCATACCACATATAATTCTCCTACTCCTAACTTAGCCCCGTTGCCTTCACTGCTCTCATGGCCGCCGTATTCGCTATAATCACCTACCCCGCAGGATTCGGAAGACTCATTGCTGGTCATGTGAGTAGTATAAATGTTGTTTTGTCATCTCAAAGTTTAGCTGACTTTCCGTGAGACCCTCGCCGATTTCTTGGCCAACTGTACCTTCTCCCTCACCAATATTTCTGCCCAAGGCTGTCCTCCTGAGATGATTGCTCACTGGACTGGCGGAGGAACTGAGGAGTTCCATCCTCTCATGACTCTCACTTGCTACATTGTTCTTTACGTACGTCCACACTTAATTTAACAGTTGTCACATCAGTTTGTTTAAAAAAACTTAATTTTCAGTTTGTCTTGGTCTCTTTCTACGTCTCCCTCTACTATCCCTCCGGTATCTTCGTCCCTTGCTTCGTAATCGGAGCCTGTGGCGGTCGTATCTGCGGAGAAATCCTCACTCTCTGGTGGCCCGATGGTTTCCGGGGCCCCGATGGACCCCAGATCTACCCCGGTCTCTACGCCGTGGTTGGAGCTGCAGCCTACACGGGAGCTGTCACCCATTCTCTCTCCATCGCCCTGATTGTCTGTGAAACGACTGGACAGTTGTGTGCTCTTCTGCCTGTTCTCATTGCTCTCATGATTGGAAACGCCCTCTGTGCCTTCCTTCAGCCGTCTATTTACGAATCCATAATCAAGATTCAAGGATATCCCTACTTGTCAGATCTACCGCCATCGCGTATCAGGTGAGTACACGATTATTGCAGACAAGCAAGAGAATATATAACTTGTTTGTTTCAGTGTGCACACAATGAAGGTAGACAAAGTAATGGTAAAGGATCTGGTATTCATCACGAGAGACACCACCTACAAGGAGCTGAGGGATGTCCTCATTGAAACGCCATCCCTCCGATCTTATCCTTTCGTTTCTGACAAAAGTAAGTCGACAGTTTGTTTTCTATGACCATGTTTTTTAGAATCGATGATCTTGTTGGGTAGTGTTGGTCGCAAGTACCTAGTGTACCTTCTCAACAAGAAACTGGGCCCTGAGCCCAGTCTCAACCTCCACAAGAGACGCAGCCGCACTGCTTCTGAGATCTTCAACACCATCGGATCCTTCCGTTCTGGACGCAATTCCGCCGCCAACCTCAATGCCCTCGGTCAACAATTCCTCACTGATCGTCAAATCTCCGGAAACACTCTCCTCGCCCATTCGCCCCTTCATGACGACCAGGGAGAGAGAGGCACTTTGGGAACATTCCTCATGAATCAGACTGTGGAGACTCCCGTGGAACCAGTGGTAGGTTGTGCTCTGCTTTGCCACTAACCGCATTAACCACCTAACGCTTTGACTAACCGCTTCAGACGCTGTTGTCAGTGCACGAGCAGCCCTTCGTCCATGTTCAGCATTCGCTCGCCCGTCGCGCTCAAATCCTCGCCTCCAAGCTGGACCTCGACGACATTGCCATCGACTCTGCTCCATTCCAACTGGTCAAGGGAACCTCTCTTTACAAGGTTGGTTATTTTTCGATCTTCCGAACATCTGAGTGTTTCAGGTGCACACACTCTTCTCTTTGCTGGCTTTGAACCACGCCTACGTCACAGAGCGAGGTCGTCTCGTCGGAGTAGTCGCCCTCAAGGAGGTAGCTTAAGATTCGACATGCTAAGACTATCCCTTTCAGCTCCGCGAGGCCTTTAACAACATCTATTCTCGAGGAGCCGTGCCCATCGTCCCTCGCATGAGAACCACTTCACAGTACAGATTGGACGGAGGAGAGCCCCTGCCGGACAACGACGGAAGCACCGACAGTCCCCAGATCACAATTGTCATTCCCCCGAGAAACTCCACCAGTTCCTAATTCAAACCAGTCCCAGCAATCAATCGATTCCTACAGTAATCAATCGATTAGAGGCAATTGCTTATCCCGTTTTGCTCAATGTCTGGTAGATTTTAGCATAATAATCCCAGGTATTCGCCGGCTGTGATTCCCTCCCGGTACGAACATTTGCGGTTTTCCTTCTGGTTACCGGTGTAGACGAGTGTGCCTGATTTTTGTGTCCGATTCAACGATCTCAGTAAATACTTTGCCCTTGTTGACCTCCCCCTTTAATTATGCTATGTCACGGAGTTAAGATTGATAGCAGGGAAATCTCGGACCAAACTAGCTATCCTTATATACACTTGGCCGTTTCTTTCTTTTTGTTAACAGCGCAGCGTGTTAGGCAAAAATATGGTCAGCCGCATTTCCTAGGTTGGCGACCGGTGATTCGGTGAGAAGGGCGGAAATTAGCATGAACCAAAAATTTGCCATGGGGTACATTTGAAAGCTTTGCGGCCGAAGGCCGCGTAACTGTGCGGCCAAAGGCCGCCCCAGGAGTGTAGGGCCGCCGAAGGCGGGCCGTAACTCCTGGTACACAATAACACGAGGTTTTTCACAATGCAGATGTGCGCAAGACGTTTGCTTCATGCGTTATTCCTTCTAAAATACTAGTCCTTCTAATCTCAGTTTTTACAAGCACCCTTACTGGTAGTGCTGAAACATTTCTTGTGAACAGAAAGCTCTTCAAAACAGTCGCTCTGCTGCAACCGAAGACATACGAACTGTGAAAGACAACAAAGAAAACATGGAACTAGACAGAGAATTAGAACACAGTTTGTCTAATCACGCTTCATTCGTCTATTGTGCAGAGAGGGGGATGGTGATGGTGCCAGCAGGAGTGGCAGCCTTGAAGGCGGTCGCTGCGTCGGCGGCGTCGGCGGCGACTACGGCAAACTCGACGACGAGTTTGTCCTCTTTGGGGGCTCCGGCGGTGCGAGTGACCTCCAGATCGGCGGTCGCAGAAGGCTCCACGAAGCCGAAGACGGGCTTGATGCGGTATTCGTTGTTGCTGGAATGAGAAGCGTTGTCCTGGTCGAAGGGGAGCCTCACTTGGAGCTCTTGACCTTGAAGGCCAGACGGTCGGTGCCTCCGTTCGTCAGCTTGTGGGTGACGACTTCTCCGGCGGCGGCCACGGAACAGGCAGGGGGATCGGCGGTGAGAGCGGCCATCGTAGAATGAGGGAATGACCGGAGGAGGGGTATTTATAGGGGAAATGGCGCAACGCGACGGAGACTTTGCGCAGGCGAATCTCATTTGCCTAGGCTAACGAAGATTCCAGAAGAAAGACAACGTGATTTTAATTCCATCTAGCTCAATTTTATTTTGATTAACTTTATTCCTCCTTTCCTAAAGGAAAACATTTGGAGAAGGCGTACTAAATCATCGCTTCAGACGTTCATCTTCGCCACCTTTATGAAAAAGAGTTCAAGATGAACTTTCCATGAATGAGAGCAAGTTGTAGCGAGTGAGCGTGTTTTTGTCAACCATGTCACATTTCATAGAACATTTCAATCCCCCGCCGATTGTTTGTTAAATACGCGCGTTTGACCTTTCAACTATTCCGCAAACCGTTGAATAATCTTGTCCGCGAAAGGCAGTGTTATTTCGTGACAAAGGAAGTAAATGTCGGAAGAATGGTTGAGAGTGGCCGAGAGTGCAGTTGATGTCAGACGATAGCTGATGGATGGTGGGAGTTTCAGATGAACTTGTTCCCATGCCATCATCGGATGTTATTCTTCTGAAGGCAACCGACGTCAGTGACCCCCGTTCTCGCGGATGGGCGCCGGGACAAATGTATTCAGGATTAGAGGGTTCCGTTGTTTTAAGGGCTCTCTGCTGTTTGTATTTCGAACTCTCCGACTGCCGAAATACAAAAATAGCCCTGCAGACTGCACTTAAAAGTTGGGTTTGGTTTGTGCCTTGCAAGATGTTTTTATTCGATGCCTCGGGGAACCCAATGGGGAAATAAATATCCCCTTTTGTTTTCCACACCAAACGTTTTTCATTAAGCCTTTGTTAGCTATTTCTCTTGGATCAGATGTTTCTTCAAGTTCAAAGTTGGAATTGCCTCATCCCATTGTGCCTAACCACGGCATTCCGTTTACTGTAATGGCTTCCTCTTCGATCGTTTAAGGTTTACGGAAATAATGGGGCGATTCCAAGAAAGAAAGAGAAGTCAACAACTAACAAAATACATTTGTCAAAACTTGTGTTATACGCAAAAATTTAATGATTTTTATGAGTGATGTGATTTCTAGAATCCTGTCATCTCTTCATGTGACGGGTTTTAGAAAACTCTCCAAAGTTGCATATGGCATACTGAATACTAAATTAAAAATCAATTGAAATTCTGATGCTTTATCCATGTTCCCTGTACGTCTTTCCATTTTCCATGGACGTTGATTCCTTGTTTGCCCTTTCCATTGTCGCCCGCCTCTTCAATTTTTTCCTCGATTATGCAAATTCTGCTTAAAAGTCGTCTACTTCCCCTCGTGGCCGCAGTCTCCCTCCACTTCCACCACGAGAGCTTCCCTTTTGCCGAATAATCCCACACGGGGGACACGAGCCGCTTATTCCATTTGAAAGTCACCGATCTTTGCCAGTTCAATCCTTTCTCACTCTTTGTTGGTTGCTTCATTGCCACTTTGTGGTAGTACCTTTTGGTACTTACTAAGCATACAGTTAAATTTTGATTTTTTTTCGTTTAAGATATCTATAGCATTCGTATTATTTAAAAGGGAGGTTCAGCTAATTGTGGTCGTGCACACTTCGGAGAGAATAATTCGAAAGGTTTCGAATATTGAAGAACATGCATGGAAAAAGACCCCATTGCTCCGATTTGAACTCTTGCCTCTATTAATCCAGTGGTCCTTGTCCGTTGATCGTATCGCTTCTTGCGCACTGCTCTCAGCAGAGTTCATCGTTGAAAGTTAGTCGACTCTCGTCTAATCCCCGCTTACCCCCGTGATACTGTTTGCAGAGTGTCAGGAGCCTCCGTCGAGGTGTTTTGGCTGAATTAAGCCTAAGTTGCGCGCAAAACATCCAGAAGAACCCGGGTCCAACAGCAGAGACTCTGGAAATGGGAAGATCATTTTGTTTGATTTAGGTTCTCCATACACGAGGTTCAAGCAAAACCCCTTCTTGAAAAAACATTTTGTAGAACCTTCTCGTGAAAACTTAATTCCCAGTGGTCTCTTGGTATTTGTGTTTGTAGCTTCCTTCGATTAGCGTAAAATTCTTGGTTGAAAGAGCCTTCCCGCTGTTTTATGGGCAGTTCAACGAGAGCGAAAGGTCAGCCACAATCAGCGGTATCGTCCGTTGTGCCCATCCAGCCAAGGTCGCCAATCTGCACTGCGATCACATGACAGCCTGCAGCGGAGACTGAAGCCATCGGTCAGCCGAGGTTTTCAGAGACAAAGACGGCGGAGACTATTTGTGCTTTGTGGAAATCACAATCACATGGCTTCATAAGGCGTATGGGATGAATTCAAAGGCTCACGTTATAGCTAACAAAAGGTAGTATACAGTCAGCCGAAGTTAGATCGCCTTCTGCATGTTTCCTGAGTCTTACTCTATGGTTTACTACCGGCAAAAGATACAACACATGATACTGTGCTTCATGGTGTTTTTACGATCATTGCGCAATTCCAGTGTCCAAAACTTTCGAGACACGTGAGAGACCCGGAAATCAATTGCTCTTTGTTCCAAAATAAATCTAAATCAGTTTATACCGGTTTATTCAAAATGATTGTTACAGCAAGAAAAAGTCATGTTCTTTCACTAATAACAAAGAAATTCTGCCTCCAGAAATCGCAATTCCATGTTTTATTAGTGAAAGGTATGTATGTTTCAATTTACTAAACTTAGACTCAAAATTCCGAGACGTCAGCAGACCGTCAACTGCAGCGATGCGTACAAAATTTGGCTGTCACTGTTGGTCGATCAAACAAAAGTTCCGATTCGACCGCGGTTTGTGGCGTTGATTGATGAAAGATGACTGTCGAGAAACGGACAATCTTTCTTTTTATTACATGCAAAACCCAGATTGACAAGGTGGAACCCGACAGAAGGAATTTGGTCTTTTGTTTCCACACAAAAATTATGTGAGAAAGGGGTTTTGGATATTTTTTTAAACTCTTACTTGTCAGAATTGGTTCTCAAACCAGTGGACCTCCAAAGCTCCAAGAGATCAGAAGCGTGGTGCTTGACCTCATTTCAGGCAGTTTTCCCAACCGCTTCGTCGGGTCGCGTGTCTTCTACCGTACCCTCCGTTTGCCATGACCGTAAATCAGCCGGTGGCAGCGGTTGTGTCGTTGAAAAAGGACCGAAAGGATCTGTTCTCTCCCGACCTTGTCCGCTGTAAATCGCCCACGGCGCACAATAAGAAGAGGTCTTTGGTGGCGGAGAAACTGTCAATTAGTCACAGTCTGGGTCAAAACACAGGTTACGACAAGAAAGAACCGATGCAAACCCGCTTTAGCCACCTTTATTAATCAGAATGTTGGATTCAATGATGACAAGGAAAAGAGAAGACTGCGGTCGTTTGGCTAGGAGGGTTGTGGCTTTACACATGACGATGATTGTACCAAAGTCATCTGCAAAACCAGGGTTTCCATTAAGGTTTACGGTATACATCAAAGTTCCGCAGTCGCAAATCACAATCATTTCGCCTTGGCCTTTGCTTACAAAACGACATAGATGATAGTTCGCTACCGTCACATCATGTGATTGAAGACGGGATAAATATAGAATGCTACCGTTATTTTGGGGTTGTGTATAGCTCTCGCCAAGTTTAGTTCTTGGAAAAATGCTAATTCGTGCCAAAATTATGATGTCGAAGTTAGAAATTCTAACTTCGACATCATAATTTCGGCACAAATTAGATTTTTTCCGAGAACTAGGATTGGCAACAACTATAATGACCATGCATCATTAAAAAGCGTTTAAGACAGTACAAATTAAAATTTAAAAATCAAAGTAAAATTTAAGAGTGAGGCAAATGGAGGATATGATTTTCCAGAAGACAAAGAACAAAGAGGGAGACCGTAGTGTGCCCTCCGTCGACCAACCCATTCCATCGACCTTACCTCGCCCTCTAATGGCATTCCGTCCTTTTTTCGCGCGTCCACCCATAAAATTGGCAGCTCAAAAAAGAAGGCCGTCTCCCTCCATAAACTTTGAACTCCGGTTTGTTGACGGTCCTCAAATAGGCCGACTGCAACATTCAGCGACCACAATCTGATCTCCTCCTCTTTCAACGATCAACTCCTATTTGTCAAGGATTCCAGAAAATGACCGAATACTGTTTATTTCTCCCGATCCCTGGAAAGACCCATTCCTCAGACTATACTTCTAAACAAGAAGACCTAAAACAAATATTCCACTTAGTTAGATACGCAGAGGGTATTAATGGTCCTCAAAAACCTTGAAATATTTCAAGGCGTTCCCACCAATTTTTCAAAAACCCCGCGACAAGGGTCAACGAATTTCATTTTGCACAGTGTATTATGCTATTTTTATGTTACAAATACGTTCCTGTTTTGTGAAAAACTATTTATAGGCAAAACACCAGATTTATGGAAAGTTTGGGAATAAAATTAAATAACCAGTTAAATTCTACCTAGTTGTATTTTATATTTGTATTTTCTTTTAAAGGCTATGTTAAACCGTATAGAGGGCAAAGCCCTTTGATTCCGTTGACCAAAGTCCTTAGAATGGCGGACATTCCCCAGTGCGTCAGACCGCGTGTCGTCCATTCCAAAAGGCCGAAAGAAATGGGCCGAAAAGGGCTTCAGCCAGCCGTTCCTCCATTTGCATTCCACACGTGTCAAGGTTAGCATCAACAAATATTTTTAAAGGAAATCGGGAGAAAACTTGAAAATGACTATGATTAACAGCTGTTTCGCGCTTTTTGTTTGTCTGCTACAACTACTAGTCACTGAAACATTGGGGAATCGGCAAAAGGACACTTGGCACGGCTTTCCTATTAAAAATTTTTCGGTTTTTGAGAAGTTAGAACTTCCTCAATATCCATTTTTTTTAAAGTTTTACTTTATTGCATCAGACAAGCCTCCTCCTTATTTTCGACCGAAAAAAAGATACTTGCCCAGTATGAGTGTTGCCCTATAACTAGTTTCATTGCGAAATAACAGTACCGCTGACGTTCAATTCTTTTCCTTTATTTCGTTGACACCATGTGTTTACGTAAGATTTCTTTTAAAACACTTCGAATGATACAATAATATGCGTTTTCATGCGTTCTCCTAGTTTTCTCAACTATAACACGTATGTTTATTAAAACATGCCTTGTTTTTCATCGATTAGCCAACTTTTTAGAATAATCTTATTGCTAAAATGCTGCTATTTTACAAACGTCTGATTCTCTAAACGAAGTATTCTCTCCAGATGTCGTTTGCTACTACCATATCCCCAGCCTCTCCTAAAAGCTCAGCCAGATTTCTTTTCTGGCTCATTTCGTCTTCTGGCTGCACCGGAAGACGTGGCGAGTTTTCGGGAAAGAGTGGGAACGTCGCTGGCCGTAATCTGTTTTCCTGATGTGTAACGAAGGGAGACCGTCCGTGGCCATCCGTCAAACGAATACTTTCTTCCTTGATCCGTTCGACCACAAAAGAACTGTGGTGTGAATGGAATTTCGCAGTTTCAGTTCACGCTTTGTGCCTGATTCACGTTTCAAGTACAGAGATCATTTTGTTCATCTCCGTTGTTATCGAATCAAAGGACCTTGCAAAGCCTGCGCTTTACGACGGTCACTCGGCAGCAGAGATCGCGCTTCAAGTGCAGGCATCAGACTCCTATATAAGCACGGCTGCATCACACCAAGGCACTTTCTCATTAAACCTAACATTCTCTAATTACAGTCAGAGCCTTGCAGAAGCATTCTCTTTACAAACATTTGCTTTTGCTGATACACAATACAATAGATCTCATGTATTGTAACACTTTTGAAACCTCTAAAAAATATTTATGAAAAACTAACGGTGCGAATTAGGGCTTGAAAGATGAAATTAAGATATTATGCATAGGAAAGCCAAATAAGGCTTGTGGTTAGTATCTAATCTCCTCCTCCCAAGGCCTTATCTAAAGGCCTCATCCGCGTGCTCCGTGGGCCTCCTCACGGTCTGCTCTCTGGGTGGCAGTCGTGTTTTCCCGTCGGCTCGGCAGTAATCCCCCGGAAGACGGTCGCGGCCTATAAATTCAGCCCGCCCTCCACAGTATCCACCCTCTCACCCTCATCCCAACCACAGCCATGGATCACAACACAGAACCCGGTCGGTTTATTTCTTTTCAATTGAAAATAAACGTATTTTCAAGTGGTTGAAAATATCCATTGTATGTTGGTCTTACTGTAAAATGTACTTGCCTTTAGTTAGGTAAAACATGAGACAATCTTTGAAACGACTGAACTATGATAACTTTTGTTTTGACCAACGGTCTCCCCCTCGGTCTACTGTACCCTCTGTACTTTACACTTTTTAAAGGACCCGTACCTTACTCTTCAATGCAAATGGCTCTCATGTTTTGTGCATTTCCCCTGTAAGCCTACTGGTGGATGTTCTCTGTCACATCAGATGCAAATGGCTGTTTTCCTAGTCTCCAAATAGATCTTATGGTGATTTTCTGGTTTCCGCTGACTTTGGAATCATGAACGTTCACATATCGTTTGCCTTCCCCTTCTGGCACACAGTACAACCAACGTCATCTGCATGAAAGCCTTTATCCGGCAGCTCCTGAACCTATTGGACGTCTTGTAAAGTCTATTTCTAGTTATGTTTAAACAGTTACATTTTCAGACTAGGCGTAACCTACTGACATTCTCTCCCCGCCTGCTTACATTCCTTTGCAGTACCCTTCCGCCCTTTAAAATTCCACCTTCCAAAACGTGTCGTCTTTCTTCCCAAATGACGTGAATCTTCGCTCTTCTCCGCCTATTTCCGCCCATTTCCTGCCCAAAATAGCGCGCGCAGTCGTCCGTCTGATCAGTTTCACGTGATTTAATGATGGCCCTGTAAATAGCAGCTGCGAACGGTTTCATCTCGACCCGTGGGGAGAGACCGCCCTTCCGAGTACAGTACGTCCCCCGCCCCCACAGCCGCCTTCTGGCCGCCGCCGTCGGCTGCGCGGCCCGATCTATGAAACAGTCGATTGCTTTGTCCTTCATTACGCTCCTTTATGAAAGAACCCATTGATTCCATTCAGTCAAAACGCCTTTCTTCCAGAGATGGCTGACTCCGTCTTCCCGAACCAGGCGACGGCCGAGGCCCGCTACATTGCCATCTTCGGAACCCGCACCCGCTTCGTCATGATGGTGCTAGTCCTCCTCTGCCTCACAAGCATCTGGTTCGTTTTTGATCTTTGCTTAGTTGAACAAAAACATAAAAAGCTTAAATCAAAATTTCATTTTGGAAATTTCAACGACGCGAGCGTTTTGGAGACTTTTCATGTGTGTATATAAATTCAGGTTTCTCATTTTGCTATAGTTTAAATTCTTTGAAAGCGCGTTTTATTTGTAGCCATCAACTGGCGTATTTCCTTGGGGTGTGTTTCCTGTCCTTCAAAGGTCGCTTTCTCCTTATCTCATTATCCGCTACGATAATCGATCCTCCCTCGGGAGCCCTTGTGGTCAGCGGCGGCGATTTATGGTGGCCGGTGGCTATCACCGTCTGTTGATATCTCATCTGAGATCGATTCGATGGTCTCTGACGTCACAAAAGCCAATGGACCAACCCCACAAATCGGCTGGCTTACTCGACGGGTTCCATCGGGTCCCGCAGGGAACAAGCATTCATGACGTCATCGGTTATATCAATGTCTCTCAGCTGTCACGCAATGTCACTGTCAAATAGGGTAGTCTCTTTGGTTATTTCACATAACATTCAGTTTTTAACAGTTACACGTTTGATAGAAATTCTCAAGCAATCGATAGTACAAAAAGGCTACACTCACCAACCAAAACAAGTAAATCACGTGCTTCTCAGATGACGTCATGAGATCGCGCAAGTCGCGTCAAAACACGCGTTTTTCGTGGATTACCACACTCTTATGTACACGAACTTTTGCGACTGGAGGGAAACAGCCGACGGCGAGAAAAGGAGGGCTTTTGCTATGGAAGGGAATGGCACAAACACTGTAAAACGGCCATGCGAAGGAAATTTCGAGGAGGAAGCCTTGTTGTTGTTGAGGGTGTTGACACCCTGAAGGTACATTTGCGGTTTTCAATCGAAAGCTAGCATTCTAACATTTGTGGTCTCACGGTCACGAAGGCAACATTTGAAACAATGAGTATTACCACTTTGCCGCTATTTCCAATGAAAAATTGACTGAAATCGATAGGGGAAAGTATGAAGATGTGTGATCGCTGCGATTGTGTGTGAAGAATGGAGAAAACAGTCAATAGCTGACTTCTGGCTCTTATGTCTCACTTCTGAGAGCACAGAAGAAGGGCTCAGGAAATCATATGGGCATTTAGCAACAAAAAATAGATTAGCTGAAAAAGTTAAAGTATTCGTAAAATAAGTCTTTTTGGTCGTACAAAACCTCAAAAAGGTAACGCAAACATACGTTTAAAACAGTTAAGTCAACTGGAATGTTTGAAGAAACCCAAGAATCTCTAGACTGAATCCCCATGCCCTGCCCTGTTTGTCAGAATTTGAGACGAAAAGCCAACAACTGGGTGTCCTCTGATCTAACAAAAACACAGTTTCAGAGATCGCCGGGCCGTCTGATTCCTAAGAAAACAATGTGATTCAGGTCAAACATCCTCTCCTTCAACTTCGCCGTCATCTGCATGGACCCCGAGGACTCCCACGGCCACAATGACACCCTCCTGGGCAACGCAACCACCTTCCAGAAGCACGAGACTGTGACTTCCAGTGAGTTTGTTTTCCTTCGATTCGAATGGATTTCCCTTATCAATGGAGAAACCGGTGCCTTCCGAAATGCGTGGGAGGTCTTCCGGCGGATGGGGAATCCCGTCGGACGACTTTAAAGGCTCAGGTTGGAGACTGGATCAGGCAAATATTATGAAGCCAGGGGAGACAAGGACACAAAGGCTGTTGACTGCCACGAGTTCTGGAGACAATGCTACCGTATTTACATTGTAAGCCAGGGAATAGAGAATGTTTCAGGAGGAAAGAACTCTAAACTATGTAGCCTATGTAGCCAGTGACTGTCTGAAAATATCAAACCGTTACATTCCAAAGGGACCTAATCCTTTTCAGAGCAACAAGCCTGGGCCATCTCTGTCGTTGCCATTGCAGCCCTCCTTGGCAACTTCCCAGTGGTATTCATCGTAAACAAAATCGGAATCCGTACAATGTTCGCTGGCCTTGGAGTTGTCAGTTCCCTCGCCACCTTGCTCCTCCCTCTCGCCATTAGGGTACGGCCTTGATCTCGAAAGGCATTAGATCATGTTTCAGTTCGGATTCCCCTACCTTCTGGTCGCCAGAGCCTTCCAAGGATTGGCTTTTGCTGCCAACTTCCCTGTGATTGGAGCATTCTGTGCCAAGTGGACTTATTTCAAACAGAACGGACTCTTCGTCTCCGCCTTGGTAGCCTACGTCCAATTGGCCCCTGCCATCACCATGCCTGCTTCTGGAGCCCTCTGCAGTGCCTTCAGGTAAGAAAATCTCACCTTCTCTGCAACTGTTTCCAGATGGCCTTCTGTCTTCTACGCCCACGGGGCTGTCTCTCTTCTCCTCTTTGTGACCTACGGTCTCTTCTACAGAAATAGCCCCCAGAAGCATCCCTTCGTCGGAGGAGTCGAACTTAGAAAGATCTCCATTGGAAAGATTTCTGCGGTCGAGTAAGCTAGCGATCAGAGCATTAACATTATCTGCATTTCCAGTAAGCGTGCTCTGCAAGCCGTTCCCTACAAGGCCATCCTCTCCACTCCCGCCATCTGGGCTGTCTGGATTGCCTCCCTTGGAAACTTCACCTGCGTCAACATGATGTTCCTCTTCTCTCCCATCTACCTCTCCACTGGTGCTTTCCTCTAAACAATCTTCCTCATGCCCTATTTTAGTTCTCGGCTTCCCTGCCCACAAGACTGGATTCTCTGCCGCCATTCCTCCCCTTGCCCAGTTCCTCTCTAAGCTGCTGTGCGGAGCCGTCTCCGACCGCATCAAATTCCTCTCCGAGCAGAACAAATTCCGCCTTTTCAACAGTCTCGCCTTCTTCGGAAGTACCGTCTTTCTTGTCATTCTGGCCTTCATGGGAGATGAACACAAGAACATGAACATGATCGTCTTGGGAGCAGCTGCCGGAGTTCTCGGAGCCACCACAGGAGGATTCTTCAAGGTGCCTTAACCCCCTGATCTTGAATGTCAGAAACTTGCAGGCTGGACCCGTCCTCTCCAAGCAGTACAGTCACTTTGTCACCGGAAACATCTCTCTCGGAATCACCATCACCATGCTCATCATTCCCTTCGTCGTCAACGCCCTCACTCCCCACAACACACAGGAGGAGTGGAAATGGGTCTTCCTGGCTGTCGCTGCCGTTCTGGTTAGTTTCTCTCTTTCTATAATCTTTATGCCTTCTTTAACTTCTTTTTCTTTCTTTTTAAATTTATCAATTTCAGGTAGTAACCAACACCATATTCCTAATTTTCATCCGCGGTGACCCTTGCGACTGGACCAAGGAGGAATCCCTGAAAAACGGCGCTCCCCTGGGATCTGTGCGGGTGGTCCCTGCCAAGGAGGCTGATCCCAAGGAGCAAAAGTTCTAAGTGTATTAGCCAAGCGTCTTCTCTTTACCCAACGTGCTTTATCTAGATAGTCTGTATAAGCTTAAATTCCCATGTTGCAATCCCCCAGAATGAATCGACTTCCGTCGATTCCTTTCCTTGTTCTTGTCCGTGTGGCCAAGAATTCCTTGGAGCCGACGACTTTTCGCCAAACAGGCGAAGAGTCGTCAGTTCAGATGTCTTTTACTGGCGTCAGTTTAGTAGTCACAAGCATAAACACAGGTGATCTCATTTTCGCAGGTCGTTTCCTCAATAAACTCTTTTTACTCAATGTCATTGCTTGGATATGAATTCAATTGATAAGTAAAGACCAATAAACTGGAACAAAAAGGATATATTGGAGATCCATAAAAAAGGAAGTGTTGTGACTTTGGTCTTCATAAAAATTAGACAGCTCCATTTCTCTAGACCGTTTGGAAGAGCAAAGCTATAAACAAATTCTAATGAGACGTCGGCGCTTACGCTAACGTAAAGCGGCATCCCAACTATTCCCTCATTTCATCTCTTTCTCTGGTGCAAGATGGTCGGCAAGAAGAAGAGCAACAGGAGTGGGTCCACTACGACTTCTGGTGAATTGCCAATTCAGAGAAGAAGCCTTCCATCGCGAAGCAAGACCCCACTGTTTCTGACAAATCGGCCAAGAAGAAGGAGCGACAGAAGAAGTCGAAGGAGGCGACCAAAGCAGACGGCTCGAAGGAGGGCAACATGAGCATGTGGAGTGAAAAGGGTGGGGTCAAAATAGAATCAACTGTTGCAAGTTGGGTTTAAGAGATCGAGGGACAGGAATACTATCAGGGACTCGTCGCCAAGTAAGTTTATCTCAGAGCCAATGTAAGAGTAATCTAGGGA
The DNA here is from genome assembly GCA_022343465.1 of Oscheius sp. G VE-2021. Lineage (NCBI taxonomy): Eukaryota > Metazoa > Nematoda > Chromadorea > Rhabditida > Rhabditidae > Oscheius > Oscheius sp. G VE-2021. The sequence continues at coordinate 607,784 of JAJQXH010000058.1, forward strand.
GGACCTCGACGGCATCCTGGAGTCGCCCGGGGACTTTGTGGTTCGGATGGACTGCAAACCGGGAGAACTGTCGAAATACGTCCTTTGCGTCTTGGCCCCAAAGGTTAGGATGATCATGGAATGCATCTCAATCGCTGTTTCAGAAGGAATACAACGACTTGGATAATACGAAGGTCATCAAGGAGTTCATCATCATCCGCGAGGGAAAGTTCGTTTCCCTCGGAGGCCAACTCTACCCGGGAATTATCCCCCTTGTCGACGACTTGTTCAACAAGAAGACCCAGCTGCCGAAGGTTGCATATGTTTTGACTCTGCAAAGACTAATATAGGATGGGGACCCCCTGGTTGGGGAGATTACTCTTCGAAGGGGCGTGGCCAGACCCAGCTGGGAGCTGAAGCACGAGTGGGTCAAGTACGCGGAGGAGGACGTCCTGGGATCGGGACAGTTTGGCAAGGTCTACAAGGGAGATCTGATCATTTCCAAGGATGAGAAAGAGGGAAAGGCCGTCAAGGTGGCCATCAAAGTGGCTACAAATGACGAAGACCACAAGACGGTCGGTTGACAGAGGAGAGCTACTAATGGGAGTTTAGTTGGCAGACACTCTGAAGGAAGCCCGAGCCATGCGGAACATTGAGCATCCCAATATCATCAAGTTCTACGGGATTGTGATTGAGAGGGATCCTGTGATGCTCGTCATCGAACTGGTCTGGAACAAGCATCCAGCAAAATTACTAATTAAGGTTAACATGGGCAGTCTGATCTCCCACATCAAAAGCAATCCTAGTTCGGAGGCTCAGAAGAACAAATTTGCTCTGCAGGCCGCCTGGGGGATTGAATACTTGCATCAGAAGAAGGTCATCCACAGGGACATTGCGGCTAGGAACTGTCTTCTGAACAAGGCAAAGGAGGACGGTGAAGAGATTACGGTAGGTCTTTGAGAGGACGATTGAAAGGAAAGGTTTCAGCTGAAAATCGCGGATTTCGGTCTGAGTCGCGTGGGTGAGTTCTACCAGATCCACGGGAAGCGCACCCTGCCCATCCGCTACCTGCCCTTCGAATCCTTCAACGCCGGAATGTTCACTTCCATGAGCGACTGCTGGATGTTCGGCGCCCTTTGTATGTTTCATTAAAGCAACACTTTAAGTCAATTTTAAGTGTTCGAAATTTACTCGGACGGCATGGAGCTCTACGAGGGAAACAAGTTACCGAGGGTCAAGGAAAGGATTGGGAAGCACGAGCTTCAGGAGATCCCCGAGAACTGGTCGAAAGAGGGTTTGCTTAATTTGTTAAGACAAAGTTAATGTATTCAGCAAAGACGTTGATTGAGAAGTGCTGGCAGAAGGAGCCAAAAGACCGCATTACCATGAAGGCGGCGGCTGAGATCCTGGAGAAACTGACGAAGCAGAAGACGCCGGTTGTCTGCAACCCCGAGATGATGAGGAAGAAGACGGGAAAGACGAAGAAGAAGGGAATGACGCAGGAGGCGACGCTCGTCACGGAGCAGTCGGAGAAGAGCACGAAGACGAAGAAGAGGGCCAAGTGATAGCAAGACCAGTGATAATGCAAGACATAAAAGAATAAAACATGATACGAGTGAAAATTAATTTCTAGAAATTTTAAAGTGACTTTGTTATAATGTTTCCAATTTCCTTGTATTGTTTGTGGCCTTTCCGAGTTACAAGATAATGGCATAGAAACTTTATCGATGTATTACAAAATACCCGAGACATTTGAGCAATCTATCTCACTTTCCGAGAATCACCAGAAATCATTGCACTTTCAATCGAACCCCCTCTAATTCATGTTCTCCTCTAATTCTGCGGATGTTCGTGTTCATGTCCATCCTCCGGAATTGCCACGTACTGATTGAGAGGGGCCATGTCTGTGCAATGCAATACCGTAGTCAGAATAAAAGATATCAACATGGAGAATCCGACGAGGAGGAAGAGGTAGTTGAAGCCAATGAGGGGCAATACGAACTGAGAGAGAAGGCCAGCCATGATCCCAGCTACTGACTGAAAACAGCAATACTTTTGATAAGAAGATAAAGACAAACCAATGCGCATTGGAGGAAACCGTAGACGACGCCGAAGTTCGTCTTTCCAAAGCAGCGATGTGTAATGTAAGGGAAGAGGGAGTAGGTGCCTCCTATGCAGCAGAACATACCACATACCTACAATTGTAGTGTCTCATTAGAATAGGGCAAAAAAAACTACAGCCGCAAGGAATACTATATCGTTGGAGATAATCTTGAATACTGGGAGAAGCCACATGAGGGCAGCGCCGAAAACAGTGACCATGGCCATACATGCCTGGTAGGAAGTCTAAGAGATGTTTACTGGATTGTGAATAATGCAAATATTACGTTATCGACTAGACAACCCCAGGAGATCCTACTGACAGCATTGCAAATAGAGGCTAAAGAACCAATGAAAGACAAGAAGAGATCACTGTCAATAAACTGTTGTCCAAAGGTCTGAAATACAAACATTACTTATACAAATATGATGTACTCACTTTGTATAGACCGCTGACTATTTGTACCCAAAGGGCGTTAAGGGCGAGAGAACAGAACAAGAGGATGAAAGTGGAGGACCGCAGTTGAGTGCCGACTGTGATTTCCCGATTGTCTACGATTATGTTCTCCGTCTCGATATTAAGCTCCTAAGAACAAAAGTTACATTTTCAATTTACAACGCAATACTTCGTTTGGAGATCCAAGGAAGAAAAGACCCATAATTTGGAGCAAAGTGAAAAGGACGGCCATCACAATGAAGACGTAGGGCACCTTAAGAGAGAGATTGCGTCCCTTTGCCCTTCCCCGTGACATCTAATTCTCTTTGTCCCAAAAGAAGGAGAGTCTTGCTTCCGCTCTCTCAGATGACTAACTTTTTCCAAGAGGTCTTCCTGCGTAAAATATCCATCCTTGTTCACTCTGTAGTCGTAAGGATTGATGAAGGCAGTCTGCAGCGGAGCGAGGATGAAAGCTCCTAATTTGACATACGTATTTAAGTCACTAGTAAACGAACCACAGCCATATCCGCCCACAATTAGTCCTCCAGCCAATCCGACGCTATCTGGCAGCCACTGAAAGAAGATTCTTCTGTTCAGGAGACCAAGACTACCCTTTGTGCCGTTGTCAAAATGGAATTATAGGCGATCGCTCCTCCAAAAGAAGAAATAAATCCCATTGAGATCAATACTGCCGCGAAAGAGTGCTGAATTGTGAAGTAGGTGGCTGCAATTGCTCCTCTGAAATTAAAGTCAGGTATTTGTGACACTTTATTCAGTTTTTTGGTCCCCAGAGCCAATTGGCATATTATCCGCCACCTGGTTGCGAATGGCTTTACGAGGTCATTCCAGGACTGAATGGATTCCCTCACTAATCAGACAATGATGGGATTGTCCTGTTAAGAGGTTTTCATAATAATCGCTTGCAATGGCGTATCGGTGTTTCCCTAAAAAACTGTGGTTCTTAGTCGTTTTTCGGACGCTCCTTAGTCGTGCAAACAGTTCATCAATGGAGACAGCTGTCTGTATCAACAGTGCCATTTCCGACGTAGAGTACGGTAGTCGGTGCCTGTTTGCCTTCCATCTGCCACCTGTTTAGGTTGCCAACAGGTATTCCACGGCAGATGAGCACTTGAGAGACAGCTGTCAGCAACGGAAAGGAAACACTCAGATAATGCAGCTACTAGATAGTATGCCAGAGTCAAGACGCAGTCGAACGCAACAAGCAAAATAACGCTAGTTCAGGTGGCACTTTGAGGGTGACTATGCCCACCCCTTTCGTCTCTGGAACTCCCAACCTCCACGTATTCCCGAAAATTATCTATGCAAATGAGAAATAAGGCTGTTTGCGTATCCGGAGACAACAATTACGGAGTCAGGTAAATCAGAGGGATTAGGTTACGCGGGAGCAGCTGGCAATCAGAAGGCAGCTGGCAGCAAGGAGAGGATCGGTGCAGACGGGAAAAAAGGAAGGATGAAAAGAATGAAGGAGTGTGATATGGTAGAGAAAGGAAAAGGAACTCACGTGTAGAGTGTCGATCCTAGAATTGCAGCATTTCGACCTCCCATCCGTCGCTCCAGAAGACCACCCACCAACATGGCAAACGGAAGACCACCTGCAAACATTTATCAGTAAACCGTTGTCTCTTCCTTTCCCTCTCCTCCCACCAATTCTTTCCTGGAAAACCATCCCGTGTTGAGATGAATCATTCACGCGACGATCGCCGGTGACGGAACAATTACGGCACTCCGTGTCAATGAATAGCAAAGTGCGCAATCTGGCGCATTTGGATATTTTTACTTTCACGAAACGCGAATTTTTCATGAGAATTTAGGCGAATATCAACACGCGAGGCAAATAAAACTGTTATATTGCAGCCAATAAAACCCTAATTGAACATTTGTCAATTTGTTGAACGGTGAACGTTCATTTAATGTCCTTCCTTAACCCCTTGACAGGTTGTTTGTGCAGTGGAGTCGCGTGCAAATGACGTCTCATTCAAGTTGCGACAGTCAGAATCGGGTGAAAGGAGTCGATCAGTCGGAGGCAGACACCGAGGCTCCTGTGCGGGGAGAAGGCTGGCACTCGGCCACTTCAAAGAAACATCGCGTAATAAGCATCTGAGTCAGCAGAAAGGGTTTGGTGAGAAGGAAGTTCAGATGCAGGGTCGTTGGATTGGATAAGACCTACTCATGAGGGTTTGAAGCCATATCATCCGTCCGGCGGTCATGTGAGGATCTACTTTCCATCGGAAGTAGGACACCATGTACGGCAACATATTCCCTGCAAATACACATTTGAACTCAAGACATTAGTTTTCCGGAAAATTTTAACCCTCGAGAAAGACTCGGTCTCCATTAAAAGGGACAAAAACCTAACGACTTCGTACGATTAGAGTAGAATTTCAAGTAATAGTTTAAGATAAATGCTCGTCTTCTTTTTTCTTTAACCCAGCATCCATGATTAATGTTTTGTGGCCTAAAAATCTAATCAATGTTTTGGAAAGAGCAGTACGAATTGGAGGGATGGATTCAAACAATGGCTTCGAAATCTATGAAATCTGCATTAAGCCCGAACGAAATAAACTTGAAAGTTATAGCGTAAATTACAATGCTTAAGTTCCCTGCATCGTCTAAGCCTAATCCCATTGCGCAGTTGAAAATTACAAAAGACAAATGGCGTTCTGCGAGAAAGGTCTTCATGTTTGTATCTCACTAAGCAGCGTTGTTTCAACAATTGTTTCGTACACCTCCAGTTGTGTGTACCAAATGTCTCTTTGGCTGACCTACATAATGCCTCCCCCCATTGACTCACCGAATGTATAAACGCTGCCGAAGGAGAGCATGGCGAAGAGTCCACCAAAGAGGACGAATCCTGCCCTGAACTTTGGAGGAACGAAGCGAAGGACGAGGTCGGAGGTGTCCATTCTGACGAGGCCTAGACAGGGGAGGATGGAGCTCATTTGGGAGAAGCGAGAGAGTTGGGGAATTCCTTTGGCTGTCGTCAGGCGGTCAGCTGGACGGCCGATCGATCGACGCTATCGGTCAATTGGCCACGCAGCCCTTTAGAAACAGGCGACTTTCAAAAGCACAGAGGCTTTTAAATTACGAATTGTAAAATAAAGGAGCATATATATAAATTTTAGTGTATTTAAAAATAATAAATGAATGTTAAATTTAATTTTAAATTTTGTACAATTATTCAAATCAAACCCCCAGCGGTTTATGAAAACCTCTAAATTCCAAAGCTCTAATTGTAAATTACGGCCTTGTGTGCAGCTGTGGCGTTCAGCTGTCGCCCGAAGGAACGCCAGTCGCAGTTTCCAAGGACGAAGGTATTTCGGCCGGAGAACGTTATCTGCACAGGACGTTGGGAGAAATGTTTCGGCAAACGAAATAACACAAAATAAGCGGCTTTCTTTTTATACTTTCACGCAGAGGCGTAGGACGTTTGAAGTTTCAAGTAAATTGAAATTGAAATTGTTAGAAAATATATTTTCTAACAATTTCAATAATAACAAAAATAATAAAGTAATAACTGTTTTGACAGAGAGAAGGTAACAAGTGGACCTAGCCGTCCGGCATCGACTGAGCAAACATCGGACCGGCTTTTCGAACGAGCCTTTGAACTGCCTCTTTACAAATAGAAACTCAAAGGAAAGGGTCTGGGTTATAAGATGACAAAAAGTAGCCGTGGGGCCACCGCCGTCTTATCTTCTTTTTATCGAAGGGGCACACAAAGGAGTCCTTGAAACAAACCGATGACATTAGGGAATGTGAGGACAAGAAATGGAAAATAGCCAATGGTCAGAGATCAGCCACGGTTTGTTCGTGATTGAAATTCTCTCTGAAGATTTCGCGTGAAACTTTTTTTTATTTATGAATTTAAAAACAGTAAAACATCTTTTTATTTGGAATGAAGAACGCATATTCTGAGCTTTTCTCACCTGGTTATTATGGTCTCAACGCCAGAATTGGGGTTTTCTTTACGAATTTACAACTGTAATTTAAAATTAGCAAACCCCTGAAACATCTAGAGTTATTGTTGAATTTCAATGGACAACTCTTTCTTTTGATATGGCCAAGCTTACCTACCAAAAAGTCCGCTGATGGCCAATCGCACTGTTCTTCGCAAATAATCTCAACTTGTCACTTTGCAGAAAGTGCCTTTGGAGGAAAAAAGACTTTTTATGACAAACAGAAGAATGTCAGTCAAGAAACACGTTGCGCATGTTTATTGTTATGTTGACGGAAGCAGTTTTCTGTTTTGAATAGAATTTTGGATGAGCAATTTTTAAAACGACTTGGTACCCGATTTCAACTAAGCATACCCCTGATTTAAAAACATCTTCGGTACAACATAAGCCTCAATTCCAATGGGCAGTGGCTCTCCCTTTCCTTCCTTTGTTGTGCAATTGATACTGTTTGCAATCTGCTGACGTCTGCTGCCAATCGGAGCCGTGAAGGGCCATCCTGGAGCATCCGAAGGTCCCCCGTTGCGCCATCGCCACGCGCACCCGCTTATGAGGTCAACAGAGGAACTCGCACTTGCGCAACAGATACACTTCTAATCATAATGCGGGAATGCACTTATGGTCGGGATGAATGCATGGGTATGGATGGATGCTACTTACTGACAGAGTTAATGTTTCACTCACTCCCTCTCTCTCTGTTGTCTATTTTTACCAACCCCTTTCTGCCATTACAACTTCTCTTTTGCTGTCCTGTCCTTCCGCCGTTTCCCTGCCTGCCCACTCCCCCGTCTCCTCCCGTCCGGCCTATTCCTGTTGTGTCCGATGAGATTGCCAGGTAATCTCACATGTATTGCTCGAGGCTCGCGCTGCTGTGCTCAATGTGCCCATATTTATTTGATGAGTGCTCGGATGGGCTACCGTAACCCTGACAGCCGCTTAAATCGCCACCGGCGCTAATTGAATTGGCTGCCCGAGACACCTTGGCTTCCGACGCCACAAGGAAACACACGCAAGTGCAAGATACTTCTCAGGTGCTTAAAATGTTCAAAAGAAGGAAACTTAGGACTGAAACGGTAGATCCCTTTGAAGGTCGCACATTCGTCTTTCTTTGCGATTTATCATTATCGGAAGAACCACTCCGGAAGAATTGAAAGAAAAAGATATGGCAGTCGAGTGGATGTCCCTCCTAAACATATAAGCAAAACTAAGATCTTCGAAAACGAAGTATTACTAATTTGTTAATCACCAGAATTAAAAACCCCGCTTCGCGGGTTTTTTCATTCTGGGTTGGTCGGCCTTCGGCCGCCTCGGGGCCGCTTCGCGGCCCTACCTAGGTAGCGTAAGTGCGTGAACGTGAGTGAGCGCTCGGGTCGGGTACCAAAGTGCGGCCGACCGCTCCGGCGCTTCGCGCCTCCACGGATGGCGGCCGCACTTTGGTACCCTCCCCTCGCTTATCCGACCGCGACCTACCTCTCCCTTCCTGGGAAATGGGTATGGGCCCCGGAGGGCCAAGTGCGAAACAAAAAAAACGATTACCCAATTGTATATATTAATCATAATACGAAAGATTTGAAATAGAAACAAGAAACGTTAAAATTATTTGAATCCATATGTTTGAAGCACAAATTTTGGATTCTCCCTGTCGTCACTGATCTTCTTGGAGCAATATCATCATGAAATCATTCTTGAAATTTGAATATTCAGGCTTATTCAAAGATTACGCGGTTAGAAGTGCAAAAACAATCAGATTTCTCTTCCATTCCCGCTCCCATTTGAATCCCTTTCCCTCCTTCACTGTTTGCTCCGAGTCTGCCATCTGTGGCCGAGTGGGGCGATCCGCACTCGACTCCATTCACAGGCGTTTGCCCACGCGTTCGTACAGTTTCCGGACGCCAAATAGGCCTACGCCCGACTGTCACTAATGCACTTCGGCTGGCAGTAACACCAGATGAGTCAGGAGGAAGTTGGGTGAATTGTACAAGGCGGAACTGAATCTCTCTCTCTGAATCTCTCCATCTCTGCTTCGGTTTCTCTTTCTCCGATGACAATCCCCACGTGTCCATATTAATCTTAAATGCATTAAAGATGACATCATTAAGCGCTGTGACTTTCCAGGAATGGCCGGCTGGCAGCATCACCTGGCGGCTGTCAGCTGAGATGTCCTCGAAAGGGCGAAGAGGGAGTGCGGGAGAAGAGGGTGCAGAGAAGAAGAGAGATTCCGGATAGGGTTTCCTTACTCAATGAAGAGGGATTGACGCTAATGCTCACCTGAAGTTTTGGCCTCGTTGATGAAACATCTCAGGTCGAACGAAAACATGCGCATATAGTCTATGTCCAACGAACAATTCACCCTCCAGATAATACAGAAGCGGGAAAAGTATCTCAGACGCCGTTTTTTCGCGGTTTATCTGCGCACTCCTCATTCCGCGTGCTTTCTCACGTTACGAGATTTGCCCCGCATTTGATCTACCACTCTTCTGTGCGGGACCATGTACCCATTATCCTTTAACCAGCAGAAACAGCGATTGTCCGTTGGACACCGACTATAATGAGAAACAGCTTTCATTGTGAAACGCCCATCATTACGAATATACTGATATTTTCTGAATAGTCTGAATGAAAGAGGAAAGGTGGTTGATTCCGAAGTTTCTTGAAGCTCAGCCTGCTTCCACAGCTGTTTCAGCGTTGAAGTCTGATGACTCTATTTTCCTGTAAAAGACATGTTTCCTCGTTGTTGTTTTTGTGGAATTCTCAGGAACTCATTACAGCATCCAACCTTCGCAACAAATGGTCAAATAAATGGAAGCGTTTGAGGTGCAGCCGTTTTTTAAGAACGTGGAACAGGGAGTGGAATGTGGTTAAGTGACGACTGAAGGAGAAGAAACTAATATAATCATTGTTGTGGACCACACTATGCCAGTGAATAACCAAGTATCCTGGTCATTTGTCACAAACGATCAGAAAAATGGCCCATCCTTCCTTCATATCTCCGCCGTCTCCCTCCCTCCTCATCTCCCCTCCGAATGGTCCTCCGTCGGATCCTCGTCCGTTCCAGATCGGCCGCTGTTTTCTCCTGTCAACGCTATATTTATCATCGCCGACGAACGAACAGCGCTTTGTGCAGGAGAAAAGACAAACATCGATCGAGAATCCGAGCCACGGAAGGTCTTGGCACCCAAAGATCTTTGAAACATTCGGACTGGTTTGGCAGAATCACATGGTCCGCCGAAGAGGGAAATCGATAGATAACTCGCGACGAAGGATGAAAAACTTAATTCTTTCACTGACTTAAGTTTTTTTCAAGTTTCAGGACAGGTTTGGTTCACTTCCTGAGCTTTCTAAGCCTTTAACTTTATATGTGTCAGCAACTTAGTAATTCATATTGACCCTCGAACAGATGTCTGAATGAGATATTCGCATTTTGAATTCTGAAAGCTTATCTGCAGTTTATTTATATCTCATCATTTTATATCTCATTCATTATTAGCTCAACAGTGAAACATTGAAAAGCTACGCTTCCTTTAATATCATCTGAACTTTAACAACCCTGATCAAATAGAACGAGAGAGTAATGCAAAACACTTAGTTTACTCTATTACACATTTGCCAGTTTTTGGCAGGACTTGTCAATATTTAAATGGTTTTTCCCATTCTATTAAAAGCGCTACTCAGACAAGTATTTGAAGTTGAATAGGGTAATTTCGATTTTACCAGAATATGAGGATGGATGTATCTAAATAAAATCGTTTTGTTTAAGTTTAAAAATACTAAAGATATGACATTCTCCCTATGAATCAGAATATTTTACGCAATAGCCCTTGATTTCATGGCCAAATTACCCAAAATTAACGGTTTCGGGACGAGTTTCCGGCGCCGGCTGTCAGCAGCAGGTGTGTGAGAGGATGTTACCGTAGAAGGCCTTATTCTCGCGCGCCCCGGCTGGCAGAAGCGTTGGAGACAGCCGACTGGCCCCGCCCCTCGAAGGCCTCCGATTGGCCAACATGGGGGGCGTGGCTTCTGGCGGAGGAGACGATGCGCCCCCTCGGCAGAGCCATCCCCGCTAGCATCCCGCCTGCTCCGAGGGGTACGGTAGCCTCGAGGGGCGGTCGCCTGATGTCTCTTTTGGAGATGGTCATAGTTATGTGAAAAGATACTTTTATAGTCTGCAACATGAACCTTTTCTATTTGAAACACACTTATGCCACAGACAGTTGTTCAAGTGGAGTGATTTTATCCTTGTCTTATTTGATTTGCTCTTTTCTTTTCATGTGATATTTGCAAATTTGTAAACTTATTTCACTTAATTTAGTATCTTTATGCCTTCTTCTCAATTGCTTTCTTTTGTGGCGTCTTTGTCTCTTTCTCTCTCGCCCTCACTTTGTATTTATACCTCCTTTCACACTTTGTAGTTCTAATTAAAACACAAAAAAGCACAATTGCAGAATGAGTATCGACCAGGACTTTTTAAGAAGCGTCGAAGTGAAGTCGGACTCTCATCTGGGCAATGGACTTCGGGCCACCAGCGAGATCCCAGCAGGACAAATCATTGGAATATTAGACAAGGTTAGTTTCCCTTTCATTTGGGAGAAATACACTCCATCATCAAAATTTGGAATGAAATTTTGGAGATTTTAATAGATTTTTATTAATCTGATGAACGTTAATATTAGCAACCGAATAAAAAGAAGCATGTTCAACCAAAGAATACCTTTTGTGGGTTGCTAAATTAGATTTCTGTTCTGCTGGCAAACAAATCCGCAAACTATGAAGTCTTCCTTTCTTTACTGTTAACTACTCTCAATCCTTTATTACGTTAAAATGTCACCCAGTTTTGACTAAAGTTAAACACGAAAGTGGCGGCGCGTGGTGACCTCAGATGGGGGAATGGGGCATTGGCCAGGGGGAAAGGGCCATCCAAGGGCCCTTTTCGGCCAGAGGGAGACTCCGGCAGCAGAAAGGAGCGAGAGTGGCGGCGTTTGTAGTCTTGGGAATGTTCGCCCACCTGGCACATTGATCCGCGCCCCTTCAGAAGACAGCTGCAATGGAAGACTGGGGTATTTGGCACTTTGCAATAACGAAAACAAGAATTCTCTGAAAACACAAGGAAACTTGTTCAATTGAACATGACTTTTAAGAGAATTAGGTGAATTATAATATATAAAATAATAAATGCAAAAGATTTAAAATCTCCCATAATGTACCCTTTCCCTGCCTCTTTTTCGAAAGAGAACGCCGAGTGTCAACAGAGCCATCCGGTCCTTTTGAGACGTTCCGTCTACCGTAACCGAGCCCTTTAAGCCCATCTTCACGATTCACATGATTCATCGATTTAAAAGCAGTGAAAGGAAATGGCTCATTTTAAAATCGAAACGGCTTCCATGAAAATTCACAATTTTGAAAAAGCAGTATTCAGGAAACAGACTTATCTTTCTTGTAAACTTCATATTCTTGGGTTTTCAACTGGGCTCTTTGCTTAGCTTTATTTAATCCATTAGGCTATTTTTCCTCAGCTGTTACCCCCTGTCTTCCCATGTTCCATGACGTCTTCCCTGTTTCCCTCCTCTCCGCTGATAATCCTACTGTAGATGATGTCCGCGGCTACCGTACCCCTTTCCCATCACCGAGGGGTGGTCGCTTGCGATTGTTGACGGCAGTCGCGTACAAATCTTCTCCCGCGCTTGATTATCAGTAATAAGGAGGGCGGGGAGAGAGCAGGCAAGGAGTGGAGACGCCGACGGAGGGATGATTTGTGGGACAGCCGGCTGGCCGACGACGACACCTACCGTAGTCAGCCGTCGATGCGACAACCGGTTGTCCCAAGGGATCGAAACTTTGAGAAATGGAAGTGGGGGATTTGGTTAAGGAGCTATGTTCTGCAAAAGACCTGTTGAAACAATGAGTCATTTCAGAGTCCGAGCCGCGACCCGAATGTCATGTTGATTCTGGATCTCATCAAGGAGGCAGAGGACAACGACCACGCAAATATCAGTATGAAGGTGGTCGATAATAAGGTAACTTTTGAAGGAAACAGATGGGAAGATGACATTTCAGACCTACCTACAGACTGCAAGGACTGTTCGGAAGGGAGAGCGACTGATGTTCTTCAGACTAGCCGATTCTATGACTGAGGATGAGGACGACGAAGTAGATGTCGATGGAAAGGATGAGAGGTAGGGACAAATTGAATATAATCATTAAGTGACACAAGAAAGATGCATAATTGTTGCCAATCGTTTGAATTTCTAACTTCGACATCATAATTTCTGCACGAATTAGCATTTTTCCAAGAACTAGGTTTGGCGAGAGGTATAATTAGCAGCGTCTTGCATTGTTTTTTCGTTTTCTCGGCCTTGTATGCGAAGCCTTTCGCCCCTCTTGCAACAGTGCCGTTTGGCAGTAAGCGATGCGTCCCAGTGCCCCATATCTTGCGTGAAAAGCGAAATCCCACACTTGTACAGTTGTTTTCCGTCGCTCATCCACCCTTGTTTCTTCAGAGCTGAGGAAGAAGTGTCCGATTCTGCCTCCGCCGACGACGCCGAACTCGAGCCCGGACAGACCACCGCCAGCGAAGGCGGCGCCCACAAGTGCTCCGTCTGCGCCAAGACTTTCAGTAGTGCCAGGTAAGGGGAGGCATATTTAGGTTCAAGTTCGAACCTTAATGAATGTCAAAACAATGGATAGTTTGCAGACAGCGCATGATATTAGGTAAACAACGCGCATAATTTGCAACAAGGGGCCGACGAGTGTTTGTGTCTTAGATGTACAGGTTCAGTTATGATCTTGCCATACTTAGATAGGTGGGGTGTATGTAATTGACTCCTTAATAAGAAGAGGGAGACTACGGTAGTGTGGTCGAATGCATTAGACGGCGCGCCTCTCTGTTTGCCTTGGCGAGTGCGGATTGGCAGAAACGATACGCACATCCAGCGGAAAGACGAGACAGCCACCTGAGATGATTATTAGGAGCAGCCGGCACGGGGATCGCGCAATTCGTACTCCTGGAGGAGGGACGAAAGGGTGGACGTTGCGTTTGTTCTCAAACCCCTTAAAGGAACTCTAAGCGTATGTTATAAAAGGAGCATTCCAAGACTGCAAACATCATCATAGCATGACTTTCTTTCAGTGGACTGAAGCAGCACTCCCACATCCACTGCAGTTCGAAGCCTTTCCGTTGCCACGTCTGCAGCAAAGCCTACACCCAATTCTCCAACCTCTGCAGACACCGACGAGTTCACTTGGTTAGTTTCTATCCTTAAACATGTAAAATGCCATCTTATTCTTGACATCACATCCTCTCAATTTTTGCCCTCCAAGCGTAAAATTACGTCCCCTCCAATTAGAGTTATCCTGGGTTTTTCGGCGGTAAATGGCCTAATCCAGTGGATCCCAATACCATTTTGCACCTGTCCGAAGGGCGCCCAATTGTCTCGGTTGCCAGGGAAACTGGCAGCTGCCGGATTCCTTGGATGCTCTCCGATGCGCAAGAAGCAGTGGATTAGGGGAGAAGCTTAGGATGGGACAGGGATTCAAATGGGACCAGTGTTAGTGGGGCAGGTTTGGGGCAAAGATGCCTGTGAAACACTTCCTTTCTCCTTTCTCTCTCTCTCTCTCTCTCTCTCTCTCTCTCTCTTTCTATTTTGCTTCTGAGGTCTTCCGCATACGCACATTAGTCTTCCGTCTCTTTCCCCTCTCTTCCCCTGTCTAATCCTCCGTCCCCTTCGTGCGTCGGTGGCAGCCAGCGCTTGCCGTGAGGGGTCGTAAAAGGGGGTTGTGAATGAATGAAGCGTGGTTTCCGTGGTTTCCTATGGTATTGTCTGTTCAGGACGGATGGCAGTGTCCTAGCTGTCAGCAGTCCCTCCCCTCCCACTCGGCCCTCGTCAAACACAGAGTCATGTGCGAGATGGCCGCTGCCTACAAGCCCCTCATGGCTCCGATGGGCCCTCCGATCCCCATGCTGCCCATGATGCCTCACTACTGGCCCAACCTTCTCCAGATAGCCACCCAGGTGAGTAAACTACAGTAATCCATAGGTTACTGTAGACAAAAGCCCTAACCAATACCGCTTTTAGATGCCGATGTCTCTTATGCTCCCTCAAATGGAAATGTACAGCAAAATGTTCGCCCCGAGTACTTCCGACGGAGAAAGCTCCCCCAGATCAAGGTACTTTTGAAAAAAAACAGGGATAACTTAAAATCCTATAAAATCTAAACCGCATTATAGCCAGAAATTTGAGTTGCAATTACCCTTGAAAAGGTCTCGTTCGAGAATTTTCTCATTTGATATTTTAAGGAAAGTTACTTGAGTGGGAGCATGTTTATAGGGCATTACTTTAACATAGTAGGTAAATTGGAGTAATAGTTGGAACTTATTACATTGCCAGCATAAAACGTCATCTGAAAGTTTGAGAGAGACCAATTCGTAGTCCTCGCTTAATATCATTGCCGTAATTGGGTTTGTTTGTCTTGTGATGCCATTTTGATGTGTTCTATCTTTAAAATCCCTGCTAAACTTGATTTCCCACGCGGAACGTCCGTTGCGCCTGGTTTCCGTCGTTTTCCCATGAAGATGTTCAGCGGAGCTGCCAGCGAACCTTCGCCCAGTGCGGACAGGAAGAGTCCCACGACCTCAGAAGCAGAGACCTCTCCTTTGGATTTGACGACCAGAAGAGACAAGGATGACAGCGCCACGCCAGACTCTCTCAACGACGAAGACGAGAAGAAGGAGGGCTCTCCTATGCATCCTCCTCTGCCGACGATTAACCCATTCAGGTTAGAATCATCCGAGAAAAGGGAAAAACTCTCTTTCAGTTCATCTGCCTTCCTCTCCCTCCTCCAAAGGCCCTTTCCCTACACTCCTCAATCGTTTTCCGTTCCTTCTGCCCCAATGAAAACAGCAAAGGATCGATACACTTGCAAATTCTGCCAAAAGGTACTGTAGACCTTAATAAAATGAGTAATCTGAGTTTTAGGTCTTCCCGCGGTCAGCCAATTTGACAAGGCATCTGAGGACTCACACGGGAGAGCAGCCTTACAAGGTTAGTTCCCCATCTCTTCAGACACCAAAGTTGAACCTAATTAAAAGAGAGGTCCAGAAATATGGTTCCATTCTTGAATTCCTGGTTATCCTTCCTCCAAGTATAAGGTGTCCTAAAGGCCGCCGCTGCGCAAACTCTTCCTGCGATTAGCAGCCCCTCGGAGGGGCGTATCATCCCACTCGGAGGGATTACTGTATGCCAATTAGAAGCGCCGCAACCACTCGAGAGCCATTATGGGCAGCCAATATTGATACTTGCAATTGACAGCACCTGGACGAGAGGGTGATTGGCGCGAAAGAGGGGAGAGATGGGATTATTCCAGAACGGTGCGCTCCAAATTACAGCCGGGGTTTATTACTTTTGATCTCACGGACACACACACAATCACACCATCTCAAAGACTGTACCAAATTCCAAATGGCCCCCATTAAAGCCAATGTTTCAGTGTCAGTACTGCGAGCGTTCCTTCTCCATCAGTTCCAACTTGCAACGCCACGTGAGGAACATCCACAACAAAGAGCGTCCCTTCCGCTGCCCCCGTTGCGACCGCTGCTTCGGCCAACAGACGAACCTAGACCGGCATCTGAAGAAACACGACGCCTCCCCTGAATTGCCACTGGCCACCATGCTCTCCATAGCCTCCACGTAGCCCTCCCTTCTACCGTATTCCCCACCGACTGAGATCGTGCCGAGACCCAACGCCTCAGTTCGCTGAATACCGGTGTCCCTCCCTCCTCAAATTGAACTGTATTCTATCCTCCTGTGATTCTTGTATTTTGTGTTCCGTTGCGTGTCGTCCGGATAAAATGCTTTATTGATTCTTGTAAACTTAAACTCAATGTTCCCCAATACGGCAATTATTAGCAATTGCCGCTAGAAAACCGTGGAGAGTAATCAGAATTGGCTCTCCTATTATTCTCCAACATTGCGAAATTGAATATTTATCAACATCACTCCACATTACGGGGTATAAATCGATCACCTCCATTTATAGTAAACCTAAAATGAAGAAACACAATTACAGTACGCCTTCTCTGAGAGTGAAGACCAATTTTCCCAACACTTCCCAAAGGTCTCTCTCCCAATCTCGAAGTACTTCAGATGACCACCATTCCGTGTCTCTCTCTGTCTCTCGCCAGTGTCTCTATTCCATTAAACAGATATATACATATATTCATGAAAGACAGAACCCATATAACAACCAAATTCGGAATGTGAAAATTCGAACACAACACCTGGGGATACGCTAATTGCAAGTATGAGGAGGCCATATGGCGGATTCACATCAATCGTGTACCTGTTAGTCAACGGGCGGATTAGGCTGGGCGGCAAGTGCACCTGGTGAGGCTAATTGAGCGGAGACAATGACGCCAGTTAAGGTCATTTGGGGACAGGAGATTACAGGAAAGGAAGAGGACAGGGCAGCTACATCTCGGAGATGAACTGCAAGGGCTGGGAGCGGTCGACGTTCTGGTAGAGGCCTTTCACTGCCTCCTGCACAGAATCCAGGTCTCCATCGGCATTCACCTCCTGGAAATACAGAATGATGACATCCGTCAGTTAGAATAATGAATCCTTTCTCTTACCAGCCAGTAGTCCTTCCTGAGTGTTTCCATGGCGGTGGCCACCTTCTTCTGCAGACTCTCGCTCTCCAGCCGCTCCTCTCCGAAGCCTCCTCTCTCCCTGGCCACTTCCGGAGAAACCTTGAAGAAGAAGACGGCGTCCGGCCGAGGCAGTCCCACATCTGCCTGCTTCACCCACTTTGCGTCCATTCCAGAAACAACCACTTTAGTATTCCCAACCAAAAAGAGGCCAATCCCCCACAAAAATCCAAAAAAGGATAGTCACAAGGCAGTGACGTCAGAAGCATCCCGTAGGTGTCCTTTCCCACGTATTTTGATGCAAAGAAGCTTTGCTCTTTCGAAAAACTCTTTGCAGGGAAAAATATTTTAGGGAATCTCGAGTAAACGTTCATCAATGTATCATTCGGTGTGTCATTCACAACATTTGGTCATTGTAGTTGCACTCTGAATTCAAATTTTCTGCGTCAGAATGAGACAAGCGGCTGGTAAAGAATGTGGGGATTCTGCTTGTGTATTATTTAAAAGATTAGGGTATGGCCTCAAAGATAGCTCTGCATGTCCTCCATTTCCGGTTCATTTGTTGAATCTCTTTCTTTCTTACTCTGTTTCCTGTCCTTCCAGCTGACTTGCTGGCAGCTCCGATGGTCCGCCGGAGGTGTGACCGGATGCGGATGTTATTCGGGGCGAGTGCTGGCGGTGGCGGCTCCTTCACCGCTACCGTATCCTATGTTTGGCAGAAGGCAATTGATGTTCCACGCTTCAGCACCTCCGCTATTTCTCCCGGGGCTGTTGACTGGAGGGAATGAATTCCCTCCCTTTGATGTAGAATTCCCGAATTATGACCGCCCGCGAGCCTACATCCGACAAACAGACAATTATGCAAGCGGTAAAGGTGGCGCCGAGGCGATTACCGCGAAGAAACGGCCTCGGAGGGACTCCTTCTGTTGCTCAGAGACGCCTTTGTCAGGGCTGATAACGAGATCGGCGCTGCTGCTGTGGTTACGGGAAGTGTCCTTCGGCAGAGCCATTAGCCGAGTCTGCATTGTGAGAGACAACTGATGGGCGAGGGGAAGGGGCTGTATGGGCCCGGGGGCAGACAATGAGCGCAGGCCGCTCAATCGCTTCCTTCCTTCCGCAATCTTCTCTCCCTCCTAAGCTAATCGCCGCCGGCCACAGCCATCTTGGCCCATCACCGCCCATCGATTATGAGCACACCTGAGAATAACCGCCCCCAGGCCACGGAGACAATCGGGGTCGGCCCGAGGAATCTCCCGGGATTCAAAATGAATCTACACATCAGGTACGAGACGAGGATATGGTGGCAATATGAGCCAGAGCCTCTTTCCTCATTCGGATTTCAAGGGCGATCCCTTAGCTAAGAAAGGGAAGTATCCCTGATGGCGACAAAAGGCGCTTTTGGGTCGGACATCCTAAGGCCCCGGACATCCTGTCTATATCACCACATGAGGGGGACCCTTGCCCTAAAACACCCCTGGAAAATGGATAAACATCAGTCTCGCCAGAACTCGCAGAAAGTCGCCTGAGGTCTCTCTCCTAAACCGATTTATGCCCCGTCGCCTTCCTTAGGGACAAACGCTCGTTTTTCAGCATTCAGACAGGAAATTCCAGACTTGCTTACATACAATAAATTGGCCTCCACGCGGGGGGGCCGCAGGGCCAAAAATTTTGAGGGTAGGTAAGTACCTATGAATTTTGGGAGGATCCGCAAACGTTTTAGACAAAAAGTTCCATTTTGGGGAGGGCCCGCGGGAAATTTTCGAGGTTTTGGGGGGTCCGCAGACCCCGCCCGGACCCCCCAATTTAGTGTATGCTTGCTTATAAGGGGCTCATAAAATACCCAGACGGAGGCGATTGAGATACCGACTAAAATTGACCATGACAAAAAAGCATTGCGCTTCTGGGATAGAGAGAATCGCTTCTTCGTATTAAAAGCGTAATGGCTACACTCTCGCGTAGGACTAGCAGTTACAGTAAGACATACGTATCTTTGACAGTTGAGTTGAGTTACATTTAACCCAAGGCAATCGAATAATCGAGACTTCACAATTGCATCATCACAAGCCAAAGCCTCTCCAGAGACCATCGTAATTACCCATTCGCAGATGCCTTCTCCCGTTCCATCCATTGTTGTTGCCAGATACACAACAGACGGTGCACTTCCTGTGTCACAGGTGCCCTTCCGGTGCCCAAAATGGTGATGTCGGCTGCCGCCTATTAGCGGGCACATCACTTACAAGCACCTGCCAACGACTGCGGATCATATCGTGCCGAGCAGTGCCCGATGAGCACACAAGGGAGCCGAAACACCTGTCAGCAATTGCGGTCGGAGGACAGCCTTATAGCATCGTTATACCTGCCTACTCATCAGACACGAACATTGCACCTGCGAGGGGACAATGGGAGCGATTCAATCACAAGGCGTTCCAGAAATAGATCTTTTCGCCTTTCAAAATGTTTCAAAACTCTTTAATTCTACGGAAAGAAACGTCAGTTTGTGTGGTTTGGACAGTCGTCTGGGAGTGTTGTGGGATTACCGGGCGTAGAATTGGGATAGTGTCGCGGGTGAATCCACAAGTAGGCATGAATGAGGTGTGGCCTCGCCTGTTTGCTCATGGGCTCATGCACCAGACAGACTACCTCGCTCCTTCAATGGTCTGGCAAGGAAATGCGCCCGATCCTAACAAACACAACGATCGGCGACGAAGACGGGAGGTTGCAAGGGGGCGATCGCCACAGTCAAGGTTAGAAGGGCATTTCATGTTTCCGATCATACCCCGGGAGGGTCCGTCCGTGGACGGCCCCACCCTTAACTTTTGGGTCTAATTTTGGGGTAGTCCCCCTTAACTTTTAGCCCCAAAATCAACAATTCGTAAAAATAGAGCCTAACCCCCCTTAACTTAGTCCCCCTTAATTTCTGGGCGTCTACCACCCTTAACTTGGGATATCCTGGATATACCCTCCCGAGGTATGTTTTCGTGACCTTTCGGGAGTTGGAATTGAACTCATGGCAAAAAGAGCAATGTGTTGTCTTCTGTCAAAGTCTGGTCATTACAGTAAAACACGTGATTAGTGTTCAAATTAAGAGCAAGGACCCCTTTACATCAGTTACCATCAGGCCTTTCCACTGTTTGCAATTAGAACGAACCCTTGGCGATGGAGTAGGCGACCCCGCTAAAGGCGTATCGGTCGCAGATGACGTCCACTCCATTCTCCAACTGCTCCTTTATGAAATCCGCCTAAAGCCACCTTTTTGAAGAGACCAGTTAGTGTTTGGGTTATGGTGATCAGAAGTTAGTTATGCAGATTCTACCTTCTCCCAGCGATTGGCTGAAAAGGCGAGGTGGAGCGCCCGTTCGCAGAGGTCGATCTCCTTGCGTAAATAGCGGTCAATCACTTGGCCGAAGGGCTCCTTGCGGTCTGAAAAGCAGAGGTTCTCCGAGTGGGCAAATGAAAGGACCAGGGAAGGGTAGGAGGACGGCCTTCCGATCGCCGGAAGCGTTGAGGTGCTCCAGAAGGCGCTTGGCTTGCGTCGATTTGCCACTTCTGTCAAGTCCTTCGAAGACGATCAAGACCCCTCGGCTCATCTAGAAGCAGGTAAGCAAGGCGAACAGAGCAACGAAGGGTAAGTACGAGCAACGAGAAGCGACAAATGGGGTGCAGAGAGAATAGAATAATACACTATTTATCTGCCACAATCAAACAATGAACACTAAAAAGGTCGCTAGCTCCCCCTCGTGTCATTCTACCAGTGGTACATAGTCTTCTGGAAGTCCAGGTAGCGGTGAGACTTGACCAGCCAGTTGACGAAAGAGTACGCGAAGACGAAGCGGAAGATCGTTTTCACCTGAAAAGGCCAGTTATACCGTTACCACCCAAACACGTTAGAACAGGGTTAGAATAAAACTTACAGTGTTGGCGTAGACGGGGCCAGAGTAGTACTTGTGGTGCACGCGCCAGATGTTGCGCATAACCTCATTGTAGAAGGCTCCGGGGGTCTTCTCGCGCCTGGCGATCCAAGCTCCCAGATCGGCAAGCTTTACGTCCATGAGCTTGGTGTCGACTAGAAAAGTAAATTAAAACAGTAGAGAAGATCAAAAACATCTCTTCCAGCTAAGCACGCGGCATGGTGAGGACTAACCGATGCGGCGAAAGATATGTGATCAAGAAACATCCTGCGATGACCCAAAAAGACAAGAACGAAACCTTATGCAATTTTTTCTCGCGTAAACTTGGCCTAAATACGATAAGCATCGTATCACCAAAATGGTGTCTTTCACCAAGCTCGTAGAAGAAAGCCTCTCCTGTTTAGATTCGCTGAGGGGTTACTACTATGCACCATATTGAAAACTCACGCTTTCCGTAGTAACGGTGGTGGCAGTAAGGACCGTGGACCTTCTTGTTCCAGTTCTTGTTGAGAAGACCGATCTCAGTCTTGTTCAGCACCCTGAAACATTCAAAATTAATAAACGTTATTGAGCACTGAATAGCGGGGTGGGAGCCGCTGATCATGTTGGCATATTTCCGAAATTACAAAACTTATTTAACCTGAAAAAGAACCTTCTATTCTAAACCTACAACTGCGCCGCTACGCAGGGTTCTCAAATCGCGGGCCGGCCCGTCTTTGAAAACCGAATTTTAATTTTTTTTTAAATATCGGCACAATTAAATTTTCAACTGTCTAAAATGCCTTAAGTATGTTTGTAGTTATCATATTAGTCAAATAGAGTTAGACAAAAAAGAAGTGTACCGACCGGGATCGAACTTTGGTCGTGTGGTTGGTAATTTATGGGACCAAAATGGTTGGACGGGCCGAAACGGGGCCGGCCCGCGAGAACCCTGCCGCTACGATAATGATGTTCAAAATGTGAATAGCTTATATGTGCAATTAAGAACCCAGAAGTGTTTGTAAAGACAGCTTTGAGACTAAAAGCAACATTTCGTAAAAATAGAGCCTAACCCCCTTAATTTGTAAATTTTCTGAGCGTCTACCCCCTCAACTTGGGTTAACCTAACTATACCCTCCCGAGGTATGAAAGACAGGAATCGGTGACTATCAGTTGAGTCATGAGAACAAGAGTTTGTCAAAACAATCAAATTAATAAAACTGATAAAAACGTATCTAACCTGTTGTAGAAGTACACACCCACACGCTCAACAGCACGAGAGATGGGGATGAAGATGAGGTCCGGCACCCAAGGAGTGAGCTTGGTTCCAGCCGGGGGAGGGCGCATCCAAGCCATTCTAGAAACAAAATTATTGTTTTGCGAAGAGGAACAACACACACAATAAATAAAGTATGCTCACATTTACAACAAGCATTGAACGCTTTGGGGAAAAGTCCGCACCGTAATAAATCAAAACAACATTTCAGGGATTCACGAACCAAGAAATTGTGTGCATATATAATAATACTAAGCCACCAAACTTTAAAAAAAACCAAGATTCTTAATCATAAAAAATATAGGAGTATTCCGCCAGGAAATCATATATATATATATATATATATATATATATCAAGACGACATATTCACATGGACTTTTAAGTAAATTTACAATTTAATTAATCCCGCCCTTTTACGCTCAGTAAAACATGAAAATCTGATCGGAATAATGTAAAAATTAAATATTTTAAAAGTTTGTAAAGACGTTCATAGCAAGGGGCGGTGTGCTCTGACGGCTTTTCCTACCGTAATCAGGCACTTCCATGACGGGACCCAATTCGTCCTCCTTTAACTTGGCTATTTGCCAATTCTGCTCAACCGATCAATTTTTGCTAAAAGTTGGCTGATTTTTAATTATATTTCATTGATGGTCTAAAGAGATTGAATTTTTAATTATAGTTAGGCCTTTAAGGGTATACTTATTGTAGTTTTGGACTGATTGTGACCGTGATTTATAGATATTCATTGTATATTGCTGGTGTAGAAGTAAAAATTGCAATTCTTGGTTTAAACCGTCATTTGTGTTTACAGGCGTCGGCGCCCGATGCCGTCGATCTCGGAGCCGGTGACGCCGCACCACTACGAGAAGCCGACGAGTGGGAAGTGGGCGGCCGCCTCTTCGTGCGAGGATATCGACAGAGCCACTCCCACCGGGGTTAGTTGGCTCCGTTCCAAAACAGAATTTTCTATTTCAGTCAGATTACGAGTTCACAGAAAGCCCCATAAAAGTAGCAAAGTTCAAAGCGCTCAAGATAAAACGGGAAACCATCGGTTCATTCCTACGAGAACACGCTCAGGAGGATCTCCCATTGTACATAGGTTCGTTTTACTATGATTTATTAATATTGTGAATCTTCGATTTCAGATGAATTGAGGCATTTCGCCTGTTCTGCGGGTGGACTGGTGGACGACGAGTTCCGCGCCGTCATCTGGCCTGTCCTCGCGGCGAATCTCCCGCCTCCAGAAGAAGACCAGGATGACGCCGTCTCCTGCGATTCAGACTTTGAATCGGCTGTCTCCGAACTCTCCGAAATCCCCGGTTATATAGAGGTTCCTTATTTTATTTTTGAATCATCACTAATTTCCAGGAGGAAGAAACGGTGGACATTGAGGAGCTAAAGCTGCATCCAGAGTGGAAACAGGTGGATTATATTAATTTTACAATGTTATTATGTTTTCCTCCAGGTGGAACTGGACGTGCACCGGACACTGGCCCGGTTCCCTCCGAATATATCGGAACACCACCGGTTGATGCTTCAAGACGAACTAATTCCACTGATTGTACGGGTTTTACGCACCAACCCTAGATTTCGATATTATCAAGGTGCGTGACAATTACTGAAAATCGTTATGATGATTTATACCAGCCGGTTGGCACAACAGACAACAAATTTATTTCTATTGCAGGCTTCCACGACGTGTGTCTGACGGTTATGCTGGTATGTGGAGTTGAGAAGGCCTTCCGGATGTGCTGCCAGCTGGCTGTCTGTGGCACCTTCAACTCCTATCTCCTGAAAACTCTCGAACAGACAGTCGTAAAAGAACTAGATCTCATGTAAGCCCCCTTCATTTTTAAACTATCTACATTTATTCAACTGCCTAATGTGTTCCCTTCAGGTACATAATTCTTTCACGGGTGGAGCCTCAACTGGAGAAAGTAATGCGCAGCGTTCAGTTGGGTTCCATGTTCGCCCTCAGTTGGCCTCTCACCTGGTTCAGCCACTCTCTTCATCACTACCAGCAGGTTCGTCTCTCTCCCTCTCTCTCTTTCTCTCAATCATAGCGAAAATTGAAACTCTTGTTCCAGATTGTCCGTTTCTTCGACGTCTTCCTCGCCTCTCCCCAGCTGTTGCCCGTCTACGTCTCCTCGGCGATCGTCATCTTCCGAAAGGCATCGATCCTCACCTGCGAGAGGTATTCTATCCCTCTTTATTTGTGTAGATCTGTATTTCCAGGGAAATGCCGTTCATCCACCAGCTGCTAACGAATATGCCGCATGAGCTGCCCCTGGACGCCCTGCTCTCCGATGCCTGCTACCTCGCCAAGTTGATGCCGCCCTGTTTGCTCAAAGGACGCTACTCGGTTGAATACAGGAAACAGGTCAGAAATGCCAGTTTCACAAATGCAAATCGCTATTGGAATCCTAATTTTGGAGGTGTTATTCCCTTTTCAAAAAAACATCAACGTAGCTGGATAACATCTTATTTTTTGATCGAAAAGTTTCGATAATAGAATCAGCCATATTTGGGTGCGACAAAGTGATTTATTCAAAGCTTCCTTTTCGTAGTTTTCTCATAACTGCGGTTTCGAATGACGTCTTGTTGCAAATGGCGCTCTCTCCGCGGTTGAATCCGTTACCGTATGCTTTTGCAGGTGTCGTCGTCTCCCCGAATGAAGCGCCATCCGTCGACGATCCCCCGCTACGCCCTGCAGCTGGTGTTCGTGGCTGGGGCTGCGAGTGCGGCCGGCTTCTACTTCCTGTCGAAGTACTCCCTGCCGTAGCCTCCACTAACCACTCACTCGACGGGTCCTCCTCCATCATCTCCAGCATTCCCAAAAGTATTCGTGCAATGTGGGTGCAGCTGCGCTGACTTGTGATACTAGTCCTCCCGGATTTGTAGAATAGTTGTAAGTAAAGATAGTAAAAATTTATTTCATCAACCATGAATCACCCTATATAAAACATCTAAATTGTACTGACTGTAAGTCTATAAAACAATAACATACATATATAGCATTATGCTACAATAAATAAATTAGGAGGGAAAAATAAAACTTTCAGTTAAAATAAAAAGGGAAAGGGGGCTATAAAATCTCAGAACTCGGGCTATAAATGAGACCAGGACCGAAAAGAGGGAGGGGTCCGTGGGGGAGGGTACACGCATAATCTCAAGCAGACCTTGAATGGAGACGTAGGCCGAGACTGACGCAAAGGGCCACGGGAGACTAGCTAGGCTGGGCCACGCGTCGGCTCAGTCTCTGCTCGACGACGGAACTGAAAGCAACAAGGATTAATTGATTATAGACATTGATACTAGAAGGAAGTTATGTCAAGCATACAATAAAGTGGGGGGTCCGAGTGGGGTCTGCGGACCCCCCACAACCCCGAAAATTTGCCGCCGATCCTCCCAAAAATGGAACTTTTATCCACGGACCTCTTCGGACCCTCCCAAAATGCCATAGGTACCTTACCCCCAAAATTTTTGGGGGTACGGGCCCCCTCCAAGTGGATTCCAATTTAGTGCATGACCCTGGTCCTGTGAGTAACTGATTCAGGGACTAACTGACCAAATACCGCTCGAAGATTTACAGGACTGTCGTGGGAATACGATAATGTAAATTATTCATTGGAGCGGTGATACGCATAGAAAGGTTCCTAAGTTCGTGTCTTCCGTAGGTCAGAGCATAATACAACACCCACCAAATTCCAACTGGTCACCCCTTTTCCGCCCAAACTGTTGTATTTTGACAGCTCTGTTGGCTGTGGAAAGATTGATTTATCTCACCATATAAACAGCATCTACTCCGAAACGACGCCCATCATCTCCTGCAGTTTCTTCACCTGCGCCGAGAGCTGCTTGTTCGCCATTTCCACCTGTCGCAACCGCGCTGAAACCCAGATTCTTCCATTTTCTCCAGTAGAACCCACTTTTGAGCTGGCTGTTCTCATTGAAGTAGCCCTGACACCGCTGCTCGAGAGTGTCCATGTACTCCTTCCGCTTCCGGCGACTCTCCTGGGCCGACAGTTTGTTCTTAATCTTGCGGCGGACGATCTTCAGCGCCTCCTCCTCGGCCTTTGTGAGGGGGAGTCGCGTGGGGACCGGGTACCCCTCCTGCATCAGAGTGCGTCTCTCCTCCGTCGACAACTGCACCATTCCCTGACTGCGAGGGTCCTGGAACGAAGCGGAGGTTACGGTACACGGAATGGATTCACCACCTGGTCGGTGATCAGACGCTGCTTCACGGCCATTTCGTGCATTTTGCTGCGGGTTTTCAGCTGCTGCTGGGCGGCTGCCAGACTGTCCAGACCCTGCATCACTGAAATTACGGGATTGGAATGAAGGGAGAAAAAGACGGACTGTGATGGGCGTTGCCGAAGGAGTCGGTCATCGAATCGTAGACGGTGTTCAACATCGAAGGGATGCGCTCGTTCGGGGAACTACGGTCAGATGGAGGCGACGGAGAACGGTCATCTGAAGATCAATCGATAAATAGATGCAGAAAAAGAGACGAACTAAAGGAACACCATTTCCAATCGACGTCGGTCCCTCCTTGACGATGTTCTGGAATCCGGTCCCAGAACCTCGTCAAGGAGGAATCGTCATCGACACTACTCCCTGTTGCTGTGAGGAATCGACTACCGAAGCGCTTTGAACTGCCTACACAAGAAGCACTGGGATCCGCCGGCGAGAGCAACACCACTCACTCAGGATCTCTACGGATCCAGCCGTGATTCGGAATAAATATTTGTATTTGTATTTATTTATTTCCAATCGATATCTTATAAACTTGATGCAAATATATGTGATAAAAACCTAAATTGCAATAACCGGATTCCCCTGCCAGGCTGGCAGGAAGTCCACAAAAGGTGCGATTAGATATACCGTACCCATGTCTTTGATTTGAGCAAATGAGATGCGCGGCCAGGAATACGCAAATAGGTGAGAGACTCCCAAGACGGCCTTTGTCGTGAAAATAATCCATTAGAGAATGGATATCAAAGAACTGGCTAATGAGAAACTTAAAGGGTGCCACAATACTAGTAATTAGCGTTTTAATTGTTCTTAAACTTTTTGCTCTTTTTGATCGTTTGGTTTATCACTCGACTTTGACGTAAAATTTTCTATTTCGTTTAGTTGTAAATCGCCCAAATCAATTGGCAAAGCCACAAAGAATGTTTCATTTTTGTGTCAACCTTAGATTATCTTCAACTTTAAGTTGTTCCTGCCACTAGGCTGTAAATTCCAAGGCCTGCAGGGTGACTATAAATGTGGCTACCGAAAGGGTTGCAATATGGCAAATATCAGCATCCTTCGGGATCTGTCGTCGAAATTGAACCCGTAACGGAACTGAGCACCACAGGTCACGCAGGCTGATAACAGGGCTACTGATAGCATTTGGACTACAAATTACAAATGACCAATCCCAGACCCAATTGGGACGAACCGTCGAAGAAGGTGATGTTGTCGTGGGTGGGGAAGCCGGGGACGCAGGACTGGGGGTCGTTCATCTGCATCATCTGCGACTGGGAGAAGTGGCTCACGGGGGGCAGGGGACTCGGTCCTCCGCTGCAGGCAGGGAACACCATTCCGAACGGACTCCTGAAACTAAGCATTTGTTTGTTTAATATTCTGCCAGCCCCCAATAAACTTTAAAAGAGCCGACACCCCCGGTCGGACAGGAAGAACCCGTTGCGCCGTAATCCGACAGGTAATCCCGCAAAATACGGATCCGTGGCGGTGCGCAGATAACTGGTATCATAACAAACCACCGCGCTAGAAACACAAAAAGAGAGGAAACCGAGGAAGAATGCAGTTTAACGCGCTCAAACTTCGGTTCACAGGTATTGGATGCAAATTGTTAGCAACTTTTGTGCCCATCACGGATCGGACGTTTTCCGGACTCATAAATCACACGTTGCCATGAACACATCAACGGATTGGGATTACCCGAGAGGTATTTTTAGTTTGTTAGGTAAACCACGATTTCAAGACAAAGTTGCTGTATTTTATGATGATCCAAACTTTCGATGTGGTCCGTTCCCACCAAAGGTTGACAAGTACTGTTAGAAACCGCCGTAGGTGCTAATGGTCTTAAATCTAACAAGTAGTTTTTGTGGGTGCAATATGCAGATGCGGGGGACGCTCATTTCAACTGAGATCGGGCCATGGCAAACAGTGATTCGCACGGAAAAAGAACCCCGAAACTCGTTTTCTTTCTTAATGTAAAAAAAAGAAAACGAACCCGCTGGAGCTGGCCGGACTGTTGAGGAAGGGGTTGTTGTTTCCGAAGGGAACGCAGAAACTGAGGTCGACGCCCAGATGGTCCTTCATATCCGGCGACGACAGCGATGACGACGGGGAACCGGCCGAAGATCCCAGGTAATCTGAATATCATTTCAGTCGAAATCAAAATATATTTGTAATCCCCCCTCTGAATAGAGTCCACCT
Organism: Oscheius sp. G VE-2021; assembly: GCA_022343465.1. Classification (NCBI taxonomy): domain Eukaryota; kingdom Metazoa; phylum Nematoda; class Chromadorea; order Rhabditida; family Rhabditidae; genus Oscheius; species Oscheius sp. G VE-2021. Next base: position 636,520 of record JAJQXH010000058.1, read on the forward strand.
CCGTCCAGACAATGCGCTATCTCCGGCTACTGTCATTTGCTACTGCCAGCCGGAGAAAAAGCGAATCAATCAGGTTTATATGACATTAATGACCGATTTACTACCGTGTCCTCTGCCAGCGAAAGGGCTGATAACTGCGAAAAAGGCCTGATATGGGAGAAATGCATGTAATCGGCAGAAGGCGGCGGTTCCACCGAGAACTCACACATGGAGGGGAAGTTGGTGGTGTGTTGTATTGTGTGTGATCTAGGCTCTGGGATCTGGCGGCACAGGTGTTGATCTGTTCAAACAAATGAGGACAATTGAGAGAGAAGAAAGAAGTTATACGACGGAAATGCAGCTGGACAAGCAGGGAAATGGGAGGCTTTGGCCGAAGTTCACACATTCTGCCATCAAAAAATGAAGGTCGATCGGCGACTGGGGGTGGGTGGTCCACTTTGGTATTCAGAGCCAGTGCATAATAAGGACTGGCACGGATTCCCACGACTATCCCCTCGCACCACCAGCCAAGATCGCGCAAAGTACGCCCACAGAAAGCCGCATTTGCATGCGGCACGGGGAGGGGCGGAATGGAGCAGTGGTTAAATGAAGGCAAAGGGCTGGCTGATAGGAGGGATTCTTCGGTACGAAACAATCGATTTCAGCACTTTCGGAAGTGATTGCAAAAGGGGATTTCAGTCGAAAGAGATCAAACAAGAAATCTTCTTTAATGTTTCTTTGGGAACAAGCCTTCTCAAAATCGAAGGCGTTGAATCGATTTTTATTCATTTTTCCATCGCGGGAAACCATTATTTCATTCCCATTTATATTTTGTTTGAATGATACGACCCACGAGCCGTTACCATGCTTGGAAGATGCGACTATTGAGAATTTACCAGAAAACCACCGTCGTTTTTCATGACGAGACATTTGTGAAGGGATTCGATAAAAGTTGTATGCTGGGCTGAACGGAAGTGTGGTTGTTTGTAATGCGCGACATACAACAAATTGTTGTGAGGCGATAGATTTGGTGGATTTTGTCTATCTCTCGCTGAAAACAAATGCGGTGGAAAGAGGGAACTGGCAGGCAATTACGGCGAGAATGGCTACTGGTCGCCGTCTGCTCAAATCCAACGGTTACATCCCGTCGAACCAGTTCCGCCGGCCAAAACCACACAGTAAAAATTAGACTTCCCCTTGTTTAATTGTTTTATTGAGACTGTACCTTTGATGAAGAGGGGGTTGGGACAGGAGATGGCGCAGGAGGGCCTGTATCCGTTCTGGAAGGGCAGCTGCATAATGGGCATGCCGGAGGAGTTCATCATCGCTAGCGAATTGGACTACAGCAGGGAAATTCCAGGAGGCAGCAGGCGACTACTAACAGGACCAGGGGCACTGCTATCAGCCTTCAGCCAACATCTTATCGCACTCTGACGGATTCAGTTTGGTCCACACTGCTGCCGAGAACGTCACAAACAGTGGGAGCACAACCAAGAAAAATAAGGATACTGCTACTGTTTACAGCAGAAATATCCCGTTGAGAGCAAGAGACAATCTAGGCCTTAGATCCAAATCAGAGAATTTCACATAAACTCCTCCGATGGCATATAATTTTCCCGAAGAAGGCATCTTCAGGACTCTTCCTCACCACTGTTTGACACGATCCAGTCTTAGTTGAAAATAGCACCCCACATTTGCATATAGCACCCCAAAAAGTGGTTTTAAACCGTACTTGTCAAACGTTGTTCCTCACTATTTGACATGTACGATTCAAATTCACTGTGGGTGGTTACTTGCCTTAATACAGCTAGAAAAGGTCCTTTTATGGGTTGCTAAAATCCATTTTGGGTGCTAATTTCAACCAAGATGGATCGTGTGAAACAGAACTCTTTCTACTCCCAAGTCACAAATGCAGCGGTTCGGTTCAAAGGCGCCGCATGTTCTGGTATCGATTATTGTTGTCGATTTGCAAGCTTGCACGGCCGATAAGCATACGTTACAAGAAGGCTTATCACCCGATAGGCCTCTAAGTGGTAGGAACCTGGCCTCTCTTAGTCGATAACCTCACAAAGACGAAAAACCACTGGGAAGACCTGTCAAAATCACACTGTAGTCGGCCGATAGATGGCCTATTTCAGACGAAAGACTATGGAAATACGATTTGGTCGAGGAGATGACGATTAATAGGATAGTGAGAAGACACAGAGCTCTTTAAACAAGTGATAGTGATCCTCCTTCATATAATTGAGGGGAATTGTGCCTCCCGTAAAAATTCTGCTGAGATTGCCGTTTTCACAACTAAAAACTTAATGAAAAACGAAACAAAGTAACGAAAGAACCTTATCGTCAAAGTATCACATTCTCAGAGAATCCAAACGTTGTATTCTAATTGATCGTAAAACAATTCCCCCGAAGAGCAATGAAACAAGATTAGGGAACTGTGATTTGTACCTTTGAAAGCACAACAATAGAATTCAAAGATAAGTCAGAAGGAGAGTCAATAGGCCTTATCCAATCGCATTGTCAGAACAAATGAAGTTTTAAGTGAATGACGCTTCCTATAAAGTTTAAGGTGATTTTTAAAAAAATAAAAGAGCGGGAAACTGTCTTTTTGAAGTTAGGGAATTGTACATGAAACCTTTAATAGACTCGTAAGCCTCTAATGGACTATGTCCACCGCTTCCTATAAAGTTTAAGGTGATTTTAAAAAAATAAAAGAGCGGGAAACTGTCTTTTTGAAGTTAGGGAATTGTACATGAAACCTTTAATAGACTCGTAAGCCTCTAATGGACTATGTCACCGGATGAGATCGAACCTTGGTCAGGTGGGTTCCAGTTTGTCGGGAAAGCCGGAACTACAATTATTTCCAAGTCTTCCCATCCTCTGAATTCCCCGTTTTCCCTGCAGAAATGTCATTTCCCCACCGCCGAAAGAGGACATGAATAAAGAGCAGATCGGATCAATAGCGAAGGGCCAATCGTCTGAAACTTTTGCCAAAACTCGTCGATTCGGAGAGATTCCCTTCGGATGGGGAAAGGGAGAGACGCACTAAACTGTTGCCTAGCAGGCCGAAATTCCTACGTTTGTCATAAAGCATACGCCATTCACATGCAGAAGGGGCTACGACGAAAAGAGTGCATCATTCTTCATGCGAGAGGAGGAATTACAGAAATAGAGTAAATAATTGTCAAAGGGTTGGCCTGTTCAGAAAACCTGTTCAACTTGTCATGAGGATAGTTCCATCTGCATTAGTTAATTTAGAAGTTTTGTAATTAGGACCCTGATGGCCATTTGGTTGCATCGACGGTGCCAGACGCTATCAAATGCCAAAACTCAGAAATTTTCTTTCAAAACCGTTAAATCAATGCCTTCGCTCGGACACAACAATGCGTCAGAAACGGCGCAATTCCGTCCCAAAGGCACTCCTTTACGGAATGTATTTTGGCTCGAAATAGGCGATAATTGAATACAAATATATATCGGGGGGAGATGAATCTCCCGAATCTCTTAATCTCCCGAATAATTCCCTTTTTATTCAAATCTCTCGCGTTTGGGAAAATGGCGGAGATGAAAACTAACCGAATTCGTCGGAAGGCTCGGATTTGATTTCGGCGTCGAGGCCGGCCAGGTCCAGGTCGTCGGACATTCTGGTGACGGCGGCGGAGATCATGCAGTCCTTCGCCACCACCCAGTCGTCGTCCATCTCGGTCTCTGAAAGGGAGGGAATTAGAGGGAGAGAGAGAGAGAGAGAGAGAGAGAGAGAGAGAGAGAGAGAAGGCAGTTTGCATTGGAAATTACAACTTCTGAGCACCAAATGAGCTCCGTTGAAGTAAAGTACCCTAGTAAATTACTTTAAGATTCTGATGGTTCCAAACAGTCGGGGTGATTGCTGCCTAATATTCAAACTAAAAACTTCTTTCGTTTCAAACCTGGAGGATATGACTGTGAGTGATATTTATAAACTTCCACATTTAACCTTTTTTACTTTTGCTCAAAGAAGTAAGTAAGTATATCGGAAGTCGATGTATTTCTGGAAGTATACAACATTCGTAGTGCGCAGAAAAGAGGTCAATTTCCATTTCAAAAGTGCGACTGACCACAAAAGATAGGCTCAGATGACGAATCCGTCGCAGCCATGACTGTTTCGGCCGCGGCGACACGCCTATAACCCCTGGAAATTAAGCATATCGCCTTGCGGTTGTCGTTTATAGCAGAGAAGGCTAGATCAAATACACGATCCAGGTGGTCGTCAGTGTTTGAAATGGGTGGCTAAAATTGGGTTACTTCGAAAAGTTCTGATAACCTCACGTTCAGTGCGAATTACATCTCAATACCATTTTTTTCTTTTGATGCCTTGAAAGACGGAGAAAATAAGTTTGCGTGGGATGAGAATAGCAGCCGGGGGAAGTATAATTCCGCCGGTTGGTAGGGGCGGGCGGTCGTGCGGCACTCGGCGGTTGGTGTGGCCAGCTGAATAAAGCTGGCCCTTCGGGCAAAGGGGCACGGGAGAGTAGGAAGTACACGGTAGACAAAAGATAATCAATGTTTTCAAAATAAGGGAAAACAAGCACGTAAGGCTGTGGTCGCTGGAATTATCAATTGATCATTGGGACGTCACAAGGCAAACATTAAAGACGCAAAATTCTGTTTCTTTCGTCAGAAAGAGGGCATTTCTAAAGAAAAGCGTTGAATCCGTAGGTTATGCCATATGGTTGTCTTGCGTTCCTGCAGGTATAACTGACAATTACCTGCCCAGAATTGATAATTAGCGGAAATCAATTCCAGCGATATGCTGCTATTCCAGTGGCGGAAAGTGAGACATTTCATTGAACAGAGGAATTCTGCCAATTAATTTTAAATGTAACTCAAAAAGACCAAAAAAACTTTTTTAATGGACGAATGTGGAAAGGGGCACCCTCTGCTATCAAAGATTTTAGGACGGCCTGTGTCAAACAGTCATCGCTCTTCCGAAACTTACGCTGTCCAAACATAGCGTCTGCAATAAAAAAAGCTACTTTTGGTTAATAGTAATTGCAGGCGTCTAAACAAGAGTCACGCCAAGAGAATTATCAAACCAGAGTATCCAAGCCTGGGAACCCAGTATGCCCACTCGAATAGAGCGAAAGAAATGGATTTCATCTTTTCATTTGAGTGACTGAAAAAACAGTAGAATGATAAAGAGGAAGGTTTTGTGGATTTCCACAATTGTTGTTTTCACTTCCTCTTCCGATCGAATATCGGAATTAGCAAAAGAGTATAAAAGATAATCGGAGCAGGAAATGGCAGCTGTGGCGACAAATGGGCCCAACAGAGATGGGCTATTCGGCAGACGCGTCATAAGCAAAGCAGCCGTAAACGGTATTTGCCCTTCCCTGTCACGTCAAAGGGCGGTCCTCCTGCTTTGTGGGTGGCAGTAAGAAGAGAGATAAAACAAATCGGAGGGAAATCACCCGGAACCACAGTAATCGATATGGGGAAAATAATGAGCTTGGCGATAACCGCGAAACCACAGAGGCTAAAAGAGAAATGAGCGAAGGAAAGGGTTGACACGAAGGGCCGGATCAGATTGTGGAATCTCGCGAACTTTTTCAAAGGGACGCCTGCCTTTTGGCCGTCCTTGAGAGGCCGTTCCTTCTACGAGTCTAACCAAAAGAGTGATTTGTCTATTGCCTTGGTTTTGTTTACCCAGGGAGAGATAGGAAGAGGGAATTAGGCGACTCATCGACGGAATTCAGAAGTGACATCGGGAGATATGAATGGGTGTGGCTCCGCTGACAAATCGATTCCGAATAGCTTCGTCCGTCCTACCGGCTAAATCGTTCGACGAACGAAATCTCCTTCGACGGGAGATTCAAATATCGAAAGACGGCGAAATCGACAAACATTTGAAATGAAAGGATCTAGAGAATAATTGGAATCTATCAATTAATATCATTGATAACGTTGGTTCAATCACTTAGATTGAAGATCAAATTCGAAATTCCACCTCCGTTATTTTGGCAGTTGCTGATCATTTTCTCAGCGAAAAACAGCTTTGCCCACCGGTTTATTCAAATTCTTGTCCACTGCCCCTGTTGAAAACAAAACATCCAGGATATTTATGGTTTGAAATCATTCCGTTTTAGCACAACTTTCGGAATAAGGAAAATTATATAAACGAGTGATTCTTTTTGAGAGACCTCAGCAGTAGAAAAAGATACAAAAAGTGTTTGGTAAACAGGCCCTGCCCTCATTGGCGGGGAGGATAAACAAATATCGAATTTCGACCCGGGGCAGGGGCAGAATGAAAAAATAAACATTTTCCTTTGGATTTGTGGTCATTGCTTGACCGAATGTCACAGAGGGCATACCAGATAAGGGGGAAACAGCGCCTACACGGGCGGTTACGGGTGGGACGATTATTAACGCCGATCTGCAGATAATACTCCAACCGGGATATGAAACGACAAACTGAGGGAGAAATGATGGAATTACGGAACCGACGATTTAAGAGATAGGAATAAAACAAAGAAATATGGGTAGACGAAGATTTATTCTAGGGGTTGTACTCGATGGGGAAGTTCTTCCTGCGGACCATGCCGTCTCCCTGGAACCACTCGCGGCGGAACTGCTTGGCGGCGCCGTCGGGGGTGTTGGTCCACTCGACGGTGATGCCAGCAGGGGTCCACTCCGAGCCTTTTCATGTTGGTGGTCTTGATGGCCCAACCGATGCGACGGGCCTTCGAGTTGATGATCTTGATGTGGTAGGTGTGCTTGTCGTCGTAAGGGGTGTTGAAGACGATCTTCGTGCCGGGCTGGGCCATTGCGATGAATGAGGGAAGGACCGCAGAGGAGGGTTTTAAGGGAGAATGCCAGAGGCTAGATAGGGAAGGAAAGGGAGAGTGGAGACGTAGGTCACGTAACGCAGATTTGAATAATAGCTTAAGGGAAGACTCTAGAAAACGTAATGTAATGCAAATGAGGAATGGAGAGAGAGAGAGCGTTTTGGACAATTGTCACATAAATACTTTGAGAATTCGTGCAGGCTTTCAAACCCAATCTTATAAATAAAGATATTTCATAGCTGAGAACGCTATAGGGATCGTCCTTTCACGGAGTTTTTATGCTGGTCGGCGTTTCTCACTCGAAATGAAGAGGACGTAAAAACGGCAGTCGCAATTATGGATTGGACAGCCGCTGTGGTAAGCGGATTCGGTCCATGTATTGCATCAAGAATCAACAAGTTTGAGTCGTTGTTTTCCAAAGACCGCAGCGAAAATAATCAAATATTGATCGATTATCGATTGATCGGTAGTAAATGGGAGGTCAGTTGAAGCCCCGGGAGTGAAGGAGGAGAGAAAGAAGGTCAGCGTGTCTTCTTCCTCTCTATCAAAGCGGCGAATCTACAGGACCCGCAGCCCCGATCAAGGCGTCGCGACCCAAAATTTGTGGAGAACATGGGGACTCAAATCAGATCTTGTCTTGTGCGACAGTCGGAAAGAGGTACAAGGTGAAGCGGCACGAGGGTATCAGTACGAAGCATCTGGATGGGCTTACGCGGTTCGAACACAATATTTACGGCAATTGGGCAGAGAAATGAGAAGAATGTAGCGAGGTAGACAGAACTCACTTAAAACAAATGGAAGATCGAGGTCGAACATCTCCAAGCTGTCCGCAGGCCCTCCCGTGGTCTGAAGAAAAGTTATAACATTTTAATTGATAAATATCATTGTTTTGAGATAAATACAAAAGTTATAACATCAATTTAACGATAACGAAAGTCCCACAACTTCAATTTATTTTTTTAGAGAATAAAACCCAACGACTTTGCTGGTAAACAGCGTACACTATTGACGTTATTGGATTCCAGAAAAACAGATTTTCTTGAAATCACGTGTTTTATAATTTTTTACATGAGTATATTTTTTGGAGAAGTGTTGATTTTGTCAGACATTCAGTTTATGCAATTTCCATTCAATCTAGCTGTTTCATTTCTTCACAGGCAGCAACACCATTTCTGTCATGAAAACCGTTGCACGAGCGGAAGATTTTGCGAGGAATTCCCACACAGGACAAGCAAAGACACGTTCCGATAACCTATTGTTTGCGAAACAGCGGTCGATATCGTAGCCGTTCGATGCGAATGTAGTTGCAGCTTTCCGAAAACAAGCGAGTTCTCCGCGGTTAATATCAAATGTGAAATGTAATGACCAACAAGTTCTAAACAAAATCGTCCCAAAAGAATATCAGAAGCCCACTTGCTCTGATCAGCCCCCGATCCCCCAAAGAAACGGAACAAGTTCTGGAAAAACGATAATTTATTCATGTGACAACCGGATATCAGTACATCCTGGCGATCTCGGGGACGAGCGGGTCGCCGGGGTTCGCGTCCGTAAGCAAGGAGCAGATCGACAAGAGGACTAAAACACAAGATAATGAAGGGAAACTAGAGAAACTGGCCTTTTAAGTAGTCAAAGCCGGCGACCATTGGGACTTCAATATGTCCAGGCAGATGCTTCCGTTCGAATTGATGTTCGGATGGTAGATGCGCGTGGTGAAGGACACCTAAAATACATAATTATGAAAGGACATAACTGGCCAGGAAAAAAACAAGAGTATCATGGAAAGGTACTCTTTCGAAGCTATAGAAAAATGGCCTTCTAGAGATGAAGCCAGGGGTGGTAAATTTTAGGGCCGGCCCTGGGCCCTGGTTATTTTGGCGGGAAGTCCGAAAATTTTAGCTTTCAACGCCGAAAAAGGTTCGTTTTACTTGAAAATCCTTCATTTCAAGCGGAAATAATTTCGATAAGAGATGAATTGTGTGAATCAGCCGTTACCCAAAGAAATAAAAAGTAAATCCGAAAATCAATAAACCATTTTTTGTTGTTGGCTGTCTCTTTTACTATTTTTGATTAAAAAAATAGTAAAAGAGACAGCCAACAACAAAAAATGATGGTAGATGCGCGTGGTGGGCAAAACGGCAAAATGGTGGGCAAAATGGCGTGGTGGGCAAGACGGGCAAAACCATTCGGACGGGCATATCGGTCGGTCGGACGGGTAAGACAGAAAAGAGCTCTTTTCTGTCTTACCCGTCCCCGTGAGATAAACCCGTCCACCAAATTTTATACCCGTCCCGGTAGGATATACCCGTCCGAACAGCAATGGATGCATGAGTTGCCTGATAATTGATAAAAACTTTTTTGATGTCTTTGGTGCTCATTTGAAATGTGAAAATCCCTCTGTCGAAGGCCGTACAGTTAATTTGGACATGGGCCAACCGTCCAGGAGACACTGCTGAGCAAGTAATGAAAGACTTGGACATCTCCGCAGACACCTTCACCGCACATTACAAATTTCTCCGTCAAATTACTGACCTGTGGCTTGAAAGGAATGCGAACGCTCATCGATTGGGAGGACTCAACAAAATTATTGTGTGACGAGAGTCACATGTATAAGGTGAGTTCATTAGTTCATTATATCCTGTTTAATCTGTCCATATAGCTCATCCTATTCTGTCTTACCCGTCCGTATTGTTAATCCTATTCTGTCTTACCCGTCCGTTATTAAATAATAAGTAGGATGTATGGTGTTTGCAAGGAGGTTCTGGGAGGACATCTTTCTAACTACCTATTCCGCCGTGCATGCAAGGCGACGAAGAACTGCCGTATTTTCACGAAGATTCTGGAAGATATATCCTACGAATATCCTCTTTGAGTTGAATTGGTCATTAGAATAAAGAATGTAGTGCAATCCGTTTGAAAATAACAAAATTGAACTCGGACGGGTATATCTTACGGGGACGGGTAAAAACGTCGGAGACGGGCAAAACCATTCGGACGGGCATATCGGTCGGTCGGACGGGTAAGACAGAAAAGAGCCAAAATAGTAAAAACGGCCGAAATATTTTTAAATACTAGATAAATAATTAAAAATAGAAGAAAATTTTCTCAAAATTCAAATTTTTAATGTTCGCGCCTTCCTTCTCAGGGCCCAGGGCCGGCCCTAGGGCCCGAGGCCTTCCAGGGCCGGCCCTGTGCCACCCCTGGATGAAGCCACGAGTGAGAGCAGTGACAGCGAGTAATGCACAAACCTTCGGGGGCTAGAAGGGGTAGTCCGTCGGGAAGTGGATGGACAGGAAGAACACGCCTCCCTGGTATGGCGAATCCGGAGGGCCCTAATGGTGGCCTGTCAGTGGAAAAGATCATCGTTGTAGGGGCCGGCAGAGCATTGAGCGGGGGGATCACGGCCGATATCCTGCAGTTCCTGAAAATGAATAACTTTATTCGATCGCCGATGGAAAACAAACACAAACAGCTTTTGTGCGCAAAAGGCATTCAAACAACAAAAATAACGCTTATTACAACCGAAATTCCCCTTATAATCCCATTTACAATTTCATTTTTTTAAAAATATAATCCTAAATAAAAACAAAGAACTAACCTTTTGAATCCTTTTCATAGCCATTGTTGGACGATGTGACGCAGAAACCGCGGACGGTGACGGCTATGTAAACGGCGCTAGGCCCAAGGAAAACCATTAAAGGTCTGAAAATAATTACTGTAAACTAATATTCCGATGTTGATGCTTATGTTTCAAGGGTCCTACAACGCGCTTGTTACTGTTGTTATAAATTCAAACTAGACTTAGAGAAAGTAAGGGGTTTCATTTTCATCATGGCAAACGAATGATTGCCTAAAAATGTACTTTCTGCTAAAAGGCCCTCCATCGCTATCCTAAACCTCCGTGTCCACAACCAACGATGATGAGGGAGGGACCACGTGAATACGACGAAGAAGCAGACAAAGTAAAACGACCCTTTTGGAGAAAACAAGAGACGGATCATTCAAAAGAAACAAGTGGTAATAGTAGCGCAGGCGGCTCCATTCGGGAAATGGTAGGTCGTCCGCGTAAGCGTGAACATTAGCGTAAATTGCGAAAAGAATGCAATCAGCCAAGATCAATATTACTGCTCCATTTAAAGCTGTTTCGTTATGCAATGTCTTTAGTTAAATATTCCAAACCAACATTTTGGTGCAGTTAGGTAGTTTTTAGCCACATAGTCCAATGCCTGCTGGGGCCCAGGCACTTAGGCGTAATTAACTGACCTCATTTCTCATTTATTGTAAACCAGGCATATTGCAACAAGAACGTGGTTGTTATTCCCCTACCCTCGAAATGCGTCTCGCATGGCATATAAAGACCGCACCATCTTTGATCTGACTATAAGAACCATAGTTTCCAAAAGTCCGTAGTATAGAAACGGCCTGCTGTGATCTTTTGTTCCTTTTCAGCCGTCACTCGTTTCAGTTGTTTCCTCCAAAAGTTGTGTATTCTTCCTTCGCCTGCTTCTCGGTGCATTTTGAGCGCGGTAGCCCCTATTAGAAAAATCGGCGGACCACGGTCCCGATACGCTATTCGCAGGGCAATCGTGGTAGGACCTTCAACACACGAGCGTATTGCGACCGCGGTCCGCCGATTTTTCCAATAGGGGCCAAGGGTGGCCCGCGGCCCGGCTTGGAGACCAAATTTAGAAAAAAAAAAGTACTTGATAGGTAGGGTGGCAAATAAGTGTCTCTAGTATAACTATTCATCAAAACACTTGACGCAAAAAAAGTTTTGTCGAGCGGGGATCGAACTGGGGTAGTTTTGGATTACCAGTCCGACCTCTTAGCCACTCGGCCATGGAAATTTACAAAATTTTATATAGGGTAGTTCGAATCCTCCTTTACACAGTATCTTTTGTATGTTTAGAACTATTGTTTACAACAAAAATAACAGAAAAATATTTTTCTTTTTCAAGTTTTGACCGAGTTAAATTTAAAATTCGATTTTCAGAAAACCTCGGGCCGGCCCGCTTCTCCGAAATCCACGGCCCGGCCCGCGTTTCGGCCACCCTTGATAGGGGCTACCGCACCCGTTCCTTTTAGAAAACACGCCGTGTTCTTCGTCGTGGCCATATAGGTGTCAGCAGTTTCTGGTCCTTCGTCACCTTTGGCACTGCATCTGCTGAAGGATATTATAGCGCACCCTGTCTGAATAAAGTTTTACGAAAAATCCATATTTCGACGGTTGCCTACAGTATCTCTGTCAGCCAATTGTCTCTGACCGTCGTTGCAACTTTTGTGTTAGAAGCAAAGGAATGGTAATTGTTTTACTTGGATAAGCAAGCCTTTGGAATAGTATAGGCCCATGTGTCTACCCTGCTCACACCACAAACTACAGCCCCGATCGCGGTTCAAGCGATGTTTGGTCGTTCCGTGTCTGCGTCTCCTCTGCCTGCCACACCGTCCCATCGATCGACCCTTCACGTATATCTCTGCTCCCGCTGAACTCATACGGGTTTAATCCCCGGAAACCAGGTGGCTCACATTAGCCACCTTTGCGCCTTTTCGTCGGCGCCGATCGCGCGGTCTCAATGGTCAGGTTGCCAAGAGACGACCTGACTCACGAGCTTCCGTGTTGCTGGCAGCCACGCCCTTTTGTTTGCCAACCGCTCGTCGTTTTCACAGACGGCCGTTCTCCTCTGACAACCACACATCAGAAACACCCATGCATCTTCATTCATGGAAGGGTTTCTTGTAGAAGAGTTACAAAATTCTAAAAAATGTATTTCGTAATTTACATAACCAACTTTTAAATTTCATTACAAAAGTTTTCATTTGGTTTCATTCATATGCAAAAACAATAATATAATTGTAGTTTTTACTATTTGTATTTCTGTAGTTTATATTTGAAATTTCAACCCATGATAATGTGCAGTTAAGGACTGAAATCATATGAACTATGAAATACTTACGGTGGAATTTAAACATTCACTCCAGCGAGTTCAAAGTTATTTTGATAACGTCATAATCGATGTTCCTTTGTTGCAGCAATTCCCCTTATCTGTTGTTGTCTGATTTGTGCCCAGGTCAATGCGATTGCTTCGCGTGTTTCCCTCCCTTGCATTCTGATGCCGATCTCTGTCTCTACTTTGTTTCCTCAAATGTCCTCTGTTTGTTCAAAGCCCGCGACCGACGGATCGCGGCCTTGCGACGTATCAGATGAACTGGGAATTTTGTCTGGACACGACACCCTTCAGATTTTATCTTTTGACAACTCCGAATCAATGTTTTCAAAGTTTAGACCAACCCTCGATCTGGTCCTTGTTTCTATCTAAGAAAATCCCTCCTACAGTTTTCTCTTAAGGAATGGCTCTTGAGGTAATCACTCCCCCTCCTTCAAATCTTCGAGGGAAAAAGTCTGCTATTCGCTGTGTTGTCTGCGGAGATTCGGTAAGAAACCCTTTCCGCCATGAACGTAAAGTCTTAGGCTCTTGGAAAACACTACGGAGTAAACGCCTGTAACGGCTGCAAGGGTTTCTTCCGTCGAAGCATCTGGAAGAATAGGCAGTACGTCTGTAGGTACGGGGGCAGCTGTCCAGTGAGCGTCGGTTTGTTTTCCCAAGTAAAGGGTAAAATTGGAATCTTAGAAAAAAGAAATACGTGCAGAGCGTGTAGACTGAAGGAGTGCTTCCGGTTGGGAATGAACCCTCGGGCGGTGCAAGGAGAAATAGGAAAGCGGCAGAATCAGGAGGAAGACGAGGAAGACGAGGAGGACATGGAGGACATTGACACGAGGTGCTTCACACAAACTGAAACAGATTAACAAACCCATTTTTTATCTTGCAAAACTCAATTCTTCAGAGAATTCGCGATCCAGACGGATGATCTAATGCAACTCCGACCTACACGTGCCTCTACCTCCAGCCGCTCATTGGTTTGTTTGTGTTGAATTTAACCCAAAAACGGTGTTTTCTAGGGTCTCGATGGACTTATTCACAAAATCCGCAGGATATTCTCTCGTGTGGACTTTGAACAACACCAACAACCAGGCCAGAGCTACCCTTTTAATTTCGTCTTCTACAATCCTCATCTCGTTGCTTCGAGGGCACCGGTATTTTACTTTAAAGTATCAGTCAATGAGATTATAGCTGACACCGACGGCAGCCAAGATTGCTTCTCTGGATGATGTACTCCATGACTTTAACAGAATGTTCGTTCTTTTCGCAGATCTGCTGGTGCAATTGCCAGAGTTTCTTCATCTCAATGAACACGACAGGGTAAACAGTCTAGATGTCCTTTAAACATGATTGTTCAGATGCTGCTGGCCAAAGGCCGTTTCTCCCCATTCTACTGGTGGCTGGCCAGCAATTGGTCTGCCAAGATTGGGTAAGTTAATAGAAATTACTTCAAAACGACCTATCGTCTTAGTTGCAACGGCGTTTGTTACTCTAACGGCACCTACCATCCAGCAGACGCTAGCACTCAATCATTTCCAGACTTACAGTACGTAATTGTATAACAAACAAAAATATATAATTCAGTGGCGTCACTGCACTTTCCGTAGAGACTTTGGTAGAACCTCTGAAGGAACTGAATCTCTCCGATGAGGAGGTCCTCATAGGATGTCTGAATACTATTTTCTGTATTCGTAAGTGCAAATCCCGTTGGAATCAAAAGGATCTTCAGCTGTAATTAACACTTCACCCGAAGGACTCGCTACAATCAACGAAGCCGGAGAGACATTCACAGCCATGTTGCACATGACTGCATCGAAGGGCTGCGATGAGATAACGGCTTCTTTAAGAGTGGCCAAGATAGTTATGCTTTTCTCAAGCATTGTGGTGAGATGTCCTTGGTTTAGAATACAGCGAATACTTCAGAGCCTTTGTTACAAAACTCTGGACAACATTGAACTAACTCAGCACGTATTCAAGGTTGTTCGTTTTGACAGCTGGTGTGGAGAAGTCGACAGAAGACTATGATGGGAAATACGGGGCATGTAAATACAAGGAGAAACCTCAACAGAAAAATATCATATACATTCCAATAAACATGGGTATTGTTGGAGCCTTTCAACGGAAACAATCCTCTCTAACGCTCTTTTTTACATCCAGGTTTTCGAGACCTTTTCATAAAACTATGCACGTTACGTGACCTGCGTCTCCCCATTTCCCCACCCCAATTAGCCTATGGCATGTCCCCTTAAAACCCTTCTCTGCGGTCCTTCCCTCATTCATCGCGATGGCCCAGTCGATCCCTCCTGGAGATATCGCCACCCAGCCCGGCACCAAGATCGTCTTCAACGCCCCTTACGACGACAAGCACACCTACCACATCAAGATCATCAACTCGTCGGCCCGTCGCATCGGTTGGGCCATCAAGACCACCAACATGAAGAGGCTCGGAGTGGACCCCGGCTGCGGAGTCCTGGACCCCAAGGAGACCATCCTGATGGCCGTCTCCTGCGACGCCTTCGCCTTCGGTCAGGAGGACACCAACAACGACCGCATCACCGTCGAGTGGACCAACACCCCCGACGGCGCCGCAAAGCAGTTCCGCCGCGAGTGGTTCCAGGGAGACGGCATGGTCCGCAGGAAGAACCTCCCCATCGAGTACAACCCCTAGGCGACAATAAAGCTTCGTCTGTCATTACTTATCTAGTTTTTTTTGCCAACTACAGTTGTCTGAATCGTTTCTGAAAAGGTCACAATTCTATTTGAAGTTTCAGTTGTAGTAGTTTCGGGTTTGTCTTTTAAGTATAGTTTTTGTAAGATTCTATTTGAAGTTTCTGTTGCAGTAGTTTTGGGTTGTCTCTTAAGTATAGTTTTTGTAATGTTTCGGGGAGAGAGGGGCACGGACCCAAAAATAATGGGTCCCGCAGCGAGGGCACAGTCCTTTAACCACGCTCCTTCCTAGGCTCAGATTTCCCTAAAAATTCATTCCGCTTTATGATTGGATCCCGACCACCCACCCCAGAACATATCTCATCCCCTTCGTTTCAGCCCCTCGTTGGAAACGCCTCTCCCAATGGGCCTCCCTAGCAAACTCAAGAGGACTCCTCCCGCTGGCCCAAATCCTAGAGAGAGCCCCCATCTCGGCAAGGGCCAAATCGACCGTCAAGGCCTACCTCGGCTGCGTCAAACGCTTCACCGCCTGGCACTCTTCCCCCAAGGGGTTAGGGCTCCCTCTCCCCGCGGCTAGGATGCTCTACCTGGCCCAGAATATCCACGAGACGAAGTTTAGGTACTTCCCCTCAACTAAATCTCATTCACTCTCTCTCTCCCTAGGTCCCTGCCCACACTCCGAGCCGCCTTCGATTATTTCCTCGGGAAGCTCTCCGGAACGGACAGGCTACTCTCTCCTCGAAATGGTCGTTATTCCGTAGTACAACGGAGGAATAATCTTACTTCCTCATTTCCTTCGTCCTTGTCTTTCAGTCTCCCGTCCTCTAAAGGGGACGCCGAGGCGAGAAAACACTCGAAAGGCACAAAGTAGCAGCCATAAAGGGTCAGAACGACCGAATGCTGAAAATTCAGGAATTCCACTGTTATCAAAATTTGATTGATCTCTTTGATAACAGTCAGCAGGCAACCACATGAAACATTGATTTCCTGTATTTTCTTTGCGACAATCACTCCAAACCCTCAATAACTCTAAAATATAATTATTATTTCCTTCTGCCCTTCTTGGATTGTTAATACCTTCTCTTCCGCCTATGAATAGCTTCTTCAGAGGATTATGAGCTCAGCCGCCGGCCATTAATTAGGTGGAATTGCATGTGCGTCTCTTTTAAAACCTTCTTTTTGAAACCACAACCACCTGTCATGCCTACTTCCTGTTATCAATGTCCTTCTCCAATTCCTTCGTTTATTGATGTCTGGGTCAAAGAGCCTTCAACCGCTTGGCAGCGGTCTTTCGGTGGCCAAGTATTCAGGTTCGCAGTTGATGTGCGGCCGTTTCACCCGATGTTGCCATTCGAATTGCCTCCAACACGAATAAACATACTCTTTCTTCCCCACGAAACATTGGAATTTAGACCCTCGCCTCTATTTTCAACCTCTACCCGCTTTCTTTCCGATGATAATATAATCAAACGATTATTTGGTCAGTGTAGCATTTGGTCTTCACAGAATGCATGAAACCACAAGCCAATATGTAAGATTTCAGAAGGTGGCTATAAGAAAGATAAAAGAAGGTTCCTCTTCTGCAAAACAACGAATCGTGCGCACACTTGGTCTGTTGTACTATGTATGTAGTCGAGGTTATAATAGGATTATCGCATTTACGCTGGATTTGCAAAATTTTCGTTTTGTGCTGACATTTAAACATCACACACTCAAAATGCGAGGTTTTGTTCGGTTCTTTAACCAAAAAGTTATCTTATATGAACTTTTCTAATGAAAGATATTTTACCACATCACATCGCTGGGTTATACTTAATACTCACATAAGAAAGAAAATCTAGATTTGAAGCCAGAAACGCATGAGTTGTCGCTCTATTTTCCCTCATTTTGGCGGTTTGTGCTCAAAATAGCTCCTTGGTTTTTGCGTGAGCCATGCCTTCCCTCGGCGTCTACCATCATCTCCGCCGCGTCATCCGCCTATTTCGCAATGGTTGTCCCTGGAAACCACCCGACCCTCGTTCGAATGTTGCTTGTTTGCCCCGCCAGATGGCCTTTCTCCGTCGCCATGGGAATTCTCCCCCGACTTTGTTTTGTCTCTCCCTCTACTTATCTCAAAATCTGTCTAAAAAGAACATAGTCTGGTGAATTTGAAATGTTTTGGAAGAAAGGTTTCTTTTCTTCTTGGTTTATGCGAAAAACAAGAGTATGCCTAGGTCCCAGGAACAGATTATCTTTCAAACCTTATAATTTTAAGTGTTACTCAGATGGCCGTTTATGACTTTCAGATGGCAACCAGAAGTGAATTGACCCAGTGCTTACAACTGATATCTCATGGACATTACCTTTTTTCTCACAAAGTTCACACTTTAAAGCATAATATTCCAATGGCGCTTATTTGCATTCTCTGTCTCCAAAGTACAAATCCAGTCCAGCGCAGTCTGTCATTTCAGCCGTCCCCTGGCCTTCCGAATTGCGTTTCGTTTGATTCTTGCACGCTTCCATCGTCCAAGTTGACTTTGCAGAGCAATGCAAAAAAGAAAAGTGTTCTCGCGGCTTCTCGTGTTTTTCGTCCTCTTTAATTCCACGCCGCAGTAGTCAAACAATTCCCAACGTGTCATCTTCTAGCCAATGTTTGCTTTCTCGTCTCATGCCTTCTTCTCCAGGCTGAATCAGAGCCACGTGAGAGCGTGGAAAGACTTCTTCATTCTATTTCGGAGCTACAGTACCCCTAGTTTTTTATTGTTTAAAACTTAGAATGACATCAGAAATTGTGTTGAAAGCTGGATTTCTCATCTCCCAATCGTCTAAAAATGCATGTCGCCCTTACCTTTGTTTCCTATGCATACTCTTTTTATACCCCTCGCCCATGGAGCTTGGCAATTGAAATGAGCATGGTTATGCTAATGTACCCGGCGTCTCCTAATGTTGTGTGCTCTCTTGCTAGTTAGATGTGCAGGTTGTTTTAATAAGGCCATTTTTGTAGTCGTGGTTGGCGGACAACGACTATACACAGTTCTTATCCCCAGCATTGATGTTCATCGCCGACACAAAAGAAAGGCCTTTAAACCTCTTTTTTAACAGATTAGAAAAGGCCATCTCGTCACTTCTGTGGGGTGGGGGGAGGACGTCATTTATTTGATAGCAAACAAACTCGCAATGATATAGGTCTGTACTCTGAGAAACATCAAAACTGGATAATTCTAAACTTCAGAAAGACGTCAGACTCATAGTTGAAATTTCCATTAATGCCTATGATTCCATATTGAACCAGTCATCAGATTAATCACTTCTGAATAATTATTTTCGGGAAATTTTGTGAATATACATGTCGCGCATTCAACTTTGCTTAAAATGTTTTCTTGGAGTTTTCATCACACTATTTTTTTCATCAGGCCAGGGCGCTGTCTCTCTCTCTCTCTCCCTCTCTCTCTCTCTCTCTCTCTCTATCTCTCTCTATCTCTCTCTCTCTCTCTCCCTCTTTCTCTTTCTCTCTCTCTCTCCCTCTCTCTCTCTCTCTCTCTCTCTCTCTCTCTCTCTCTCTCCCTCTCTCGCTCCCTCTTTCTCTTTATTTCGTCAACAGTTTCCCCCGTTGTTTCCCCTTTTCCATTACGTCGTTGACTCATGCGCCGGAAATACCCATCCTTTGCAGAAAAACGAAAGATTACTCATGGCAATTGCTCTTTTCCTCACTTTTCGGAAGATGAGGAAGAGGGAACAGCCGCTGCCAGGGCAGTGTAATTGCCGCGCGAAAAAGTAGAACAACGACGCACGGAAAAGCGTGCAAAAACTGAGGATTCGACCTGGAAAAAAAGACGGCGGCGAAGAAAAAAACGAGATATGCGTTGTTTACACGCGACGGAGAGGATTTCGCGACACGGCACGGGCAGACACGTGACACACGAGCTCACATTTCATTTCTCCCGTTTTTATTGCATTTCTCACTTTGAAGAGACTTTTCTCCTTGGTCAGATAGTCTTTTTCTTGTTTCTATTCATGTCTCATTCTTTTTAGAGTCAGATTTCTATTTGTTTCCGGATCGATTTTTAAAAAAATCAAGATTTTCAAAGTACAGTCTCATAATTTTGGCGTCATTTGTCCGATTTCAAGTGAATCAGAGTGAGTCACAGCGACAGAAACTGTAATTTGAAAACATTCAGCGTTTTTTTTGGAAACAAGCAGCCATGAGCAAATGGGGTTTTAACGAAAAACAACATTTGGAATACATTCGAGTTGTTTTTGAGGATACGGTATTGAGCAGATGGTTTTACCCCAGTCTTTCTCTGAAGAGTCATCGCATTTGTCACAAGAGGCTGGGAACCTCTTTACACAGGACTTCTCCCTCTCCGGTCTCCTTCTCTATTCCCTTCCCCTTTTCCTCCCATTCGGCGTAAACTCTTGAATACGAATTCCTGAACCCTCGATTCAAACGACACATCGATTCTATCAAAAGAGAAGCGTCGCTTTTAATGCGTACGCTGCGTTAAATCGCCGAATGCCGATCTGCCGTTAAATGTCGCGCGGGCGTTAAATGTCGACCAGACAGTTCCGTGAGGCGCCAGATGAGTAAAGGGTCTTGGGCCGTTTGAAAGGACATGGGAACATACGACCACCGCTGAAATTATACGGTGGATACAGCGAATGACCTGGGAAACCTTTGTTGTTGGCAAACATGGCAAATGCAAGTCACTTCAAAACATGCGTTTGAATGAACTCTCTTTACTATCGCATGTTGCAGACTCCAACCCCAGTGTAATTGTGCAGTCCTTATCTCACCTCTGAGGATGAGCCACCCAATGTTTTTCCCAACCTCCTGTGACCGGAAACGATGGAATGACGCAAACCCTCCGTTTTCGACCATCCCTCGCCTGATTCAGGGGGTCATGTGACGTCATCCGACAGTCCGGAGTCATGTGGTTTCCCTTAGGCTAACAATGGAGATAACGGCAGATAATGAGGCGTCTGCTCTTTCGACAGCGTAGTTTTGGCCCCCCTGTCCCTTAGTTTCCATCTATGTTGTATGTCTGGCTCCGAGGGAGACAAAGTTAGGCGGCTGATAGCAGAGCACAATCCGTGCATGTGATCAGGACCAAAAACACATCACGAGGTGTCGGCCGTTTCCCATTTCATGAAACCGAATATTTCGACTGGTACTGTAAACCACAAAAGCACCCGTCACTGTCCCTTCCGTACAAATTGACAAACCCCCGCCAACCTAGGAATTAACCGACAGAAAAATTAGAAGCGCCGGTGTTCTAACAATCGCATCAAACTTTAACAATTTCACCATTTCCAACGAAATTTTCCTTTGTCTCCCATGGATCATTAAGAATCGAGGCATTCCTACAACGAATCCTAGGTTAAGCATGACTCTTACCCTATTTCTAGTATTTATTACCACCTGCACAACGATTTTAAGTTTAAATAATAGTAATACTGACATAATCAAAATATATTATCGATTTGTAAATGTGTAGTTTGTTCGACACTGCAAAGGTCCCGCAGCGATCCGTGGAACTAGCGCGAAGCGAGTGCCTCAAAATTCAATTCCTAAAACTACAGGTTATTTTCATGTTTAGCATACTGCGCTTCATTTTAGTTTGTAAAATTCCTTGTTATTGTAATTTCTTCTGTTTACTGTTTCCGTAACTAGATTTGGTAGGAAATTCTGGTCTTCATAGCGAGTACACCTCACTATTTCCTCAGCTGCTGGCACAAACGTTCTCCTAAGCCGATATTTTCTCTAAAAACCGCTGTATCAGCTGATATCAAACTATACGCCATGGCTTACTAGCTCTTTGACCTACCTGGCCGGTGGAACGCAGGCGTCGGTCTTTGCTCCACGTGTTTGCCCCGTTCCTCCGGGTTTGCCTCACTTTGTTGTTTTCCGCCTTTTGCCTTGTCATCAAAGATCTCGATTCAATCCTGGTTTACCGGATTTTTGGAAAATTACCGGACCTTTGAAAAATTACCGGACCTTTGAAAAATTACCGGATTTTTAAAATATTAGCGGACCTTAAAATTTTACCGGATTTTTGAGGAATTGGTCACTTTTCAATTTTTTGTCAGATTTTCGCAATTTTACCGGATTTTTAAAAATTTCATTTATTTTTTCTTGTATTATTGTGCTGTATACCTTTCGGCTTCACATTAACTACATTCGCCTTAGTTTATTTAGAAAAGTTTATAAATGAAAGTCAACAATGTCTGCAATGATCGTGACGGTCTTCTTAGAAGGAGTTGGGGTAGCGCCGGCGGAGGGTGGCCATCAGTGCATTTGTTTTTATGGATGCTCCTACGCAACCCGATCAGTGTAGCCTGAAGTTCTAATGATGAAAGAGGAACCCTGATGAGGCCATCTTTCAGGAACTCCTCGAAGTTGGGCCCGTCGGCGGCAATGAAAGCCGCCGTTATTCCCCATTCTCCTCCCAGTTTGGAGAATATAAGGGCAATAGGCCGCGGTACTGTAGATGGGATAGATTGAAATGATTGAATCACTTACGGTTTTGGATGGTTTTGTGCAAGCGGCGTATGGTTTTCTCAATGACTATCTCCCCCAAAGAGGTTGTGTTGGATACTGTCTGTACCAACACCACGTCTCTTAGAGAACATCTTCAGTGAAAGCGCTAAAGATTTCCTGCGCATTTTCTAGCGTGGAGAGTTTCCCGAGGACTACGAAGGAGATAGCAGCGATGAGTCTTCTATCGAGTACGAAGAGCACGAAGTACAGACAGGCGTAAAATCCGGTAAAATTTTAAGGTCCGGTATTATTTTTAAGGTCCGGTAAAATTGTAAAAATCCGGTAATTTTTAAAGGTCCGGTAATTTTTATAGAATCCGGTAAACCAGGATTGAACCAAGATCTCCTCCGAAAGGAATCCTTTCTCCCATTACTTCCCCTCCTTCTTTACTTCCGCTAAGTCTCGGTTTCTTTTGAGGTAGTTGCATTCCAAGGTGTCATTTTTATACCGCAACGTGCCAGGAAAATCCTTGATTTCCCGCTTATACGCCATTCTCGAACCATGAGAACCGGCGGCGGCGCTGGGAAAGTGAGTGTATGTGGCCCTCTTATCAATGCATCGAAAAACAGGCGTTGTTTCTCGCTTTGGCAGGTCTTTCCCTCTTTCGCAATGTCTCTTTTGGGGGTCAATCGATAAGAGTGGGTTCGAATGTCCGGGGGGAGGTATTTCAATGGCCGCAGCCGGCGGCGTTCCTGCCTCGGCGCATCGATCTGAGGCCCCGCCTCTTTCGCGCCGATGACGCTGCGACAGCCAAACCACAGACTGTTATTTCGGCCACGAATTCTGCAATTGCACTCCTGCACCTGGAAATACTCTGTCTCGACTGATATTCACTATTTGCTCTGTTTCAGCGGGTTTATCACGTCCTATTTTGTTTATTTTGGCGCCAAAAAGTAAACGCTGGTTAATACACGTGGTTTTTCCTTGAACCTTTTTATTTTATACCTTTATATATTGCCTACAAAAAGTATTGAAAACGCAAAAATCTCATTTTTATTTGCCGAAGCGGCTTCAAAATAGAATCGTTTAATTTTTTTTAAAACTTATGTTTGTTTGTAAACTTCAGGTCTAAATTGCTTTTTCACTTTGTTTTGTTCCGCAAATTCCTTATTTTTCTTGTCGTTTTTGTTTTCCAGTGCCTTTAGTCTTAGGAATAATTTTCTCACGCATAATGCTAGTTTTGCATCATCGTTGCAGCCGAAGCCCCAAAAAATTTAACCGAGTAGTTCCTCTCCCCCCCCCCCCAGCGGTTTTTTGGGTCCAGTTTTGGTACTTCTCCCAAAACTTTCTTAAACTGTACCTTGCTAGAAATAATTTGAAATTGTGTTTTGAAGATCGAACTTTCGTCCATTTGTTGCATAATTGGATGTGTGAATCGAAAAATATCGATCGATCCCCGTTATGAACGGCCATTTGTCGGGATTCTTGTGTTGACAAGAGTGCTTTCCGCCTGCGGAAGGTGAGCTGTTTAAACAGAATTATCCCCGAGTTCAACGTGGCGTGACCGCAAAAAGGCTTCTTTGCCACTCGGAAGAGAGTTTCCCTCGCCTGTTGTAGCTCAGGTTTCTGCAAAACCTCCTTTTCTTCTTAGCATCTTAGTTATTTGGCATTGTTACTATGAAGCGAGTTGGTAATTTCAAAACGCGTCGAGTAAAATGCACCTCGATTGTCCTTGACTGAATCAGCGCCGCCAAATATACGGGGGAGCGGCGACAACAATACATCGCGCGATCTGGCCCGCGCTGACTCATTCGCTCAGAAACCCAAAGCGGTTACATTTCTCCAAAAACTCCCTCCCCCGCTGATTCAGTCGCTCCTCTCGGCCTTCCTTCCGAGGATGTTTCTCAGTTCTTCACTTTTCTCATTTGGGACTCGAATTGAATCTCAACTCCTACGCGTCAACCCTTCTTCCCTTCCCTTCGCGCCGTGGTGCCAAACCCTCGAAATAATCGCTTTTTGAGCCTTTACGGGCATAATTCCACCCGGCTGGTTCGTAACACTGCCAGCCTTTCGGCCGTTTTCGTTCAATTAGCGTCTTTCCATTATCCTTCGCCCCCGTGTCCTCCAAACGCAATCGATAGCCTCGGTTTTCATGGCTGCGCCGCGTTGATTTCGAGGGCGAAGGCTGTTTTATTGAGGACGACATCTGTCCCCACTCCCTCTTTTTCTCTCCATATTCGTTCATCTCTTTTGATCTCCCTTGATATATTTAAACCAACTATTTTCAGTGCGGGTTTGGGTGTGGCTTTAGTCTAGCCCCTCATTTATTCGTCCTGCCATCTTCTGTGCCCAGATCTATGCTGACCCTGCTAGAGCCGCCGGGGGCCAAGCGCTCCCAGGCGCCGGCAAATCGCTCAGCACAGCATCTCCTCAACTTTGGTGAGTTTCTCTCCTTTCGCCCCTCATTCCCTCCCCTTCTCTCGTAAAGTAAGAATTCCAGCGCCAGACGATGACGACTTCTATGACGCAGACTACGAGCCGCCAAACGAGATGCGGAGTACTGGTGGCGGATGGCTGACTTCGGTTCGTTCTCTTCTTCTCCCCCTTAATCAGACGCCTAATTGCGTATTTGCGGGCGCAGGCTCTTTCCGGAACTATACTCTGCCCGCCTGCTCCCGCAATCATCGCAATCAACAGCCGCTGTTTATTCTTTCGATGAGATCCCAGGATCTGGTTCCGCAGCTGCGAGAGTTCCCTGTTTATCGGATCAAATTACCTGCGCACGCGACTGTTTTGGCCCGAGTTTGTGGGACAACGGCGCCCGCTGTTTAATGACCCTCCGTTGTTTACGACTGCGATTATTAGGCGCCCAATCTTTTCCCTCAATTTTATGCAATTGCGTCATTTTCCTCCCAGCTTGGGGCCATCTGGCTGTCTGAATCATTAAACGAACACCGCCATCTGCCGAGATTCCGCATAGATAATGCCCAATTTTTCAGTTCCTCGACAACTATCTGGTGTGGAAATCGAGTTCCGACGAGTACAGCGACCGCTGGAAGCGAGAGTTCCGACAGAGGCCCTCCTGGTGCGATGCGGATCTCTGCCTCCAACAGATCAAGCGGGTCAGTTCCCTTTTATCCTCCTGGAAAAAGAGGGGCCGATGGCTATCAGATGGGGCTTGTTCTCGCGAGAGAGATGTCCATATTTCTGAATTCGGCGCGGGGTGATCCTGTTCCAGAAGCGTGAATTTGAGTGATGTATCTGTCGCGGCGGCGCGTACTGAGATGCAATGCATGCGTGAATGGCCACGGCAACTGTACGCAGCCAAAACATGCTATTTACGCACCGGCGGCCGCTTGTTTGTCTTTCCGCGGGACGAGAGTTCCGAATTCATGTTGGTCAACAGGACGGACGGACAGTAATTGAGAGAGAGAGAAGGGGTCTTTTTAGTTTGGGCTGAAGTAATTCCTCCATTTGCAGGGTAAGGCGACGGGTAACCAATGGGCTCTCTACTCCCGCAGCTTCATCCAGAAGCTCCTGTTCACCCTCGGGAACTACGTCCACTCGAACGCTAGCTGGATCATCGTCACCGTCATGATGATGTTCTCCGTCTGTTGCTACGGCCTCCAATTCGTCCACATCGAAACCGACATTGTCAAACTTTGGGTCGCCAGTGAGTATTTTCGCCTTAATTAGCCACAATCTGTGCTTTCAGAGGGAGGCAGACTGGACGAGGAGCTGAACTTCCTGCCGGGCATCCAGGCGACCTTCAACAACTCGGATACCATGGAAATGGTCAGGGAAAACGGACTCGGAGGCGGATATCAGGTAGAAATGGCCTTCTGAAGTGGTAGCAACATGAGGTCTTCAGGTGATCATCCAGACGCCAGAATTCGCAGGAGAGAACGCATTGTCACTGGAAGGACTGATGAAACACGTGGACATCATGACCGAGATCGCCAGTTTCCAAGTGGAAGTTCACGGAAGGTTTGAGATCTGTGTGAAAGGGACTAACCGATGGAATTGCAGCAACTGGACCTTCAATGACATTTGCTTCAAGCCCTCGCCTCCACTGGGAGAGGACCCCGTCGCGAAGAACTTTGAACACATCATCGAGAGGATAGTCCCCTGCATTTGGATCACTCCGATCGACTGCTTCTGGGAGGGAGGAAAGGCCCTCGGACCTCATCCGCCAGTCACCCAAAAGTGAGTTGTTGTCTCAAACCCCTTCTAAACCAATTCTTTTCTAGGGACGTCGGCTTCTTCGGTAGTCTGCTTCGCGCCCTCCCCGATTCGAACTACATCAAGTGGACGAATTTCGACCCCATGGCTGTCATCAACGAAATCCACCGTTCCTTCTCCCTCGGAGCCCATCACTCCTTCTTCGAACGCGTTGGTTTTCATCCCCGATCGTTGTGAAAACGAGAGATTTAGGTTGGAATCGGCCGAGGTTACCTGGACAGACCGTGCATGGACCCTCTGGACCCCGAGTGCCCCTCCCTCTCCCCCAACTACTACGACGTCTGTCCCTACTTGGATCGATTCGTCGAGTACGCCAACAAGAAGGGAATCCAGGTGGACTATTCCCAGGAGGAGGAGACCGCGGACGACAGCTTCGACCTCATGTCTATCTTTGGTGAGCCTCTTCGACGGAGAAAGTGGAATAATCGAGAGTTTTAGACTCGTGGGGACGCAAGAAGAGGGATGTGGGGAACGGAGAGACCACGGCTGAAACCGCTACCACGACCACCACTTCTACCACCACCACTGCTGACCCTGCCGTCGAGGAAAAGAAGCGACAAGATGAGAAAAGTGAGGGAGAGACTGCGGCTGAAGGTCTTCTTGGGACTGAGATAAATTGATTGTTTTCAGAAAAGGATTGCAATAAGAAGCGCCGTGGAATGATGAAGTGGATGTCTGCGAACGAGGGCAAATGGAGCGAGTTCTTGGCGACCGCCGAGTACCCGAAATACCCCGACTTTGGCTCTGTGATGCGCAACGGTTGCCCCGGCTTTGCCTCTGAAGTGCTCCACTGGCCCACCGACATGATCCTCGGAGGAGCAAAGCGATCGGCCATCGGAGGACCTCTCGAACACGCAGACGCCCTTCAGAGCGTCTTCCTCGTCGCCAGTCCCAACGACGTCTACCTCAGATACAAGGACAGGGTACGGTAGCCCTCGATTACGCTGTTTATCATCCATTTTCAGATAAACATGACTGAGGAGGACAAGAAGAAGTTCAAGAGTGCCCGAGACCTGGCCTTCTGGAACGAGACCATCGCCCAAGATGTCATCCAGACGTGGCAGCGCAACTTCACCAAGAGAATGTACAACCACGTGCACAACTTTGACCAGGACGTGAGTTTTTCGTCAGATAAACAGCAGACTTTCCCCTGAAGCCATACAATGAATAGTTTAGGGCAACGAGAGGCGCACGATCCACCCATTGGCCTCTACCTCAATCGCCGACATGTTGGAGGAATTCTGCCAGTTCAACTACACCATCATCCTCGTCGGATACGGCCTCATGGTAGTTGAATTGACATTCTGGGTAAATTGGGATTTGCAGTTGGTCTACGCCATGTTCACCCAAATGAAGCACGAGCGCTGTCTCCCTTCGTCTCAGTCTTGCATGGGACTGGCCCTCGCTGGAGTCCTCACAGTCACATTCGCTTCGACGGCCGGTCTGGGCTTGGCCACGTGGTTTGGAATTGAATTCAACGCTGCCACCACCCAGGTTTCCCTTCTTTTCAGATCTAATTCAGCCTTTTCTTCAGATTGTGCCATTCCTCACCCTCGGAATCGGTGTCGACAACATGTTCATGCTCCTGCACAACTACCACGACGTTCTTCTGATGACCGGTCGCCACGAGATGGGAATCCTCATGAGGGAGACTGGAATGAGCATCCTCTGCACCTCCATCAACAACATCCTCTCCTTCCTCGCTGGTCCGTTTTCATTCATTTACTAAACTCTTCTTTTGAATAAGTTTTTTTTTCTAAATGAAGATATTCTTCTATTTCAGGAACTCTGTTGCCGATCCCGGCCCTTCGTTCCTTCTGCGCCCAGAGTTCCATCCTCCTGACCTTCAACTTTATCGCAATCCTCACCATGTACCCCGCCATCATCTCCATCGACCTTCGCAGGAGAAAGGCCGGTCGTCGTGACGTCGTCTGCTGCCTCTACGGAGATACCCGCGAGGAGAACTACTCAATGATCAGCAAGCCAGCCATCCAGCAGAAGAGGATCATCGGAGAGACGCCCAACACCACGATGCCTCTCTACAAGCAGCCGGTGGAGGAGCCCGAGATGAAGGCCTGCTCTCTCCACGGCGTCATCCGCAACTTCTACATCCCTCTCATCAACAAGAAGTGGTTCAGGGTGAGTCCCCCTCTCTCTTTCAAACCTAATCGCATCTTCAGATGTTCGTTTTCGGTGGCTCCGCCGCCCTTCTCTTCCTCTCAGTAGTCGGTCTCCAGCGTGCCGCCATTGGATTGGAACTCTCCGACGTTTTGCCTGAACACACCGCTCCCGCCAAGTTCCTTCAGGCCCGCGACAAATACTTCAGGTATTTAATCCTTACTTTCTCTCTAGTCCCAGTTTTCAGTTTCTATCCTATGTTCGCTGTTCTGAAGGGTCCCAACATCGACTATGCCAGACAGCAGCATCAGATTGAGAACTACCGCAGGGCCATCTGTAAGTACGCCTACAGTACCCCCTTATGTCCTGTTTTCAGCGTCTTCTAAGTTCGTGATCAAGACGGCGACTGAGGAACCGTCTGAGAAGTATTGGCTGTCCATGATGAGGGACTGGCTGGGAAGCATCCAGAAGGGCTTCGACGAGGCCTACAATAACGGGAAGATCGGTCTGGACGGTAACGTCACTGGCAACATCTCTGACGACGCCCGCATCGGTCTCCGGTTGATCTGCAGTTACGGTAACACGTACGACTGCACCGGAAGGGTCAGTGGTTTCTTTCAATTTCAATTGCAGTACTCCTTCAGATTGGAAAGATCCGCTTAGTGGACAAGTCGGGAACCATCAACTACGACGGATTCTACAACTACATGACTGCTTGGTTCAACCAAGAGAACATGATGTACTACGTCTCCCAAGCCTCGTTCTACCCGACCCCGCCCGTCTGGTCTCTCGCTGACAACGACTCCCTCGTTCCCCCGGCCGAACCCCTCGCCTACTCACAGATTCCCTTCTATCTCACCGGACTCACTGACACGCCAGTGATAATCGAGATGATTAAGGTTCGTTCCGCAGTGGCCCGCCATTAACCCCTTTTCCAGGACATCCGCTCGGTTTGCGACAAGTTCTCAGAGCAGGGCCTGCCCAACTTCCCGCAGGGAATAGCCTTCACCTTCTGGGAGCAGTACCTCCATCTCAATGGAAACCTCCTCCAGGTAGCTTTCACTTCTTTTACCTTAACCACTTCTTCAGGCGATTGCCATCATCGGCCTGGCCGTGTTCGTCGTCATCTCGGTGCTGCTCTTCAACCCGTGGGCCGCCTTCAGTGTGCTCATCATCGTCATCGCCATGACGATCGAATTGGCTGGCTTCCTCGGCTGGGCGGGCATCAAGATGAACCCCGTGTCCGCCGTTACCCTCATCACCGCCGTCGGAATCGGAGTGGAATTCACGGTCCACGTGGTTCTGGCCTATCTGACGGCCCTCGGAAACCGGCGCGAGAGGACCTCAGCCGCCATCGACCGTGTCTTCGTCCCCGTCATCCACGGAGCCTTCTCCACTCTTCTCGGAATTCTCATGCTGGGATTCTCAGAGTTCGAGTGAGTTTTCCCATCCATATCTGTCTTCCGCCCTCATTAAATTCTCTCATTTTCATGTTGCAGATTCGTAGTCAAGTACTTCTTCGTGGTGATGTCCGCACTAATCGTGATAGGCGTCTTCAACGGCCTCATCCTGCTGCCCGTGCTCCTCTCCATCGCCGGCCCGCCCCAGGAGGTCACTCCCACCGAGCTCGCTCCCTCCGGCACCGTCCGCCTCTCCCTCCCTCCGCCGATCCGTCGTCGTAGGAGAGAGATGGAAACCGACGACGAAGACGAGGCACCCGGTCTGCTGATGCGTCGCCCGGTGTAGCCCCCGTCCAACACCCCGCATCCATTAGTAGCAGTCGTTTAATTCGCCTTCAGGTCTATGCTCAATATTTAACTTGTATCCCCTTAACACGATTGTGCAATGGTTTGTTGCGACGGTGAGCTTTAGCCAGCTTTAGGTGCGTGTCTATTGTACCGTTTCTCTCTGTACATTTCCATGCGGGTACGGTTGTGCTCTCTCTGTCTTTTGTAGTTTACTCATCAACTACACCCTCCCTCGACATAATATGCGTAGTCTTATTAACCCCTTTGTGTAGATAAGCCCGCCCCGACGATCTCTCATTTCTATTCAGTTCCTTTCCCTCGGTACATCTTCTTCGATACCGGTGATAAATGTCTCCTACTTTCATTAATAATAATAATTTTATGAGTTTACTTTGTTTTCTGTCACTGGGAAGTGGGGAACTGCAAAACAAAAACTAGAGCGGTGCCAGTTTATTTCCTGTGAGTATTGTTGTGGTCTTCGAGTCTCTTCCTCTTCGCCTTGGTCTTCCTCAACGATGTCCTCAGCCGCTTCAGATTCTCCTTCCTCTCTTCGATGTCATTCTTCGCAGCCTGAAGATAACTGCCCTTTCTCTCCAGCTGGAAGTTCATCTGAAACTTCCTTATTTTCTAAACGCATAACCTTGACTACCTGTTTGGCCTTTTCCCTGGCAGAATTCTCCTTGTTCATCCGCTCCGCTTGCTTCCATCGTTTCCTGAAACGTCAATCTCCTTAGAAGTGGAGTCCACCCACTCCTCCTCCAGATGCTGCCTCTCGACTTCCTTCGCCTGGCGCTTCTTTTGGAAGACGTGTTCCATCTGAAGGAGCCTCTCTCGCTCGCTAAATTCCTCGATTATTGCCATTAGAGTCAAAACTTGCACTTCCACGCGTTGCTTCATCTCGTCTAGGTAGCGGAATCGTTCTTCCAGCTGGGATAGGTCCCTACCGGTGAGTTCTTGTTTGAAATCGTCAAACAATGCATCGAATTCTATCTGATTCTGAAATACCTCCGATGTTAGGAAGAGTGAGGTGAACTGTCCATGGAGCGACCGCCGTAGAGTTAGTAAATGAAAAAAGAGGGAGAAAATGGTGGAATTAGTTTATACGCAAAATAGCTTACTTACGAATTACAACGAGGCTCATCCTTCTAGAAACTCCACGCTAGACACGTCGTAACCTGCGTCTCTCCATTTCCCCACTCTCTCTACCTCTCCCCCTAATTAGCCTATAGCATTCCCCCTTAAATGCTATAGGCTAATTAGCCCCTGCTGGATTCCTCCCCTGCTGGGGTTAGTTTAGCACCGCACAAGGTTGCATTTGTTGTTATGTGATCAAAGGGTTCTCAAAGAGGGCTGAAATAATCGGGCAAGTCCAATTTCACGGTAGGAATTACGAGGTTCATGCTTCTCATCTTGCGTGTGCGATGTGGATACAACGAACACAAACAAATGGAATGTTTATATCTTTGTAAGTGACTTGAAGCAACTATTGAACACAGTACATCATCCAGGGAACCGGAAGACCTGGCCTGTCAAAAGACCACCACCTCTAGTGGAAAAGTTGATGACATCCTTTTCGAAGCTCTTCGAGCCGCACACTGCGACCTGAAACTATGATAAGCACAAACTGTAGAAAGGGGTATTTATTGAACGGTTTAACTAACCCTGGTGTTGGAATCAGCCTGGCAAAAAGAGGATAACATTTTGCAGAAGAGATCCTGTGAAATTCTTCGACCTCTGTGAGCCACCGCCAGATGAGGGGTAGAGTTACGCATCTGAAACTTCTTTTATATATTCCATATGCTGTGTGCATACGTTTGCTTCAGTCAGCACGAGATCCAAAGAAAAATTCCAGTGTTTCGTCCAAGAATCCAGGTTTTCCTTAAAGATGAGGTCCTCTCCGTTACGAGCGCAGTACACCAATTTGATTCTAAAATCATCTCTTTTCAATGTTAAGTTTGCAAGTTACCTAATGTCGCAGTTATCGTCGTCGAGGAGATGATTTACAATGCGAATGAAAGGGGCGATTCCAGTTCCAGCGGCTACTAATACTAAGTGGGAAGCATTCTGAAATGGCAGAAACTGTATAGTTTGAACTCTTGACTTATTTTCCTTTAAACCTTTTCTTATCTCTTCTCTTTTTTGTATGTATGTGATAGAAAAGGAAGAGCGAGCGAGAGAGCGAGAGAGAGAGAGAGAGAGAGAGAGAGAGAGAGAGAGAGAGAGAGAGAGAGAGAGAGAGAGAGAGAGAGAAGATTAAGGCGTTACTTCCCTTGAGCCATTCTCCGTGGTCCGTGACATAAGGCCCCCTCCATTCGACCCGTGTTCCCACCACCCATTCTTTCACGTGTTTCGTAAACTTGCCACCGTCATAGATCTAAAAAAAACAATGTGTCGCAAAAGACAGGGAAATAACCTTGATCGGAACTTGGAAACCGTCACATGAGACAGCAGTCGGAGTGTACTGGCGGGACAGATAATAACCGTCTACCGAAATTCTAAAGCGCGTATTATAATCGAAATATGGCCACCCTTATTCCATCCCCGCAATCATAACAAAAATATTGAGTATACTCTTTATTATAATGAATTTTGAAAGGAAAACACGGCGAATAAGGCACCTAGATACCCATGGGGAAAAGACGAATCGGGAGACTCGGAGATCTACATGGTAATCATGAGGATGAAGCCGACCATGGCCAGATAGGGCTTGATCAGAGGGCCGATGATAGGCGTCCACAGCATATAGTCGACGATGTACCAGTAGGCCTTGAATTGCAGACGACCCCAGGACGGGAAGAGGCTGGTCGAAGTATAGGACACATCCACCCGACCCTCCTCCATCTTCCGTCTGGCTAACGCTACTTTCTCCGGTTGACAAGTGCCATTGGCATCGGTGAAGTGGAATCCGAAACGACCCAGCTGCATAAGTTTGGAACCTCCGTCTGTTTCACAATCCAACTGCATGATGAAGGGAGGATTGCGCTGCTCAGTGTACATCCATTCCCACGAGTGGGCGATTCTGAACATGTGATTATTGTGTTTGACAATGAGATTTCGGGAGGAGAAAGCAATGAGAAAAAGAGAGAGAGAGAGAAGAGAAGGAGGGAAGGAGAGGTGAAGTGGAAGGTATTGGCCAACCTGTGAGGCATGTAGGCGCACTTGGGCTGTCCCCAAGTGTGGCACTGGTGAATCATCACTCCCATATCAGGAGTGTACCAATGGGCTAGTTTATCCGACAGTCGCTCCCAAAACTCCAAAGTGTGATTGTTCGCCTTGACGAAGAAATTGGCCCCTGTAATGAAGTCACTAGTTTTTACAAAGTTGATCGTTTAGAAGGGCGTTAATCAATTACTTCTTAGAAGTTGTCGCTGCAGACCGGTTTAATACCGCTTTCCGCACCAAAAGTTCAGCAATAAAACTCTTCAAAGGCAAAAAACCAACCGTTGACCCACTCGGCGCGCATGCTGTCTGCGCTGTCTCCGACTTGGTCAAAGATGGAGTCATAGGCAGGGTCGTCCTCCAGTTTCAGGTCGAAGAGGTTATCTCTCCAGAAAGTATCCTGTTGCATCATCCAGAATGACTTTCCTCTTCAATTCCATAGCTTAAATTGAAACGAATAAAATTCACCTGCGAATGAGGCTGATGGCTAGGTTTGCCCTCAAAAGGTAGATTGTCTGGTAAGGCCCTTCGGCAAAAGAAAACGGCTTCTGAATAAAGTAATAGAGTAATGCACTGATGTACGAAATACTGTTATAATGTTAGAAACCTACGTAAAGACTGGGAGTAGGCCAGTGCAGTTGCCGGATGAGGGGGTACTTGGCTCTCAGCTGATCCCTGGCTACCGTATCCAATGTGACGAAGATCAGTCTGTCGTGTACTCCTTTGAGAGTGCCGGTGTTGCAGAGGAAGTTGTAGGTCATATTGAGAGCATATTGATTGAGAAGAAGAAATGCAGGAGGGCGGGTGAATTCTTCATCCAACATATCGATGAGGTCGTTGAACTCGCGGGAATTTTCGATGGAGGCAACTGACACAGTGTGACTATTCTGTTTTACGTAACGGACGGCTGCGATGGCATTCTGAGTCTTTCGGAGGACGAGGAGGCCAAAGAGGAACCAGAACCCGTAGAAACAGGTGAGGGTGACAATCCACAGACGACTCTTCCAGCCGGAAGAGGCCTTTTTTAGGCAAAAGGAGTCTTTTGCGACATCGGAGACCGAGGAGTCCAGCGGCACCACTCGGCGCCTCAGCTCCATTTCTGTAATTCGACTTACACAACATATTGAGAGGAACGATATAATGGGAAAGATATTCAACAGACAATCAGAAAGAATTATTTAGAAATAATTATAAGTGTGTTAAGTGTTTTCCTTTATTTTTCTTTTGAAGAATTTTGGCATCAATGAAAATTGATCATCATTAGCGATGTTCTATGAAATTAGTTTTGTTTTAGCCGCAAACGGGGCTATGAACGTTGGCTCACGCGGAAAAAATCGCGGTCCAAATGGAAAGATAGATTGTTCCTGTAATTATCAAGAAAACGAGGCGAACGGCGGAATTCATAAACGAATTTTTGAGTATTGGCTGCAGATTTTGAGAATGTTTTTAAAGGAAAATGCTTGAAAATTTTAAATTGAAGCGCCTAGCTAGAAGGTTAGAACCAGTCGTTGTGCGCACATAAGGAAACATTAACTTGAGAGCAATCGGTTCCTTTTAAGCCAAGGAAAAGTGCAAAATGGGGAAGGGCGATTGTTCTTGGATCCATCATTTGTGCAAAAACCCGTCTAAAAGTGCAGAACCCCGAGTTGGAGTGTGAAACCGCGAACGAAGGTCGCCGTGGATTAGAGGATGACCCGGTTTTCCGACAGGGTTATCGCCAATCACGGC
This sequence comes from Oscheius sp. G VE-2021, assembly GCA_022343465.1. Taxonomy (NCBI): domain Eukaryota; kingdom Metazoa; phylum Nematoda; class Chromadorea; order Rhabditida; family Rhabditidae; genus Oscheius; species Oscheius sp. G VE-2021. Next base: position 671,378 of record JAJQXH010000058.1, read on the forward strand.
CGGTGGAAACGGCGCCCCGTCACGCTTCGACGCCTGGGTGGCAGCAGTCCTCCGGGGAAGGGTCTTTGAAGATTTATGTTCTTTCCTTTATGATTCAATACTTAGATTCCTTCTGTGTCTTGCAATTAACCGAAAAAGGAAGCCTTGCAGAACTGTTTCAGAAACTGTTTCGGGGAAAGGAGGACAGGCGGTGGGGGTCAGTGGACCGAATGGACGGACAGCGATTAGAGCGGTTGCAGAAGGTCAAAATAGGAAAAATGCGAGAAAAATGAGAAACTGGAACGGCGACGGATGGGTGGCAGGGGAAAGGGCAGCCAATGAGACGCATCGGGGAAAGGGCAACTGTCCACTGAATGCAGGGATTTCCAAGGCGAAGATTTGTTGACCTTTCTGAGGTCAAGTGGAAAAGGATGACTTTAGTGAGTTGAATGCAAAACATGGAAAAATGATGTGTTGAAACGTAGATGTGTTCAAAACTTATTTCGTTATTAGGTAGATGGCCCAATCGTCCAAGTAACAACAGGTTGATGGAACGAGTTTCAATCAACAGTTTATATGAAGCGTGATGTCTTTGTTCGGAAAACGCGAGCATTTGGAAATATGCCAAAAGGTAGTTTATATTTAAATTTCTCGAAAATAATTTTTTACATTTTTGGTATAAACTGCCTTCAAGGATAGTTTGATGGAATCAGCTGGTCTAAATAATTTTAAAATTTTTTAATGTGAGTCTCACTTCTGTTGGGTGAAATAAATACGATAATTAGAGTAATTATAAAACGCAAAACAATGAAGAATATTTATAAGATAAGAGGCAAGGATTTTGTTTCCCTGCAAAGAAAAAGTAGGAAAATGAGAAAAAGTGCGGCGCCCGGGGTAATCATTGTGTCGGATCTGAGATGGCAATCGAAAACCGCGGAATGAACCGCAGATTGCCGGTGGTCACGTTGTTTACGGGTGGTCTTGGAAACCTGTCGGGTCTCGCCTCCTCGGTCAGACGGAGGACCAAAGGACCGCTTCTACTGCCATGCCAATCTGACTCATCTCTTTCACTTTCCACCTAAAACCGAAAAAAACTTGCTAAACGGACATGTATTGTCGCAATGCATTTAGCGAACAAACATGGCAGGATGGGGCGTGTGTTTCTCTTTCTGTCACTAGTAATCAAAACCAGAAACGAGGTTTGTGGATATCTACCGGCTGAACCCGTTGTTCCGGGTAATTTAACCTTGTGACAATGGACGAAAGAGCCGTCGGCGGGTTGTTTGCGCATCCTCCAATTTGGTCAAGGAGTGAGGAGGAAGGTCAGAGAGGAGAGTTCTCAGTGGGAGGCGGGGTCAAAAGGGCCCCGGAGGGTTCGGAAGCGTCGTACGAGGGAGGGGACTGGGACGACCTTGGTTCGCCGCAATCCCCTCCGATATCGATGTGGCCGCTGATTACAGTGCGCACTGCGCACGCGAAACTAAATGTCCTTTTGAGCAGAACTTCCGTTCGAGACTTATTCCAAGTGTCACTTTTATACTATGAATAGGTAAAACTATGACGGGAAATTTCATAATACGAAATCAGCTGCTCTTTGAAACACAAATGTTATCAATACAAACAAAAACAGGACAAAAACTGAGATATATATGAGATGATGAGAGAAAATGTAGTAAAGATAAAATGGACAGAGATACGTTGAAAGTTACAATGATCTTTAAACCAATTAAATATTCAGGCATAGGCGTAGAGAAAACAAAAGAGAGTGAATGAGAGAGAGAGAGAGAGAGAGAGAGAGAGAGAGAGAGAGAGAAAGAGAGAGCGAGAGAGAGAGAGGTCTCGACCTATTTGTAGGTTCTACCTCTATCCTCTGAAACCATTCGCTGCTGGTACATCCCTCCACTAAACGAATGCTCTCTCATTCCACCCCTAGTACAAATCCATTCCAAATCCTTGTTTGCAGGTAAAGGCCATGGGTCAGAGGGAAATTTCATAATACGAACATTTGTCCTCGTTAACATTTGGAACAAGTATTTAGAGGTTATCCATATGGAATTACAGTGCTGACCAAACATCAGGCGATTTATTGACAATTTTGTGGTAGAGCAATAATTTTAGGGTTGTAGTCAATGAAAACCATTGATTTTGTTTTACTTTAAAGGTTAGAAAGCGAGGAAGAGAAGCAAGGAAAGAAAGTAAATGGGCAGCAAATAACACAACCTGAAGCGGTTAGAAAATAGTCTGAATATCATGACAGAATGAACAACCAATTATAGACGGATAATTGGTTGTTCATGATATTTAGACTATTTTCTAACGGACGGTCGTACTCGATGGGGGTCCTTCCTGCGGACCATGCCGTCTCCCTGGAACCACTCGCGGCGGAACTGCTTGGCGGCGCCGTCGGGGGTGTTGGTCCACTCGACGGTGATGCGGTCGTTGTTGGTGTCCTCCTGACCGAAGCAAAACACGACAATTCCCCCGGGTGCACTTGCATCCTTTTTTTTTTTTTTTTAAATATTCCGCTGGGTGGGGGCCCCGCGTACACTCCACGCACCCCTTCCTAGCTAAAAATAGCTTTATTACTTATTTGTTACAAAATATAATGGCAAATGCAGACGTGGTAGCTGAAAAAGTCAATTTACTTTCGGGGGAATTGTCGGGATTTCATCTGTAACATTGTATCGAATCTATTTTTATTGTTAGAATCCCCAAACTATTATTATATCTACATCAGACAATTTCCTCTCTGAATTCAGCAACACCAAATCGGAATCGAAACGCATTCCGCGGAATTCAACAGATTTCGACGGATTTAGGTCCCGTAGTGATTGATATAAACTAGTCTGCGTTACATTGCAAAACGTCCGAAAACTGTGGATTTTCCCACTTAATTTAAATTTGGACTTTTGTTTAATTTAAATTCTGCCTTGCATTTCAAGGTTTCATCAATTTTTTGTGCGTTTTCTTTTTTCTTTTATTATTATTTTTATGGATTTAAATTTACTGTACGATAGTATACAAGCGAATGTTAATGTCGGGTTGTTATGGTGGGCCATTTACTTTTGTATTGTCATGGACCATCAACTACGGCCGGAAGGTGCGCAATGTTGTTGGTAGATATATTGGTTTTCTAGTTCTGTACTGTTATTTTCCTGTTCTGTACCATTATTAAACAACTTGCCTGTGTATCGTGTTTGGTAATAGTTGCACAGGCGCCTCCGTTTTGGGGGCAGGGCCAAAGGGGCGTGGCCAGCCAATCTGGCTGGATAAGGTTTTTCATGTTTTACGTAATTTTGCAGATTTTTTCACGGAATATGAATTTTTTTTCGATTTTCACCCGGTAATAGTTGCCCAGGCGCCTCCGTTTTGGGGGCAGGGCCACTCGTGTATTACCTCGTGTTTGTATACATCAACTACCGCCAAACGGTGCGCAAAGTTGTTGGTTGTATGTTTCTATTGTACTCGTATATTGTTCAGAAATTCAACGTCACACACAGGATTCCAGAAGTACATCTTTTAAAATGGTTCGTTGTATTTCTAACTTCGCGTATATTGATTTTTAATACATAAATAAAGTTTTATCGGTGTACGGTAGTGAAACAAATGCTTGACATCATTGCCAATGTTTTTCGTACATTTTTAAAATTATGTCATCTATTTATTCTTTACAGTGTCTATCTAACTTATTTAACCGATTTAATAATTGTTGTTTATTAAAGCGCGCGGCGGAGATCTCAGAGATCTCGAGATTTCAAGCGATTTCGGCGGATTTCACCGAATTCCAGCGGAATTAGGCGGAAGCCGCCATGGAGATTTCAGGAGAATTCAGCGGATTTGGGCGGAAAACTTTATTGCACAAGATGTTTCAGCTTAAACCAGGTTGAATTCCGCAGTTGGGCTGCTGAGCGTGCCCGTCAAAAAAAATCTTTTTGGCCCCTTGCCAGAGGGGCAGTCCTTTAATCAGTAGCTGCGGTAGAGCGCGCTTTTTTCTCCGGCGTTTGTTTAAATTTTTTTATTTTACTTTTATAAATTCCAATTTTAAGTATATTTTAATGTTTTAGGCCACATATTTCTAAGATATACAATAGCTTTATTTCGCTTCGCAATTAAAAAAAAGAATGTCTTTATTTATTGAAATGTCCAGTCCAATCAGCTGATTTAGGTATCACCCATGAGTGGCTATCGCCATAACAATAGGAGAAAAAGCAATCGAGGAACCGGAATCCCTGACCGGTGTGTTTTCAGCAGTTTTCGCAGAAGTTCCTCTATTTCAGGTGGCTTAATTACGACCCGGTAGGCCGTGACATTGAAGGAACGAGGTTCGTGCCTTTCAAAACGCCGCTCGACTCCAGATTCTTTGAGAATGGCGACCTGCACCCCGACGATTACTTTGACGTCCGCACGATCATCGGATTTGTGAGTTTTAAGTGTAAATTTCCATGAAATTCTGATTTTGAGGCAAGGGAGGCTGGAAAGCAGATAGGATTGGTTATTGACCTGACTAACACCGATCGCTACTACAACAAGCAGGAATGGAAAGATTACGATGTGGAGTACATGTGAGTTAAGTTTTAAAAAATTAGTAGTTTTTATTTTAGCAAAATAAACTGCCCTGGTCATGAGGTGGATGGCCGCGAAGACATCGTCGAGAAATTCATCGAACACGTCGACACATTCATCGACAAAAATAATAACGGTACATTTGAAGCGTCCCTTCGTTATTCTGTCGTATTTAGATTCCCTGATTGGCGTCCACTGCACGCACGGACTGAATAGGACCGGCTACCTCATTTGCCGGTATCTTATCGATCGCCTCGGATGGACCGCAGAGAGGGCCATCTCTCGTAAGTACATATAACTATTACAGTTTCTCTTGTTTAGAGTTCGAATACAACCGCGGGCATCCGATCGAACGAGGCCATTATAAGAGGACGTTGTATGAGGCCTTCAGACGGAAATTGCAGGTGGGGCAATATATGGATTGGTGAAAATCCCTTACTCTTTTCTTCAGGGACCGTCCATAAGCGAATCCCCTGAGAAGACCGAATCTTCTAATGGTACCGGTGAAAATCCGGAGAAAGAGGCGGCCGAAGGTGACCAGGACGTGTCGGGGAGCACGGCGGAGAGCTCGGTCGGCGACGACTCCAACCAGGCGGACGACGCCGTGATAGCGGGAGAAGAGCCTCCTCGTTCCGACGTAATACCCAAGTGATCTATTTTGTTCTTGTTGAAATCGGCTGGACTCCACAATTGTTATGGCGATAGAGAGACGTTACTGGTTACATAAAGGATTTTACCAATTTACTTTTCTGATTGCCGGGATTTCCACTTTCCAAGTTCTTTACGTAGCACGACTGAATATGCGAACAATGGGTTGTTGAGGACACGTAATGGACGTGAAGAACTACATTCCATCCACTGCAGCTCCAGGTGAGGTCGGTTTCATTATAACAGAAAATAAATCACAAAAAACACTTGCGGCAAACGAAGAAAAAAGTTTAAAAATCGATGCATTTTTTCTGCCGCAGCTCTACTCTTTGGTGTCAATGGGGACCTCTTAAAAGACTGGTACCTCAAAAAAACCACGTCTATCGCTAAATGGCCTCGTGGGACATCCGTTTACTCAGGAATGACCTGCGCGTAGCTTTACGCGTTGCAGCGCGTGACCCAGACGGCTGTCTCTAGCAATATGGCATCTTTTGGCAATTATATGCAATCTCGCACTTAAATTATGTGTTCTAGAACGCTCGTCTAATTGTTCCTAACCCACCTTGCTCTCAAATGTGCTCCCAATGGCAGTCTCAGTCCTCTGACGGCGAATGAGTAGAGAAAAGTGTCCTTCGTCAATGATGTAATGTTGGTAATTTCCAGGAAACTAGACACTTTCTCTGTTTCTTGCTGTAATTAGCTACCTGTATTGACTGAGAATAGTCTCTTTGTTGCTGTTAACGTCGACTTCTTCTCCGTAAACGAAGTTGTACAGATTTCCCTCCCCTGTGTTCTATAGTTCGATTAAGTCTATTCTCGTGGCTACCGTGTTTGATCTGTTTCGCCACCTCCTTGGCCCATTCGACGAGGTCCTTTCGGTGAATATCGAACACACAGGGGATACACGACTGACCGCAACAGTCCTGCAACCCAACGCATCATTTTCGGAAGGATTGTTTAATCGGAAAATTTCTATGAAATTGTATGGTAGTCTTATCTTTCTCTCAGTTATGGTAGGCAGGTTATTCACCTGTGGCAGTGGTTCATCTGGTTCCTGCCAGCAGTTTTCCTCCATGGATAGGTGTTGTCGAACGAGACGAACCACCTGGTCGTCCTTGGCTCGATCCCCAGTCATCTGGATTAGAATTTGTTTTCATGACAATATCGTAAAGTTTAAAGTAAATATTAGACCCAGTGTTTTTAGAAACATTGAGGTGTTATTTTCAGATGGCCTGTCCTGACCACGCAAGGAACCCCTCCTACTGTTCGGCGTTGATCCGGTGTCCCTACTCCGAGGTTAGTCTTTCCTTCTCCCAGTAGTTGCCTTCAGGAGCACCACGTATCGCCAAAGTTGTTCGCCCAGCATCTGCGCGACTGTCGGCGGGATTACTGTACCAAGAACGCGTCCAGCATCAAGTACGTCAGGTGAGGGTTACGGTAGATTATGGTAATTTCGGTCGTCCAGGTGCAAATTGAACTCGCGCCACCACGTGCCCGAGATAGAGCTGGCCTTCCACGAGAAGCACTGCGGCGACAGTCTCTTCGCCTACGTGATGGGCACCGTCCAGCGTCGGCCCGTGGAAGTCCCCGGTTAGATGTGCAGGTCACGGTAGCAGTGGTTCTTTCAGTGGATTCCTCGGACGAGTCGGATTCTTCGGATGATTCCTCTTCGGAGAGCAGCGACAGTTCCTCGGACGGGCAGCTTCCGCTGCTGCCTGGGCCTAGCCACCGACGGGAAGACGTCTAAGTACGAGGGAGACAAGACTCTTAACAATGAACAAGCATCTCAGTAAATAAACTTTTAATGTGCAAAAAACAAAACTGAAACGTGGCTAAGATGAACAACACCCGTCGGTTGAAGAACTCGAGATTTGGCGGCTTCAGTTGTTATGGCCGACCCTCCTATTCCACTGGCCTAGAAAGGGGTTTATACCGGGGGAGGGGCAGTCTCACCATTCCCATTGAACCTACTGCAGTCCTTCCACTGCCTCGGATTGTTGGAGTTGTAGTTGTTGAATTTGCGTACCAGCTGCTCCTCGCTCAGGCGCCGTTCCACCTGAACGAGATTTAGCGTCACCCATTATTTACCGGTTTCAAGAATACTTTGGTGATTGATGTATTGGTAAATAGTCTGTTTTGTATGCTTACCTGATTTCTGGTGAAAGCGTGGTCAATCTGGTGGGCGACGGCCCTCATCGAGGAGAAAGCGTCTGAAAAGCGAGAGTTACTTTCCGTTCCACCACTGCTTCCACCCTGTGACTGGAACTGGCTGGAGGGAAATTGTCTGCTGTGTGGAGTGAACTCCTTCGTCCCATAGCCTCCGGCCGCTCCTCCCAGTCCTGCCGTGCCGGCCTCCTCCGTGTCAGTGTCCGTGAATCCACTCGACTGCCGATGCCTCGGATGGCTGTACTGAGGGTCATTGTAGCCATGCACCTGAAACAACCAACTGGTCCCAAATGAGATGGGCACAAACGAGGAAAGAGTCGCAGCTGGCGGTGGAGGTCCTGCTAGACACGCTCTGAATCCCAATGAAGTTTTCGATGGGAACATCGCTCTCAGAGCCTGAATTATTTCTTAAGATTTAAAAGGAAGGAACCAACCGTTTCCAAAGGAATTCCCTTTGGTGTAGACGTAAACGGTTTCGGACTGAAAGGAGGGAATATAATGAAGAAGAAAACAGATTACCTTGTTGTAGTCAATCTTCTTGTTATCCAAACAGGCAGCCGAGTGGGCCGTTTGGACCTCTTTCACGTAGTCCGAAAGGACATTGATCAATATGGGCAGCGACTTTGGGAGGTTCTCCTGGAAAACAATTCAGTCCCGACTAGGACAAGTTGAATTTTATTTTTTCATCTTTAACATTAAATTCTTTTCCCAACTTACAGCAGTGTGGATCTTAGTGAACATGACTGCCTCGTTGAAGAGAACGACGACTTGTGCCAGAAGCCTCTCCTCCATCTTCGAAGTCTCCGTAAAATTCCCCTGCCCATCTCTGAACCTCAATTATCTCCTTTCTTCTGCTAAACCCACTTGCGCTGGTTACGGATGAGGGTACGGTACAAGTGCATCTAAAATGAAGTGATTACTGTATACATGGGTATACTGTACCTGTTTGTCAATGTGAGTCTTGGCCAATTCGCAAAAGGCCTGCAGCAGCTGATCGGCGACTTTCCCGGGTTCGGCTGGGCGATCGAGGGAAATCGATGGATAGAACTTGGCGTATTCGGAGTTGTGATGGTACATCTGGCAGAGGATTACAGTAACCCAGGGGAATCACCTTGCTAGTGGCGATTTTAGCGGTTCTTCCGACGAGATTGATGCTTTTCAGCTGGCGAATAGCCAACATGATGTTATCGTTCACTCTGTCCAGTACGGTGGGAATGGGGCTCCTGGGATCGAAGAGCTAAACGAAGGGATTGAAGGCTCTTTCGAGAGAGGAGAGACTTCGATGATTCTGTCGAAGAGCGGCAGCATCGAGTTGATTCTGGAGTAGAAGAAGGGCTTGCTGTAAACGTCGCACAGGGCGAGGGCGATCTGGTCCAGGAGCAGGTCGTCCAGAGGAACCAATTCCAGTCCTCAAGAAATGAGAATTGAGATTAACAGTAGGAAATACCGTTATTGAGGAGTTCAATAGCCAAATCGGCGTCGAAGAGTGCCAGTTCGAAGAGGGAGTACAGCATGCAGCCGACCGGAGCCACTTCGAAGTCCACTCGTATCTCCTCCGTTCTCTCGCGCATGCTCGCCGGGAGGGCGTGGAACAGACCGCCAGGCACCTGATACAAGGGATTTTCGTAAATAATTTTTGATTAAGTTATCGTATTTTAAACTAATCAAAGTACGGTGAGTGGTCCGGGTAGACTCCATTGTGAGGATGTCCGACCGCGGGAGCGGTTCATCCGGCTTCGTCCGCGGCCTCCCTCCACCCGAACCACTCAACAACCAATACTTTATCGATCTGTTGGTGGAGGAAGTTAACAAGTTCCCAGTCTACCACGGCTGCATCCCCATGCAGGATCTGGAGCCTCAGCTGACCAACGAGGGAGACTACATGCTGAGGAGTCCGACGGAGGCCAGCAGTCCCACTAAGGTCTGAAAAGCCCACTTCCATCAATGGGTTGTTCAGATCCTGCTGACGGTGAGGTACAGACCTCCAAACACCATCATCGACATTCCATTAGCCGTGGAGTCTTCGGAGGGGAAATCTCTGGTGACGGTCAATGGGGAGTTCAAGAAGGGCAGCATCGGCGAACTCCTCGTGGAACATCTCAGGGAGAAGATCTCTGTACACACGACGAAGGAGGGAGATAAGGTGTTTCTGCAGAAGGGGATCGCCAGGGCCTCCTGGGAACTGCCCAAGTAAGACTCTTCCTCGTCTTCATATTCTGACTCTCAGGAGCAACGTGGTTCTGGGAGAGAAATTGGGAGAAGGCGCGTTTGGCGCAGTGTTCCAAGGAATGCTGAAGGACGAGAAGGGAGAGTCCCGGTCGGTGGCTGTGAAGGTGACGAAGGTGTGCGAGGACAACAAACTGAAGACGGACGAGATCCTCTCGGAGGCGAGACTCATGCGCCAGCTCAACCACCCGTAGTGCTTCAGAAGACACGGGATACTTTGGATTTACAGGAATGTAGTCGCCTTCTACGGGATGGTTGTGGACAACCAGGAGGTGATGATCGTGATGGAACTGATCCAGGGAGGGTCTCTGGACAAGGTGCTAAAACAGAAGCAGCTGCCGATGGAGGACAAGTGCAACTTCTGCTACGACATAGCCTCCGGACTGGCCTATCTCCACGCGAATGGCTTCATGCACAGGGACATGGCCGCCAGGAACTGTCTCCTGGATGAAGTGGGCAAGGTCGTCAAGATCTCCGACTTTGGAATGTCGAAGCAGGGAGACAATTACAAGATGGCCCCCACAGAGAGGACCCCCATCAGATGGTAAGAGGGAGGGAGGGAGAGGGAAATGAAGAGACAGGCAGGCACCGGAGCTGATGAGGACGGCCGTCTACACGAAGCCCTGTGACGTGTACTCGTTCGGAATGGCTCTCTACGAGATATTCAGCGACGGAAAGATCCCCTTCGACGGCGTCCAAAACGCCGACCTTCGCAAAAAGGTAGGTGTCCCCTTCATTGCCGCTGCACAAAACCCCCTCAGATCCAAAATCCAAAGTTCCGTCCGGAGCTGCCGGCCAACGTCCCCTTGAGCATCCAGAAGATAATCCGTCTATTTTTTCTTCTTTTTCTCCTTTTCCTTGCTCTCCTTCTTGTCCTCCTTCTTGCCAAAGCCCGAGCAGCGACCGACCATGAGGGAATGTGCGGATCGACTGAAGAGACACGCCGTGTGAAGGCCTTCAAAACCCTCGTGGAACGCACTTTCAGGGTGAAGCAGGTGGTTTCGGACCCGAAGAGGAAGGTCCTGCTGCAGGGAGGATCTGCGGATAAATCCAAGAGCGACAAGAGGCCGTCTCCTGCTCCCGTGACTCCAGGGGCAGTGACTCCGCGACAGAAGGACACGGCCAAGAAGGGAACAAGGGGGTCCAACGAGGTGGCGACGCCGAAGGGGAATGTTCTAAAGACGAAGGAGGAGAAGGAGAAGAAGGGAAAGGAGGAGAAGAAGAAGGAGAAGGGGAAGAAGGAGGACAAGAAGGAGAGCAAGGAAAAGGAGAAAAAGAAGAAAAAATAGACGACGGGGATGAACAATTGAAATAAATAAATAGAATGCGATGGAACCTGTTTTGTTAATTCTGCCGGGGTAAATCATTCTTTGCTTACCTGTCTCTTGGGGCTGCCGAGGGAGTGGGAGAACCACTCGACGATTCCGTAGCGGAACCACCAGGCGTCGGTACTCATCTTGTCCAGCAGGAAATTGGTGGTTTCAGATGGGAACACCACGTCATCCTCTGGCAAATCATCTTATTTAGACCGGAAAGGTCTTACCCTTCAATTTGATAGCCATAGCCTTGAGGACCTGGAAGCAGAGATCGGCCACGTCCTGGCCCAACTGTTCGTAGTGGATGAGGAATCCATGGATTGCCAGGTACAGTTCGACGGCGGGGATTGCCCTGTGTCCTGAAACGAAGATGGATTGGGGAGGAAGCGCAATGACCTTGGACTATATCATCGGCGAAGATGACCCAGGTGAGCGGAGATTCCTTGGATCCAATGGCCATGAAGATTCTAGAAGAGGGATGAATGAGGTTTCTGGAGGGAACACCTACTTCCTCATAAGCAGAAGCATCAGTTTGATCTCCTCAGGGGAGATGTCTTCGCGGAAGAGTCGGGGGAAAATGAAGAGGTGGAAGATGTCCACGGGGTAGAGCATGCACTCCTCCACTATGTCTCCGAACTCTTCTGCCAACGTTTTGCCTGAAAATGGAAGTTGACAAAGATGATGAATCTATAGCTCTCAGTCTATTTGTTGCATACCTTCCTCGTCTCTCTCTCTCTCTCTCTCTCACCATCTTCTCCCTTCTCTCTTACGACGACCCTCTTTCGACGACACAGCGCTCCAACCAAGTAAACAAAGCTGTCGACGAATTCCGAAACTCCCAACCTAAACGGACCCTAATTTTCGTCAATTCTTTCCCACTCCCACCTCGTTATATTCCTCACGAAAAGGTTCTCAACGATAACAACGAGGACAGGTAGTCGGCTGTCACAGCTGTCTTCAATCTCAACTTCGAACAGCGGCTGACAATTACGGAGAACCTTACAGTAGCGTAAACTTGGAGAAAGAGAAAAACTACCTTAAGCACGGCCGGAACAACTTGCTTGTTCTCGAGGCAGTGCTGGATGAGGCAGTTAAGAGTAGCAAAGGGAGCCAGGAGCAGGAGAACGTGCAGCTAAAAGTTTAGGGTACCTACTAGTCGATTGGCTCATTTGCCAAAAATTAACGATTCAAAGGCAAAATACCTCGTTCTGGACGAAAGCAAAAAGCTCGGACTCGTTCTGGATTGCGTTGTGGTCCCCGATGGAATTGACGGCCTTGCTCAGGCGAGACTGATAGTCCTAAAGGGAAGTTTTGCAGTTAGACCTTTAACAAACCGGGATGAGCTGATCGAAGGCGGGTAGTCCCTTGTATAATCCCTGGTAGTACTCAATGACTTTCACAAACATCCGAGTCTAAAAGGGAGAAATACGGCTATTGGCGACTGAACCAACCCTTCCTTCGTCAGAAGTAGCTAGAATAATGCCCTCCAAAACAGCGAATAAACTGTGTCTGACGTTCGATTCTTCCGTTGAGAGCAACATTTCCCATAGTGGAAGAAGCCTGAAGATAAATTGATGTAAAACAGGGGAATAAACGGACTTCTCCATCATTTGGCTGACTTCGAACGGAGGGAGAGTGACTCCTTCGGGTAGCCTCTGGTCCTTGAAATCCAACCAAAGATCAAAGCAGACGGGCGACTGCTTCAACTGATCAACGGCCTCAAGTAGACATCATAGTGGCCTAGCCCACTGTTACCTTCCCGAAGCTGTTGACAAAAGCCGAGTGGAGGGGCTCTTTCTCGGGAACGGGTAGGTAGAAGGACTCATCTCTCATGAAAGAAGGCGGACCCCGGCTCGCTTCCAACTAAAATTGAGGTTTCATTGAAATAATTAAAAGAAACCTGGGTAGCTTCGCCTTCCTCCCCGAAAAATTCGTGTATGCCTGGAGGAATGTCGAGCGCGGACAGCAAACCTGGAAAATCGAGCGTAAAACGCAACGTGACGAAATTTGGGTTCTATGTGACACCCGGGTGGCTCGTGTGTCTGCTGAAAAAGGACAGATCCATGAGAGAAGGCTGAGTATGGCTTATGAAAACACAGCCTACCGTCTAATAATAGGCATTGGATGTCGCGCAAAGTATTGCGGAGAGTGGCGTTCTCTTCGGAGTCGGGGAAGAACTTCTGCGTCGTGAGGAAGACCTCCCAGCCCAATTTCAGTCTATCCAACAGCTCCATTCGGTCATCGTGGGGCAGTCTTCAATTAAACTTTAAGAAATAACCCTTTTACGTACCTCTTCTCAATGCACTTCCGCCTCAGCCGCTTAATCTCCCCGTCCGCAAACGCCGTGAGACTCTTCATCACGTCCTCGCACTCACTCCTTGTCTCATCCGTCGCCAACGCCCTTGCGAAGACATCTGTCAAAGCGAAATTCACCGTCAAAGGGGGAAAATTACTACTCAAAGTGCGGGTTCCGCCGAATGAGTAACACTGCAGAGCCTCGTAGTTGTCGAAGAAGCCATCCTTCCCATATATGACGTTTTGCAAGAAGTTATTAAGCTGAAGATATAAAATAAGTAAACCTTGACGAAATGAGCCCACCTCCCGCACGCAACTGTCAGTAAGCCTGGTCATTGTTACATGAACAGCCTGAAATTAGCTACGTAGAGGAACTTTGAACCATCAATGAGAAAACGAAAATATTAGCGACTACACTGTAATTAGAGATTTAGTTTAAATTTCGAAAAATTTAAAATTTGAAGTCTTCCCAGTTAAAATAGTGTTGCAAAAACGGAGAGTCCAGACGTCAAAATTCGGAATAGAGCACAGTTTTGAACAGACCTTTAAGGTTTAGCCGCTGTTTTTTTTTAATTTTTACAAACTTTTGTTGTTTGTAGTTTATAACAGTCGAATTACATTAATTGTTAGTTTATTAGAATACTATAAATGTTAATGATTTTTGACTGGACTTTTTTTTTCAAACCATCAAATCTATCGATAGTTTTTAGTAATGCTTTTGTGAACCACTGGTTCTCACAGTGTTGTTGCGTTAATCCATATATCACATACTAATTTCAGGATGCATCGTACTGCAGTCAGTGCAGTGCGTGCCAGGAGTTTCTTATCATTCCTCGACAACAGGAAACCCGCGATTCCAGAACCGTCGAAGATGACCAGGGAGGAGCAGGTATTTTGCCCTATATGTGTATGCCCAATGATATTTTGTAGGATAAGCTCCGTTCCGTCTTGCCGGGGCTGCGCACTGACTCTCCTCGCGAGTCGGTGGCCGTGGAAGCTGCCGAAACCGACGAGATTATTGACCAAGCCATCGACATGGATGCTATTCGAGCCAGAGGGTTTGCTGGTTTATTTCGTAATCTTGTATTTGTTTCAGGGTAATGAAATACCGCTACAACTACTCTCCCACCGCTGATGTAAGCGAAGTCGTCCTTTCTGAGGCCAGCAGGGCCGTTGATGCCTCTTTGGAACCGAGTTACGCATTTGGAGTTAGCCAAGTCAAAGCTAAGGTAGTGTATCAGAGCTGCTTTTTTGTTTTCAAACCTTACATTTTTTCACGAACGTAAAGTTTAAAAAACACATTTCCAGGTTCTTATTGCTATTGGGGAGCGTCTGAAGCACTTCCCTTTGAACTCCCGTTTACACCAGCTGAAGACCATCCAGGACGTCATCGATTTCTACCATGAGCCGGTACAGAATATCTCGGATTACAACAAGTCAGCTGGCCTATTTATTGCCTCTAACATCGTAATTTAGGTTGGCTAGGTCAGATGCGCTGCCTAGCAATGTGCATGCCATGGAGCATCCCGTGAGGTTCAACCCCGAAGACAAAGATGCCTGGCACGGAGGTTAGTTATTCCAGTTAGTCCAACCCGATAAATTGAAGGAATCACGGCGTTCCCCGGCACTGGGGGACAGGTCTTCGGCCTGCGCAATCAGCGTCTTCTGCGACAGTTCCAGCCGAAGAAGGAATGGTTCGACTACGAGGAGCAGGTATTTTATTTTCTATATTCTTTGTAATAATGTTACGGCAGGGAATATAAATGATTTTAGGCTTTCGACTACTCTCGCCCCGACAAGGACATGCCCTGGGATGCCGAGGTCGCCAAACGTATGGACAGGTAGGGGAATTGAACAATTGCAGTAACCGTGTTTAACTGTCCATATAATTCTGATTCGTGCCTTTGCAATATCCGAATTCCAGACATTTTCCCCATTAATGATTATTTTCCAGGTACCCGAACAAACGCTACAACCTGCAGACGAAATCGTTTTCCCGCAGTTCTTCGTGATCACTAGGCCCTCTGTTATTTTCTCTCGTTGTGTTTTTGTTATGAGATAGCGCCGATGGTAAATATTCAGACTACAACTGTTTTCAATGTGGAATTCTTGTCTTAAACTAAAAGTTATTGGGTTTAAGACCAACTTTAACCCGCTTTTCCCATCTTCGTCCATTTGTTAAAGGAAGCGAAAGAATAGATCACAAGTTATCTAATGTGACCCAGTTGGGGAAACTGACACTGGAGACACCTAATTTTGCTTTGCCTGCGCCTTTTGCATGTTGCAGACAAAACGGATAGCCGGCTGTCTAGACTGGCAGGTGTTTGTTGCCAGCCGCCTTCTCCGCTGGAAATGTTGACTTTAAACGCGTTTGAACAATAGAGAAAGAAAGCCAATGACAACTCTCAAATTCAAAATAAAAGCCTTTATGGTTATTTTAATTGCTCTTTACAAAGTTGTTTTCTTTAATTCTTAAACACAACAGGTTCAAATACATTCGATATCCTAATCCCCAAAATTGCCCCTCCTCTGCCGTTTTGTAGTCTGTTGTGCAGTTGTGCCCCGCCCCTGGGTGTACTTTGGTCGCGCAGTCGATGGCGCGTTCTCCGCCGCTTGTTTACGTTCCGTCGTCGGCCGTGCGGCTTTCTTTTCCCGTTCTCTCCTTTTGGCTCCTTCCCACCGTCCTCATCGTTTGAACTTCTCTCCGACATGCATTGATTCGCATTTTCTGCCTTTCCACTTCGCACGTACACATGCCGCCGCCGCCCTCAATCGAAGCGCAGTTGCCCACTCCGCACGTTTCATCACCCCTGTCCTGCCATTCTCGATTCGCCCTCTCTTCTTGAAGCTACTTCCTAAAAGCCTCGTTTCAGATGCCGATCACCAAGATCCATGCCCGCGAGATCTACGACTCCCGTGGAAACCCCACCGTCGAGGTCGACCTCTACACCGACAAGGGTCAGTTTTCAGTGAAATTAAGGTTATAAACGAGACTTTGACGGATTTTCCTTGGTCACATTAAAAATATTGGTTTATCTCTTTCACGGATCAGTTATCTTAACTTTCGTGATATTCTGAAGAGGTGCCATTGATTCTTCCTCGAAACTACGAACTGTCTCCATCTCCAAATCATTGGCGTTTCCCCGAGCCCAATTGAAATTCCCGCGGTTTCATGCCCCCGGGGGATTGTTTGCGTAGTTGAGACCATTTGCCAGAGTTGGTTCCCTGCCAGACAGCTGTCTCTTTTGTGTAGAGGTCATGGCAGCTGCTACCCCTCGCTTTAAGGAAAACAAGTTCTCGGCTTCTTTGAAATTGGGCAGGTTTTCGAACATTTGACCTTGATCGTGGGGCCTGCACGTTGTTTTTCCACGCCGTGCCAACCTTTGCTCTGTTCTCCCGCGATAAGACGAAAATCAATGGACAAATCTGTTGCAAATTGAATTTATGTCGTGGAAATTGTGGCTTTAAATAGAA
The DNA here is from genome assembly GCA_022343465.1 of Oscheius sp. G VE-2021. NCBI lineage: Eukaryota > Metazoa > Nematoda > Chromadorea > Rhabditida > Rhabditidae > Oscheius > Oscheius sp. G VE-2021. The sequence goes on from JAJQXH010000058.1 coordinate 688,045, forward strand.
CAGGGCAATATCCACCAGTCACCTGATTCTGTGGGAAAACTGAGGTATTTCAGGAGTGTTCCGTGCGGCCGTCCCCTCGGGAGCCTCGACCGGAGTGCATGAGGCCCTGGAGCTGCGCGACAAGGACAAGGCTGTGCACCACGGAAAGGGAGTGCTGAAGGCCGTGAGCAACATCAACGAGAAGATCGCCCCCGCCCTCATCGCCAAGAACTTCTGCGTGCAGCAGCAGAGGGAGATTGACGAGTTCATGCTCCAGCTCGACGGAACCGAGAACAAGGTTAGTTTGGAGAGGGTACCTTAAAGAAGCCGCTTTCAGTCGAACCTCGGAGCCAACGCCATCCTGGGAGTGTCCCTGGCCGTGGCCAAGGCTGGAGCCGTCCACAAGGGAGTCCCCCTCTATAAGTACATCGCCCACCTCGCCGGAGTCGAGAAGGTCGTGCTGCCAGTCCCTGCCTTCAACGTCATCAACGGAGGATCCCACGCCGGAAACAAGCTCGCCATGCAGGTATCCTTCATTTCGTATGATTCCATAGTCTGATTTTCAGGAATTCATGATCCTGCCGGTGGGAGCTAAGAACTTCGCCGAGGCCATGCGCATGGGATCCGAGGTCTACCACCACCTGAAGGCCGAGATCCACAAGAGGTACGGACTGGATGCCACCGCCGTCGGAGACGAGGGAGGCTTCGCTCCCAACATCCAGGACAACAAGGAGGGCCTGGACCTCCTCAACACTGCCATCGCCAAGGCCGGCTACACCGGAAAGATCTCTATCGGAATGGACGTCGCTGCCTCGGAATTCTTCAAGGACGGCAAATACGACCTGGACTTCAAGAACCCTCAGTCTGATGCCTCCAAGTGGCTCAGCGGAGACGAGTTGGCCGCCCTCTACCAGTCCTTCATCAAGGAGTACCCCGTCGTGTCCATCGAGGACGCCTTCGACCAGGACGACTGGGACAACTGGGGCAAGCTCATGGTCAGCAACCCCCTCTGACCTTTAATGATTGGAATTTTAGGCTAACACCTCCATCCAGCTGGTCGGAGATGACCTCACCGTCACCAACCCCAAGCGCATCCGCGAGGCCGTGGAGAAGAAGAGCTGCAACTGCCTCCTCCTCAAGGTAATTCCCTTAAATGACTCATCAATTCTCCTCCTTCAGGTGAACCAGATCGGCTCCGTCACTGAGTCGATCGAGGCCGCCAAGCTGTCGCGTGCCAACGGCTGGGGAGTGATGGTCTCCCACCGTTCCGGAGAGACCGAGGACACATTCATCGCCGATCTCGTGGTGGGACTGGCCACCGGTCAGATCAAAACCGGAGCCCCCTGCCGATCCGAGCGCCTGGCCAAGTACAACCAGCTGCTCCGCATTGAGGAGGAACTGGGCGCCGACGCCGTCTACGCCGGAGAGAAGTTCCGCAACCCCCAGCAATAATTTAACTGTAACGAGTTGTAGTCCCCGTGTCGTTTTACAATTTGTCTAGTATGCGCTTGTACAAATAAACCTATAATATAACTATTTTTTATGGAATAGAGGGGCAATGGGTTACAATGAAAATGCTTTCGAAAACAATGAAAAATTAGTTTCGTCACTCAATTTTTTCAAAATGAAATAGTTTTCGTTTACTTGAAAATTGATCTTTTGGGATAACATTCTAGAAAGAGAAATGAAAGAATTACTTTGCCTCGACAATCTTAAGGCTGATAAACCCATTCTTTTTTTAAACATTTCCCCATTTTAAAATCAAAACAATGTGGGCATACAATTTAATTACGATTCACCCGTGGGTCAATTAGATCTCTTCACTCGTTAATATTCACTTTGATCTTCGTCTTCACATTCGAAGTCCAGGTTCTTCTCTGAGAATCCACGAAATCCACGACGAATTCTACGTGACACGACTGTTCGAAGGAGATGAGGAACTGCGTGTTGAAGTGGATCTCTCCGTTGAGACGAGTGGCCACCGAATGACTGACGTTGTTCTGAAGAAGGCTATTGAATTGATCTTCTGAATAATCCTACCCCGGAGGCGGTGAAATAGGAGATGGAGGCCGTTACGGTAATTGTGTCTATCTTCGAGGGATGGGTCGATCGGATCACCCCGTCGATCTGAAACGGGTGAAAGACTGTGGCAAAAGAACCACCTGAATGGGGACCTTGTGGTTGGCTGGGACCACCATTTCTCCGTTTGTCGCATTGGGGATATTCAACTGAAACAGAGTTTGAGATATTTTAGTGAGTGATACCTTGATTTCGGTGATGTACGTTTGGTGGAAGACGAATCTAGGGAGACCGGGGTTGTGGAGGGAAAGGGCTTCGACGACATTCAGCCATTGAGTAAGGGTCTATAATTAGAAAATTTGAGGAAAGCGGAGGAACTGACGTCGGATGAGAGAGGGCCAAGGGAGGAGACACGGCCCGATGCCCACAGCAGGAGGGCACGCGTCTTCTGGGCAAGCGTAGTTTCAGATTCCAGGGTAGGCACCATCACAGATCTGGGTTCGGATAATTACAGCCAACACAGCTACTTACGAAGAATTCTTCTGAAGCAGCTGATGGAGGCCGTGGAGCAGGACTGCGTAGATGGACTGCATGGAGGAGAGGTAGTCCAAAGTAGCCGTGTCGGCTGCGAAGGCACATCGGTGGAGGTTGCCCCACGCTTCCACGCACTTGGCCAGTGATACATCCATACTTTCCAACTAAAATCATTTGATTATCCGCTTAATAAAACAAATACCAGGAATGCTATTCTGCGTAGATTGGCCTTCTCGTTGAGAGTGGAGGGAAAGTGGGTGAACGTGGAGAGGCCGCTGACGAGGGAATGGATGGCCGTGGAGGAGACCCTCAGACAGTTAACGAGGTCGCGAGTGAAGAGAAATTGCTGACACTCGGGGAGGAATTCGACGATGCTCTAAACCAAAAGATAATGTAGCCAAGAAGGAAACGAACAGTCGCTTTGGCGCCCGCCTTCAGCAGATGATCCCGCTGATTTCGAAGGGAAATCGCCTTGAATTCCTTGATTTCACTGTTGGCGACATCTCGCAGGACCTCGATCCATGTCTTCAAGGTAATCGATAGCTCCTGAAGAAACAATCAAAACAAGACGAAAAGCAAGTCTACCGAGGTGGCGATGAGATCCAAATTCTTAGAGGCTACCGTGCTCCAGTGGCCGTTTCTGAGGGCGGTACGGGCCAAAGAGTACCTAAGAAAGAAGTAGATTGAGGAGAAATAGGAGAAACAACCTGTCCCAGTCGCTTCCCTCTGCCAAGTATGAGACATCTTCAGCTAGTTTGATTGTAGGGGCCAGGAGGAGGAAAGAGATCTCGTGGGAGCAAGAGGGGGGCTGAAAAGGAAGGTGAACGGCATGATTCCGGAACTCACCAATTCTTTAGAGTGGGCCTTGGCCCATTCGTGCAAAGTGACAACCACGGATGGCATGTGCTCCGCGAGTTGACAGAACATTTGCACAATGTATTCGATGATGGGATGGGAGGTGGGGACTCTCAGAAGAGGAGAAAGCAAAGTGGCCGCGTTCTTTTCACTCGTAGCCGGAGAGCAGAGGAATCGTCCCAGCGTACGGAAGAACTAAATGAAACCTACTTGAAATATTTTAATGCAAAATACCTTTTTTGACTGTGCTTTTGACATATCCATGTCTGCTGTGCTGATAAAGGCGTTGATGAGTTTCGTGGCGAGGATGTCACTCGGCTGGCTGCAGTAGAGGTTACAGCACAGCTGGAGGTTGATGATACGAGAGGACACTGAGCCGTTCGTGAAGAGGTAGCTCACCTCACCCAGAATGTCTGAACACTTCAGAATAATTATCATAACTAGCAAAGAAACCCTTGAAGAAAGTGTAGTGGACAGGACGGGTTCGATCTGAGAGTTGGACGAGGATGGTCAGGTATTTGGAGAAAAGCAGTGGGTGGCCGGAATCCAGACGGGGTTTGAGGTCGGCGAGGCTCTGAGGAGGCTTACAAAGAGAAGGAAAGATGGCTCACTTTGAGGTGCTGTTCCTCCCAGACGTGAGAGTGATGGGCGAGCACAGCCAGGTCGGATAGGGCGGTCAGAACGACGGCAAAGTTTCCTTCACAACAGACCGCCGCGTTCAGGAGAATCCCAACCTGAATGATTTCTTCGTCTCCAACCACTCTATTTCCCTCGTTGTTTCAACTGGTAACTGACCTGTTCTGGAATGGCGTATCGTGTAGATTCAGCCAGCGAGGTCATGGAACTGAGAAGAGTGCACAGCAGCTCATTGTTCGTGCATGTCTCTAGAATGACTTCCGCGAGGGCAAAGGTCTCCTTCGCCGAGCTCACATCTGCCTTCATCGTGGCAAACGTAGGCACCAGCTGGACCTTCCTCTGGAAGGAAATCTCCGGCGAAGTGAGCAACACGGACAATCGCTCGATCACAGTCGAAGTGAACTCTCTGAAAGGAGTTTCTTCTTCTTCAAAAGAAGAGGCAGGGCATACGTGGATAGTTTGGAGAAAGCGATCATTGCATGAGTAGTGCACTTGAACTCAAAGTCGTTGTCCGTGGCCAGTGTCTCCAGAATCAGGTGATGAACCTTCTTGCTCTCCGGAAACAAAGGAGCCAGGCTGGCAAGGGCCTGGAAAGAGAAAATGAAACATCGGGAGGGAAAATAACCTCAAGGGTGAGGGCCCTCGCCTGCGGGTCGTTGGAATGGCTGACGGAGAAGATTCGCTTCAGGATCTCATCGGAGGAGAAGACGAGACCTAGATGGGCGGAGGAGTCGGAGAACACGCGGGTTATGCACAGACGGACGTCGTTGTGAGTCTTTCTGCAGAGGTTGCTCTGAGGAAGAGGAGAGAGAGAGAGAGAGAGAGAGAGAGAGAGAGAGAGAGAGAGAGAGAGAGAGAGAGAGAGAGAGAGAGAGAGAGAGAGAGAGAGAATACTCACACTTCTCTGAACGCCTCTGCGAGTCGTACCACCACCTGATTTACAAAGACGGGGAATGGGTTCTCGTTGAGCAGGGCAGTGCTTCCCACCACCGCCGACATCTGGTCTCCGAGAGACCTCGACCGCAACCCCTTCTCGAGGTGGCGTGACGCCGAAGACAGCGCTACGTCCATCTGAACCCATCTTCCAGTTTGATCCACCCAAAAGTCCGATGTAGAAAGTCGACAGAACGACATATTAAGGAATAAACAAGAGTGCGGTAGGGTTTAATATCACATCATTATGACACATGGGTACATACTCGCAACAAGGAACCTCGTAATAAAATGACAAATTGTGAATGTACACATAACATACAGTCGGGTAGGTCAGTAGTGATAGCAAGGTAGCGTGAAGAAAATATCTAGGGGCCACAGCTCAGCAACACGATAAACCGAAAGAAGCAATCCAAGGGATCCTTGTAGATCTCCTAAATCAAATTCTTGAGCCACCTCAGCCAATCGATGGCTCCTGTGTTGTAGATATTGTAGCCGCAGACGAACGTGTCGTTTGATGGGTTTTCATTGGTCTAAAAGCAGGGAAATCATATGGGTCTAAAAGCAGGGAAATCAAAAAGGGCTATTATCATATTTTAACGGATTGGTGCTGACTCTACCAGCCGCGTGCCTCCAATTTTCGAAAATCTCAACAGGGAGATTATGTGCACAGCTTTTCAAGGTAGCACATTAAACATAATAGGACTAGGGTGACCCTAGCTGGGGGCTGCGCCCCCCAGATCCCCGCTTCGGATGCACCTGTTCATCATCGTCGGCGGTGCTGACTCGCTCCGTTCGCTTCGCTCACACCGCTCGCCAGCACCGCCTCCCCATAGGTTTCCACGATCTTTTTAAGAGAGACATTCCAAAATTTGTTTTGGGGATTTCAATCGATTGCAATTGTTATGTCTAAGAAAACTTTTTTTAAACATAAAGTTGATTTTCCTAGTCCAAAAAAGTTATTTGGCCGCAAACTTGAAACAAGTAGGTTTTCTCGACCGTTCACCCCTTAGAATCGAGAAAAAGAGAAAATTTCTTTCATTTTCAGAATCTACAGGTAATTCTACGCTATATATATTTTCAGGGTTAGGAAACTCACCTTAGTTGGGTATTTGCCGTTGTCGGCTACTTGTGGAGCGTGCACGCCGTGCGGTAAAATAGGTAGCCATTAATTCGCTTCAGAATGCATAACATGAGAAGAAGTACGTACCTCGAAGTGAGATTTGTGGTCGCCACAGTCGGAGAAAAGGCCGATGATCGTCTCCTGCCACATGTAGAAGTAATCTAAACCAATTGGATTACTCTCCTCCTTTTGACCTACTTTTCCACTCGGATAATATCGACCAGTGGTCCTCGGGCTCGTCTCGGCACACCTCGCCCACGCTCTCCTTTCCTTGAATTTGTGATTATAAGAAAATAAACAAAGAAAACCTTCGCGACCGAAGTTTGTGCTGGCGGCGGCCACGGAGACTAGGATTCCGAGCAACAACAGCCGCATCACCGCCTGAATTTGGGGTAAACTTAAACAATGAAGCTGAATCGGTAGAAAGTCGAAAAACGACATAAATTAAAGAAAGAAAGACAGGATGAAATTTAATCACAGGGTGACTCGTAGGTGAGAGATCGTAATAATTCGTAAAATAACAAAGATATGGGGATAAGTTAAAAGCCGTAAAATGGATGAATGAGATACAATCCATCAAGGGGTTGAAGAGGGAGGAGGGAGAATTGCGTGGACGGCAGTCGTAGGGACACTCACTCATCTACTGGAAAAACACGGAATCGAAGGATAACCATAAATCTGAAATGATACCATCGGCGAGGCTACAGCGCCCTGGGGAGCAAACTAAAAGACCGTGATCGAATGCTACAAACTAAGAGCACTTGGCCCTTTAATTGATTGGAAACAACCATGTACCATATGTTGATACTTTTTTATAAACATAGGACTGAGATCAGAAGGACATCACTGCCTGACATGATGTACCTATTTTATGGCCACAAATAGCAGATACTGGTTGGTAACATGAGTGGTTCTAAGGATAAGGACCGTACCGTCAGGCATCCCTGTCCCCGCCGAGACCACAACTGTCGAATGAGCCGAGCGGCGTCTCCCGAAACCAGCAGAATCTAAAGTAATGTAATTCTCTTTAGAAAATGTTCCTACCACGAAAGTACAGGACGACTATCCGGATGCCATGGATTCTGAAGAACAGCCTCAGCAACCGGAAGAAGAGGGAGGGAAGAAGATAGAAAGAGTTAATATCACAGCTGGCGTTGTACAAATATCCGTATGTATCAAACAAGAAGTAGCAATGGGTAAAAGGGAATCACAAGATAATGGTAGCTACGAGGTGAATCAACTCTATCAAAATGTCGACTATCAGCTCAAGGAAAGAGTATTCCTCGCTCTCTTCCTTCCGCCCCCACCACTCGTAGATGATCTCCGGTTCGCAGGGGAATTCCCCGTCACTACACGTGGAATTCTTGCCCGGAATAACAAGCAACCGCCAGATGGACACTGCGTGAGAGGGGTGGCCGTATACCTACGGGAGATGAATGAAATAAGGATGATTGATTACAGCCATGAAGGAATCCCTGCCGGTGGCAGGAACATCGATGTAGTCGAGGCCACACGTGGTCGAACTGAGGTCGTGAAGGTCCAGTTCGAAGGAGACCAGCTGCGTCTCACGCGACCAGTAAATGTCCGCATCGCCTGAGACGTTCCAAATACATATTATTTTGAAACCAAAAAGAATATACCTTGCACGGTCTGGACGACTATCCTCAGCGGATTCTCCGACTTCACCCGAATGAGCGTCAGATTCCCGGCAGCCGTTTCTCCTGAAACCATTTTCAAATCAGAAATGACTCCCAGACACACCTTCACTACTGAAGAATTTCGAGTCTTCTGCGTTTTCGGCCACGGAGACCATCAGAATCCCTAGCCAAATCGGCCACATGTCTGAAAAAGAGAACAACCAGGATTTTCGAGGAAAGGTACGTCTGAACCCGTCAACGGAGCTTCTTTTACATTTGGCCACGGGTAAACTGATTTATTACCGGAAACATGTGATATCGTACAGTAAAGCTATATGATTCTCTGGGAGATCAGGCACTGAGAGGCATTGAACCCGTCGATTGGCACTAAGGACGGACTTTCGGCATTTCGAAGATCTGCACGCGCGTCTTCTCGCCGAGTTCGTTGATTCCCTGAGGAGTGAAGAAGAGGAACTGGTGATGGGGGTACTTTTCAGTAGCCAGTTTCACCAGCAGATCCATGACGATCTGGAAGAGGAAAGTAAACCAGGCAGATTAATTCTAACAAAAGCTACTACAGCTAAACTATTCTAAGTTACCCCTCGTTCATTTTTTTCAATGTAGCCGCCCACTAGACTAATGCCGAGGAAATAAAGGGGAAGACGGACCTTTCGGATGATGGCGTCCATGAAGACGTCGAATTCATCCATGCAGCGGAACGGGGCCTCCATGATGTCCCACAGAGCCATGACGAAACAGGCCGTCGTGTAGGAACGCTCGCCGCCGGAAAGACCTGCAAACGGTGAATAAGAGCCAAATTCAGGAGAAAATTGGACTAAATATACGCAATTTCCTTACCCTTGAGATCTTTGACGCCGCCGCCGACTTGCTTCGAATGGGGATTGACCTCCAGGTATATAGCCTTCTTATCGTAATCCACCTTCAAACCTCCGGCAAACCTTTGACCACCATTTAAGAGGTAATTTAGCAAGACTGCACCTGAATTTGATGAGGTTGGAGAAGGCGACTTTCAGGCGCATGGTTATGGCGTGGCGGATGACAGGATAGCGCTCCACTCTGATCCTGATGCATTCTTCGAGCTGCTGCAAGAGACCAATTTACAAACACCGGGGAAGCGACTGACCCTGACGACCTTGGTGAGGTCTTCAAAGAGCTTCTTGGCCTGGATATACGCCTCCTTCTTCACCAGCATTTGTTCGATGGTCATCAGAACAGTCATTCTGAAGAGGACTCTCTAAAGAGAAAGGGAACCCACTGGCCCTTGAGGGCTTTCACTTCGTTCGACTTCTTCCTGCACATGTCCGCCAAAACGTCGGTTGCTGGAATTTGCGCAAAGTTGGGCTTATTGTCGTATCCGTCGGGAATATCGCCTTCGTAATTTTCAGCCTTCAAAGCAAGGGCATAAGTAAAGGGTTTATTCAGTCAGACTTGCCTTATTATCCTTGTCCTTCTTCTCCTCGATCAGATGGTACTTCTTCTCCTTGTGGATGCGCTGCATCTCCTTCACCTCCCGGTGAGCCTGTTCCAACTTCTCTTTGTCCCTGGCGAACTTGTCGACCTTCATCTTCAGTCCCTCGATGGCGTCCTAAAACGAGATATTCCTAGCCTCCCTTTAGAAATACCTGAGTCTGCTGCTGTTCCATGAAGTAGTCCTGCTTCTCCCGATTAAGTTCGTTCAATTCAGCCTCTTTCGCCTCCAGAGCCACTTGCATTTGCTTGACTTTCTGAAAGAAACCAAAGTAAAGGAAGTGGTTGCTTAGGAACAGACTTCCAGGACAGGAACCTTATCCTCGGCCAAGGTTTCGAGGGTCTGCTCCATTTCGGCAATGGCGGCACGCTGAAAAGGATCAAATTGTGTTATTTCTTTCCTACACAAACCTGGTTTCCGACAGTTCCCTCGTCGTCTCGCGCTTCGATCTTCTCAATCTGAATGAAAGGGGTTCAGCAGAAGTCAGTCATTCCCACCTGAAACCTGACATTTCGTATGTTGGCCTTGGTCTCGTTGAGCTTGACTTCTGCAGAGTTTTTCTCGGCACGAACCCTCTCCAGTTTCCGTTCCAAGTTTCCCAGTCCAGACGTTGCCTGAATACTTTTCCTCTTATAGACCCTCTTTCTAAAACTCACCTCCTGCAACTTCGCCTTCGCCACCTCCACATTTTTACTGAGATTCTCGATTTCGCGGGCAAAGGCCCTGAACCCACATTGAATGGGAAAACCACCTGACTTACGTTTTGTCGAAAGGGCCACTGCGGCTGTTCAGCATAATAGCAGAATGAGTCTTTCCTGGGTAGATACGGTACTGGCCCTTGTTGCCGACCGAACCATAGACCAGCGCTCCAGTGGCCGTCTGGCCACGGAAGCACTTTGCAGGGCACTGGAAAGAGAAAATTAGGAGAAATTGAAGAAAAAACGAACAGATCCGTTCATGATGTGGCGGGCCTCGTCGTCGGATTTGAATAGGAGGTAGCCTTCGATCTGCGTCACGTCGATCAGAAAATTACTGAAGGTTTCAACTAGGATTCACAGAAGGAGGGCAACTGACCTGACATCATTGTCGCTGATCTCAAGTGATCGCAAGATGGTATTCCAGTTGTCGGAAGGCTCGTTATCGCGCACGTTGTAAGGCGCCTTGTCAAACCTGCAAATAGACCATTTTGAAAGAGTTAACGTGTGCAAAATGGGCAGAAAGACAAGGACCAGTCGATGAATTCCCCTATTTTGACCAGCTGCACCCACTTGGTGATGCTGGTATTCGGCTGCTGGATGCGGGCCTGTTGAAGAAGCCTCGAAAACACCAGCTCGTCCTTTCGCGAGTTGAAAATGAAGCCCATCAGCTGGTGTTTCAAAGCCTCCTCGATGGCCAGACACCACTTTTTGTCTTTCACATTGAGGTACATACCTAGAACTACGATTACGGAAGAAGCAGGAGAACCCACCGATAGGACCCTTCGGCTGGCGCTCGAAGTGGTGCGCATTGTCCTTCAACATCTTCATAATTTTGGGGACATTCGGACCGAACCTGAAGAGAACGTGAGAATTAGAGAAAGAGAGAACCTCGTCATGTTGTCCTTTTCGATCTGCTCCAATTGCTGAATCTCACGATTACGGTAGTCCAACTTGTCAGCGTATTCGCGATAGGTGTAGGTCAGCTGGAAAGCTTTATTTTAAGACAGAGAAGAGAGAGAGAGAGAGAGACTGACCCTTCTCTGTTCCTGCTCCGCCTCGCTCTTGTCCCTTGACAGCTTTTGGTCGTCCTCATCACACCTCCTTCTGATATTGATCATCGCATCCTCCTAAACTCCCATTTCCTCCTCCCCTCATTCGCCTAACCTTGTCCTTCAGTTCCTCTTCCCTCTGTCTGCAGATCTTCAATTCCTTGAAGTCGGCATTGGTCTCCGAACGGTGGATGGCCTCGTCAATCTTCTTCCTGGCATCCTGGATCAACTTTTCGTTGATCTTCCTGCTTCCCTCGTTCTTCCTGAGAGCCTCCTCGTTGATGTCTTGTTTCGAGCGAAGGTCACTAAACGATAGGTCTGCTCCCGTTATGAACAAAAACATACTTGTATTCGTTCTGCGCGTCATCCTCGGCGTTTTTGTACTGCCTCATAATGTGCAGGTGGTCCTTCATCTGCTTATTCATGTCTTCCATCTGCTCCCTGTACTCCTGAAATGGATATCTTATTTCCCCTTTCCATGGTATCCTGCCTGTGCCTCCTTGTCGATGTTACTCTGATCTTGCTCAATCCTCCTCAGAATCTTCTCCTGCTTCTCCCTCACTTTCTCCCAATCCTCCAGTTTCTCCTCCGCGTCCCTCACAGGAGCCCAATGGGAGAACCAGTTGAGCATGGCCAGATTCTTCATCGCTTGCATCTCCTTCTTGACTCTGTTCTTGTCGTCCTTCCACTTGTCTATCTCCCTAAATCAAGAGTTAAACAAAACAAGGAAACGAACGCTTTCTGCTCCCTCAGCGCAACTTTCAGATCATTTAGCGTTTCGTTGGTGGCTACCCGGATCTGCTCACACATATTATAGCTCTCCTGGGTCGATTCCAGCTCCGTAGCCTTCATGAAGATCTAGGCGAGTACTGTATACGTATGGAGATTAAGACTACCTCGAAGAGCTTCTTGGGCTCCATTTTCTGGAGGAAATAGCGGGATCTGTCCTGACTCATCCAGTAGATCGGGTTGTTCAGTTCGATTCCGAAACGGGCAAGTAGAGTGTCAATATCGGACTTTTTCGTAGAAATCGGCACGACTCAAAATGCGTGGTCTTTCGTTTGAAGATAAAACTCACACTTGCGGTTAGCTCCGGTACCAGTAACAGATTTGAATGAGTAGGTGGAGGTAGTGTGGGTGATGGTCCGTTCGATCATTACGAGGTCTCCATAGAGGGGATTGGACCCTTCACCACGGTTCGTCAGCGTAATGCGGATCTTCGCTCGGCTGCAAAGGGGAACATGCGGGGGATTTCAGTGAAAAACACACGTTTCGCCTTCTTTGATGTAGCCTTTCACGGAGTTTCCTCGGTCGTTGTGGTTTCCGCGACCGCCGAGGCCGATATTCAACGCAGCGAACAGGGCACTTTTGCCACCTGGAAATGAACTTGGGCATTTCCAAGGCCTCGGTGACGCGGTGTTTGCAAAATGAATAAACTCACTTCCGTTGGGACCGCCGATGTAGAAGCAGTTGTTCTTGGTGACGTCAAAGTCGACCTTGAGGTTCGCGTGGCACATGAAGTTCTCTAGTTCGATAGCAGCCACTCGACCGCCAACCTCAGCGATGGCTAAATCCACTATCCTTATAAGATTACGTCGAAACACCTACTTTTGCCGGCAGCGGATACTTCCCTCACCTTGTCAGTGGTGAGTCGACTGCGTTTCTCCTGAACAACAAGTGAACATTAAGACATAAAAGAAGGATTTCTCACCTGAACAGGCACTTCATCGCTTCCCTTGCGCTTCCTGACAGGACTGCCCGATCCCGGATCGTTCTCATCCGCCACTTTCATACCCTGGAATGAGGAAATATGAGAAATCTGGAGAAAGTCCACAGGGAAAATATAGGAAAATAAACAGGCAAAACACTTTTGAATACCGCACTCGTGTGATTGAAAATGACAGATGATAGGCCATTTTGGAGGAAACGGCGCAAACATTCAACAGACTGTAATAATAAAAAGGTAAAACTGTTTTTCTAAAAACGCAGTTACATGAAACTAGTGAAACTAAATAATAAGATTGCATTCAACTTTTGTAAATCCCAGAAGGGGGTTAAGGGTTGACCCGCCGTGGTACGTCAAAAACAATGGCACACGGCGGGTCATAAGAGACCGGGCGCGGCAGTCATAGCGGCCCAGACGCCGGGCCCTGGCGCTGCGCCAAGACGTCCACTGGTTACGGTAATAGCGTCTAAACACGCAAGTCGTTGGACCATTTTTATATTTTATTTTGCTGTTAATTCCATTTTCATTAATTAAAATGAGATTTTTTAAATAAACATTGCAGTAAAATGTTATATTTTAGCAGAGGGGTGTTTATAAACCAAAAAATCGGGAAATCCTATGGTTTATCAAGGATTTTTGTCTATGAGCACGGAATAAGTACAAAACTCGCCAATTTAGACACTTTTCTCCTTTTCAATTAAAACAATCTCACTTTAATTCATAAAGATTGAATTAAAAGTAGAATAAAGTTGAAAATGTCCAGCGGCTTGCGTATTTAGACGCTATTACCGTAACCAGTGTGGACCAGGCGCGCGCCCAGCGCCTGGTCCACACTGGTTACGGTAATAGCGCCGGCGCCTCAGGCGCTGGGCCGCCGCCACTGCCGCGGCGACCCGCCGTGATGATGCCTGAACGGGACTAGTGCTAGGGGCAAGGGGCCGGATTTCACCGTGATTTCCCATTTTCAGGCCGCCAGCCCGACTTTCGACGCCCTTCGGCTATGGAAGAAGTTGAGGATGAGAAGATAGAGGTGGTTCATGCCGTTGTAGTCCTAATTATCTTCTGTAGGAGGAGATAATAACGGAATTCCCCTTCGCCTGGAAGGAGAATACGCCCCTCCCGGATTTCTACGTTAGTGGATGGGAACAACGAAGTGCTATCTACGGATCTTCCGCTGTCTCAGGCAAGGTATTGTGAGGTTTTTCCAAGTTAAGGGGGTAAAAGCCCAGAAAATCTATAAGTTAAGGGGGCTGGGCTTTTTTTTAAAGGAATTGTTGATTTTGGCCTTAAAGTTAGGGGTCTTACTCCAGACTTGAACGTTAAGGGTGGGTACGTCCACAGACGGATCCTCCCGGGGTATGAGACAAAGACTGTACATTTTAAAATTATATTATGGTTTGTTTTAAGGTTGAAGTATACGCGAGGAACGCATACCATCAGTGTCTCCAGCATCTCCGGCATTCCTACTCTCAGCCGAGCGCCCCGCACGATGTCAACGCCCCGAATGGCATGAGTTTTAACTTGTCTTGGCTAAGTTCCAGCCAACTACCTAAACTGCGTCTGGCAGTTCGAATAAAGGAACCGTCAGGGACCTTTTTTGACTTAAATTAAATAGCTTGAAAATTCATTTGGGGAAATTTATATAGCAATTTTGGATTTAAATGCGTTGTTTTGGAGAAATCTGCATCTGAAATGCTAATTGGGACATTCCAGGCGACAGGTATCTGTGGATAACCGGCATTTAAACGAACTACGTACAGGCTGTCTACGCGTCTGTCTAAATCATAGTTTATCGATTTTTTGGTCGTCACTTTCGTATTTTTAATGTTCCCGCCTGAAAAGACGTAGAAAATTCTGGTTGTCTGATATAGTAGTGGCGCGAGTTTCACACCCGTACGATATCGGCGGTCTTGGCAAGGGTAGTCCGGCCGCATACGGTAATGATCACTATAGGCAAACACAAGTCGAAAAAGAGTCCCTGACGGTTCCTTTGAGTTCTTATTTTAAATATTGTTTTTCCTTTTAGGCTTTCTTATTGAACAAGAAGCAGCGCGTCATTCGGCTGTATCCGGCTTGATGGCCCATCAGAACGAACACTCTGTCAAGTCTTTTCCGGGAATTGGAAAGGAGACCTTCCAGATGCCTTCGGAACTTGACGACCCCTCCGTGACCCTCACCATCGAGAAGACCCACAACTGCGCCACATGTGGGGCGTCCTTCACCAAGAAGGGTCCATTGAAGCGCCACGAGGCTTTCCACACGATTAGGAGGGACAATCGCGGCCAGCATGAAGGGAACCTTGCCGCCAAGGACAACGTCATAAATTGAGATATTCCCATAATGTATCCTTGGTGTTACTTTGTTGTTGTTGTTGCTGTTGTCCTCATCCCCTCTCGCGGCCAGAGGCCGCGTATTGAGCGGCCGAAGGCCGCGAACAGTGCGGCCGAAGGCCGCCTATTTAAAATTATAGTTTCCAGTAAGTTTAGTATCAAACAGAAGCTACTGATGTGCTGATCCCACACTTTCCAGGAGTGGAGGAACGCCGAAGGCGGGCCGTCACTCCTGGTCCGCCTTTATACAATCCGCTTATGGTCACCCTTTGTGTGTGTGTGTGTGTGGGTGTGGTGTCACGCGGTGAAAGTGCGCTAGCTGCCTGCGCCTCTCATTTCCCCCTATCTCTCGCCCTTCTCTCGATGGTTGTCTCGGAATTAGCCTATTTTACTGGCCGGCCATTTCCACGGCCGCAGGCCGTGGCACCGGTCTTCACTTTCGCGCCTGAAGGCGCGACGGGCGCAGGGCGGCTGGTCCCCCCTTACAAAAGGGTAGCGGTGTGTTGGTTGGTTGGTAATGCGTGGGTTTGCGTGGCGTTGGGTGCGCTGCCTGGGTCTCTCATTTCCCCGTGCTCTCTAACCGGTGCGTGGCCCTAATTTGACGGAGTTTTGGCGGAACGTGGCCGGTCGTGCCCTTGGCGGGCGAAATTAGCCTAAATCGTTGGCCGGGCCGGCCCTTCATTTCCTCATCTTGGCGGTCAATTTGTGGTTGTGCGGTGCCGCAGGCGCCGTTGTGGCTGCGGAGCAGCCGTTTTGACCGTGTAGCGGCCCCTTTTGGCGCCGCAGGCGCCCATGAGGGGGCGAAGCCCCGTCAGGCCGCGTAGCGGCCCAGTTGGTGCCGCAGGTGCTCAGAGTTGTGTTTCACATCATTCGAAAGCTACTGATGTGCCGATTCCACATATGCCAGGAGTGAGGACCGCCGAAGGCGGGCCGTAACTCCTGGTCCCTCATTACAAAAGCGTAGCGGTGTCGTCTATTGGTTGGTTTGTTTGTTGGTAAGGCGTAGGGTTGCGTGGCGTTGGGTGCGCTGCTTGGGTATCTTATTTTCCCATGCTCTCTAACCGGTGCGTGGCCTTAATTTGACGGAGTTTTGGCGGAACATGGTCGTGCCCTTGGCGGGCGAAATTAGCCTAAATTGTTGGCCGGACCGGCCCTTCATTTTTTCCTGTTGGCGGTCACTTTGTGGTAGTGCCTTAGGTGTGTTTCATTGTTGCATTAGAATTAGTCCGGAACAATAAAAACATGTTCGTCGACATATTTTTTTTTGTTTTTCATAGTTTAATAGGCGCAGTCAAGATTATCGTTGCGGGACCTATTTTTATAAGGAGATGTCGCCGCTAATTAGCCAGTAGTCAGCAGGACTGTAAGTTCGGTGAGCTACAAAGCGACTGATACACATCCTAATAAGGATGCGGCCTACTCCCTTGCGTCACCTGGGAGGAAAGTAGGACGGCTTCCTGGGATAACCGCGGACGCACCGCTAGCCCGTTCCACTCATCAGAAGCTTCTCCCCTGAAGCTGCTTCGCTGCCGTTTTCAGACGCGAGACTCGGGGGTCCTTTGGGACAGAATCGATGTTGAAAATGATGAAGGCTTTTTTGCTATCATCAGGAACTATTAGCCCTCAAAACAAGCCCGCCTAGCCATTCAACGGGAACCCTCGGCCAAGATACCGAGGCATCTTTCGGTAGAAAGAAGTACTTTTCTTGGAAAGTACTCACATTCGGCCGATGCACCATGTCGCCGCTAATCTCCCCATTTCTACCGAAGAGGGAAAATATACTCTTCTTGAACCTGTGCTTGCCCATAACAATTTAAAAGGGTGCCACGCGGTTCGGGAGGCAGCCGTGCCTACTTTGGTAGTTACCCGACAGGCGAAGAGAGCGGTGGTTTAGAGATCTGCAGTCCCTTAGGATAAATGACTTCAGAAATCCAATTTTGCGGTTAGAACCAGTGACTCGGCATTGACTGCGATTGCACTCAAACTTTTTGCGGATTGTGTGCCCATCAGAGTTTTTCTGACAAGTGATAGTTCGTTGTCCTCCACAGCTAGGACACGGACGATTCTGAGAATATAATACTAGAAGAAATAGAATAACTCAGCCTACGTTCCACAAGAGTCCTATCTCCATCAAATATCGATCAAATTCATCGGAAGATTTCATCGCTAATTTAGGCCAAATAGTGACTAAATTGAAGTCTTTCAACTCCTCCAAAATTGCCTGAGCAGCCATAGCTGCTCAGGGGATGAAAGATAATGAACAATGAACAACTATTTCTGCGGTATATTAGAATATTTGTGAATTCTAATCAACGGCCAGCAAAGGTCAGAAAATTAGCATGGCTTGCCCCCCCCCCCCCAACTACGATTGCACCGATAAATGAACTAAGACATGAGAGTTGGGGTATGAGGTTTATCAGTTACGCAACAACACTGGAATCACGAGGGTCACGAGGCGTCGCTCCGATCGCACGGGAGAGGCATGGTCCACTGACGGGCGTCGACGCGGGCAGGAGCTGCATGGAGACGAGCGGCAGACGGACGAATGCATTGACGTGGTCGGCGGAACACGTGAGCACACCTGAAACAGGATGATTATCTCCAGATACACAATGATATATCTTGTCTAGACTAGTGGAACTTATAACCTACCTTACACGGGGTGAAGGGGGTGACACTTGCTGAGACTACTCTATGCTGGGCGTAGAGGGAGGCCTGTTACCAGTAGAGACTCGTGACCGTGTTCCACACGGTTAGAACTCCTGGCAGGTTGAGACAGAAGGTGGGGAGCCTCTTGGGACTCCCTTAGAAACGGATAGGAAGGAACCCCGAGGGGGATTCCAACAGAAGTGTAAAGAGACGATGGGCGGAACTCTTAGAAGGGTTCCTGCAGAAGCATATCCTTTTATATAGAACGCTATGGTTTCCGTGTGTGTGTGTGTGTGTGTGTGTGTGTGTGTGTGTGTGTGTGTCCTGTTTAAACGGCCGAAGGCCGCAACCAGGACCAGGAGAGAAGCGGGGCCTTGGCCGCTGGCCGCGCTTACTCTCCTGCCGGCCCGGGCAATGAGGGGCAATGAGCCTACGTTACGTGAATGCTATTCTTAGACTCATTTCTCCTCATTCTCTACACTCGCAACCATTCATGCGGTTGAACCATGCCATGCAGCCAAAAGCCATCAAACCAAGCAACCGAAGGCCGCGTGTTGAAACGTCCATTGAAGCGGCCGAGGGTCGCCCGTTTAAGCGGTCAAAGGATGGTGGGCTCGTAAAGGCAGTGTAGTAAACGAGGGGGAAAAACAAATACCCTCGGATACAACGTTTCTGCAGCGGATTTGTTTGTGTTTCTAGCTTTAACTAGCGATAGTTCAAGGAAGCGACCTTTGCCGACTGGTCACACACACACACACGCACACACGCACACACGCACACACGCACACACACACACACACACACACACACAAACATTTTCTGTTTTGCAGCTATTCCGAGTATTACAAAAACAAATCAAATTTTGTAATAAAAGGTTCAAATTGATTAGGATTATTTATCTGCTAGACGGCGTCTCGTTTTCATGCGCATAATTATCGACGTGTCAAGAACAGCGCCTGTCAGTCGCTAGTTTTCATTCAACAAACGCCATCTTCGCCATCATACCTGAGTTTTATAACATTTTTATAACACTAAAACCAGCTGCAAAAAATACTGCAATTGTTTTGTTATTGTTCGTACAAAAAAAGAAACAGAAAAAAGGAAACTTAGAGAATTAGGTACACAACGCTGGGAAAAGGAGGTATACAAAACAGAAACAGAGACCTAGACAATCAGAGGCATAACAAAGAGAAACAGAGATTTAGACAATCAGAGACAAAACAAAGAGGAACAGAGACTTAGACAATCAGAGACATAACAAAGAGAAAAAAAGATTTAGACAATCAGAGACACAGCAAAGAGAAAAAGAGACTTAGAGAATCAGAGAAACAGCAGAGAGAAGCAGAGACTTAGACAATCAAAGACATAACAAAGAGAAAAAGAGATTTAGACAATCAGAGACAAAACAAAGAGGAACAGAGACTTAGACAATCAGAGACATAACAAAGAGAAAAAAAGATTTAGACAATCAGAGACACAGCAAAGAGAAAAAGAGACTTAGAGAATCAGAGAAACAGCAGAGAGAAGCAGAGACTTAGACAATCAAAGACATAACAAAGAGAAAAAGAGATTTAGACAATCAGAGACACATCAAAGAGAAAAAGAGACTTAGAGAATCAGAGAGATTGCAAAGAGAAACAGAGATTTAGACAATCAGAGACATAACAAAAAGAAAAAGAAACTTAGACAATCAGAAACATAGCAAAGAGAAAAAGTGACTTAGAAAATCAGAGACATAGCAAAGAGAAAAAGAGATTTAGACAATCAGAGACACATCAAAGAGAAAAAGAGACTTAGAGAATCAGAGAGATTGCAAAGAGAAACAGAGATTTAGACAATCAGAGACATAACAAAGAGAAAAAGAAACTTAGACAATCAGAAACATAGCAAAGAGAAAAAGAGACTTAGACAATCATAAAGATTGCAAAGAGAAACAGAGATTTAGACAATCAGAAAACATAACAAAGAGAAACAGAGACTTAGACAATCAAAGTCATGTCAAAGAGAAAAAGAGACTTAGAGAATCAGAGAGATTGCAAAGAGAAACAGAGATTAAGACAAGCAGAGACATAACAAAGAGAACAAGAGGCTTAGACAATCAGAGACATAGCAAAGAGAAAAAGAGACTTAGACAACCAGAGAAATAGCAAAGAGAAAAAGTGACTTAGACAATCAGAGACATAGCAAAGAGAAAAAGAGACTTAGAGAATCAGAGAGATTGCAAAGAGAAACAGAGTTTCTGACAATCAGAGACATAACAAAGAGAAACAGAGACGTAGACAATCAGAGACATAGCAAAGAGGAACAGAGACTTAGACAATCAGAGAGATTGCAAAGAGAAACAGAAACTTAGACAATCAGAGACATAGCAAAGAGAAACAGAGATTTAGACAATGAGAGACATAACAAAGAGAACAAGACACTTAGACAATCAGAGACATAGCAAAGAGAAACAGAGATTTAGACAATCAGAGACATATCAAAGAGAAAAAGAGACTTAGACAACCAGAAAGATTGCAAAGAGAAACAGAGATTTAGACAATCAGAGACATAAAAAAGAAAAAGAGACTTAGAGAATCAGAGAAATAGCAAAGAGAAACCCAGACTTAGACATTCAGAGACATAACAAAGAGAAGCAGAGACTTAGAGAATCAGAGAAACAACAAAGAGAAAACGAGACTTAGACAATCAGAGACATAGCAAAGAGAAACAGAGAGTTAGACAATCAGAGAAATAGCAAAGAGAAACGGAGATTTAGACAATCAGAGACATAGCAAAGAGAAAAAGAGACTTAGACAATCAGAGAGATTGCAAAGAGAAACAGAGACTTAGAGAATCAGAGAAACAACAAAGAGGAACAGAGACTTAGACAACCAGAAAGATTGCAAAGAGAAACAGAGATTTAGACAATCAGAGACATAAAAAAGAAAAAGAGACTTAGAGAATCAGAGAAATAGCAAAGAGAAACATAGACTTGGACAATCAGAGACATAAAAAAGAAAAAGAGACTTAGAGAATCAGAGAGATTGCAAAGAGAAACAGAGATTTAGACAATCAGAGACATAACAAAGAGAAAAAGAAACTTAGACAATCAGAAACATAGCAAAGAGAAAAAGAGACTTAGACAATCATAAAGATTGCAAAGAGAAACAGAGATTTAGACAATCAGAAAACATAACAAAGAGAAACAGAGACTTAGACAATCAAAGTCATGTCAAAGAGAAAAAGAGACTTAGAGAATCAGAGAGATTGCAAAGAGAAACAGAGATTAAGACAAGCAGAGACATAACAAAGAAAAAGAGACTTAGAGAATCAGAGAAATAGCAAAGAGAAACATAGACTTGGACAATCAGAGACATAAAAAAGAAAAAGAGACTTAGAGAATCAGAGAAATAGCAAAGAGAAACCCAGACTTAGACATTCAGAGACATAACAAAGAGAAGCAGAGACTTAGAGAATCAGAGAAACAACAAAGAGGAACAGAGACTTAGACAATCAGAGAGATTGCAAAGAGAAACAGAGACTTAGACAATCAGAGACATAGCAAAGAGAAACAGAGATTTAGACAATGAGAGACATAACAAAGAGAACAAGACACTTAGACAATCAGAGACATAGCAAAGAGAAACAGAGATTTAGACAATCAGAGACATATCAAAGAGAAAAAGAGACTTAGACAACCAGAAAGATTGCAAAGAGAAACAGAGATTTAGACAATCAGAGACATAAAAAAGAAAAAGAGACTTAGAGAATCAGAGAAATAGCAAAGAGAAACATAGACTTGGACAATCAGAGACATAAAAAAGAAAAAGAGACTTAGAGAATCAGAGAAATAGCAAAGAGAAACCCAGACTTAGACATTCAGAGACATAACAAAGAGAAGCAGAGACTTAGAGAATCAGAGAAACAACAAAGAGAAACGGAGATTTAGACAATCAGAGACATAGCAAAAAGAAAAAGAGATTTAGACAATCAGAGACATAACAAGGAAAAACAGAGACTTAGACAATCAGAGACATAGCAAAGAGAAAAAGAGACTTAGACAATCAGAGAGATTGCAAAGAGAAAAAGAGACTTAGACAATCAGAGAAATAGCAAAGAGAAAAAGTGACTTAGACAATCAGAGACATAGCAAAGAGAAACAGAGTTTCTGACAATCAGAGACATAACAAAGAGAAACAGAGACGTAGACAATCAGAAAGATTGCAAAGAGAAACAGAGATTTAGACAATCAGAGACATAAAAAAGAAAAAGAGACTTAGAGAATCAGAGAAATAGCAAAGAGAAACCCAGACTTAGACATTCAGAGACATAACAAAGAGAAGCAGAGACTTAGAGAATCAGAGAAACAACAAAGAGAAAACGAGACTTAGACAATCAGAGACATAGCAAAGAGAAACAGAGAGTTAGACAATCAGAGAAATAGCAAAGAGGAACAGAGACTTAGACAACCAGAAAGATTGCAAAGAGAAACATAGACTTGGACAATCAGAGACATAAAAAAGAAAAAGAGACTTAGAGAATCAGAGAGATTGCAAAGAGAAACAGAGATTTAGACAATCAGAGACATAACAAAGAGAAAAAGAAACTTAGACAATCAGAGACATAGCAAAGAGAAAAAGAGACTTAGACAATCAGAGAGATTGCAAAGAGAAACAGAGACTTAGAGAATCAGAGAAACAACAAAGAGGAACAGAGACTTAGACAACCAGAAAGATTGCAAAGAGAAACAGAGATTTAGACAATCAGAGACATAAAAAAGAAAAAGAGACTTAGAGAATCAGAGAAATAGCAAAGAGAAACATAGACTTGGACAATCAGAGACATAAAAAAGAAAAAGAGACTTAGAGAATCAGAGAGATTGCAAAGAGAAACAGAGATTTAGACAATCAGAGACATAACAAAGAGAAAAAGAAACTTAGACAATCAGAAACATAGCAAAGAGAAAAAGAGACTTAGACAATCATAAAGATTGCAAAGAGAAACAGAGATTTAGACAATCAGAGACATAGCAAAGAGAAACAGAGATTTAGACAATGAGAGACATAAGCTGTTGGTCATCCTAATCGACAAGCTCCTCAAAATGCAGATAATCGACTGTGGTGCCGTCGTATCCTTCATCTTCAGCGATCAGATGAAATTCGAAATGGACAGGTGATTTTTGAGGGAGATATCCTTTTATTGTTGTTGCCAATCCTAGTTCTCGGAAAAATTCTAATTTGTGCCAAAATTATGAAGAAATTTTAACTTCGACATCATAAGGAAGGAACCCCGAGGGGGATTCCAACAGAAGTGTAAAGAGACGATGGGCGGAACCCTTAAAAGGGTTCCTACAGAAGCATATCCTTTTATACCAGGAGAGTAAGCGCGGCCAGGGCCGCGCTTCTCTCCTGGTTGCGGCCTTCGGCCGCTTAAACGGGCGGCCTTCCGCCGTGTCAATGGACGGCCTTCGGTCGTTTGAACAGGCGGCTTTCGGCCGCTTAAACGAGAGGCCTTCGGCCGCGTCAATGGACGGCCTCCGGCCGTTTGAACAGGCGGCCTTCGGCCGCGTCAATAGACAGCCTTCGGCCGCGTCAATGGACGGCCTTCGGCCGTTTGAACAGGCGGCCTTTGGCCGCTTAAACGGGAGGCCTTCGGCCGCCTCAATGGACGGCCTTCGGCCACTTGGGTGGCCTTCGGTTGCATGGCACTGTGCAACCGCATGAATGGTTGCGCGGCCTACGGCCACGAAACGGTGCCTCCGGCACCCCTAGCCGCATTTTCCCACCTCTCGCGAGAAAATGGCCGGCCAGTAAAATAGGCTAATTCCGAGACAGCCATCGAGAGAAGGGCGAGAGATAGGGGGAAATGACACACACACACACACACACACAAAGGGAGACCATAAGCGGATTGTATAAAGGCGGACCAGGAGTGACGGCCCGCCTTCGGCGGTCCTCCACTCCTGGAGAGTGTGGGATTAGCACATCAGTAGCTTCTGTTTGATACTAAACTTGCTGAAAAAAAACAGGCGGAGGTGCACAGGCGGAGGAAAAACAGGGTTTAAATAGGCGGCATTCGGCCTCTTTGAACGCGGCCGAAGGCCGCGAACAGTGGCCTTCGGCCGCGATTTTTTGTTTCACATCAACCCAAAGCTATTGATGTACCGATTCCACACATGTCACGAGTGAGGACCGCCGAAGGCGGGTCGTAACTCCTGGTTCTACTTTTTCCCCTTAGAATAGAAGAAGAGACCTTACTTAGGCTACCCTTAGAATAGAAGAAGAGACCTTACTTAGCCTACCCTTAGAATAGAAGAAGAGACCTTACTTAGCCTACCCTTAGAATAGAAGAAGAGACCTTATTTAGCCTGTCCTTAGAATAGAAGAAGAGACCTTACTTAGCCTGTCCTTAGAATAGAAGAAGAGACCTTACTTAGCCTGTCCTTAGAATAGAAGAAGAGACCTTACTTAGGCTATCCTTAGAATAGAAGAAGAGACCATACTTAGCCTACCCTTAGAATATAAGAAGAGACCTTACTTAGGCTACCCTTAGAATAGAAGAAGAGACCTTACTTAGCCTACCCTTAGAATCGAAGAAGAGACCTTACTTAGCCTGTCCTTAGAATAGAAGAAGAGACCTTACTTAGCCTGTCCTTAGAATAGAAGAAGAGACCTTACTTAGCCTGTCCTTAGAATAGAAAAAGAGACCTTACTTAGCCTGTCCTTAGAATAGAAGAAGAGACCTTACTTAGCCTGTCCTTAGAATAGAAGAAGAGACCTTACTTAGCCTGTCCTTAGAATAGAAAAAGAGACCTTACTTAGGCTACCCTTAGAATAGAAGAAGAGACTTTACTTAGCCTACCCTTAGAACATAAGAAGAGACCTTACTTAGCCTGTCCATAGAATAGAAGAAAAGACCTTACTTAGGCTACCCTTAGAATAGAAGAAGGGACCTTACTTAGCCTGTCCTTAGAATAGAAGAAGAGACCTTACTTAGCCTGTCCATAGAATAGAAGAAAAGACCTTACTTAGGCTACCCTTAGAATAGAAGAAGGGACCTTACTTAGGCTACCCTTAGAATAGAAGAAGAGACCTTACTTAGCCTACCCTTAGAATCGAAGAAGAGACCTTACTTAGCCTGTCCTTAGAATAGAAGAAGAGACCTTACTTAGCCTGTCCTTAGAATAGAAGAAGAGACCTTACTTAGCCTGTCCTTAGAATAGAAGAAGAGACCTTACTTAGCCTGTCCTTAGAATAGAAGAAGAGACCTTACTTAGCCTGTCCTTAGAATAGAAGAAAAGACCTTACTTAGGCTACCCTTAGAATAGAAGAAGAGACCTTACTTAGCCTACCCTTAGAATCGAAGAAGAGACCTTACTTAGCCTGTCCTTAGAATAGAAGAAGAGACCTTACTTAGGCTGTCCTTAGAATAGAAGAAGAGACCTTACTTAGCCTGTCCTTAGAATAGAAAAAGAGACCTTACTTAGCCTGTCCTTAGAATAGAAGAAGAGACCTTACTTAGCCTGTCCTTAGAATAGAAGAAGAGACCTTACTTAGCCTGTCCTTAGAATAGAAAAAGAGACCTTACTTAGGCTACCCTTAGAATAGAAGAAGAGACTTTACTTAGCCTACCCTTAGAACATAAGAAGAGACCTTACTTAGCCTGTCCTTAGAATAGAAGAAGAGACCTTACTTAGCCTGTCCTTAGAATAGAAGAAGAGACCTTACTTAGGCTACCCTTATAATAGAAGAAGAGACCTTACTTAGCCTGTCCTTAGAATAGAAGAAAAGACCTTACTTAGCCTACCCTTAGAATAGAAGAAGAGACCTTACTTAGCCAACCCTTACTTAGCCTAGGTTTAGGATAGAAGAGGAGACCTTATTTATCTTACCCTTACGGTAGAAGCAAAGGCCTGACTTAGCCTACCCTTAAGATAGAAGAATAGGCTTATCTTAGCCTAACCGATGAATAGAAGGTAAGACCTTACTAAGCCTAACCACTGGATTGAAGGAGAAGCTGCCGAAGGTCGCCCTTTTAAGCGGTTAAACATCGCCCAATTGACCCCAATTGATTTGAACAAACTTATTTGATACCGATGACAAATTCCACCAACAAATTTACTATCACTCAAAAGCTTCTGTAGCCTATTTGCTAAAAGCTACTGGCTACTGTGGAAGTGGCCGGCCATTTCCTCGCGATTGGCGGGCAAATGCGGCTGGCGGTGCAGCAGGCACCGTAAGTAGTATACATCTCAGGAGCCCATGGGTCGGCTGTTCCCGGCGCCTGGCAGCACTTCTGCCAACCGGTCGATTAACACTGCGGTTGGAGTTACTCCGCAGCCCAAGAGGACTCCTGGAAGCAGTGGGTCGGCTGCAGCTGGTTCTACTCCTGCCAGCCGTCTGGGTGGATCGGCCAAGTCCGTAAGGACGGCCATGGTAAGCATGTCTTATAACAATGTTTACATGAATCTAGGGACCTGCCACTCCTGCAAGCCAGCTATCTACTGCTGCTTCTGCCAGTCGGATGTCTACCACCGCCGCTGCGACGCCTTGCAGCCGGCTGTCGACTGCTACCTCTGCTACTCCTGCCAGTCGTCTCTGTGGTTCCGCAAAGTCTGTGAGGACTGCTATGGTAATAAATGCATAGACAAAGGTACATACCACATAGGGACCTGCCACTCCTGCCAGCCGGAACGTGTCTCAGAGGTCGACGAGGACTGCGGTTGGAAACACTCCCAACCCGGGACCTGCTCCTTGGCAGCTGCCTGGAACCACTCCCACCAGCCGTCCGCCGATCGGCTCTTCTGCCAAGTCGACCAGAACTGCTTTGAGTGCTTCTGCCAACCGGCCGGTGGTTGAATCGCTGAAGTCTGCCAAGTCTACGAAGACTGCCCTCTCCTCCGCCACTCCTGGCAACCGACTGTCTTCTGTTCGAACTCCCGCCTCTAGGACGGCCGTTCCTCCCACGAGGAACAACACTCCTGACTCCAAAAACAACACCCCTTCCTTGTCCAAGTCTGCCAATGGAGATGCCTTGACTACCACTCCCAGGAGGCGTCCGATGGAGTCTTCGAAGAGCCTGAAGAACAAGAGGGCTGCCCAGGTTGGACTTGATCTTTGAGGAATCAATCAGGGTTTAGAGCAACTCCACCACCACGGCCATCACTCCCGGCGGTCTCTCCGCAGTCACCGCCCGTTCCATCAGCCCTGCTCCTCTTTCGGGAACTCTCATTACTCTGAATTCTGGCGTACGGCTAGTTCATTCCTGAGATTCTTTAAATTTAGACGTCGCCCACTCGTACTGCCGTTCCCCTCTCGTACCCCAACACCCCGGAGAGTGGATTCCGTGCTGAGAGGAATGGCCTCGTGACTGGCAGGAGCCGTTCCCTGACCCCTGATGCCCGAGTGGAAAAGAGCATGACGTCCACGGCCAAGGAGACGAAGCCTCACGAGAGGACCATGGTGGAGAATTAGAGGATTCTGGATAAAAGAAAGATTTAAGCTCTTCACGCCGGTTCTGTCTTCGGTCGCAGCAAGGCCAAGCCGGAGGAGAAGGAGATGTCTCCTCTGAAGATCATCGAGACCACTTCCTTCAGCCGCACTCCCCAGCAGTCGATCCTGGAGACTGCTGTGGCCCCTGCCTCCACGAACCTCTCGTTCCACTCGCCGAACAGCTCCTCTTCTATGTATACTGTAGGTGCCTCCCAACGAAAAAAGACATGACCTCAGGCGATCACTCCCAACGGATTGGATGCCATCACTGTCCGTTCCATCCCAGCCACCTCTTCCACCTCTGGTGTCGCCACGGCCAAGCCCATTTCCTCGGCTTCTCGCAAGTCTTCGCTGAGCCAGAAGAAGGGAGCCAGGAAATGTAAAAAGTCCTTCTTAGAGAAAACGACTTTTTAGCCCTGATGCCCAAGGTGCAGGTGACTCTGCCCAACAAGTCTACCAAGTCGGTCAAGTCTAAGAAATTTGCCAAGTCTGACAAGTCGACATTTGACAAGTCTGTGAAGAGCCAGAATGCCAAGGCTGAGAAGAAGTGGGATGGACTGAACTACAGTAATCTTAGTGATCTTAGGTCGAAGGTTGTCTCCAAGAAGGGCCTCTCTAAGTTGTCTGCCTCCACCGCCAAGAGTTTCCCTCTGCCCAACACTCCCAAGACCGCCCGAGACATGTGGGTTTCAGATGAACTTCCACTGAATTGAAGTTTCAGTGAGCCTGAGATGCTGGAGGAGGCCCGTGGACAATTGTGGTGACGAACGCCCTCCCCGACGGTTCTTTCAAGGTGACCTCTCTCTTTCCAAACAAAATGGTTTTTTTCTGGTGGTTGTTCAGTTGACTGTGAAGGTGGCTTCTGGAGGACGCTTGGCTTTGGCCGGAAGGGCTCCCCAGGAAATGGTGACGAAGAAGGTGGCATAGACTGTTTGTAGCTGCCAATGGCCGTTTTCCGTGTGTGCCACGAATAAAGCTGGCTCTATGTCTTTTTTAGTGTTTTCATTTCAGTGTTCAACTATGCCGCGATCAGTGCCATGAAGTAGTTAGATAAATACTACACATGTTTTCAATTGGTTGAGAAATACAGTGTCATAATTTGGTGTTTTTTGTCTTCTATTTTCCCAATAAGTTTTTAGAGATTCTGAGAAATTAAAATTTCAGTGGACCAGTTTTATACAAAATACCACATTTTAAAAACGTTGTATCATTGGGAGATTTTGATAGAATCACTTTCAATCCAGGAACCTTTTCATAAAGTTGGCCAAGTTGTTCGGGTTTACACCTTTTTTCTGAGTTTCTATTCCAGTTAGAAGGAATGCTTGTTGGACTGTGTAGAGGGGGGGTCTGGGCCAAGCTGAATGTGTCTCTAGTCATAGCCAATCCGTAGGACTGAGAGAAACACCCAGGTCAGCCGGTGACCGGAGGGTCTGCCGCATCCTTCGATCGATGTAGAAGTTGATTTGAGAGTCGCTGCGCCGGGGACAAACGTGTCAAGGTCGGTTCGAAATTTCAAAATTCGCGCCATCGCGGGGGAGACAGATGGACGGAGAGAGAGAGAGGCTCGGCAGATGGCCGTCCAAATGGGTCAGTGTTGCCGTGGCCGTCCTCCGAGCACCCGCCCCTCCCCTCCTCGGGTCCTGCAGTCGCCTCCGACCTCTCAGCACCATCGATCGATGATCCACCGTGCCGGGCAGCACCCCGAGGAACGAGGCTCATGCGCTCCGCCAGTGACCGTCCGACGGAGTGAGAGGAGTCTTCACCGGGCGATCACTAGTGGAGGGCGTGGCCCAGGGAACCGCCAATGCACTTTAACGAAAGGAATTTGTGCGAGATACTTGATCATTCATTGCAACCTTTCGCTTGAGAAAAGTCGGAATGACAGTCATGTATAAAGTTTTCAAAATACATTTGATCTGCTCTCTTTTTTTAGTTGTTTCTCTCCAAAAATTACTTAGATTTTACTAATTTTATGGATTAATATACCGAATTGTATCCCGGACCATATTTACCATTCCATTTTCTGAATATATACTAAAATATTGGTACATGAAACAGATGAATTTGTTGATTGTTTGTAAATTCTGGTGAAATTGAAAAGTTGTTTGTTAAGGAATAGAATAGCTATTGTTGTGCTTTGCTTGTTTTAAGGATGACCAGGTAAATGGGAAATGATGTGCCCCTAACCATTAGCAAATGTTCACCCGGTGAAGGCACCTATGCTCCACCGAGGAGAACATCCACGAATGGGGTAAGAGACGAAGAGGGAAGGAGAATGGATGAGCCCTGCTGAATGTGTCTCTAGTCATATCGTCTCGTGTAGGACTCAGACACACATCCAGAAGGGCCTTTTCCAAGGGAAGGGGAGGTAAGGGCACCCCGAGCACAGATGATCACCCGGTGAGGAAATACCCCAACGAGGAGACCACCCGCGGTCGGGGGAACCCAGTGGCCAAGGCCCAGCTGAATGTGACTCTAGTCATAGCATTCCTCAGTATGACTGAAAGACACATCCAGAGGGGCCAGGGCCCGAGGGGAGGGAGGGGAACGGAAAGGGAAAGGGAGGAGGGCGGCCGGAGACAGCAAGAAACTGTGATATGGAACCAATGAGGCACATCAGCAGCTGTTGCAGTCGCCGGCCCAACTCCGGAAAGGAAGGGAGGCAGCCTCCCTGGACAGATGAACACCCGGTGAAGGCAGAACGGCTCCACAGAGGGAACACCCGTCGAGGGAGGAGAGCAGGCGGAGAGCAGAGGAAGGGGAGCTGATGACAAATGGGCCAGGAGCCACCCTTATATACGTGGATTGGGTGCCATAGGCATGGATAAAGGGGCGGAGAAAGCGGGGAAAGGCGGGAAAACGGCGAAAAGCGGGGAGGGTCGGAGGGTTGGGTCATCGCGGGAGCCGCTGGGGATGCCTTTGGCACCGAGGCTCAGGAACAAAGGGGAAATGTCAGCCAATCGATGGGAAAGGCTAGGAGGACACGGGAAATTATGAGTGGAAGTAGTGGATGAAGGAAATAATACGAATATGGAATAAAGACAATCGAGTAAAAAACGGTATTTCTTTTGCAATAGGTGTGCTCACATGATAAGTTATTATAATTTTTCCTCTCTTAAACATTGTATAGCTTAAAACAATTTTGGAGAAACACTAAACATTTGCCAAATCAAGCGTGGTTAGCCGTTTCAATCACTGTTTTCAACGTAATATTTCCAAAAAGATTTGAAACAAATTATTGAGGATTATTTTTTGAAACTGACTTTGTAAAATGCCGAGTGTTCTTTTGAATCAACAGTGACAACCTCCGTTTGAATTGCGATCGAAAATTTTCATTGTTTCAAAAAAAAAATTTCATTGTTTTTTCTACGTTTCAAAACTGAAGAAAACAACAACAACAAAAATTAGTGAATGAAAATGCCAAATTCGCAATTAAAATGTTTTGTACATTTTTCTTACCCCGATTGTATTTCTTCTTCTTCCTCTTTTCCCATTTACAATGTCTAACAAAGACCGTCTTCGTGGTATTTGCTTATTCAGTCTAGTCATAAAGATAAAAAAAGTTAATTGAAACCAACAGCTTTGAAAGACAGTTTTGGCAACCATTTGGATTCTAAATGAACATATATCGACAAAACCACTCCAGAAAGTTCCAAAAAGTTTTTTAAATTGGAATACGAGAAAATCAACGAACAAAATTGTTTTCGAGATTTTGAATATCAGCAGTAGTTTATCTAAATGTTGACTCCAGAGGGCTTATCGCCTTCCAGAGAAAAGATTCATCGGAAGTGAGAGCGAATGGCCGTAAATCACAGGGTTGGTTGTCGCAGAAACAGTGTCATGCCATTTTTACGGTCGATTCGTCTTTTATGACTCATCCTTCTGCTGTCCAGACGGACGAGAGGGAGAGTAAGAAGAAAAGAAGAAGAAAGACAGTTTACTCGGTTTGAAAGTTGAAAAAGATGGCGGCCGTCTGTCCTTGATAAGGACGATCGATCACGCCGGAAGCGGGAATCGGGAAGATCAGGGCTCCTTCCGACGACTCTTCTTCGGATTCTTACTCCGACTGCGGGTCTTGCACACGGGACACGTCGGAGCGTTCCGGTGGATCTGCGCGGAGCAGGCGTCGCATCTCTGGAAGAGAGAATCTGAGAGAGAAGACGCGAGAAAGAGACACATGAAAGACAGAAAGAAGATGAGAAACCCTGTGAGCTAAGGAAATATTGCACAATTAGAGTTACACTTGTCTCCGATTAAACATTTCTCACCTTCATTTTGGGATCGCTTTGAGGAGCCCTGACCGGCGGTTGCAACAGGGAGAATCCTGAAAATGAATGAGGTGTGCGGAACCAGCGAACTACCTTCAATAATAGGGCCCAAGTTGGGGAAAATGGAAGAACTGGGCGACGGCTCTTTGATTGTGAGACTGAACATTCAACAATGCAAGAGAGGCATACTTACTCCTGGGTGAGAAGACACGAGGGCTCATCGAAAAGTTCCTGGCAGCCGAGGACAATCAACTGAAATAAATGATGAAAAGTCCCTGTGTCGGCCTATTCTCTGCACTTTCCCTCGATGTCTACTTCCTTCGTTATGGCTCACCGCAGTGTTAGCAGCCTCCCTTGCCTTGTCCAACTCCTCGACCCTCCTCCTCAGCTGCGTCCTCCTTCCTTCCCTCTCCGACCGCATTGCTTTCATCATGTCTTCCAAGTGGTTGATATCCTAACTCCCATTATTCCTTGACCCCAATCCGTCTTTACCTGATTGATCTGCCTGAGTTCCTCTGCGTGTCCTTTCCTCTCCGTCTCTAACTCTGCTTCCAGCTTCTCACACTGTGTCTGGTGCTCTCTCATTTCTAAAGAAACTTTAGTTTGTCTCCGTTTATTTTACCCTGCCACTCTGCCAGTTCCCTCCGAATCTCCTTGTATGTGTCATCTATCCCGGCGACGCGGAAGCTAAACAGGAATCGGTACAGTCGTTATTCGGCGGTTGGGTAATACAATGGGCGTTGATGAGTGGACGCTACCTGGTTGCTTCCATCGACGATAGCACGGAGGTCAGGGTGTCGAGGTCCATCAACCAAAGGGCAGGGCTGAAATTATTATCAAATTACTGTAAACGATAGTAGAGAACAAAAGAAGTTGTTGAGCAGGTGTCTTTGATTGCTACAGTAATCGGTGTGAAATGAACGAGTTCTTTATCCAAGTTTGGAATCAACCATTTTTGAAAACAAATGAAGCAAGCATTTTGAGACACAAACAAACAACAAAGAATGGGTGTGAGTGAGTGAGTGAGTGAGTGAGTGAGTGAATCAGAAAGTCAGTGAGAAATTAACAATTGTACATCAAAAGAGAGATGCACCGCGAATGAATCTAAGTGACCGTCATTACTTAATAATGCACTTTCCAAGGTTTACAGATTGAAAAGGTTACACTGCCACTTCCACATGAAAAATGCCCGCTGTTTGGAATTCAGGGCTCCTCAAAAGGCTCACCCTCTCAAAACCAAATCCCCCAGAATCTCTTCCTAAACCCCGATAATATAATCCTCGAAAGCCGGGCGTCCTGGTATGACCAAAATGGTTTATTCAAGTTTTGGTCGGCCTTCCAGGGAGAGTCACGGCCTGTGTGTTTATGCGAATTCGAATAAGACCTGTTTTCTCTGAAATTTCGGAACCAAATACGATCAAATCATCAAATACCATTTTTGCTTTTAAAAAGTTATTTCACTTTTCTATAAAAAAAACATTACGGTGTTGAGAAAAAGTTGAATGTTGAAAACTAAGACTTCATTTTTTGTTAAAAGAATAATTAAGAAAAGTGATTGAATGTGACCAAATTGCTAAACTTCTAAGCACTGTCATTCCATTTTCATTCACAGATCAAGCATAGCCGATGATTAAATCTTTCGTTAAGAATCTCTTGGGGTTCTTACATTAGTTTGCTGAATGCGAATAAATGGTGGAGTAATATCGTATGAAGGAAATATTCGGGGATGATGGGGAAACGACGGATTTTGTGCAATAAACAACGTTTGTCCTCGCAGTGGATATACGGTAACGAGAAAAATAACAGACAAGAATAATAAACAGATGGAAATCGATTTAACCAGATTTTCTGATCCAACTAGATTGGACTTTTGATTAATTGTGTTAACAAAAGCTTTTGTTTCATGAAGAGAGGCCAAGAAAAGAATAGAAGGAAAATGTTCTGAGAAGGTGATGCAGTGTGAGCCTTGCCTGCTTCTCACGCACATTCACTCCCGTGAGAGTTCTTGTGTAGAGAATGATCGCTGATGGTTAGTCTGCATGTGTTTTGTTCCAGTCAAAAGGAATTATTGCCACAACTAAACTATGCTGGATGAGTCAGTTGGCGCTCTATCGTCCTTCCTCTCTCCCCCCTGAGTGAGTCCACCCAGAGTGTAACCCTTGCGGTGATTTGATTGAAAGTGCAGGGCGATGGCGAGGACAGATAGGAGTGGTCACAAGTGGCTACAGTAGCCACCGGTTGGCACGAGCCGGGTGGTAAGAAGGTGGCAACGGGCAGCCGGCTGTCGGCCGAATGTCGGCGTTCAATGAAGCGCTGTTTATTGGCCGTGACGATGGGCGCGGAGAGAATGGTGGGAGCGGCGGAAGAAGGAAAAAGTGCTTTTACCTCGACCGACGAACGGCCTGCGAAGATGAGTCGACGGAAACACGCCTTTGACTTTAGTCGACTCAGACAATGGCGGGAGAGGCTCTCTTTGAATGCATGGGGAGCAAGGGCAGTAGCTTATCTGTAGTAGCTTTAGGGTTCTTCTGCCTGATGATCTGAAGGCCGCAACCTAATTGTCCCAGTTTTTTCAAAAGATACAACAGAGATAGTTGATCTCTTTTTAACCTCTCTAAACCAATACTAGATGACCGAATTTTTTTTTTAGAATTCCAGACAAAGAAACCCAAAAAATTTCCAATGGTTATGGTAGAAACTATCTTTAGAATGGAAAATTTATCATATTTTAGTTAGTATGAGTTATGGTTTCTGCTTCCCGTTTTCTCTCTTTCGTAACTGGCTCACTCATTATTTCTCGTATTTATGTACTTCTCTGAAAACCGTGAAACTTGCTCTCAACCAGGTACGGAATATTCGGCAGAAATACACATTTGAGAAATAACTGGAGCAGTCACTGGAAATAGTCCATTCTTTTGGTTTCAAAGAAATGGGTCGTGGTTACAAAAACAAAAACAAGTCCCTCCCTTGTTCTGTTGGTTCTAAAAAAGTAAGCTTGTAAATCTGATCTGTGGAGCCAAGGCTCGTATATTCGGAGGGCATGTGCTAATGAAGTCGTAAAAGAAGGCAAACAGTCGGCTGAGGCCCGTCGCTCCATTCTCAGGGCCATGATGGCTGAGTCGGCGGGACGCTGACTCAAGGGCCAGCGCTCCCGGCGCTCCCACAACAAAAGGCATACTGTAGTTATATCAAGTCGCCGCTGCCAAACTGCGTTGATACATTTGCTTGAATCACTGAGACATGTTTTGTTACTATAATCAAATGAATCCAAACCTTAAAAAATTCACACATCTCCTGAATAATGGAAGTTTCTAATGTTTTGAGTTCTTTCTGTAATTCTGTAAGGAGTCGGCCGACTTCATTCATTATGTCGCCAATGAGTTTTTGGTGAGTTCTGTAGATTTGAAAAATTAAAACACTCTTAATGAGACATTTAAAATCGTTGATTAGTGGTTTATAATAAAGGGCAGAAACAATGTCTAATATAAAGCTAAAATGTAAACATTTAAAAAAAATTAAAGCTATACTCCTCGCCCATCGAGCTTGGAATGAGATTAAACTAACCTGCACATCTAACTAGCAAGAGAGCACACAAAATGAGGAGACGCAGGGAACATTAGCATAAACATGACCATTTTGAATTGCCAAGCTCGATGGGCGATGGGTATACATATTGATGACTTAGTTTTTCTATGAGGCTGTTTGCACCATTCCGACGTTATTGGATAACTGTCTTATATGTTTTTATTGTTCACAGTCACTTATAAAAATGTAGTTTTACATCTTTCTTTTATACATTTTCTCTTTATCTTATCTTTAGAGGCATTTTTTATTTATATGATTCGGATAAAAACATAAATTTATTAGCCAAATAATTAAAGTATACGTTTTCAGGGGCAAATAAAGTCGGCGGAAGTCTCACATCCAGACTGTTTTATTGGTGGAAAGGAAAAAGGATAGATTTAGGGCTCCTTCTTCTTGGGTTTCTTGGGGTTCTTGCTTCTGCTCTTACTCTTGCACATGGGGCAGATGGGGGCGTTGCGGTGGATCTGCTGGTAGCAGGACTGGCAGGTCTTCATCGGAGGACTCTGGTGGTCAGTCACCTTCATGTGGGAGGGAACAGTCGGAGGCTGGCGGAACACCTGAATTTCAATGATGAAGGCCCACTGGGTAGACTACCTGTGAATTGACCATGAGTGAAGGGTCGAACATCAACATTCCCGGGTTGAGCATTCCTGGGTTGAGTCCCCTGAGGGCGGGGAACATGGCCGCTGGGGAGGAGAGTGTGGGTGGAGGAGAGTTCAGCTTCGGCATGTCGGCCAACCCATCGTCTGCTGCCAGAAGACACTCTTCGCCCAGTCCGCTCTCCCTGATCTTCTCATTGCACTGCTCCCTTTGGACTCCCAGCTGCTCCAACAGACGGGACATTCGTGCTTCCCTCTCGCGTTGCTCGTCTCTCACGGCAGCCATCTCGCGTTCTAGCTCCTGCTTATCCTGAAGCTACACTTATGACACACAATAGATATTGATTGTAATTTATACTGTAGCTTAAAATGTTGTGATAAAGCGGGCATTTTTCCAATTATGTGTAATATAAAAATAAAAGAAATAAAAGAAATTTCATCTTCTTTTCAACAGACTTTTCGTTTGAAGCGAGAAATGTCGGGTGTCTGACCTGATTGATGGCTTGGATGATCTCCGAGTGTTCCTCCTTCTCCCGGTTCAACTCATCATTCGTCTTCGTCAGTTCCATCATCAATTTCTCACTTGCCCTGTAGTCTGCCAGTTCTTCCAGCATTTCCTTTTGTCGCTTGGCATAATCGTCGACTTTCCATCTAAAAGTATTTATTAGGAACAAAAGCAGGCCAAACAATGCTTTGGAATACATCTTTCCCCATCCCCGGTTCCTTTACGCTCACCGCCTGAGGCGGCAGAAGGCCTCAGATGAATTGTTTGTGGCACCCCGGGGGCGTTGCTGACAGATGGCTCCGCTGTTTTGTCGTCAGCCGGCTGGTGGCAATCAGGCCTCGGTCGCAGGTCGTAACTCGTTGCCTTGTTTAATCAGACGCCTCGCTTGACACACAGGAGGATTCCGGCCGAAAGATCGCAGAGGAAGCCATTGAATCATTTCTGTGTACCAGAGGATCATTTGCCATTGGAAGCCTTTTCTAGCGGAGAGTGTGGATTTCGGCAGATGGGAACCACTCGATCACTTACAGTACGCAACGCGCGGATGAGTCAAAGAGAGGCCGACGATTTATGAGGGCGCAGATTATCACAACAAATTAGACACATGCGCAGGCAAGGAAGGCGCAGAGGAGAGGACAATGGAAGAAACGCAAAGATAGACTGTTTTAATATCAAAGATCTAGGTCTAATGAAATCCGTTCTGATCTTGCCTCTGTGAAAACTTGTCTTCTTTCCCTAAATCGAACGCATTTAAAAAAAGATTCACACGACAAATGACCAACGCAAATTTGACTTCAAAGATTTAATTTTGCATTAATTCAGAGAAATGTACTTTGCATTTTTCGCCCGTCATCTATTTGATGTTACCAATTGTAACCACACATGTGTCATATTGCCTTGCCCCATGCAAACCCACTTTGCCTGGGCGATGCGGTGCAGATCCTGGGCTGTAGTCGATGCATTTTCTGTGGAAACCATCTGAAGAGCAGTTTACGGTATTTGTCAAGAGGATTACGGTAGTCGTAAATTGGGATTAAGGTAGACACGAGTGGGAGGGCGTTGTGCGGATCGCTTTCAATGGGATTAGCACAAGTGGCCAGGTGCACGCGGGGTCAGTCGTGGGAATTGCAAAAGAAGTTATTAGAACGGGTGGAGGACCTTTGTTAGAAAAAGGAAGCGAACAAAAAAGAAATGTTTTCGAAAGAGTGCTCTCATTTCCTAGGATTACTGTAGAGAGTCGGCTGGGCAGCCGAGACCTCCCGCCGCGTCGCCGCCTGGGAGCGGTGTAATTAGCAACAAAGTGCGAGATGTCGTATTTTATGGCTGGGTGATGGATTGTGGAAGAGGGGAAGGGCGATCGAATCGATGGAGGACTGTAGCTGACAGTCGGCTGACAATTACAAGACAGCCGCTGCACTGATCGATATGCTGATCAGACGGCGTCGAGACGCGGCCTCTACGAAAACAGGCAAACAACGTTTTGTTGAGAACTTGGGTAAGGTCACTGACAAAACACTGAAATTGCCTAGAAAAGAGAGGTTTTGCGGAAAACTCCAATGATATATTAGAAGACCTTGCAACTTTGAAATATACCAGTTATCAATATTTGCAAAACGTTAAGTGTAGGGTGACAAATTGAACCAATTTTAATGAAAAGCGATGTAATTTGAAATTTATATAATCTAAATTTGTAATTTGAGTTAAAGTAATTACGAACTTGTTTCCTTCAATCAGATGAAATTCAACAGTTTATCAAGTATTTTAGAGCTGTTCCTGAATATATAACATATAACATTTTTCTGTGAGTTCATACTTGAATAACAATAAAAGGAAATGTTCCCTAAGCAATTTTGCCCTTTCTCATTTTAAAAACTGCGCTGGCTAAATGAGTTACCTTTGAATGTTCAAATTCATTTCACAAAAGGTCAAGTGAAAATAATTGAGCATTATCGTTGTTGCTCCTAGGACAATTGAAAACATGACTAGTTTATGTAAAGCACAAAGAGGTCATGATGGCCGTTGGGAGGGCGTCTGACTGTTTGGGAACGGTTCCGTGGGCGGGACAGGCCATTTGCCCATTCAGGCGACGGATTTACGAGCAGATCAGGGCAGCAGACGCTGGGCGTGGCCAGGAGGAGGGACCACACTCTGGATGGGGAAATTTGTATTTGGGTTTAGGTGCCGTGGAATAACACTTTGATTCAAATAATTACCTTTATTCCATATGTTTCACTGTTGTTTATAAAAATGAATAAAATTGTAAGGTGAAATTGAAGCGAAGGAACTTTTAAATGATATTTGAAGTAAAATATGTGGGGAGATAGTCTCGTCGGAAGGACGGAGAGTTGTGTGAAAGTAAGCGTTGAGAGGTGAACGGACGCCGATCGGCTGAGTCATCGTGGGAATGCAACGGGGAACCGGCGGGACGGAACCCATTCGAATCGGGGACGAAGGGACAAAGGACACTCGGCGGACGCTTCGGTGAAGAGTTGGAGACAGAAAAAGGGCCTCGGTTTGAAAGAGACATGTCTAGACAGATTCTTTTGATTTTAAAGCTCTCGAAAAACGTCAAAATCTACAAAAAATTACAATATACCTCTCTTCGATCCATTAGTTTGCTATTGCTCATCCTGCTTATCCAGGAAAAAGTGCGATTTTCGACTGAGAGAGTCTCTTTTTAAGAACATTGAAGGCGTGCCGGTTACTGTAAAGGCCAAAGGCAATTTCCGTACTTGGGTTTTTCAAACGAAACAAAACCCTAAACAAAACAAAACACATTAAAATTTTAATCAAGCATACCAATACCATCCAAAATCCATACAAGACAAAAAGTATCCATTGTAAATCAAAGGTAAAGCTCATTGTCATCTCATTATTTTTGTGGGCGAAAAGAAGAAGAAGAAGAAGAAAATTAAGAGATCTCGATTTTAGACCACCCGCAGCGGCAAATGAAAAAAGAATGTATAATGTAGTAATCTATATTTTCTGAAATCAATATTAGAACTGAAATAATTTATTTCAATGTTAGCCTAATAATATTAATTGCACAATATGACACCTTGTCATGCCCAAGCGGTGCGGAATTGTTCAAAGTAGACGGCGCCCTCCCGACGAGGCTGAAACTTCCGTTCAGATTCAATTCGATTACCCAGTTAAAGTGGTAAAACCCACATTGAAAGCCAGTTTCTTCCCGTCAAAGTCTACCATATCTTCTACCTGTTGACTTTTCTTCGCCTCTGAAACATCTTCATTTCCTCCAATTTACGGGAATTACCGTGTTTGCAAACGACTCTCCGAAGTCTTTCCCTGAGTTTAACGTGGACGAGACAGATCATTCCGGAGACGGTGATGGGAACAGCGGCGATGGCCACATCGAAGATGAACCCGGAGAAGCGGAGGAGCACTGGGTAGTCGTTTACAAAACTAGAAGAGAGTTTGAGGAAAGAAATGAAACTGACCAACAATACGCGTAAGAGAGGTAGGCTATAATGGCCACGAAGGATTGGAGGGCGAAGACTCCGAAGGCACGGCAGAGGAACAGCGAAGTACGCACGTTCTCACGGATCTTCAAGGATTTTCAAGGTTACCTTATAGTCATTGCCAAAATGAAATCAGCGGCCCAAATTTCGCATATTAATTAGAATATCTAAATCTCTTCAAACATTGTCTCTCGCATTGCGTAGCTCATTTCCGCTGCACTAATCATAAGGGTCATTTTGGCGAAATACAATTGATTTTAAAACTTTTTTTTAAACTTCGTGTTTTAGGAAAACCCGACCTGATAGCTATGAGTCATGCCCAGTGTGCCTTTAAAATCCCTCCACAGCCAGAGACTCCTCCTTCGGACACAATACATCATCTGAACAATGTTGGTTCCGTCTCTCGTCTGTAAATACCGATATTGCCACTGCGTCTGCAACAATGTAGATTCCAGCAATGAGGAACCGAGATGCAGGGGAATTGTTGAGGAAGAGCATTACGAAAAAGGAAAACATCCACTGAAACAAAGGGATTATGGACATGAAATGGAGGAAACCGAAAGACAGACGGCGAAGAGTACGGCAAACACTCCACTTTCGTTTTCGTAATTACGGGCACGGAAGGTAGCGACGACTCTTTCGGAAGCTACCAGGAGCATGTGGAGCCCTCCTGAAATCCAAGATTAAATGACATCACGGTGCTCCAAATTTATATCTGCTGAAACGGTAATCAGCCAATGAGGAGACACCGGGATGTGAGCCTAAACCCAGGATTACAAACATGATTTGTTTAATTTAAACTTTATTGTTCTTTACTTTTGATAATATGACTAGGGCGCGCTTGGCTCGCTAACGCTCGCCAAGACGCGCCCTAGCTCGGGGGCCTGCGGCCCCCCAGACCCCCTGCGTGGTTCAAAATTAACAGCTTAATTTCGTGAGTCGGCGGTGCTGACTCCCACCGCTCTTCTTGTAAAATTGATAACAATATCCAGCTTGTGATTGGTATAGGATGGTCTTAAAAAGGAGTGTATCCCGCGATTTATATAGCTTTTATACCCCTACTGTACCCTCACGCGATAACCTCATCGTTCGCACGGAACGGTGTTTTAGGCTCTAATAACTCGGTTTGTTTTTGTCACAGAACAATGAAACTTCGTAAACATTTAAACAATAGAGCACTTAACAACCTGCCTGAATTACATGTCCAGCCCGCCAACTGTTTTGGAAATCGAGCCCTCCAAACAGGCGCATCCGTGAAAATATAAAAATTTTAAAAACGCTCTCACGAAGGAGGGTTTGACATTCAGGTTCTAATATTGTACGGTGAATATGTATGGGCCAGATGCTATATACCGAACACCTAATGTAATGCCGTATAGCTCGTTTCAGGCGTTTTTTTTGGAAACTTCAACAGCGTTTTTCTCAGCTCCTATTGCGAAATCGATTGCAAATTCACTTTTAACTTAAAGGTACCTTCAATGTGAAGGGCTGATTTAAATATCAGCTTTGTGCATTACCCCTTCTGCCTGCTATTAAACTTCAAATTTTGCGAAAAAGACGACTTTTTTCGTATTTTTCCATTTTTCCAAGTTGTGATTCAATTTAAAACTTTTCTAATGCGGTTTCAGTAAATGCCATTTGAGTACTCAAAACATGATTACTATTCGAACTTAAAATTCCAAAATTTTTGGGAACATCGCAATTTTTTATCTCAGCTCCTATTGCGAAATAATTTCTCAATAATAATCACAATTGTAGGCCTACACTATTATATACTACTATTCAAATTTGAACGCGCCACAACTACGTTCTCGAGCGCTATTACTTGTCAAAGTTGAAAAAAACGACGACTTTTCGTGTATTTTGTAGTTTAGCTCAGCCGGTATTGATTTTCAGAGGTTGGCCCAAATACATTTTTTGCTTCTTTCTAGTTGCCCGAGATTTCTGTTAAGACAGAATCCTCGGATTCTAAACTTTTTAGCGGCACATTTGAATTGTACATTTTTAGTGGACTAGAAATGTACGCTTGTAAAATGGTGAATTTTTAAATTTTATAAACTAAATTCGGCTTAAAATTTTGAATTTCTAGAGAAAATTAGATTTTTCAGAGAAAAAAAATATCTAAAGTCAAGCAAATTTACATATTTGCCCATTGTAAATTTTATTTGCTTCCCATTTTTAAATTTTTGGAATTTTCTATTGACACTTTATTAATTTTTCACAATACTTTGCAATCTGGCATGCATTCGTCGCGAGAACATTTATATTCTTAGAATATATGTTTGTAAATTTTATTCGCTTCGTTTCTGCAAGTTTTGTAATTTTATGTTTACACATTCATGAAAATTTACGAAATTTTGCAATTTGGCATGCATTCGCCGCGGGACCATGTAAATTCTTGAACTATATGATTGTAAACTTTATTCGCTTTATGTTTGCCAATTTAAAAAAATTAATGTTTACATATTCATAAAAATTTACCAAACTTTGCAATCTGGCATGCATTTGCTGCGGAACCATCTTAAATTATAAAATATAAGTTTTTAAATTTTATTCGCTTCATTTCTGCATTTTTACAAGGTTTTATGTATGCATATTTATAAAAATTTACCAAACTTTGCAATCTGGCATGCATTCGCCGCGGAACCATCTTAAATTATAAAATCTATGTTTGTAAATTTTATTCGCTTCATTTCTGCATTTTTATAAATTATTATGTTTGCATATTTATAAAAATTTACCAAACTTTGCAATCTGGCATGCATTCGCCGCGGAACCATTTATACTCTTAGAATATATGTTTGTAAATTTTATTCGCTTTGTTTCTGCATGTTTTACAATTTTACCTTAACAAATTCATGAAAATTTACGAAACTTTGCTATCTGGCATGCATTCGCCGCGGGACCATGTAAATTCTCAGAATAATTGTTTGTTAACTTTATTCGCTTTATATCTGCCAATTTAAAAAAAAAATTAATGTTTACATATTTACAAAAATTTACCAAACTTTGCAATCTGGCATGCATTCGCCGCGGGACCATATAAATTTAAAAAATATATGTTTGTAAATTTTATTCTCTTTGTTTCTGCAAGTTTTATAATTTTCTCTTTACACATTCAAGAAAATTTACCAAACTTTGCAATCTGGCATGCATTCGCCGCGGGACCATGTAGATTTTTGAACTATATGTTTGTAAACTTTATTCGCTTTATATTTACCAATTTTAAAAAAATAATGCTTACATATTTACATAAATTTGCCAAACTTTGCAATCTGGCATGCATTCGCTGCGGGACCATCTTAAATTATAAAATTTATGTTTGTAAATTTTATTCGCTTTGTTTCTGAAAGTTTTATAATTTTTTCTTTACACATTCAAGAAAATTTACCAAACTTTGCAATCTGGCATGCATTCGCCGCGGGACCCTGCAAATTTTTGAATTATATATTTGTAAACTTTATTCGCTTTGTTTCGCAAATTTATAATATTTTTTGTGTTTGCCCTTAAAACATGAACGTATTCCAAAAAGACATAGGCGAGAGAGTGTGTAAAAATAGGAGAGGGGAAAGAAAAAGAGAAATTTTTTGTTTCTTCTATGTTTTGTCTGTGTACTCCCTGATATCGCAGAAGTCGTTTAAAACATGTCCTGGGGAAAGTTTTAGGAAAATCATAAGCGAGAGAGTATGTAAAATGAGGAGAGGGAAAAGACAAATACAAAATTTTCAAAATGAGCTTTTTCAAGTTTTTGTAGAAGTTTTGGAAAGTACTAATCTATATAAAGTTTTCGCCTCTTATGAACAAATTCGCAGCTATTCTGCAAAAAAAGTTATTTTCGATGGGGACTCGAACCCGGACCTGTTTCCTGACATAAAAAGTTGAATAAAAATGCGAAACCGAACGCCCCCAACTTTTCCCCCAAAATGCCCGAGTATCTAAAGGTTTTACGCCTTTTGGCCAGGTCCTTATACACTTACTCGAAAAAAGTTGGGTACACCCTCTAGTTTTCGAGTTTTATAAAAAATTGAATATTTCGAAATTTTTGTGAACAACTTTTAATGTTTTTTGCTGATCTTGTTGGTATAGTAAATATTCAAATTCGCTTTTTTTATCCGGTCGAAATCTTTATTCCGAAAGAAGATATTTAGAAAATTCGAAAATTTAGAAAATTTTAGAAACTTGAATAACTTTTTTGTCGTTGAGTTTGGTAAAAAAACTCAATATTGAAACGTTGATGCTGGAGGTATATACTAAATGATAGAAACGTGAAAACTTGTAAATTCTTAAAAACGTTGGTCACGAATTAATATTAGTAATAGCAA
This sequence comes from Oscheius sp. G VE-2021, assembly GCA_022343465.1. NCBI lineage: Eukaryota > Metazoa > Nematoda > Chromadorea > Rhabditida > Rhabditidae > Oscheius > Oscheius sp. G VE-2021. The sequence continues at coordinate 731,933 of JAJQXH010000058.1, forward strand.
AGGGTGAATTTATTGTGCTCTGCTTTTATACACATATTTTAACAATTCTATATTACTTCGTGAACCAGGAAGTAGTTTGATTTGTTCCGGAGCTACCAACTGAAATAAATCACCTGCGAACATTCCTACGTCGCGTAGAGTAGCTGAAAAGACGAGGGAGGGGTCTTCCGCTGACAAATTCAGGAAAATAACTCTCATGGAAAAGTGGAGTCTAAAGACTGAAGTAACACAGAAGGCAATGACGAAGGAATCCAGGACGAGGACCAGATGGACGTGGACGGAGCGGAAACGAGAGAAGAGGAAGACGAAGAGGAGACCAGAGGACACGGCCACCAGATGGACGGCCACCTCCGTCCACAGGAACACGTGCCACAGGGCAGCAGTCTCCATATCTGAACAGACTGCCTTTCGGGGGAGAGGATGTGGGCGTACCTAGACGGCACGGCATGGCAGACTCACCCCGGGTTACGGTAGAAGAAGCTGAAATGACAACTGAGGGGCAATCAGAGAATGGAAACGCGTGACTCCGCAGAAAGGCGGCAATTTCCGAATGCATACCAACGGGGAATCAGAGATGAGTAGTGCCTAATGCGGAAAACGTTGACGGAACAAAAAAGAGAGGAAATGGGAATGACACTAGAATCAAGGGATAATCGATGACCGCAAACTACACTGCGGGCCATAATTACACGGCCACCTTTCTCTGTTCAATTTTAGTCATTGAAAATTTTTATAAAATAGTATAGCATAATCCGTTGGATTCAGCATGCATTTACGAAGAGATTCCTTTTTTAAAATCGGAATTTCATTGACATACGACTCTGTCACGTCCGTTCCCGCGAGGGCCCTTGTTTCAGCAAACGAAGATAAATTTTTCTTGGTGCAAAAACAGACACCATTCGAGAGAGCGTAAAAAGTTACCCCAGGATCTGTTCTTGTTTAGTTTTACAAAAAATCTTATAGCGAGCAGAACGGTTTGTAAAAGCAATTCTTGGGATAAAACTTTGGGTATTCAAATGAAGAATAATGAAAAGTTCCAGTTTGATGGCCAAAATTTATGTTTTCTGTTGCACAGTGCTGAAAACAAGATTTTTTGTAAAATTAAAAAAAAACAGATCCTGGGGTAACTTTTTACGCTCTCTCGAATGGTGTCTGTTTTGGCACCAAGAAAAATTTACCTTCGTATGCTGAAACAAGGGCCCTCGCGGGAACGGACGTGACAGAGTCGTATGTCAATGAAATTCCGATTTTAAAAAAGGAATCTCTTCGTAAATGCATGCTGAATCCAATGGATTATGCCATACTATTTTCGAAATTTTTGCAATGAATAAAATTGAACAGAGAAAGGTGGCCGTATAATTATGGCCCGCAGTGTATCTCTTTTATTATAAGAAACATCTTTCGAATGATGACTATAACTTGTAAAAACTATTCTCTGCGCACTCTTAAAACGACGTTTTCTATTCCTTTGCCTTCGACTACTTGATAATCTCCTTTAAAACCTACCTAACATTTTACTACAATAATTTCCGTGGTTGGTTTTGCAAATGATCTTTCGTCTATGGCTTTGGCATTTTGCGAAAATCAACGACTATGTGGATGAAACCGCCGTCGTTTTCATACACTTTTGAAATGGCTAATGTGATTTTAACCCTGAATTTCCTCAATTACGCGTTTATTGAGCAAAATCCGCCAATTGCCATCATTGAAGTGAAATTTTATTCTTTTGATATGATACTCAGACGAGCTAAAAGCGAAATTGTGCGAAGCATTTTTGGTGAAAACTAACTGTGTTTTAAACTGGAAACTGAGGTCCCAAGAAAGGGTGGTATCTTTTGATTAATCGAGATAGGAAGGCGTCGTATCCTGTCAGAATGAGACAGTGTACGTAGTTTTCAAAACAAAGCAATTATCTTCGTGGAAACGGTCTTCCTGTAATTTTGCTGACTCATTCCAAACTCCATTTGTTTATCACAGCGACCACCCGTTCGGATCAAAAGTTGTTTGGAATTCTGGGATCTGAAGGAGGGCGGAGGGTGCAAAGGGGGCAATTGCCCTCCGCTGATTGCCACCTGCGACGGTGCAAAAAAGGAATCAGTTGGATATTCTGACGACTGAAAGGGCAGGGGAGGAAGCGATCGTCCAACGGACAAAGTTCTTCTGGATTCAAAGACGTAACAGTGCAATCAAGCGAGACCTACATAACACAACGAACCAGGATTCTTGAGAAAACCCTGATTTGTCACTTTTCTTGAGAGCCTCGCTGCATAAAATAACCAAAACTCGGCGCATTGGAAAACTAACATTCTGAGAAAAGTCTTTGTTTCGCTGCGTATATTAAAGCCGAGAGCAGTTCCTTGAAATGCAATTTAACAAATGACGCAGGAATTGACGGAAGTTCTCTGACTGGAAGTACTTTGTTCTGCAACTGTTTTGTGGCTGACTGCCTCTTTGTTCGCAATTTTCAAGATAATCATGATAACAGTCGTTGCCAAAATGCGAGCTTTCAGGATTCCCTGCGTTTTATCTGGAAAAACTGGCTCTTTTAAAGAACTATATTTAATTTGTATACATTCCTTTCTCATCAAACACTTGACTTTTTCTTTGAAGTGTAAGCAGAGAAGACTGTGGCGGTTAAGTTGTCTATGTTATGCTCTAACCAAGTTTCATAGTTTTCGGGTTTAAATATACGACATTTGGGACTTTGTCTCAATGGAATAGTATCCCCTCTTACAAAAGCGTAGCGGTGTTGGTTGGTTGGTAATGCGTGGGTTTGCGTGGCGTTGGGTGCGCTGCCTGGGTCTCTCATTTCCCCGTGCTCTTTAACCGGTGCGTGGCCCTAATTTGACGGAGTTTTGGCGGAACGTGGCCGATCGTGCCCTTGGCGGGCGAAATTAGCCTAAATCGTTGGCCGGTCCGGCCCTTCATTTCCTCCTGTTGGCGGTCATTTGGTGGTTGTGCGGTGCCGCAGGCACCGTTGTGGCTGTGGAGCAGCCGTTTTGGCCGCGTAGCGGCCCTCTTTTGGCGCCCATGAGGGGGCGAAGCCCCGTCAGACCGCGAAGCGGCCCTGTTTGCGCCGCAGGCGCCCATTGGCGTGTGTTATACCAATCAAAAGCTACTGATGTGCTGACCCCACACATGCCAGGAGTGAGGACCGCCGACGGCGGGCCGTAACTCCTGGTCTATATGTACATTTGGCCGTTTTCTTTCTCTTTGTTAACAGCGCAACGTGAAATTTCTAGGAATAGGGTTTTCCCATTTTCAGAGAGAAGACATGGGTGCGCGGTAAGTAGCGGTCGGCCGCACTTTGGTACCCGACCCGAGCGCTCACCCAAAAATTTGGTAGTTCTTTTGAGGCCGCGAAGCGGCCCTGAAGCGGCCGAAGGCCGCCCATCCAGAAAGCGAAAACCCGCGAAGCGGGTTTTTGATTTCTGGTTCTAATATATCATGCAGAGTTTCGGTTGCGGGAAATGAACTTGCCCACGTCTCTTTCTTTTCTGTGAACAGTAGAGTATGATTGACTATACATTAGTGGAGTGTAATCTCATGGCATCACAAGAGGACTAGTAACCGTAGGAATGTCTTTTCTTCTCAGACCGTCAGCCGATACAACGAACAAGTCGTCTCCGGATCCCCGTTCACCGCGAAAATGAAACACAGCACCATCAACGTCTCCTGCGTCGTTTTGTTTGTGATCACCTGAAAATCACTTTATTCGTTACTCTTTATTCTTCTACCTGCAATACGGTAAAGTTCTCCAAGACGTCGTTCATCGTGTTTTTGCTGTCTAATTTCTTGAGTTCCGAGATGAAACGGACCATGTAGTCACACATGGGGCTTTTCTCCAGACGGAACGAAAACTGGCCGCCGTCCTCCTGGGCAGAGTAGACCTGGAAAAGAGATTTAGGTTGGAATTACAAAGAATGCTACTAAAAACCTAAATAGTCACAATGAAGACAATTGCTCACCTCAACCTTCTCGACGACCTCATTTCCGAAGCTGCAGACTTTGGTGGACACGGCAATGTCAAAGTGCGAGTCTGAGCTGTAGTAGGAATCCACGGCGAACAAGTCTTGGTCATTTCCGGTGGCATCGAAATGAACGTTGGCCCAGCATTTGGCCAGATAGAAGGCGTCCGAAGGGCCTTTCTCCAGAAGGTCTTCCAGAAGCTTCGGGTATTTGTCAGAGATACAGGAGAGATTCAACTTCTCGATTTCATCTACGTACTTCGGAATGCTCACAATGTCCACTCGGTTGCCCGCCGGATCCTCAACGTACCTGAAATAGACAGCTGATGTATGCTTTCTATTGTTTAAAGATTTGTATTGATTCATTTGGTTTTTTAAGGTTCGTGTTTTCGTTCCCGGATTTCATCGCAATTTCTGTCGTAAAAGGCCGCGTGGCCTATGAGTCAACGCTGTTAACAACAGTCATGAAAATGATAAGCGGAGAGAATTCAGAGAATTTTACGGCAAACGTCATTCTAAACAGGCGTGGTTCATGAAAACGGATAGATGACAACACCTTTTAGCCCCTTGAAACAATGTTATAAAATCTTACGCGGTGAATCCGTTGAGTGTGAGTTGGGAAGAGGAAACCGTCAGTTTCTCCAAGTCCATTGGCATTTTCTGCATTTCCATTGGAGATTCGCACTTGACGGCCGTCTGTTGAACCAATGTGAATGGCTGAGTGAGTTCAGGTCTAAATAGACTCTTATGGTTGCCATTTGTTATCCAAAACTCACGGGAATTTCATCTCAGGATGGAAGGCAGGGGCAAGTTGGAAGGGGTTACCCCAGAGGGTACCGTACATGGTGGCTGGAAGAAGAGCCGTCTTCTGAAGGAGCTTCAGCTGCTCTTCTGCGGCTGGGAGGGGCAGGGGCAGTTGAGGAAAGCTCTGCACAGACATTGGTACCCTAGGAGGTTGAGCAGGAGGAACTGTGGAAGGAGTTGGGAGAGAGGAGGCCACGGCAGCTGCCGCCGCAGCCACGGCGGAGGCTGCTGCGGCTGAGGGAGTAGGGGCCGACACGCAGGGCAAGTCAGCCTAAAGATTCTGATCAAAAGGGAAAGTGGGAAGTCAAAACCTTTTTCTTGGCTGCGTCGTCTCTCATTTTCTTCCTGGCTAGCACTTGGATGTGAGAAGAGACTTGTTTCCGTGTTCTTGTCTTTCCACAGCGAATTTTGATGTATCGGGCGATCAGTTCGTTTCTTCCTAAAAAAAACCTCCTCTCTTAGTTTCCAGATATCCGCTTGTCTGCTGGTCCCATTTTCAGACCCAAACATCTTTTCAAGGGTCGTACCACTGTCCATACCAGTCTCTTGTTGGCATAGCTGAATATCCTTAGTCCGGTACGGCTACACCCGCTTTCGGGCCATCTTGGCAAGACCAATTTCGGCATCGGGTGACGTTCTTTGTCTAACGATGGAAATTGCAGCAGATCTTGTAAATCTTTGATTTATTGTTGCTTTTGGGTTCTCATTTTGGAAGCAGACGTTCGTTGAAAGTTTTTTGTTTCAAAAAAAGCTATTGTACGAAATGGCATGGAGGATGCATTGAAACTACAATAGTTTTCCTTTGTGTTCCCGGTCCCATCTGCCTTTGTGGTCCCGTGCGGAATGTCGATTGACAGTCTGTCCTCCAATGACCCGCACCTTTGAATTGGCCATCTGTTGGGGCAGCCCGTCAATCATTGTGCAATTATGCCGTGGTGTCAATTCCCGCTCAGCTGCCTCATACCGTACTCCAACTATCAGCCCCCTACTGCTGCCAGCTGCACAGCCCCCCTTGGTTGCTGCCAGCTGCTCTCTGCGTGTCGCCACCCGAGTAGTTGCATCTGCCGCCGCTAATCCGCGTGGTCAGCGGCGTCTCAGAACCCGGTACACAACGAGCGTAAACAGAGTGCACCGTCGCGTAAACACTATGTAACACTCCAAACACTCACCGTACATCTTGCCTTCGTCGCTGATTATGATCTTCCGACGACCACACGGAGGGTAGATGGCCAGGGCTTCCTGAACACGAAGGGTTACGGTTGGGAGAAAAAGAAAGTTACTTGAAAGGCCTGGTCAATATCGGAACTCCAGACTCCTTCTGCATCCCCCGTGAGGTCACTGGCCGAAGTAGAAGATGCTCCGGGCGCCGGCTGATCTTGGGCCCCCGCAGAGTCACCGGCAGGAGGGGAGAGCTAAAGCAATTGGCGTCAGGACCCAACAGATGCGAACCGTAAGAACCTGGCCTCCGGAGGACAGAGACGAGCGAAGGGGGTTCGACGGAGAGAGGTCGGAGGGAGAGACGGCCGAGGAGGAACACTCGTTCATCTGGAACAATTAACGGAATAGTTTTGTTGCCCAACTTTTTATTTATTTATGAAGAAGTACCCCTTTCAAGATAGATTTTTTAGTTCTGTCACCAAATTACAACGACCACTTTCAGTCATAATATTTTGCAGTGTTGTCCTTCGGAAGACTCCGTCTGGCTCCATTCCAACTGATAGCAGCTGTTTGTTTTGAAAGAAAAAGAAATAGTGGATTAGGGCGCGATTACACTCAGAAAACACGGAAAATAACAGAAACTTAATAATAGTGATTTTGTGGGAAGAATTACACATCCTTTAGAGTAGGTGATCAGACGGTTAATCTCTGTTAAGGCGTTTCTATTGAGTACTATGTAAAATGCTTGTGTTTCTGTTCTAAGGACCTAAACAAATCGTACTGCCGTCCTTTACCTTAACCTAAGGTCTTGCGCTCGCCTTCTCTTTCGATCATTTCATTCGCAGTTACCCCGTTTTCTTCCCGAGCGCATCGATCGTCGCTTACTCATACAGTCGCTCGGCGGGTCGGCACGTGTCTCCGAGGGCGTTTCCCCTCCGAAAAGCCTTCTTCCGCCCTCTGCCTCCCTTCGCACCCCGTTTGTTGCGCGAGAAAGGCAATGGGGACGGCCGCAATCTCGAATGGCGATCTCTCGAAATAAACGAACTCTGATAAGGCGTTCCCCGGTGAAATTGCGCCAGCCGGCGGCGTCAGTTGCCTTGCTGCCAGCTGACGGTGGCATCGATCCAGCAATCAAACGGTGCCCTTCGGGTGAGAAACTGGGATACAGCAGAGTGAAGCTTGGAATGAATGCTGCTGAACAGGCTCTCCAAGGATAGGAGCAGCCAGCATCAGTCTTTGGAGAGCTTTCAGAATCACAAGGAAGCCTAACTGCACACCTTCTGTGTAATTTTGCCCCACAACATTTCCAACTATAAGTGGAAGCCAGTGGCAGTCTGTCTGCAGTGGCATCTAATGGCCTCCTAGCCACCTGCCCCTAATCCCGTGCCTTGTTTCCCGTGTTGCTGTGTGTGCTCGACCTTGTCGGGGCTTCTCGAGTGGCTCCCGCGGCTCCGCTCGGCCGTTTTCTCACACCGAAGGCAAGAAAACCGGTTGCGGCTGGCAGCAACAAACACCCGACCGAACTGTAGTAAAGTTTCGGCCGCCGAGCCGTCAAAGCATTACAAAGGAAAAGGAGAAGATGTACTGTAACGAGCCAGCCGGCTGGACGTTCGCTCGATGAACGCGCACGACCGGTTCCGTGTGTTAATGGAAAGTGCGTTGCGGATCTGTTTTCGGCCACACGCCACCTAATTGGAAATGGGACAAAAAGAACCGATCACTGCGAAAGAATGGCTGACAGTTTGGTAGCAAACAATAAATATTCATATCTTGAGGAAACCCATTCGTGGAGATGTTTGCGCGACAGAAAAATTGTGTTTCTCTTCCCTAAAAAAACGAAAACCGGTTCGTTTTTTTCCAATTATTTTTGTCGTTCACGGTCGTTTGCGGTTGCGACGAAAACTGCTGTGACCGAAATTTCGGTTTCTCGGCGTCGAAGATTTAAGAAAAACCGCCACGTCATTATTCTAACACGGAACGGGAACATTATCTGATTTCAAGCGAAGGAACGGCTGCTTTGATCCGAATTTCAGCAGGGTTCGAAAATCGGATCAAAACGGTACATCAACACTTCTTTACATTTCTTCTGTTTAGGTCTATCTCTGTATTTTTCTGACAGAAAATAAAAGTCCCTGCAGTTTTGTTATCGATTCAAAAAAGCCTGCGTCGCGTCACGCGGCTGTCTTATCTTCCTCCCCTCGGGACGCCTCAAGGAGATAAGCTCCGTGCGGGCTCTGAACACGGATCCCCGCAGGACCCAGCAGGGGAAATTCGGAATTCCCGCCAAAGGCCGGGATGCCTCGGGAATCCGTTGGCTGGCGACCTTCCAACGGCTATTACCGCCAGCAGCCAACCGTATTAGGATGCGGGGAGAGAGGCCGATAGAGCGGGGCATCGGAGAGACCCAGGCGTCTTTTGTGCGGGGCAGATGGTTTTCCTCTCGGAGACAGAAGAAGAGGCCGATGGCCATCGATCGACGGCCTTCTTATCATATTCGCCGTGTTTTCTACGGGCTGCTGCTGCTGACAGCCGCCAAGGAGCGTTGTTGCCAGACGCCCGTGCAACAAGGCGCCAGACGGCTGGCGATTGAGAGGGGATGAGTGATTTTGCGGGAAATCGGGAAAAGAACTACGCGGAAAAGAAGCAGTTTAGGGAGAAAACGGTTAGAGCAGTCATTATTTTTCAAACTTATTCTTATGTTCCAAAAGGAATAAAAACATTTGGAAATTGTTGTATTTAGTCAGTTTTTTATCACTGCTTAGTGCTCGCATGACATTTTTTCAATTTTTGAAAAATGAGTAGACTTTTGATCCTATTAATTTCTTTGAAATGCGTTTGTTGTCCATATACGGTGTGTGTGAAACTACGTACTATTTAGATGTCTTCCTTTCAACATTTCATTTGGCCCAAAGAATTTTGTTGCTGAATTTTGCCCCAATCTTGATTTATCAACATTTTGAGGCCCTTTGGCCACCCAGAGAGTTGTTGCCAGCCGCTTCCGGGAGTCGCGCCAGCCGACTGGTGACTGTGTTCCGGAATCGGCTGACTCACCCATGGACGGGACAGCCGGCTGCCGCCAACCAACATACCTCAAGAAGTGTTGTCGGTTCTTTCGAGGCCACGCCCCTTTGGGAAAAGCTGGAGTTGGGAGAGCAGAGAATGTGGGACAGCCGCCAGGAATGTTTGGAATGGGCGCTAAGAATTTCTGTAACGCGCGACATGCACGGAGGGCGGGGCCTGTGGCGGGCAGAGACTGTGTAGAACCGAGAGACGCAGAGCCGACAGCTGGCCGAGTGTGGGAATGGGGCGGGGCGACTGGCGACAGACCGAGGGAGCAGGAGACAGCCGGCTGGATGGAGCAGCACCATTGCTGCCAGACAGCTCCATTGACTGTCTTTATTTGAATTCCTCGTCTGGCTAATAAATTTTTCATTGACCTGGTTATTAAAAGGCTCCTTACCGGTTATTACCCCCTTTTTCCGATGTCTGGCTTTCTTCTAAATTAAGTTGCCAGTTTTGCAGCCAGCTGACTTAAAAAGCGGAAGAAGATGTTTATCATACAATGAACACACTTTCAGCAGTCAGTATTCAATTCCTCCTTCCAGTTGACCCCAGTGTCTGTATCGATACTTTCTGTCGGATCTCTCGGATCTCGGCCATTCGTGGCCGCCAGGGACAAGGTCGTCGTCGGAACCTAATTGACAGCCGGTTGCGACTGAAATCGGCGCTCATTGATCAGAAAAATCAGTCCAACCACCATCGACGTAAAAGCGGACTTTATCGAAATGACAAATTTGGAAGCCATAGAATTGTTTGTTCTGAGAAAAGGATAAAACTTTCAGGAAAGCTGATAAGAGCTAATGTACGTCAAGTGAGTTTGTTTAAAGTAATCAGAGTGGAAAGATAAGAGCTAAGTAGGGGAAACCACAACTGAGTCATTCTAACGAGGCTGTCTCTGCACCTGTCTTCTGGAATAAAAGTCAAAAGAGAAGAGACTGACTAGGCGCTTTTCGATGGCAAGGAACACTCCTTGGGTGCTCTGAATTCCCATTCGACATGGTCATAATTTGCCTCCCGTCGTATTCGTGTTTGTTGTAATTTCAGTGGAATTCGGATTCCGTGCGACCGTCGCCATCCGTCATCCGTCTGTCGTCGTTCGCTGATCCGTGGCCCTCGGAATTGCCAATGCAAAATAGCTTGAAAACGAACGCCGGGAATGCAAGGAGTTCTCAAAAAGACTTTTTGTAGTCTTGCGTAATATGGCAGAGAACACAAACCAAGGGATCAAGTCGGATCTCTCAGAAAAAGTGGCTCCTGTATTATTCGATCAGACACTTTTATGCCGAAAATGTGTCCATGTGAGGCACAATTTGTAATTCGTGTTTCACCTTTCTACCAATTCCAATGAATGGGCTGACAAAACCAAGTTTTTGTTGTCAAAGGAAAGAAAGATACTTCCGAACTGTCCATCCTCCCTACAAGTCTTGGAAACGGTGCCCTTGTACGGTGCAAAATGCATGGCGCATTTCAGTGGATTTGCAGCCATTTAGTATTAAAGGCATTCAATCTGACATTGTTTTGGTACTTGGGCCGCCGACAACTCGCCCACCGCCCGTTTTGGCTCTGATTGCGGGTTGTTCAGATTTATGGCCACGGGCACGACGGGTACGGTGGCAATCTTTTTTGGAACTACATGCCGTTTGCAAAAATTTAAATTTTTAGTATATTTATAGGGGAGTTATAACGTAGTCTCATTTCCAACAAAGTTTCATTAGAAACAACAAATAGCAACTTGGATTGCGTGGAATTCGCTAAATAATTTTTAATGAAAATTTTCGACCAAAAGAAACTGAAATAATAAATGTCATGGTATATTAAGCATTATTATATCTCCAAAACAACTCCTAGTTCTTGTTTGTTGGCAACCAACAGCAAGAGTTTGTGACTTTGTATTCCCTGGGGTTGATGTTTTCTTGATTAAAGCAGGAGTTTCTGAATAAACAAACTTTTCACTGTATAGTCGCTGACCGCCGACCACGACTACAAAAATGGCTTTATTTAAACCTGCACATCTAATTAGCAAGAGAGCACACAACATGAGGAGACGCAGGGTGCATTCGCATAACCATGGTCATTTCAATTGCCAAGCTCCATGGGCGAGGGGTATATACACTGCAGGCCATAATTATACGGCCACCTTTCTCTGTTAAATTTTAGTCATTGCGAAAATTTCTAAAATAGTATGCTATCATCCATTGGATTTAGCATGCATTTATGAACAGAATCCTTTTTTAAGATCGGAATTTCATTGACATACGACTCTGTCACGTCCGTTCCCGCGAGGGCCCTTGTTTCAGCATACGAAGGTAAATTTTTCTTGGTGCCAAAACAGACACCATTCGAGAGAGCATAAAAAGTTACCCCAGAATCTGTTCTTGTTTAATTTTACAAAAAATTCTGTTTCAAGCACTGTCCAACAGAAAACATAAATTTTGGCCATCAAACGGGAACTTTTCATTATTCTTCATTTGAATATCCAAAGATTTATCCCAAGAATTGCTTTTACAAATCGTTCTGCTCGCTACAAACTTTTTTTGTAAAATTAAACAAGAACAGATTCTGGGGTAACTTTTTACGCTCTCTCGAATGGTGTCTGTTTTGGCACCAAGAAAAATTTACCTTCGTATGCTGAAACAAGGGCCCTCGCGGGAACGGACGTGACAGAGTCGTATGTCAATGAAATTCCGATCTTAAAAAAGGAATCTGTTCATAAATGCATGCTAAATCCAATGGATGATAGCATACTATTTTAGAAATTTTCGCAATGACTAAAATTTAACAGAGAAAGGTGGCCGTATAATTATGGCCCGCAGTGTAGGCATTGCCAAAATGAAATCAGCGGCCAAAATTTCGCATAATAATTAGAATATCTAAATTTCACATTGTCTCTCGCATTGCGTGTCTCATTTCCGCTGCACTAAGGGTCGTTTTGGCATGATTCCAGTTTGGCGAAAGCTATTGTACTTAAACTGTGCGGATTCGGTCGTAGATAGAAAGGAGCAAGTATCAAAAGAAACAATAGTTACATCAATTCATAAACTGTTTGAATATCTCCAGAACGAAGTTGATTTAACATACTGTGTTTTCATCCCAGACTAATCCAAAAGAAAGCGGACTCACAGATTCCATGGCTGGCCAGGTGTGTGTTGAGAAGGCTTTCGGTGGCTGACAATGGCGGACTGGGCCAGGCTGAAATTGTCGGTTTGCGGGTGTCGCATGCCAATTTTTCACACCCATCCCAGCTATAATTTCCTCGCACTATTGCGCCCTGTCGAGACGCGATGGATGGAGAGGCAGCTGTGCTTCTGTCAGGAACAATGACGACATCAACTGAAGACGGGGAAGAGGATCCATGAATGAGCAGGGATTCCACCGATTTCTGAAAAAGTGTCGCTGGATTCAGAATGAGAATAAGACTCTTTTTCCAACTAAGCTTAGAAACTGGCCACACCGCAGACGACTGTGTTCCCCGAACGAGGCACGTCCAAAATAAGGGATTTGTGGACGTGCCTCGTTCGAATCTATCTTGGAACTGTGGCTATTCCGAAAATATGGCGAAAAATCCAGTGGCAATGTGTTAGTTTTCCATTTTACATCAAATAATAAATATCGTTTTACAACGTGTTACCGTTAATCCAAGATCAAAGTTTTGAAAATATTCTTTGTTTTACACTATGGCTACAGTTTGGGAGGATCAAAGACGATAGATCAGACATACTGCGAGTAGTAGAGAAAAGAAAATATAAATTTCAAATATCAAATTGAATTAGCATAATCTCAGCCTCAGGAAATGCGAAGTGATTGGAATAACTCAAATCCCTATTCTTTAGAATATATACTCGATGAGCATGATTTCCGTCTCATTCCTCCTCGTGTCTCCACCGCGGACGGTCGCCTCTCTCTTCCTTCATTCTGGTTATCTTCACTAAATCCGCCTCCCCCGATGAGTCTTTTTGTCTTTTTTGGCTCAACTATTTTGTTTTATTCGCTTAAAGTCGTCGTGCCGAATCTCTGGATAGGTCTTCGGGGGTCTCCCGAAGACTCCTTCTTTAGTATTGCCCCGGGATGCAAAGAGAGGACTGCGTTGCTCTGTTAGACGGAGCTTTTTTGTAATTTCTGGGGTGCAGCGACGTCCAACCCGGACGCTTTGGCATGTCGTTGCATCCCAGTGTGGTCTCGTCCTAGTGGATTTCGGAACTACGACTGCCGGAGGACAACCTTCTAAGCCTGTTCCTGGCTGGGGCTTTCGTCCGGCAAGGGCGGCGCTTGTTTTCTCATGTGTAATTGCTACAATTATGCATGAGAAAGCAGGCACACCATAAAATCGTTTTTGAAAGTACATTTATTTGTATTTACAACGCTAATTTTAATTTTTCCAATCGACGTGGTTCCATCAACCGGAGCGACGTGGACCATGGGGATCCAAGACGCGGAATATGCGTGAAAAGAAGTTGAAGGCAGTTTTCTCTTTTACAATGTTAGTACAACCGGTTTTAGATACCGTTCTAAGGGCATACTCTTCATGGGAATCGACCGTGCTGGCATTCTACTCTGAGGAAAAGCGCTTTGGTATTCTAATGACTCCATCTATCCCAATCAGTTATTCTAGAAATTTCTTCGATGAAAGTTTTTTTTGTTCTTCTGCTATTTTGAAGCAAATCGCTGCCGCAAAGACTTGGAGGTGAATCTTCGACGAACCGCCATAGGTGAATCTTCGACGAACCGCCGCGAGACCCTCGTCTGCTAATGGATCTTCGTGATATGGCTCTACATGGTCCCGATGTTCAAAAAATCGGAATGTGGCGACTACTCGAATACTGAAGGCACGCATGTGAAAAGAAGCTCAAAGTCGTTTTCTCTTTTAAAATGTTGGTAACCAGGAGTTACGGCCCGCCTTCGGCGGTCCTACACTCCTGGGGCGGCCTCTGGCCGCACAGTTAGGCGGCCTTCGGCCGCAAAGCTATCAAATGTACCCCATGGCAAATTTTAGGCTCATGCTAATTTTCGCCCTTCCCACCGAATTACCGGTCTCCTACATAGGAAATGCGGCCGACCATATTTTTGCCTAACACGTTGCGCTGTTAACAAAAAGAAAGAAACGGCCAAGTGTATATAAGGACCGGGCGCCCTGCGCCCGTCGCGCCTTCGGCGCGAAAGTGAAGACCGGTGCCACGGCCTGCGGCCGTGGAAATGGCCGGCCTCTAAAATAGGCTAATTTCGAGACAACCATCGAGAGAAGGGCGATAGATAGGGGAAATGAGGAGGCACAGGCAGCGCACGCAGCTAGCGCACTTTCACCCTGGGACACCACACACACACACACACACACACACACACACACACACACACACACACACACACACACACACACACACACACAAAGGGAGACCATAAGCGGATTGTATAGAAGGGGACCAGGAGTGACGGCCCGCCTTCGGCGGTCCTCCACTCCTGGAAAGTGTGGGGTCAGCACATCAGTAGCTTTCTTTTAATACCAAACTTGCTGGGAAAGTCAGTTTCAAGCAGGCGGCCTGCGGCCGCACTGTTCGCGGCCTTCGGCCGCTCAGTGCGCGGCCTACGGCCGCAAAACGGTGCCTCCGGCACCTCTAGCCGTATTTGCCCGCCAACCGCGAGGAAATGGCAGGCCACTAAAATAGGCTAATTCCGAGACAACCATCGAGAGAAGGGCGAGAGATAGGGGAAATGAGGAGGGGCAGGCAGCGCACGCAGCTAGCGCACTTTCACCGCGGGACACCACACATACAAACACACACACACACAAACAGATTTAAGCCAAATGTATAAGAGAGGACCAGGCGCCCTGCGCCCGTCGCGCCTTCGGCGCGAAAGTGAAGACCGGTGCCACGGCCTGCGGCCGTGAAAATGGCCGGGTGCTAAAATAGGCTAATTTCAAGACAACCATCGAGAGACGGCAAGAGATAAGGGAAATGAGGAGGCGCAGGCAGCGCACGCAGCTAGCGCATTTTCACCCTTGGACACCACACATACAAAAGGAGATTTAAGCGAATTGTATAGAAGGGGATAGTAGCGCAGGCGGCTCCATTCGGGAAATGGTGCGTGGACCGCGTGGCCGGGTTCGTTAGAATTTATTAGCCTGGTTAGACTACCCTGATATGAGAGTGACTGAGTGTCATAATTGATGAATTCTCTATCTTTTTTTATACAACCGGTTTTAGTTACCGTACTGGGGGCATACTCTTTGTTCTACAACCATGCTTCGTTAACGGATCTTCAGGCGACGACATTAAAAGACAGGACATTTGATTTCTTTCAGTGAGTTTCCCTTTTTTTCCTTTTCTCAATGGTTTACTTTCAGATCAACTTAGCCGACGCCTTTGAACACAATTGAAATGGACCGTGCTTGCATTTTCATCAGAGGAAATGGGCTGGCAAGGGTATTCTAATGTCTCTATCTACCCTAATCAGTTATTCTAGAAATCTATTTGAAAGTTATTTCGCTGTTCTTGAAGCGAATCGATTTCACAGCTCAGATGTCCAAAGAGATAAACTGTGATATCCAAACGATGGTGATTTTAATTTTTGCCCAGCCTCTATGCATCTTTCAGATTAAAATAACTTTCTGGGGAATCCACGAAAACGAACTACCATTCAAGGATAGATACCGTTCCACCACCAACAATACCAAACGTGTGTTTACTGTAACAAGTTAACATCTCCTGGAATGCTTTTGGGTGCACTTCTATTTAATGCTGGCAAACATACGATAATTACTGGAACCTACGGACCAGTGCGCGCGCCGGCGAGCCAACCGAAATACCCATTTGGCCTTTCTCCTCCCAATAACTTCTTCACATCTGTCAGTCCTCTTTTGACTTGCGCGGCCTGTGTTCTCTATCAATATCACTCCCAAGTCAGTTTCCTTTGGGCATTTGCGTTTAAGCTCTAGATCTCGCATCCGTGGTTAGGCGGGTAACAACGCAAGTGTGGAATACCTTCCTCTTCAACATTTCTTCTCATGGGGAAGTTTTGGTGGCGATTGAACGAAGCCCATCCAGCAGCTATTCTCCGGCGACACAAAGTTTTCGACAAACTGAACTTGATGTCCGCGCAACAGGAGGTTGCCTTGCCGCATGTTACCTACCCATCGTCATGATCTTCTGGCGAGAAATCTCGAGGCCGACTTTTAGGCTGGCTCTGTCTAGATTGTCGATCATCCGCTGCAGTGTCTGGTTACTCTTCCTGATTAGAACAACATTGTTTGCGTAACTTAGGTGGTTAAGCCTGCGTTACCGATGTCATCCCAATCGAGAGAGCGGAAAATGTCCTCCAGAACGGCGTTGAAGAGTATCGGAGACAGAACATAAGGTCCACCATCTCGCTGTTTACTTTAATGCGATTGAGCGTCTTTATAGATATTGCACTGCCTCCATGCATCGTGACCCCATGCTTTGCGACTGAGGGAGTTTCACACTGCTTGCCACTCGATGGTATCGTAGGCCTTACGGAAGTCAACGAAAACGAGAAATAACTGGGAGCTTATCTACTAGCTGGTGAATCGTAAGAAGGTTGCTCGATAGTAGAGTAGCCACGGCGGAAGCATGCCTGTTCGCTATAAATTTGCTTCCGACCTCCCAATCACAACACGCGTAAACAACATGCATGGCGAAGGAATTAGAGAGCGGTCGGAAATTAGGCACGTCAGTCAGATCGCTCAATCAGATAGGTGAAGAGACTCGCAAACACGGGGATCAGCTCATCTTCCATGGTGGTGATCTTGTCGTGGCCCCGAGCGGTGCGCTTCTTTATGTAGCGTAGGTATTTTCGGACCTCCTCCTCCATAACTGGTGGAACATCTTCAGAAGGATTTGGCCCGATTGGGTCAACATTGATTATCTTCTGGTATAGATGCTCAAAGAACGACTTCACCCTGTCGAGCGATTCCTGGAAACACCTCGTCAGGATTCCATCATCCCTTTGGGGGAAAAGAATCGCCACATGACAAAAGAGATTTTCTCGAACGGTTGCCTAGAAGCAAGCGTCTTGTGGTGCCGCTGAACAAATCGGCTCTCGATGTCGGCAGCAAGGTTTACCCGTATTGCCTTGTTAACTTGGATTAAACTGATCCTAGAGAGAGGATCGGCTTTGGCTATAAGCTTATGAATTTCGGCAAAAAGGCTCCTGGTGGTATCAAAAAGCCTCTGCTCGGGTGGGTGAGCTACAGTAGCGACAACCGTAGCAAGGTTCATAACCTGGATCAACTTGCATGGAAAGTGTTTGACCTGCCCATGGAGTGAGAAACCGACACTACCCTCATTCGATTACTTATTGGATGTACTTCAAAGGGCTTTTGTCCGATTTTGCCAAACGACCTCCGTTTTCGAGAAAACACGATTTGAATTTTTTTCGGTTTCTAATGCATTAGCCTACCCGCATGATCATTATCGCGCGGGCACACTCGGTAAAACAACCAGACGGCGCAGCAGGGAAGAGGGCGGATTCATAAGACGAAGGTATAAGGTTCGAACCCTTGCTTATGTTATACTTTTGCTTTTTCTGTCTATCACGTTTTATGCTTCTAAGATTTATTTCGTCGTTTAGGCCATCTCAAAACTGAACATAGTGTTTTGAGCATAACAAGTGGTAGAACATGCATCACTGTGATTTTGCCGTGAGTGTAGTCTGTCTGTGACTGTTGTTGGATTCGTAATATGATCTTGAAACTTTCTGGTCTGACCATCCAGGGACTACCCCCGCAATCAGAATTTCGTAAAGCTGGTCCAGGTGTGCTTTGGCCATCGATTCTCCTTCTGTCTGTATTCTTGAAGCCATCGCATTTAATTAAATAATTAATTATGCGCAGTAGTTTAGATTTCCTGGTTGATTTGAATGCTTAGGTGAATTCCACCGATGAATATTAATGACAGTTGTTTGACTGATTCACTTACTTACCACCGGCTCCTCTGAACCAACCTATTTGATCCTGCGAAGCTTCTGCGACAAGCGCAGAGGTGCGACTGCCGACTGAACCTAGACCAGCGCTTTCTCTCCGAGTAAAGGTCCCGTGGCGTTTTGTAATTATGTATCCGGCGAAACGACCGTTTAAAAAGGCCATCGCAATTTCAGTCAAGGTGGGGTGGTGAAAGACATAAATGTGAATCCCCTGCTTCGTTGAAGCAAACCCGCCTATCAGTTGGTCTCTGAGATATAGAACAATCACCCGAAGTTTGACGAGCGAGGGAACCATAACCGCAAATCAATGAATGTAGCGTAAGGCCCTTGTCCATCCCACCGATTAGAGCTGCACATTCATGTCATCTTTTGCGGTTCTGTTTTGGGTCCTTTGTTGAGTAAAAATTTATTCCATAATCGTAAACTATTAAAACAAATTGTGTATCCATATGATGCGTTTTCAGACGTCTTCTATCTTCCACTCTCACCCGACGAGCCAAAAGGTCAAAGTAGACGAGTGGGAAGAAAAACGGACGATCGTCTTCACTTTTTAAAGAAATATCCGTGTTTCCTGCCCAACACCCAAAATATCCGGTGTTGGGGTTCTTGTGTCAGTTTTGTTGTTACAGGAGGGGGTTGTGGCATTGGATGGGCATGTGACATGTTGGATCTCTGTGTGTTAGAATGTGTATGCGTGCCTCAGGTGTTATGTGCTTAGTGAATAGGGATCTTCATCTATGCTTACGCCTGTGCACGCTTGTTCTCGTGTATCAGCCAGCATGGAAGGCCTCTTTAAAGCTTATGTAGTCGGGCATCAGTTTTGTCATCTACGCGTCTGATGTCCGCACACGTCTGCCGGAATATATCTCCTAATCTCTCAGTCTTGCATGGTGCATGAGTTACTTTGGTGCGTTTCGTGTCTATGTATGTGTAGTAATGCACGAATTTAACCTGTAGGACTGCTGTAAAACGGCTTTTTTGGTTCGCTTCACTCCCTAACGATAAGGAGGGTAATTTAGGGCAACGACTGTGCTAAACTAACAAACGACAGAATATTGACAGATTTATGCTAGAGACAGACGCGAACGAAAGTAGACTAGTTGCGGACAGCGGAAAAATGATCCCGGGAAGACGGTCGAGTGTGATGGCTTTTGGTTGGCAAACGAAAAGTAACTGAAAAGATCCACGCAGAGGAAGCGGCGAACAACCCAAAGGGCCGAAAGGGAGGAGATACCAGCGATTCTTGGGATGGCAGCAGGTTTCTAGCGGGAAGCAAAGAGACGGGAGAGAGGAGTAGGTCGTCTGGGTATGTCGGAGGGCTTCGGGTGCTCACAGGGGAACATGGAACACTGAGACGCTTAGTGCTTGGGCGACACATGAGTCGGTATACTAGCACGGCGCTGAGAATACTCCATGGGGAGATTGCGCTACGCGAATTCTTTTCTGTTCAGTTTTGGACAGAATGAGGGAGTGACAGAACACCCCGATCCTTCGCATATAGGCTTCGTATTTGTGGGAATTCGGGAATTCCACGGAGCTGTAGACGGTTTACTGTAATATCCTGTGAGCGAACGTCATCGCAGCCAGGTGAAAATGGTTTTGTTGCAAAATTTGGCAAAGAGGCAGCCGCTGCTAAATACCCTGGCGACGGCCGGTTCGTCGCCCGAAATTCATAACCTTTGTAAAATGCTCTTATAGCGCCAAACTTAAGCACCAATTTCAGTATCGCACCCAATAAAGGCAGACTTTCTGTGAAAGGTTAGCGGAACTCCAGAAGTCGCTTGTTTGCTATCAAGTCCGAATTGTCCATTGAAAGGGGCAAGTTGGTTGAAACTCCAGGTTGGGAAATGGTATCTTTCTGTTCTTCTTTTAGCCAACCCCTTCCTTATGAGGCCCGTTTCCATCAATTGTCCGCCAACTTGAGGCGTCTCCCTTCGACCTTCGTCGTCGTGTGCTCCGTTCCTTATCTGGGTATCAACTTGTCGCCCGCGCTGGCAGCCCCCAATTAGCAGCTGACGGATGGCGGACGCGCGCACACGGGAGACGCCTCCTAGGCTTCAGTAGCAACCAGCCGGGTTGCTATACCAACAGAATCTATAGTCTTTTATTACTTTGTTTTCATGCCTTTTATTACTTTATTTCCAATTATTTTCATGAAAATATACCGCTTAGCATCTTAATGAAGCTTCCATTTAGGCTTTTCCCAGCTGCGCCTTCCTTTGCTGCCAGCCGGGATCTAACCCGTTTTTCTGACCCGCGCGTATCCTTCTTTTGTCTATCTCTCTCGTCCGCTATCAACACATCCACCGGTGCTGCCGCATTCCTAACGCATACTCTCTAACCATTTTCATTCTTCTGACTGCTAATCTGGCTGAACATGGCCATTTTTCACACTAAGCGCTCAAACACCTGGTGGACACGGCGTGTTCGCAATGAGGCGAGAAACCGGCCGCTGAACCAGTCAATGCCACTTTTTACACTGACGCTACCTACTATACCCCGCACTTCCGGGCAGTATTCCTTCCGCCTCTCTCTCTCTCTCTCTCTCTCTCTCTGTCTCTCTCTCTCTCTCTCTCTCTCTCTCTCTCTCTCCTTCTTTCTCGATGTATGTCTATGAATAACCCACGCACATAAACACACACTCTTCTTTATCTCCACTTTCATCTTATTTAACAACATGAAAATAACCGAGATGGATAAAAAGTGCAACGGCTGATTGATTGGCAGTACTCGAATAGATGCAATGCGGCGACAAGTACATGCATCACCTCGTTTCTCTCTCCATTTATGTCTATTCAGTCTCCTATCTTCGTCATTTCTTTAAGTACTTAAATAACCGCTGTATTCGCTTAGAATGTGCTCGATCCAGTTCGTTAATTTCTTCCTTACATCTCCATGGCAATCGCCCCTCGGCCGTTCGAAAACTTGTGATTCCTCGCCTACTCAGCCGTTTCTGAGCCGCGAACGGCCGTTATCAGGCCATGGCCTCTCGACTGTTTGCCCTTAGATTCCCTTCCAAAGTCTTCTTTCCGCTCTGTTTCTCTCGACATCTCTCCCCGTAGTCCTACAATTTACAATATAAAATTGTGTTCAAACAGTTTCCTGTTTCTAAATGAAATCATCTCCGAAACTTAATGATATTACATGGTGCACATCTGAACACTTTCTCTTGTAAGCAATCTGACGGTCCGCAGCTGTCATAATCCAATGTTGTGTGCCCGAGAAAAGTGTTCTCGGTCCATCCGGGGCGGCTGAATCAGCACTCGCAACGGAGCGCCCACGACGCTGTTCAAACACCTCCTTCTCTCCTGCAACGATCGAATTCTCTCTTTTTTGAGATAAGTGCGCTCTGATGATTAAAACCCGAGCACTTCACAAGCTAATAACCTAACGAGGCAACCATCGTCGGAGAGCCACTCCATTCCAGTCTGAATGTGTTTTGCTGAATTCCTCAATCTTTATTCTGTTTAAATCTATTTTTGTTTTGAATGTCTCGTGTCCCCTGTAATCTCCCACGCCTCCATGTAATTCAAATCTTCTGCGGCAAAGAAGAGTGCGTCCCTTTTGGCGTTGAATGCAATCGCACTGACTCATCCTTGTGTTGGTCGCCGCCTGGGAAACTGCGACCCTTCGGTTTATCATCGACTATAAAATTAATGTCAGCTGATTACAGACGCACGATCCTTTATAATAGGTTAACCGAAGGAAAATCTAGGAAAATCATAAAAACATTCCAGCTATTTAAAATTTAGTTTTGAAAAGTTATGTTTTTGCTGTTGTTGAGACTCACTATAGTAAGGGGAAAATTCGTTTTTGACGTTGAACAAATCCAAAAGGGATTGAAAAATATGCTTACTGGCCAGTCCAAAATTCCAAAATGCTCAGCTAGGCTGTCCTCTTACAATTAGGCAGTCTAAGTTTTAACTGTCCTTTTGTGTCTTACTCCACAGCCGTCTCTGCCTTTCTGCCACCCATCTTCCTTTGTTTTTCTTTTCCGATTGTAACGCCCCGTCGGTCACTCCATTACCCGCTTCTTTGCCGGACAGACAGCTGTTCTCGACGGACTCTTCGCGCACGGCTGGCCTATCCTCACCCGAAAACACACTTCTTACGTTTCATCCAACAACAAACTATCGTTTCAAGATCCTTCACACACTTCTTCACATCAGCTATTGGTTTACTTTGACGTCAAACAAAATAGCCGAGTGACACATTTTAAAGATATCTGAGACATCCAGAAATCTTGATTTTACAATTCATTTTTTCAAAAATTCAGCTGTCGGAATAGCGATTCGCACATTTTAAGCGAGTGTGAATGCCGAAAGAACCGCTGTAATCGCGGTCTTTCGCCGTCGGACATTCGATAAAACCGCACTTTCTCCGCCGATAAACATAGATTTATGTTCTTTCCCGTTTTAGTCAGGGATTTTCTTTTCCTGAGAACGCCGTAGCTATTCAGAACAAAGTGTAAGTATTTTTTAAATTTCTAGTTTTTTTGTGAATGTCCTAATTTTGTGCAGTATTATTGCAAATTATATTTTTTATCTTGTATACATTAGTTTTTTCAAAGACGGAGTTCGATTTCCCTCCGTTGTCCGTCCAATTTTGATGGATCGCTTGTCGCGAGACAATGACCGCATGCAGTTTTTCAAAACTGGTGTACAAGCATAATACTTTCATTTTTTTTAAAGTTTCATTCAGGCCCTTTGAATCAACCTAAACTAAACATAATAAATTCCGGTTTCATTTCACTCGGAAGCCCATAAGTCTCCTTTTGACGCGTAATCCTCGGAGGATTTGAACGTCACTCCCGCGGAACGGAGATTTTCTTTTTTTTTGTTGCAGGAAGTGTCTTTTATACTTTTCTTTATGAAATACCTTTGGATTTCTATTTAAACTTTAGTTTGAGATTAAGACAACAAGTTCTATTTCCGCATTTGACTCGACTTTTTAAACCAAGATGCCTTTTTCGTTGTCACCAAAGTATTCCCCTCATGGTTCTCCCTAATGCTCTCTGTCAGACAATCTCAGGCATAATTTGGTGCATAAATTAGGAAAATAAGTGCGCACATTAGTTTCCTTTGGGAAAATGACGAAGGTCAATCAACACAAGACTTTAATGTCCTTTTTTCGTATGTCTTTTGTTTAACCAATGAATGTAATTTAAAAGTGCCGATGACATTCCGATTAAGTCGTCTTCGTTTGAACAAAACGCCTGAGACTTAACCGGGAATTATTCACACAAACATAAAAGAGGCATGAGTGGCTGTGAATCACGTGAGTTTGGTTAATAATCGTCCATAAAAAGCGAAGCGGCGGAAAAAGAGTGTCTGGGATTTGAATTCGTGCACTTTTCTCCTCTTGAAAAGAGAATCCATTTAAGCGTTGGTCCAGAAGGACCACAGATTTCTCTTTCTTTCTTCTGGATGCTAATTATTAGAGGTTCCATCCCTTCCTGTTGTCCTTCCTCCGTCGGCCTCTGTCTCAAAGTAAAAGGCGTTGCGCGTGTTTCCGCGCGTGTATCCACTGTCCCAGTGCCGTATTTCTTACCGATTACGCCTTTTCAGTCAACAGCGGTTCTTTTGCCTCAAATCCCATCGCAAACAGCGCCATCACTTGCGCAACGACGCCACGCCGACTGTTGCGAGGTGCGGGAAGCACACGCTTATCGCGAGAGACGGCTGGCACTCGCGACTGCAGACGGCGGGCAGCAGCTGAACTGGCACGCCGTTTACAGCCGGCTGTAAGCTGTAGGCGGAATGGGGAGAGACTATAATTCTAGACAGTTATCAATGTAGACGGTAGGAATAATTATATTCTCAGCTGCTATCTGTTTTCACCACAGTTTACTGTATTCGCAAGAAAGTCTGATTTAAAATCAGCTTAAGGTTGCCTGTTTTTTTAAAGTTCTTACAATACGGTTGAAGATTCAAGACTTGCATTCAAAATTCAAAGCAGTCTGTGTTTCCGGTACCACTGTCAAGCCCTAAATCGTCGTAAATCCACCTGTGCCATAGGCATTTCCGGGCGCAGTCGGGCGCTGGGCTGAGATCCCGCCTGGAGCAGCCAAGACCAGATTGGCAGTCAATTGACAGAGCAATAAGAAGAGCAATCGGATTCAAACGGCTTCATCCTCGATAAACGCTGATTCTATCTCAATTGGGAACACGCCCAGTCGAACGCTGGAAGGGACGGCAGTCTGATGGACGCATCTTCACAAGAGCCCTTCTTCTTTCCTTTTTCACAAAAACATTTTGAACTCTCTCTCCTTTAGTTGGTCTTCTCATATCACAGATACGTAACGTTAGCCAACTTTCCTCATTTTACCGTCTTTGTAAAAACAGAGTTTTTTTCCAAGCCATTTATATCTGCTAACGAAGAGCGATCGGGTTGTTAGCAGCCTACGCAACATGGCATATCCCGACGGAAATCGGACAGGACCAGCTGTCTCAGCCGAGATGATCACGGTGTGCCCATCTAATCCTAGCAATCTTTGCTTTTATTCGGTAACTGGGCGATTGGGCCCAATTCCGGGGATTCCCCTGCCCACTTTCCCATAATTAATTGTGTCACGGATCAAGTGTGCGCTCTGACAGGCAGATTCAGCCACAAAGGTGGCGGTCTCTTTGGAGGATTAAGGACGACACGCGTATGACCGGAACAGAGACGAGGTGCTGATTCCTGCTTGTGCTGAAAAGAAAGACGGCATTTTAGATAATTTCAAGCTAGGTTTAATTTCAATATTCGGAAATGATCATTCAAGCTACGCTACTGCCAAATTTCTTTAGAGCGGAAAAAGCTCGGTACAATTTGTTTCCGAAAATTTATAAGCGAGATGTGACTTACGAGGGACTTGCATAGTGTCAGCCTCCGATTTTCAAAATCGGAGGCTGACACTATGCAAGTCCCTCGTTAAGTCTTTTGAGATACCAACATTATAATTTCATTGTTTTTTTTTCTCTGGCTCTCAAACTAAATCTGCGGAAAAAGGAGCCGATGAACAATAATAAACCAGTAAACCATCGGAGGGAAGAGAGGCGGTAATCTTTGCGCGCCCATTTGGCCATCGATAGCCATCTAATCGTCTACTATTACGTTTAAACCTCTTACCACAGGAACAATCGATACACAACATGCTGTGAAAACAAGAACTGTGCTTGTTTAAAAGAGAGTAAACTAGAGTCCAGAACCTAAAAAGTGAGTGCAAGTCCCGTATGAGATAGGCTCTTTGGCCGATTGCTCTCGAGTGAAGAGTGACTGTTGCATCATCCACGAGTAGTCCTTATGCTAATGAAGCAAGCAAAGGTTTATTCTAATGAAGCAGAAAACTTGAGAGGACTTTGGGAATTGACAAAAAGAATTGATGGAAACTGTCAGTCGCTTTCGGGTGGATAACGGAATTTGCTTCGACGCCATATCGATGCTTAGATCTCTTGTTGTAAGAAACCCCAGAAAAAGAACAATATTTTTTTTACAATTTTTCCTTTAAATATATTTTAACATTGATTATAACTCTTGTCTTGTTCTTCTGAGATTCCTGAATGTTTCCATGTTCTCAATAAATCCCTTGTTTTCAGATGTACTCTAAGATCGTCTCCTCGATTCTCGGAAAAACCCGTCCCAAAGACAAGAATAACTCCGTCCTAAAGTCCAAAAAGGTGGGTGAATGCCCCCAGACGCGCGAAAGTCGCCTTCAGACCCGGCACCTCGAGAACAGCGCCTCCGGTCATGCGATACAATCACTCTGCCCCGTGAAATTTTAGATTAAAAATTCAGTATTTTTAAATAATTTTCTATCTGCTGTGCCGATAGATGTAAAATCCATAATAAATTAATCAAAAGTTTGTGTAATTCCCCCTTTTAAGGGCTGCGACGCTGCCATTTCCGGCCCCGCCCCCGAAGCCGCAGGCCACGCCCACTGCGAGCATTGCGGCAGGTCAGAAGACCCTTACGACGACGCTATGACACAACGGGATTATCTGGTCTTTCGCTGGAACGTCAAGGTGAGACTTTAATCTTTTTAACCAGAAACATCCTCTTTTTCTTGCAAAGGAAACATTGACAGTAACTTTTGGCAAAATTATAGTTCCTCCTCAACAATATGAGTCCTAGTTCATAAATGCTGTGAAACGTTAACTGTATCATGAAGATTCTTTGTTTTAAAAAGTTTCCACCTTCATTTAACTGCGCAAAATATTTCAATGACAAGAGAAAGATTCCATGTTTCGTAATGACTTTCAAACCTTATCCATCCATCTTTCAGAGAACATTTCACTTGCACATTTTGTTTTATCCAGACAACTTTATAATCTAACGACACATAAATTCGGATTAATGTTCAAAAAAAGAAGAATCTTCTAGAAAAGTTGGTTAAGAATAGTCCTATCACTCCATAATCTGCGAATTGCCGCTGAAGCGACAGTATCAGTGCAGCTGTCCAAAGAAATCCGATCCTTGCTGTCGTTCGGCGATTCACCCCAGCCGCACCTCATTAGCATACAAAAATGTTGACACAACGCCCTCCCGGCCACTCTTGGCAACTCTTCCATTCTAATAAAGACAGTGAATTGAGTTTCCAGATTCTTTTGAATTTAACGATGTCATGAGCAGCGCCTTCTCCTGTCCTACAATAAACCATTTCCTGCAAACAAACCTAAAAGTCGTCGTATATCTCTCCGAATTGCCATCGGCGATATTGGATTTCCGCCGGTCGCTCACGCCCACCATCTGTTGCGCTGGCAGCATTCGCCCAGATGATATCGCGGCCGAAGGGCGCCATGTGGCCGGCGGAGAGGAGAAGACCAAACGGCGGAAAACGCTTTGAACTTTGGGAAGACGTTTGGTCTAGACGGGGAGAGGACAATGGGACGACTGGCAGGAGGCCTCCGACTGGCCATTGTGATGTCGAGGCTGCCACGAGAGCCATTGAATAAGACAAGGGAGGCGCGTTTGAATGAACAATCGGAGAAGATATCAATAGGGGCGAGGAAAGTGCAGTTTTCAAATTATGCATGGGTACTCTCTCTAAATGATAGAACAATGCTTCGATACGAAATAAAGACCCGTATCCTTAGTCAAAACCCCATGTTTTCTAGATGTTATGTGTGTCTTGTGCCCATGTATTGGCCTCCGCGTGGTCGAGTGTCGCTTGTATTTGTTTCTGCAATTGCAGGGGTCACAGAGAGTCGTAAACCACTGCCCGCCAGATATCAGCCACTAAAACACCCTTTGACCTCTCAAAAATTCTGTTTTCAGTACCTGGGATCCTTCCCCATCTCCAACACTTCCGCCGACCACGTGGGCTACCGTCTGGAGAAGTTCAGTGCTCCGAATGTGAAGCCTGCGAGTATCAGTGTCTCTTCCCTCGGCGTCCGTGTGCATGGAGAGACTGTAGGTTTACCAAAACTGCATAGAAACTGAAATCCGAGTTTGAAACCGGCCCCCGCCCTCCTCCCCTTGGTGCCTTTTTCGCGCAGGGTAAACGACAGACCTTGTTTTATGCTGCTTTCGGCCGTTCGAAGCGTCCTTTGTCTGTCCGTTACCTAACGCTTAAATAATTAATGTGACCAAAGGCTCCGGCGTATTGTTGCGTTCTAATTGGCACAACCGGGAACCCCACTGCGGCGACCGCACTTGGCGCGAGAGGGGGTGGCTGATCTGGGGGATTGGGGAAGATACTCTAACATAATCACGGGTCACTCCTGTCAAATATCCACCTCCCGGAGTTTTTTATTATACAGAAGACACAATCTAAAGTTGTCACGTAGTCTTTCCTTGCACCTGCCCTTAAGTCTCAGATTCCACAGGATCGCGTCGCTGCCCTTTGGCTGGGATGACCTCTGACAGCGGCTGATATCTCGTTGCGTGTTCGCATTACGCATCCGGCGTGTCATCAAAAATGTCCTTGAAGGACATCGGCTGTCACCCTCTTTACCGTATTCCTTCAGGAACTCTTACTCTCCCACTCGCTGCGCCGCGTCTGTTCCGTTGTGGCTCGTCCTTCAATCAAAGAAGTCGCCTACATAGCCTTGGAGCCAACCGGTCAGACCTACCGTAAGCAGTGCCACGTCTTCAGAACCCAAGAGATACAACACGTGAGTTTCAGAATAAAAGAGGCGGGCGCTGAGGTTGGCTTCCTGCCAGTCGGCGGCTGTCGCTAATTGGCCTGGGACTGTTTCAAACCGAAGGACAAATGTCCTGGGCAGCTGTCTGTAAGAGATGTTGACTAGTGACAGCCGACTGTCAGCTTTGAATGTTGCGTGAATGGATTCCTCCGATTGCGGCAAAGAAATCGCCCTTTCGCCAGGGGACAATGGAGACTGGCTGACTGGCGCGCTCGCCTGGTGCCAGCCGGCTGATACCAATCTCTCGGGCGACCTGGCTGGTTGCCAGATCTCGATAGATCGCGGCCGCAATCCCAATTGCAGACCTCAAAGGCACATTTTTCATTGAGAACTGGGTCAGAGGGAACAAATAGGATTAGTAGATCGAAAGATGTGAACAATAAAAATAGTCCTCGGGGGTTGTAAATGGATAATAAATGAACACCCTCAAAGTCACACAGTCTCTTTCTCAGTCTGAACCCGTCCCTTTTAGTCGGTTGCCCCCCGTTGTTTTCCGGCCGATGCCCTCGGTCCCGACTCGATTTTTCACGAAACAAGTCGTTTAGGTGGAGGAAATCGAGGCCGTCTTGGGCAACGCTTTCCAGGCGGCGGCGACTCGTGCCCGTCTCGCCGGCTCTTCCGTCTCTTCTGCCTCAAGCGCGGCCATGGCCACATCCACGCCTGTTCAGGTAAGACTATCCCCGCTTTACAGCCACAGTAACTAGATAATAATAGCAGATGCCACTTGAGAGACACCGCCGTTTTATGGGCCGCTTTACGGCTTTGCGCGGGCCGAAATGCGACACGGGCCCGGCCCTAGGCGGGTCGTAAGGCAAATGAGACCGTCACATGTGACATTATCCCACATTAGCTGGACAACCGTGTATTATAAAGGTAATTCCAGCCGATGGGAGAGAAGAGAGCGAGTAGTTCGGCCTTCCTCAGTCGTCTGATGGGTCGTACCAAAGAACCAGAAGACCCTCATAAGAGTGCCAAACGGTAACCTTGTTCTCAGATCTTTTGAAACCATTTTTTAGAAAGCGCCGTCCGGTCTCTGCCGTTTTCTCCGCCTTCCAGCGTTTCTCCTCATCTGCCACTGTGACTACGCAGAATAAAAGGGTAAGTGTACTGTAGATTAGGAGGGATGGAGACAAGTACTGGCGTAGTTTATCTCGCAGATTAGGTTGCGCTACAGGGGGTGAATGGCCGTTTTTTGATTATTTGCGGAGGTTCAAGTGGCCGATGGAGGATGGCAAGGCCCTTCTCGCGCTGCTCAAGGGCCGACATGACCTGCAGAATACACAAACACAAAAAGTTGGACGAGGACAAAATATGATTATTTATATATTTTTGCACTGACGAAACAAGAAAACCTAAATGCATATTTTTAAAAAAAATCAAAAACCGTGTTGGGTGCATAGCACAAGGCGACAGTTATTTCGGCGTTTTGTTAGACAGACTACAACATAGTTGTTCTTAGGGGCACTCGTTTGCTATTATTGACACCAGGCAGACGCTCTAAGCATTGCTGCTCGGAAACTAGACTTTCCCATGTTTGCGTCACAATGGCCTGCAATTGGTGGCCACATTAGCCCAATTACCGTAGTTACTCCGTGACCCCAGACGACGACTGGCGCTGAAGGACCCAATTTGTGCGTTGTGGTTGCGCAAACTGGGATCGCCTTTCGCACAGACTCACGTTATTAAGCGGTGGCGCAAGAGACAACTGACGGCGGAAGGACGCAGACACTCGTTGGGAATACGCAACTGACCAACCAACAAGGCCCAACCAAATGCTTGCTTCAGATGACGTCTTACGAAGCGCTGATGCGTGAGCCCTCAACTGCCAGAGTAGCGCCAGCTGCATCTCCAGTTCCAGAAGAGCCTATCCCAAGCAGTCGTCTGAGCAAGGCTTCTTCGGACACGACGCCTCCCTCTCTGATCTACGATGAGAACCTGGGAGAACACATTTATCCAGTGGACGACACACTTCAAGCCCAGCTGGAACACGTCAACTACTTTGTCCGACTTCCTACAAGGTTTGTTTTCAAAAGAAAGAGAGAATTTGAAAACAGGATCTAACCGTAGTCTTACGCCTTCTCTCTGTGAATTCCCAGTCATCGGATGTGCTCTTTTTTGGCCGCTTCGTGTCGGATTACGGTGTGAATAAATCAAAAGCGACCGTCGGTATGATAATTGAGCCCACCTGGCGGGTCAAAGGTTCGCCAAAGGCCAATTAATTCCGACTCGACGCCCGCCAATCGCCAGTTTGAGCTCTTAATTGGCGGAAACTCGTATGCACAGGTGCGGATTAGCGCATCCGCTAATGACTGATGTCTTCGAATTCTGCCAGCAGACCGTATTGACCAGCTGATTTCAGAGAACACCTGGTCTGCAACCTTCTAAAGCACCCCGATGGAGCCTTCGTAGTTCGCTACTCCGAGTCAAAGCGTCGCTGTCTAGCGCTCTCCGTGAAGGTCCCCCCGGAACACAATGCCAGCTGCATCAGCCACTACCTGATCATTCGCAACGAGGCCGGCTACCGTATCAAGGTGAGGGGATTAGCACTACATTTGCATAATCGAGGACCCGTTGGAACACTCGACCAATGCTAATTAGACAAAGGAATGCAGAGGCACCGGTTCGAAATGAACGAACGCGATTCACAGCTGCTTTTCTGAGGTTTATTCTGACGTTTCTTTTGCAGGGGTTTCTGAAGAGCTTCCCCAGCCTGCAGATGCTGGTCACCCACCACTCTGTCCTTCCCGAACAACTGCCTGTCCCTCTCTACTTTGTGCAGTGGAACAAACAAGACTGGCAGACGAACGACCGTCGGCAGAGTCGTCTTCTGAACGATGAGAACAGAGTGCCTGAATGGAACCCCACTCCCAGGAGAAGGCCCGTCTCACACAGACACTCGAGGATATTCGAGTAGCAGAGACTGCCTAGGAGAGAGAGCGACAGACCGGTGCCTACAGATTTCTCTGTACATAGTCAATAATAAAGTCAGGGTTTTTCTTTTTTTTTTACAATACCTTGAAATGAATATTTTTAACCAATACTGTTTTATACTCAGAACAAAAATAGTAAATATTTATTAGTCATGATCCCAATTGTTGTTTTGCCACTAGAGCTGCGTATTTCCCTCTTTGCGCAAGGAGCGATTGATGAGAGCCCATTTCCTGAATACCATTCCTTCAGCCACAACATTCCTCACCTCAATCCTCCCTGCATTCACATAAACAATCACGTCTGCATTTTGAACAGAGCTAAGTCTGTGGGCAATCACAAGACAAGTCCTTCCCTTTCGAGCCTTCTCCAGTGCCTCTTGAACTATCTAAATTCCGTCGTACCTTGAATCGAAATGGAAAATTACCCTTTCAGAGTCTGCGTCTAAGGCAGAAGTAGCTTCATCCAGAAGGAGAATCTTTGGGTTCCCAACCACTGCCCTGGCAATTGCTATCCTCTGCCTCTGGCCTCCTGACAGGCGAGACCCCCTTTCTCCAACGGTTGTCGAATAACCCTAAATTCACTCTATCAGCGTTAATCTTAAAAATTGTACCATTGGCATCTTGGTGATAAAGTCATGTGCATTCGCCAGTCGAGCGGCTGATTCAATTTGATCCTGTGTGGCGGATTCACAACCATAGGATATATTCTGTCTGGATAGAAAAGTGATTTGAGCTTGAAAGCAACTTTATTAATTTTTACCTTATGGAGTAGTTGAATAAAACGGGCTCCTGGCCAACAATGGCCATCTGCGATCGAAGATGTCTCAAGTTCAACTGTTTCTGGTCTTCCCCATCGAATATCTGAACCAAGGCCGAAATGTAAATGGTCTAATGTCATATACCAATTGTCCCGCAACTGGATCGTAGTATCGGAGAATAAGTTGGAAAAGAGTGCTTTTTCCACAGCCACTCGGTCCAACAAGAGCCACCGTGGATCCCTGTGGAACCGTTAATTGAATTCCAGCCAGAGTCATGGCTGCTCTCGTGTTTGGATAAGAAAAGAAGACCCTCTTCAGTCGGATTTCCCCTGACAGTTTCTGCAATTGAGCGTTTGCAACAACTAAAGAGGAGTTTACAATCTGCTTCCCTCCTTCGCACCGACTATCAATCTTTGGCTTTTCGGCCAACATTCTGAAGAGAAGGGCGGCCGACAGCCGAGCCCTGATCAACTCTGGCATGAAAGTGGCAAAGGCCAGGACAGACATGGCCGCTGTGTTCAAAGATTCGATAACTCTGGAGAATAGAAAGAAATTAAATATGGGGCTCACTGGAATACGGTGAATGGGGAACAGACGCCGTCACGGACCAAATGGACACCGTAACCATAGGCACTGGCAAAGTTGAAGAAAAGGAAACTGATGGACAAAGCATACGAAAGAGATTGGACGACACCTGAATCACAGGAGTTGATCCAATTGGTTATAGCTTTCGCCAAGCTGGAATCATGCCAAAATGACCCTTAGTGCAGCGGAAATGAGATACGCAGTGCGAGAGACAATGTTGAATGAGGAGATTTAGATATTCTAATTAATATGCAAAAATTTCCCCGCCGATTTCATTTTGGCAATGACTATATGTGTACCTCTCATGAGAGCTCTTCTGTGAGGTCCATCTATTCCTTCTTCAAACCGTCTCACAAAGTATTCTTGTCTGTTTAGCAATTGCACTGTCCTAGATCACTATTTGATCTACTGAAAGGGTTGATCTCACTTGTAGTTTCCAATCGCCTCCATTGCTATCCTCGAGGGCTCCTCAGCCTTCACAGCGTCCGTTTGTCCTCTGGCCTTTAAATATTGCGCTACCAGTCCCTGGATTAACATGAGACTCTGAAATGTGGGATTTAACAAAACCAGAACGTACTGCGTACCCCTGCAGTGATAATTCCGATAGGTGCCATTTTGGGGCCATAGTAGAAGGCGACTCCCACTCCTCCAACCATGGCTGCCACTGCTTGTACCACATCAGCCAGCCTTTGGTCAATAGCTGCCCTTATGTTAGGTGCATCGGCGGACACTCTGGCAGCCAGTCGTCCTGGAGAATGTTCTTCTTTGTCCAAATACTCCCCGTCTTGATTTACAATGTTTCCAAACAAGGCCACCCTCATTCGCATGGTTAGGATTTCTCCCACTCGGCTAAAGAGGGATCCTGAGATCAGAGTAGCTATTCCGATTCCTATGCCAAGGGAAACGAACAACCAGGCATTCACAAATGCTCCGTGCAGTTTGGCCTCATCCGATCCAACCGTCAATGTTTTGAACATTCTTCCGTAGAGAACGGAGAAAGTGGGAAAACATAGACCACGAAGAATTGAGAAGAAGATGGCGATGACCACTTGATGCCACTGAGGACGGGCGAAGCGCACTACTTCACGAAGGCCTGGGAGAGGCTGGTCTGCCGTTTCTTCGTTGAGGCGTTCTAGGGAAGAGTCCAGAGAGGCAGATGCGATTCCACGCGAGAGACGACGAGACATCTTGCGTAGATCCACATTGTGCTGCGATGCTCGACGGAAGGCGGTCACTGAAAAGGGGAAGAGTCCTCTCCCTTTCCTCCACTCTCACCCTCTTCTTCCTCTTTTTGCTCCGATTTCTCTATCTCCTGTGCCTCTACCAACTTAGCGTAGACGCCCCTCCTCGCCAATAACTCCTCATGTTTTCCTTCAGAATTGCTAAATTCCTTATCTAAACTAAACTAACCGCTTTCCACAACTCTTCCGCCGTCGAATACATATATGCAGTCTGCATTTTTAATTGTACAAAGCCTGTGCGCTATGGAAATCGTAGTCCTGCCGGTAGCAGCCTGAAACTTGCATTGTTTCAAAGTTAAACGACCGTCCCACATTCTCCAGGGCCTTCTGTACATGTGCCTCACTTTCGGCGTCGAGGGCTGAAGTCGCCTCGTCGAGGATCAGAATGGAAGGGTTCTTAGCCAAAACGCGGGCAATCGCAAGTCTTTGCCTTTGTCCTCCTAAATATTTGGTTCTCGGTTTTTTGTCTCAGTACCTGAGAGCTGAACTCCTCCACTTCCCACAAAGGTCTTATATCCGTGAGGCAGTGCTGCTATGAATTCATGGGCATTCGCAGTCCGAGAGACATTGAAAATGTCCTCTTGGGTAATGTCCTCCTTTCCCAAACGAATGTTATTCTCCACGGTGTCGTTGAAGAGACAAGGTTCCTGTGAAACCACCCCAACCTGGGTTCTCAAGGTGGTCACATTCATGTCAGCTATCGGAACTCCATCTATGGTTATCTTAATTTGGTGTCAAGGAGCAATAAGATTGCCTACCCTTCCTCCTTGTTCTAGGTAGCCTCGTGTCAACAACTGAACAAGAGTCGATTTTCCACTTCCACTGTGTCCAATAAATGCAACGTGGGTTCCACCAGGAACATTAATGGTTACTCCCTTCATCACAGGAACCGATGGACGAGATGGATAATGGAAGACCACATTTTGGAACACAATGTTTCCTTCGATCTAAACATATTGGTGTTGTTTTTAAATAAATATCTCCAACCTTTTTCAATTTCCTGCCTTTGTCAGAAGACGCATCAATAGGTGGAATCCTGTCAATGACTTCTAGAATCGGACCCATGGCTTCCACTGCAGTGGAGATGACGGCCAATTGAGGGGCAGCCTGTCCAATGGCAAAGGCTCCAGACACCACGGCCCAGAAGCAGGCGAACAAAGTGCCGGGAGAGAGCTCCCCGTCGACCACCAAGTGGGTTCCATACCAAAAGGCCATGGCCATAGTTATGAAGAGACAGAAATGAAGGAAAGAAGCTCCAAACGCTGTCAGCATTCCCTTCTTCTGTCCGTAGCTGGCAGCAACTCTGAGTTCAGCTGCGTAACTAAAAGTGTTATCTATCCCTAGAAGTGTCTTACAAACCGCTCGGTTTCCCTCTCTTGTCCGTTGAACGCAATTACAGTCTTGATTCCATTGAGCACCTCATCCAATACTGCCGCCGCTTTCCCGAAGGCTTTCTGCTCCAATGGAATTAGAGCTGACATCAATCTATACGCAATGCCCAGTGGTCCAAAGAAGAGGGGAGTGAAGATCATCATGAGGAGGGTTAGTTTCCAACTGAAGGCCACCGCCACGGTCATTCCAGTGATGAAGGAGGTGATGTAGGCCACCATGGCTCCCAATTTGTCTCCAATGCCGTCTCTCACTCGCTCCACTCCTTCATTCATTCGATTTGTGAGGGTTCCCGTCTCATTCTCATCGAACCAAGCGGCGTCTTGTCTCAGAGTGGCCGCCAAAAACTCACAACGAAGAATATGAGCTTGGCGCTCTGCCAGACTGTGCCAACAACACATCTGCAAGGATTCTATTAGATTCAAGTTTAGCCATAATTTATTTATATCGAATAGTGCAATTACGGATCAGAATGTTTTTAAATGACTGACATTCTTTCTGGGCACGTGGTCTGGAAATATTCGTTTACGCCCTGGATTTAAAGGTCTACCCAAGGGTAAAAGAGTACATTCCAGTCGATTATAAGCTTGATCAGCCACATGACATTTTTGAACTCACCGACATAAATCCGACGAAAAACACAAGGAATCCGAATCCCACGTAGGTGTAAATGGCCCTCATGGCCAGTTGGCGGAACTCGAAGAAGTCGAGGCTGTGTAGGTCCCATTCCAGTTGTCCAATGACCAAAGCATCCGTCAGATGACGGAAGATGACGGAGGAACAGGCGGAGAGGGAGCCCTGGATGGCAGAGAGGACGATGCCAGTGCAGAGGAGACAGTAGTCCAGACGGGTTGCAAATCGGAACTAAAAGGAGAGGACGGTCAAGGGACACTGACCTACCAGATCACGTAGACCTACGCGTGATGACGCACTGAAAACAAACAGTTTAGGACTGTCGAAAGTGTACTATTGGGGCATTAGATAGCGGGAATGTAAAGTACAATGTCTGCTGCCATCTCACTTCAAAAACATTCGTATTTCATTGATCGTCAGGGCTAAAATGGTTAGCAAACTGTGTTTAACAATAAAACTAAAGTTATCGCAGCAATGTAAATAATTTCTAGTTTTTTTTTTAAATTCTTACATTTGACCTACCTTGCTTCTTTATCGGGATATAAAATGAAATTGTACATCTAGGGTTTTTGAATAAGGTTTTAGGAAAAGTCCAGCGAGAGACGTCATTTCTGAAGAGTAGAAACAACTTGATATACCTTTCGTCAAACTGGAATCATGCCAAAATGATCCTTAGTGGAGCGGAAATGAAATACGCAGTGAGACAATGTTGCATGAGGAGATTTAGATATTCTAATTAATATGCAAACATTTGCCCGCTGATTTCATTTTGGCAATAATTATAACTAGGTAATAAGATTTTAGGCAAACAACGTTGGTGCATAGAGGGCTTACTACGTTTTTAAGGTAAAAAATATGCGTAATCAAAAATGAAGCCACTGAATTGCTGCTTCAATCGACTATTTTATTGAGATGGGAAATAATTCAAAGTATCAAAAGTGAAAATCAAATTGCGGAAGGACGTCGATGTGTTTGTATTTTGCGTCATGAATATTGAACCCACTCGTCGTCGGCGGTGTTGACTCGGTACGTCTTCATCACAGACTGACGCTTATCAAATTCCCTTGGAAAACAAAAGGTGCCCTATTCAGAGGAACAAGAAACAGCTTCACTCGAACAAAAAACAAAGGCACCTTTCTTTTTTAATACGTCGAAACTATGTTTTGTACACGACAGAATTCCAGGTTTTCCCACACAAAAGCAAAACTACTTGTTTTGTTTATTTTTCAAGGAAAAAATCAATGTTCATAACACTTTTATTGTCATCTATAAACAGAATGAGGAAGAAATTCAAATGCAGGAAGTAGTTGAACTATGACGAACAACAAGGATATTATGTCCAGGAAGGTTTTAAAATACCCACTTATTTTCGAATGCGAAAGGACGCCAAGGACTGCAGGATGCGATCAGCCGTCCTCCGGTCAACATTCCTTTATTAGAACGCGTGGCCGGACTTACGCACAATGCGTCCTCGTTTCTGACATCACGCATGTTTATTCCGCCACTGGACTTTCCACCTGGAGGACCAAACAGGAACGGCGGCTTTTAATCTGTGGTCGAGATTTAACGCCTACTTTCAAACTCCCTGTTGTGTATAAACGTACTTGCATGAATTATACTTGCCCGAAATCCGATCTTCCGTTTCTTCTCCACTACGAAGCCATGCGGCATCTCCAGTATCTTGTCTTAAAGAAATGACAGATCTGCTGTAGTTTCGCGTTATGCGATGTGGCATAGCCAACTGTTTAACTGCTGCATTTCTGAATCTGACAACAACAGTTGTTAGTTTAAATTTCAAGAATCTACCGTCAGCCCATTTCACTCTCGAATGCGTCGCTGGCTAATTACGCTGCTTGTCACCGTCTGTTTGTTGTTTATCGCTGCTTGTAGCCATTGAGGGTGTATTGTTCCTAATTTAGCCATTCCCAGAATCAACGCACAAAAACTTTATTTTTCCACCCATTCTTTCCAATTCAGATGTGTTACCAGAAGATTTCCGAAATCGCAAAATCTGTTTTAACAGAAAGTTGCAACTTGGGCTTCATTGTTTAACGAGAGAGTTTTTGCTTAAAGTCAATAGTGGCCGAGATAAACTACAAAGTACACAAAAAGTTTTTTTCCAAATTTGCAAGGTTTGGAAAAAAACTAAAGCCTACGTAAATCAATCGAGCTCTTGTTGTAGCAGAATAGCATAGGCTATAAGGCCTCTCATTAGCGACCACTACAATCATCGATTTCACAATAGGGGGCGAGAAAAAATTTTGCAATGTTACTATGAAATTTTAGAAATCGAAAAAACTAGATTAACAGAAAGCTATGAAATTAATAGAACTCTCAGTTTTGCGAATATTAACTTTTGAAATTCTAATTTTTAAATTCTAACCCTAATTCATCCTAATTCATTTTCACTCATTTCTCCCAAGGCACCCCTTTTGACCACTGTTTTTTTCTCATTTAAGATTTGTCACAATCTGTCATTAAAACAGCGACTAATAAGCAGAGTCAAAGAGTCACTTCCAAACAAACCTTTGTTCAAATAACAAACAGATTCGTTAGTTTAGTGATTGTGAGTCATTTGACTACAACGGCTGGTGTGTGTATGTGGGGAATGTGACAAGAGGCCTAATAGACATCTCATGCATCCACTTCCAAAACCCACTCATGGTTGTGTGGTGGTGTTTCCTAAGCCACCACTGATGCCAGTGCCTGTCAGAAGCCACAGACGTCGGTCGCTGGCCCTGTCGGTGTGTTCTCGTTTCCCATTCCTGTTGCTTCCTCCTCCGCCTAATCTACCTCCCGAAAAAGAAGCAAAAGCCAATCGGCCCAACTCATTGTCTCCGAATTGTTTTCTTCAAAAACATGGCAACCCAAGCCAATTCCGGGGAACTTTTTCCTACCGTAAATTAGGGTTTGGTCCCCGGTTGAACCGTGTAGGAGACAAAATGCAACACTTAAAAGCAAGGTCTGGATAGCTGTTTCCCAATTTATGTCTTCAATCTATTTTCCTTGGCCAACCGTATTAAGCCGCAAAATCCTAAGAAATTGTATTTTTCATTCTTTTTTATCTAACCGAGGCACGAGGGTTGTCCCTTGTTCTTCTTATTTAAACTATGGTATATTTCAGCTGTTTTCACTAAAACTACGCTTCTCAAATACAACAGTACTTAGATGCCAACTGTCCCTTTTCGATTCCTCCGAACCCTGTGTTTTCGTGTTGTCGTCTCCCCCAGAGTCCCAATGTTTTGGGAGGTGTTCTCTTCCGGAGGCACACGGTATCCTCGATGACCCTCCGATTTCCCCTGGGACCGAGGCAACTTGTACGGCTGTCAATTATGGAACAACGCCAATTGGACCCCGCCCAAACGAACTGACAAGTCTTCCACGGCACCGTCCCCCGCAGCCTCGGCCACTCCCAAGGAACAACGAAACAGTAAATTTTATAATTTTCTTTTTATGTGTAGCCAGATTAGGCAGCATAGGAAAGAGACTCTATAATTGGAAAGAGTGCACTCCTCATTGACCAAGAGA
Organism: Oscheius sp. G VE-2021; assembly: GCA_022343465.1. Classification (NCBI taxonomy): domain Eukaryota; kingdom Metazoa; phylum Nematoda; class Chromadorea; order Rhabditida; family Rhabditidae; genus Oscheius; species Oscheius sp. G VE-2021. The sequence goes on from JAJQXH010000058.1 coordinate 771,042, forward strand.
GCAGTTTCATTTGAAAAGATCTAAATAGCATCCAAGGCTTACCTAAGGCTTTTTAGCGAAAACACGGAAAACGTCATTTCCTTGACGAATTCCATATCAAAAGACAGATCTTATGTTGGCGTGAAGTTGATAATGTGAAACCAGGATTTGCGTGGCAAAAGGGTAATCGGGATTTAAAATTGATGTAAACATCATACATAAAAGAAACAACCTGCGGGTTTAAAACGAGTAAGTTGCACCTTGGCTCTTACGTCACCGGTAGTTGTAAATGGATAATAGAAATAAAAGTGCATGGACATGTAAACATGTTCACTTCCTACTCTAGGACGTCTAGAAGCAATTTAAGTTAACACTTTTGTTTTTAGGCCTTCTTTGCGTTGGATAGAGCCTCTTGCCTTTTTGTCAATAAAAATGGGAGAAATAAATCATAGAAAACAAAAGTTTTTAGATTTTGACACCGATTCATTTACTTTCTTTGCTTCTTAGGATGCCAATCATACTTCAATTTGACTTTTTCTCTTAAATTGGCGTTCAAGACCAAATACTTCCTAGATGACTCTTGTTTTCTTGTTTTGACTACAAATTCTCGCTCAACAGCTCAAAACACCCGCCTTAGTCATCGGGAAAGCTTCCATTGTGTTTTATTCATTGTCAAAGTTTCATTTTTAAAAAGGAAGTAGGTTTCTTTCCCGAAACCCAATTGAAACGTCATTGGACCCTAAGGCCTTTGTCCGTTCGAAAGATCGCAGTTGATTGCCCTGAGGTCCTCGGAATGAGACCCAACGGAGCGGAGGAAACTCCTTCTGACATTCGACCTTCACGGCATACATTTATTATTAGGTTAGGAGGATTAGTTGCGAATAGGAGAGAACAGGCAAATTAACCTTTCTTTTACGAGAAAGGCACGGACTACAGGAGGACAGAAACTACTTGATTGCCTTCTTATTACACTAACGCAATTGTATTACACTTGGATTTTCCCGGAGGTTGATTTTCTGATCTTTTTCTTCCTCTTCCTTCATACAAACCCAACTTTCGCGTTGCGAAGGCTCATAATCACTCTGAGCCAGCATTGGCTGCCAAATTAGCTTGCTTATTTGGGCGTTAACTATACGAAACCCTTCCAAAAGGCAGAACTGAGGTATTTTCTTCTTTTTCCGCCTGTTTTCCTTCTTCGTATCAGTACGGCGGTTGTTGTATTGCGTGCGTCTAAATTATGCAATACTTGACGGACGACTTCGAATAGCAAAATCTGAGGCCAAAATACGGAAAATCAGATTACTCAGAACCTATTTTCCAATAAATAATCGCCATTTCTGTTGTTTACAACATAAATCGGTTTATTGAATTGTCGACTAGAAGTTGAATAAAAGTTGTTTTCCCCGTGGTCGATAGACAAAGACTATTGTTCATTGTAACTCTTTATAGCCTGGTTTGCATGCTAATTACTCACAAATACGTATGTTTGCCAATTATTGGCCTCTTTTTCATGCAATACTTTAATGTGAATTCATTATTTCAGTTAGAAAAAATGCATTACTTTATTAAAAACTGTATAACTGTCTTTTGAATTGTAAATTTTTTAGAACTGCTGCCCCTACAAAGGGTCGATTGTTTCTAAGATCACAGTTTGCAGTAATTTCGTTTCCCGGGAAACCCAGATGCCTAAAAGTTCTTTGAATTATGAATAGTCCATTGGAAACCTAGCAAATCTAGTCTATCCAAAGTAATGTTCACTTGGTGTTCCCTCATTCCTTGAGAGTACAACCGTTCTACGGTCATTCAGGTCCCGCCCCTTCATCTCCCTTCTTCCCTTTACGACCCACAATTTGGTCTCCTTCCCCCACTTCCCTACCTCCAAAATATCCATATTTTACTGACCCCAGATGACGAACGTCCTCAAAGAAACACAATCAACTTCTTTCAGATTTATCAATAACAGAAAGTTAAGGTCATTTTATGTAAACTACAGCCATAATTTTTAATTTTAAAACAATGAAATCACTTTCGGGAAATGTTTTTTTGTATCCACAAAAATAACAAACCAAGGACAACTCTTCAAGTCATTTGTAGTTCGGAGTACATTTGAATTGTGGGATTTCATTTTGAATCACCTTGACCACATTAGGATAAAACGTAAGTTTTCCTCGACGCCCAATGTATTCATTTCAACCTCAGATGTGAACGAGGTCCTTAGCCGCCTCCCCTGTCACTACCCTTGTTTTCGGCCGTAATTGAGCCCAGTTTACAGCCGTTTTCCGTTCCTTGCAGCGCCTAATTCGCATGAATATCCGATTTCATCATCTCGATTGCCCTCTCGTCTGGGTATTCCAAGTGTCCTCTCGTGACAGCCCAGTCTACCCTCTGTCCTAACCTAAGCCACTGCCTTCAGATGCGTCGTTCCCTTGTCGTAGTCATCTTCGCCATGCTTCTTGCCCTTCTAGCTGACGCTTTTGTACTACAGGTAGGCTAGCTTTCAAACGTTCTTTCAGCTCATTATAAAAGGAAGTTTGTAAAAGACATTCGAACTTATTAAATCGAAACACTTACTGTATGATTCAATTGGTTGATCATATTTCGTACAAAAGTATCAAAGCACGAGGTGAAGTGAAAGGGTCACAAAGAATTTCAAATTTCTGTCTAAAATATCGAATAAATTGGTTTCAGGAACTGCCTCTGGACCGATTCGAACGCAGTGACCAGGACTTCTACCTCCGCCAGCTGCGGTTCCAGCCGGGCGTGTTGTTCCGTGGCCCAGTGGTCCCAGAAGCCGGCATGTAGCCAGAGTGATCACAATAAACTCGGTCTGTTCTTAGGGAACACTTTGTTATTGAGAGAATGAAGGAGAAAAATGTAAACTAACAAATTAAATGCAAAGTACGGCTTAATCCCCTGCCTTTTACTCCCTGGATTTCCTTCGTTGCCTTCGGCCGGTGTTAGGCGGAATCCTCAAAAACCCGGTCTGTCGCGTCTCCCGCCCAGCGCAGTCAATCCCGTCCATGCGCCGTCTCCTCCTCGCCCTTCTCCCTCTTCTCCTGAATGCAGGTGATCAAAACAAACAAAAAAGAGAGGGCAAACGGAAATTAGACGTCTCGATTTCAACCGGACGAGGGGTCACGGGAGCAAACGAGAAATAAGGCCCTTGGGCCAATTGGTCTCTTTCACCCACGCACAAATGAACAATTAAAATGGTTTCACGACATTTGGATGGCTGAAATTACAACATAATTTCACACATTGTTTTGAAATAAACAAACCCTGAAGTCTTTTTTCTTTGACAAATCGGTGATTTATCAAAGGAAAACACATGGAGTATGTATTCCCAATCTTTCAATCGGCAATGATTTTAGAACTCCCCTGTGAAACGATGTGCTTTTAAGTTTGTTCCACTTTAAATGTGTTCTCGGTTATCCCCATCTTATTTCCCCTTTTGATACATAGCATTGCCGTTTTGCCGCAATCTTTATCTCGGGAAAGGGCAATTTCCAAACAAAAGGTGAATTTCTTTCGTGTCGTAACCATCCGGATTGCCTTCCCGTGAACCCGCTCTCCCGCGTGGCACCCGGATGCGGCAGAATTGAAACGTCTCGGTTGATCAGTGGGAGATAAGGATGTTTTGTGCGGTCACCCGCCTGGCCGCCGAAAAATTTATGACGCCGTGAACTTTTGAAAGAGGGAAAGGCATTAGTCCATGGGCTGAAATGGAATAACAAGCTGTCGTTCTCCTGATACCTTGTAAATCCTACATTCCTCTTTGGCTTCAACACTTTTTTCAGAAGATGCGCCGACGGCGAGAGGACTTCGCTATGAAAGACACGAAATACGAAGGAAACCGCCGCTGTTATTGGAAGCGATGGGTCCAATAGCCTTTGGAAAAAGAACAGGCGATGATGTGAAAATGCCCATCGGAGGATTGGGAAACTTCGGAGCTGGAAATGTTAAAAGCAGCGTTTTGAAGTTTATTCCAGGTAAATGGCTGTCATTTTCATTTTGAATGAATTTCTAGAGGGAGCAAATGATGAAGTTCCGAACGGAGGGACGTTCAATCTACCCGACAGCCCTAATCTTGGCTACATGGAAAGAGAAACTACAGCGGGAAAAACAAAGGCGTCTAAGACGAAGATGAACATTTTGGGACTGGGGCGCATTGAATCGAATGACGAGACGGAGCAAGGAACAGGCCTTCTCGACTTTTCCAAATCACGTAAGGAATCACCGTTTCTCATACTGTTGCTCATTCAGTGTTTCCATTTCTGCAGCTTCCGGCGCTAAAGACGGACGCTACAGTCGACAGAGAAAACACAGATGTCGATCCTCGGCTGGGAGAAATCTTTTACTCAAAACCTGCTCCACCGACAACTCCGGAGAAACCCCATTTTGTTCCTGTAGGTCGAATCAATTCAAGTTAGACTTTAAATTGCAGAATGTGAATTTGGGGGATATGGAAGAGAAGAAAGTGCAGAACCCCTTTGAGGGAATTCCGAAGAGACCTCGTGTACACGCATCCAAGACTGTGAAGAACGATAAGGTGAGGAAAAGTTAGGGAGTGCCAGTTGATACAGAATATCTCAGACGGCAGACTTGGATCTGATCAGCGACGGCGAGGGATTCATTCCCCAGAAGGAGGTGGAGGCAGAGGAAGAGGTGGAGTTGGAGCCAGTGACTGAGGGCAAACCTTCCTCTAAACTGAAGGACGACGGAGTCCCAATATCTCACAAAGTGAACCATGTAAGTTTAACAAACGATTGCATTTTCTTACCTTTTTTATGTGTATCCCGTTATATAGGATACTCTCTTACTCTCCTGGTATATCTTTAATTTATATACCAGGAGAGTAAGAGCGGCCAAGGCCGTGCTTCTCTCCTGGTTGCGGCCTTCGGCCGCGTCAATGGACGGCCTTCGGCCGTTTGAACAGGCAAGGGCACGACCGGCCACGTTCTACCAAAACTCTGTCAAATTAGGGCCACGCACCGGTTATAGAGCGCGGGGAAATGAGAGACCCAGGCAGCGCACCCAACGCCACGCAAACCCACGCATTACAAACCAACCAACCAACCAACGCTTTTGTAAGGAGGGATTGCATGGCTTGAATTTGATGACAATTCCATTTTCTTTCAGGCCCTTGGGCGAGTTCCAATCTCTCAGCTGGGTTTGGCCCAAAAAGACATCTACACTCTCTGCTCTAAATTTGCCCCCATTGCTGCAAAGGTAATTTCCATTTTCTACCAAAGCATGTCATCGTTTCAGGTGTGTTATGGTCCTAAGATTCCGGAGGAGTGGGTGGTCAAATGCCAAGGCTACCACCAGGACTGCAGCCAATTCATCGCCCAGTCGAAGCCTCTGGGAGCCATTGCCAACGCCTTTTCTTCTGGAGTTGGCCTGACTCTCTACGACTGGGGAGTCAATGGAATCCCCTTTTATCCAGTCAACGAAGAGGGAGGAATCGGCAACGGACACCACGGAAAAGTAGACTTTGGATCTTGGGGAGGAGGATACTCGGATAATCTGGGAGTGAGGGACTTTTGGTCTCAGACAGGAGAATATGGAGCCAATTGGTATGAAGGTGAGTATTTGCAGGGTAATTAACTTATTTATTTATAGGCACATATGGATATAAGAGTGGATGGAGTATTCCAATTGTGCAGAGTATGGGGGTCGAGGGTGGAGGAGGAACCCAAGTCCACGTGCCTCTGAAGGAAGGAGAGATAGGAAAGCCTATCTCAGTGACCAATGGATACCACGTGGGTCCTTATATGGGCATTGCTGATCGGGTAGGAGTCGATTGGTACAACGGAGGAGTTTCTTTTAATAAGGTATGCCCATATTATAAAGAAGTGTATGCTACTCCAGGGTTTCGCCGTTCCCTTCATCGGAGTGAATGTGAACAGTGGCTCCTCTATCGGATTCCCCTCCGTAGGTACAATGATGAACCGAATGGGCCTCAACGGCCTAGAAGCCCTCAACGCCGTGGGTGCTTCCAGCACCTTCGGTGCCCCTGGTGTTGCGGCTGGCAGCAGCACCTCTCTGTCTGGCAGCAGTGCCCGTCTCTCAGGAACCTCCCGATCTCACTAAGAATGACAAGGACTCATCACACTTTGCAATAAATCCTTTCTTTCTCTCGCCGTCTGTTGTTTTCGCCAAAACTGTGTTTGCTCATCGCATTTATGCCGTCGACCGGCGTAGAAAACGCGTGGCTGCGTAGGATTAGCGGATATCGGACGATTGGGAAGTGTTTTCGGTGAGGGATACGGTAGATTATAACTGATTGATGCAATTGGAAAGAATACTTTGTTGTATCGTTAGAAACCAAACAGAATTCACCAGAAGACAATCTTGTTATCAGGATGTTTGTTAGAGTAGACATTGTTATATCGTCCAACTTGGCATCGTATTAAGAAGATAATCGTACTATTACAAGATATCATTTGCGTGTTGCAAATTACAGTGAAAATCTATGCACGACAGCTTTAGTTGCACAGTCTCCCTGTGGCCTCCCTTTGTAATGTATTCACTCCCCTTCTCCCCGTGAGAAGTTCGAGTGAGGCCATCTGGTGTCGGTCGCAGGTGCGGGGGATGTGATGTGTCAAGGGCCGGTTAATCCCTTTTGCATTGCGTGTTCTTTGAATCAAAAGAGCCGACAACGCACTGTTTAACCTCCCAATTAGCATCTACGCATTGGGCAATCGGAGGGCAATCGACACAGACACCAACTGACACCAAATGGATACCCTAGTCCCAGAACTTGGCATTCGGGAACCAAGTTCATTGAACCAAGAGGCAAACGGTCAGTTTCACAAGGCTTCAGCTGAACTTTACCTGAGGCTCGTCTGTTTGGAAAAGGAAGTACTTTTGAATATTAATACAAACATTTGTATTATTCGTTTTATATGACATCAGAAAGCTAGCCGATGAGCCCTCATAATTATAACAGCCGCGTGTCATCTTGTGTGTTTACATCTCCAATTAGGACGGTCCGTACGGCGTTGTGCAACCGCCTCGCAACAGCAACAGACAGCAGGCCGCGAGGAGATGAGAGAAACAAGCCAAAGAGAAGAGACTTCCATCAGACTGCAGTTACCAAAATATCTTCTGAGCAATCAATCCACCGTAATAATGGAAAACATCAATTACCTAACTTGGTTTCATAAGTGGTCGTAGTGCAACTGATTTTCCATGTTTCACAACACGAGTGGTTTCTTCAATTGAACAGATTGTCTTAATTGACTCACGATTACTGTATCCCGTTATTCGGCTGTCACTGTCCTAATTGTGGGTTCATCCCCAGACAGGTGTGGCCGTCGCGTTGTCTGCCCAAACGTGTGTAATTTACGTCGATGGTCTCTTTGTCTTGTGCTTATGGTCCCGCCAATTATCTCTCCGGACGACACACTTCTCGTCTTTCCGCAGATGCGCAAAGTTTCCACAATACATCCACAATTATAGCCTCATTAGCGGTCAGCGATGGACAAAGAATACACAGGAAGTGGCAAGGCAAAGAGGCTTCACACCTCTGCCGCCGACAATTCGCACTTTCAAGAGCAGCCCATTCCTGAGTTTCCAAAAGAAAGGGCATCGTTTTGCCACTGGGGTTTTAACGGAATTCAGTACTGTTGTCTCTGAATGTTGCTCAGCTCCAGAAAATTCTCTTAACATGGGAGAGTTTGGAGTTCCATTTCATACATTTCCATAACAACTAACAACTATATTTTCCACTTGTTCTTCTAAACATTGGGTTTTATACCCCAACCCCATTACTCCTGCAAGTATTCTGTTCTATTTTTACATTTTCTCCCCAGAAGAAGAGATTTCTTTGCTGCCAATTAGAATCTGAAAGTAGCGAAGGCTGTAATTGATTCAGGAAACTGGCTCATTACAGCCAGGCGCAAACAATTTGCGTGTGAATCGCGACTGCTCTCAAATGGCTACGGTAGCGGCCGTTTTGAGCTCTCACTCACCTCATTACGCCTAATTGGGCTGTCTTTTGTGTCGAGAGAGCAGCACAACAAGAACGGCGACGACTGCGCTTCCTGCCATTGACACCCGCCAGCCCTCGGAAGACCAAGTTGGCAGGAGACATGAGGCGACATGGGTCAGATGGACATGTGGAAGATACGATAAGACACACATTACTGCAAACATGCAAAACCAACAAGATTATTCTTTTCTGAAAGGGCATTCGTTGCATTGAATTTTTCTCAGAAACCTATTTTAACGTTATAAAAAGTATAACATCTAACCACAGGGGACTAAACCTCAGGGACAACTGCCACATTTGTATATTATTAGTTCTAGAATAGTCTTTCGATTTATTCCAATTGTGTTTGGCCAGTTCAGTTGGCTATGGATGGGTACTCTATTTCTTTTTTTCTTCCTTCGCCAAAAGAAACGCCCTGACCTCCTGCGTGGATTGTAAGTGATAGGCGTTTGACTCGTCGCTTCATTGAGTTAGGCGGTCGCTTAGCCTGCATTAGCGCTTTGCCGCGGGCACTCCGTCTTAGCTCATGATGTATCCTATTTAGGACTAAGTGGAGCCATGCCGAATAGAACACTCGCTTTGAGGGAAATTAGGCACCCTCGGGAAGAAGGCAGACACAATGACAATTAGGAAACGCAATTCACACCTGTCGATGCAAACACACGCAATTGCCAACCAATCGACGCCAATCGACAGGGAATTCGAGGACATTTGGAGAAGGGAAAGATGTAAGGGGAGGGGAAGTAAACGCTTGGTGACCTTGAGGTAGCATCGATTGTTTGGATGCCATTTTCTGTTTATGAAGTATGTTTGTATATTTGTTTATATTAAAATGTGTTGTTTACAAAGGGATAACAGAAAAGGCAAGAAATTGGCAAAGGGAAAGACGAACAAACTATATTTTCTTTGTTTCATAGTAGGGTTTCTGTACTCTTTCAAGACGGCTTGAAGTAGACAAGTCCTTGTGTGATGACTGTGTTAGTCTTCTGTCTTCTGATAAGGTAAACTCCAAGGTCCCCTGATCCTTCGGCCGCCTGCCCTCTCTTTCCCTGCCAAAGGGAGGCGGCGTCTGGCAGCCAATGGGCGAGGGTTCCGCCCCTTCGTACGGTGGCAGGCGATTAGAGGTGCAAATACGATGATGACGACGGAGCAGACGCCGGCTCGATTCACGATCGAGGATCTTCTGAGAGGACAGCACGGACTGCTCCATCCACTGACTGCCAGCCACGGGAAGGAGGACGCCAGGAGCTACGGAAAGGAAGACAACCACGGCAATGGATTCGGAAAGGACGAGGTGGGGATTCATTCTGTTCAACCTCGCACTTCCTTCAAGTGCTTGTCACTTTATCAATGTCTACAATGCTAATCTGTGTTTTATTTCACCTTTTCATATCCTCCATTTTCGATTATCCAAAACGTTTTCATCAATAAGGAAAAACGACTCGAAACTTGCTTTGTTGGGCGATTTAGGAGTTTCCATTAGCGTTTTTGCCATTATCGCTTCAAAAATAGAGGGAGTACATTGTGGGCAAAGACTACACAGTAAAATAACGTTTCTATAATAACGTAGTATATTTCAAAAAGGAAAATATGACTAAACGTTTAAAAAAATTACTGATATTAATTAAGAAGAGTAATAAAAAGTAAATATTTTAATGAAAGGCGATGTTCAGGTGCAGGAGCCCCGTCTCCCCCTGTTGCCAGTGGATCTCTCCTCCTCCGCCACTTCAATTGACCAACTGCCCTTCTGGCTGGGAGTACAGCCACTTCCCCTCGAACACAGTCTTCTCCTCGCCCAGAGGTCCGTCCTTCCTCAGCTCTGGGCTGCAGCTGCCACCAGCGACGCTCTGCGACTGGCTGCAACAAGCAAGTCATACAGGAGGTTGGTATTAAATAAGAAAAGGTTTCTAAAGTTTTAAAACCTTTTAATTAAAATTTTTTAAAAAAATGAGACAGTTTCAGGAGAAAAGCGAGGACCGTGTTTTCCGACCAGCAGCTGCAGGGACTGGAGAAGCGGTTTGAGACGCAGAGGTACCTGAGCACTCCGGAGAGGATCGAACTGGCCAATATGCTCAGTCTCAGTGAGACGCAGGTGAATTCATCTTTCTTTACTAAAGGAGCTGTAAATTTCAGGTAAAGACGTGGTTCCAGAACCGTCGAATGAAGCACAAGAAGGTGGTCCGCAGAGACACCGACGCCCCAGATGAAGACGAGTGGCCGTCGGACACCCAGCCATGACCGCCTTCGGGCGTCTTTCCTGTCACCGGTACTTTCCTTTCCTCTTTCTGTATCTAGCGAATGAATGAGATTTCTACGCATTGTTTCATTTATCATGCAATGTCATTAAAGAGTGTCCCCTGACCTTGAACTGTGTCAGTTATCCTGGTTCTTCGGCCGTCACAGCCTTTTTCGGGAGATCCGAAAGTGAATTGCCCTGTCTTTGCTTTCCCCGGCTGATTTACTGTAAATTGGCCGAAATTCGGCGCGAGAGAACAAGAAAAACACGAGTGGGTCAAGCTTTGTCCTAGAGCTGATATCCGTCACTTGGACAAAAGACAAAAATAGGGAAACAGCATTTATTTAATTATATGTGTTAGTATAAACTTCGGACATACGACATTTTACAGGTTTTACTAACAATTCTATAATCTCTGTTCATCCACCTTCCCTCAGAAGCCGATTCAAGTATAAGTAAACTAAATTACAAATCTCACAATACTAGGATTACGCATGAAATTCCACGGAAAAGCAAGGCTCAACCACTAAGTCGAATGAAGCAGAAAGGGTCAAAAATCGCAAACGGAAGTGAGCCAATGACCTAAATTGAACATCAGCCATCTAAAGTAATCCTGTTGCCCTTTATGTAGCCGTCGGAAGTTCGATTCTTGAAAAAATCTCTCGAGTGGGAAAATCAATTTGATTATCTCCTTATATCATAGTGTTACGCTCACAGAAGGGATTATTTGAACGTGCGAATGCTGAAAGTTTGAACAAAGGAGCCTCTCTATTTTGGGATAAAAACTATCTCAAGTTAAACAATTATTTTATGGGACTTTAGTTTACTTATGATTTATACTCAGGGGTCATTGACCCCTTTTAAAACTGAATTAACAAACCAAAAAGAAGCTCTTCTCTGCACCCTTCTTATAAAGTATTCCTTTCATAAATTTGATCATTTAAGGCGGTCATCATAGCTGCCCTATATCCTCCCTCATGTTCACCACCTTCCCAGCTTTCCATGTGTCATCCGTCCTGTCCTAATCCCATCTCCTTCCAACCGTTCCCAAGAAAAAACGCGCCGATGGGCGGGACTTTGTGGTGATAAGCGCAGAGTTGCGCCATGGGCCACGCGGACTACCCCCTGCAAGAGTTCGCCAGCCGGCTGTCAGCTGATTCCGCCAGCCGATTGAAATCTTTCATTTCAGAGCTACGGTCGAAGAGAGATATGCAAAGGAGGTGCAGTCGTTGGTCGAATGTTTCTGTTGCTCCAGGTACACACATTTCTTCCTTCCTTTCTTTCTTTGGTACCAGCCGGATGGCGTTGTAGCCAGCCGGCCGTAGATAACAGCTTGCTGATTCAGCGGCTGGTACAATTCAGGGCAAACACGGCCTTTTCACAAAGGGGTTTCCGCACATGCAAGGGTTTTAAGAAGAATGAGGAAAAGAAATTCCTTGCGTTTTGTCAGCACTCTCATTTCTTTTTTTATGGCGTATGTGGGCCTTTCTTTTTTTAAATTGGGCTTTTAGCGCTCAGCTGAGTATAATTTTGTTTCACATAGAGCCTTGAAAAAAATGATCATGGGAGATTTTCTCATGAGATGCTAAAATGTAACACAAAACTAAAATATATAACTTCTTTCAACTTTTGACTTAATCCTTTTTCTTTGCTTCGAAAATCAAGGTTCACTACGTAAAGATGACGAAAAAAAATAGTGCAATTTACGATTGTTTTGCCCGTAACTGGTTTTCAGAACCGACTTCATCAAGTGACACGGAAACAACTTGCGGAAACACACACACATGCAATAGAAATCATTGTCTATGCGTGGCCCAAATTATAGAAAACGCGTATCGAAACACCAAACACCTAACCACCATAAATCCTTTTCATCATTGACTCATAATTCCCTGATTCCGCGGTTTTCGCTATCAGGTAGACTTGGAATTGACGTTTATCGCCTGTTTTCTATCGAAAGCACCAGCTGAATCAGGGAAGAATCGGCGAAAGAGATGTTGGAAAAGGAGAACAAGGGCAAAGATGCGATCGGAGGGGAAAACCCTTCAAAGGGCACCCCGCCATCTGAACCATCGCTCGCAAGCAATGGGTACTGCTTACTGGCGCATACAAATAAAACAAAGAAACTCATTCATTTTTGGAAGGTTGCTATCAGAATTGATTATTACTGTTGAATCCTTTGAAGGCATGAATGTAATGGCTCGAGTAATGGGTAAACAAGCAATAACTCTACACTAGCACAGAAAAGGATGTTCAATGGATTTGCTAATCAACCCTCTGTCAAAAGCCATTTATATTATTTTTTGCAGACTGGACCTTCCTGTAAAAAAGCTGGAAGAGCTGACCCGAGTGAGACTGAAAGCAGTGCGTCATCTGAAGAAAGTGGATGACAAGAAGGGGGAACTGGTGGCTCTTTGGAAGATTTGCAATGTCTACTCAGCCACTGCCGTCGACGTAGACGAGGTTCGATGGACAATACTCTGAAATAACCAAATTTCAGGCAATGAGAGACATCCGTTCCAGTGTCCGAAAACGACTGAAGCCTGTTCAAAGAGACGGCTCTGTTTTCAGGAGGTGGCTTTTAAACATTGCCTTTATTTTGGTGAATTCAGATTTGTGGATGATTATCGACCTGCAAATAAAAGAAACGAGTCTCAGGAAATTTACGACACGAATAAACCAAATCTCAAGGTAGGCCGTTGTTTATCAGAATGTAATTTGTTTTTTAGGAGAAACAGCGATTCTTGGATCTTTTCAAGAAGAAGGAAACACGAAAAACCACTCTGCAGGACGCGGAACAGTCGTATACCCAGCATCTGGTGGACACCGTGAAGGCCAGCTACCGGGAGAATCGGAGGAATGTCCTTCTCCCGCCCCCTTCCACCATTCCCAGTGTGGCAGGGCCCAAACAGGAACCAAACAACAATGTTTTGAAAGAGGAAGAAAAAGCGGAAATATCAATGGAATTGGAGAAGAAGGAGGCCAAGGTTGAAGGAACTATGGAGAGGAATACGAGACCTCCGCCACCGCCAGTGGCTCCTCCTAGAAAGTCAAATGCAAGGACTCAGTCGGTGGAGGTAGGTGGAAAGGATAGAATGGAAACAACACACGAGTTTAAGACTTCTGGAACGCTGAGATTGGTTAAATCAACCGCAGCTCCTTCAATTCCACAGAAGGACAGTGGATCTAACTACGGAAAAGAAATGACAACGGTAGACATTTAACTTGCATTAAAAACCAAAAACTTAAGGTTCCTCCTACAGTAATTCAACTTGATTGGCAACAGAAGAATAAAGATCATTGCACGACAATTCAGGTTAGTCCTTTAAAACATCCTATGTTGTAATTTCTACAACTGCGTTATACCTCCTAACTTTCGTTCAGATGGAAGAGCCCTGCACCGTCCCTCCGTCTCCCCAGCTGACCATTAGGGTGTCTGACGATGGGGCTTCTGTTCCTTCAGTCAGAATAACAGATGGGAAGATATACAAGTAAGGCATTCTCCTTTGATGTACCACAGAGATTCAGGTACAGAGCTGAAGCACAACCAGGTCGGCCTGTCCTTCAAGCTCAGATGGTGAGAGTCGGAGAAGAAGACCACATCGTAGATCGATTTTGATGCAATAAACTCTGGGAACAATTCTCAGATGAGTTAGTGACAAAGGCCCCTGCGAACGGTTGGAAAAGGAGTGTTAAGCATTTTGATTTGTGTGATAAATTGTTCCCCTCCTGAAGAACGAAGCCCAATTGGTGAGAATTGTGCCGTACTCCTCGAGATGTTGCGTCCAATTGAGCGATGGCTTACCTCCCGATTACCCGTAGGCCTCAGGCGTCACTCTCGGCCGCGTAAGGGGAATTACTACGAGGACAGAAGGAATGGCTAATTGGAAAATCAGAAGACACGAAGGCAAAATACAGGTTGAAATGGGGAAGTGCATGGTCAGTTTTTCGCAATAGGTTGTGTTTTAACAAAGCTATTTCAGATGACAGTTTCGGTGGCTTCCATCCAATGTCTGCCCACCCACATCACAGACCTCCCCAATATCTCTCTAACGTTCAAATCGCTTTATTCATCTCCGTCGTCGTTTCATCCGAGACGCTGCAAATTGAAAAGGCGTCCCTGGTCTCCGAATTCTGCGCCCATTATCTGCTCCAAACGGGCCATAATTGCGGGATCGCCTCTGAAACCAGTCGTTACTCACAGAGTAATTTTCTGCACTCCTTTTTCTGCAATAAACGCTTTCAAAAACAAAATTACGTTTCCGGTGGCATATGACGCTGCGAAATGGAACTATTTCGATGAAAATAGACGGCAATTGCGACAGAGGGATTGTGCTGTTTTCCAATTTCGTTTTTGCTGAGGCAACAAGAGAACTCCTGATTCGAAATTGATGTCGTCTTAATAATCAAATTGGTTTTGAGTGCCAAACAGGAAAGTCAAAAGGCTTCAATTAACTGTCGTTTTAGTTAAGCGTTGCTTCAAAAAAATCCACTCGCATCTGTGCAATATTCCCGAATTCTTGCCAAGCCTAGTTTCTGGAAAACTTTTAATTTTGTAACGACACCAAGGATGGGTGACAGGTATATTTACGAAAGTTTAAAAATCATTTTGTAAAATAGTTGAATGATTGACAACTATACTATCATGTGTTTCTTCAAATATGTATTTCTGTTTTTAAGACGGAGCAATAAAGTTTCTCTAATAAATTTGCTAGTCTTCTTTGGAAAGTTAACGTATACTTTTTGGTTACAAGAAGTTTAAAGAAAATCCCACGATCTGAGCATCTGTCCTATCTCGTCGATTGTGGGTCGTGCGTCGACGACGAAGAGAGCGATGAGCAGCAGCAGGCAGAGGCACAGTGCTGGACCCAGGAACATCTGAAGCAGGCAATGGAAAAGGGAAAAGGAGAGGGCGGGCGGAATTCCATAGAAATGGTAATGGAATGCAGTCGAAACGACCTGGCAAAGACGGGTGGGAACGACACAAAAGGGCTTCCGGGGGAAAGGCCGAAGGGCGGGCAAACGGTGAGGCAATGAATTGGAAGAGAGAGAGAGAGAGAGAGAGAGAGAGAGAGAGAGAGAGAAAGAGAGAGAGAAGGGAGAATTTTGCAAGAGAATGCGAGGAAACTCTGAAGCGAAAGAAAGCAAAAAAGGAAACTAGTGACGAAGTTACAAATTAGGTATATTGACAGACACCTACATAGAAGTAGCATCTGTGAGAGCAACAGTGAGTCAATTTGAATGACTCAGACGAGCAACAGTGTATTTGATTTGCGATGACTTGTTCTGAGATGTTTGCAAAAGCCAAATCAGCGATAGACCCCTTCACAGGAGCAGCCACATTGTTTTCCAATGAATTGTATCAAAAAGTCTTTTAACTTTGGGAGGCCGTTAACTAAAGGACCTCAAATTCAGTGAAACGCCCTTCCTGCGGGGTACCATTTTAATGGTTGACCACAACCTGTTCTGCTTCAAAATGTGCGATAGGTAAGTTTTCAGTGGAACTATTCTCTCGCGTGAAAGTGGAAATTATTTTCAGATTTCATAGAGATATTATTCCCTGGAAAGCGGATGTGCAACCTTCCAAGCTAAATGCTTAAAGTAGGAAAGTTTGAGAATTTCACAGCCAAAGCCATTTGGAAAGGTCTTCCGGGAAAGAGAAACGTTATGACTAACGTATTTGTTCCGAAAATCTAGCAGAGATTATTTTTTTAAGTGCTATGTTCAGCAAAACATTAAAACGGCATTTGTTCCCTAAGCTCATGAGAAGTTGATCTTCAGGCTTACATCAGAAGTTCAGAACACGCGAATAGTGAAAGAAGTTGTAAAGTTACATGGCATACTTAACGATACACCTACGGTTCCTTAGACAAAGTAGCCAAGGATAAGAGACGTTCTCGCACAGATGAGCCCAAGGTTGTAAGACTACGTGGCACAACTACCCTAACATCACTACAATCGTGGTTCTTGCGGTCCTTATCTGGAGACGTAATGTAGTTGCCCGTGTACCTCTGACCAATTCCTTCGGTTCTCAAAGATCTCCAGAAGCCGAGATTGTTGGTCGTAACGAAGCAAGGATGCAATAAAACCGGCGGTCCAATAATCATCCGAAAGATTCGTTGGCGAAAACAGGGAAATATCTGTTGATTGTCCCGGACCACAACCACAATCAGGTGGCGTCGGCCGTCAGAGGCGTCCAAATGAGTCCCCGTCATTAACCCCCGGCATCAGGAGGAAAAACAGAGCTCCGTCGGAGGGTGTGAAATTTATTGGGGAAATGAGACAATTACGATACATAGTTACAACATAGCAAAGAAGGAATAAGTTAAAGTCAACAGATGTAATTACAGACGAGAGACACTTTACCTAAAACCGAAACCAGTTTGGCTTATCAATCGACGAAGGGGATATTGTAGGAGCGGGAGGGAGGGAGGGGTTCATGGTCGGACGTCCAGCTTTTTCAGCATCTGAAAGTGCAATTATGGTTGAAGAAAGATAGATGATTATTTACCTGTTGGACCTCGTTGAGCTTCTGGATGTGTCGGATGAAGTGCTCTCCAACGCGACGGGCGACCTTCGTGTCGGCGATGCAGATCATGTCCTTGTCCACGTAAAAGTCAATGTCCGTGTTTGGCTCGTCGTCGTCGTTCGAACTTCCCGCATTGTCCTTGCCCAGTTCGTTCACGATCATCTGGATTACGGTATTAATACCTTACACACGAGGGAATACCTTGTAGGCGAGTAGTTTACCCAGGAAGGTGTCGTAATCAGCCTCGTCCATGAAGGAAGCCAATTTCTTAGTGGGAAGGGAGGTGTAGAGCTTCAGATAGCCACGAAGGATGGGCAGGGCGATCTGCGACTGAATTCCCTCCAAGAAGGCCTGCGACTGGCGGAGCAGGGGCTCCTTCGCCAAGTTAGCGCCCTCGTAGGCTACCGTAGTCGGACTGAGGAACTTGGGGCAACTGGAATTGAGAGGATTATGGTATCTCAGCAGGTGGTCTCACCCCATCTGGAAGGCCATGCGGAACTCGTCAATGTCTCCATTGGCCATGCGGGACATTCGGTCTCCGCAACGCTCGCTCAGCTGGATGGCGATGGTCTCGTCGATGCGCTGAGGCTGGACGGAGAGACAGATGGCCAGGAGGAAGAACAACTGGTCGTAGGTCTTGCCGATCTAAAATGGAAGGTACTCCCAAGAGAGAAGGGGTCTTACCACGTCGTACTGGAAGTTCTTCTTCTGCTGCTGCGTCTGGATGGATTTGGTCCTTTGAATGAACAACAGACAGTTCACAAACATCTTCGTGGCCTCTCCGTAATTCCTCATCATCATATGCGAGAATCCGACAAAGTAGTGGAGAGTCACCTGACACGACGGCACTGTGTTGTACAATCCCTAAAGCCCTTTGTTTAGAATCAACCCGCAAACTACTACCTTAGGGTCGAATTCCACCTGTTCCACCGTCTTCAGGGCCTGGTGGTAGTCTCCCAGAAGGACGTGGGTGCGGAGGAGGCCAATGAGGGAGAAGTAGCCCAGTTTGAAGTACAAATCGGACTGGCCGAATTCATCGCTCACAGAGTCAGGGTTGCCTGAAATAAAAGTTGAAAAGAGAAAGAGAAGAACGCTTACGACGCTCGCGGATGGCCTGGAGCTGCTCGATGATCTGAGACTTGGAGAGGAGGGAATAAAGAATGTTCAGGACGGGGTAGATGTTCCAGGCCTGAAAGAGAGCTATAAAGGGCGTAGAACCGGGTCTCCATTTAAAAAGCAACAGACGGCTACAGAAGGCAGCCGGTTGTCACAGAAATAATCAGGGAAAGTGGCACTGCCAGGAATTATTCGTAAAAATGCAACAAAAAACTCACATTCTGGGTCTCCTCGATGGAAATGAGCTCGTCGACTTCGTCCGCCGATCTCTTTCCGGGGTTGGCCTTGTAAAGACAGAAGGCTTGGAACTAAGCAAGCTTTTAAAAAATGCATTCAAAGGGGCGTACCTGGTAGACAAATTCGTCGATGATGTCCCAGAGCCAGGCGTTTGGCAGGGAAAGAGGGACGGGCTCCTTGCTCGACAGAATTTCGGAAAAGAGGTCCTGAAATTAATCAATCAATGTCAAATGTGAAAACTACCTGATAGTTCATGAAGGATTCGTAGCGATGGGTGAGGGAGGGTCCCCTCTGGTTGCGGGCGTACAACTGACGGTAGTAGAGCTCCTTGTAGAGGATTATGAACAGACGGTTGTCTGAAAGTACACTCTGCGACAAGTGGAAATGGGGATTACCGGATCCGACAATGTTCTCGACCGTCTGCTCGTCGGGCCACATGCGCTCGCGGAAGAACCTTTAAAGAGTCATTCAAAAGATGAAGAGGGATTACGGCACCTATCGGTGAGTTCGGGGAAGGCCTGTTCGTAGAGAGAGTGGATGGCAGGGACATTCTCCTCGTCGATCATTCGGCAGAAGTACACCAGGAAGTCGGCCACTTCGGCGGGGACGCCGTCCTCATCGCCTGAAGCAATTTTTTTAAACAAAGAGGATAATTTTTAAAAAAAATTAAAGTCATATCAACAGCATCGAATTTTTTAAACAAAAACTCACTTATCTGGCGGCGGCGCTCCCTCTCGTATGCAAGATCCTTCTCCGGATCTCCGGTGTGCAGTTCGTATTCTCCACGACGAGACATAATTCTGAAATGTATCAAAATTTCAACGGTACAAAAAGAAAGCACTCAAAATAACAACAAAGTAGAAAAACTACGTTACTGAAAATTGGGGTAGCAATTTTGTATTTAAAAAATTACCGTAAACGGACAAAATAAAAGTTTAAAGAATGAATAAATAAAACTACTCGTAACATCAAACATTATAAAATAGCAGTGGTCAAAAAGCGATATAAAACGCCAATGATACAAATTACGGATTTCGTGCACAATCAAATAGATTACGGTAAGAATAACTGGCAGTGTGTTTTCGTTCCTCTGTTTACGCACTTTTGCGACTTGGCAGTTTGCCTTTCTATTTTCCCTTTGGAATTTCAGGAATTTCAGGAGTTTCCTTCTATTGTTCGATACATTGCTGCTAAAAATTTACTTATTTCTATGTGTAATATTATGAAATAACTAAACTTTGTTTCAGGGAATGACGGTAATAGAAATATCGTCCCCTCCCGATCCAAACAGCCAGCAGAAGTCACAAGAAGGAGAGGGTCCTCCGAAATCGGATCGCGCCGTTGGCGGCGATCAGCCAGTCGCTTCTTCCTCGAAGGGAGCACTAAAGAAGGTTTCATTCAGCAAGGTTTGTTCCCAGCTTTTTGCTTGTGAAACTCATGGTTTAGACGGATGCCCGCATTGCCATTCCAATCGCCCCGGAAGAGTCTAATAATGTGGAACAGGACTGTCTGGAGAGGGCGAGGGGGATGTTCGACAGGGACTTAAACGAGGCCCTTTTCCGGCGAATTCTCAAGGCATGGATTATCGTTTCACGGAAACTTTTGAATTTAGTCTACTTGGAACTACCAGGATGCCAAGAGTGCGGAGGAGCTGATGCCCCAGCTCATAGACAAGTATTTCGACGAATTGAGCAGGAAGAACACCGCCAACTCAGCCTCAAACTCGGTGAGTTTTGGGGTTTCTATGCCTATACGGGATACAATATTTTTGGTCTATATTCCCCGATTCCAGATCCAGACCATCCCCGAAGGTCCCGTAACGATTGACAACGAGCCTCCCCATTTGCTCCCCGCTTACCCCGGACCCATTGGACCCATGCCCATGAGTGCGGCTGATAAAGAAGACAAAGATCTCTACAAGTAGGCCACCCACTATTATTTAAAAGTTATTTTTCTAGGGCCATAGAAAACTCCCTAAAACAAGACGTTCCTCCGCTGGAGAAGCTTCGTGGTGATGTGTCGGTGGGTGTTTATTGAAACAGGGACCAGTCGGCTGGCTCAAGGCGAAAACGCCAGTCGGCTGGTTGGTTTAGCTACAGCGCGACCATGTTCCCCAATTTATTTGATTCTGTTCAAGGTTGGTCTAGAGAACGTGGGGCAGACGTGCTGGTTCGGCGTCATAGCCCAGGTGCTCTTCCACATCCCCAAGTACAGGAAGACAATTTACGAGAATACTCCTCCGGAATGGGTGGAGATGTCCAAAAATCAGCCGAATGTGGGATTTCTCTGCGACATTCCTTCTGAAAATTTTATTTTAGGGAAATTTCACGGAAAGGGACCTTCTGGTGAGAATGCGAACCCTGTTTGCGGAGATGGACGCCGGCAATCGGAAGTCGGTGGATCCGAAGCCCGTCCTTGATGTTATCGAGGAGCTGGTGAAGACGAAACAGCCGCAGAATCAGCTGACGAAGATCATAGGAACACAGCAGGTAAATGGATTTTGTCTTAGCTGGCTCACATCGGAGTAACGATTTAGGACGCAAGCGAGCTTCTAGAGTACATATCGGATTGGGTGGAAAAGGGCCTTCAGTTTGCCCACCACGAGATCCATACAAAGTATCCTCTCGAGATCAGCACTGCCCCTCCGCCGCCACATGCACCTGAAGCCATGATCTCGGTTGGTTCTGTATTATTGTATTGTGGTAATTATGGAAGTTCAGGGATCGTCGGAGCAAATGGATTGTGCAGAGATGGCTCCACTGGAGGACGACAAGATGGTCGTCGACCCGCCGCAGGAGGAGCACGTCTTTGCTGTGCCCGAGCTGCCAGATCGCGTCCTCCCACCCATCGATGGGAAACGGACAGGTGAGGAAGGGAGATAAGAGAATTAAAGATCCTTTTCAGCCCTGGATGCCTGGGCGGACAGTCCTTTAAAGGACGTCTTCCACGGCACTTCCCTCACACGCAGCATGAACGGTTAGTCCACTCTTTCCCTTTAAGCTCTCTTTCCAGCTGACAGCGACTGTGCCCCCAACAGAGTGTCCACTTCCATGCCCATATTCCGCGCCGACATTAGCCAACGCGACATCCACGACGCCCTCGCCAAT
Source organism: Oscheius sp. G VE-2021 (assembly GCA_022343465.1). NCBI lineage: Eukaryota > Metazoa > Nematoda > Chromadorea > Rhabditida > Rhabditidae > Oscheius > Oscheius sp. G VE-2021. Next base: position 792,242 of record JAJQXH010000058.1, read on the forward strand.
CACGGCTTCTCCGATAAATCCGAGGTAGTTTCCCTTGGAATTGTGGGCAGTTGAAGGTTCAGACTTGGTTCGAGAACCTCCCAGGAGTGCTGATTCTGACGCTCAATCGCGTCGCCTACGACAAGGGAATCAGCAAGATCCACACGGTGTTCGACGTCCCTCCGAAGCTCTACATGGACAGATATCTCTACAGGAACATGTCCGTTGTGAAGGAGATTCAGGAGAGGAAGGCCGATCTGAAGAGTAGGCTGAGGGCGGTCAGTGCCCAGCTCAAGGGGTCAGAGTAGTCTTCTCCAATCAGATATCCAATTCTTCAGATACACCAACTATCCCGTTGGGGAGGGAGAAGCCAATCTGAAGAATGTCCTGCAGGCCGCCCGGCTCTTCCTCAGCGGAGAGGCAGAGTGAGTTCTTTTCACTCTAGAATCTACCATTTAAACCTTATTTTCAGGGTGTTCAGCACGGGAGACAGGGAGCTGCCTGTACCGTGTGCCATTTCGGAGGAGGACCGCGTCCGTTTCCTGCAGTTGTTCGACCAATTGGGCCAAAACTGCTCTTCGGAAGAGAATGGTAGCCTTCAATTGTCAATCTGCAGTCATCACACCTTCAGAATTCCGCCGTCAGCGCGATGAGCTTCTGGAGGAGATTTCTCAGCTGTTCGAGAGGTCGGACCTCCACCAGGAGGAGTACATCCTACACGCCGTGGTCATCCACGAGGGAGAAGCAAATCTCGGTCATTACTACACATGCATACGGGGTAAGTGGCTCAATGAGCAGAATAGCTGCGTTTTCAGGAGGTCCTATGCCTGAGAATCGGGAGGTCTGGCAGAAATTCAACGACCGGAATGTGGACATCGTCTCCTGGGAGCAAATCCAGCTGGAGGCAGGAGGGAGATACAAAACCGGCTCCTCCGCATACTGCCTCGTCTACGTTAGAGCCAGCGATATGGCCCTACATTCAGATGCATACGGTAGAATTTGCATCTAATAACACCAGTTAGACCACATCAAGGAGATTGAAAACATCTGGTTTCAAAAGTAATAAATTACTATTTCAGTCCCCTTCCGGCAGCGAATGGAAATCCTCCCCCACGACCTCGTGGAATCAGTGTCCGCGAAGAACATGGAACTCTGCGATGACATCAACCGCTACGATGAGGCAATGCAGGTTACGGTGGCACCCGCCCCTCTCCAGAAGGCAGACACTGTAAGACAACCCATGCATGTCCTCATGAACTAAGAGTAATTTCAGTGGCTGTACGATGAATATGACGCCGTGAAGGTACCCCTTCATATGCCTGCATACAACGCTGGTCTTCTGCAATATGTCGCAGAATCATACCGAAGAGTGAGTTACGAGGGCTACTGGGTAATCGGATTACTGTAGGCTTACGGCTTGATCGAGGAATCGGCCAATTACCGGAGGAAGGACATGGGCTTCGAAGGAGACATGAAGCATACCCTCATTATGACTGGGGCATGTCATCTAAAAGGATACCTCAGCAGGTATCTCTTCATTTGACTTAAATTGCGGTTTAGGAAGTTCCCGGAGTTCAAAGACTACAAAACCATCCAGGAGGCAGTTGTCCAGCTGCAGTTGTCGGCAGAAGAACAGAAAAACATTTACAATCTGGTGGGAATTAGAGAAAGAGTGGCGGCTGTCTAACCTCCTCTTCAGGTGATCTTCGAGTGGCCCATCTTCCACTACGCCAAAGAGTCGAAAGACGACGTGCGTGCTGACGTGTTGTCCTTCTGGCGGTCGACTGGCATCGGCCTGCCAGCCTTGGTCTTCCGTTACATCGTAGTAAAGGCTCTGTCGATGAGCCGTTCTTTGTATGCTCCCCAACCTTCCCCTGACAGTCCTCCTAGTGACGAATACAAATTCCTCGAGGTGCAGGCCATCCAGGAGTTGTCTCAGGTGCCTGCGGGACAGCAACAGGCTCATAACACCAGCTGGGACTACTACTACGCCTACTTCCTGGTACTTTCCTTTATTATTCTGTTGTAAGGCCCCTTTTCAGCGGATTATGGGAAACTACTCTCTCGTGAAAGGTCTGTGGGGACTAATCAAAGTGGTCCTGCACGAATTGTACACCGCCAAAGGAATCAAATTCGACGTCAATTCGCGAGTCATCCAACTGGTCCGTTTAGTTTTAGTTTTAGGGCCAATGACTACGTGGATGCGTGGATGAAGCCTCTGAGGCAGAGTTTCCGTACCCTTCGGATCTACTACGTCGTGAAGGAAGACCTGGAACAACAGGCGGTGGATAGAGAGTGAAGTGGGAATATCCTCTCGTTCAGGCATCTATGGGCTTCTGCATTGACCCCGACATTTGCATAATGGAGCAGTCTCTTGTCAGAGGAACCCTGCTCTATTCCTTCCTGGTCAGTTTTCAGCTAGTTTTGCATAAATTTCATCTTCAGAAATTATTCGACTTCGTGGCAAACGTGTTGGTAAAGTGCAGGGAGCAGCGGAACGAAGCCCAGGGTCTGCTGGATTCTCAGATGTTCAATCACATTTGCGCTGCGTTGAATCAAATCAGCAAATGGAGCAAGGAAGGCTGCGAGATGAGTCAGAAGGTATCCCCCTCTTTTACTCCTTATATGCTAATTTAGGTTGTAGCCAGTGTAACGGAGTGTCTGAACTGCGCCGGCGACGTTTTGAAGGAAGCGGGAGGGCCGGCCCTCACAGTCATCAAAGTGAGCTGGTCTTTCAGAACAAATCATCTTTTCAGAATCTCTATCACGCGATTGATCCCAACACGGCCTTGAGCGTGACCCCTTGCGCTGGAACGGTCATCGTGCTTTCCATGGAAAATGAGATCATCGATGTATGTTTCAAAGGACCCTTGTGTAATTTCTCTTAAATCCCGTGTTTCAGGTAAAGAACGTCCGTCTGGAGCTGGGTCTGTCGGACGACCAGGACGCCATGTGCACGGTGGCCCGTCTGCTGGAGGACATCTCGGCGGCCATCTCCCGCTTCTTTCAATGAAGCGCCCGTCTCGACCGCGTGCTTTCGCTGCCTCAGGGTACCCGCCACTAGCCTACGACTCTTTGTTCTCCTGCTTTTCTACTGGTGCAAATTGTGTACTTTATAGTTTGGTCGATTGTATCATCAAACAGAGAATTAATAGGAATACGGGATGCGTTGTAGAATGAGAGCTAGACGAGTGACCCACACACATCGTAATGTATTTATAGCTATAATGAATTTTATTTCTCTATGGGAATTTTAAAAACAAATGTACAGATATGTAAAAACAAAGGCCGGGGTTCAAACAATCTCACATGAAAATCACAGGATTAAGAAATCAGAGGACTAGAAGACGGGGAGCATTTCCTCTGAAAATGGTTGAATTGAGGGGATTCGGGGCACTTACGGACTGGCTCCTCAGCCCAGATTCCACCAACACTTCGTCGAACACCGTCTGGATGAGGTCGGAGGCGGAGCCAGTGGTGCCACGGGGGGCGTACACACCCAGAGCCCAGATCTCGGAGCTCTCGGAAGCCTTCAGGTTCAGCTGCAATAATCAGATCACGATGTTCCGATTGACAGCGGGGTGGCTGCATATCTAAAGACTGACCCAGTCGCGGCAGGCAGCGCGAGGCTGAGCGTTGTGGTTCTTGTCGAAGATGAGAACCAATTCCATCGGGTCGATGCGACCCATTCCGCGGTGGATAACCCTCGTCTGAAAACACCCTTTCACTATTAAAAGGAATTTAAGAGATTAAACTAAAATAAAAACTGACGATGAGGATGAAATCGGTGTTTCCGAAGCCGTTCTTCCCGAGTTCGCTGGTGATGCGCTCCCTGACCATTTTCTGAAGAAGACACCTTGTCTGACAGGTGATCAACCCCCTCCCACCTCAACCTCCCTGTGACGACTGTGGTAGGACGCCTCGCCAGGGTTAGTACCGATAAGCTGAACGACAACAATCACCAACAACCACGGTTATCCACGGGCCAGTCCGACTGAGGAGTTAGCCAGGGTTACACATAGAAAGGTCTTCTGGGGAACTCACGCTGTCCGCCTTGGCCGGGGAGTAGGGCTCCTCGTCGAGTCGCTGAGGAATCTCTCGCAATTCGATGGCTTCTACCAGTTTCCTCGCCTCGGCCAGCTGGTCGCAGTGGGAATTGGAGATCTGCGAGAGGACGGAATCATTCGTACGGAGGAAGGCGCCCAGGTTCTCAGTGACCTGGGAAAGAGGGTACAGCTTCCCATCGTCTCCGAGGAAAGACAGGAACGGACTGGCCTTCTTCAGAGCCAACAACACCCTGAAACGAGGATATTAAGGCATTAGCCACAATGCGCCGGCCAAAAGACAAATAAAATACTACAAACGAACATTTCTTCTATGGCACGAACGGTCTTGTGTTGGTAGAGGGTGTCGTGCAGCTGCTGACGGCCCTGTCCAATGTGGAGGAGAGTGTCAGCCACCTTCCACGGGTAGCAGATGCGGGGGAAACCGAATTCAGGGTCAGGCAGAACCCATGCGTTCTCGATCAGCCGCTCGCTGGAATTCTGAAAGTTAGCTAATTGATTTAGAGAGAATGAGATAGAGAGAGAGACCTGGTTGAAGGCGAGGCCAACGCCTGTGTTAGAAGAGTCTCGGACGAGGTAGTCCCACTTGTCCACGTCAATCGAGTCGTTGTCATTGGAGACAACGTCGTAGAGGAAGGACTTTTCCATCGGACGTCCCTTCGGCAGCCAACGACGGTTCTCGTCCTGAAGAAGATAATTCGTTTTAGAACAAAATATCAACATGGGCGAAATATAAGGCGTTTCCATTGGAACCATCCATAATAAAAGAAAATGAACTCACAAATTTCTTGGACTTGACCAACTCCACGATGAAAGTGAGGTTTCGGTCGAACTCGTCGCCCTCTCCAAGATAAGGCTGAAATGCCGCCCTCACATTCTCCTTTTTGAATATACGGCGGATGAGGGCGCAGGACAGCTGTTCGTGCTAAAATGAAAAAAGGAATTGGTTAAAGAATTAATTTAATGAATACCTTTGGCATGTTGCCTCCCAATTCATCGCGGAAGGCTCCATCGAACATGTGGCTGAAGGGGCCGTGGCCTGAAAAGAGCTGGTATAATCAAAGGATGTGGGAACTGACCGAGGTCGTGGCACAAGGCGGCGATGGAGACGCAGAGGTGGTCGGCCGAGGTGATCTTCAGGTTGGGGGCTCCACGACGCAGCGCATTGACCAGCTTGAAGGCCAGCCAGTATGTTCTAAAAGTGAGGAATTAGAATAGGAGGAGAGGGAAATCACCCAACGCTGTGGATGAAGCGGTTGTGGGTGCAGGAGGGATACACCATGTACGCCAGACCAGTCTGCTTCAGCTCCCGAAGCCGTTGGAACTCCTGAAAACAGTTTTATTAAGGGCCACGCGGATTTAAAAGAAGAAATGATATCTTCTTGCACCACAGTTAAAGTATAACTATACGCTGTGAAACCAGCTGGCTGGCTGGAGCAGAGACCTTGCAATTCAGAATTTTCCTCATTTTCATTGAATGTGTAGTTTTCACTGAAAACTGACCTTGGTGTCAATTATGACATCGAGGGGCGCGTGGATGCTGATGGTGCCGTGGACGTTGTCGCAGAGCGTGCGGCTCTTCCGGTCCTCCTTGGTGGGCGGCCAGTTGAGCAGCGACATCTAAAGTTCATGTAAGAGAGAAACAAAAAGAGATTCTGAGAAGTCGGAGGAGATAGCGATCGAGACAAGATGTGTGGCAAGATATCTCGGGACACCGGGGAATGGAACAATGCGGCCTTTTTATGACGCACATTTACTCACCGAAATTGACAGAAGGGACAATCAGAAGGAGCAAGAAACACTTATCAAAGCATTCCACGGACGGCTGACAAGTGGAAAACGAAAAAGAATGAGTCGAACCGTCGTTTTCTATTTACAAAGATATGATAACTAAAGATAAACAGAAATAAGCTGGGGTAAGTCGGATTTAAGTGATATTGTGCAGGAGGTGGAGCACAGCATTGCGACCGAATGGTTATTTTTGTCTGAATGGAGATGCGAAGGCTGGAGATGGAGCTTCGAAAACAGGCAGCAACCCCGCAAAATGGAATCACGGTTGAAGACCAAGCCCTTTGGGAAGAAAGCGAAGAAAGGCGCAGTAGGGACATATGGTTGGTAGAGATTTCAATTATTTACTGGATCACTCAACCTCATTAGAATACCGGTATGCCACCTTTCAGAAATAGTTAAATGCAGCACGGAAAGAAAGGCGAAGGGCCCTAACTGTCGACACCATATTTTTACAACGCGTCTTGCCTATAATAATAACTTTAATATTTTTGATAACTAAATCAAAGATTTTTTAATGAAGGAAACCGAATAACGAAATAAACGGAACTGTCAAAATTTAAATCGATAGCACAATAAATCGTTGTCGGACCTTATTAATACGCGGTAACGAAAAGTTACAGTAAGTTGTTTTTTAAAGGTTTTTTAAAGTATAAAAATCTCTCCTTTTCATTCGAATGATGAATGAGTATTCGAATGGAAATGAGAGATTTTTAATAACATGAAGTGATTACGCCTTTTTAAATCACTTTAATGTAAATAAACAAAAATAAGGGTAAAAATTAGTTAGTGACAAAAGTATAATGAAATGAAAGACGGCAGCTGTCGGCTGTCCCTAATGAGGCTGTGTTTGCCAATGGCGGAAGCCAAGTGCCAGCCGGCTGTCCCGTGCACTTTTGCACAGCTGATGTTCGGCCAAAGAGCAGCAAAATCATTTGGGTTCAGCTGGAATCAGCTGGAATCGCCCACCAGAAGAGGCAGCCGGCTGTCGGCAGATGGCTTCCGTCACAGAATGGCCGATTTTCGAGCGTCTTGTTGTTTTATTCAACAAAACGTGTGAGCCACGTCGTCGTACAGCAGAGAATATAAACGAAGTGCCTAGGGAGCGGAAACCGGCGTTTCGGTGAGGGCAGAAATGGCGGAACCGGATGGCTGTGTAAGGCGAGGGAAAAGCAGGGTTGGAGGGGTCAGCTCAGCGATCGATGCAGCCGGCTGACCCCAGATGAAGACAGCTGGCTGGCAGACCCGAATACACTGGTCAACGGCTGTAAATTATGACGATTCGACTCTACCAAAGATAAGCATTTCAGCACAGAAACACTAGTAGCAATAGTCCCCCGATATTTCATAGAAGCTCTCTCTCTCTCTCTTTTCTCTTTCTATCTTCATTCCTCATTTGCATTACATCACATTACGTTTCCAGAATGTTCTCTTAGACTATACAAATCTGTGTTACGTGACCTGCGTCTCTCGTTCACCAATCTCTCCTCTTTCCTTCCCTAATTAGCCTATGACACTCCCTTAAAACCCTACTCTGCTGTCCTTCCCCCATTCAGCGCAATGGCCCAGTCGATCCCTCCCGGAGATATCGCCACCCAGCCGGGCACGAAGATCGTCTTCAACGCCCCTTACGACGACAAGCACACCTACCACATCAAGATCATCAACTCGTCGGCCCGTCGCATCGGTTGGGCCATCAAGACCACCAACATGAAGAGGCTCGGAGTGGACCCCGGCTGCGGAGTCCTGGACCCGAAGGAGGCCATCCTGATGGCCGTCTCCTGCGACGCCTTCGCCTTCGGTCAGGAGGACACCAACAACGACCGCATCACCGTCGAGTGGACCAACACCCCCGACGGCGCCGCCAAGCAGTTCCGCCGCGAGTGGTTCCAGGGAGACGGCATGGTCCGCAGGAAGAATCTCCCCATCGAGTACAACCTCTAGGGGACCAATAAACGTTTGCCATATGTCATTTGCTCGTTTTTCTTTTTTAACCTTAGCTTTGAAATAGGTGCATGTTTGCTTGAATGGGCGTGTCGGAGGATACGCTTACCCTAATTTCCTCTTTTTTTCACTAATTTTACTTGTAGAGGCAATGCTCCCTCAATTAACCAACTGCGCGGTTGCTCCCGTAACCACCCTCTGGATCAATTACAAAACTAGGAAAAGTCATCGGGTTAGCAATAACTGAATACTGTGTGTAGGAAAACCTCGCATTATTTGTTCTGTTCTCAAAGGTTCTCGCAGAAGGCTAAAATCGCGCGAATTCAGGCAAATAAATCAATTTCACTGTAGGAGTTAGGGAAAACACTGTAGAATACAAATCTTTTTAAAAAACTAGAATTTTAAGAGTTTATGTGAAGCGGATGTATAAAAAGAAAGAAACATCCTGAATCCAGGATGAACAATTGATTACAGATTAGCAATGTTGATTGTCTGTGTGGGTCATCCTAATGGATTACAACGCGTGTACCACAACAATCTCATTTGCAGAATACCGACAGGAAGGAAACGCCTTCACGCAAGTTCTGCACAAGTTCTGACTGTCAGAGGATAAGGAGATAAATACTGTTGTCATTTTATTATAATAAAACATCCAAGAGGCAAATGACCTTTGTTAACTTCAAACAGCTTCTCCAACACCTCGAACAGCTCTCTCTACCGGCAGACCAGACGCTCTAATCCTTCTTTCTTCTCCTCAGAAACTCTTTCCAGAACCTTGCTTTCAGCTTCTTCACTGAAAATGCGCGCTGATCAAAAGGTTCTCGTGGGTGTGTAACCTCCGTCCTTCCTGCTTCTTGCCATTCCCGTTCCCGTGAATAAAAGGCGTGCCTCGGCAGGTGATTAGCAGCCAAGGGATCACCGTGACCTTGTGCTCCCGCGGGTCTCCCCGCCCGACAGGTTCTAAAACGCCCCAGGCGTTCTGCCAGTTCTAACTTAGGCTTCAAGACATCTTCTTCTTTTCTTTCGGTTGTCGTAGGCGTCAGTGGTCGAACAGTCTAATCATTATCATTTTCTTCCCAGCATTTGAAATAAAATGTTAGCTAAAGCTAAGATTCAAAGTGCAATAGGCATCTCAATTGAATAGAAGAGATTGAAAGCCTGCAGCCATCCCCTCCTCCTGACCGGCAAGGTGTTCGGGGGCCGAACAAAGCCTCTCCAAACCAGTTCGATCGGCTGTGGCAGGGCATCTTCCCGTATCCACGCTCAGACACAACAAACAGTGCCCTCTGAAGCCATTCTACCCTTCAACTACAGAAACACTTCAATGAAACCACTTGGACTTTCTTTAGATTCTTGTTTTTTTCCCTTTCGAATTACAAAGTTCACTGCGTTTTACAATTTACCACAACTGTTGACCACACCATGAGGAGGGAATTCGTCAAGAGAAAAGAAGAATTCAACATACAAAGTGTATATATTTGATGTATCCCCGTCGCCCATCAATCTTACGATCATGTTGCGCCAAATGACCGATCGCCAACCAGTGTTGCCGTTCATGCTTTCCCACAAAACAAGCATTTGCTGCTCTTTTGTATTTGTATTGAGAATCACCAATTTCCAGAATTAACCTTTGGAGGGGAATTGTCCTTGCCATAATTGTGATGTCCTTATTTACAAAACTCAGATGTATCTCGCGTCCCATTGTTAGCGCGTCCTTGTTTGATGTAAGTATGGATAACTAATGTACAATGGGCGGAACGCCTCAAAGCATCTCCAAACAAAGATCCCCTTCTGTCCTTTCCCTCTATTACTTTTTATCGAAAATATTCTGTCAACCGTTCATGTTTTACGTAATCAGAAATGAGCAAACATTCGTTGTACTGTTTTGTTTCAAGCGAATTCAAAAACCCCGTATTTTGAAGGAGTATATTTGAATCGAAAAAGAAAATATCAAATCTTAAGAGGATTCATAGCCTCCCGTTGAAGTGAAACCTTCGCCCTTTTCGTATTGGCGGGTCGCGATGACCCATGTTGCCCCGCCATTTGCATACCAGACTCGTCTTCGGCCGCCCCTGCCCCCTCCCCCCTCATTTTCTCTAAACACCCAGGTGGATATAATATTCTTCGCGCGCCTGGCTTTTGCCACAAAGACGCTCAATCTGGTTTCTAACACGCAATTACAATGCGATCCGCTTCGCTGTTTCTGCGTCTTCACTTCTTTCCGAGGCGTTCCCTCCCTTTTGCCCTCTCACCCCATAACTCCCTTTATCTCCTTCCCTTCTGGTTCCGTACACCCTCGTTTTCGCGGTTCATTGGCTTTTTGTTACGCGATCCGCGGCCGTAAAGAACACTTTGCGGTCGGCAAAGAGTGCGTGACAGGTTCCAGCTAAGGTTTGCCACTTTGCGCAGGAAATGAACTGTGCAAACACTTTAATTGTTTTGAGCGGAACTATATAAGCCTTCTTTTTCTTGCTCAATTCCCCTCGTCTGTGGTTTCTCCCTTCTTCTGTCTGCAACGAAGACTTTATTTTATGCTCTTGGATGAAACTGTTTTCTTGTGAGGAAGACATAACATTTCCCTGACTACAATTCAGAGAGAAATATATGATAGTGCGCTAATGTTTTAGCAACAAAAACCAAAAGAAAACGCCAAGAGATGCAATCATAGTAGCCAACGTGCGCTTACATTCTTTGTCGTACTTGAACTTATTTTAATCCAAAGCTGTTTCTTATGAGCCAAAGGAACCCTATGTACCTATCGCAATCAATTCTATTTTGAAACTTTTAATTTAAAAATTTGTAAACTGTAAAAATAAATCTCATTCTTTGGCGCTAAATGCAAACCAGAAATTCTCTTATTTCCCCTGCTGTGACATTTAACCCTCGATATTACACTGAATGCCAACAGGACCCAATTGCGGCAGAGCGATTTTCTCTAAAACAAGCTGCCAGAAGCCGTCCGTAGATCGAAATAAACTCGAACGCTCTCCTTTTTCTATCCTTTCACTAGTCGAAACGGTTCTCTGTTATAGGTAATGCGGCCGTTGGAGCGCTGTTTCCACCAGTACGGCCGTCTCCTGGCTCGGCATCCATGGCCATTCGTAATCATCCCCTGTCTTCTGACAATCATCAGTTCCTACGGATTCACTTATTTCCACAGTCAAGATGACATTTGGGACATTTATGCCCCTTTGAATGGTCTCTCTCGGGGAGAGGAACAGGCTCTGAGGCCCTTTGAATACGCCAGTGGAGCACATCATCACAGGGTTAGGTTCTGGTGTAGGTCAAGTTAAATGGATACGATCAGATGCAAATTCTTGTGAACAGAAAAGACGGCGGTGACCTTCTGCTGACTCCCTTCCTCAGAGAAATTGCAGAAACACACAAGGTTCCTATCCTCACTTCTTTTGAATACTCTTCAGTTTATTGCTGACAACATAACTGCCAGCAACGGGGAAACCACCTTTCTTTACAAGGACATGTGCGGAGTCTACTGCAACGAGAGCAACGCTGCCGTCATTGCTTTTCTACAGGTTGGGTTTAATGAAAAAGGAATACATATTTGCTGTCATATTGCGAAATATTGACTACCTTTAAGTAAACCTGCAAAAGTTTTCCTTGTGTATCGTATACCAGTTCCACTGTGTTAGCCGCGGACTCCATCAGCGTAACCCCTACTTAGTAGAAATGCGAGCATTCCAGGCAGTAGTGGACTCTCGTGGAGAATCAGCTTCTGTCCGTCTGACATACCCACATGCCGAGGCTCTCCAGAAGAGTGTATTTATTGGCCATTCATTGGGAGACCTCTTATTTCGGGAAGAACCGGCAGATGAGGTAGACGAGGCCCGTCTTCTCATTCTACACTACATGGTAAGCTTCTTAAATAAGAAAAGTTTTATTCCATTTGTATTCTTTAACAAACACAACTGATACAGGTGGACATGAGACTTCCTCATGGCCGAGAACTGGCATTGGAATTTGAGATGAAGCTAAGGGAAGTGTTCGCCACATTGACGGAGGCATCGGACACTCTCAAGTACTCACTGCTCAGTAGGACAAGGGAATTGGAGGAACAGAGGTGGGTATTCAAAGGTCTACGTACACGATAGCCAAACTGTTTTTAAGTAGACAAAAAGTTTACAAGCAGAAGTGTCACATTTTCAGAAAGATCACCCTAGTGGCAGTCCCCTTCCTTGGTCTGACAACCATTGTACTCACTGTCTTCATGTTGATAACCCTCATCGACTTTCCCCTCTACCGCAGTCAACATCTGGAAGTAGGTTCTCATTCTTCCCTTCATGTCCTTAGTCTTTTATCGGAGTCTTCTCTCCTGGAATGGCCCTTTGGACAACCGCCGGATTCCTCTTCTGGGCTGGATTCCCCTTTTCGAACATTCTAACCGTCGTTCCCTTCCTTGTGGTAACTATTGGAATTGATGATGCTTTCCTTGTTTTAGCCGGTTGGAGACAATCAACGTGGGTTTAATGAGAGGCAATTTCATAGCGTCGTTTAGGAAGGGTGCCTCTTTGGAACAACGACTGGCTGAAGCTGTGTCAATCTCGGGTGCATCTGTGACAGTTACTTCAGTCACCGATGTTCTCAGTTTTGCAATTGGATTATTCTCAAACATGCCAGTGGTTCAACTATTCTGTCTTTACACAACTATCGCTCTATTTGTGGACTACATTTATCAAATGACTATTTTCACGGCTCTGATGGGAGTGATTGTGAGAAAACAGGTGGAAACCGATATGGAACGAGCCAGAAACGACGAAAAAGTAAGTAACGTGAGAGAGTCGCGAGACATCACACAAATTGTAACACTGAAAGAACACTATGAAAAAAACAGAAATGGGAAGACGAAGCTTTACTGTCCCCTAGGGGTTGTACTCGATGGGGAGGTTCTTCCTGCAGACCATGTCGTCTCCCTGGAACCACTGCTCGGGGACCATGGTCACCGTTAGGGGTGAAAGGCTGAACAGGGGCAGGGGTTATAAAGGGAGGAGGGAGAAGGCAAGTGGGCAATGAAGAAAAATGAGGAAGCTGAATATAAGTCCAGGAGCATCCATGAGGTGTTCATCAGCCTCATCTGAGGGTTATCCTCATGACTGGCCTAGCCTCTCGGCAGAGGCAGTCAAAGTGGGAGAGAGAATGGGGAAATGGGGAGACGCAGGTTACTATATGCGTTTTAACGTATAGATGATTCTAAAAGGGGCTTCATGCTACTTGGTAGTTTACACAAAATGAATTAGAAAAACTGAGTTTGAACAGAAATTTTCCAGAGCGAAGTATCTTCCATAGAGAAACTGAAGGCGAAGATTCGAGAGATGAGTTGGGTGTCCCTTTTCTCAGCTGACGACAGCTGCGAAAAGAAGCCTAAACTCTCAAAAGTGGATTTATTCGTCTCCTGGTTACACACAAGAACAGCCCAAGTCTTTGTGGCCACTCTTTTTCTCACCCATATTTCGGTAAGAAACATATAAGCAAGAGTTTATCTGAAGTCAAAGGTCTGCTCGTACTATGCGACCAAGGTGAACACGGACTTTGACATGGAAAATTTATACTTGGCAGATTCTCCTTTGACGGATATTTCACGAAAGATGCAGGTGGAGAACACAAAGTTAAATTATTTTAAAAAAAGCCTTTAGGACTTTTTCCTCCGAGAGTCCTTCGTCGTGAATTTCGCTGTTCGTCCCCTACCTGACTTTTCCAATTCGACTGCCCGGGAAGAATTTGAAGCAATGGTTGTCAAACTGGAGACGATTCCGAACTTTGGAGGTGGTTCCCAAAATACAAATCTGTGGACGAGGCAGTTTTCCAACGCCATTTCCTTCTGGGGAGACGATGAGGGATTCTGGGAACCTTTGGAGCTGCTGAAAAATTACAGGGAGTACGGCATGGAAGAGAAATTCATTTTGACCAAGTAAGAAACGCATTTTATAGAGAAACGCTGTTCCAGGACAACGGAGGATGGAGAGGTGATAGATGGCTTCTTCTTCTTCCATGCCTACCACAACATGAGCTCTTTCCTGGACGTGGAAGAGATGATGCGTCTGAGACGAGCTGTGTTGGCTTCTTATCCTCAGTTCAACGTCTCCTCCCACCACCCATTCGAAAAGGTTCCCACTGAGTCGGCTGCTGCGGCGCCTTCCAATTTTCTGCAAACAGTTGGTAAGTACTTTGTAAATAGAAATAGATTATTTAAAATCATTATCTATGGTTATTTCTGCCTCTGTTTCTTTTTCCTCGGTGTGAATGTGCCGTAGGGTAATCTGAACGTTTTCTCACCCTTGTTTTCAGTTTCTGCGCTCATCCTGATGTCCATCCTGGTGATGTTGTTCGTCATGAACATCGAAGCCATAATCTCTGTGGTTGTCTCCATAATTTCCATCTGCCTCGGTGTCATTGCTTACCTCCATCTTTGGGATGTTCATCTGGACGCTGTGTCTCTCATCTCCATCCTCATGAGCATCGGGTTCTCCGTAGACTACTCTGCCCACGTGTGCTACCATTACTTTGCCCATGCTGCAGAGGAAGAGGTAGGCAATCTAGTGTTTCACCGCATGATGATAGAGAGGGAGAAATAGAAATACATAGAGAGAGTGGCGAGGTCAGAACAGACTTGAACAAGGGAAATAGTGTGTGTGAGAGAGAGAGAGGGAGAGAGAGAGAAATCCTTCAGGAAAACAATGGATCGATCGAAAGTGGGGAGGTTGTTCGAAAGGAGACCACCCGTGCTCGTATAGTCTCCACCCTGAATGGCGTCGCCTGGCCTGTGATCCAAAGCGGCCTCAGTACCGTACTAGGTAAACACCTTCAACCCCTACAGTACCAAATTTAAAGGAATGTTCCCACTGATGTTCGTCCATGCTTACGTGGTGGCAGTCTTCTGGAAAACGGTAGTCCTGGTCAGTCTGCTGGGAATGTTCCATGCCCTTTTACTCCTCCCTGTGATATTCATCCTCACCCACGACGTGAAAAAGATCCTCAGACGGCGGTGTCTGTACATATATTGAAACGCGGTGCTTTAAATGGAGCTATATGTTAAACATTTTATGAACATTGTTACATATTTATTACAGTTAATCTAAGAAAATGAAGAAATCCCGTTTGAGAAAATAACACAGGCTGGATGGAGGAATCTACAGAGACGTATCGTACATGGCTAGATTGGGTAGCCTCAGGAGGCTATGAAGGACCTAGGGCGGTGGCTCTTCTACCGACAGCATTTCGACTTGCGTTGCGTTGGCCCGTCATCGATCAACTCGATCGTCCGTCGACCCGCCGGCGTCTCCGCCACTCGCTGCGACACGTTCTCGCTCTCAGCAGCCATCATTTCTGGAAACATCCAATTTATTGAATACAGATAGTTGGAAAGATATTTGGAATCAAATTGTTTTCAAATTACTGGTAAACTCCGACTTAGAGGTTGAACAATGTGGAACAATGAGAAATGAATAAAACTAGGCGAATGAAACTCACTTCGACAGAGATTCTCAAAGACGCCGGCAATGCCGAGGTTCTCCTTGGCTGACGTTTCCATGTATTCCGCTCCGACGCTCTTCGCATACCTGCATAATTTCCTCATTTCCCAACCAAAAAGACCCACTCGTTGGCCTGTTCTACGGGAACCACCCTGTTCTTCTCCAGATCCAATTTATTCCCTACGATCAGCAGACAACAGGAGTCGCCCAGGGCACGCTGCAGCTCACGCACCCACATTTTCACCTAAACGTGGAATGCCCCCAATCTAAAGTGAGACCATACTTTGTCGAAGGAGCCCTGCTCCGTGATGTCGTAAATCAGCAAGGCGCCCTGACTGCCTCTGAACGAAAGGCGTGAGGCAATTTATGAGACAAAGGTACCGATAATAGATGGGTCCCAGGGCGTGGTACTTCTCCTGGCCGGCCGTGTCCCAGATGTTCAGCTCAACGAATTCGCCATCAATGTCCAGCGTTTTAGAGAGAAATGACGCCTGGAAGGGAATAATTCAATGCTGTCTAAATACACAATGTTTATTTTACACAGACTAAAGCAATCATCCCCGGTACATCATACACACTAAAGCAGGGTTTGATCCCGGGCAGGTGCTGTTCTTTTGTTATGTGGGTGATTCTAAATAGGTGAGTGCCGTCATTTTACCTGAATGGTGGACAAATGCCTGGGACTAAATTTATTCTCGACGTATCGCATCATAAGCGACGACTTGCCCACGGCTCCCTCGCCTAGAAGAACCACTTTGAACCGATGCTCTGCTGGCATCTAAACCACCGACTGTGCGAAGAGAAACATAAAATGCACCGGTAATCTGAGGCCGGAGAACCACGGCAATTTGTGGAGAAAGACAAGAAGAAGACCGTTTACTCGTCGGTAAATACACATAACAGAATGGAGAATAGCAACAACCGAATGAGATCACAGCTGGCCGCACTGGGAGACGATTATCGGGATTTTCGGCTTGTTGTTCGCACCGGTGGGAACGTTCTCGATCTTTCGGACGGTCAGCAACCCGTCCAACACTGTGCCTGAAATGAATAAATGGACATCAGACAAAAAGGGGGATTTGAAATGAACGGTCGGGTAATTCAACTGACCGAAAACGACGTGTTTCTTGTCCAAAAAGTCAGTTTTGGCGCAGGTGATGAAGAATTGACAGCCATTGGTGTCGGGCCCGGCGTTTGCCTGAAAAGATATCATTTCTAAGAACAAACAAAGGCTGAATCACCATGGACAGGGTGCCAGGGCCAGTGTGGACCAGATCGAAGTTCTCATCTTTGAATTTCGCGCCGTAGATACTGGTGAGGCCAGTTCCGTCGCCCTGAACGAGTACTGTGCAAACTAGAACGAAAGAAACCTACATTCACAAAATCTCCTCCCTGGATCATGAAATCTTTGATTACTCGGTGGAAATGGCTGTTTTTGTAGCCGAGGGGGACTCCGTCTTTCCTGAATTCGCCAGTGCAGAACTGACGGAAGTTCTCCGCAGTTTTTGGGCAGACATCGGCGAATAGTTCCATCTTAAAACAGCAGTCCTGGGAGTTTTGAATTGCAAAAACTCACCACAATGGTACCGATGGGAGCTCCTCCGGCCGTCATTTCCATGAACACCACGGGGTTCTCCGGGTGCCTAAGCTGCTCAGCGTACCTGTCGTAATCGGTCATCTGGAAGACCATTTATATAGCAGTCAAGCGTAGAAAAAATAGAAAACTACAACAAATGAAGAATTTAAACTTAACACCCAAACGTTTACAAGAAAAATGTGGACAATAAGCTTCAACGAAAAGAGAAAAGATTTCCAAATTTTGCAATGGAGCAGAAAAAGCGTAATGGGGCGCACATACGCGCAGGTCAATTGCAATTTCCATGGTTGCCGCTTCCGAAGCGCTTCTTGGGTAACCCAGTCCGTTAGTATTTACGAATTCATAATTACCCGATTGCACTACTAAATTTGATTTAAAACAGATCAAACGCGAGAAGAATAAGAGGATGGGCAATTCTGGAGTAAAATAGGAAAACGAAACATCAGTGCAAATCCGAGAAAATAAACCAAAAACAGGAAATCCGCGGCGAAACGTGTATTGCTTTGTCTGTGACAATGGCAGTGGCCGCCAGTCCGCCCCGTCTACTTCTTCTTCTTGTCGGTCCAGTTGCTCTCGCAGTCGTTGATCGTCTCGTTGTCGTTCGGAGGCAGCAGTTCTCCATTCTTGATCTTCTCGGCCATCTCCTTCGCCGGGCCCTTCTTCGCCCCTCCCTTCGCCGTGGCCCCCGTGGTGGTTCCACTGCCGACGCTGCCAGTCTGGGCAGTCGAGTCGTCGCCACCGACGGTGGAGTCGGCCTTGTCCTGGGCGGCGTCCTTGGATTTGCCCTGGCTGCTGTTCTTGGCGTCCTTCTTTCCTCCACAGAAGACCAACAGCGAAAACGGCAGGCAGAAGAGCAGGGAGACGAGGAAGAGCATGGCCACCGGTCGAGGAGAGGGAAACTCCACAAATGACCCAACTGAGGAAATCTGGCCTTTTAAGGAAGACGTGTACGTGACGGCACGTTCATCTACGCTAAACCCTCATTAGTGAATACACGTTGGCGGAGGAGGCAATCTCAGGCCCATACCCCGGCGTATAATCGTTTGATTGTATTATGCACGTGTTTATGAAAATGTACCTCATTTACAAGCCTTTATGTCATCGTCAAGATAATCAGCTGAATGAAAATTAAAATTTCAAACACCGAATATTTCGAAACCAACAAAATGAATATTATTTATTATTAGCTTTTTCCTGAGTCGATTAGAAAGGAACAATCCAGTCTGCGTTCTTTTCTGGAGTCACAACCTCCTCCTCGTTGTCCACAAACTTGGGCAACCGGGAGGAAACAGAAGAGAGGCCTCTGGGTTTCTTCGTCTTAATTGCTCTTTCACTGAAATGCAAGTCTTCGATTATTGCGCGCTTTGGACTTACTCGTCGAAAGTTTTCTCTTCCCTGTAGCTCCTCCTCTCCTGAACGGGAGCAGGGGCAGGGGTGGTGGTCATTCCCAGGAGCCTTTGGAATGAAGGAGGCATGGTCATACTAGGCATGGTGGGCATGGGGAACAGTGTAGACATAGTAGGCAGAGTGAAGGGAGCGAAGGTTGCGGTAGGGAGAGCGACAGGGGAAAGGGTGGGGATGGGTTGGAGGAGAGGCTGATGTTGGATAGTCTGAGGATGCAACAGCTGATGCTGAAAAGGCTTTGATTTTTGATTTATTAGAATAAAAGAAGTAGGTTACCTGTTGGAGGAGAGGAAGTTGAGGGAACAACGGGATCATGGGAATGGGCATTTGAAGTGCAGGGCGAGTGACTGCGGGAACCCCAGGACGGACGAGTTTTTGAGGACGGGCAGTGGCTAAAGGGGCTGCGACGGCTGCGTTGGGGGCACGACGGACTCCAGTGGACATGCGATGGGCATGGGGGACCAAACTGAGGCCGGTGGCTGGCTTGGCGGCAGGAGCTCTGAAATCAACGCTAGATGAGGCATCTGGCTTTCTAAAAAGATGACCTTAAATTTCGAATTGCAAGAAATCTTGTTTGTTTCTACCAATCTCCTTCTTTTTGTGCTACAAGGCGGGAGTCAAAGTGAATCTGTCGCTGCTTTGGCAATGTTTCATTTTTCGAATGGTTTTTTGCATTATGTGCTCTACCATTGAAGAATTATAATCTCAAGAGAGGAAACATTTCAAAAGTTAAATACCAACTGCAGATTAGACGCATTCTCTAAAACTATTCCTAGAATAAGCTTACCTCCTAACATTGGTTCCTACAGCTTTTATTCCGGAGGCATGAGGAACTGTCTCAAGGGCAACGGTCCCAGCTAAAGAGAGTTATGAGTGAGGGGAGAGCTGGCACTTGCCCAGAAGACAGAAGACAAGGGAAAGTCGCAGCATGGAAGGTGAGCGGTCAGAGACAAATGGCGAGTGAGAGCGGAAGCCGAAGAAAGCGGTGGATCCTGTTGGACGGGATCGAGAATAGCCGACCGACAGGTCATGCCCTTCCCGATGAAAACCCAGTTTGTGTTTGAACTGACGCCCGAGAGAAGCATAGTTGCAATTAACATACAGCGAAATATAAAAATGTGATTTTTGAAAACAAAAAAGAAACTGAGGCTGTTCATTCGGGTTGAAGCCACAGAATTACCCTTTTGGACATGTCATCGCAAAATAAAGCAAACGATTGATGCTGAACTGACGAAGTTGCTTTGCCAAAACGATATTCCTTTTCTAGGCAAATCTGAAAGGAAAATAGCTTCACCGAAATAGAAGCTTTCGTGTCAGCGAATCTCTTCAAAAATCAAGTTTTCATGCCGAATCAACGTTTTTGCCTCCCTAGCCTCTTGGGGAGATCATGTACCGGTTCCCCAGAGTACATCCCCTCGCGCAGTCCGTCGGCCGGTATCGTCCCGGATCGAGGACGACTTTCCATTCGGCGCCCATCTGCCACCATGATTCGTACCGTCTTCCTCCTCTGCCTCTCCTCCATTGTCTTTGGTTTGTTTGGCGCATACGTTTAATTGAGTCTATAGCACAGTTCAACATCCCTCTGCCATTCGGCGGTTTTGGATTCAAGAAGACTGATGACGGAAAGGTTTATTTTCCCTGAGAGTTTAATGAATGATGTTTGAGGTGGAAATCAGTGGAGGTCAGGACGTGAACTTCTTCGGTTGGGGCGGGCGTCGTAACGTGAAGGTCATAGCTGGAAATGGCACATTCAACATTGAGAGTAAGTGCACTTTCCCAGTATACAATAGGAAAAGGTCAAACCTTGTTGTAAACGGAGGGCAGAGGAACTGTCAAATGTGAATAAATGGAGGTCTTCAAGTATCTTTCTTTTCTAGATAGCACTTTTTGCATCTCCACATCATTCTCTGTGTCTTCTCTTCTTCTCTCATCCTACTTACATACACTTCCCACCGCCAACTATCTCTTCCTCATTTTCTAAAACTCCGCGTGAATTTTGGTCGGAATTATAGTATCGAAACTGAATAACCGTTGGTAGGCAAACCCTTTAAAAACTGAAATTCGTGATTTATAATTACTTTGGAAGAATTTCAGAAGACGATGCGGCCTACGTGAATGGATCTGAGTACGGCGGAGCGAATGCTTTTGCCTTTGACAAGCAAAAGGGCATTGATGTGGGGGCCAACCTAACTCTGGCTGACCGGAAGGCTGTGGTAGGTCTTCTTTGAGAAAAGAAGGAAAGTCTTATTTAGGGTGGACTTGGAAAGGAGCACAATTTCTTGGAAGGACTCTTCAGTGCCATTCAGAACCTTGCTAAGCCACGGTAAATAAGAATAATATTAGGTGGTTATAATAAAATCTACCAAAGAATTCTTTTTTTAAATGTATGTAAAGTCATCCATTCGAATAAATCTCATTTGCCAATGCCCTGTTTCTGAAGCCACTACCGCTAGCTCGTAGTCATTTTCACTTGTCGAGAATGGCAGAAGATAGATATGTTCGGCTAATTTGTCGGTCAGAGGTGAACCAGTTCGGCTGCCAAGGTCTCTGCCGCGGCCACTCGACGACCGTCATGATCTCGCAGAAGCTGCTCCTTCTTCTTATCGCCGTCGTCGCCTTCGTAGAGGGTCTTGGAAGGTTTTCAGAAGAAGAGGTGGGGTCGATTGAGCACTTATCTAGGCCACAATATGTTCCATTCTGCTTTGTTTGAACTAATATCTCTCGAATCTGTTCGGAATCTCTGAATCTTTCCGCTAATTCTTTGACTGATTGATGAATTTATTGAATTTTCCCGGATAAAACTCTGGTCATGCTGGAATCTTGGCTATGTTTAAGCTGTGCACTTCTTTTCCGCGCATACCAGGGCGTTGTTGATCGTGGGAAAATTGCGTTGTTTACACAGCGGCAAAGGACAAACCGTGGCCGAATGAACTAGAAAAACGACGCTCTGAGTTTGCAGCCAAACGGCGGGGTTTTTTAGCCGAAAATTGTCTTTATAGGAGGGAAAGACACTATTTTGCATTCGCCTCGTAGAAAATGAGGTCGCAATCGCTCAACTTAAAAATTCAATGTTTCAAAAATCTCGTGTTGTGATGGCTTTTTTCAAAATTACTCGTGGAGAATTGTTCAAAAACATGAATATCAAGAAACCTGGAGTTTTTCTGTTTGCCATATAGCGATGGTTTGTGTCGTCATTCTCCCGTGCATGTTAGTATTACTGTAAGACAACTGTCGCGTAATGTCCTTGAACACACGCTGCCAATCAAAGAGCCGTGTGACTTATGCACCAGAAACCGGCCTAAGTGCGTCTTCTCTTCATTTAGGACTCCCCTCCATTCTTCCGCCCGGAGCCCCTCGGTCGTCTACCTGGCATGGTTGAGGTCCATCAGGCTCATCCTCCTGGTATTTCTTCTGTTGATGCATCACAAAGTCTGATTTCAGGATTCGCCCCTCCGCCAGATATGATCAAGACTCTGAGGAGAGAACACAACAGCGATGTGGCGGTCGGTTTCCACCCTTTTTCACTAAATCCTAGAAACCGCGGGCAGCTCTTAAGTCGCCATTTGTTGACTTTTTTACCCGAGAGAAACTGTAAACTGGTTTCAAAAGCTAACTTCAACTGCTGATGACGCAGGCGCCCAAGGTCAAGAGATATCAAAAGTTACAAGCACATAGAAGGGAACCAGGGTTCAACCATACCCCATTCTCACTCTATCTCTTTCATTTCATTATTTTCTCAGAAAATATTTTTCCAATAATTCATCCTTTTAATTGCGCGCATAGAAGGATATTTAATGATTTTAACTTTCAGATGTCAGTGCACAGAGGAAGAGCGCGGCTGGTGGGATTCTCTCGGAGGAGGCGTCCATCCAACGATAGACATTAATTATTTAGTAATCTTCATTAAAGCAATTCACAACAGTACTCGTCTCAATCCTGCCATTCCAGATCCACCACATTTTCTTTCAATTTGGCCATCGCCTTGATTCCGGCGTCGCGTGGACACGCGATCTCAGCCACGTGTTGTTTGCAGTACGTCTGAAAAGTAATCCATTTAAATGTGTCAAATCATTAAAATCCCTACCTTTTTACAGTCCTCACAGGAGGCGCAATGATTGTCGATGGCAGCGCATTTGTCACAAACAGAAGGCCTCCATCTGATTTTAGACCTAAACCCGTGCATAGCCGAGTATCCAATGCGCCTACCTCTCCATCTTGAGCGAATGTCCATTCATTGCTTCATACTCTTTCAGATGACATAGATTCATGGATGTAGAAATGACTGCTCCGTAGATGAAGGCTGGAAGGAAGCGACTGATCTTCAGCCGGGTGAATACTGTGTTCGTCTCTCCTGCCAGCCGACGGATCAACTTCACCATGACGTCACGGGAGCAGTGGAACTCATATGCTGAGATCAACAGAGTCAGGACCTCATCTGGCTTCAGCACACTGAAATCACGAGTTTATTTTTAGGCCAGATAGAATATGTATTTAAAACATTTGTTTGATGAATGGCCCCTTGTTCAATTCAGAGGACATATGAACTATCGCTTGATGTTTTTGTCAATGTGGAAGTAAGATAACAATGCATTTATGATTTGTTAGCAATTGCATTGTCTGTCTCTTACGAATCACCAACTGAATGTGAGTGCATTTTCTGCTAGTACAGTCCTCAACGCCACTTTAGTTTATTATTATGTTTTGATCAACATTTCGGGTTAGCCTTCACTCTATGCCTCGCATGGCTTTAGGTTAATTGGATTCACATAAATTGTAAATAAAATAAAAAAATCTTTGTATTTTGTGAACTAAATTCTTGGTTCCATGTTTCCTCAAGAAATCCCTTGTTGTTCTGGGTCTACTCACTCGAAGTCCTGTCGGCGGATGTAATTCTCGCATGCTTCAGACACGGCAGACACCTGATATTTGTTGGCCAGGCGGAGGACGACGGCAAAGTTCGAAGCTGAAATCAGAAAATAATTCATGCGTGAAAAAGCGAATCGCAAAATGAGTTGGTGGTTTCATTCCTCATCGTATAAAAAGTGAACAATAGAAATGTAAGAATGCTATAAAAGGAGAACAATAGAGGTTCAACTTGGCGAACTTTTAAAATCCCCAAAACCACCTCTGGCTGGTTCATAATGTCACATAACCAAGTCAAAAGGTTCGGCTAAATTTGAAGATCTTAAGCCAGAGGTGGTTTTGGGGATTTTAAAAGTTCGCCAAGTTGAACCTCTATTGTTCTCCTTTTATAGCATTCTTACATTTCTATTGTTCACTTTTTATACGATGAGGAATGAAACCACCAACTCTTTTTGCGATTCGCTTTTTCACGCATGAATTGTTCTCTTTTTATAATTATTCTTTGAATAATAAAAACAACACGCCTAACTATAAATTCACATCTTTTTTTGCTTGTTTATTCCACAAGACATCAAATTATTAATTGTTATCGTTTACTCTAACAGTTACACCAGGTTGCCACCAATTGACAAAAAAGTTAAAAGGTGAAAACAACAAATTAACATTTGAAAATATGTGGAAACGTTTTATGTTAACAAGCAAAAACGATTGCCTAAAGCGGGATTCGAACTTTGGTCGTGAGATTTGGAGTCTAAAGCGTGCCCCATTACACCAAGAGGGCGCCGCGCGGCCTGTTGAAAAGCGAGATTTTCGCCCGCTTCCCCTTATTTTTCAATCAAATTGGCTGAAAGTTGGCGCCCAAGGAGCCATTAATAGTTCCAGCGAACTGCCAAAATTTCGTTTTCATATCTCTATCCGTTCGCCCGTAACAACTTTGTAATCACACGACGGGAGACATCGCCATTTCAGGCAGCTGAGAGGAATCAAACCAGCGCAATAGGTCTGTTGTGTCTGTGGAAAGTAGAAGTGCAACAGAAGCACTTGAACATTCGGGCCTCCGAGAGTGGCTGATCACAAAGCGGCCGCTCCATCACAGACGACCTGTTTATTCTAGCACTCGAAGACGCTCGAAATACATACTACTCTTTCCACAGGGTGCGCCCGCTAAGAGATCGTGGAAGAGCCAGGGTGGGGCACGCAATAAAAAAAGGATCGAATGATTCTAGTTAAAGGGCTGATCTTGCGTCTCTCACAACAATTCACGCGTCGCTTCCTACCGTATACCCTGCCCTTAGACGCACTAATCCGACTCTCCCTAATTCCTCTCCAAATTTGAAATTCCTGTTCTCCCTTGCCCTTGTGTTTTCTCAGCCAATAATGGAATGGCGCAGTATTTGGTAGAAATTCCCACCGTTTATGATGCTGCTGTCGTGGATGGAACGGAGGAAAACATCGACGTCCGAGCCCTTTTCATCCACGATTTCCCGGGACAACTCACGCCCCTTCTCAAAGTCTTTTCCGTAGCACATCGCAGAGAAAACCTGCAAATATAGATTCAACGGTATATTTGAACCAAGAAAAAGACATTTTCAATTCCATTTAAGGCTGTTTCATGTTTAAAGGACTGGATAAATTTGAATTAAAAAGACTACCCACGGGAGATAGTTTCCTGAAGTTCTCCGAATCAATGGTGAATACTCTGTCTTGAACGAGAATCTTGAAGGGTCGGTCGAAGGTCGAAGAAGAAGGTGCGAAACACACCTCTCGCAGGGCTACTTCAGTTCCCATCTGCAAATATCCCCATGAAGGAAACTCTTTGTTGTGAAAAGAGCCAATCTGCCGGAGTGTCGGCTTTCGAGAGATTTGCTTTGACGTCAGAGGGAATAATTAAAGGACTGGTTAGACATCGGAGTAAATATTGTACCCAGGAAGGGAAGGATTAGGTCGACGGAGGACAGGGATTGAAGGGAATGAAGTGGCAAGAGGAATCTGGGTTTAGGAGGGAGTAAACAAGGCCGCACTTTAAAGGAAGTAGTCTTGTGCTATGCTCCTAAGAAACTTTTGTCATCAGAGCAGCTATTCTGGGCATGAGGTCTGTGTCCCAGTACTGTATTTACACCCGGAACTACGCCCAAAAGACCACGCCCCTTCGTTCCAGGAAGGAGGGAGACAAACATTGAAGATCGGCAAAACCCAGACAGTTCTTGCAAGGGGAAAACAAAAGAGAAAGTGCTTTAGTTTCTCTGTTTGACTGCAATATTCTCAAAGCATATTTAGGATTCTATACTAAAAAGAGAGGATGCAAAAGTTGCATAGGAAGGAACAAATGGCGTATGTTATCATCAAAAGACTTCTATGTCTCAGCTGACATTCGGATATACGTCACATTCTCAAGAACAACTCTCTTGGTGGAAAACAAATCAGACGAATAACCATAGTCCTTTTTTGCAAAAGAGGCCATAAAACTTTCTTTTTTGCAAAACGATTCCCTTTGTGTTTACAGCAGTTTGCAGTTCCGCATTGATAAGGAATGTCAATTGTGTTTACTCCCTGGTGTAAACTGATAAAAAGGATGTGTAGTGACTTGGAAGGGCTGTTTACAGCCGCGGTGGCTGTGTGGAAATGACACGTCTTGTCGGTTACTGGAGGGAAAGAGAAAACAAACGAAAGGGGCCAAACGAGTAACAACTGCTCTCTTTTTCTGCGTCAGAGGGGTACTGTAGAAGAATGGCGCCCCAGGAAAAACAAGGATTGTTTTGGTGAGGAAATGGTAGTCACGAGTGTATATTAGAAAACCTTTGAATTGGAGTTTGAATTTATAATCTTTGGAATCGAAAAAAAACTTGAACAAAACGCATAGGGAAGGGAAAGCGATGAAGGGAGGAAGGAAAAATACATAAGGAGATTGAAGGTAAGTCTCCAATCAAGAAAATGACAAAATCTCTTTGAATTTGCAATTTCTTAGTTGTTCTTCTGGTGGGCAATCCACTTCAGAGAAAAAAAACATTACATGCACATACATGCAAATAAACATTATAATCGTTTTTTTTCATAGAAAATCGGGTGACTAGCCATTTGCACGCCAAAAAGTGGGATGTTCGTTGTCTAAACACAGTAAACAATGAAATTAGAGGCATTTCAGTGTCTGGGAATTTACAAGAAAACAAGATTTTGCTAATTTGCATAATTTGCATTCAACACCACGGGAAATCAATCAAAGGGAAGCTTTTTTTTGCTGGAAGGGATAAAAATAAACGGTCATTGTTGTAATTAATTGTAGTATTTATTTATACAAAGAAAAATGTAAGATCGTTTTACAACTGTTTTAAAAGCCTGTGAAAGAGGACTGCGGAGGGCCAACAGCTGGCAGCAAGCGCCGGCTGGCGGCTGTCGCCGGAAAACAGTCGGAAGTCGCCGATTGCGTGAATCGAAACAAACACAAAATACACAAGAATTCAGATCTATCTCTTTTCTTACATATTCCTGTGTTTGGTGTGCCTTCACAAGTTTATTCGAGAAAGATGACTAAATTCGGAAAATAATCTGATATTCCAATTCGTGGGCATATTTTATGGTTCCTTCGGGTTGTTTTGCCCTCCATTTTTCATAAGGAAGAAATCTATTTGCCATGGATAAGTGTGCTAAATTTCAAGTGTTTTGGATACTTATCCTCCGGTAAAGTCAACGGCCACCGGGTGACGACCAGAGCGCAAAAGGAGAAAAAGTGGCCTTTGGCATTTGTGTCAAAATGTGATATTTAATAGTTCATTTTGTTTAGAATAGAATGACTGCTCAGTAATCATTGTCACTCTCTTGATGATTCAAGAAGAGTCTTTTTTGTTGAGCAATGCGTAGCTTACACAACAACAAGTTACACAGCGACATTTTTTGGTTAGCACTGAACAACTGATAGCTAGGAAATCAAGAAACAGCTTTCCTCTTTACATTTTCTCCAGAATGTGTCAAAGAAAAATGAAGGAGTTCAATAGGGCGTATTGTTATATTTTTAACTGGATCGAATACTCATAGAAGTCGATTCCCTTATTTTGGTGGAATTCGCTCAAAAGTTCTTCCCGGTGCAAAATAATGTTTCCGAAGCATTTCCCATTATAACGATTTATCTCGTTTGAACATACCTTTATAATTCATTTAATCTGTGATTTGACTTTCCAGTAGTTAAAGAGTAAAAATACCACAGATAAAAAAGAGACTCATACGGTAAACAAAGTACGTAAAATATATTGGTAAGAAAGAGCAAAGATATACCAAATTTACTTAATTTTCCAATGTTTCCGTGTTCTTGCATGTTTGCCATTTATAAATTCCCCTTTCTCTTAAATTTTTTCGTTTCCGTGTGAAATCCCCCCGTGTTTGACTTTGAAAATCCGCGAATTCCCTAATTAGCATATTTTGTTTGCGTGAATACACGTGTGCCAGCTGCTGACGTCACTCCAGGCAGCCGGCTGCCTGAAAAAGCGAGGCACTCTTTGCTCCGCGAGGCCAACGTTCCGCATTCAAAGTGTAACCCGCTGGGAAAGAGGAAGAGGGAGGGGATTACAAAACATGGGCTGGCAGCAAGTGCTCTCGCCGTTCTCAAGAGCTCATAAAATATCAGAATTATTGAGCCTTCCCTCACAAAATAATTCAATTTTACTAAACTCGCAAAAGGTGTGCGTGGGTAGGCTGGCAGGAAGGAAGAGCAAGCGGGACAGGCGCAGGACAAACAGACACTTTCCGCGAAGGCTGCGAGAGTTCGAGAGAGGCGGAACCCGTTCACCCGGGGGTTTACTGGCGAAGACAAAGTTCTGCGAAGGACGATCACGGCTTTTTACGGCTTCTGTGCAAGACTTTTCGACGACATGGAGGCTGGCAGAGGAATAAGCACAGATGGCACGGACAAGGGATAGCTACTGTTTGGATGGACAACAGAAAAGGTGTTATCAGTCCGAAGAAGGAGAGATACGGTAGACGTTCAAAGAACAACTCGACTGGGAACACCGCCAACTCAAGCATATAAGAGATAAAAAGTGAACGTGTGGAAGACTTTTGAAATAAGATGGAACTGATCAGTCACACCAAGAAAAGAACTGAAGTAGTTTTGGAACAGCCGATGGGCGTTTTCTGCAGAATGATTGGCCTTGAGCGCAACATGGACGCATTGCCACACTGCTGGACTGATGCAAGATATCAGCTGAGCGCCATTTGATACAACAAGAAAGAAAGAAAGAAAGAGAGAGAGAGAGAGAGAGAGAGAGAGAGAGAGATTTCACTAGAGTGGAAGGAAAGAGTGACAAGAAACGGGGAGGAGAACTCGAACTAGATACATCATTTTATGTTGCAAACGTTGCAAGACTTGAATGCAAAGAGCCTCAGAAATGCAAAAGAAACGAAGCTTAGTAGAATTGCAGGTTGCCATCAAAACAATCACCACCGTCTTTTGCAGACAAAACAATCTGACATCCCAGCCAGTGAAATTGTAAAAATCCGACTGAAACGTAGAGATTATTTTGAATTGCTGACTTTGATAGTATCCCATCATTGTTGAAATTCAGAGTTTGCTCGTCATTGTTTTCAACGACAGAAAAAGACACGCAAAAGTGATGATATCTAAACACTAAAAATAGACAGTATTTGTTTAAGGCATTCGTTCGACTACCCTTATGGATTAACTTTTTATACGTTTCGTGTAGACAGTAAAAGAGGCCTAATCTCGTTCTTTGACGCTTTTCACAACGTGCATTAGCCAGAGGAATTGCAGCTGTAATTGTTTCCTCATGTTTTTCAGTTTTCAAATTGGCCGTCTTTAAAGATAGTAATTGACCAAAGAACAAAACGTCGAACTTGGCATAGAAAATTCGACAATTAAGAATAAAACTGTGTGTCTGTTCCTAGAGAGTATTATAGAGTCAAATTGAGGAAGACTATTGATAAGAAGGGATTCGCAGTATTTATGGCGGCTTCTGTTCCCCCGGGGGACAAAAAAAGACAGATAAAGGAAGAAGGAGCAATCGAAACATTCGGGAGAGCCGCCTGCATCTCCAGTATATTGTACGATCCCATTTTGAAAGTTTTTCTGTGTTAGACTAGGAGTCTTGAAAAACATGATCAAATTGCGTCTGAAGAAGACTTCTTTACAACCCGGCGTTTCATTTCTGTCAGCCGGGAGATAACCTTAAAATGACCCAAAGGACTTGCAAACAAAGGATCAGATAGGGCGTTCGATTGAGGGCAGGTCCATAGGAAGCGCTGGGTCGTCAAAGGGCGAAGCGGCGAAAAAAGAATGTTGCAGCAACCAGCTGTCACGTGGCTGGCTTATTGCCAGTCGGATGCCTGTTTCGGCAGACAGACGGCCGTCTTTGCTCTCTTCCTGTCGGCCGTGGGAACGGCGGAAAGGAGATCCGGATCTGGATTAAATTCCAGCCCAAGCTGGGAATTCCGAAAGACTCGAAAGGTTTGATTAGTTTCACAATAGCCATGGATTCCATGCGCCTACAATTTCACTTTTGCTGTTGTCGTTACCTTCAAATAAACAAACATAAAATGTGTAATAACTGAAATACAATGCAAGAGTCCAGGGTATCAGTACAAGATGTTTCCCATTTGCTTTGACTGCAATTGTTTGCTGTTTACTGCCAGTCGCTTGCAGTTATCTGACGATAAGGCTAGGAAGACTCAGCAAAAAAGCTTTATTTCGTCCTCGAGACCTTCGGTCGCTGGGAGACTATTCTTCCGAAAGCAGGGGACACATCTGGTCCCTGAAAGATAAGTATTGTATTTATAATCATTTGGTTCAAGAGAGACTTATTTCTAAAACATCCTACTGGCCAAAAATCAAAAGATCGCAGTCTTATCATAGAATCAGGCGATTGTTTCGGTTTACACAAACAAGGATAGTTTCGGAGAAAATTCCTTGGTTTGGTCTAAAAAGGTACCTGTTGAGGAGGGCTATGAAGTAGGAGATGGCGAGGGCCCAGGAGATGCCGTAGAGGGTCCAGCGCACCTTCGCCCAGCAGCTGCCCTTTGGCTTGGGGTTGGTGAGCTGCTCGAGGGCCAAACTCTCGTTCGATGTTCCAAGAGGGATCTGGAACCGGGGCATGTTTTGTGGTTGAAGAACCCACGTTGTTCTCCTTGGCCTTCTTCACCAGACGAAGGGCCTTCATCAGATCGCTCATGGCAATCGTAGACGTCGAGGGAGCGACTTTCTGATGAGATGAGGTGTTTCGAAAGGAAGAAGGAACCAACCGCCATGGCTGCAGGAAGGGAAATGAATGGCCACGGGATGAATGAGGGAAGGTCGACGAAAAAGATTAGCATATAGGTAGGCATTACGATAATTTGCTCTTTTCGCTTCTTTTTTCATCAAAAATTGTACGTCTCCAAACTCACTTCAGTAAACTTCCTAATTGTTGTTCTGTATTTCAAACAGTACAACAGTACCTGTGATGCTCTTCCGTGAGTCACATGGTGTCCCGGTATCTTTCCAAACCTTCCACTTATGTTCATCACGCCTTCCGGAAATGGGCGCAATCGTAGGTTTCCACGATTTCTCTTCTCACGCTTCTGATCTTCTGATGCTTGTGGTCAAAAGATGTTTGACCGTTGGCGCAAGTGCAACTCTGCAAGAAAAGGGACAAACATGCATTCCGCAACGGAAACATGAAAAACGGGCGGAAGACGAGCGGAAGCCGGCCGTGACCAAAGGAAGGTCTAGTAGTCTGCGGAGGGGCATCCTCGGAATGCAAAAAGCGTAAATAACTGAGGTATATTTAGGCATTTTCTCAGAAAACAGAACGAATTCAGCGAAAGAGCTAAGGAAATCGAACTGTGTATGTATGTTCTCCCTCCTTCTCCGTTGTTGCTCCAACCAGGTCTAAAACCCAAAGCAAAACACTGTCCCTAAACGGAGTTTCCGGTTTCCGCAAACTTTTCTGTTCCATATGTCTCTTTTCTTCTGCTACAACTCAACCTCTCCAGTGTCCATCCGGATTCCTTCCCGATGCGTCACCAGGTCGTCCGTTTTACTTGTCCTCCTTCGTTTGCTCTGCTTGATTACTGACTTTTTCGAAGCGACGGTCAGCCCGCTGGCCGGTTCCGGTCGCCGAAAAACGCTTTGGTGCCTTTATAAAGAGGGGGCTCGAAACGGAGAGACACAGGTCGACATGCTCCGCCGCGTAGCTATTTGCACACTGCTCCTGGCCACCTTTACTTTGGCTCAAAAACAGGTACATTAGAGGCCTCCCGTTGGAATAATAGAGACCGAAACAAGAAACCAGGGTCGTTTAAGAGAACGTTTAAGAGAAAGTGCCTTAAACTCGTTGTTTGGTGAAACCGACGTTGAACTTGTCATTTATGCCTTTGTGTCATCCATATATATAGCTTTCGCCAAACTGGAATCATGCCAAAACAACCCTTAGTGCAGCGGAAATGAGATACGCAGTGCGAGAGACAATGTTGAACGAGGAGATTTAGATATTCTAATTAATATGCAAAATTTTGGCAGCTGATTTCATTTTGGCAATAACTATACAATTGGGTAATGGTCTTGGTTCGCCCCTTGGCCATCCCCATTTCCCAAGAAGAGAGGGGTGGGTCGGTCGGATAAGCGAGGGGAGGGTAACAAAATTCGGCCGCCATCCGTGTGGGGGCGAAGCGCCGGAGCGGTCGGCCGCACTTTGGTACCCGACCCGAGCGTTCACGCATGTCTCCGTAACTTACGCAATACCACGAAGGGCCGCAAAGCGGCCCCGAGGCGGCCGAAGGCCGCCCACCCCAGAATGAAAAGACCCGCGAAGCGGGGCCTTTGAATTCTGGTACCTGACATCGTAGAACTGATCAATATTTTGAAAAATGCAAATACCAAGAGAAAAGCCAATCCATCAAAGTCTACTGTCCAGCCTAACTTTCTTAGTGTTGCAGGAAGTCTTTCTGAGCAGAGCCAAACGTCAGTGTTGTTCCTCCTCGTCCAGCAGCTGCTGTGACCCTTCCCCTTCCTCTACCGTAATCCCCACTGACTTCTCCTCTCATTCAACTTTCAGTGTGTTCCCATCTGCATTCAGCAGTGCCAATCATCCTGCCAGACAATCCAGTGCTCCAACAACTGTCAGTCCAACTGCCAGCAGCAGTGTGCCGTAGTGGTGGCCTCTTGTTCCAGCTGTCAGCAGTCCTGTCAACAAGCCTGCATTACTCCCACCTGTGTACAGACATGCACCCAGAATAACTGCGGAAACTCTTGTGGAAACAACAACAATCAGCAAGTGATTGTGGTTCCCACGAACGGGTGTCAGAACCAGTGCCAGAACCAGTGCCAGCAGACATGCACCACACCCATTTGCATTCAGAGTGAGTTTTGTAGACAAACAGAGAAGAGAGAGAGAGAGAGAGAGAGAGAGAGAGAGAGAAGAAATGCCCTATTCCTTGCAGCCTGTGCCTCCACTTGCAACAACGCGTGTGCCCCCACCACCACCGCCTCGCCCATCGTCATAGTGCTGCCCCCTCAGTCGTCTGGCAGCCAGTGTGTCCCCGCCTGTCAGCAGAGCTGTGCCAATGCCTGTACCACCACCATCTGTCTCCAGAAGTGCTCTTCCTCCTGCAACAATGCCTGCCAAAGCAGCTGCAATAACAACGGCTGTGTCCAGACTACCCCTCCCCCCACCATCATAATCCAGGTGTTTCTGGGTCACCTACAGTAACCCCTGCCTTCAGAGTCAGTGCCAGCAGTCATGTGTGAATTCCTGCCAGTCCAGCTGCCAGCAGTCGCAGCCCATCCAGTTGTGTCTTCCTCTTTGCCAACAGACCTGCTCCAACACCTGTCAGCAGGCCCAGCGGATCGTGGTAGGACCATATCACAATAGAAAACTGTTCTAGGTTCCCTGCCAATCTGGGGGGTCCGGCTGTTCATGCAATTCCGGTTACAACGCCTGTGGAGGGCAGTGCTGTCGGGTTTAAACACTAGAAGAAGTCGCTGTATGTACATAAATTGCGGTTATAACATATGGGATTTTAAATAAAGTCTTTTTTTTGAGCTCCCTTAGAGAATGGGTTCCCCCAGGAAAGTTGTTGTCTACATCCCAAATAAGAAACAGTCTGATAATAGTCTTTATTAGGCAATAACGATAATGTAAAAACTGGTAATCACGCGGATGTTGCATTCAGAGACATGATGTTGACACATTGCAGAGGGGTCAAGTTTCTTAGACACGACAACTGCGTCACTGATGCTTCACGAACAGCTTGAGGTCCCTGGATACATTTATCTAACAATGGGAGACATATTAGTGATGCTCCAAATTGGGGTTCATAAACTGTGGAGGTTGCGTCCCGCAACAGTGACCAAAACATATCATTGGAAGGGTGGACAAGTAGACCTCAGTATTGAGAGACGAACAATTGTTGACTAATTCATCAGAACAAGGGAGGTTGCACCCAGAAATTTTGGGTGACAACCTGGTGGGAGGTTGCGCCTCGGATCCCTTTCCAAAATTAGGCAATGGTCTTAGTTAGTAAATCGGAATAATACGCTCAATTTTTACCCCAGACAATTAACAATGTAAGACGTACTCTTTTTTGAAACTCTGCATCAAGTCCATGAACATCCAGTTCCAGGACTTCGCCGGCATCCGGTCTAAATATGTTCGAAGGACACATCATCATTAAGGACAAGGACGACATCTCGATGTAGATAGGGTCATTCTCTCTGCAGTCCGGCTCCTAAAACCTTTTTTCGTCGGCGTAAAAGGCCAGTTTACCCAGTGGGTAAACTCGTGAAACGGCATCACCGCATCCTTCCCGTCGTCGCTTCAATGCATAAAGTCCTCGTGTCTGAAAATGATGACTAGATAAAATGTGGACGAAAATATTTCAGGCTTAGCATACATCCTCTGCGGGACGAGGCCAACGGTCTTATCAATCTCCTCGAGGTGGCGAATCCTTTCGCTTTCGCTGGGATTCTCCAGGTCAGCCTCATCGGGCCAAACAAAAGTTTCTTGTCCAGACACTCTGCAACCACCCCTTCCAAAGAGAAGATGTCCACTTTGTGGTCAAAGTCCAAGCCTGAAAGGAATTCATTATGGATAGTTCGCCAAGAAACCACCAGGTCAACTTAACGCCCAGTCGCTTTTGAACTTTTCTGGATTGAAACCTTTTTTAATACCAGGAGAGGCCGGTTTTCCTTTCCAGATGGCGTGAGGTTACGCTGATACACTACTAACACACACAGGAACGATAGAGTTTTATATATAAAAAGGAAAAGGAAAAGGATACATAAATATGCTAATTCATTCATGGTTTTCCGTCAGTGTACGCTGCGCTTCGTTAGGTCATTCCAGTTTCCGCTGCCATTGATTCGTCTCCTACTCTCGCCAGCTGTCGGTCATGCAGGCCTTCAAGAACCTCTTCCGCCGATCCAACAGGAAAAAGGAGAAAAAGAGGTCAGCCAGGAACGATGACCAGACGGGGACCATCATGGAGGGCACCGTCATCGAAACGGAGACAAAGCCCAGCAAAGGCCGCGCCGAATCCCTCAAGGTGGCTCAGTCGATGAAGCGGAAGAAGGCCCTCAGTCCACGGTCTTCGACTAAGCACAACCTAAGCACCGAGAGGACGGACACGGTGATTCCGGAGCCACCGAGGGACAATCGGCAGGAAAAAACTGGGGTACAGGACGAGACAAAATCGATGATGCCGGTGTTGAGCACAATGACCAAGGCCTCGTCTCAGAAGTCGACGAAGAAGATGGACGCCAAGGTGAGCCTCTTCTTCCACCTCAATTACTCCTTTAGACCACCATGCTCCCAGCGGCTTCCCAGAAGGCCTTCATTGAAAGCACCTTGTCGAGAGGCATCAAAGGCCTCACCCACGACTTCCGCAGTAGAAAACGCGCCCTCGACAAACACGCCATGTCGGAATTCTACAAGCAAAACCCCGAGGGGAGGAACAGATACAAGGACGTCGGCTGTCTGGACAACTCTCGCGTGATTCTACACTTAGGCCCCGTCCCCTACATACAGTAAGACTTTATCGGAAGTTCAGAAGAAGGCGTTTTAGTGCAAACTATGTATCTACTCCCAGCAACCCGAAGAAATTCATTTGCACACAGGCGCCGATTACGAAGACTATTCCCGAGTTTTGGTACATGGTGGTGCAGGAGAAGAGTGGTGTCATTCTCATGTTGTGCAACATGTTTGAAAGAGTTGGAAATATGAAATATCCTTTAGAATAAAGACATTCAGGGAGCGAACAAGTGCTCGCAGTACTTTCCAGCGGAGAGTGGAGGCAGTCTCACATTTGAAGGAATCAGTGTGACGTCGAAGAAGCAGGAACAGGTAGCCGAGGGGCAAATTAGAGCAGAAGAAACATATTTCAGATGAATCTCCAAACAACCACCAGCGCCAAGATCATTGTCTCTCACCTAGAGGTCATCATCCCCGGCCACCCTGTCCATGCCTGTTCCCACTACCACTGGCAGGACTGGCCTGACCGTGGTGTTCCTGAGGCAGACATGGCCCCCATCCAGCTTCTCAGAAGCCTCAACGACAACGGAGCCCCCATCATCGTCCACTGCTCGGCCGGCATCGGCCGTACCGGTTCTATCGTCCTCCTTCAGCACGTCTTAGAGCTGATGTCCGCTGGCCAGGATCTCGATGCGACGCTCCTCAACTACTTGGATGAATTGCGAAAGCAGAGGAACAACAGCATTCAGGTACTTTCATCGGCTATCCAGCAATATATTTGTTTCGACGGAGCAACAGTACTTCTACGTGCATCAGGTGATGCTGATGCATCTGAGGCAGAATGGATGCATGGAGGAGAAGGGATACAAGGAAGCCATGCTCAAGTTCACGATCGAGTACCAGAAGGCGACGACTGCCTTTGCCTCCTGAGACAAGACTTGCGATCAAAATACAGTGTCCTCTACGTGACTGACATTTCAATGAACGTTTAATTGAATTTCTTTTATTGATATTTTGAAATTACACGGAACCTTACATTCGATATCTGTCTGTCTCGTATATCCACTTGCCCTGTCTTTGTTTCCACGGCCACTCGCGCTAGTTAAACCGTTAAAAAATAGCAGAAAATATGTACCAAGAAAAATACGTTTCAGGCGAACGATAATTAGATGTTTGGGAGAACCCCGTCACCATCCCTCTCCTCGGGATCTGCTTGGCCGAATTAAAATCGCACAGCACAAACTAAGGATCGATCATCACCTAAAACGAAAGGCCAACTCCTTTTATGAACAGATACTCACCTCTCCGCCATTTTCTCCCTTTACCCGCATACACTTGCTGACGAGGATCCGGCTTCACGTCGGAGTGGGCGATTCTCATGGAAGTGAGGGGCTTCAGCCTGATCAGGGCACCCAGGATCAGGGGCTGTCGCTATCACATCTGCATCACGGTAATTTCCTGTTACTTCATTTTTCTGATATGGTTTTTAGAAGCTGAACACTACGACCAATTCCACCCTTCACTCGTTCCAGGAAATCGCCAAGGATTGTGTTCGTTAGTTTCGAAAGAATATGTGTGGTTTAGGTATTTTCAGTAATTCGAGAGGAAGGATCCCCTGCCTACTACGCTCCCCTTTTCCAATTTATCGTCAACTTCTGCGTGACTATAATCCTCATTTACTGCATCTTCACCAATCTGGACACCTACGGCCCTTCTGTTTTGGAGGACGAGGGTCCCATGTTTTCGCAAACCTGGTCGGACATTCTGCGTCCGGTGAGTTGTCATGCTTTCTTTTAAAAAGTATTTCTTCAGCTTACGCAGTATGCATCTCTGTCCGTCGTGGTTCACACCGTTATCAGGATCAGAATTCGTTACGGCATTCCATACAGCCAATTTGAGGTTTTGAAAGAAATTGGTTTTCAATCATCATTTATTCAGGAGGCTGACCTCATGGTTCGCACCCTCCTCGTCACATTCTTCTGCATTGGCTGGGTCCTCCAGACGCTGTTCATCATGTTGCCCATACTCAGCTACTTGGTCTGTGCCTTCCTTCCCTTGAATCATTAGTTATTTCAGGTTATCGCCCTCTGCCTGAACCTGCAGACTGCCTTTGATCGAGGAGTGTATGTCCTGCACCCTCCCTTCTACTACAATCTTGACGAATGTGCGTCTCTCCTCTGTTACATGGTCAGTCAGCTCCCCTTTTGTGCTTAATCCCGCTTCATATTTTCTCTTATAAAGAGGACAGGCCTATAAGCAGCGTTTCAAACAACATGGCTGTCACATGTTTCACAGGCGAAATCTGCCAACCACTCGGCGTTAGCCTTGATTTAGGAGCCCAGGGTAAAACCTTCTACGACTTCATCCGACCGGCCTGGATCCTTTCCTTCCTTCTCATCTTCGCCCTTGTCTTCTGCATCAAGAAGTTCCGCAAAATCTACAACCGGCAGGAGGAGTAACTCATCTGCTCATCTACTATTGTATCCTTGTTATTTTCTTCAGAAGCAACAATTCCATGCTCTCACTTTCTCGTTGTTATGCCCAGTCCCGTGGGAACTGGGCAAAATAGAAAATTCCCAGAAACTTTTAAGTGGTTTCATTGGAAAGAGCATGAAACGCTGATCACGAATCTGCTTTAAAATAGCGCTCATCCGTCCACATAAGAAAGTTATTAAACTTTGAATGTTTTGCCAAAACATTTTTAGACCACCCACGAAGAAAAGTCTCAAAAGCGTGGACAGCCCATTAAAGGAGGGGGTTTTGGGGGGCGCCAGCCCCCCAACTCCAATTATGTCAACGATCGCGCGTTATGCGCGCCGCGACGCAACGCGCGACGCACGCTCCGCGACTAGCCGCGCCCCGCTGCATTCGACACGACAGGTCTGAGATGAGAAAACATAGAAATCTCCCAAACCCATAAAAGTGGGTATCATTGGAAAGAGCATGAAACGCTGATCACGAATCCGCTTTAAAAATTGCGCTCATCCGGGCATATAAGAAAGTTCTCCGCCTTTGAAAGTTTTTAAAAAGACTTATTTGTCAGTAAGGAAAAACTGGTCGGATCATAAAAAATTGGACGGCCCTTGGACGGAGGGGGGTTTGGGGGGCGCCACCCCCCCCCCCCCATCTCCAATCATGACATTGATAGCGCGTTATGCACGCTGCAACGAAAGAAACCTTGGACGGAGGGGGGTTTGGGGGTTCTCTTTTTCTCGTTTTAACTTCCTCTCTTCCAGTCGTTTCGCACAAAGGTAGAGGAAATGTGATTTTAATCGTAGGCTAATTCGATTGCCTAATTATCATGGGAATTAGGACCAAAACACAAACGTTTGAAAAGGCTTATACAATTATCCCCAGCACTGTTCGATACGTTGTCTATGATACTTTAGCTTACATTGACCACCGTTAGGCTATCTTGTACGGGTGTGAAAAATTTCTGCATCATTTCCCTTACCTCCCCATTCAGAAGAAGTTCCTCTCCGGCCTCATCGCCTGCTTCATCTTCCTTTCCTTCGCTGTTACCCCTTTGGGGGATATTATGGCTCTTCCTCTCATCATTTACACGGTACTTATTCTCCTCACATTTAATATGCCTCATTTTCAGCTAGTCATGGTGTACTTTAAGCTGACCAACGCCTTCCGAACTCTGATATCCTCTGTGACTAGACTAGGCATTGATACTTTGAGTAAAACGGAAATATAGGGAGTAATTGAAGAAGCCGACTGCCCTGCTTGCTACAACATCAACGCTTCGACCCCCTTATCCGTGGACACACTGCCTTCGATGTGGCACAGCCCCTGTGCACTGCGGCTGTCCTCGTCATATACAGCGTCTTCGTGGTTAAACATCTGATCAATTATGGGTCTTAGTCTTCTTTCTTGTTATACTTACTCTTAGACCCATCGTTGTTTCCGTTATTGTTACATACTTGCTATTCTGTGTTGGTTGTTGTTCCTAATGAAAGATTCATTGTTGAATATTCCTAAGGCAGTTAAATAGAGGAGACGGCTGGGTTTTAAGGTCAAAGAAAGGATTATCAGTGGTTTTAATGGTCGAATGCAAATCACACAACTTTCCACATGTTTCAGAATGATCCTGACACGGCGCGCGGGTCAGCAATGTCCGCATTGGGTGTTTGCGCATTGATGGTGTTTTTTTAGGATTTGTTTATTTTTATGCAGTAAAGTTAGTGGTAAGTTGGATTGTTTTCAATTTAAATTAATTCAAATTGTTTAATAAATACGGTTTTAAAGATTCTTTACAACGTTTCAAACCCAAATACATTGCATGAAGCCTCGTATATTTTTATTAATTTACTGTTGGTTGCCCTTATTTCTGGACAACCCTTAATCTGTTTTATCGTGTATTTCATTTCGGATAAACTTTGCAATGTGCATCGCTATTACATTTTCAGGGTCAACCATGTCCTTCGATATGGCCTTGGATGACTACATCAGCAAGAAGAGGGGTGGAAGGCGTGTGAGTTTTCGCCTATCAATTTTATACGGCATTTGCACTGGTAATTCTGCAATTTCAGAATGAAACCCGCCATAACAGCAGCAGACGCTCTGCAGTATGGAGCAGGGCAAGTTTTGGCGTGCTTTCTTCGCTAAGGAACTATTCAGGAGGGAATTGACGGTCAGTGGAAGCACGACCTCTACGAGGAGTCTCTCTGCCCTGTTACGGATTTCAAGACGTTTCCGCGTGGGGCGCGGACCTTTAAGGCTGCGAATAACGTCAAGTTCGCCTTGAAGAAAAGGGTATGCGTGCTCTAAAAATATGCTTAATGAACGCAGGCTGCCCCTGTTGAGGAAGAGGTCCGCCTTCACATTTCGAACCTACCCGGAGATTTGGTTGAGCAGGACATTGTGGTAAGTCTTTCCATTAACTCGTCATATGG
The DNA here is from genome assembly GCA_022343465.1 of Oscheius sp. G VE-2021. Taxonomy (NCBI): domain Eukaryota; kingdom Metazoa; phylum Nematoda; class Chromadorea; order Rhabditida; family Rhabditidae; genus Oscheius; species Oscheius sp. G VE-2021. The sequence goes on from JAJQXH010000058.1 coordinate 832,214, forward strand.
TTGTTTTAGGACATGTTCAAGGAGTTCAATAGCATCAACAATGTGATGCATTTCGACAGCGCGGGTGCCTTCCTGGGCGAGGCCGATGTTTACTTCGATACGAACAGCGATGCTGTGGCCGCCTTGAAACACTTCAACAAGTGCGAAATCGACGGTGCGATTGTTGATTATTCAGTTACAAGTAGTTTCAGGTGCCCCTCTCACTCTGCTGCTGGTCAACAATGCTGGCGAAGTTCAGGAGCCTAAGGTTACCTCTATTGCTGATCGGCTGAGCTTCGTTCCCAAAAAGAACGTGGTTCCCCATAGGAAGTTCCCGAGGGACGGTCCGGTCAGGACCGTTTTCAAGCAGAACTACGGGGTAAGACCCTTTTTGTTCTTCGGAGATATCGCTTTTTGCTACCTAAATATTTAAAAATAATTTTCAGGCCCCTCAGAAGCAGTTCTTCCATCGTAAGAATGTGGATAACAGCCGCGAAAAGCCTTACAATGACACCAGTTTCTTGGACCGACTGGCCGACGATGAAGAATTCCAGAGGTACAATTAAATTGGTCAGGATTAATTATTTTATTACAGGGAGGAGAAGATAAAGCGCGAAAAGCAGGAGTTGGACCGTCAGATTGAGGACTACATGGGTCAGAGGCCGAAGAGGACTTCTGCTAGAATTCAGATGGATACCAACTGATCCACGGATAGTTTATTTCTACACATATATCGTTGGTTATTAGTTTTCGCGCGTTGTTGTCTGTTCTTTCTTCTATAAAGGCCTGATTTAAATCCAAATCTTGATTGATAGCGCCAGGAGAGAAACGTGGGGCAGGAAAGCATACGCAGAGTTGCGGAACTTTTTGGCCAGAGCTGTATCGATGAGTTGGGCGTGGAGGTTGGAGTCCATCGAGGGTATGACGTCGAAGGATACCTGAAATGGGATTATACATTCGTTGTGATTATACAGCTAGCTCCGCCAAATTTCAACCCCGTACCTGAATGTTCTCTGTCTCATTTCCCGTCTTAGCTGTTCCATTGCAGGCGTAGACACCGGAGTGAAAAGTTTCGTTGAAACTGGGAATTAGGATATCTGAGAATAACTCGGCAGGGAAGGTGTTGCTCTGAAAAGTCCTAACTTTGGCCCTTTGTCTCCCCTGCCGTCTTGAAGAGCGAAGTTGGATTCCCATCCTTTGAACATTTGATTCCTGTCACATTTACGTCGAATATCTTTAGGAAGTAGGCGTTGTTCTCCTGTGCATTCAGAGTGTCCCCATCGATCAGATCTACATTCCACGCAGGAGGGTCTTAGCACGAAGGATACAGTAGAAGTTGGAAGGGCGAACCTGTGATTGGTTTGGGAGTGGAAGCTTCTGAGGAATTGGAGATATTTGAGGAAACCGTCAGTTGCGTGGAGAAACAGAGGAAATCCTCGTAGGCATAGGCATGCAAACAACACTCGTAGAAACCGGAATCAGAAGTTTGCGGGGATTGGATTCTAAAGCAAAATTCAATTTCTCTCTCTCTCTCTCTCTCTCTCTCTCTCTCTGCCTAATTTACCCTATGTGCCTCAACATAAAACCTTCTCTAAGTATATGCTAATCCCAACGACGTGCGTCACGTAACCTGCGTCTCTCTCTCTTTCCCCACTATCTCTATCTCTCCCCTAATTAGCCTATAGCATTTCCCCTTAAAACCTCCCCTGCGGTCCTTCCCTCATTCATCGCAATGGCCCAGTCGATCCCTCCCGGACATACTTCTCACGGGCCGAGCACTTTTTTGGAGCTAACTTTCTTCAAACTCAATATTTTTTATTCTGAAAGCGGAATATGAAAGCGAATAGAATTTCGCGTGTTTTGAAACGTTTTCACTTAAATTTTTCAGGAGAGCAAAAAGCCCGTGTCGGCCCGGCCCGTACGGGCTTTTTGTTATCCTGAAAAATATTAGTAAGAGATTTCTGATTTTAAGGTTTCAAAACACGCGAAATTGTATTCTCTTTCATATTCCGTTTTCAGAATAAAAAAAATATTGAGTTTGAAGAAAGTCAGCTCCAAAAAAGTGCTCGGTCGGCCCGGTTTCGGCCCGTGAGAAGTATGCTCCCGGAGATATCGCCAGCCCGGCACGAAGATCGAGCACGAAGATCGTCGGCCCATCGCATCGGTTGGGCCATCACCAACATGAAACCAGGTACGCTTTCTCTCTCTCTCTCTCTCTCTCTCTCTCTCTCACTAACCTCTCCTAACCAAGTTCGTCTTGGTAGATAAGAAAAGTTCTCTTTGAGTTCTCGAAGTATTTTTTGACAAAAGTCAACTTGAACCGTCTCCAACTGCTTTTCTGGTATTCGCAGAAGAGCAGGGAGAACAAAGACAAGAAAGACGGAGAGAAGACAAACAAGGAAGAAGGAAAGAACAAAATGGTAGAAAGGAGGGGTAAGGAGGATGGAGACGAGAGAAAAAGATGTAGAAGCAAAATGGATTACAAGAAGGACGATGAGGAGAGCAAGCTGGAAGAAAACAATAAGGAATACATTTTGCTCTGCCTCTGCCGAGAGACTAGGCCGGTCACGAGGATAACCCTCAGCTCATCTTGTTGGTACACCTCTTGGGCGCTCCTGGACTCACATTCGGTTACCCCACTCTCCTTTTCACCCCCTTACACTGTCCACCTCCCCCTCAACCCCCGCCCCCTTTCAGCTTTTCACCCAGAACTGTGACCGCCGAAGACTCGGAGTGGACCCCGGCTGCGGAGTCCTGGACCCCAAGGAGGCCATCCTGATGGCCGTCTCCTGCGACGCCTTCGCCTTCGGTCAGGAGGACACCAACAACGACCGCATCACCGTCGAGTGGACTGCATTTTGTAGATATTTGTGTTGTGGTCGTTGTTGTAATGATAAAGTTACTGATGTTATTTCTCCTCATCGGTTGATCCCAGGAAACTGAAATCAGACCCAGACCTCCCATGTCGCCCAGGAAGCGTGCCAACTCGGAAACTAGGACCCTTGCATACAGAAGTCGCTCATCGAGAAAGAAGCGTCACTCCGAGGGACCGAGGAAGAACCGAACCGAGTCAAGAACCGAGGAAGAGGAGGAATAGAGGAAGAGTTGATCCGAACTTCGAGTACCCGAACGCTATATGGAGCCGGTAAGTGACCTCATAGAGACATCGAATTCCGTACGAAAGCAGAAACAAAGTTACAAAAGAAAGACGAACAAGAACTATCATTCGCTTCATCCTCCGAGGTTGTTCATTTCACATTAATTAAGTTTTGGTCACACTGATGTCTATCCGCGTTTTATAGCTTATGGTCGCGATCACGAGCCGGTCAGAGATGGCCTATAGCGGATGCTCTTGTGCACGTCTCTGAGCGCTCTCGAGCTCACTATGCGGCCGTCCCCTCTTCATCTTCACCCCTTTTTCCTCCTGCGCTCCCCTTCTACCCCCAATCGACCCCGTACGGTATTCGCCAAAACCCCGACGGCACCGCCAAGCAGTTCCGCCGCAAGTGGTTCCAGGGAGACGGCATGGTCCGCAGGAAGAACCTCCCCATCGAGTACAACCCCTAGGGGACAATAAAGCTTCGTCTGTCATTATTTTCGCTGTTTTTTGATTAACTGAGTATATTTGGTGATTTATTCCTGGCGAGTTCGCTGTTCCATTTGAAGCTTCCGTTCCAGTATTGGTTATAAATTAGGCTGTTTCCCTACCTAAGCGTCTGGTTGTCGTTGATGAATGTCATGCGGCTGACGTCGAAGACCTCGCTTTGGTTCAAGCGCCAGATCTAAATGTGGGACTCAATAAGATAGAGAGAAAGGTACTTGCTTTGATCCAATAGGGAAAAGAGGAATTGGCCATGAAAGCAGGGGCGGCACACGGAATGTCCAGTTCGCCATCGGATTCTAAACAAATAATTCACTTGTAGAAACAAGTTTAAAAAGTCTGCAGTTAATTTCGTTTTAATAAAAGTGTAACTACTACACTCAGGTAACTTTCCATGATTTTCAGATGTTCCTCGTACTCACCGGCTTGTATTGGTGACATGGTGACGGTGGCCTTGATCTCCCCATTCAGCGCAAAGGCGACGGAAGCAGCTCCGAAGAGCAAGAGAAGGCAGTTCATGTCGGTCGTCCCTCTTCCGGCGGCTGCTCTTTTATATCAGATGGATTGTAGTTATGGATTCCGTGAGACACGCGAGGATTTCGGATTGTAGCGAATGAAAACAGAATAGTAATCCCGGGGGACGGCGGATATACTGCCATTTCAGAGGAAAGTTCCCGGATTACCGCCTCTCACTCCTGACGATCGATCTCAGCTGCTTTAGGTATATCGGAGTTATGGAATTAGCCATGGATAGCGAGGGATTATTGAATCATTGTATTGTTAAAACACGTTCAGTTGTAACAACAGCGCTGGGAAATGTGACATACATGAGGCCACTTTTGAACTCATCTCATCTGCTATTTAAGGTTAAAACCTTAAAACTGGGGACGTAGAAACTATAGTGCGCGCGTTTTTATGACATACAGAAATGTTAAACAAGCCAAAATGAGGGCAGTTTTGTGACTGGTAAGTCAAAACCACCCAGAAGAATTGTTCTACACAAAATTTCTGACGACGCATTTCAAATGCATTTACCTTTTGAATCTTTAGTCTTGGGGTCAGTCTTGGGGCATATACAGTCAGGCAGCCACCATTAAAAACAGCACATGGTTTCCGGATCAATTTGATTTCTTCTCTTGAGTCGCAGAATACAGATTTAGAATAGCTGAATTCCTAGAATGCTTTTCCTACTGATTTGCCATTAGACACTTCCGATCAGGGATCCTTCGTTATTCTAATCTCTTCTCTTCATTTCCTCCCTTTGGTTGATTGAAGGAGGTCCTCCATGCTCATTCCCCTGTTCCTCCTCCTATTTATTCTCCCAACACAATCATCCGAAGTCGCAAAATGTTCCGAAGGCCTTGTTTTTAAGGAAAGCGGTTTAATCCTCAAGAATATAACCAGGGTACAAATACTTCCACTTTCTTCACGAACGGGGCGTTACAGCCAATTGTTCCAACCTTCGACGCCTGTCTTTTTTCCATCAAATTCCACTTGAAAAACGTAGTAACTTGCCATTTTCCGCGATTTTCGCTGGAGATGAAAGTGGAATTTGGGGGAAACAGAGGTCCTCTTGGATTTCTTTCTAGACATATGATTCCGAAAAAGAAATTCAAAGTTAGTTTTGTTCCTGTTCATGATTTAAATTGCCTTTCAGACATTTCCGGAATGCAGTTTTTCCTTTGGATGGAACGATTACCTGGAATGCAGATGTTTCAAGGACGAATGCAACACACAGACTGAGAAGCTGAGGGTGAGACATGAAAAGAGGGAATTTTATTGAAATTCAGCCGATAATTGACCAGTTTTACAAGGATTTGAACAATTATACGTCAGTTTTTAGTCTTTTTAGGTCTCACTACCTGAATTCTCCATTGAAATCCGTCATTAACTATTTCGTTTTCAGGACAGAGTACAAAATGCTGAAATGTATCGAGCGTGTGCTAATAAAGCACTCCTTGATTCCAGGTACCGTGATTGAATGAAGGGAACTTTCTCTTTCAGAGACGATTATTCCCCGTCCATCCACCTCAGCTGAAGAATCCTTCTCTTTTCAAGAAATTACCAAAGGAACAAGGTTTTTCATCTTAGTCGAATTCATTAAATTCTTCTTTTCAGCCCGTGGCTTCTTGGAAGCCTTGTCGCCTCTTTCCTCCTTTTCCTTCTCATTCTCTCTCTTATCGTCCGCGTCTTTTGCAGAAAATTCTGCAAATTCCCGGAAGAAGGTAAAATCAGCCTACGGAAGAACTATTTCAATTCAGAGGGATGGCATATTTTCGATCCTGAAGAAGAGTTTGACGAAATGGGCAACTGAAGAAGTGTAAGCGCATGTCAGAGGTTTTCAATAAAACTATCAATTCCTGAAAAAATCCCATTTTGCAGTGTTGATGAAAATAATCATTTTGCGCCTTTCCTTTAATTCCTTGTGTTTATTCGTTGTGTTTATTCCATCTGTCATTAAGTTTCCTACGTGCTGATTACCATTTTCCCACAGATCCATTCAGCCGCGTCGGCGCATTTCACCCAATCCACTCATTCCGTCTAAATGTGTTCCGTCGGTCTCCTCCTGATTACGGTAGCTGCTGCCTTGGCCTGTCTTCCCACCGTTCCACTAGATGTAGTTCTGGATCTTGTTGTAATTAAATGCAAATCCTAGACTGTCTCTCTTCCTGCCATCCAATATCCACCTTCTCCTGTCAGAAGTCAGATACCCTCTTCTACTAGTGGCTCAAAGCCATTTGAAACAATACATATGCCTTCTGCTGTAGTTAACAAGAAGGAATCTATAAATGGAATAATTCCGAAAACTACGATGAAAGGATCTGTCATTTCAAAGGTCAAAGGCACTGGAATTGAAAAAGTCAAAGGTACACAGCCGTAGTTCAAATGTTACAATGTTTAGTTAAATCTCCATGCCCTGTCGGTTGGAAGAAACTGACTCCGCCGATCTCTGACAAATGCTACAAGGTATTTCAGAGGCCACTCATAACAAGCCGTTCTGTTTAGAAGGAGAACGGTAGTTTTGATTTCAATGGAGCCAAACGGTTCTGTGCCTCTCAGGGTGGGATTCTACCTTCCATTCTGACCAAAGAAGAACATAATTTCATCCAAAGTTAGTTTAAGAAAAAATACTTTTCAAAGATCATTTTCAGGCCTTGGACAGACAGGAGTTACAAGCTACTTGGATGACCTTCCATTCATTGGTCTTATGAGAGATGACGTCATCGGAGGACTGAAATGGTTGAATTCAGATGGAGAAGGATACTTTAAGTTTCATGAAGATAATGAGCCAAAGAGTGAGGAAGGCAGTTGCTTTATGGTAAGTAGGAAATGCACAGCTTCTTATAACATTGTAATTATTAAAAAGTTATTTTCAGATGGCAGTAGATCAAACTATAGCGAACGGAGGTCTCCTCCACGGAGGTCAACTGGGTCACTACGAAGCCGTCGACTGTTTCCAAGAGACAAAGACCGTAATTTGTGAAATAGACCTTTAAAGAATAACTTTAATAAACGCAAGTATCATTCGATTGTTGACTTCTTGGTGACGCTTCAAGCCGTCAACTGTTTCTGGAACCAGCCTTCGTCGATTACCTGAAGACAAAGTATTACATGTTTCAATCGATCCCACGGGGTCGGTTCCAGGCGGCGAAAGAGGAGCAGGGCCATAGGGGGAATTGGCTGCGTCGGATGGCATGACTGAAATGATCTTGGGTTGTTTCGGTGGAATCACTGACACATCATGCGAGACTCCCTGAATTCCTCGTGGATCTTGTCAATTTCCACCTGGGTCAGTCTTCTGAAAATGAACATTGACCTTCAAAAGCAGTTTCCCACTTGTAGTAAAAGCGAAGCACGGCAAGAAGGAAGCAGGAGAAGAACATGGCCAGGATGAGGATGGCAAGCCACACGGTAATCACAGCCTCTACGTCACGGTTCTCAAAGTCTGAATGAAAACTTTCATAAAAGGAATAAAAGGAACTAACAAAGAGGATGATTCTCAATGTAGTGGTCGACCTGTGGCAGCAGAGGCACCGTGGCTGTCGACAGTTCCACCTCAAACACTATGCCCGGGGTGGTGGGAGTGGTCGGCTGGGTTACGTTCGTAATTGCAGCCGTCGTTGCACTGAAAATAGGAAATGGAGAGATTTGGAAGGAAAGACTCACTTGGAGACGACCGTTACATTAGACGACATGACTGAAAATAGGCCTTTGAATAAAATGAAATAAGCAAAAGATTCCAATTATTCTCATTAGAAATGTCTCGTTCGCTATACGTCCTATCTATTGTGACTTCTCCAACCATCTCTCATTCTTTCTTCATATCTTGAACTTTTCCATATTTCCAGTAAACATTATAGTCTTAGCCAAAGCCAGTTCCCTCGAAAAATGGCCTTAGCACTATTTCGTGAGAATATTATGTTGTTGTAAGGGGAATTTCGAATAACAACATCAGAATATTTTCACCGATTTCCAAAACTCGCCGAACTAGGCTTGGCTGTGAGTATATTTATTTATTTCTCTTCAAGAATACAAAACAGCCACAATTTTCTTCTTCATTTCCCCCGTATTTTCCCCTTTGGCAGCCGCTTCCCGCAGTGCAGAGGCCACGAACATTCCTATAAATAATGCATGCGTGTCCTCTGAAGAAACTAACCAAAGTTGTCGTAAACGTCTGAAGAGCGAGAGTTTCCATTGCCGTCGATGGGTGAGTCTGCCTTTCTCTTTCGAAGCACTCGCTTTTCGTCTGAAATGTCTTGTAACTTTTCTCCAAGTAATGAATACCAGAAGTCTCGTTGACCCGTTCTTCTTCCAAAGTGTAATCCTCTTCCGGGTGTTCTTCCTTTACTGTCACATCAAACTCCGTACTCGCAAGTATTCTTAGAAGAGCTGCATCGGTGGCTTCTGGAAGAATTTCAGAAGAAGAATGGGACGTCGAGGAGTCTCTACAAAGTACTATAAACTATAGAGATTAAGACGGAGGCTGAAAGGGAGACGATGAACGTACGATGCTCCACAGGAGAAGGAAAGGAACTGCATCTCCTCGAAATGAGGCCATTTGGCGTTTGCCAATCCATTGGGAATTCTGCATCTCTTCCGGAAGTAGTCCTTCAGGTTCCGCCATTTTTCCTTTACGACTGGAGCTGAACATGACTTTATTGTTTATTTTGTATAACTCTGCCTTTCGAACCCACCCGTTGCGGGATATCCTTGTGTTTGTAGGTCCCTAGCCACAATTTCCCATGCTTTGTCCACTTCTTCTTTGTTTTTGTAATTAAAATCATTTACATTCCAAATTACAGGATTGTTTCGAACGCTGGCTATCAAAGAAGAACTGTACACGGACATTTCTGAAAGAGAAATTTTAAAAACGTATCATAAACATTTGTTCCTTTAATAAAGACAGGGAATTGAACGAAAGCAAGGTTGAAGCGCTGAAGGCTGATACGGTGTGTTGCCAGAAGGGACAGTCGTGGCCGTGCGTCGATCGATTGGGCAGCGGACGGCAGACACGTGCGGCCGACGCAATTAGGACCACCCACACCCCCGTGTTCCCGCCGTGTTGATTAGCTTCGGTTGAATATCGTCTAGTTGTGATTTATTCCTCGTTGTTAGCAAGTCCTTAGGCTTACGATTAGAGTAGGATCAGCTGTTTAACACTAGATGATTACTATTAAATACACAGGAGTAGAATGATTGGGTTCTTTAATAGCGATGACACGTGGAAAGGGCACGGGGTCAATTCTTGTCTGCGCCATTTAAGCGCCTAATTCATTCGAACAATTAAGTCGATACATGCCATTTATTAATCACAAATTTCTTCTATTTTGAGAAATCTGGGTGGAGGTGGGTGGTCGTAGCGTGGAGGCCATCCGAAGGTAGGACGCATCGGAGTATTGAGGCGATGGATTGGAATGAAGAATGGCTGGGACTACGTAAAGATGTATAAAAAGAAGAAGAACTCACATGGGAGGAGTGGGTTGAGTAGGGAGGGGGGCGGTCACTCTTCGAGGAGGAAGAGGAGGAACTTCGTTCAGTGGGAGGAATGCAGTAGTAGACACTGTTCTTCTCGGTAGAAGACTCGGCGTACTGAAACAGTGGGTCAGTCAAAAAAGGAAGAGACATACCTGAATGCTGTTTTGCGAGGTCCGGTTGCCAATGAAGACGGGGGCTTCGATTTCAAACAGACCGTGGCAGGTAGCCACCACCTCGTATCTGACCTGAACACTGGCCTTAGATCAATAAGATTGACAAGTGAGAACCTGGATTGGGTGTCCTTTGACATGTAGCGAAGGGTAGCAGTCGTTGGGAATCTGGAGAGAATGATGAATGGGGAAAGACAGTGTTGGAGCCACAGATCCACAGATCAGACGGCAGATGAGGCGAGTGCTGAGGAAAAGAATGAGGAAACAAAGGGAACCTACTCTTCTCTCTTGGATTCCCCGCAAGAGTACAGAATCTTCTGGCGGAGCTCCAAACTAAAGTGTTTCATTGCCCTTGTCGCATGCTGGTTGTCCACCGTCCCTGTCACCAAAATGTGCTCTCCTGGAAATATTTGACGGTTCAATGCTAATGCAGTGTTTCATTTTCTGTTTTCATGTCTTACGTATTTCTTCGCCATAGCTTTCCTTTTGCTAATCCTCTTAAAACAAGAAGGCGCCTCGAGATATTGAGACCGGTTCGTTGTGATGATGGCACCCACCGCCGACCCCTATTATCATCAGACCCCCGGTTATCAAACCGGCTGCCACCCAACCGCTGTTTCTGTGAGAAACTGACCGACGCTGAAGGATGATCTGTCCAACTCGAATGAGACCTTGGCGTCGAGACGGTTAAAACAAAACATCTGGAAATGATAGTAAGCACTGGTTGAAAGAGAGAACACCTTCTTCTTGACGTGTCTGTCAATTGCCAAAGGAACTGGAAGGTCATGCAGTTCCCTCACGGAGCCAAGGACATCCACGATTTGTTCAGCCTCCAGGTCAGCCTCGTCTGTGTGGGGGAAGCGACGTAGCCGAAGCTAAATGCGCACATGATCATCCAACAGAAGTAACCCAGCCGATTCCATCTTTCCATTTCAACTGAATGTGTATCGTTCTTTTTTTCTTTTGAGGCTGATTGTGGGGAGCACTCTGACGTTAAATGACCCCCGCGCCCACAATCTCACGGCCATCTGGGCGGCTTTCAGTTTTCAAAACGTTGGCCTCGGCGGAACAGAGAAAACAGGTTGATTTCCAGGTCCAAAACCCTCTTTTCCGTGTGCTTCCGTCTGTTTCTAAAATTTAATCCGTGTATTCTCCATATCGCCAGAATCTGTTGTGCCAGTGATGCGCATCGAAAGTCCCAGTGAACCGCGAAAACGCGTGTCAGGGAGTGTCTTCTCGCAGCAGTGGCGGTCACTCCCAAGGCCGCTCTGACCTCTGCCCTTTTTGCAGCCATTTCTCTCTCTTTTCATCAAGGTTGACTTTTTGACCAAGGTGAAAGGACAATGCGCTTTCTAATTGAAGAGCCGCAATAAAGAAACTCAAGAACGCTGTGATAACTCGGGGCGTATTTCCAGCTAGTAGATCAACAAAACTTGGTCAAACATATTTGATTTCAGAAGAGATTTCTCACCTTGACCATGGCTCTGTAGGCAATGGCTCCACTTCGAGCCGTAAATGTCCCCGGGAGGTCTGGCGGTACTTTGACGACCAAAGGGAGGCGAAAGGAACCGGCTGGCAGGATGAGTACTCCCTGAATGCAGTTGAATTGAGGTGGTGACAAAAGATGCCTTGGTGGATGGAATGAGGAGGGGCTGAATGGGAACATGGAGACGTTCCACGCACAACATGTGGAGGGCATCCTGGCCTCCGAAGGCGGCACGACAACGACCCTGAAGAGTTTGGTTAATTGGAAAATTATGTAGAGCAGGCCTGGATAATCTACATAAAAAAGTAGTAGAGAGGACATATTAAATGGCTCACCTCAAAAACGGCTGCGCTGCTGACGACTTCGACGGCATGGGGAACACGCAGGTGAATTTCGAGAACCTCTGGCTGAAAGCATTGCTTGTCAGATTGTACTTATTTGAATCATATGTTTAGATTAGAGTCTCCCTTTGCTTTCCCTTGCAATATGCCATTCAATTTTCACTTGCCGTGTTGTTCTTCTGATTCAACGGCCTTTTTCCACGTGCCATTCGTCAGACGAAAGTTTCTCGACGGAAACAGGAAACTGACTCAAAAAGATGTCGCCATCGATTCCGAAGAAGCGAGGTGTAAAAACGGGTTCAACACAAACGGCAGATGGCCGCTGGAAAAGGTCGTCTTGGGCAACGAATGAGCCACATCTACAGCCTCAGTTATTCTTTCCCCCGATTTTTGCTTTATATAGAAATGACAAAAGATTCACCCTGCCAGGTCGTAGTGGGCGTCCAGGAGCTACGATGCGTAGAGCTCGTTTCTTTGCCATGAGTACCTGGTTGAAAAAGTTTACTGACGGGAACCAATGTTTAGTAGGGTGACCAGATGAAACGAGCTATAGCTTTTGCCAAACTGGAATCATGCCAAAAATGACCCTTTGTGTAGCACGCAATGCGAAAGACAATGTTGAATGAGGAGATTTCGATATTCCATTTTGGCAATAACTTTATATCGTAAAAGGTGGACACTGACCTCTAATTTACAGATAAAATGCACCGACATCTACTATAAGGGACCGTTTCAAAATCTGCTGATAAGTCTTGACTTTCGAGACGAGAGATTGTTTTCTGAGCGCACAACTACAATCCACTTATCTCATACACAGACTCAGGCATCTTCAGTTTCAACAGTTTAAACCTCAAGCGGCCAAATGAAACGAGCTATTACGCGAGAGAAAACGGCCACAGAAAACTGCAATTCACCAAAAACAAGACCCTCAACAGATTTGGAAAGCAGCCCTTACCCTTATGGTATTGCTCATTTCATTTGACCAATCTGATGAAAATTGGCTGTCTTGTGAGTTCAAAAAGAAATATAAAAGACCAAGGTTGGATATCAAACAACCTGTGGGGGCTAGCTTACAAAAAGGAATGCTGTCCCAAACGGAGACAAAGTCGGATGATTATTATGAAAAATTAAAGAGAGAGAGAGAGAGAGAGAGAGAGAGAGAGAGAGAGATTGCATTAGTGAAGAGTTGGAAACAAAGTTTTCACAAGAAAACAGTATCCTACCGATTCTTATCGGAACATCAAAGACATTGGTATCATTGGAACTATCGGTTCAAGAGAGTCAGAAACAAATGTTAGATACCTTGTGCCAATAAGTAAAGGTACGTTCAAAAGGCCTAAAGGTGAAATAAAGGCTAATTGTGAAAGTGGCAGGTGGTTGTGGGGGGAAGCCGGGTGTCAGCTGTGATAGCCGTCGTGGTCATTTTTCGGCCCAGTTAGGAGGGGGCGTGGCTGGAACGGGATCGAAACGACCACCGATGACCGCGAAACACTGGCATCACTTTATTCACACAATCGGAAATTGCCTATTTTATCTTCGTTCCCTCCGCTTATTCCTTGTTCTTCTGCGTGTCCTTCACAAGCTGAAATCGCTGTTTAATTCAGAAGAACGAGTGGCCTACACTGTGGTTGGACTTAAAGTCCAAGTCCCACATGTTGTGCATGAGTTCGATGGATCGCTTCGACCGAATGTTGGGTCCAATGGCCGTGTCGTCCGTATTCTCCATCTTCATGTCGGCGTCGTCGCTCGTTCCAATCGAGGATTTACTCGCTTTGGTTGACAACTGGGTCTTCGAAGGCCTCGGCTTCTTCAGAGTTTCGCAGCTGCCTACCGCCTGGAGAGAGGGCTTCACAGTCAATTCCCGTTGACGACGCTCCGAATTGAACTTGGCCACCGCCTTATGAAAAATATTTAGAAGACCTTTCTGTGGCCCACCATCATCATGGACTTCCTCTTCTCTTTGCTAGAGTCCTGTTTGCCCCCCTTCCTTGTTTCTACCGTCTTTCTCTTCTTTACATTTGTCGTCTAAATTTCCTTCCTGCGTTTATCTCAAATCAAGGTTACCTCTGCTCCTACTGGGCGTCGTTGGAGGAGTCGCTGTGACTGTTGGTGTCCTCGAAATGGTCGCTTGACCTGATCTCTGGGTGGGACTCTTGGCTTGGCTAGGGGGCGATTGGGCTTCTTCTTTCTTCGAGTTGTCCTTGGAACAAGAAGAAATGGCAGCGACTGAGATAAGTCCAACGATCAGGAGGTGGATGTGGGGAAGGGCTGCCCGCAGCCAGCTGCAAATTCTTAAATCAACAAGGAACAGTTTTATTGAACCACAGGTACTTCGCGGTGGGACCCTGTATGAGAGACAAGCGCACTGCCGCACACTTCTGGGGGCGTAGTTAGTGGGCTGTCCCTACTACCGTTCGGGACTATTTACAAAAAGAGGATTTTGCATTAATTTCCAGTCCTTTAAGGTGCCGACCACGGCGAGTACAATTTTTAAATGAAAATATGTGTGTATAAGACTTGTTATTAATTTGAATTTAGAAAAAAATGGTTAGCAAACTTCATTTGTTCGATTTTTTCCTGAAGTCAGTTTTAAACGTATAGGGTTCCACCTTGCAAAAAGGTTAGATAGTAGGTTTATCTATTTTTATTGAGAAAATGAGCCGATTTCATAAACTCTCTCAATAGTTAGGTGCGTAACGCGCCCACAATAAAGCGCCTCTCACGAGGGAAGTGCACAGTCTTACGACCTATTCAAAATCAGCCGATTAGGCAGTCTGTGTGACCCCCAGGACTACCCTAAGACAAATTTTCAGCTGCCACGGACCTCCCATTTTCGAGATAATTAGCATTTTTTGATTTGCATGGGATTTATCACCGAACCCGCGGCAAATGAGAACAGTGCCAGTTTGGCGAAGTGGTCCAAGGCGCACCACCAAGCGAATGGCATTTTTTTTATTGTGGTTCGAATCCTTTTTACAATTTTAATGTAATTGGCATTAAAGGGGAATTTATATTTTCAGTTCATCATATCAATATTATAAACCCTTGCCCTGTGTAGCATTTACAAGCAATCAAATAGCAATGCAAAAAGAAACTTTAAAAACAAAAACTTTTTGTAAAAAAAACAATGCATTTTACAAGCAAAATAAAAAGGCAGTAAAAAGGATTCGAACCACAATCAAAACAAATGCCATTCGCTCGCCTTGGACCACTTCGCCAAACTGGCACTGTTCTCATTTGCCGCGGGTTCGGTGATAAATTCCATGCAAATCAGAAAATGCTAATTATCTCGAAAATGGGAGGTCCGTGGCAGCTGAAAATTTGTCTTAGGGTAGTCCTGGGGGTCACACAGACTGCCTAATCAGCCGATTTTGAATAGCTCGAGTTAAGACTGTGCACTTCCCTCGTCAGCAGAGATGTTGGTAACAGTCTAGCAGGCAACTACATGGAAAAATAAATGTGGGGGTCAATTAGAATATTTCACCATGGGTAACCTAGAGCGAAATTTTGTTATGCATTTAGGTAAAGGGGACGTTATGTGCGACTGTTTCTGAATGCTCTTGACCACCCACCCTTCAGTTTTGTAAAAAAAAAAGAATATGTGGTCTCATGTTTTACTGACAGTATAAGATTCTTGATGAAACTTTATAGAAAAATGCCAGACAAGGCTCACGTAGGTTGACAGTGCTTTACGCATGCATTTCTTAATTTTCCATGTGGTTGTTTGCTAGACTATTACCGAGATGTTACTTCTCCCTCCCGAAAGGTTACACCTTTAAATGACTCAGACCTTACCTGTATGGAATTACAAAGAGCTAAATTCACAGAGAAACACATTGTGTGATTAGCAGGGGTTCTTTCTCACCTTCTGTCCCAGGGTTACCTTCGAAGGTATACCGGCCAAAAAAATCACTCACAGTAGAAAATATACCATCGAACGACCGCACAGTTGAGGGAGAATTGGGTAATAGGCGACTCGATTTGGGGAATTTTACGTTGGCCGCGTGGCCGGGTTTGTTATCATTGCGTTGACCTGACTACCTTACTGTGTGACCTGACTACCTTACTGTGTGAGTGAAAAACATAGGAAATGCGTGATTGCGTTTTAATTTCATTATATCACAAAAAGAACAATTCAAATAATACATTCCAGATCCACATGTGTCCGAAAGTTGTTTTCGATTTGTTTCCGGCCACTGTCTGCTTGCACTGATGGTTAGCTGCACTTGATATCATGTTTTGGAGAATTGGGCTCTTGTTTTGGCCGTCTTAAACACTGTTTTATGATGATCTGACTGCAATCCTGAGCAAACAGTACGTCCAACCGACCTCATAAGAAGTCGTCTCTCGTCCTGCCCTCCTCCCCCGCCTCTACTTTCCATTCCACTCTCCTATCTGGAGTACTTCATAGTTCCATGTCTTCCCTCTTTCTTCTTTTTCTGACGTCAATTCAGCCAGGTAATTTTAAAAAGTGAATGCTTGCATGGTTTCAGTCTCATGTACATATCATTTCTCTGTTCGTGGTTATGTGACTCCAGGCCTTTATGAAGAATCAAAGAATGTCCCAATTAAGGAAATAGAAAAAATGTTGCATAATGAAGTAAGATTTTAAAGTAAAATGGAAAGGGCACTTTCAGATTGAAAGGGCAGCTTCTGGAATTGGAATAAAATTGGAGAAAGTAGGGTGAGTCCCCCAAAAACTGTCTCCAGAGACAGAAACATTCCAGTTCTTCTCGATTCCCTGGTTAAACCGA
This sequence comes from Oscheius sp. G VE-2021, assembly GCA_022343465.1. NCBI lineage: Eukaryota > Metazoa > Nematoda > Chromadorea > Rhabditida > Rhabditidae > Oscheius > Oscheius sp. G VE-2021. The sequence continues at coordinate 848,521 of JAJQXH010000058.1, forward strand.
ACTTTTTGTTTAGAAAAAGTGCCTTTCCGGGGCAGAACGTCGTGGTGTTCGACGTCATTCTAACGTCCGTTGACCGAGACAAACAAAAAATGATCTCAGCTCTGAGAAAAACAAAAGATGTCCATTTTATCTACTGGAGACAATTAGGCAAGCATTCAAAAATCAACTAAAACTTTGCTCTTTTAAGAAAAAAGAGAAGTGGAAAAGATATTGCCGACAGACACAACTTCCACGGCACACAACCCCAGTTCTTGTGCCAATGGAATGCCCTCTTTGAAAGGAGAATGCAAGTGTCCTCCGTTTGTTTCGGGCACAAACTGTGAAACTATAAGGTAGATTGTTTGACTGCTGCGCAAAGGTTCTTCAGCTGTCAGCGACATGGGGTATTCGATGGGGTTGGATGTCATTGTGCTCCCGGGACTCAGGGAAGATTCTGTGAAACCAGTGAGTCCATATGACCTACATTCGACTAAAAGTGTACTAGTATTTTTTATTCAAAAGGTGCATGCGTTTTGACAAAGGCATGCAGTAGAGTGTCTTTTCCCCTTTTTACAAAGGCATGCAGTAGAGTGCAACGGCCCGAATTTCCCTTTTTTCATGATCTTGTGGTCCTCCAATTGAAGAAAACGTTTCGTCTTCTAGAAGATCTCTAATTCTTCTCATTTTCGCCACTCCTTCGATGAATCGAACGACTCTGCTTCTTTCCCTCCATCTGGATCAAGTGGGAGATTCCTTTACTGATAGACCAGTTACTTAGGCTCTTCAATCAGTGGAGCCAGAATCTATTTCAAACTTTGTTTTATGCTTTGTAGCTAAAGTCGACGGTAATTTCACAAAAGTGGAAATACATAAAGGAAATTCAGACGATGTATATTTGGAATTCGCAAAAGTTGTGGTTACAAAAGGGGAACTTTTGCGATTTCTTCAAACGGAAGCAGATAGCTTCGAATCCCCTTCGATGCCAGTTATGGAAAGTTTGCATTTTGTCCAGAAATTCAGGTATTTCTTTATTTTCTTTCTGAAATTTGTTTTTCAGCTCAGAAATCAACCCATTCTCTTCTATTTTTGTCTTCTCCGATGCCACTGACAGTGCAGATAAACCGAAACCTTCGGAAGTCCGCGATTCTGTGGAAATTCATGCGACAGAGGCGACTTTGTTTTGGAGAAATAGGGCAGGATTTCTCTGCTTTTCCCTGAACATTTGAAATTTCAGCCTGTGTTGTTCTTTATTGAAAACCAGGACCAGCCAATTGACTTTGATTCCAATGGATTCGTTGCTTTGAGGAGAGTGGCCACCTACACTCAGGGAGACCTCGTGCTGATCCAGAGGGACGAAGTGGTCGATGCGAGTTCTACTTCCCTTCCAAATAATGAACTGTTCAGACTGTTCAACAGCTAATTCCGCGTTTGTTTAAACAAGAATTTCTACAAGTCCACAATCTCCTTCATTGCGGGAAACTGACGATTCCTGTGGAAAGAGACGATATTTTGCAAAGAGTATATGTTCTTGTGACCGTTGACATGAGTGGTAATTTGGTGTTTTTGAAATTCAGTACTTTGTTTAGGGTCTTCCAACAAAAACCTCAACATTTCTCTTTACGGGGATCAAGACATAAATGCGGATCACTCAGCAAAGTATTGGAGTGTTGGTTTTTTTCTTAAAGGGGTATGACCAAAGGTTCTGTTTTAAAGAAGGCATTTCACATTTCCTTTGTTTGACTTTAATAGTTTGCAGCTGTTCGCCATCCCTTCCCACGTGTCTTCCGTGTCTCTTCAAGTATCTCCCCCCGCCGTCTGTTCCATCAAGGTCTTCGTCCACTCCTCCTCTTCCCTTCTATGGGCAGTCTCTCACGATCAGGACATCGACGGCGGAAATGTCATCAGCCTGGATGGTTTGTATTTTTAATCCTATCTTTACAATTAATGTCTCATCTAAAGTTTCCGTTGAAATATTTGTTCTTTGTAGAAGTACCAACGTCTCTTATTGTACGTCCACTCGGTCTTCCTGCCATCTCTTCCCTGGCCGTGGAGTATTTGGATTCAGTCTTTCGTTCCTCTCTCCAAACCAATCGAAAGTGTGCAACGCAATGATTGCACTTTCTCATTCGTCTTTAAAATTCTACCATCCTGTGTTCCAGGATCTTTTAGGTTTGCATTTTTTTCGAATTACAGTAAGATTTGTTTCAGTCAACGTTACACCGTAAAGTTAAGGAACGGACAGAAGATCAGACGTGTATACCCAGGATTCTGCGGACATTCAGGTATTTAAATAGAGGATTCGAAACCATTTGTTTTAGAAATTCATCCTGAGGAGCAAGACATTGAAATTACAAACAAAAAACCCAGGGCTGCCGAAAATGGCTCTTGTGCCTCTGAAAACTATGAAACTCTTTCGAATCTCTTCCCAGAAGAATTTGAGCAGGTACGAGCTCTTTTTTCTATAAACAGTTGAATTAGGTAGTTTTTGCTGTTGAAGCAACATCTAGGATGATGGGGGTGCTCAGTCCTCTGGTGGATGTGATTGGGAAAATAGTCGACTCTTTGGGAAAAGATGGATTGTCCCGGGAATTGGCTCTTATTACATTTGACAGTCAAGGTAGCCGGCAATTAAGATGTAGATAAATCGAAGGTTCCAGGCTCTTCAGTCGTCTTTAGCAGCCACGACCAAAAGGGGTTTATCTCGAGGTTGAACAGTGTTTCGAAAGAGAAAAGAGACCTGCCCATCGGAATAGGAGCAGTCCACTCGACTGAGGCAATTTATCAAGTAGACATTTTTATATTCTGAAAATATGATTCTTCCCTAGGCATCACGGCTGTACATGTACTCATCTACAATTATTCACTTGTTCACGGCGTCACAACCAAAGACAACCCAGCGGAACATGGTTCTTCCATTAGACTATCGGGTAAGAATTTGGTCCATCACATTCACACGTACACACAGTTCGTTCTAGGTGAACATTTATAATATTACTGATCGCCACGGGACCACCCAACACGGAGTCATGCGATTGATCGAAAAACAAACTGGAGGTCGGATTGTCAAAATCCCTTCCACTTCAATCACAAAGGTAACCTCAAAGTTTGAAACCGCATTGTTTTTTAGTTTAATAAATTGGTAACTGCGCACAATGTCCAAAGCCAAGTTCTTATGGATTCCGCTACTCAGGTTGCTTTTAAATTACAATTTATTGCAACTATTTTAGTACTGTAACCTGGAAATGTTTTCATTTGAAGTGGAGGAGGCAACCACGAAACTACAATTCACTGTTATGGCTGAGAATCTGACACAGTCTCTTGATATTTGGAACATCACCGATGGGAAAGGCAAGTGAGGAATGTTTACTAAATGGAGATTTTAGGGTCGACTGTTGAACTTCGGACAAAACATATTCACATATCTGAATGCAACACCATGGTCTTTGAAATAGGTAGGTTTTCTGGCGGTCACCATTAATTTAACTGATTTTAAGAGAAGAGCCGAAAGCTTTCTCATGGAACATGGACTCTCTCAATTGACCTTCCTGGACCTTGTTTTGTGAAGGTATTAATTGTTGACAGCCGTCAATGCGCAATGTTTAGGTCCACGTTGTGTCATCTGTGAAGCTCTCAGTTGGATTCACCTCTGATCCGAGGAACGACTATGTTTCCAGTCACCCCTTCTCCAGACGAGGTCTTTGCTTTTCGTTTTAAAATAAAAAATGAATAGGCCAAGGATCCAGGACAATCGCTGCCTTTGGTGGAGAGGACATCCGTGGAATAGAGAGGGTGATTGTGCAGCCGACCAACCACCTCTCCCCGTTTCTCGATGACTTTGAAGAGAAGACTGTTTTGGAGAACATAACCTCCCTCGATAACTGTGTTTATCCTCTCCAAACGGAATCATTCTGGGTTAATACTACGGTTACCTGAACAACACATTTTTCAGATGCCGCTTCACGACGTAGTCAAAATGGATGTCCTTGGAAGGGACACCTATGGCCAACTGTTTCAAAGACAATTTGTATTTTTCACACCCAAAGGTAAATTTTGTGATTTAACCACTAAAGTCTTTTTTTAGAAAACAACGTGTGTCGAGAGGGAACTCTTTCCGAAACAGGAGAATGTGTCTGTTCCAATGGCTTCTCTGGAGAATTCTGCGAAAAGAGACAGTGTGTCCACGGAGGAACGCAGACCCATGGGGTTTGTATGTGTCAGAGTGGCTACTACGGAAGGTTCTGTGAGAAGGGTTAGTTTTATTCCATAAAAGCGAAAAAGTCTTTCAGTTGTGAACTCTCAGTCGGTTGTTCCCTATGGAACAACTCGTTTATCAAAACCTACAACACGAGACTCCAGTGGTCCGACGGAGTTTTTAGAAACAACGACCAGCTCAGCTCATGGTTTGCCTTTGACGGCATTAATTCTTCTTTATTTGTATGCTTGATAACTATAGCTGCTTCTAAGATCTCTTGCATCCCAGAAGAGAAAAAAGGAATAAATATGATTTATGGGCGGAAGATACACGTGATTGACCGTTGTTCGTCTACGAGAGATCAGAGGACTAGAAGGCAGTGTCCGTTAAGCCTCCGTCTCGTCCGTCCGTTGGCTGGCGGAGGTGGCGACTGAGCGGCAGCTGGGGTGTTTGTCAAAGAAGGCCGACCGCGACGGCTGCAGGAGGATCGTCGAGATAAGCGTCACAAAGAACGACTCGACCACCGTGAAGAAGTTCTTCCAGACTAAACCGATGGTCTTCATATTCAAAAAGGGAACTGACAGAAGGACGTCTCTATGGCAGGCAGGACTGTTCCGCAGCCAAAGGCACCGTAGCGGGCGAGAAAGTCGAAGACGGGCTGTTGGAGACCGAAGAACATGAAGAAGAAGTCTAGGAGACGGAAGACCACCGTATAACGGTACGACATCAATTCGTCCTGCAAAGAAATAATATTTGTTTTAAAAAAAAGAATGAAATCTGAAAAAGGTAAAACTGACCAGCCTGGAGACGGTGGTTACTAGGATGTGTGTACCGTAAATACCCGCCAGAAGGGATGGAAGGGTTATAAAGTCCAACACTTTCAGTGGTCTGAAGCAGTTACAATACAGGTTTTAGGCATCCTCACATTAATCCCTTGTCTTGATATTCAAAATATATCACCAGGGAAGCCAGAGTGGCAAAGAGACGCACAAGAGGCGCCTGCAATACCATCCACTCGCAGATGCGGATCTTTCGACTGAAAATGGATATCCGTCTGAACTTGAGAAATATTTACCTTTCGAGAGTGACCTTCGGAAGACAGGGAAAGACGCAGCAGAAGGGAGGAGTGGCTACTTCTATGTGCTGCAGTCGCTCGCTCATCTTTGAAACGAGGGAATGGTGGCCTTCGAAGATCTGCATCAGAAGACAGATGATGATCCACAACGCAACCGAGAAGTATCTGCAACATTTGCTTTATCAGCAGATTCAAGTATTTTGATTGAAAATTGTTAAAAACGTACAAAAAGCTGATGAGATGAGACAGAAACCAGACCCTGGGCATATACATTGCTACCAGCGATAGAACAGACACAAACTGAATAATCATATGATAGAATGAAGTAGAAAAGAAGCTACCGGAGCAGTGCTGGCGAGGTAGACGATGAAAAGACGGCGGTCGGATTGGGTAATGTACATGGAGATGTAGAGGATGTGCAACACACCCAGAGATACCGTAACCAGACAGATTACGGTGGCCAGAGAAAGGGCGACCACCAGGGACGGCGGAAGTACTGCAACACTCTATCACAGCAGCCGGTTGAAGGACAAACCCCGAAGGAACTGCTCTGCATGGGGAATCTCCTGCGACGTGGAGGAGCAGTTGAGCAGGGAGTCGGTCAGCAATTTGACCAAGGTGTCCAGAATGGTCATCGTCGGCGCATTTATTCTAAAAAGAGATAAGTTTAAAAGAAATAACATTGTTCAGGGGAAGGGAGAGAAATAGAGTCAGTTAACAGGTCTGGAGCAAAATAGGCTGTTTTCTGCATGTTCCACATCCGGACGTCAAAACAAAAGTGTATAAGAACGCAATTGGGCGAAGAGGAGAGAGAGAGAGAGAGAGAGAGAGAGAGAGAGAGAGAGAATGAGAGAATGAGAGGAAGAGGATCGCTTACCGACCAGTAGACGTGGAAAAGGAAAATGAACAAAGTTTCAATAAATTATAATTGGCTGGCGTATGCTAAACTGTGTACCTAATTTTTCTGTTTAAGATTATTCAAACAACAAGAATTTAAAACGATGGTCATCTACATTGTCCATTTGGGCTTGCATCATTTTCCTGAGTATCGTTCATTCTCATACAGAAACGGAAACCGTTCCATTAGTGGCAACACAGTAGGGTGAAAAATCGGCAAAGGTTTTTTGTTTGAATATAAATTTTGTTTATTTTGGTTGTTTACGGATATTTTCCTTTCTAATCAATTCGCTCCCTGGTTTTTGATGGCAGGTGGCGTGAAAGAGCGTCGGAGATGACAGGTGGAATGCCTGTGGGTGAACAAAAAAAGAGAGGTCCTTCGAAGTATCACATTCTCATTTAAGGGATTTCCCAAGACTCCCATTTCGACTGTCCTTGAATGCACCGATTCGGGACCGAATTCCTCAGCGCGAAAACAGCGACTAACGGTTCCTGCTGTGAGGAGGGCGGATTTGCTAAGCAAAAGTGCCATTTAATTTTTTTTGTTTAAGAAACATTTTGGTAGTGATTTTGCATGTTTTGTGACTTGTACTCTCTTGGAATGCAATTCTATCGTAGAACAAACAAACATAATGAAACTATGTCTTTTGCAGACCTTTCTAAAGCACAAACTTCCCCTTTTGCGTAATAGTTATGATCATTTGGCCTTAGGGCCTTATGGATTACCAAAGACAGGAGATGAGCCGGGTGTTTTGCGAGTGTTGATGAGTTATGCATGAGTTGGCCGCGGAAACAACGGCCGGCGGAATCAATTGCAGAAGAAACGAATTGCAGCAATTAAGGATAGGAAGTAATCAGATGGTCCTTCGCTTCAATGAGGAGAAACGGTAAACAAATAAATATTCCTCTCTTTGCGTTGGAATGACTAGTGAGAGTCAGTGGATTGGTATCGCAAAATGTAAAAAATTTGAACTGAAATGAACCCGTTTCAGTTTTTACTAGTTCCTCGATCCGAGAGCGAGTGAAAGTGCGCCTAAACTGCCGTCCAACGGGAACCGCGTTGGACCGGTTGGACAGGTCAATCGAGCGGAAGAAGCTGCCAACCAACAACGACAAAAACAGGCGAAAATGGCTGTTTTCGCTCTTTTCTTCCAATTTCCTAATGATAAATCCCGTAATCTCTGCGAAAGAAGGTTTTTCAACAGGATCAGCCAAGGGAGGCGGAAAGGGGCAGTTTGGCATACAGAAACCAAAGGATATTAGGGTTAGGTGGGCCGTCAAATGATTATCAAACAACACAATGTGAAAATGAGAGAATAACGCGAAGAAGAGATTTCTGGCAGAATATTTTCAGTGCGACCACACGTGCGCTTTACAACAGAAACGACCCCAGTCACAGTCATTTAACATTTGTCAAAGTAGAGTTTATGGTTGAACTTGGTCTTCCTATTGACCGATTGCGTCTTCTCAATTGCCTGCGTAATGAACAGAACGGGGCAGAGGGGGAATTGTCTGGGAACCTAAGAGAGAAGAAACATCAGAACTCAGCGGCCACTGGAAGGAATTGTGGTTGCCTTGCATGTCAAGGGGTTGTATTATTGAACAAATCTCGAATGTTCCCACCAATGAAATACAACATTTTATCATTTACTGGAGGAAAAATAGTCCATACTTTTGTGTTTTAAAAAGTAATTTCTAGTATTTCTTTCAGAAAATGCCATGAGCGAGAGAGTTGTTCCACAGCAATGTTTATACACAGTCACTTACAATATCGCATAATAAAACGCAATGGCGAAATGCTTTGCTTTTTTTGTTTTGGCTATTGCCTTTATCACAGAAACATCGTTTAGACGTAGAATCATAATGTCGGAAAGAGAGGGCTGGCAGTGGGAGAGAATGGTCAAAGGGCGTCAAAAACGGCACTCGGAAGAATGGCCGACCGGTTACGTCATGCCCGGCGGGTGCATTCAAAGTTCCCGCCGAATGAGAGAGTGAAGAGGGGAGAGAGGGTTAGAGAAAGAGGATCTTTTGCAAGATCTAGCATTAGAATATTCAAAAGTCATGAATTATGCGTATGGATGAATGTTTAAAAGCCACGATATCCACGAAAGTCTGATGTGAGGTCAATTCACGTCAGAGGAACACGAAGAAGAGGGTCGTCAATGCTGGATAAAACATTATTCTTATGTTACAAGCAGGTTGGTTAATTATTAAAATACCTTGATTTATCACTCTTTCTATTCTTTTAGTAGAATCAGATTGGCTTAAGTGGGCTTAACGACGCCAAAGAACCTCCCGTGTCTCCAGGCGACCGCCGTCCACATGTTTTCGCTTATGACGCCACAATCAGAAGGGCAAAGATTTGTATTTTAGAGTCGATTCTCTGATAATCGATTTGTTTTCTGAAGCCACGGAAGAATTGGGGGTAAGAGGGGAATGGATCGCATATGCAGCGTAAACTTCAGAAGCGAGGGTCCAAAAGGAAACTGAACTTCATAAACGAGGGAATGTTCGCATAGATAAAATGCGCAAAACCCGTGGAATGGCCGGAGGCACCTGTCTTTATCTGCCGTGGCATCGAACTTGTCGTCCGGTTCGACGAACAAGAACAAGCAAATATTTTGGCGCTCTGCTTTCACCTTTCAGTCTGAAATTCTTCAGGAGCAAGGCGTTTTGAAAAAGAAGCTTGTTTGTTGGAGAAAGAGAAGCTACACCACAAAACTGAATTGAGATAGTTGTGGCAACAAAAGACTCTTCGTCAGAGACACTGTGATTGAGTCGAACAAGATTGGTTCGTATTCTTTATATGAACTAATTAATCACTTTATATCTTAATTTCTAGTAGACATGTCACGATGAGGAAACGGCACAAAGTTGCTTCCGTTCCCGCAAGGCCATGGCATTGCCTCAAGTGGCAATGACGTTCTTGAAATTCTTGCAGGTTTTTTCTTTGCCAATTGGCATATTAGAATGTATATATAAAACTATGGTTATTGAATAATTGCAATTCTATCAGACACGAAACATTTTGAGCTTGAGATCAAACGATAAACATGAAAGAGTGAGTTCAAAAATGGTCAGTTTGTTTTAAAAGGCCAAATGAAACGTGGTTTCCGGGGGTTGGATGCCCCCTGGATAAATAACCATCCGCCACGTGTCCCAGGTGTTCATTCCGAGGGCGTCAGGGGATCTGAACCAACACAAACAGACTGTAAACCTCAGAGATCTAGATTCAGAAAGTGGGAAAAGACGAGGGCCAGCCGCTATTTAAGAGAGACATTCTGAGAGACTCGAGCGCTATTGATAGAGGGGGTGTCGTAGGAAACTTTTTGTCTCCGATTGAACTCAAATTTTGTGTGGAGACTTCCTATGGTCAAATAAACATATTCTGAGACTTTCAGGTTTAGGTACCCCCTGCACCGGAAGTGACGTCATCTATTATGCATTTTTCATATCTCGGTTCGGACTGCCCCAAACTTTATTTTGTGGGTTTCAATCGACTCCAAATTTTATGGCTAAGGAAACTGTTTTTAATTGCAAAGTTGATTTGTCTACTCTAAAACAGTTATTTGGCATCAGAGTTGAAAAAAAGTTGAAAAAAGGGTTTTTTCGATGTTTTCCTATATGTTTTTGGCAATTGAGCAAACTTTGATTGCAAATACCCAACTAAAGTATCCGAGTTTTCTAACCCCGAAAATATATATAACGTGGAAAAACCTGTAGATTATGAAAATGAAAGAATTGCTCCTTTTTTCGAGTCTAAATTATCAATGGTCGAAAAACCCAATTTTTCAACTTTTCTCAACTTTGAGGCTAAATAACTTTTTTGGAGTAGAAAAATCAACTTTGCACTTAAAAAGAGTTTTTTAGCCATAAAATTTGGAGTCGAGCGAAACCCACAAAATAAATTTTCGTGAAGTCCGAACCGAGATATGAAAAATGCATATTTGATGACGTCACTTCCGGTGCAGGGGGGACCTGGGCCTGAAAGTCTCAGAATATGTTTATGTTGTAGCCGTTAACAATGGTTAAATTAGATAGTTTATTACAAGAAGGATAAATAGAAATAGTAAAACAGAGAGGTAAAAAGGACGGGCGTACTCGGGGAAGAACAGTACAAGACTGACTTGTTGGCAGAGGGCGCTTAGCTGATTAACTATATGCTAAATAGGCACAACAACACAAATAGGATAATCATGGATAATTAGTGACATTAGCATATGAGTAATGTCTACAACACCTCCCCTTTTAAGAAGGTGAGATGGGGGTAGGAGAATGTACAGACACAAGGGGCAACAATCTCCTCAATAGGTCAATCTCTCGATCGGCTTCGGAACACGAGCTGAGCGGCGCAGCTGTGGCTGGATCATAGGTTGTTGAACTGGTGCAGGTGCAGCTGGGCGTCGGGCAGGCGCAGCGGGAACTTGGGCATCTGGCACTTGAACTGCTTCAGGAACTGGAGCTGGCATCGGCGGTGGATCAGCAGCGACTGGAAGTGCTTCTTGATGGATATCCACATATCTCCTTGGTTTTAGATTGAACGTATGCATCATTGCATCGTACCAGTGTTCCAAATCATTGTCAAAGGTCTCAGCCGTACGAAGCCTCAGCTGATTGGCGTGATGGCGTCCACTTTTGCCATTCTCCTGGTCCACATCGAACATAACAGTTCCGATTTTGGCCTTGATTTTACCAGGGTTCCATTTCCATGAGTTACCTTTATGGATTTTTACCCATACAAGGTCTCCAACTCCGAACTCTCGATCTTTCACACCGTTCTTGGTATCGAACTGAACTTTCATTTTCTCCTTGTGAGAATCTCCGTTGATCTCACGGTCTTTGCGAGGTAAGAGAAGGTCCAATCTGGTACGGAGCTTCCGTCCCAGAAAACTCTCGGCAGGCGTACGGAAGTTGAGGGATCCATTCGGGGACGATCTGTATGCAAACAGAAATCGCTGTAAGTCTTCAATAGACGGTGTTCCCTCCCCTTTTAACTTTCGAAGACCACGTTTCAAGGTGTCTACGAAACGTTCCGCTTGACCGTTGCTCTGCAGGTGGTATGGAGCAATTCTGATGTGTTCAATTCCGGCTTTCTTGCACATCATGCTGAATTCCTGTGAGATGAACTGCGTTCCGTTGTCGGAAACGATAGTCTCAGGATATCCGAACTGTGAGAATAGTCTCTCCATGACCTTGACTGTGTTTGTAGCTGTGATTGTGCTCATTACAATCACCTCAGGCCATTTGCTGAGTGCGTCAACTACTACCAGGTAGTAGATTCCGTTCATAGGTCCAGCAAAATCAATGTGAATTCTCTGCCACACCCTCTCTGGTTCTGGCCAGGGAGCCAAGGGCGACTTAGTAGGCAGGCGTGCAGCTTTCTGACAGTTAGTGCACTGCTTCACCAGATTCTCAATATCGGTGTCAATTCCAGGCCAATAGACGTAACTTCGAGCCAACTGTTTGGTTCGCGTCTCTCCTTGATGACCTCTGTGGAGCTCTTTCAAGACGGGGAGCTTGAGGATCTCTGGAATAACGATTCTTTCGTCTCGAAGAAGACAATTGTCAACGATCGACAGTTCATTACGTTTGTTTCAGAACGGGAGGAGATTCGGAGGCAGTTTCTTTGCTTTATCAGGCCACGTTCCTTTCAGAACACGCTGAATGACCTCCTTCAGGACTTTATTATTGGTTGATTCCTCCTGGATGTGTTGAGCCGTGACTCGCAGTGCTCGAATAGCGTTCTCCAGTGACCATGTTGTGTCCCATTCGACACAGGCAATAACAGCATCCTCATTCTCAAGCTGAGTTCCGGACATCAGTCTGGACAAAGCATCAGCTTTCCCGAATTTCTCCGTGGAAATGTACCGAATCTCAAAATCATATCCGAGCAGGATTATGCCCCATCTCAACAGTCTGTTAGCACTGTGAGCCGGCAGTCCTGTCTTGCATCCATAGATTTTCACTAGCGGTTGATGATCTGTCTGGAGCAAAAATCTGCGTCCGAAGATGTACTTGTGAAACCTCTTGACAGCGGTGACCAATCCCAACGCTTCCTTCTCGATCTGGGAGTAGTTCTTCTCAGCTGCTGTGAGAGCCTGAGAGAAATGTTGGATAGGCTTTTCCGTTCCGTCCGGCATGACATGACTGATAACTCCTCCGATTCCGTATTCGCAAGCATCAGCTGCAACGACAATCGGCAACTTGGGGTCAAAGTGAGTCAGATTCAGGTCAGAACCCAAAATCTTCAGCAATGCCAAGAACGCTTCTTGGTGCCGGGTGTTCCACACGAACTCAACGCCTTTGTGCGTCAGTTCATCCAGTACTCCTCGTACGGACTTGACGTTTGGAATGAAGTTACCATAGTAGGAGACCATGCCCAAAAAGCTTCTGAGCTGGGCGACATTCTGTGGAGACTGCATCTTCAGTAGGGCCATGACTTTCCCTGGGTCGGGTCTGCGTCCCTTTCCATCCACAATGTACCCGAGGAACCGAATCTCTCTCTGACTGAACTTGCATTTCTCCTGTTTCACACGGAAACCGTACTCTGCAATTCGCTTGAAGAGCTTGACAAGATTCTCGAAATGTTCCACTTCGGTCCGTCCTGTCACCATGATGTCATCCAAATAACACGCGACTCCTCTGAGTCCAGCGCACATCTTGTCCATGATGGACTGGAAGATTGCGGGTGCCGTCTTCACTCCGAACGGCAGACGATTGTACCGATAGAGGCCTCGATGCGTGTTAATCGTGACCAGTTCCCTTGAGTCTTGATCCACTTCAATCTGAAGGTAGGCATCACTCAAGTCAATCTGAGAGAACCATGTTCCACCATTGAGCTGTGCGAATATGTCTTCAGGAATAGGCAGTGGGTGTTCCATGTCCACCAGAGCATTGTTCAGCCCTGTGGAGAAGTCAGAGCACACTCGGATCTTTCCGGTGTCTTTCTTCTTGACTGTCACGATCGGTGCAGCCCACGCACTGTGGTTCACCTCCTCGACCACTCCTAATTAATCGGTCCAATTCAGCACTGACTGTGCTGAGTGCGGCGTACGGTACAGGCCTAGGCTTGTAGAACTTTGGCCTAGCCTCCGGTTTTAGGTCCAGTCGTGCAGTTTCCTTCACGCATCGACCTAATCCGTCCTGGAACACGTCTGGAAACGTTTCCTTCAAGGATGCTCCAACATCCGCGGGTACCGTACCCACTGCCTGGACGTATCCCAGACAATCGAGTCCTTTCCTTGTGTGGCAGTTCTTCTCTAGCCAATCGATGCCCAGAAGACATTTTCCGTCGACCACGTAGACGACATCCTTGCCGGATTCGGACAAATTCACAGTTGAATTTTCCGTAACACTTGAGAAGACTGTCATTTGCGGCTCGTAACGAATGACAGGGGGCCTCGAGCGGCGGTGATCCCAACTCAACCCACTTCTCCGTAGACATCAGGGTGACGTCGGACCCTGTGTCGCACTGGAACGTCACTTTCTGACCGTTCACAGTCACATCCACGTAGCGTCTTACACCATTCACTTCAACTTGCTCCAACTCGTCAGTTTCTGAGCGTCCAATGGCGTTCTGCTGTGAATCCTTGACCACTTGTTCCTTTCGAACTGCGTAAGTCTTCTTACTTGTGGTTCGCTGCTTTCCCTTCCTGCAGTACTTGTCCCGATGACCCATGCCATTGCACTTGATGCACTTGACACTTGGCTTGGTACAGGCCCTCGATGTGTGTCCGAATGCTCCACAGTTCCAGCATTCAAAAGACTTCTTGTTGTTCTGATGAGGACTTCTCTTCTCGACTTGTCGCACTTCGACATCCGCCTTCGAAATCATCTGTCCGTCAGATTTGTAAGATCTAAGCTTCTTCAGCTCTCGGATCAGATTCTGTAGACTAACTCCTGATGCCTCTTCGGCCTGCTTGTCAGCAAAGGAGAGAAGGTAGGGCAGATGCTCAGCATCTTGTCTCCCTTTCAGACCTACAAGGAACCTGAGAACCATGTAGTCTTCCAGTTTCATATCCTTCATGACCTTGTGGAACCTCTCGTTCAGCCGGTCTCCGTACTGTTGATCATCTTCGGTAGACGATTTGTCGAACTCTGCGGTCCAACACTGGTACCGTTGAGTGAATCGAGAGACGCGAGCATCGAACAGCTCCTTCAGGATGTCTACGGCTTCATCAAATTTCATTTCGAAGGGGTTTCTGGGCAGAATGTGCCTGGAGAACTGCTTGAAGCACGATTCGTCCAGCTTCTCCATAAGAAGTCTCACTTTCGCATCGTCATCCAACATTGCACCATCGGTGCTAATGATGTGGCCATATCTCATGTACCACGCTGGGAAAGTACGTTCCGATTCTTCATCGAAAACGAACTGCTTGATCCTCTTCTCCAATTCCGCAATGAGCGTGGCCTGTCGGGTCTGCCTCTGCGGCAGCCCGCCACTCTGGATAATCAGTGAGAACCGTTCGTTCTGCTCCAACAGCTTTCTGTTCTGCTCCATCAGATCCATGAACATTTTCTGGTCCAAAACAATTTGACCTTGCTGCGGTTGATTGTATCCATGTTCATTGTCATCATTATCGTGGGCCATCTCTGCGATCGGTTACCACTCAGTTGTCTTCAGCAAGAAATCAATTCACGAAAATAATGACCAGAAAGGTTGCCAGCCTCCCTGTCAGAAGAAACGGAAAATCAAACAAAGAAGAGAACAAAAGAGGAATCGAAAGAAATGAATTTAAAACAAAATTGTTTTAATTTTTAGCCCAAAAGGTGGAATTTTTGGAGAAATAGTAATAAATCACCAATAAAACCAAAATTAAGGCCACTGAATTGTTTGAATCCTGATCGCCAGTGTTGTAGCCGTTAACAATGGTTAAATTAGATAGTTTATTACAAGAAGGATAAATAGAAATAGTAAAACAGAGAGGTAAAAAGGACGGGCGTACTCGGGGAAGAACAGTACAAGACTGACTTGTTGGCAGAGGGCGCTTAGCTGATTAACTATATGCTAAATAGGCACAACAACACAAATAGGATAATCATGGATAATTAGTGACATTAGCATATGAGTAATGTCTACAACAGTTTATTTGACCATAGGAAGTCTCCACACAAAATTTGAGTTCAATCGGAAACAAAAAATTTCCTACGACACCCCTATTCTTGACCAATCGTATCTTAACTGCGATTTTCCGTGTTTCCGTGGTCTGCGGTCGCCGAAACTGGACGTTCCGTGACAACACAGGGGAAATAAGCTCTCTTCGCATTTTACCCAAGGAGGGAAACAAAAAGAGAAGATTCTAAATCACAGATTGAAGGGAACTCCGAGGGAAACTTAAATGGGCTCCGATTTGGAAGAGGCTGCTGAACAAACAGCCACCAATTCGGTTGGAGCACTCGCGAAGGAACGCACGGAAATCATCGCCCTTTCAAGGGCTCCGACGCTGGAGAGACACGACTTTCGAAGGGAGGAAAAGGGACTTTTTAACTTTCGAAGGGAGGAAAAGGGACTTTTAAGGAAGGGAAAAGAAGCAGATGGGGTCTTTTCAAACGAGCCAAAACAATTCAGCGGCGAGTTTTATTGGGAACAGCTGTCATAGAAAACAAAAGGAGATTTTTTTCAAATCGGGATATCCCTTCTGTCGAATTCATCATAATCCACTCGTTTTGTGCGTGAATTCAAAATTGGTTTTCGCTTTGTTTTGAGTTTTGTGAGAAATGCGCGTATATGAAAACAATAAATACTGCGCTTTAAAAGCAAATTTGCTTACTTTACAGATTTGGATTTTCAAAACAGTTTCATTGCCAAAAGGCTGGAAATGGGAAATTACCTTTAGTTGCTATTCTTTGGGAATAAGAGTATCGGAATAAATTTATTTAGGAAGTAGACGATTGCTTTCTTTGAATTATGCGCTGTGCAACCGAAGGAACTCCCAACATATTTTCATAAAAGCCGTGCTTTATGACTGCTGACTTCAAGTGATGCACAGGCCGAGGGTTTACTGTTCTTTTTCCTCACGCAGAAGCAGCCACCCGGCTGTCTCAAAACTCAACTGCGGCACGCGTCGGCGATAGATCATGTAGAAAAGAGAGACGCAGAGACAGGAGAAGCTGCGCTAAGTGGCGATTGTTGACCAATCGGATGTTGCTTCTTTCGGGGTAAAACACGCAAAAACAGACAACTCCTGGGAGAGGATGGGACCTCCCTTGGTGGCGGAAGGAAAGAAGGGTCTCGTGTATTCTGTCGTTGTGTTGGATGTTGGTAACGTCGACGATCCAACAAGAATCGCTCAATTTCCGTGCGAAAATCGTTTTCCTTCGAAAGGGACAGTAGGCGTGTGAATCTGCGCGAATCGGCAGCCATTGCAATTCGCTTCGGTGTTTTACGAGCGATGCGACAATGTGTCGGTCGGACTGTTTGCCTTCCGAGTGGCCTTCGGCTGAGGACTGGAACGAACCGACTGACGCCTGAACCCCGGGAAAACTGGAATACACGGCAAACTCGTTTGGGAGCTTAAAATCTTTAAGAAGGTTTCATCTAAAATTTATAGTTCTAAATTAACAATAAGTTATATCGAAAAAATATTATTTAATCGATCTTTCCAAAATTTGTGTTGGGCATTATTCTTAAGAAGTTTGATGGCGAACAAATAAGAAAAGTGTACCTATTTGGATCTGTGGAGCATTAAAATTGCGGAATGCAAAAGTTCCTTTACCCGGCGGTTGACTGGTGTTCTGGTGTTTCGCCAACTCGTCAATTGAATTTGCGGCAGAAGAAGGAGGGATGGGCAGAAGTAATGGTTGCATAATGGAACTCGTTGGGACTGATAGCCGGCGTCTGAGGAAGAAGGCACACAAACAATGATAGCATATGCACAAATGGATGGCCACCGGAGGAGGTCGCCTGATACCAAGAGGAGGAAAGCAACTACTTTGAAGCAAAGGCAAGCAGTTGGCCAAGATTCGAGTAAAACCATCTCTAGGAACAATCGTTAGTGAAAGATCTGAAGTAAAACCAAAGTGGGGCGAAGCGCTTCGGCCGATCAATTTCGGACCAAGATGGCCGCCTTCGAGGGAGGGCGGGGTCCGACGACGCCCAGTGGAATCACAGCTATGTCCGTGGTCAAAAACTTCTTTTT
Source organism: Oscheius sp. G VE-2021 (assembly GCA_022343465.1). Classification (NCBI taxonomy): domain Eukaryota; kingdom Metazoa; phylum Nematoda; class Chromadorea; order Rhabditida; family Rhabditidae; genus Oscheius; species Oscheius sp. G VE-2021. The sequence goes on from JAJQXH010000058.1 coordinate 865,802, forward strand.
TATATTGAATACTGGCAGGAAACGTGGATATCCGTTTGTTTTGAGTTCCCATGTCGTGGCACTAAAAGTCACGTAGCCCGTAGGTGTTCAGCCTGAGACCTTCATTGTTCTTACTTAATATGTTGAGAATGCAATACTGAATGGCTGATTGTGTATTTCCTTGTGTGCGGGAGAAGGAATGTTGGATTAGGGCTGGCCGGGGGCAGATGGACAGCCACAAGCTGTCGCCGACGGCGGTTAATTGTCGAATGGCCGTCGGGCGAACACCAGTCAACTGCCGGCTAATTTAGAGTTCTCGGAACTCAGGAAATGGCCAGGGCTATTGAGGGTAAAGGGACAAGGAAGGTGAAGAGGATTCCTAAAAGCTGCACATTCTTCTGGAACTTTTAAATATATTGTAGTCGTGAAATATGTTCCACAACACAGCCGGCCGTAATTGTTTAAAAATTGCACAAACAAAACGTCTTTCGTAGCGGCCTCACTCCTTATTCAAATGTGATGTTGTTTTCCTGGGAAAGAGTAATCCGAAGACGTGGCGTATTGGGAAAAGCGAAACTCGTCAGAAAGAGAATAAAGAAAACAATGAAAACGCGCATGCGAAATCCGACCATTTCGCTGGCGTTGAATCGGCGGATCGATCCCCGAAATCGACAACAGCGCGATTTAGATCGGAAAACAACAGCCAAGGAATAAAGTTTTCTTCTTTCGATTTACCTACGGCAAAGGAAAGGAGACTCAGGACTACGCGTAATAATAGAGGCCGATGGATCGAAATGGCGGCGCTTAATCCGAATTAAAGCCTCGACCGACAGCCGGGTGTCACACCGACTCAGTATTGTTCAGGTAGGAATACTGTGTAATCCCAGATGGTTTATGTTCACCAGATGAACAGGAAACAGTTACAGAAAGGAAACAACACTGACAATTGAAGATGGGTGAAAGATTCAGAAGAAGTATCCTTGGCTGGACTAAATGTCGAAGGGTTCTTGAGTCACCGTCGAGTCAACGCGGCGGAACAGGATCTCAGCCAGGGAGTACTCATTCGAAGGTTTCGTTTGGAAGAAGAAGGAAAAGGGCAGAGGGGCCAATCGCGTGGAGAAGCAAAAGCGACACAGCCTGGCGGACGACATTCCGCGCATTGTACGACCGGACAGCCGGCTGCCGTGGGAACCAAGCAATCCACAGCTGACAAACTGAGTGCTAGATTAGAGTCAAAAAAATTCAAAGGTTGGCTTACAAGGATAGTTTTATAAGCAGTTTCAAAGAAGAGAGAGAGAGAGAGACTACACATAAGTAGAGGAGACTTGTCCTCTTTGTTGATCTCACCTCTTTGAATTTGGTTGAACCGGAACGGCGAGAAATGGGAACCGGCCAGCAGAAGGGCACCGACGGGTCGTCCTCAATTGGCCGCCGTTTCAGACGAAGTGGAAATGACACTTTCCGTTGTTAAGTAGGTTGAGCAGCGGAAAGTATCATTTCAAATGAAAAGCAGAAGAGTTTGAAAGGATATCGAAGGCCAATTAAAATCATTTATTTCAACACCAACTACCATTGGTTTCTCACTGTATCACTTTTGGGGGAAACACAAAATTGTTGAAAATTCGATCAATGGATCAATGGATTCTTTGTTGGCAACGATATACCCATAAAAATGAAACTCAAAGAAAGCTATGATAACGGTATTCTGTAACTTTGTAATAGACCACTCTCTTCACAGCAAATTCACTACAGTCTTTGTAACAAATAAATTTGAATTACGGTCTACCGTCGCAACCACTGACAACTTGAATCACTACAGAGGTGATATTCTAGGACGCTTCAGTGTCTCCTTCATCCATCTGATGTTGTAAAAGAGTTCTTGTTCTCCTGCAATCCCTTCTGTCTTCCGTGTTATCTGTAATCAGCCTCGCCGTAGTCCTCGGCCACATTGTAGTGCCTCCCCTTTTTATTCCGCCGACTCCTTCGCATTCTCCGTTTTAACGGCTCCTTTCCAAGACGTTATGGGTGATTTAATAACTGAAATATCACCGATTGTTTCATTCCACCCATCGTATCGCACTCTCTTTCGGTTGGGTTTTGTCTTATTAACCACCCTTCAAGATATTTTCAAATAATCTATCAACAATGACTGTTTTTGCCAGATGAGGCCTCATTTAGGGTTGAAACCCAGAGAAAACATTTTGATCAAGTATTATTTAACTAAACAAAATGCGTTGTTTTACCAATTAATTTCAACGTGTTTCTATTTTGACTTGAAACAAACTCAAAATTTGAAGCCAATAGAGGCTTTCTCTGCCTCTGAAAACAAACTGTTGGATTGTAAACTTTAAACCAACCAGCATTCACTGTGTGTTCCGAAGGCTTCCCCGCCTAATTAGATCAACCTTTCCCTTTTTCATTGATTCTCGTCCTTTCGACCGTGGAATACACTTGCCAGTCCTCCTGTCCTATCACCCAGAATGTTTCTTCTGACGCCGTGTCCGGTCGCTTGTTCCGCCCGATAAGGCAACCGATAGGGACCGATCACGCTATCTCAAACCCTGCTCGCAGCGTGCTCACGCGCCTGTTAACACTTTTGCGTAGTGGCTCCTTTTTCTCTTTCAATCTATTTTTCAATCTGCCGCGTGTATTCATTGGCTTGAAGCAATCCCTCACACCTTGTCATGTTTTCTTTCTCTTTCACTTGTTGTCTCTAGGATGGTAATCTACAAGTCCACCTACCCCGCGGCCCCTCTGCCCACTGAGCCCTTCCACGAGACCGTTCTCAATGCCATCAAGCGCCACGCCGAACAAGGAAAGAACAAGACCGCCTTTGTGAAGATAAATTCATTTCACACTCATCTTCTGTTTAGATCAGCGGAGACAACGACGGCCTGCAGATTTCCTACCAACAGCTCTACGACAGCGCCCATTCCATCGCTACGTTCCTTCACACTAAAGGATTCGGCGTATGTTTCATGCAAGTGAATTGGGAAAGTAGTTGTTTTTTCAGAAGGACGTGGCCTGTCTGGTTCTTCCCAACTGCTGGCAATACGCCGCCTTCTTCCTCGGAGCAGCCAGGGTCGGAGGAGCCATCTCTGGAGCCAGCGCCCTCTTCACCGACTGTGAGTTCATCTGTTTTGAATGTCTTCCACTACGAACTTCAATTTATTGCTCCCTGCATTTGAGTGTCTTGTGGCATCACCTTTCTATATTTGGCAGAGATAAAGGTTGCTGTGGCCTGAGAGCGTATGTAATTCTTGAAGAGGTGCGATAGGGAGAGTATTAAAAAACTATTGAACTAGCGCATCAAGCAACTTGTAAACCGATGATTTTTCAGATGAGCTGCAGCGACAGTTTGTCGACTCAAAGGCCAAGGTTGTGCTGACAACTGAGGATTTCATGCCGAAGGTCCTCGTGGCTGCCAAGAACAGCCCCACTGTCAAGGTCAGGAAGGAGCGTTTGCCTCATGTGGAAAACTTTAGATGATCGTAGTTGTACCCAAATCCTCCTCGACTACTCTTCCTGCGGGTGTCTTCAGCTTCAACGACGTGGCCGAGACTCCCATCAACCCTCAACTGCCGAAGCCTAAGATCGATATCCACAAAGATCTGCTGCTTCTGCCGTACTCTTCCGGAACCACCGGAGCCCCGAAGGGAGTGATGCTCTCTCATGCCAACTTTGGAATGATGATCAACATCTACGCCCAGTAAGTCTCAAAGGAGAATGGCATAAGAAAAGTGTTAAGGCACGACAGACTGAACAACACCAAGGTTTTGGACAAGAACTGGGACTACGAGAGGGAGAAGATTATGCTCTTCCTTCCCTTCTACCACGTATTTGGCTTTGGTCTTCTGGTGACCAGTCTTCTCTTCGGAAGTGCTGGAGTCATTCTCAGCCATTTCGAACCGAACAACTTCTGCAGAGCTGTGCAGGACCACAAGGTGAATAGGGAGTGGCTGAGAAATGCTGTATTGAAAAGAAGCATAGGGATATTGAAAAGATAGGGGAGATATATTATAGTTAAAATACCCGTCTTACAGAGGAATGTTGTTTTCTTATCCACCTCTTGCAGATCAAAATGTTGCCGTTGGTACCGCCCATCCTGGTCTTCTTGGCAAAACACCCCATCTGCTCCAACTACGATCTCAGCTCCGTTCAGTACATTCTGTGTGGAGCAGCCCCTGCGGGCAGGGATATCTGCGAGGAAATCAACAAACGCTACCCGAACATTAAATACATACAGCAGGGTACGGTAGCCACTGGGTACTGTAGTTGTGTTGTTTAAGGTTACGGTATGACTGAGCTGACGATGGCCACCCATTTCCCGGATCTGACCCACGGACAGCCGCTGGGAAGTGTGGGCAGACTGGCCTCGAATCTGGAGATGAAGGTGGGAAGTGGATGGGGATGGACTGAGATGAACTGTTTAGATCGTGGATACTTCTTCTAATAAGGTGGTGAAGCAGGGAGAGAGGGGCGAGATCTGCGTTAGAGGACCCACGACCATGATGGGGTACCTGGGAAGAGTTGATGCCACGAAGGCCTGCATCATCGATGGATGGATGCACACCGGAGACATTGGATACGTCGACAAGGATGGAGTACTGTACATCGTGGACAGACTGAAGGAACTTATAAAAGTGAAGGGCCTCCAGGTGGCTCCGGCTGAACTGGAGGACCTCCTCCTTTCCCACCCAAGGATCAGAGATGCAGCTGTCATCGGAGTGCCCGATAAGAGGGCTGGAGAACTGCCAAAGGCGTTTGTGGTCAGGGCGGACGAGAAGTTGACGGAGGAGGAAATCAAGGACTTTGTGAAAGGTATGCTTTGAGAGCAGATGACAACTAAGCAATATTCAGGAAAAGTGTCGTCCTACAAACAGCTGGCTGGAGGAGTCGAATTTCTTCAGGAGATTCCCAAGTCTGCGGCTGGAAAGATCCTAAGGAGGATGCTGCGAGACAAGGCTACTGCCAAGCTTTAAATCTGTATAGTTTTGACGAAATAAATGTATATAGTACTTGTTGTTTACGGAAACTTTATTGAAACCTAAACCCGACATGGTTCTCATTTGTAACAGAATGACTATTCCTCGCGGTAGAGGTCCTCGACTCCAAACTGAGCAACTCCCTCCTCGAAGGGGATGTTCACGACCTTAACAACGGATTGAGATTAGCTGAACAAGTGAATTACCGTCATGAGGTAACGCATCTCCTCCTTGGCGAGCCACTTCTTCTGCTTGGCAGCCTCGGCAGCCTTGGCGACGGCCTTCTCGTGCTCCCACTCTCTGATGTCAGCGTGGTACTCGCGGATCTGGCGCAGGCGGTAGGCTCCCCAGAGGATACCCAGGCCGAGAGCAGAGTACCTAAACTTGGACTGTGGAAAAGAAACAAGGTTGTAAAAAAAATAAACCCACCGTCCGAAGCGGATCAGGGGAGAGATGGTCTGGGTGGGAGGGGTGATCACAACAGAGTTGGGGTGACGAGGCGCCGACATCTGAATAAAAATTAGAAAATGAACAAGTATTCAAATGGAGAAGGTAAACACAGATAATACTGCAGTGTACGACAACAAAAGTTGACATTATTATTATTAACAATGTATACAAAGACACAAAAACGAGATCCCTACACCCGATTCTTAATCTGACCTAGGGCAGTTTTTACAAATAAATAAAAAAAGCAATCCAGAAGGCTTCTATTCGACAGCTGAGGTTTCGATCTCTCCGCATCCGACCTTTATCTCCGTGAGCATCTTTGTGTAAAGCTTAGAGAAGGTTTTGCTGTTGTGGGCGCAGATACGCAGCAACCTGAGAAAGGGGTAAAGAATGTTCAAGGTTTGCCAACCTGGCTGTGAATGCGCAGAGTTCCCTCTCGATGACAGAAATTCCAGGACCAAGGGGATGTGGCGCTCCGGTCGGACAACGGATGATCTCCTCCACGAAGTTGGACAAGCGAGAGTCAAAAACCCCACCCATGTATTGTAATTAGGAAATCGTACTTACAGACAACCGTGCGAACAGCGTGCGCTTCATCGATGAGTCCGCAGAGCTGATTCTTCAGTGACAGCTCTTGTTCTTCTGTGAAATCCTTATTCATCTCCGCGGATACTTCCCGGACCTCCTTCACGCACTGTAGAATGAGGGCGTCGAGAACGTCCTTTAGGTTCCTATAACAAAACGGTTGCATATCCAAAGAACTATGTTGACCTACTTCTCATTCACGTCATTTGTTATGACGATCAGATGATCTTTTAGACTGCTCTTGAACCCCTGACGCTCGGCGATCTAAATCGAAAACTGAATTCATACTACACCAATCTCACCTCTCTACCAGCACTATGGCAGGTCACCAGTACGGCGGACGTAGATATCGTCATTTGTAGAAATTTTTCAGCCAAAGCACACAGCCTCCCTCGATCAATACGCATAGTCTCGGGGAACAGTTTTGGATGTTCCTGCCTAGCCAAACTGAATAAGCTAATATTTATACTAAAATCAAACAAACATACTGCAGGTATCCTCTGGAGGTAGCCTTCGTATATTCATCTTCCTCTAAAGTTTCCCTGTCGCGTTTCGGCTCAGGTTCGTCTTTAGGAGGGAACACTTCTAGAAAAGCGGCCTCCAACCATTCACGAGTCATTTTCGAACCATCTGAAGAAAAATGTCAAAACACTTGAAATACAATAGCACCTGGCACGTGTTCAAGATACTTCAAGAAGGTTTCGTACTCGAGCTTTGCACTATGCTCTTCCACTACAGATCGATTCTGGGAAATGACAAAATTTGTCAAGTCGTTCTTCATGTTGTCGATGAGCTCGAAAATCCTCCTAAACAGAAATTGAGACGATTTCGTCTGTTATACATACTTGATCAGCTCCACTAAGTCTTCCTCTTGCCGTAGCTTCTCAATAACCAGGTCACGGTCAGGACAGCAGAGCCTTCCCAGGAGCTCCAGAACGAACATTGTAACGGCCTTCACGTCGAGTTCCTTGTTATCTAACTTTTCTCTCAATTTATCTAAACCAAAGTCAATATGATATAAGAAATACAGCCCACTCTCGTCCAAGATCAAATTGACTTCGGCGCGAAGTCGGACGTGCCTGTCGGTTAACAAAGCGGTGAGAATCTCCTGAACACGAACATACTCAAGAATATCGGAAACATGCCTGTTTGATCTCGATCAAGAGATTAAATGCATGTGTAAAACATTGCGGGTCTTGCGCCAAGTCGTTTCGGAGTAGATCCCAATACGCCCGATGCATATTTTCCCTGAATACGCGCACTATAAAGTTTCTGATTACAATCTACCTCACGGCGACTTCAATTGGATTTTTCTCGACGTTTTCAATCTTGAAGTTGGTATCCACGGCGATTTCGTGAACCAGAGCCAAGTTATCCATGGCGATGGACATCTTCAGTAGCTCATCCGGAACAATGAACCTCGTCGGGGAATTTCCTGCAACAAGAAGGTTAGATTTTGCAATACTGACATTAATACATTTCAAGCGATAAGGCAAGACAACTGAATAAATAAAGCATACCGGCAACCCATGTCGGTAGATCAGCGTTTGATGAGCTAGAAGCTCCCGATGACGTGGGGACGTCGACCGGAGCTGAAGTTTCCAGTTTTCTCTTCTGCCCCGGCCGTTGCTCAGAAGAGGAAGATTGCGGAGTTTCGTCGCTTCTTTTCTCTTCATCCGCCATTTCTAAACATTTCTATAAGTTAATAATACATGTGTGGAGTAAAAAATACAAAAAAACATAATATAAACTAAATTAAATAACAAATAATGAAACGTCACTATTTTAGGCAAGTATAAATTGACGTGTAGTTGAAAATGGGTACGATTATTATACACCCAATATTTTCAACAACACGTTATACAAGTACGGGGTTACTGTAACGTCCAGAATTTTGCCCATTTGAATTGCTAGTGCGATCTGCTTATTATAACTTTACTTCAATGGCTTCATTTTTAATTTATATTGTTAACTATTTTGTTTCAGAAAATGGATATGAGTATGTATATTCACTTCGGGGAGCACGAAATCATCCTCTTCAAATGGTGGAAAACGGGATCCCTCTCAGGTGAGGCTCTCCTAGACTCATGAATGAGTTATTCAGGCATAGCCGTATCTATGCTGATCTCCTTCCTCTTATGCATCCTCTACGAAGCCATCAAAGGCCTCCGCATGATGTTAGCCATGCATCATCTCAGGGTGAGTTCATTCATTTTGCTAACGTGTGATATTGGTATTGCAGACCCGTCGTGAGCATTCTGCATCGCGTCCCAGGTCTCCCCTCGCCGACGGAGACCGTACCTCCGAAGCCAGTGTCTCCTTTGCTCCTCTTCTGCAGCTGACTGGCTTCACTCGTCGCCTCTTCAGTCCGTTCCGCATGGCTCAAGCCGCCCTCTACGGAGTACAGGTTAGTTTTCATTACAAAATTACAATGTGCCTTTGGCTCCAAAGTCAAATACATGTGTGTAAACACTAGTAACGCGTTGCCTTTGATTCTGACTTTTTTGCTTCAGTTTGTCAAATGATGTCTCTTTTCTAGGCGTTGTTGGCATACGTTCTGATGCTGATCGTGATGACATTCAACGGCAATCTCATCCTGTCCGTCGTGGCTGGCGAGGCCGTCGGCTACTTCCTCTTCACAGGAACGCCCCTCATGGAACCTAGTCTGACCGACTGTCACTAATCGAAGCCTCTCCTATTCCCCCCGATCTCTCAATGTGCTTTAGTTTGCTCAGTCTACCCTCCCATGACCACATTCCCACGACCTTGCCCAGATTCCCACTTTGTCAGCCTTTGTAGACCAAAGATATCGATTCGCCTTGTGAATTTATGTTTGCCCTAGGCCTTTTCCACGTGTACCCCCTTATCACCCCAGCAATCCTTTATCACATACGTATGTATTTATCGCGTTGCGGCACAAAAATTTGCAAAAGATTAATTAGTGTTCGTTGAGTAGGTCGATCTTGACGAATCTCCTCCTGCCACCCGCCTGCAAGTTGAAGTCTCCCTTCTGGTTCAGCCGGCTGCCTGTTATGTCTTCTGGGCCTTTGTAGGGTACGAATGCAGCCAAAGAGTCTGGGTCTACAGTATCTGAAAGCATTGGTCTCTCCGGAGTCCCTTCGTTTTACCGATCGATGGAAATTTGGGGAATCGATCCGGGGTTTTCTCATTCAACGGGAGTGGCGGGCCTAGAAACTGGTTGTAATTCGGGGATGGCAGTAATCGACGCACGAATAACGGGGACCACACGTACACTGGGGAAGGGAAGTACTTGCCGCTTACCTGCAGGGGCCATTGTATTGGCCGGCGGAGGCGGAGGATACGTGGGAAACTCCCCACCCCTGAAACTTCTTAATTAGAATGTTTAATTCCTACCGTGGGAGGGTGGGCACTCCAAACACTTCCTTTCTCTCCATTTCCACCCCCGTCTCAGCTGTTTTGCTGTGTTCTTTTGCCTTATTTGCTTCTGATTTTCCTGGCAATTCATTCCCCAAAAATCGAGTTACTGGTCTACTTCTGAAAAGTTCTTCTTCTTTGAAATGGAATGATGCCAACTGTCTTTGGATGACACTTCCAGTTGCCAGCCGAGAGTCGACCTTTGGAATCGCCTCAGGTACAGAGAGTTCAGTAGGAATCGAAGGAAGAATGATCCTGGGAAATATGGATTCTGTTTAAATGTCACCCACTTTGAGTCTGGTCCAATGTCCGTGTGGACCCGACCTCCCCTTCCTCCATACCGTACCTCAGCCACTATGGCGTCTCTTTGGCGACTTGGCAGATATCTTCTGTTTTCTACAGATGGCTTGGAATTGGACAACCCTGGAATTTCATTTAAATCTGAAGTTAGTAGACTTGGTATTCTGGAATTGGTCTACAAAATTGTCATTTGGTTCCCCACCTGCGATGACTTTGCTCAGCTGTTCGTAGGTAGCGGTGGGCAGAGGAAAAGTATTGGCAGGGATGTTCAAACTAAGCTTTTTGATATCTCTTTTATAAAGATTCTCACCCAGCTATCAATGATGGATTCCCCTTGAGAACCCCGTTTTTCAGTGCATTGTCTTCTATAAACTTCTTCAATTGCTCTGGAATATTCGTTGTTTGATCCAGGAACTTTGCAGCCTCCGCCCAGATGCTGTTCCTCGTCTTCAGAAGATCCAAATCCTCGATATTTTTATTCTGAATCTTTGTAAATTTCAGATATATCCTAAATACCTCATGTTTCACTTCTCCTACAGTAAGTGGATGTCCGTTGTTCAGGATTAAAGCTGATATAGGAGGTCCAAGTTGTTGCGGAGTTTCTTTTTGAAAAGCCTCAAAAGAAAGAGTATTTGTACGATTAAAGAGTACCCACATTTCCGGAAGTTTCCAGATTTCGCGATGGCGAAGCATTCAGTTTCAGAAAAGCAGATGGGGAAACTTCCGTCCGAGGCTCCGTTGACCCTGAAATAATTGAATACAAAGAAATGAAATGGCTAAACCAGAATTAGATAAAGGATTTGCGTTTTTATGAAAAAGTAGATTATGTTGCTGTTCTGGGGAAGGTGGGATGACAACAGAAGCAGGATAAATGCTCAGTTTCACCTGAAAAAACTGTTTGGAGCCATGGATAAAGACAACCTTTTGTAGATCTGCTGCAACTACTTGGTTTACTCTGTCATGAGAATTGAACATTCCTCCGTTGGTGTTCAACTGGGGAATCTTGGCAGGGAAAGTAGGGAAGAGAAGCTGAAATAGTTGCAACTCTCTCTCGCTCTCTCTCTCTCTCTCTCTCTCTCTCTCTCTCTCTCTCTCTCTCTCTTTCTCTCTCTATCTCTCTGTCTCGTTTTATATAGTTATCTCTACATCACGCCAATCCTACTTCCTGGAAAAAACTATAAATTGTGATAACATTTTGATGGCCCCAATTCCACACTGCAACATAGTAATTTTTTTAGCACAGTTTAGCATTTTCCGCAAAAAGCGTTCGAGAACTTTCCTTAAAGAGACGCTAAATGCAGTTGCGCGTTACGCGTTATAACTTTCGCCAAGCTGGAATCATGCCAAAATGGCCCTTAGTGCAGCGGAAATGAGATACGCAGTGCGAGAGACAAGGTTGAATGAGGAGATTTAGATATTCTAATCAATATGCAAAAATTTTCGATTTAATTTTGGCAATGACTATACCTGCGTCTCCCCATTTTCTCATTTTCTTCCCTAATTAGCCTATGGCATTTCCCCTTAAAACCCTCCTCTGCGGTCCTTCCCTCATTCATCGCAATGGCCCAGTCGATCCCTCCCGGAGATATCGCCACCCAGCCCGGCACGAAGATCGTCTTCAACGCCCCTTACGACGACAAGCACACCTACCACATCAAGATCATCAACTCGTCGGCCCGTCGCATCGGTTGGGCCATCAAGACCACCAACATGAAGAGGCTCGGAGTGGACCCCGGCTGCGGAGTCCTGGACCCCAAGGAGGCCATCCTGATGGCCGTCTCCTGCGACGCCTTCGCCTTCGGTCAGGAGGACACCAACAACGACCGCATCACCGTCGAGTGGACCAACACCCCCGACGGCGCCGCCAAGCAGTTCCGCCGCGAGTGGTTCCAGGGAGACGGCATGGTCCGCAGGAAGAACCTCCCCATCGAGTACAACCCCTAGGGGACCAATAAATGAAGCTTCGCCTTTATTGTGTTTATCTTTCTCAGAATTTATTTTCATTTTATTTATGCATACTTTAAACTGTTTGTATCAATACCAGGAGTGACGGCACGCCTTCGGCGGTCCTCCACTCCTGGAAAGTGTGGGATCAGCACATCAGTAGCTTTCTTTTGACACTAAACTTGCTGAAAAGGTAATTTCGAAGAGGCGGCCTTCGGCCGCTTGGGTAGGCGGCCTACGGCAGCAGTGTTCGCGGCGCCTGCGGCACCGCCAGCCGTATTTGCCCGCGAAATGGCCGGCCACTAAAATAGGCTACCCACATGCAGCAGGTGCAGACAACCCGGCGAGATACGGCGACAGATAAGAGGAAACGAGAGGCGCACGAGCGCACTTTCACCCTGGGACACCAAAAGCTTCAGAGTGAGACTCAGAGATTTAAGCGAATTGTATAAGAGAGGACAAGTCCTATACTATACGAGTTGGCTTGTTTTTCTCACTCGTCTGTTATTAGGCTTGCACTGGTTTACATTTCTTATTGAACTCTTTTTTTTGAACCGAAGAAAACGATACCTTCTCTACAAACGGAAACACATTTTGTGTTTCCGTTTGTAGTGAAGGTATCGTTTTCTTCGGTTCAATAGGCACCATGTTAAATGGTTTTAGGTGTTGTCCGTCCTCGAAAACTGTTAAATAATTATGATATTCTCACTTGTTCTTTGCTATGTAGAATTTTATGAACTGTCTCTCTTTCTTCTTTGTTCAACTGCATTAAAGTAGTGGAAATCCACATGAGCTTTTCGTTTCCACTCAGAGAATCATTGGTGGAAATCGAAGCAATCCCGTCGATTACCTGAAACATCGTGTAAGTTAGTCGTAACTTAAGCCACCTCTTTCATTCTTGGCTGCAATCCCTCCTGCATCTTTCCAAACTTCTCAATCTTCTTCTTTCGTTGGCTACCTGCCAACTGTTGCAACTGTTCAGTCAGCTGGGAGGGGATGACTCCCTTGTGAAGCAGATGCACAGAGGCCTCCGTCAGTTTCTGCACCATCGCTTTATTGCTAAACAGGCATTCATGATTCTCCTTCGTTTACCATGAGGAGAGGATTGCCTCTATCTGTTGAATACGGGGAATTTCCCCCATCTTCGATTGGATGAGAGCCAAGGCGTGGATGGCAAAGTCATTGTCACAGTCGGGACTGTTCTGAGAATGGACCTAATTAAACAAAATGAAGTGGGTACCTCAAAATCATCGAATCCTTTAGTCAACACCGCAAAAGTCAATAAAACAAAGATGACTGGGGTCATTTCAGCATGAATATCTGATGAAATCTAAAACTGGCAATGCTTTGTATTGATGGATGACGAAGGGATTACTGGCCGGCTGCCGTCCGATTGGACTGGTCAGTGCAATTACCGGCTGCGGCTGGTTGGAAGGCAGGTAAGCGGGCGAAAGGGACGGTTGTTTCTGTTTGAATGTTGTGGAGCAGAGATGAAATTGGAGCCAACTGAGGGCTATAGTTAGCCTCAAGTGGTCAGTTTGTTTGTTTTGGCTCAGGGGCGAGAATCTGCCGAGAACATGGGTTCAATAGTACTAAGCCATTTTTTACATTAACAATCAGAAACATTCCCTTTCTAACTAACCATTATAAAACAAGTATTTCCCTAGATACTTCCTTTCCAAATTTCCTTTGTTTTATCTCCGCGGCGACCACCCTGACTTCCGGAACCAGGGGCAATCTTTCCAGTCGGCTGGTTAAACCAGTCGGATCGTTTGCAATCGAGATGGAATGGTTCATTTGAGCCAGTAGGCTGTCTACAACGCTCCTTAATATCCGGGAGCGGTCCTGGGGGGAGGGCAGTGGTCGCAGCCTCCGCCGCTTCCGGGTGCTCCGGCGTCTCCGGGTCCTCCAGGTGCTCCAGGGTTTCCGGGGGCTCCATCCGGCCCCGCGTCTCCAGGAGGTCCGGGGGGTCCGGGCTGTGAGCTTCCAGCAGATCCTGGGTTTCCAGCAGGTCCAGGTGGCCCGGCGGGTCCAGGGGGTCCTAAAATTGTTTTAAGCAAAGCAAATATAATTTTACCAGCTGGTCCGGGAGATCCGGGAACTTCGGTGACCTGTCCAGGTCCTCCAGGCTGTCCAGGTCCTCCGGGCTGTCCATCGCCTCCAGGGGGTCCAGGAGGTCCGGCAGGTCCGGGTGGTCCAGGAGATGGGGGAGGGGGGCTGTTTCCGGGAGCTCCGGGGTTACCGGCAGGTCCTGGTCCTCCGGGGTTTCCTGCGGGTCCAGGGGGTCCAGGAGGGCAGTCGAAGCAGAAGTCGGCGGCAGTTGGGGCAGCGCCAGCAGAGGCGTCAGATCCAGGCTGTCCGGCAGATCCGGCTTGTCCATCCTGTCCTGGGTTTCCATCCTTTCCAGGAGGACCTGGAGGTCCAGCGGCTCCAATTCCGCAAGAGCAGCAAGAGCCACCGCCTCCACCGCCGCCTCCAGCAACACCGGCTCCGGAGTCGTAGCCTCCTCCTCCTCCACCGCCTCCTCCAGCTACACCTCCGCCCGTGGCATAGCCTCCAGCACGGGCACGGACGGCGTGTCGGCCGGCAGCTCCCCACCTCTCCCAAGCCGTCTGACGCTTCTGACGACCGTCGACTCCCTTGATGGACTCGAAGCGGTGGAATTCGTCCCAGAGGCCGTCGGTCCTGTGACGGCAAAAGTCAACCTAATGCTTAATTAAAAGGGGAGGGGAGGGAGACATACCTCGTTCTGTAGGGACGACTGCACGTGCTGCATGTAGTTGTACAGCATAGGCACGGCCACGATGGCCGTCAAAGTGGCCACCTGAAAAGACTCGTTGCCTCGGGAGTAAGGAAAGTCATTCAGAACGTATTAAATTGTACAAGTCTCAAATGACTTACCGTTGAGATGGAGATACCGAAGAAGGCGAGCCTTTTAAGGCTGTCGGCCTCCTGGATTTTCTCTTTTTCGTCCATCACCCTAAAGACGTCTTTTTTATTTATAGAAATACTTGTCATTTGTCCAGAAATCGACACTTTGACTTCAAAGTGAATTCCTCTGTAAGGAAAACATTGTGGGAATACAGAATAGATAGCTGTTGGTTACAGTAATCCACAGAAACTTACAATGACGGTGGGGATAGAAGCAGTCCGCTTTCCAAGACTCGCTCCGGCCTTTTATACAGTTGTGATAAACCAGTCGAAGACCGCCCCCGCCGATAAAAGTGTACGGTAGGTGCAAAAAACCGGCTACTGTAGGCGGCAGATCGCCAGATTAGCATCTACGGATGGATTCAAGGAATTATGACATTTATCTCGGCGGAGATCGTTCCATTTCAATTAGAGAGTTGGCTCCAAATGAGGCTAACTGGCGCAAGCTATTGTAGATGAAATGCAACTTATTTTTATGGGGATAGGGCCTTGGCCACAGCAACAACACTCAATCCACTTAAAGTGATGTTGTGAGTTTTGGTCACAACATAAAACCTAAAATTTTACGAATAATTTAATGTGACGAAATGCAGTTAAAGTATTTATTCCCATTTCTATACATTTTAAATAATTCTGTTAAAGACTCTTTCGTTTCACTTGTCCATTATGCAGAAACAAACCTCTCAACCTGTTCCTAATTGAAGTTCCCTCTGTGTGACCACTGCCTATCTCTTCCCCCATAGCTTTGTCCTTTGTCGTTTTTCTGTCCATTTCCACTTGTTTACTCTGTCAATTCTCTCAGAACCTCCTAATGGATCTTGCAGCCGCTTGTACCAACCCGTAAACTGTGGAACCCGTCAAGGTAACGGCCGCGGGATTGCACAAGAACTAGTCGGCCGGTGATTAATCTGATTTCATCCCAGTACCATAAAATAATAGTGGTTGAAATTTTCTTTTGGTAAAACAGTATTCGAGTAATGATATCAATTAATGGCATACTGTCTCCCCTCACCATGAAGTCTCTTTTCATAAATCCCCTTTATATATTTCGAAATTAGTATTGAAGGCCAGATTTTATATTACCTAGGATTCGGACAATTCTCTCCAACAGATGGATTCAATATTTAAAATGATCCGGGTTAAAGAGAAAATAACAACATTTTAGCACCTCAGTGGGTTTAGAGTAATTTTGGTACGAACATGATAGTCAGAACCGCTCGTGTCAAACGGATGGATGGATTGAGAAATATTCCTTGGTAGTTTGGTTAGCAACAAATGTGCTCGGCCAACTTCTTGTGAACAATGCTCCCCACTGAGGCGTTGTCACTAAATGACTCTTTCAAAATAGAAATTTTCTATTTGAAAACGATAATCTGGCAAACACAAACAAATTGAAGTTTGGTTAGGAATACACCCCATTTTTTTCAGGGAGAACCGCCGAGTTTCCTTCTCCTCGATGCTCTCCTTTCGATCTGCGCCATCAAATGTTATTTTCCGTTCTGTTTCCTACTTCGTTAATCTTTCGAGATGGTTCCGCCGATTCCGGAGGGAATGTGGGAATCCGTGACCGCAAACGGGTCGGCGGCCGATACGATTGCGATCTGTTGTGCCAACGAACTAGTATTCCGTTCATCAAAGGCGGTCGACGCAAGACAAAGAGACACAGATAACTGAAACCGGGCAGCGGTCTCGGGGAATCGCCAGAGGCGCAATCAGTTTATTAATTCACAAGTTTCAGAAACATTAACATCGCAGAACCTAACACAAATTGCAGGCTAAATAGAGGAGATCGAGGAAAGATCGCAAAATAAAGATCTGGTTGAATGAGGTTGTGCGTCGCGAGATTCGCCCCTGAGAGACAAATCAGCTGGCGAACACCCGAAAAATAAAAGACTCTGACAAAGGACTCGTAGTTTCAGCGGCTTAGATTACAGGATATAATTTACAAAAAAACACCAAACAACACATTACACGAATTGGACCCTGATTAGAAGCACCAACGGAAAGGCATCCATCACTCCTCCATAGGCACAGCGTGGTCGGACATGCCCGTGTCCGTGAGATCGCCGTCGACGTCGTCTTCCTGAAAATACGTGTCATAAGAGCAGTTCCATCGCCAAATTCATCCCTTCCAACCACTAATTGCGGTAAAAGCGCCCCATCTCACCTCCTGTTCCGTGACTCCGGTGGTTTCCCCTCCTTCGTCTCCATCATCCTCCTCCATCCTGTCAAGCGACAGCAGCATCTTTCGGAAACTGCAGATCTTGTGGGCCAGTTTGTAGACGCCTTGGAGGCTCTTTCTCTCCTCAATAACCTATATCTCAGTTAATGTAAATTTAAAAACAAGTCACCTCCGGTCGCAGTTCCTCCAAAGCCGAGAGTGGTTGGAACATCTGTACGTTCTTGCGAGTGACGGCCTTCTCGTAGACCTTGGCTGCCTCCGAAGGGGAGTACTCCTGAACCTTGGCCTCGGTGAAGCCGTACAACTTGACGAGGAAGTTCTTGAGGTAGAGAAGGATGAAACAGGACTGGCTGCTCAGCATCAGAGTGAACAGGGCAGTTTTGTCATCCGGGAAGCGGTCTTAACAAAAGGGAATGAGAGGAAGGGAACTATGACTCACTGAACAACATTTCAGGTTCGAACAGGACGTCATCCTCCTCCGGCGGCTGATTGTGAGGCATCACGAGGTTCTCCTTGAACTGATTCACTATAGTCTGTCCGGACATGGAGATGATGCTGTCAATCTGCCGAATGGCGTACAGAGGCTCATCCAAAACCTAGAAGACAAACGTAGGAAGGCAGAAGAACGGCGTACCTGGTAGGGGAACATGGCTATGTTATCAGCCACGAAAATCCATTCCTCAAGAGACAGTTTCTCGCGAGAATCTTCGCTGAATAGTCTGAAATAAGAGAATTGAGGGAGGAAGAGGTATGTGTTACCTCAAAGTGCTGTTGAGGAAGGATCTTCTGTGGGAGCGGTTTCCCCTCAGACTCGAGTACAATCCACTAAGGATCGCCTGGCCGTCGTTTGTCATCCTCGGCAATCCGGAGGCATCCCGGCCGCGGGCTAAAATCGCTATATCCATGTCGCAACATTTAGAAAATGAGGAATTGTAGAAAGACCCACTGGAAGTGACTATGGCGGAAGCGTCGCAGGAGCGGATGCCCCTGACAACAGGAATATTGAAAGGTTTTATCATTGAATTCAGTCGGAAGGCTATCCTGATTCCAGCGATCGCCTTGCTCTAAATCCGTTGATTTTTTTTCACAAAATGAGTGGATTCCCCACCTGGACCATTCCGGAGTACTTGGTGTCGATCTCCTTCAGAAGATTCTCGACCTTGTTGCGGATGGTGTTCACGGGGTCCGTCGTCATAGCGATCAACGTAGGGATCGAGGATCCAGGAGTCACCAGACCCTGATTCAAGGTCAGACACGTCACCTAAAACTGCAGTACCCCAGAAATTATAACAAAGAACGCACCTGGACGGAAGCTTGACGAACAGCCTCGTTCGGGTAGAAATAACAGTTGAGGACGCTGTTCCAGTAGACTTGGATGACGGCGGAGCTGAGGCCCGATCCCGACAGCTCCATCTCCTTCAGATTCTGGTGATCCTTCGACTTTTCCCACTCGGCGTTGTTCTTCACCGCTTTGCGGTCTTCATTCAAAAGGAACAACTCCAAGTTCTTCAGAGCCTACATACAGGAGGGGTCACCGAGAAAACGGGAAAATTACCTGAATCTTGAGAGGAAGGTAGTGGGATTCGGTGAGCATCATCACGGACATGTACATGTTCTTGACCTCTGGACGGGCGAGGTACTCTGCATATTGGGCACATATGTGACCTACAAGGGAAGTATCAATCAGGGGGAGGGAAATGCCAGTAACCCATGGAAGTGAGGGCCTTCTGGCGGATGGCTTGATTCGAGCTGTGAGAGAAGTGCTCCAGGAGCATGAAGACGTTGTCACGGTATCTTCTAAAAGACGCGTTACACACACACACACAGAGACTCACCTGCTCTCGGGACTGTCCTCGTCGCTTTGCAGATTGTCGGCAATCTCAGTGTTCTGAGTTAGGTTTACAGTGACGAGATACTTTGTAGCCTCCGTATCTCCCTCCAGAATAGAATCAAAGTCGAAATACCGTGCCAGTAGTCCGATGGTGTATACCGCTCTGAAACAAATGTATAATTGTGCAAATGTTCCACTACCTCTGGAGCTGTGGCATTCTAATCTGCGGGATCTTTGACAGATCGGTTGGATATTGCATTTTGATCGTGTTGAGATTCTCTGAAAATTAAGATTGTCGGGCTGACGAGATATCACGTACTGAGGAATAGGAGGAACTTCTGTGTCATATTCGTCGGAGTGCGGGGGAATTTATGCCAAACGGCGGAGGCACAGCCGATGGCAGAACCAACGATGACCATTCCGCTGCTTGTGGCCAGATTGGCGAGAGATTCATCCAATCTAAAATTAAACAGGGATAAGAAGGGAACAAAGAACGCACCCGTTGAGGAAGATATCACTCGGATGGTTCATCAATGGAACCACACGCTCCAACATGTTGATCACTTCGTTCAGCACCTGAAGCTTTGGCGGTTGAGGCTAAGAATGCCTGGGTCACCTGTTGCTCTGCCGGTGTAACTGCGGTCATCGAGAGGTACGGCTGGAGGGTCTCCGCATGCTTCACCATTAACTCAGGACGAACCTTTAAAATAATGTCTTTAGAGAATCTAATAAAGAAACCTTGCTGAAGATGCTGAGAGTGGTGAGACAGGCCAGGAGCCTGTCCTGATTGTTCTTCTGAAGCTGCGCTCCAGAAAGGTCCTCTTCGTTCATATCCGAAGTGGCAACCACCGTATCAGAAGCCATTTTGGTCTCCAAAACCAATACATTGTCCACTAGAGAGTCAACGATCTGTCGGCTGGCAGAAATCAGTGTCTGAATGGGAAATATAATAGAAACAGCTTGTTCCGGCTCACCTTGTCTCCCTGTTTCAGGAGTGCCTGCAGCAGCTGCTCGAGGAAGTCGATGGTTTGTTCGGTAGCACACAGCTGAGCAACGGCCGTCATTTGAATCACCTAAATTGCTTAACTATCCAGTTTAGGGAAAAGAAACCTTCGAAATAAGAGTCTCCGGGTGTCGATCGCTGCAGGGTTGGAACCATAGGGCGGCAAAGGTGTCTTGCACCAATTTCTTCACTCCGTCTTCGTCCACAACACGACGCACCAACTTGGCCAACATATCCGGGATCTAAGGGAGTTCAAATCAAAAGATTCTCTATAAAACAAACGTTCTCAAAATTGGGGTACTTTTCACAAATGTCGCGCATGATTCGGATGACCCTTTTCCTCACGGCAGTTCCAGAATCCTAAATATGCGTATAAATAATGTTTTAAAAAAGAATCTGAACCTTGATTCTCTCCAGAAGAATGGAATAGTAGGTGGGAATGAACTCCTCCTTCACCAGCAGGAACTTTCCAAGCAACTCGATCGTGGCCTCACGCACGGCGGCGTTCGGATCCATCATCCGGGAGTTTACGGCGTTTCGGACATCAGCCTAAAAAGAGGAATTAGAATAGAGAGAAAGGTAGAACTAACCATTCCGAGAACCTCGTGATCCGCCTCTATGATCTGGGTGAGGCACTTCATCGCCCTGGTTCTTAATCCAACGGTACCCTCCACCGTCACTCCGTAAAGAATCTAAAAAAAACCATTAGCAAACATAAAATAAAATTGCTTACGTGACGAAGGTAGGTTTCGAAGGAATGACTGAACTCGCGCCGAGAAGCCAGGTATTTCACAGCCCACGCAGCATCCGACTCCATCATGACGTTCCCCAGGCGACTAAAGGTATCGAATAAAAACGTTCTTTTTGCGAAGATAGCTACCCAATGGTCTCCGAGCGTTTTCGCATGTGTTTCCTGTCGACCAATTTCACGAGGAACTCCTTCATAGCCGCTCCTTTCTCGTACATTCTCTCCAGACGCTTCTCCAACTTTCGGCGTTCCTACACAATGGTTTACCAATGGGAACTTTAAAGACAAACCTTGTCCGTCATTTCTCTGTGCTTTTCTGCCTTGAACTGCTGCTTGGCCATGTCCAGATCTTCAGCCGTCTCCTTGTACCACTCTCCTGCGTAGAAAACAACAGCGTTCTGAAGAAAACTATAAATAAAAATAATAAAGCTTAACCTCGACACTGGGGTCGTCTCCCTTTTTCTCGATCAAATAGTCGATGAGAGCCTGCTCCAGTTTTTTCAAACGGTCGGTGGTGGAAATCTACAACACATGGCTAATGGATACCGGAACCAAACGAACATCGCTGATGTCAACTGCATCCACCGTGGCCCATCTGCCATCTTCCTGCTCCTCAAAAACCAGCGTCTTCACCACAATTTCGAGGCGATGGTCCGAGTCTTCGTGGGCAGCGCGGGTGTCCTTCCTCAAACGGGCGGTGATCGAACCGAGGTAGTCCAGACTGGCCTGGCGAATCGTCATATCCGTAGATTTGGCTCTGAACCCCGGTTATTAAAGAAGACAAAGAAAACTACCTGTAGTGTTTCACGAGAAGAGCTCCCAAGACGGTGAGAATCATCTCGGCCGCTGGCCACTCTGGTTTGTAGAGAGCAATCAGCAAGTCTTGAAGGAAACCGTCAAAAATACGACGGTAATCCTCCTCTCCCTCGCTTTTATTTCCCTTGCAAGAGCATCTAAAGATAAGATGAGTAAGGGCTTTCTAGAAAAATAACTCACTTTCCGAGGAAGCCTTGAAGAAACACTCCGGTGAGCCGCTGGGCATCCAAAATGGAATCCTTGACGACGGTATCTGGGTTCAGTTCGTTCTTCCCCTGTTCCTCGTGCTTCTTCCTCTTCGGCATCTGAGGAAGCAATGAATTAAGTAGAAAAGGTGGAATTACTTTGACAACGCTCTGTATGAGCTGCATAACGAGGACCGTGGTGTTGCTAATCCAGTGGTCGTGGTCCAATCGGTAGCTGTTGTTGGTGTTCTTTCCCGGCGGTAGTCTGTGCAGGGAATTCAGGATATCCGTCAGAATTGAGATTCTAATCTGGTCGTCTCTGATTGAATCGATGGAGAAGATGTTCGACGCAAGGATCATCGCCTAGAATTATTGGATAAGTGAGTCAGGAGAGGAAGGTATATGCCTGTTGTTGGAGGACTCCGACGTTGTTGACGAAGAAAGAAGAGATGGCGAGAGTGGCCAGATGGTGAAGACTGGTCTCCGGCAAAGATTGCACTTTTACCTGCAAATCACAGTCAATAACGTCCCACAATTTGAAGACCATTGTCTTCGAAGTCCCTGAAAACTCACGAGCTGGGCAAAGCAGGTCATCAAATCGGCGATTCGGGTGTAGATCTCCTCGACCATCTTGGTCCTGTTGTTCGTTCCAGCCTTCTTTTTCCGCCTCCCTTCCTCACCTTAAAAACAGTTATTTTTCTTAGGAAAGGAAGAGCTAAATCAAAAGCGACTGAAAAAAAACAGTGCATTAACTAGGAAAAAAGAGAGAGAAAAATGAATTTGAATGGACACTAAAATGTAATCGTCTAAATTAAATTAGCTCAAAAACTGAAGTGACCTTTCGCTTTGCGGCCGCTCTTGGAAGCCCTGAAGACGCTATCGGAGGCGGGGAACACTATGTTGTTGAGGTAGTGCTTGCAGAGATTGATCGCTCGGTCGATGGCATCCTCGATGAAGACCTAACATCCCATATAAATATAATGAGAAAATAAAAGCACCTGTTTGGGCATTTTATAGGAGGTCATAATGATGAGGGCGGCGGAGGCGGCGTCACATGCCCTGATTAGCCGGTCTCCGACGAGTTCCCTCAAGGCCGCTTCGTCCTCTTCGCCGTCTTCATCGAAAAACAGAGGAACGAGGAGTCGGGAGCCGTCCTGGCTGATAACATCGCGCATATTCCGCTCCAGCATGTAGATCAGTTTCACCAATCTGTCCACGGGCATCTAATAGAATAAACAACTTTCTTATTGACAAACCACAAACCTTGTTCAACTTGCGCCAGCTCTTGAGTTTCTGAGCTTCCTTCCTCAACTCATCCACAGTCACTCGCTCAATCAACAGCTCCGGATTGACCTCGTCGTCTTCGCCGTCCTCCTCCTCCATGGCTCTGCCATTCGACGCCATCAACACGTCCATGTCCTCGACTTGGTCGAGTGCCTGCTCTACGAGCTGGGAGAATTTGGCAAACGAATCATTCTCAGCCAACAACTACAACACGGTTCTTTACAACAAAAACATAATTTTTACATCATTGTTCCAGCAGTCCTGGTCATCGTCAATCTTCCTCCTGCGCTGCTTTTCCAGTCGCTTTCGCTGCCGTTCATTCCATTCAAGGTCACGTTGGTAGATGACTAACAATAAGTAAAGGATACTACTGAAATCCCCCCACTTTCGGTAGGCGTGGGCGGCCTCTCCTCCTCTCTCTTCTTTTTCTTCTTACTCGGCGTCTTGCTCGTTTCATCATCGCTCGCCCCGCTCGTTCCCTCCTCTCCCAACTTGTGCTCCGCCGCCTCCATCTTGGCAATCAATTCCAAATCACGCTTAAGGGCCTCCTGAAATTTTAAATAATCAATCGATTTTACGAAAAAGAAAACAATAAAAACACGAAAAGGTTAAAAACCACCCACAACTCAAACCACTGATCCCAAATTTTGCAAAATCAAACTTGTTAACTTTCGACCGCGGCGGGACCCACACCAATATTCCTTTAAAATCGAATCTTTCAAGGAGCGCAGCTTGAGCAGACATCTTAGCACTTCTCTCCCTCTTGTTAGGACGAAGCAAAGTTGAGGTGCCAAATGTCCTTACGTAAGATTCTCACGTAAGACGTTCTTACGTAAGTGCTTATGTAAGTCCTCACGTAAAATTCGAAGAAATTACATATAACGCGATGAAAACCAGTTGACACATTACTTCTGTCCATTCCATTTTTAAACAGCAGAATATTAAAATTGTAAAAAAAGATTGAAAATTTAAAAAAAAGAAAATTTAATTTTTTTTTAATTTAAAAAATAAAATAATTAAAAAAATCAATAAACTGCATTTCCAGCATCCTAGAATACTTTTTCGCAACAAATGAGCCAACCCGGAAAATTTTTTTTTGGGCCCCCCCAACTAACATAGCACCACCGAAGGTTTCGGGAGTGCGCCCGCTTCAAAGCAAATTCTTCGCCTTTTAAAATAAAAATACAGACTTTAGACTTTCTGATTGCATTGTTGGAGGAATAGATTATGCTATTAGTCAACACGAAGATTTTATACGGTTTAAAAGTATAGCAAATGCTCCTTTTTGAATGCGTACTTGTAAAAACACGACGTGATGCACTATGACTAACGACACTTCGCCGGTGAACACAGCGTCATTGATGAATTTTAAATTCAAACTGTCGCTTGCCTCATGGCGTCTAAACCAATACGGGATATCTGGAAAAAAAAATGTGTGCTCGACTACGCACTTCGTCGTCCTCGTCGTCGACCGTGTGTTGGCGCATTCTCCTTCTTCTTCCGTCTCTGGCGTCAGAAGGATCGAAGTAGTCCGTAAGCGAGTCGTAAAGACTTTCCACCTGCACCACAACAATTAACTTTATCCCGTAAATATCCAACCATGTCCTTCTTTTTCCTCTGATTTCCTCCCTTCGGACACTTTCCCATACTTATCATCTGCTTCCTCAACTTGGCAGCCTCTTTCGAATCCAACTGAAAAAAACAGGTTTCTTTAAAGTTCTTTTCGCAACCTGAATTTGCACTTTGGGCACTTCCGTTTCCGTTTCTGCGGAGGTCGACGGCTCGTTCACATCCTGGACCACGGGTGATGGCTTGACGGGAGCAGATGGCGGCGGTTGGACCACCTTCTCCGGCTGCACCAGAACTCTCTGGAAGAAAACGAATAAAATGAAAAGAAAGGAACAAACAGGAGGTCCGTCCTGGACAAAGTCTTGAATTGTGAACATGTCCACTTCGTTGTCGTGTTCCGGTTCCACGTCGAATGCCTAAAATATAGTTGAGCAGAAAAGAGGTAAGTTGTCTACAAACAGTTGTTCCTTGAGCTCTCATTCAGGCTTGTGCAGCCAAACGAACCTCCGAATTCAACTCGATGACGTTCTTGATGATGTCTGGCATGATGTTGAGCGGCAGGTCGTTGTTCTCCTGTTCCACCATATCCTGCCGGGTCCGTCTGAATAAAAACCGTCTTCTGAATCACCGAGTATCCTACATGTCGCTGACGTCGACCTGAGCGAGGCACTGGGCGATTAGAGACACTGCGTTCTGGTCCAGATTGGCCAGGGTCGCGTCGAGAGTCTCGTGGTCACTGACGATGGGAATACGGGAATTGGCCATGGTCTCGCAAGGAAAAGGGATCAACGAACGAACTAAAAAGGAGGAAACTTGAGAGAAGTGGAGGGTTTCACTCACGGTCGGAGAGGAAATGCGTTGAAACGAGGGACAGCGGATTCCCGATGTGCTCCATCCGATTCACCATGTCTTTTTGGACCTGAAATATTTGTGTTATTTGATAGACCATGGGTTCCAAAAGGGACTGAAGTGTTTCAAAGCCAAGATTTTTCCGTTTCAAAGTTTGGGCTATGCGAAGGCTAAATACTGCCTTATTGCGGTATGTCCAAAGTACAAAAGTACGGTACTCGTCCTAATGAAAAATCCTAGTGAAAAATAGTGAAATGAAGGAATAAACGCACGCTTTGGTTCTCCTTCTTCTTACGCATCTGCTCCTCTCGAATCCGCATCAGCTTCTCCTTTTCCAATCGTTCCGTTTCTTCGCGACGTCGCTGTTCCTTCGCCAATCGAGCCGCTTCCTCCTGCAACAACCGTATTGTAGTCATGATGTGATCAAACTACAAGGTTCACACCGTCATCCCGACCAATTTAATTTAGCGTCGCCCACCTGTTGCCTGAGCAGCTCCTGTCGTTCCTTCTCCCTCTGGATCATAAGCTCCTGTTCCCTCCGCTGCTGCTCCGCCCTCTCGGCGGCCTCCTTCTGCCTCTGTCTCTCCCTCAATTCGTGTTCCCTCTGTCTCCTTTCGTCCAATAGGCGTTGCTGCTCCTCCAGGAGCCTCTGCTGATGTAGCTGTGCCGCCGTTTGTGTCTGTTGCTGCTGTTGTGGTTGCTGGTACTAAATCAACCGTGTATGACCATTTCCTTCACCCACCATGGCTGTCTGTGGCTGATGTTGTGGCTGTTGTTGAATGAATCGGTGCTGTTGGTGTTGCACTTGCTGTTGGGGCTGTTGTTGTTGTTGCTGTTGAAGAAGATGCTAAAATTAAATAGTGGGAATTGCAAAGGAGCGACCCAACCTGCTGTTGTTGTTGGAACATTGGTTGCATCTGCTGGTTCTGCATTTGCATTAAGTAGCTTTGCTGTTGAAAGGGATCCATAACCATCTAAACTGTGTATATCAGAATGTTTTTTTTTGCGTAAATCACCTGGTTATTTCCGTAGAAACCGAAGTTATTCATGTACTGTTGTTGGATCAACATCTATAAGAACCGAATGAAAGGGAAAGATGGGAGCCTACCGGATTGTACTGTGCCTGTTGCTGATTCACCATTTGCTGCTGCTGTTGCGGCTGCTGTTGGCCGTGACCGCTCAGCCCCATAGAATTTTGGAAATTCTGAAAGAATCGTTACGGAAAAGGGAATGCCACTTACCTGAAGCTGGTGTGGATCCATTTTTAGATCGCCGGGACCGGCCCGTTCAATATACACCACTGAAATAGGCGGAGTGTGTAATTGTGAAATAATAAAATCTAGATAATAACATAGAAATAGCAAAGCACGTGACTGCAGTTAAGGTAAGTAAGGGAAAACTGAAATTGGCACGAAATTCAAAGGATAAGAAAAAAGTTATTAAATAAAATAATCAATGTTCTTAATTATATATGTACACCCCTTCCCGCGGGAAAGTTTTAATTTTAAATATTTCAAACTTATAAAATTCCGGTTACTGGAGCTAAAGGGAGAATTTCGCTGTACGGTGTCGACGGAGCGCGATTTCTCAATTTCAATGGCGTTTGCAGATGTTAGTTCAGTTGAATTATACCTAATTTTAATAGACTTGGTAAAACGAGTTTTTATCTATCTTGAGAGTTTTTATCTATCTTGAGAGAAACATCAGAAATTGGCCAGAACTCCGATTGTCGGTGTTTATTGCCGACTAGCCAATCGCAAATTTAGGTTAATCGATAATCAGGGTCAACTAGGCATGAAATAGCTTTATTTTATTTAATATTGTTAAACGTCGCAGGTCACCAATAATTGGCGTTTTTAGGTAATGTAATCTGATTCCACCTCACGTGTGTTGCCTTTTCTGAACCGGAACTTGTCACATCCACAGCTTCTATCAACAATGAAGTTTTTAGATCTGTAATGGTCTTATAACATTCCGTTCTTAAATACTCACGGTGTGTCCAAACGAGCAGTAGCAAAAATACTGTAGAATATATGCCAATATGTCAACTCATTTTGCGGCGTTGTGTCTGAATTCTTCTCTAGTATTATCTTATGTGTATAAATGCAATGTAAAACGGTAATTGGGCGAACTGTTTGTATTGATAAAAGAAGACGGAGAGAAAACACGGGTTGTATTAACAACACCTTTATTTCTCCATCTTATGTGGAAGGCCCTTTACTCCCGATCGCTCTTAGTCGCCACCAAAACAGATACAGCCGTCGAAGGTAAGCCCGATGACAGCTCCAACCGCTTCACTTTGTTTCCTCTGGTGGCCAGTCCGACTGAGATCTCCTGCATCCGTCCGTTGAAAGAATTCTGGTCCTGATTGGTGTGGATGCGCATCGTGTCGATGCTACGCTCTCCGACCGCCCACTTCTGCATTAGAGCGAGATGTAGAAAATAAACAAATATAGATTAAGATTACATCGAAAGTAGAATAGTATTAGTGTAAGCGCATGTCAGAGGTTTCCTCTGACATCTCTTTCTTTCCCTCTCCTCTCCCTTAACTTCTCCGAAGAGTTGTTCTTTTACCTCTGGGATTCTGAAAGGCTCCCCCGCATTCTGGCCGCGAGCGCGCTTCGAGACTGTAATAATCCATCTATTACAGATTGACGTCAGCCGAACCGACGACTACAAAAGAGACGACGGAGAGGAATCGAGGGAGGGCCCGACCCCGACTTCGTCACCACAGATCTCTTAGACTCTCTTTTACATAAATGTAGTTCCTATCCCCACTCTGTTAGTCTCTCACGGGTATCTTAGTACCTTCGGGTACTAGATACCTAACTTTAGGAAACACCTTACTCATTTCAGTCGAATGCTGGGGATTTTGCTGTTTACGAGGAATTCACCAAATTCAGTTTATTTTTCCTCGCCAATCTCTTCCATGTTCATATTGATGCGTTCCAGCTAAACTAGAGTCATTGTCAGAAAATAGAGGTAACGCGCTCTGTTGCTGGGGTTAACCCGGAGGCCGTGGGGAAATTCGTCATTCATTCGCTCAACATTTTGCAAACTAGTCCAAATCTGAAAGAAATCTGGTTCGACCTTCAGCTTCTGGAGGCACTTGTCCAACTTTCAAACTGTCAGCATTCGGTTTAATGGTAATTCACGCACAGACAAAGGTCCGAAGACATGAGAATGTAGGATTTGACTGACCATCGAACGGAAAACGAAATCAGTGAGAATTATGCGCCTGTTCCCTCCCGATTTGTAGTTCAGGTCGTAGTTTTTGTAATCGTTGCAAAAGTTTACTTT
Organism: Oscheius sp. G VE-2021; assembly: GCA_022343465.1. Lineage (NCBI taxonomy): Eukaryota > Metazoa > Nematoda > Chromadorea > Rhabditida > Rhabditidae > Oscheius > Oscheius sp. G VE-2021. The sequence continues at coordinate 894,139 of JAJQXH010000058.1, forward strand.
GAGATCGATAGAGCAGGAAACACAGCTTGGGGTCCTTGGCCATTTTCGAAATTCCCACACAGGAACTTCCAAAGTTGAGGGGATCGCGCTATCTTAGAAGGGATTTGTGATTGACCTAACTCTTTCTCCCTTTATTCCACGAAACCATTTACATGTTTCAACATGTAAAGCGGAATGAAACCCTACCCCGGCGACAATAGGACAAACTGGATGTTTCCATTCTCCTCCGTCGGCGGAGTCCTTCTTGGAAATTACCTGCCTGAGCACCTCCCGGAGGTGACCCAGTTAGTTCGGGCCCAGTCTCCCTCCCTCCCTCCCTCTCTCTCTCTCTCCCTCCCTCCCTCCCTCTCTCTCTCTCTCCCTCTCTCTTCCTGGAGAGTTTTGTCTCTCTTCAGAAGATCCTCCCTTTTCCTTCCTTTCTCAGCAATGGTATTGTCTCTCTGAGTGAGAGCTTCTTCGAGTCTTCTCTTGAGTTCTTCCGTCGACTCTAAGAATAAACAGATAACGAAAACAGAAGTTTGGATACATACATAAGAGATCTCTGTTTTTAAGAGAAGAACTAACCTTTTATCGGTAATGTCTCCAAGTGGAAGACATGCCGACCCTCTCACGGTGGCACTAGCCCGTTACTCCATGTGAATCGCTTTTCGTTCGTAATTTCTCCGTCTTTCAAATTACCGTGGTTTTCCTTGATTCCCTCTGTCCGTCGGGGGCGTTCCTGGGCGGCGTCTTCCCGTAAACAGAGGCGGTCGCGGGCGAAAGTCGGCTATCCGAACGTTCTCTAATTATGGCCAACCACGGCCCTAGCTACGGCCTCAGTCGGGAACTCGAGAAGAAGGTACGTTCACAACAAAGTTCCCCAACACTACCTTTTCAATTGCTTTTGTTAAATGTTGGATAACCATAGAAAGGTATATGTATATTGTACTACGCGTTTATAACTCATTTAGTTGGAATTGTCTTGACCGTTAGTTGATTGAACTATTTCTTTCACTATTTTATGACTAGAGCTACTTAGTTAGCTTTTATGTAATGATTCAGTATAACATTTGATGTTAAAGCAGGAGATGTCTTGGAAAACGGCAGTGTTGATGACTAGCTTACGATTAACATACTCTTATCTACTTTGCTGTTTCTTGAAGTACGAAATAGTTTTTTTCTTCTATTGATATTTATTTAAGAATAGTTCTCTTCTGTTCCCTGAAGACAGTTAGTCACATGTTCTCAGAGGCTTGCTCCAGCTGTGAAACCACGATTATTATACCAACACTCCGTGTGTAAGATCTCCGGGTCTATTACTCGATTTAACTTTTGACGAATAAAATCTGCTTGCTGACTCAGAATGTCTTCGTACTAAGGATTACAGTGTTTTGGTGGTTTCCGTGGAAAGTCTTAGTGCGCCACGCGAGTCTTTAATCCCAGTCGCAAATACACGCACCACAGACGTTTTTCCGGTTTTGTCCGACAGCAAATTCTTCTTTTTCTTGGCGAACAAGGCGAGAGCGAACTGGAAGACTGGACTTCGTTTTGTTCAGAAGTTATAATTCTAAAAGAACCACGAGTTTGCTTCAAAAGGGAAAGGAGTTCTTAACTTCTAAGGCTCTCCCAGTCTGTCTGTTGGATGTTTCTCTCCCCATCCCGTGTGCCCTGGGGCTTCCGTAGTGTCGCGTGTCGTAGAGTGTCTTATTTACGCTTCGTCAAGGTCTTTCGCGGAATGCAATGGGCGCAGAGATATCGTTCCATTCGGATTTGCGGCCGTCCATTCAGCCGAATAATACATCGATCCGCTCGGTCGGATCGACGTCTAAGCCACACCGATTACCGGCTGCCAGCCGACGGAAACAGACAGCCGGCTGGCTGTTTAGACGTCGAAGATGAAATAAACACTTCATTAGAATCAAGATAGGATTGTTCCAGTAGAGATTCGTAAATGGTCAAAGTGGAATATCTAAAACCGGTGAAAACCAGCCGACAGATGTCATGTCCAATGAGCGATGACAGTGTCATTTCGCCGCGATGTTCTCATACAAAACATATACGAAAAAGGGCAGGCTGAATCTTCTTTGAAGACGCCGTTAGTTCCACTCAAATGAGATTTATGAACTTTTGGCTTTCAGAACCAGGCTCGTTTCAACCTTGAGGAGGCTATCGAGGTTTTGTTGTGGGTGGAGCAGGTGTCTCAGCTGCAGTTGGCCAGTGACCCCACCGCCTGTCAGACGGCACAGGATGTGGCCGACCTTCTGAAGAATGGAGTCCATCTATGCAAGTGGGTTCCCAAAGGCCGCATGTCATTTGCTAATTTATTAGGATGATCACCCGTCTTCTTGGCGACGGAACACGTGTTCCCTTCAATGCTCGTCCCAGGATGCCTTTCCAAATGGTTTGATTTCCCTTTTCTTCTATTACCTTAGTTTCAGATGGAGAATATCTCAAACTTCCTGGAGGCATGCAAGGCTTACGGAGTGTCTGAGATCAGCTGCTTCCAAACGGTCGATCTCTACGAAAACAAGCAATGCTACAAAGTCATCGAGTGCCTCCGCTCACTCGCGGCTGTGGTTTGTCTTCTACATTGCTCCATTTTGAAATTTTCCAGGCTCAAGCCCGAAGTGCCCCCGTTGAGTTCCCTGCATGGGTGGTCCGTATCTCCCAGAGTTGCCCTCGAAAGTTCCCAGATGCTGTGATGCGCCGCGGGGAAATGGTCATTCCTCTCCAGGTAAAATATATTTTATACTTAGAGAATCTGTGTTTCAGTACGGAACGAACAAATGTGCTTCGCAGAAGGGAATGACTCCCTACGGCCTTCCGAGACAGATCAGACCCGATCAGTCGGGATAACTAAAACGAGAATAAATGGGCATTGTATGTAATATTACGGAATAAATCGATTCGCTAAAACATATAAGGGAATAACAAGTCCCATTCGTATAAACAAGATAACCCAAGAGAAACCCCGTAGAGAATTTATTGTAAAGATCGCGGTGTTCTTTCTTTGCTGATGTCACATGCCGTCGAGGGTGTCGTCGTCTCCCGGCACGTCCCCCTCCGGTTCATTCTTGCTCGTGTCATCCGTCACCACGCTGTCATTCACGTCGTTCAGAGTCTGCTGGTCCACCGTCGGGTCCTTGTCCAGCTCCGCCTGCTCCTTGTTCGACTTGGGCACTTCAGAATCATCCGCCTTTCCGACAGCAGAGCTGTCCTTGCTCTTCGTCCACTCGTACCGGTCAGTCCTGAAGCAGGAGGTAAAAAAATTATGTTTAATCGACATCTTGGTGTTGGTAGGCAGATTTTTCTTGAACATAGAGACCATGACCAGGTAGTTGGGCACATCCACGTACTTGAGCTTCTTCAGCATCTTGTAGACCTCGGCAAATGAGGCGGGGCACTCCTTGCAGAGATCCTTCTCAGAAGTAGCCGCCTTGATCTTGGCCGCTTCCTTTCGCGCCTGACCCCTCCATGGGAGCACGGAGGTGCACTCGATCAAAGAGTGCATGGCGGCGATGCTGAAAGTTTCTAGTGTTGAAACGAGTGAGAGGTAGAGGTAGAGAGAGAGAGAGAGAGAGTGAGAGTGAGAGAGACTCACAGGTCATCATGACGTCCCTGCTCCTTGAAGTGGTGAACGTTGAGGCTGCAGTACCTCACGGTTCCTCTAAACATCACTTTCGCTCTCTCCTCCCTCAGTCGTCCCTTGTCTATCAGAATCTGGCGGGCCAACCCAAAGTCGAAGATGTAGAGCACCAAGGGGTTTGTGTACCCCATCGCCAGATTGCTGGGCTTCACGTCGCGGTGCACGAATCCCGCCTCGTGGACATCTTTGAGGGCCTGAAGGAAAGAATTCCACACAAATGACCTGAAATCAACCAAAAACACTTGGATTCCCATTCTGAGCGCAGTCGGATGGCTGAACTTCCGGCTGGGGCACTTTTTGCGAAGGTCCGCCAGTTCCATTCCCAGAAGGCTCATCACAACGAACGTATAGGATGGCTGATGTCCGTGCGAGAGGAGTTTGCACACATGTCGCGAACTAAAGGTAGCCGTTATTCTTTTTGAAATGAAGACTTACTTCTGGAGTTTCTTCAGAATGTAGATTTCCATCTTCAGGATCTCATCGTCTTTTGACTTCATCCGAGGCTCCACCTTCATGGCCGCGCGGCCGACGGCCTTTCCTTTGTTGTCGAGGGAGAGCACGAGGAACACTTGGCCGCAGCTTCCCTCTCCCAGCTTTTTCTTTACAATAAATTTGTCGTTGATTTTGTCGTTTGGCTTGCAGTCGACGGGAGCCGCCGGAGTGCCCATGGTCGACCGACTGCGATGAACGACGAAGTGGGAGTGAGGAGGTAGGGTGAGACACGCGGTTCACGGAAGATCCACGCAATGATTTTAAAATTCAATTGAAACTCAATTACGAATATGGAGGCCTATTTTCTTTCAGGCCATCACGCCGTTCTAAAAAAATTCTTCGCTTGAATTGTGCACCTAGTCATGCTTAAAAACTGAAAGTTGTGTTTTTAAACAGGACTTATCGCGACACAGAGGAATACTATTCGCAAAATCTGTATTTTTCCATGATATTAAAAATTTGATTCCGCTTCCAACAGTCAGATTCTGTCGGTCTAACATCCACTTTTTATTTACATGTGTATAAATTCAAAGTTTAGTGGTATAGTTCCTTTTCCATTTCCGTGGAATCGAGGGTGAAGATGACTTGTTGCGAGGAGGCATGGGTGGAGAGGGTGACATCGGGGAGGGAATGCACCGGGGTTATCCTTCTTTCCGTCTTCCCGAAGAACGAAAGAACCCTCTTTCGGACGTCTTTGTTTAGGAAAAAGTTGATCCAGGGCGTTCCGAAGCAGAAGGCGTCGCGGGTGAAGGGAAGGACGTAGGATTCCATCTCTTCTGAGATTCCCCAACCGAACTTTTGAGACAAAGCAATCAATAACTGAAAACTTCAGCACTTTTAATTTTTGTTGAATATTATGCTAATTTAAAAAAAACTTACTACAGTAATGAGGTTGATAATCTGAATGGCACAGTTCGCAAGGGTAACACGGCATATCCGTCTGGAAATGACCTTCCTGTTGTGTTTCTTAAGAATACTGCCAGCTATTGTGTTGAATACAACAACTGCCGATAAGTAGAAGATGGCCAGTAATGAAGTGGGAAATATGAAACGATCCGGCTTAAACGCAAATAAAACGCATAGAAACAAAAAATCTTACGAATGCGAATTCGAAGTAAACGTGTTCATTTTGAATGCTTAGCGAGGTTCCGACGAAGAAGGAATAGCTGGCGAAAGCAGCTGCCAGGACGGGAACGGACAGAAGGACCGGGAGGGAGATCTTATCCCACAACTGAAAACAACCTTTTTCGTGACCTACTAGCTACGAGATTTGTATAAAAGGACAAATTTCTCTCTACGGAATTAGTTTAATGCACGTAATAAAAGTAATAGGCGTCACGAGAACATCAAATTAAGTAGTATGTGATGTCAAAGTTATTGAGAATTGGTAAAAAAAATGTCAAAAGTGAGATATTGCACATAGAAACTGACCGTGTCTCCTTTGATTGGAAAAGCTATGATTGTGGCTCTGAAGACACAGGAGACCACAGTACGAATGTTCTGCGCATGAAGTAACAGTTGATTTGTGAACAAGACGGAAGCAATCATCAAAGGGTACGAGTTCCAAGACATGAACCAGTCGTTGAGAGAAGTAAAGCTGAACATCCAAATACACGACAGATTGGAGAGGTAGCCAAGGGAATCCTGAGCTTTCTTCAGGTGATAAGTGGAGCTCACTTACAATGAAGAAGCTAAACTTCATGATGCTGTAGAATGTTCCTCTCAGTTCCTTGTGATCTCTTGTGATGACGTATGTTGTGAGAAAATATAGAAACATCGAAGGAACTGCATATATCAGATGGAGGAGGAAGAGCCAAGACATGGCTTCCTAAAGTAATTCCTCACGGGAGCGAAAGGGCGGATAACTGATTACAGGTGATTGAAGCCTGCGGGTTGGCATTAGCCGTGACCAACGGACAAACGGCAATCAGGGAAATGAGGGAGGATGACATCCCGTCAATGGAGGGTTTCAAGAGAGATTCTATTTTAAACGTTGTTTATTACAAGATTTTCGACTGATGACGATGACGTAGGGGTGCAAAAATGGAGTTTCAGAACACAACCCGTTTTTTGTGAGACAAGATCTGTTTAATTGTAGGCTCTATTTTTTAAAATAACGATCAAGGAAGGTAATTTGGTTAAAATGCTATAAAAAAGGTGAAAACGTTCGGTTTCTTTTTAAAGGATAAACTGGAGGCCAAATTTCACGCGAAGGCCACTGGGGAAATAAAGCACTGCATGTGGACGTTGAAGACGTGCCATCAACCTATTTAGATTCCGGTTGCATTTACAGGCGTGGCTAATCGTATTATTTGAATAGGTTTGCTAACCAAACGATAGAACCTAAAAGCCAGTGAAATTGAGTTTAGTCAACTGCTCAATCAGTTTCATACTCGTGACTGATTGCGCAAGAGTAAATGGTTTCTGAATTGCCTTAATCACCTCAATGATATTCTGATTCAGCGGTGTCACCTTTGATCCACCCATTTCGTCCTCGTTTTCAGTAAATTTTTCCTTGTTTTCATTTAAGAAAGAGAGTTTATTGAAGCTTGTTTGCATAGAAAATTGGCTTGTTATTTGGACTATCATTAGGATTTCAATAAGACTGACCTCTGTAGTCAAAAGAGAAATAAAAGGCTCCGTCGTTGACTATGCTCCTGCCAGCCTCATTGCCTTTTATTACACGGATGAAATCTAACTAGTTGCCCAGCAACTTGATTAGTTTTGCAGTAGCACAGAGTCCTAAAAGTACTTTAAACGAAATATTACATTTCCATATGCTATTTGTAAGTGTCATTTACCGGCTATTCATCGTTTAACCCACTTATATTCTCTTCATTGGCGACATTTTGCAGCAAATACCACACTTTTTAAACTTCCCTCTCGTAGTCAACACAGCTAATCAATTGTAAAGTCAAAAGCGGTTGTTAAACAAATTCCTTACGTAGGTTCACGAAAAATTTCTCTACAGACCGCGGTTCAATTTCCGATCGAAGGCTTAATTTCACTCAATCGCCTCAGTCCTCTCATATTTCCCTTCATTCGTTTTTTAAAGAAAAGTCTGCACTTAACCATGACACTTATGTTTTTCCTTCATTTGGTTTACGCCTTGCCATCGTTGGTTTTGTATTCTATAATGACTTTCATCGTCTTACGAGAAAGGAAAGAACTCAAAGGAACCTACTATTGCCTGCTCAAATTCGGATTCTTCGTGGTTGGTGTATTCAAGTCAAACTGATTATGAAGAGAGAGAGAGAGAGAGAGAGAGAAAGGGATTATGAAAAGTGGGAGCAGATGTCTTCTCAATTCAGACAATTTTGGATACTCTGAGCTACGCGTCAAATCTCTTCGGCCCCTGGTTCTTAACCTTTCCCTGGTATGACAAGTGGTTTAGATCATTGTGTGAAATCAAATGGGTCCTGAACGGAGTAATCTTTTCCAATAGGGTCCTACTCCATGCCCAGAACATCCGCTGTGTCATAGGAAGTCTCCACTTGGCTTCCATCATGACATTCCCAATGAAGGGAGATCAGGTCACCCAAATGGAAGACAAAAGAGAAGAACAATTGTTGAGGCATGGGATAGAATAGCTCTGCCTGTTTTGTTGGCCACTCTAGTAGTCTCCGCCATCATCGCCTCTCCTTTCCTCTTCTCAAGGCCTTGTCTTATGGAATTTGAAGAAATGGTTTATTTAAAGTTTAAAAATGTAAGTTTAACTTGTGCAAATATACTTTACCAGAAGTTAAAGGCCCTCTGCGCGGGTCTATTCCTTCTGGTTTCGGCGGCCTTCAGCCGCCTCGGGGCCGCTTTGCGGCCCAACGGACAATAACACGCTCGGGTCGGGTAAAGTGCGGCTGACCGCTCCGGCGCTTCGCGCCTCCACGGATGGCGGCCGCACTTTGGTACCCTCGCTTATCCCATCGGCCCACCCCTCTCTCATTGGGAAATGAATGTCGGGGGTGCGAACCAAGAGAGAGAGAGAGAGAGAGAGAGAGAGAGAGAGAGAGAGAGAGAGAGAGAGAGAGAGAGAGAGAGAGAGAGAGAGAGAGAGAGAGAGAGAGACCATCACCCAATTGTTATTATAGAAGACCAGGAGTTACGGCCCGCTTTAGGCGGTCCTCACTCCTGGCATTTGTGGAATCGCTACCGCTACGCGGCCAAAACGGCTGCTCCGCAGCCACAACGGTGCCTTCGGCACGGTATAACCACAAAGTGACAGGTTTTGTTAGTTGTTATTTTCGGCTTCGTTTTTTTTGTTGACAAGCCTTCGGCGGTCCTTACTCCTGGCATGTGTGAAATCGGCACATCAGGAGCTTTTGGTTAATGAGAAACACACTTATGGGAGCCTGCGGCGTTAAAGGGGGGCGCCTCGCGCCCTCATGGGCGCCTGCGGCGCCAACAGGGGCCGCTATGCGGCCAAAACGGCTGCTCCGCAGCCACAACGGTGCCTTTGGCACGGTATAACCGCAAAATGACCGTCAACGGGAGGAAATGAACGGCCGGTCCGGCCAACGATTTAGGCTAATTTCGCCCGCCAAGGGCACGACCGGCCACGTTCCGCCAAAACTCCGTCAAATTAGGGCCACGCACCGGTTAGAGGGCGCGGGAAAATGAGAGACCCAGGCAGCACACCAAACGCCACGCAAACCCACGCATTACCAACCAACCAACAAACCAATAGACACCGCTACGCTTTTGTGAGGAGGGATTGTAATTCGATCACTATCAAACATTGTTATTTCAGCCTGAGATTATAATTGGTGTTATGTTTGTGTCCTCTGTCTGCTACTTATTCATGACCATCGCTCCAACTGTGGTCACTGCCAAAATCCTGAGCAGACACAACCGAGACGCCGCTACCCGGAAGATCTGACGGGTGACGATCGTCTGTTGTCTTCTTCAGATCATCAACCTCGGTGTCATGCTTGGCTGCCTTAGAGTCTTACAGAACCAATCTCAGCTGCTCATAACCTTTTCTCAGCAATTTCGCTCGGATATCCACTTGTTCCTGGAGTGGAATATCTTTCCCATCACAAGGTATGCCTACTCTTTCAGCTCCCCTTGGTCTAATTTCTTCATGAACAAGGATATTCGGCAGAAAATTCTATGCTTTCTTCGTTTTTCAAGGCCGAAAGTAGATCCAATCAATGGATCCACTCAATCAAAAGCTGTTCCACAGACGCGTCTCCAGAGGAGAGCCCTTCCCCCAGTCTCTGTTCCAAGGAGGATGCAGAGAGGACAGTCGACGCCTTGCGAGGACAACAATGACATAGTCACGGAAGACCATTAACCATACAATAAATACTCTAATCTAATGCGAGCTTGTTTGAAATGTGTTATTCTCATATGTCAAAGAGGCTAAGTCGCGCGATTGTGCCGAAAATGAGTGTTCTTTGGGGAAAAGGATTCTAGAGTGCGCCTAATATAAATGAAATTCAGAAGATGATAGAAATAATGTGGCTAACTAACCACAACACATCCTCTAGCAGAGCAAACCACAAACTACAGTTATTATATGAAGAATGAAATAGGGAATTAGTGACCCTTGCCTTCCGATGCCCTGCCGTTTGGTTCAAACAATATTTAATTCCGTCCGATAGTTAAGTTGCGCAATCTAGAGGGCAAATTTCTTTAGATTGCACTGATCCTTCCTTTCAGTTTTCTCAAATTACGCCGAAAGTGCGATTCATTCGGTTGAAAATCGCCTGTTTTCTTAAAAGTCTAGCAATATTCAGTAATTTAAATGGGCACATTTGTTGTTTCCTCTACTACTAATTTGATGATGTTTGACCCCAGCCTATTTAACTAAATATAATCAAAAGTCACGAATCGTGTGACATTAACATGATTTTCACTGTTGCCATTGATACAATTAACGGTGAACCAGACACTTCCATGTAGTGAAATCAGCCGGCACTTGCCAATAGACTTTTTAATCGAAATATTCCTCTTTCTCAATGCACATAGTCGGGAGACCATTCAATCAATTTATTGTACTACTTTTTTACTGCATCTAGCATTAAGAGTCTTGGAAATTCTCAGTTTTCGAAGCACGTGAATTGGGAAGTTTTCAAGAGGTCCACTTGAGCAGAGGCATAATTTTCTTTCCAAGCCGACACCGTTGCTTCTTAGAAGGCTTCGATCGTTTCTTGAATTTTCTATTCGATTGTTTGGTGCACCGATTTTATTAAGCGTTTTCAGAATTCAATTATTGTAGTACACGATTAACAGTATTCTTTTCATGAAATAACGTGTGGTCCAGAAGTATGTTTCACGGAAGTTAATTTTCAGAAAATAAAACTAAATAATATTTCGCAATGGATAACTTAGTATTTTTGAGCCCAATTCTACCACTCATTACATATATTCCCATTTTAGTTATGTGGGTGTTGTTCTTCATCCATTTGATCTACTCCATTCCTTCCCTTCTGTTGTACTCTCTCATGACATTCATCGTCTTCCGAGACCGCAAAGAACTCAAAGGAACCTACTACTACTTCCTAAAGTTTGGCTTCTTCATGGTCGCTCAATTGGGTAAAATATCACTCTTTTAGGATATCTTGAGTTACCTCTCTAATTTAATGGGGATCTGGATTCTGTCCTTTACTTCTCTCAATGGCTGGTTCGTCTCTCAACCAGTTTCCTCTGCTCCTCAATGCCGTTGTCTACATCAACAAATGGTTCCTCCACTGCCAGAACATCGGCTGTGTTGTGAATAGCCTCCACCTGGCTTCTGTCGTAGTCTTTCCAATTGGCGCAGAGATGGTGATCCTAGCTTGTCCAAAACCTCATTCTTTCCAGAAATGGGAGAAAGTAGCTCTTCCCATCCTGTTGGCCACTCCCTTCTTTGCAGGCTTCTCAGCTGCATATTTCCTTTTTACCGGCCCTTATCGCAATAGAAGGAGGGATGGTCTACTGGACTTTTTACAGTGTAATTTCTTCTGAAATAAATAAGATATATTTTTCAGCCGGAGTATATAATTGTTCCATCCATCGTCAGTTATTCTTTGTATCTTCTGCTGACTGTTGGGCCCAACATGATCACTGGGCGAATCCTCACCCAACACAACAGGGACGAAGTGACCAGGAAGATACGCAGAATGACCATAGTAGACTGCCTCCTTCAGGTCGTAACACTGAGTGTGATGGTAGGTGGATACTGTAGATTGAACCCTTTGTTTAGCTGTTGATCGCCTTCTCCCAACAGTACCTCTGGGGGGATCTCCCAGTTCCTAGAATGGTACGTTCTACCCTTCACTCGAGACGTCTACTCCTTTCATGCCCCCTGGTCCAATATGTCAATGAATAAGGACGTTCGTCAGAGGGTTCTGGCCATTTTCCATCTGGCAAAGGAACAGATTCAGCCAATGCAGCAGATGAAATCTTTCACGAGAACAGCCGTCTCCTCGTCCATAAATGAAAGGAGGACCCTTCCTCCTGTCACCAATCCAAAAGTTTTGGCCCCTGGTGATTTAGAAGATAAATGGTAGACTATGTAATTATTTAATTGCTGTTTTAAGACTCAATGTCTGAGAGGTTCGAGCCTATCTCAAAAGAGGGGTGTCTTAGGAATTTTTTTTGCCTCCGATCCGGCTCAAACTTTGTGTATGGAGTCCCTATGACCATATAAACCATTTTGGAGACTTTTGGGCCTTAGTCATTTTTGGCCCGGAAGTGACGTCATACGGTACCTTAAACCCTTAACTCGCTTGGGCCTTAATAAAACCCTATGATAATAGTGCTCAATCGATTGGAAATTTTATTTTAATCAACTTTGTTTTCAGAGTGAAAGTAGGTTTTTCAGCGTTTAAACCAGTTTCAGCTCGTCAAAGTTTCAAAAACATAGATTTTTTTTGGTTTTTTCAACCCCAGTCCTCAAGGGTCCGCGGCGTAACGCTATCTCTCCTTTTGTCGGATTCTCCACACTTTTCTGCACAAACCCTTTAAGTTTGATCAGATAACTCCGACACTTTTTTTTGGGTATCAGCGATCAAAGTTAGATTTTCATCCCGCCGCGCTCACAAGCTAGTGCGGAGTTGATAATAGGTGTGGTCAGTGGGCGCCAACTCGCTCTTTTAGTATAGCGGTAAAGTTCTTGCTTGCAAATCTCACGACCCAGGTTCGGATCCAAACTGCGACATAATCTTTTGCTTGTCTAATTCGAACCTTGGAAACCTTAAAGCACACAGAAAAGGCCATATTGAGGGGTGCCGGTTTTACTGTAGGCCCTAGAGCGTACAATTGTGATCGCTGAGACAACTTTGATCGCTGATACCCAAAAAAAAAGTGTCGGAGTTATCTGATCAAACTTAAAGGGTTTGTGCAGAAAAGTGTGGAGAATCCGACAAAAGGAGAGATAGCGTTACGCCGCGGACCCTTGAGGACTGGGGTTGAAAAAACCAAAAAAATCTATGTTTTTGAAACTTTGACGAGCTGAAACTGGTTTAAACGCTGAAAAACCTACTTTCACTCTGAAAACAAAGTTGATTAAAATAAAATTTCCAATCGATTGAGCACTATTATCATAGGGTTTTATTAAGGCCCAAGCGAGTTAAGGGTTTAAGGTACCGTATGACGTCACTTCCGGGCCAAAAATGACTAAGGCCCAAAAGTCTCCAAAATGGTTTATATGGTCCTCCACTCCATACACAAAGATTGAGCCGGATCGGAGGCAAAAAAAAATTCCTACGACACCCCCATTCTCGATACTTTCAGACATCGACTCTTAAACTGTTGTAAACTGTACATTACAATCTTCACAATCAATGTAAAGTTTTTTAGCCAACTCAATACATACAAACTACACAATCTGACATCAAACCCCAGGTGAATATGTTGTTTAAACATTCGCCTTGATTATGTTGTCACTTTCGATTTGGAAAATTACCGGCCATTCTTCCGATCAAAGTTTTTTTGACTATGCGTCTTTCTTGAAAATGAAATTTTTGCAATACAAACGCAGTTTTCTCTCAACTGTCTGTAATTCTAATTGCTGTTTTCGTATAACTCGTGTATTGCTAGTTTTCTTTCGAAATAAATTTCAGCTGTACAGCGATTGTTTTGAGCCAAGGATTGCGTTGAATCTCATTCTGACTCGGCTTGTGATTGCCGTCATAAAATTATCAGCCGAGAGCCAATAGCCACTTTATTCTGAGGTTCCTTTTGTGTACGATATGGCAGTGTTGTTCTTCATCCACTTGATTTATGCAATTCCATCTGTTCTACTGTACTCCCTGATGACATTCATCGTCTTCCGAGACCGCAAAGAACTGAAAGGAACCTACTACTGCTTCCTGAAGTTTGGATTCTTTATGGTTTGTCTTCTGAACTTTCCTAATCCTTTTTAAGATCTATTGAGTTATTTATCCAATTTAATGGGAATCTGGATCCTGTCCTTTACTTCTCTCAACGCTTGGTTCCTATCCATTTCTGAAGACACGCGACGACAAGGTCTACTGGGGGTTTGTTTACGTGAGTAATACAAAAAGGTGCATCTGAGAGATGGGAAAACATTTCCCTTTAACGTAAAACCTTGTCCGTTTGCTTCAGCCTGAGAGGATAATCCTCCCTTCTGCCATTTCTTCCGTAGGTTATCTTGTCTTGACCATAATTCCCAATATCATCACTGGCAGGATGCTCTCTAAACACAGCCGGAACGAGGTTCTGAAAAAGATTTGCTATGTGACCATAGTTGGATGTTTCATGCAGATTCTGACACTCATTGTCATGGTAAACCGGCCCTTCTGTCTTTGAATCGCCGTTTTCAGTTGTTAATCGCAATTTCTCAGCATATGCAGTGGGGCATTTCATTATTTCTGGAGTGCAGTATATTTTCCTTTTGCGAGGGATGCCTTCTGTTTCAGTTCGCCCTGGTCGAATCTTTTCATGAACAGCGATGTGCGGAAGAGAATAGCCGCGTTTCTCAAGGTTCCTATTACTAATGATGTTGTGGAAGATTCCTCCAAGCAAAGATCGAAGAGAAGTGCAGCCACAGTACACCATATAAACGAAAGTCGAGCGGACGAGCATAATTGAAAGTATTTTATTGTTTAAAACATAAAGGTCAGTTTGAAAATGTAATATCGATGCTATTACAATGATATTATATTTAATCATAGTGTTTACAATCTTTTGTTTTGATATCTCTCTAACCCTATTAGCATACAATGGAACGTGATGTCCGTTCCTCCCGCCATCTTTCGTTCCTTCCCTCATTCCCTTTCCTTCCTCGGTTGTGATGATTGTCCCTGCTTCTGACGGTCCCGCAAGGCGCAACATAAACTACGACAAGCTTGTCAGTTCCCCATTTCTATTATTGAATACTCTCTTTACAGAAAAACAAAAACGGGGATTACGATGAGAATCAGAAGGTCGTTTCTAAGATCGAATGGGATGCTCCTAGTTTCTGCGGTCTTTCCCACAAGCAGTGGATTGCCACCTGGGCCGTGGTGAGCCTCTTCCATGCTCTTCTGGACTTTGCCCTCGCCTTCGCCGTCGGTAACTTTGTCTCTGTCACCATCCTCCGTGCCCTCATCTCTCTCTTCGGAGTCAGTTTTCTTTGTTTTCTAGAAAACCCTGTTAAGGTGGCTGTAGCTATTGTAGTCTTGGTTGCCGTCTTCAAAAAAGACAAGAAACTCCTGAAGACTTCTCTCACTTGCAGCGTAATTCTCCATTGAAAGCCCTTGTTCATAAGATTTAGCTCTCCCAGATGGCTGCTCTCCTGGCGACCTCTTTCGCTTGTATCTTCGTAATCTGGCTGGTTGAATTCACTCCAGAACACGTGAAGGTCCAGGCAGAAGACTGGCCGAGGAACGGACAGAATACCTACGGGGATGTGATCGGGTACATCCGCATTGTGACCACTGGAGTCATTGTTCCTCTGACTGTTCTGCGTTCTTTCGGTGGGTCTCGAGTGGAAATTGATCACATATTACAGTACTCCTTATGCTCTCGTCGACCATCTTCCAAGCTCTTCTTTAGACTTCAGAAGTGTCTTCTTCTTCAAAGCCTCCCTTTACACAATGAAAACAATGAATATATCGACGAAATAAAGTTGAGAGACATTAAATTACTTTCCTTTTACATCATATTTTTATCTTTTCATTTGAAAATTTGCTCCGAACACTTTACGGCTGGGAGTGGTTTCTTCATTGAAGACATCGTTAACAAAACCGAAACTCTTATCTTGGCAGCTATTTATTACAGCAAAGCGGCGCTAATTCGCAGTAGCGTCGTGGCTCTGACAGGACTGGCTATAAAAGAGAGAAATGGTCAGTGATTGACGGCCATGCTCAGAAGTCTCCTAATTCTTTGGATTCTTGCTCTTGCCATAGGTTTGTTGCAATGGAGAACCACGTTCATTTTATCATTTGAAAGCTAGTCATGGGATATGGACCCCAAAACGACTATAGTGAATGAGTGAGTGAGTGATCGTGCGATAAATCAAGAAAGAAGCGGGAGAAAGCCAAATAACGATTAGGTGTAATGAAGTTTTTAAAAAAAAGATTTGCAGAAGAAAATAGCAGAGAAAGAGTTATTGATTGATGGAGGAAGGGAGTGTGGAATTTTGTTGTGAGAAAGGTGATGTTTCGCCCCAATCACCAATCATTTACCGTTCCAGTTACTCCATTTATTTTCAGTTTCTGCTACTCGCTCGAAACGGCATGGCTGGTTCGGGAGAAGCGGCAGCCACAGCAGAGAGAGGTGGGTGTCCGGGGTCTTTGGGTTACTGTAGCTCAGATGGCGTCCGCAGACCTACTACTACCCGGGTGCCACGTACTACGTGAATGGGAACTACATTAAAGGCAATTGGTACGACTACCACGTGCACAGGAATGTCTACCCAGAGTACTTCTACATAAAGGGTAACTACATCAACGGAAACTACATCAGTAGGCGATTTGGGAGAGAAATTAAGCACTTGATCGTCCAGGGTACGACTACACGCAGCAGCCGTATTACTACTACCCCCGACCCCAGCTCTACACTTCGTATTGGAGAAAATGAACCAACAATAAATTATTTATGAAAAATCTAAACACCCTTGGCAACTAGGCAAAAAGAGGGCTAGTTCTAAAACGAACACAGCGACAACAAAGAGAGGTATCAAGCTGCTAGTGAAATGGATCGGAAAATGCTAACAACCTGTGCTGGAGGGCTAGTGGGAAACAAAGAAGGCAACACCGGCCCTTTGGCTACGAATCGGAGGGCACGGCGCTATTAGCCACGGGATGACCAGTTTTGGAAATGAGTGGGCACCAAATAGAACAAATCCGTCACCAGAAACACTAGATGAGCGAAGACTAGAGAACAAAGGAGGGAAAGTGAGGGATTTCCTGCAAGGCTCAGTCGCCGCCACCGACCTTCGCGTGGAGCGCTTGGAAGTCGGTCGAGGCACCCGTCTGCGAATTGGAGGAGGCCGAGGAACTGGCGTTGGAGTTCGAGGGACTCGAGTTCAGATGAGACCGACGAGGCGAATCGGAGGTCGTCGAGTCGGGCAGGGCCTCCCGGATCTAAAGAGGGAATTGTGAGACAAATGGAATACAACAAACGGCGGCCTCGATGGTCGTAGAGTCGACGACTGGAGATGTAGCCGTCTGGGTCACAGTCAGGGCGTTCGTGGGAGGCGCCGAAAGTGACAAAACACCCGTCAAAGAATTGGAACTGCTGGAAACAAATGATTATTCCCGTCTTAACATTCGTGTTTTCAAGGAATGTCATCTCATTTAATGTAGTCAAAGGTGTCCGCTCGAAAGAAAAAGAAGCCTTACTTGCTGGCGACACTATCCGGTCTGGTGGGATTGCTGCTGCCGATCAATGCGGAGTAAGGCGCGTGGAGAGAGCTGCCTCCGCTCAGAGGAGAACGAGAGTTCGAGTCATTCAGGTACTGCAGGAACGTGTTCGACACTGAAAAGGTCTTCCATCAATCAAATTATCCAAAAATTGTGGAAAATTGTTGTTGATGAAAGTAATTTTATTCGAAACCCCCCCCAGATATTTGACAAAATCTTTGTTCAGTAGCGTCATTGCCAGGCTAGTAAAAAAGTTGTTTTTCTTTTGGAAAGGGGTGAAATTAGTCTGATGAGATCAAAAAAAGACTAAACTTCCTTGGTCTAAATTCGTTTTTTTTAAATTTTGAATTAATAATTATATGCTAAAGCTTCTTAATTCTCGGATAATTCAGCCGGGTTTTTCAAAGCGGAAGGATAAAATGATTTTTTTGAAGTTTGAGGATGAAGATAGCCCTGGCTTCAGTTTGGGAATCCCCTCGAGGGAGGAACGGTGTGCTCACCGGTTGGTCGGTGCGACTCACCCTCCTTGAGCATGCCGTCGTTGCTGTTTCCGCCACTGAAGAGGGCCTGGCAGGCGTCCTCGTCGATGGGGCGATGGGTGGCCACGGGGATCGGAGTGACCCTCGGCGTGGCGATGGGCGAGCCGACGGCGGAATTGCAGGCCGAGAGACAGGCGGCCACCACCTGGCAAAACAAGAACATGACTAGGATATGAATTCATTTGAAGGAACACTCCACCAATTATGTCACAACATATCATGCAAAACAGTGCGTGTGGAATGGAAAGCACGGTGTTTAGAGAGAAAGAGAAGACACGACAGCTCACACCTGTTGGGTCGTTGCCAAATCCAGGATCGGCTTCACAACAACCGGGTTTATGGGTCTGGGGGCGAGTAGTTTCTGCAAAGAACAAGGCTACCAATGCGATACACGGCCAGCCCCAACCGACGACAGCTCCGGCTTCGAGACGAACGTCCGCACCGGCTGCGTCAGCACCTCAGAGAAGTCGGTCCTCACGGCGGCCGCCGCCTTGGCTGCGTGCTGGGATTCGACCTGCGACAGCACTTTGCTGAAAACAGCCTTGAACAAGATCAAAACTGGACAATCACCTAAAACTGGAGATTTCTCCGTTTGCCGTGGTGAACTTGGTCGGACTGCCCATGTAGGCCGTGTCCGCTCGGCGCAGTTGAGAGACCACCACGTGCGGAGGGGAAATGTCGCTCGTCGTGGAACCTCCTGCAATGAAATTTTTTTAAACTTATAAAGATAATAACATCTAAGCTGTCAAACGAGCGTTTAGGTACTCAAGAGAACACTTTTTAAAAATACAGTAGTTCACCTGTCATATGGGCCAACCCGTTGATGGTGCTTTCGGACAGAGTCATGGTCCCTTGTGAGTGGGGATTGACCTGATGAAGCCTCTTCCTGCTGGAGACTAGAGGGGCGTGGCTCATCACAACCGCCTGCTTGCCATTGCTTGATCCTGCCAATGCCGTTGACAAAGTTTGTGCTAAACCATTCAAATGAGGGCAATTAGGAACCCAATGTCTTACGCATATTATGCAACTGCACTCGGCTGGATGGCTGAGAGGCCCTGGAGGCCATGCTCCTGGGATCCACCACGACCACCCCTATCCTCTGCTCTGGATCATTGCCAAGTGGGATGGACACTCGGCGCATGGTGCCACTGTGAGGACTAAAAGAAGCATTTTTGACAGAAAGCGGGAGGAACTCACGGTGTGGAATGGTTTGGGATCAATTTGACGAATCGATTGGCAGTGGGAACGGAGACCATGCGATGACGTCTAAAAGGATCAATTCAGACTCACAATTATGTATTTATTTTATTCTCATTGGCGAAGAGATGGCTAGTGACGTCACCATGTAACACAACCCACTGTGCGTATTCAACGAGTTGATCCTGTGAATCCACCACAACGACCTCCTCACTCGGCTGTTGTTCAGGCCGCCAGCTCCTCTCGACTATCCGCCTGACCTCCTCATTCGTACTGCTGGCCACAGAGTCCCTCGACGCATGGCGACACCTCTTTTCCGCAGGGGCATCCTAACCACAATTAACGTTTCTTATGGAGACTCACAATAGTCAGATCGGGGTTCTTTTCGTCGTTTCCCATCATTTGTATTGTAGAGATCTGGCTGCATTTTGAAGTGGACGGAGAGTGTTCTGAAGAATAAAGATTAAAATGTACAAAGAAAATAGCAAAATAGGAAGGTCTTAAAACAAACCCTGCGAGAGCGCTTTCACAGCGGCCACAGCAGAGGGCGGCGGCGACGGAGGATTGCTCTGGACGGGGCTGCTGCTCCTCGAAACTTCCGCCAACCAAGACCGAGGCTCTTCTTTGCCAATGACGACACGCGGGCGATAGATGGCCGGGGCACACGGGGCCTGTGTGATGGAGGCTGGAAGGGGACATGAAAATGGGCCAAAGGGAGAACTCACGCTTCGTCAGTCCCTTCAGTTCGAAGGCTGAAAAGACGCCAGTGCCCCAGATTCCCTCCGCCGGACTCGAGTTTTCCTCGTGGCCGTCTTCCGAATTACCACCTGAAATAATTTCCGTCACGTCAAGTCACAGAACCCACGGCCCGTTATTGGCACCCGAGTGGAAACTTCTAGTTAATTATCAACCACATATCGGAGATATTTCCATAAATATTGATCGAGTTGTGGTTCGCGTGGAAAAAAATAAATTGTAAGTGACACCCGGCTGCCAGATGAACTTCCCCTCTTATGCTCGCTACGGTTTGTACGTCCCACAAGACCCAAACATCCAAACACTGTTCTTTCGCCTACCAATGAATCTGCCGCAATTGTGTCTCTGCGGTACAGCAAACAACCTTCCTCGCGATCGATACACTCCCAGCAATAATAAACATACGCTTGCGCACCGTATCACTTTTAAGATGAATGAACCAGTTCCCAAAAACCATGGGTTGAAAAGGTGAACTCACCCTTGTCGCTGGCGGTTGGAGTACAGCCGGCAGGACTGTCCGGGTCAGACGTGTGGATGAAATTGGCGAGGAAGAGGTCTAATTCACGGACTGCGATGGAGATGTGGTAGGGGTTGACGCAGAGACCGGGGTACATGCATTCCCCGCACTTTTCCAGTCGTTCGCCGTCGGTGCTCTCAAGAGGAATTCCCTGGAAATACGGAATTCTCCAGAAGCTACAGGAACTAGCCTTGAAGAGAATGACCATCACCAGGTCCAATCGCCAGACTTTGTCGGCCTGTCGGAGGCAATCGATCCGTCGCATCTTCCCCTTCTGGTCAGGATTGGAAAGCACGCAGACGGCTGGCTGTTTACCCGTAATCTGAGATACCGAGGTTGCGGCTAAACTCAGGACAACTCACTGAATTGACAAAGTCGTCACGACATTGGGGTTGGATGTCCTTGCGCAGTTTACCCAGCAGTCGACTGGCCCATTTCTGTTTCGCATCTGACCGCTCCAACTGAAAGGAATAGAAATAAAGTAAAGACCGCTCGAGAGGGAACCGACCATCAGTTCGTCCTTAACAGCCTTCTCCTCGGTAATCGTCATTCGCTTCTCATGTCGTTTGTAATATTTCCGTTTCACGGCCTGAATGTGGAATTGGAAGACGAGAGAAAAGAAATCACCTGGAGGTTAAACCATACGAATGCGAAATCCTTGACGTAGGGCAGCAGATGCTCCACGAAAGGGTGGAAATCCTCCTGAAACTGAAGGAGCTAAGCATACATAAAGAGAGGAATAACTTACAGGACTGGTGGGACTGTACTGATTCGACCATTCTCCCGAAGGAGGTGGCATTGAGGTATGGACGCCCTGTTGCGTTACAACGGCTGGGATGTCCCTCTGGGGGGAGGACACTCCGTCGACGTCGACCTGAAATAAGCCTTAAACAAAGGAAAACTGTTAATTTAAGGGCATTCATATGATGTTCATAGGCAGATGCCATAATAAGTTGACGATTGGATAAAATTATATGGACAAACCTCGAGATCCATATTGTACACGATTGTTGGGTAGTCGGTATTTGTTGAAATTAGACGATCACAGCACACATCTCAAATAAAACAATTCAGAACTATCGGAAAACGAATAAAACGAAATAGAACGAATGTGAGGTGGTATTCCAGTAATTATAGGTGATTACGGCCCTATTTTCAAGCGCTCAAACATCCGAATGATCGAATTCGTCCTTTCCGAACGCCTAACCGATCACGGACAACTGCCACAGTGGCAAAAAAAACGGAAATTACGGATCGACGTTAACTTTTATCCCATATTTTGTAACATTTGTGTTATTCCTTCGGTCATTTCCACCTGAATGCATAGTATATTCTTCATTCTTCCATATAAATCCGAATTAGAATACTCAAACAAGAGGAATCGGAAAATTTGGGAAAATAGCCAAAAATACTTGGCAGGTTTCACCGTTCGGTTGTTATAGGCCTTGCGCATCTAACTGGCCAAGAAAAGCAGCGGGAAATTCAAATTTCTGGTCTGACCAGCTGTGTGGTATTTTCGGGCACACGGGACTGTTTCAGAAGCCCCCTAATTGGGTAAAAGTTGGCCATTGTGTCTCCAATGAGGGAAGATGGATTTTAAGTATAATGGAACTTTTAATAGTAAAATAAATTTACACAATGACCCTTTCTAACGCACGCGTTTGAGAGAGAGAGGGAGAGAATACTGGTTTTCCAGCCTAAAGTTACAAACATATCGCATGAATGCAGCATCATGTAGAACTCTTAACGTCTGGTCCCTTCATATGAAAGAGTTGTCGTTTGAAACTGTTTGATTACACTGCGTAGTTTCTAGCAGCGCAAAGGATTTCGTCGTGATTTAGCGGAGCGGAGCTTTAAAGGAACGTTCGGCAATTGCCTGCGCCGAAAAAAGCCATGTTTGAGTTCTCATTAATATCATATTGCTTTAATTCAGAGAGCGAAAATTCGTTCTCTCCTGTTTCTACCTCGGAGATGTTGGAGCTGGATCCGCCATCTATCGCTGAGGTCAGACCCGTCGAGGTGGCCGACTGACCTTCCTCGGCGAGTTGGCCGACGTTACTTCCGGTTTAGAGGGTTCTTGTCTGTCTTAGCGGTCCTTAGGATTTTGCCCGGTCCTTTGAAAATTTTCCGGTCCTTTGAGAAATCTCCGGTCCTTTGGAAAACTTTCCGGTCCTTTCAAAAATCTCCGGTCCTTTCAGATTTTAACTTTTTTAAACCAAATTCCCAATCCCGGATTTTCCCCCCATTCCCAGGTTTTTTTCTTTTCTTATTTTTCACTTTTTTAAATATTCTTTCGTTTTTTCAACCTTTTATGTTTTAACGGGTGTCCAATACCAGGCGACCTCTTCGCACAAACAATCATAATACCCCAAGGACTGCATATGTCTACCGGGAAAATCATTGCCGCATTGGTGACATCTAGGGGAGAAAGACCGCACAGTTTACAAAGGAAGTCTGTGATTGGACGGGTATCCAATGCGAGGTACCACTCAAACACATGCGGTCAATGTCACGGTAGACAATTGTAGTCCTTGGGGTAGCCCATCGTGTAGAAAGAAGAAGAGCGTTATTCCTTCCGGTCTTTCGTCGGTGGGTCGCACGCAGTCGCACGTACCGTGGTTTTACTGCCTTTCTCCCTTACCGCATTCCTGCTGGGGGTTGCCGCAGTGTGAGGGTGTTTTCTGAGTTGGCTGCTTATCAGTTGTGACTAATGTCATGGTACATCCTATTTATCCGCACAACAATGTATGGGGGGGGGGGTGAGTCGGTTCTGTCACGGTAGACAATTGTAGTCCTTGGGGTTTTATGTGTGTTTGTGTGTGTGCGAGGGGGTGGTTTAGTATTGGACATGTACATGGGCAGCACCCCGTTACTTACGGCAGCATGGCAACATTTTACACCAGAGGGGATCTTGTTGACCACCCAAACAGTCATATTTTCAAAGGGTGGCGGTCTCGCCACGAACCGGGTAATGTTTGATTTACCCGTCCAAATATTAAAGTTAAAAAATCGAATGGACGGGAAAATCCGGGATTGGGAAATTGGTAAAAAAAAAAGTTAAAATCTGAAAGGACCGGAAAATTTTAAAAGGACCGGAGATTTTTGAAAGGACCGGAAAAATTCAAAGGACCGGAGAATTTCCAAAGGACCGGAAAGTTTTTCAAAGGACCGGCGATTTCTCAAAGGACCGGAAAAAAATTCTAAGGAGAGAACCTCAAGAAAGCTTTCAATTTTTGGGGGGCTGAAACTGAAATCATTGGAGTTCAATAAAAATCACCAAAGAATGCAATGATTTATGCATCTAATCGTAAGTATAAGAATTTCAATGTTTGTCTTAATGGGATCAGTGAAACAAACTGCTCCAAATCAATTTCAAATGCAGGATTCCAAGTGACTGGACGGGGAGTTTCGTGAACTTCTGTCGTCTTGGAAACGGACGTTCTTCAAGGGCTCGAGTTCGTAAGAAGGCGGAGGAGAGCTCTTTTTCGGTGGGACGCGTACGACGACTGGATAGGGCGGGGAGGCCGCTCCCAGGTCAGACTCCTCTTCCACACGCTGGAATAAGGGATTGTGGACGGAGGAAGGAAAGATACCTCGGTCTTACTGTCCATCTCCCGTCTTCTCTCACGAAGTTCCCGCCATGTCCTCCTGGCTATTACCCAACATACACATTTAAAACAGAGGACTATGAAAGAGACGACCATGATGATGAGGCCGAATTTGATGGCTGGAATGAAGGGTCGAAGAAAGAATTGAATCGACAAGGTATTTGATCCAGTGAATGAAATACAATGATATCAATATACTAACAAAGCATTGAAATAGAAAACAGAAAATATAAACAAACTTTAAATGAACCCACATTTCTTGATTTCCGGATGTGTTTCGTTTGGATTTGCATAGTTCGGATCCTGAATATCGGCGGAGGTCTTCTCCCGACTGCTCCTTGGACCACCCAGCCACTCGAGAGACCACAGGTAGCCGGATGTAATGGATGCAGCACTCGCGTAAATCCAAATGAATATCCAGAAAATACAAACCGTCTAAAGGAGGTCATTAATACTTTCCTCTCTCTCTCTCTCTCTCTCTCTCTCTCTCTCTCTCTCTCTCTCTCTCTCTCTCTCTCTCTCTTTCTCTCTCTCTCTCGATATGTGCTGAAGTATAACTAAGGATTCATATTGCAGCTCACCAAGTGGATCATCATTGGAAGGACGAGAACCGGATGTGCTCTTCGGTAGCACTGGGCGTATGTAACTATCGCAAACACTGCCAATGCGAAAAAGGTGAAATTTATGAAAACAGGCACTAACATAAATTTATTTAAAAATATCTAGAAGCACTTACGCCAGTTGTTGGAATAAACAATGGAACAAATTGCTATAATAAGAAGAGTTTTCGCCATAATGGCTTCGAAGACTTGGAGACATTTTGATGCCAACTGGAAGTAATAATTGTAAATCTGTCACAAAAATATATTTCCACTGCGGGCATGCCGGAACTTCCCGTAACGACCTATTCATAAGAGAAAGGCAAATATATATTTTAAAACAACCCCTTAAATTTAAAGGAAAGTTTAAATATTTTACTTTATGGCGGAGGCCGCAGTTGGCCGGCTGGGAAGACTGCGCCATGATTCAACGAGTGCGTTCTCTTATCAGCTGTGACTATTGACTTTGAATTTACGGCTCATCCCAAACCAAAGCGTCCCCAATAGCATCTTAGGAGGAGAGCCCAGCGTCTCTGTCTCTTTTTTCACATGAAATGTGGTTGACTCTCTTGTGGACCGCACATTGCTTCTCAGCCTGGTTATCAGAAACTTCATTTTCCTGTGGAAATAATTTAAACAATACAAATTATTACGCTTCGACATTTGGTACCCAGACCTTGCAGTGGTCTTTGGGTGCATACTTGCTTCCAACGGGACAGTTATAGGCCACTCGGAAGGCAGGGAAGTTTTGGATGGCTCCAAAGACGCGGTAGAGGGCGGGGGAGTGGGGATCCACCATCAACTGTCTGTACACACTGGCATCACTCGGCTTAGCACCACACCAGATCTTAAACATCCGTAGAAGAAAGAGAATATTTAGGTACCTGTCCGTAGTTGAGGAAAAAGAGCTGATCGTGGGTGAACTGACCGAACACGGAGTCATCCAATGTCGGGTCGGGACCATCCAATGCAATATGGGTACGGTAGGCACGGAAGGCGGCATGGATTCCTGGAAAAGAGACTGTGGTTTTCCCATTTACAGAAGTACCTCCGTTGTCGGCAATGTTCTCTCCCTGCGTCTGTTGTCCATTCACGCAATTTGGGGTAAATTTGTTCGCATCGAGAGGACAGAAGTTGTTGTATTCTGAAGATCTTTGTATTCGGTTATTCTCATTTCTACCTGTGATTACACAGTTGGCCATGTTCTGGAATCCCTCGCTCGAGTTGGTGTCCATCCAAGTGACGAGGTCTCCCGTCGGTCCCCACTGCACTCCTTCATCGTCAAACCCATGGGTCAACTCATGTCCTATGAAGGCCCTTCCCTTCTTCCAAGTGTTGCCTACCGCTGACTATTCCAATTCCTCCGTAATTGACCGAAGCAGGGAAGTTTTCGTGGAAAAAGGGTGGTTGAAGCATTCCAGCTGAGAGGGTGATGGAGTTGAATTCAGGCTAAAGGGATTCTGTCACTGGGTTCCAAGTAAGCATTACCGCGTACCAGGCGTTCGTTATTCCAGGCCCCATCTGAAAATCTGTGCGAATGGTGGCATTTAGAGTAAGTTGCTTGTACTGCAGATAGATGTTGAACCTAATGTGTTTTTAGAAAACATCCATGCATTCGATCCTCACCCAATCAGGGTGTCCCACATGTCATAAAAGTTGTCTTGATCTCCAAAAGTCAGTTCGTTGTAGTAATTGTCCAATTGCTTGTTGTCCAGAATCCAATCGGGGAATGCAATGTTTTTGACTGAAAATTTCTTCAAATGAACTCTGTCGTTCTAACCGATGTTATTGGTTTTGTCGAGGGCTGCAAGCTTAGTGGCATCATCCATCCAATCCAGCTGCTCCAGCATTCCTTGGAAGGAGTTGATCACGTTTTTTATGAGACCTCCAGCAGTGCTGAATGACATTTCAATCCAAGGACATTCAAATAGGAACCCACTCTCTGACTGCTTTCTTTGACTTGTCATCTGGGTAGATGTTGTCGATAAATACTCTTCCGTTGGCATAAGTAATAAGGTCATCTGCCATTTGAATGCAGGCAATTCCATCCGACTGGGCCAATTGGGCAGTCTTTGAACGGCTTCGAACCTGGCGGCGCTCACTGCGATCCTTGCCAATCTTAAAACTCTCCGGTTCCTGAAGAGAATGATCCGTAAGTTGATGTTTGAATTACCGAATAAGAGCTGGATGCGTAGTCTGGAAGATACTGGGCGCTGTCCAGAATGAGACGCATGTAGAGGTAGTTGGTCACCATCTCCTGATTCATGTTGGGCATGTCGTTGCTCAGTTTCAGAGTCATGTTCATCTGAATTCAAAGTGTTTGATGTCCATCAGATGTTTACCTCCATTACAGAAATGAAATAGCCTTTGGCCCCAATAAGAACTCTGGCTACTTCTGGTGCCTGAAGACATTTAGAACACTTTTCCTTCTTCGTCTTACGTTTGCTACGTAGGCCGACCAATCGATGAATTTGTAGGTGTTCGCCATCTGGCTAATGGTCATCAGGTTCCACGACCTTTCTGATTGCCTTCTGGTGTTGTCATCTGTGCTGTAGTTGAAGGCAATCATTTGCTCAAAGTTTATCAATTGTGTCACTTTTGATTTCAGATTTGGACATGATTGACCCTAAAAATGCTTTTATATATTGCTGAGTATCAAGAAGTAATGGAAGTTTATGCTGGCCCTCTGCCTCTCCGTTCTCAATCTCCCACCTGTTCTCTGCAGAACTGTTGCAGGGTATTCGTTGTGCTTTCAATGTAGTCGTCCTTAATCGTAGCAAAGGCAGATGGACTGTAGTACGTCTTGCTGCAAACTCCCTTTGCCGTTTAGCCATTTTGGATTTACCTCTTTTCCGCCGTATTCTGATCAATGAAAAACTGATACCCACGGGTGTTGTTCTTCCAATAAGTGTCAATCGTAGGTGTAATGTAAGTGTCAATTCCCTTAAACTTCTTCAACCGAATCTAGTTTAAATGTTACCTGTTCAAAAGAAAGATATCCCAGTGCGTCGGCCAGCTGCTTTGAAGACGGAACATTAACTGTTCCACCAAAAACTATGGTGAAATTCGATCCCAGCTTTGCTTGCAGTTGTAAAACCTTCAAAACAAATGTGTAAGGCTATATTAAATTCCGTTGTTTTGAAAAGTGAGTTTACCTTTGTCATGAGATAATCCTTGGATACGAGGGTTTGATTTCCCAAGGCAGGGTTTCCGTAAATGGCCATGCAGGCGTCGTAGAATTGTTTTTCCTTCTGCAGTGCTGTTGAATTCTTAAAGGACTGTTTCTTAATCCTTTTCATAAATTTTACGGCGATGACGGACTGGTATTGAGTAGAAGTCAGTTGAGTCATCATCCTTTGGTAGTTGTTCATTGCCATGTCACGCATTGCCGGCTAAAATTAAAATGTTCATCGAAAGAGGAAAGAAAACCTCTTTTATGTAGTTTTCACAAGCGTAATTATAGAAATCATAGCACGGATCAGCAGAGAAATTCACAGAATACTGGAATTCGTTAAGAGCCAGGTTGTAGGCAGTGTAATGGTCGTTTTGGGTGCTGATCTTGGGCAACGGCGGAATGTTCAACGACTCTCCTGTTGACCCTGTATAAACCTTTTTGTTCCTATTCATTTCTGTCTTCTCTCTTAGGTTTCAGGGATCGCATTGCAAGAACTACTTTAAAAAACGTTTTTTTCGTTTTGTTTTCGTTTGGCGCCTGTTATCGGCTGAACCGGAAAACTCAGGTCTCACAGAGTGCTTCAGTCATCAATCGTGCTTAAAATGTAGGTACTGATACAAAAACCAAGCGGGCTTACTGATATTTTCTCGTTTTACATCTTTTATATGCACGTAATGGAAACTAAGAAACCTTGTGGACCAAAACGGATAGTCGCATGTGAGACGTACCTGCCGTCGGAGGATTGTTAACAGCAGCATAAATGTTGCTCTGCTGACTTTGCACGTTAACAATTATCACCAGAAGAGCTATTGTAATTCCTAGCACAGCTAGAAGTATAAGCAATATAAACAGCTGAAATTCCAACTACTCCAGATTCTGTGTATTTTACCTGCGGGAGAAGTGCTTTCTTGGAAGAGCTCATTGCGAGACTGACCGTGCGATAAGACCCTTCCAGGCTCTAAGGAGCTTGTCTGAAGGCGGTCGTAATTCTGTGCCCTACACCTCTTATCACCTGCATTCATCCGTGATCTGACTTTATCAGTGCACACGAACGCAGGGAGGAATATTCACAGAGAAATGACCTAGCCAATTGTAATGGTGACGCGATATGGTCTTTGACCAACACAAACACTATGTTTGATATGCTTGGTTGTTCGCATGGCCACAGCCCAGGGTGGCCACTCCTCACCATTCATGGAGCACGCCTTCCTCCCCTGCTACCCCGAGTTCCCATTGCAGCTGTATTATTCCCCCCCCCCCCCCTTGAATACATACATACATTATATATTTATTTCATTTACGGGTGAAATTCTTTCGATTCTGGAGTAACAGGGGTTCGAATCCAATGGAGACGCAGTTTGGGAGGAGGCTTCTGGCGAAAAGTTCGCAGCTGGAACGGACGGCCACCTTGAATGGCTGGAGGACGAGGGGAAGCGACGGTTTCCGAGAATGGAGGGCCATGGGAACACTGGAAAATGGAGTATTTAGGGATTTTGAAAGTATACCTAGCGAAGACAAAGGATTCCGGGAGCAGAGACCGCCAATGGGAGACATTGGATGGACGACAGAAGAGGAGGAGCGTCTCGAAGGGGACTTTGTGGGAAGAGTAGAAGTCACACACCGGCTCGCCCTCGGAAGTCAACTGAAAGAAAAGGGTCTTATTTGCAGAAAAATTGTGATTGTTAAGCACTTGAGGAGCTGTTCTTCCACTCACTTTCAGCCAGTTCCACGTGGCAATTAGTTGGAGGTTCCATCCTTGGGCAATCTGCAGTACTTCGTCTCGGAGTCCTTTCCTGTTAGTAATCCAAATGCCACAGAGTCCTTCCTCCAGGAGACAGTCCGTGGTCAGTTGAGAGACAGCCTCGTCGTTCAGCTCATATCTACACAACAATGATTTACGTATCTTCCACCGATTACCCCGCAGTTCTTTTAGCTGATCGGTTCAGCCACGGAGGGTCCATCACCAAAAGCTCAACAGGGTCACCTGAATGTTACGCTAGAAGGGGAGAGACTTATTTCAACCTGAATATCTATTGATAGCAGTGATGTCACTTTGGCAGAATCTAGCACCCGGGGGAATCCAATATGCCATGCCAGGACAGCCTGAATTACGGTACGAGGCTCTTCAAGAACAAACCTTTAACAGACACGGCTACGGTAGAGGAAGAAGGGTTACAGTACCATCGACCATCGCCCCAAGTAATCGAGTCATCGTCTCTGAAAGGACAATATCACTGGATGTTTATAGCCCCACTTTAAGGTAACTTGGTCATCAGAAGCGGCTGTCCTACTAAATTCCGGCCATTTGTCGATGACTTCCGCCGCTGCCTTGCGTGCCCTCCAGTTGTTGTCTTTCGACTTGGATGCTGTGAAGAAACCGGCTTCTCTCCCTGATTCCCGGATTCTTGGGATGAGCTCTATCATCCTCTGACATTCCTAAAGAAGCCAGTCACTCATAGCCGTACGTCGTCTGTCTGCCTACCGTAGTTAGGTGGTTCTCCCCAAATGGACGCTTTCTCTTTCGAATCCGTCGGTTTGGATTCTTCATGGCTTCGAACTGGCTGTCCATCAGAAAAGGACCATTTATGTCAAACAAAGCGGGATTCAGTTGCACACTGAAAACACAAACTCTCTGATTTCCATATGAACAAAACCCGGACTTTTGAAAATAACACCCAAACCATCTTTAGTGGAAAACGTAAAAGTTGTGTTGCTGCAATTTTCTTTCCAACCCCCTTTTCCAGAATAGTTTATTTTTTGAATAGAAGCTACAGAAGTCAACCCAACTATACTAAATGTATGACCATACTTTAGTTAATTCGTGGAAAGACGAAACACAAGAATGCATATTACAACCCACACTGAGAAAAAACAAATGATATATGGCGAACGTTTATTGGTCCCCAGGGGTTGTACTTGATGGGGAGGTTCTTCCTGCGGAGCATGCCGTCTCCCTGGAACCACTCGCGGCGGAACTGCTTGGCGGCGCCGTCGGAGGTGTTGGTCCACTCGACGGTGATGTGGTCGTTGTTGGTGTCCTCCTGACCGAAGGCGAAGGCGTCGCAGGAGACGGCCATCAGGATGGCCTCCTTGGGGTCCAGGACTCCGCAGCCGGGGTCCACTCCGAGCCTCTTCATGTTGGTGGTCTTGATGGCCCAACCGATGCGACGGGCCGATGAGTTGATGATCTTGATGTGGTAGGTGTGCTTGTCGTCGTAAGGGGCGTTGAAGACGATCTTCGTGCCCGGCTGGGTGACGATATCTGCCGGAGGGATCGACTGGGCCATTGCGATGAATGAGTTCGGATCCGCCCAAGGAAATTTTTTTTGCGCGCTTTATAAACACTTTAAATGTGTTCTACAATAGGATATACATCTTCTTATTTCATTACAAGTGTTAAAATAAACAAAACAAAAAAGTTTGCCCCGGAGTGGATTCGAACCCTCGATGTTTGCCTGGTAAGTGGGCCGGCCCGCGTTTTGGCCATGCTTGTACGTAAGTAAATGAGGAAAGGAGAGTCAAACGCATAAATGCACTCGGGGAAAGAACAGAAATTGCTCTATAATAGCAGAACTCTGCCTATCAAGGCAGACTCAAATGGAAAAATTCAAGGATTCTAACTTCGGTTCGTCGCTTTTGAATCTGCTACCCCGTATTCCCCGACCACTTACCCAGCACTTTTGTATATTTCCTTCAGGTACGCCGCCTCATCCAAGACGGCGAATCCCTCTCCAACAACCACGATGCCCGCCATCAGACTGAACCCATTTCTTCCCTTTCCCCCCCCCCCCCCTCGTTATTCCGATACAAAATAGGACTCCCCTGATGAATTGTTGAACGCAGAGAAAAAATAAATAACTTTATTCTCCGGAATGTATTTGAAAGGAAGGTTAGTAGACTAGGCGAAATTATGCGTAAAAAGTGATAAATGCTACAAAATATATAGACAATATAACGAGGGATAGAGATCTAAAGAGTTGCACACAGAAAATCACTACCTTCGTCACTCGGCTCAATCAATATTATTGATTCGTTGAATGCATTGCCTAAAGACAGCCCCAGGGGTCTATACAAGCGAAAAGAAAAAAAGCTATGGATCTACCCGTGACTAGAGCTAATAAGCAGTTTCAGGCCCCAGAAAATGGCCACGCCGGCCGCCACAGCAACGGCTTTCACGAAGGGGGCGGCGGCACAATCGGAATGACTGAAACGATAGAATAAGGGGCTTATTAAAGCTCTCATGGCAAATGAGGCCGTTGACTTACCCGTGGTCGTCGTGGTCGTGTGAGTGCCCTCCGCCGTGTCCCAATTCCGAACTGAGCATTTCAACACAGGCCACGTAGACGAAGGTCCCGGCAGCCAGTCCCTCGAGAATGTAGCGGAGGAGCATCGAATTTGTGGATTCGAACTGATCGACCACGATGGCAACGAGCATTCCGGTTGGAATGCTGGCCGACAGAATGAAGACTGTAGTGACAGCCGACTTCACAGGCGTCCGCTGCTGCGCCATCGACACCCCGTAGGCGAAACAACACAAAATCTGAAGAATAAGGTAGAATGGGTCAAAGGAGCAGGCACCTCGTGGAACATGACGGCGATCAGGATATTGACGAAATCGGCGTGTTCCCTCTGGACGCCCAAGGCGACTCCTTCGAAAACGGAATGGATGGATAGGCCCAGGAGGAGAAAGAGAGTACGGGCCGTCAGGCCATCCTCCATGTGCAGGGCGTGGCTGTGGCCCGACATTTCGGAGCGCTCCAACATAGGAGAGCTCTGAAATTGACGTATTTTGTGGAGAATCTGTCAGTTTTAAAAAAAAATGAAGAAAATAAACGCACTCTGAAGATGATGTCCTGCATGCCGTCGTCGTCGTGATCCATTGTCGTGTCGACGAGGGGCTGAACACTGTTTTATACAAGGTTGATCTCTGCCAAAAAGTCATCGTGAAATGAAACAAACTTGGTTTTTCGTCAACATGCATGAAATTAGATTTTTAAATTTCCATCGTCACAACTAATTAGCATCAACAGCAGAAAATCCACCTGTCCATCCTCTGCGTCGCTTTCCATCAGAGTTCTCAGCGTCGGAGCTCTTTTGGGAGACGGCTCCTTGTGTGGAGGCGATGAGCATATGGCAATGATCTACAACTGTAATCCACCCTCACCCGATAGAAATACCTGTTCAATCAAAAGAATCAACAGAAATCCTAAGAGAACGACGGCCTCGGTTCCCAGGGCCAGTCCCTGTTTCTCCGAATCACCCAGTGTGCCGTTCAGTTGGCTTTTCCTGAGATGTCCTCAGTTCCTTCGTCAAAAACCTCACCATATAACCATCTCCTGGTGGCGGACGTGTGGTATTAGCCCCAAAAAACATGTGGAGAGGAAGATCCCACAGGCCACGCAGTTACAAATGGACATGGAGAAGGTGGATCTGCAAGGGATTGGCAGGGGAGGGGATGGACCCACTTGGCATCTCTGTGGCCACCTCGTATCAAAATACAGTAGGGGATGATTGTACAGGCCACGAGGACAACAAATATGACGACGGCTGAGACCAGCTCCAGGGCCAACATCCCGGACACTTGAAGGCTGCGGCCGTACTTTAAATCCCCAATTAGACTGATCGATACCAAATGAGAAACCGAGGTGCGAGATGGACGCATTTGTACGAAAATAGGGCTTGATGAAACATTTACTGGGGTAACGTAACAACGACGGGGATAACAAAGTAACAACAAGGCCAACAACGAGAAAATCAGAGAGGCTCAGCGCTTTCCACGGCCACGACCGCCCATGCCCCGTCCACGGCCGGCCATGCCTCTTCCAGCTCCACCGAAACGGCCCCCTCCACGACCAGGCTTGCTGTCATACCCGCTGTCGAAGCTGAAAAAGGAGATTGTAGAGGTAGCATGGGGAAAACAAATTAGTTGGAATGCTATATATTTCCCCAGTGGTGTCCTGGTCATTTTAAAAGTCAACCAACCTCTCCTTGTTGTTACGCTTCATGCCCTTCTTCTTTCCTCCGTAGCCAAACTTCTCCGACTTTAACTGCCTCTTGAAGTTCTTGCTACGGTTGTTAGGACCCCCGAAGGCGCCGCGCTTTGCCGCAGGCCCAGCACCGCGCGAGGAAGCCGGTCGATCCTCCTCCTAAATAAGCAAGTTAAAGGTGATTGTTAGATCAGAACACCTGGTCCAAATTGTAGCGCTTGACATTGTTGAGCATATCCTCCAACTGTTGCTTCATGCCCTTCTTGTGCTTCTTCACAGCCTCCATCAACTTCTTCTTCTCGGCGTTCTTGTTGTCAATGGCTTGCTAGACACAACAATAAGTCAAATATAAAAACGACCCCACCTTCTGCACTTTGGAGGCGAACTTCTTCTCCTCTCGCATGCGACGGATGGCCTCCTGACGCTCCTTTCCTTCCTGGATCTTCAGAAGCCTGGTTCTAACACGTTGCATGTGGCCGTCAGACTTGGCCATCTCGGCGTAGTAGTCGGTTGGGCGGAGAACCTTCACTCCCATCGTCAACAACTTCGGCACGGCCATTTGAACGGCCTTTTCTGCCTGCTTGTAGCTGAAACATGGATTTCGCACAATGGACTGGAATACAAACTCACAACTGCATCTCCCTTTCAAAGTCGTCGTCTATCATTTCATTGGTGAGTGTGGACTGAGTCACAACATCCAAGGTCTCGACCCAGGGAAGTTTTTTCGAAATTTCGGCGATCTTCTCTCGAATTTCGGCCTGAATAGAACATTATGTAAGCAATAAAATAACTAACAGTTTTGTTGATGATCGCTCTTTTCTTCTGCACGATGTAGTTCAGACGGTCAGTCTTCAGAAGACCATCTCGCAGGGCGATTTGCAACTGCAATTTAGAAAACTGCATGTGAGAAAAAAAACATCCCAACCTCCTTATCGGAATCGTGGCTCTCGTCTTCGGATTCGTTCTTTTTTTCAATGACCACCTTCTTCTCCTCCTGGACGTCATCTTCCTGGTCAAAGTCAAATTCAGCATCCGAGGACTAAAATAAAAATAGTAGGACATTAAAGAGCCAACACACCTCGATTTCAGGCTCCTGCACGGGCGCCTTCCTTTTCAGTTCTTTACCTCCAAGTTTCTTCTTTCCTCCCTTGGCTCCCTTCTTTATTAAAGCCATTCTATGCAAATATTCGCTTTTAACAAAAATATTAAAAATAATATGTGAAAACAGACAAAAGAAAAACAAAGGATTTAAAAAATAAAGAAAGAAAAAAAAAGAAAAATAGGAGACTACAGTAACCGTGAGTTTTCCGGCTGGAACGAAAATATAAATACGTAATTTGCAAACATGTAAAACGAAAGTTTGCGTATTCCTAAGTATTTTAAACTATGTTAAAATAATTTAAAATATATTGGTCTAGGCGATTATTATATGTTGATTAATTGCAGAATGGCGTTCTCGCTTGTTCGCCAGATGTCCATCGGGGCCTGTCGTCGACTAGTTGCCGTAAGGACTGTCTCTGTGGCGGCGATTCCCGCAAGAAAGTTCTCCGAAGACAAAACTTCGTGTAACTCCGCTGAAGGTAGGCATTTGTTATTTGCATTGATTCCGGTTGTTTAGACGATGCTCCCATTGATTTCGGTAAGAACCCCTACGAAAAGGAGCCGAGGAAGTGTCTCCTGTGCAAGACCGGAATCGAACTCGACTATAAGAACGCCCGCCTACTGCAGCAGTTTGTTTCGACGTTCTCTGGTCGCGTCTACGACAGACATATTACCGGTTTGTTGAATTTTCTTTTCTGTGAAGTTTGCTTTCCAGGACTCTGCGACCATCAACAAAACAAGCTGGTCGAAACCATCGCACTCTCGAGGAAAGCTGGCTACATGCCCATCTTCGTCAAGGACCCCAAGTACACGCGCGACCCGAAGCTCTTCGACCCTCTCAAGCCCGTCCGCCCTCATTCGTTTGCATAGGATATCCTTCCTTCTAGTTGTTAGCGTTGTTGTAAATACGTTGTTATTGTTCTAAATGAAAATGTTCAGAACTCCCTTTTCCTATCGTCTTGGTAGTTTTAGTGCAATATACCTCATCTCTCTTGGTAATTAACTGAACGACATAGGAATGGAATCCATGGTAGATGTAGCCCCGCTCCGGTCGGAAGGGAAACCGTTGACTCGGGCCCATTTTGTGGAACTAGTGGATAAATGTGTCTCCGAGGATGATATGGGTAGTTTCATTACGTGGGTTAAGCAAATTAATATGGAACTAGGTAGTTTAGGCTTTTGTACACTTTGGATGGCGAATCTCTCGAAGCGGCGCTCCCGTCGCTGTGTGATTTTGCGACCAAGTGTCCGAAGGGACTACAATCCGACCTAGAAACCGTCCTTCTGGCGACTGTGATTGGTAAGGACATTTGGTTTCTGTATTAATAATGCTTTTTGTTGGCGCCCAACTAATTAATATAAATATAATGTTGTCGTGGTCAAGATCTTGGCTGTTTCAGACCCAAATTCCACCCGTGGAGCCAGAAAATCCAGCTATTCGTGTCTGAAAGTGCTGAGACATGGCCAACGAGAGTGGCTGGATTTCTTCGTTGTCGTAGAATGTCTGGAAGAGCCACAGGCATGCCCTAGATACTTTATCCCAACCCTCCCAGTTTCATATAATCCGCCCCGTTCTGCCCCGTGTCGATGAACTGCTTAAACACGTCTCCGCCGGGAAGTTTCCATGGCAGTGGGCTACCGTAATCTTCGTGAGTTGTCCTGTTCTCTATTTGTACGCTTCCTTCAGATCCGAGCCCTTTTGCATTCCAACGGTTGGATTCGTCTTTGGGCATTGGAGAAGGCGGTCGAAGTTGATCCCCGAGTGTTGTCCGCCAATTACAGGGTTGGTTATTCCCCGGACATGTATACAATTAATTTGTAGTTCCTTACCGATTGGATAATTCCCTCGATCAACGGGAATGACCTCCTCTGGCGTCTCCTGGAACGCAGTCGTCTGCTGTCCTTCGTGGATTCCCTCGGGGAACTTCTGAACCAGATAGTCCTTGATTCTCCCGATAGCTGTCAGTTCTCAGTGCTTCAGTGTGATATTCCATTCAGCCACCTTCATATTGGCGATTCTGACGGCCGTCGAGGCTCTGTCGTGCCCTGTGTCGTTCTACTACCTGGCGTCTGCCTTGCAGCATATTCAACGGAGAGATTATCTCGTGGACACTGAGGAACAACTCCTGCCTCTTTGCAGGTCAGAAGGATCGTTGGGCTACCGTAGCTCAGGCGGATGTCTTGAGATCCTGAACTGAGAAGAACCATCTCGGTGTCGAAAATTCCATTTATATATTGGTTTTGGTTTATGCTTCGGGTTCTCCTGATAAACGTCTTTCTTTCAGAAGAGTTATAAACCGGATCCATTATATCCAATTCCCGTCGTTGAGGTTGACCACCTCGTTCCTCTTCGTTTCCTTCCTCGCAGACGCCGTCTCTTGGGTAATTCATACCACCTGTTCCCCTTATTTGATTATTGCAGACCCCTCTTCTGATGAAGGGATTTGGTTCTCTCCTCGGCTCCTTTTCCACTGAGAGCCCCGGCTTCCTGGAGCAGATTCTCACGAAATTAGAGGATCGCTGGTCGTCAGCTGTGTCGAAGGAGACTTTCACGGCATCCGCCATGCTGCAGGAGATTTTGGACGATGACGAGGTTCGATCAAAAGAATTCCTCTAAAATAGTCCTAGGATTCCGATTTCTACCGTCTACTGTGGCTGAGGGCCAGTCTGAGCGGCGGTTCATCCCTTCTGCAGGCCAAACTCTGTCTCTCACTTTCCGAGATATTCGTCGATTCCCAAGAGACTCCCACTACCCTTCCTCAGCTAAAAGCGCTTATTTTCTCCCCAGGTCGGTCGTCATTTAGACGCGATAAAGGGTAATTTCAGAGCCAATTGACCAAGGGATCGTAGCCGATGTGGTGGGATACGTGCTGTTGAAGGTGGCTGTCATGGAGGGAAAGGTCGGCTAAGGATTTCTACTTTTCAGTCAAGTGGTTGTATTAATTTTATTCCCGATTTCAGCCTTCGGATTTCACAGCCCTCGGTCAGATCTACTTGCCCCTTTTGCAAAAATTGGCCCCTGAGGCGATGATTCGCCTAATGGAAGCTCTGTCTCCTCTGGCATTCAGCAAAGACGTATGTCTCCATTATTTATTGTATTGACCTCCTTCAGGTTGTCCTTCCGACCGAGAGACTGGCCCTCCTTTGCATTGTCACCCAGGAAGTGGCCAATGGCTGGAAGGGGCAACTGGCCCATTTACATCCGGTGGTCGTTAAATACTTGGGAGAGGGCCTTTTGACAGTGCCCAGGTCAAAGAGGTTGGCCTTCTAACAGCTGAAAACGCCACTTTTCAGATCTTCTGGTCTTGGCGCGAAGGAATTCGCCGTGATTCTGGGAGACATGCAGGCGGCTCGCCTGGATCTCTACTTGAGGTAGTCTCCTTTCTTTTCTTATGATGGTCTTTTAAGACTCCTTCCCTTCTTCTCCCACTCGGCTGAATCAGACGTCGATCAGTGCATTTCCTCCCTCGACTGTGCCTCCACCTTCGCAGTGAAGGAGCGTCTCCTTTCAGTCATTGAGAGACGCATCTCTGAGGTTTCCCCTCTTCTCCTCTCTTCCCAACGTCTTTTTCAGGTCAACGACAGTGGACTCAGGCTGACTGCGTTAAATGCAGCGGCCGCTGTGGTAAATGAGGAGAAAAAGTCGCAAAACTGTCTGCCTTCCATTGCGAAACTTTTCAAAATCGGAATGCAGAAGGAAATGATGAGCGACAGCGCCGTGGCCGAAAGAACTAAGGTGGTTTTCACTGTTTATTTTAAAATATTCGTTTCAGGAACTGTTCTCTGAGTTTTCGTCCACCGCGAGCCTCAGCCTCTCTGTGTCTCTCGTGCTGGCCCATGCACTCCAGTCGGCCGAAGAGTACCTGACAGCCGACTGGGCCAAAGAGGTTGGCTTAGTCTCAAAATGTTACGGCAAATTGGCTGTAGGAATTTAGACACTTTTTATTGCTAGCCGACTTTTGGCTTCTTTTGGGGAAACTTGCAGTAAATATCTGTTATAAACACCCTGTCAATTTTTGAAGCGGCTATCATTAATTAGTTTTCGCTGTTGTTAGCATCCGGCTGGGATACGCATTGTAACGATTGACTGCTTCAGGTGCTGGACATTGCCGTCTTCGGCCCCGTGCCCAAAAAAGATAACCGAGTGCTGGGTGCTGCCTTCGATTGCATTTACTCGGGCCCACTGCACAGCCACCTCGTTTCTTCCGAACTGGAGCGGTTTTATTACCAACTTGCGCATCTGAACTCCATTTCCAGAGTCCACGAGGTCGTCCAACGTGCCAGAATAAGGGCCTTTTCCGTGGCTGTGCGTTGTTCCTCCCGTGATCCAGTCTTCGCCGTCTCCCTCGTCAACGCCATTCTGGACGAGTCTTCTGAGCTGGACAAGAGCTCCTCAAAGTAAGTCTTCCCCGTTCTTTCAATAAGGTCCCAGGTCATTTGGTCTGTCGCTGGCTCATAGACAGAAGACGAGGGTCGTTTCTCTTCTTCTCTTCGTCGTGGAGACCGTCTCAGACCAGGTGAGCCTTCCTTTTGACCCTGCAGTATTCATTTTAGGCCACTTTGGAAGCGGTGTTCGACCACTGCCTCGACTGCATCCTCGATCCCTGCCAACAGTTTTCCATCAAGCTGGTCGTCGAATGGATCATCGTCAGAATCTGTCTCAGACACTGCCAATTCCGGGAGCGTCTTATTGAAGCAGAGAAAACGGTAGGGATGATTTGCATGGAATAATTCCACAGTCAATGCCGTCGCACGGTTTCTTTAGCTTCTAGTTTTAGTTGGCAGTGAAGAGGATCGGAAGCATCTCCTCCTGGATCAACACGATAGTCCATCTGTGTCGGGTGGATGGCTCGGAAGTATTTTCCTCTCCTTCCTTGGTATATATATTTTCAGGACATTGTCAGTCGTCTGATCTCCGTCGTCATTCCCTGGACAACGGCGCAAAACTTTGCAGTCAGATGCTCCGCCATAGCCGGTCTCAGGGTGAAAATACCTTAATTCAGCGGTAATCGATTGATTTCAGCTGATGTACGGAATGTTGTCTGCAGAGGGACAGAAGGAGTACGCCATGGTCAAACGGATTGTCGAATTCGATTCTGAGCCTGCCGGGTTATTTACCGTAGTTTTATTTTCACAATTGCTTTTAGAAATTCGCGGAGGATCATTGAGAATCTGATGGGAGACTTTTACTTTTCCTTTCTCCATATGGACAATCACTTGGATCTACAGACGGTTATGATCGAGCTTCCCACGAAAACGGGGCTTCCCCAGGAGGAGACGATTCCTCTGCCACTCATTCAGGTGATTACGCCCCCACGAGAGTAATTTGGCTCAGGAATTGAACACATCCACCTTTCCATCCTCTAACAAGGACTACCCCTTCCTCCTGGCGCCTTCGTTGGTCTACGCAGGTACCTGCCTCCAATGGCAGATGAATAGTCTCTTCAGCTTTATCGAAGAGTGCCAACTGCGCCCCGGACATTGATGTCGACCCGGAGGACGTGGATGCTCCTGAACAACCGGAGACCTCCTTCCAGAAGAAGATTTTGACCAAGGAACGGCCGAAACTCGACGACCGCTCTATGATAGTCGTTGCCTCGCTCATCGACAAACCCAACAACCTCGGAGGTGATTCGATGACAGTCTTCTGGGGATGCCTACTGTTGATTCAGCTCTTAATTTCCTACGTTAATATCTATCCCTCCTATTTTTTAAAGGACGATTCCACTTATAACACCCGTTTCAGGCCTCTGCCGTACCTCTGAAATATTCGGCGTCGACACCCTCGTCCTGGCGGATTTGCTAATGGCAAACGATACCGGCTTCAAGGCACTGAGCATGTCCAGCGAAAAATGGCAGCACATGGAAGCGGTTGGCTTTCTCCAATTGCCAGATAAGTAGTATTTCAGGTGCGCCCGGACCAGCTGCTACAGTATCTGGAAAATCTGCGCGGCGAGGGGTATACGGTAATTGCGGCAGAACAGACGACGGACAGCGTTCCCATGCACAAATTCACCTTCCCCAAAAAAGTAATCTTTATGTTTTACATGCATTATTGCTATTTCTAGTGTGTTCTGTTGATGGGAGACGAGAAGGAGGGAGTTCCGACGAGACTTCTCAGGGCTGTCGACCAGACGGTCGAGATAGAACAACTGGGGTTGGTGGGATTGGCTCATCCAGAGAGCGCAGTTTCAGGCAGACGCGGTCTCTGAATGTGCACGTGACAGCCGCCCTCTTTATCGCCAAATACGCCGAACAGATGCTCCTGTGATTCACTTTGTTCCCTTGTTACCCCTTTTTTGTTAAACCTGTTGTCACTACACCACTGGAACATTTGGGGAATATAACATGAGACTTTGGGTGCTTTATGAAACTCTTAAAATGCTGGATATTTGAAAATATAACCACAACCGTAACAATCCACTGGATATCAGATTTCTAGCTGAATCAGACGGTGGAAGTCACTGCTACACACACTCAAAACTATCCTTTATCAATCTCGACGCCCGAGAATCTGGACAAATTCGAATTCACGACTGGAACAATGCTGCTCTAGGCTGGAGAAGCCAAGGAGATTGAAGAGGGGCAATTCCCAGGAGATCGCTCATTTCAAAATCAGCGGAAATTCCAAGACTTGTGAGCAAGCGATTATTCTCGCATAGAACCAACGGATAGCAGACAGAACAGGAATAAAGCATCGCTTTTTGTTGTGTGCTATGTTGTTTTTCTTAGCATTTACAGTAACTGTAATTATGTTAAAATAAAGTAGTTGAGCTGGTTTACACAGAGCAATAGATTTTCTATCAATTTCGGCTCTGGCGTCTAACTTTCTCAGATTGCCTACCCATCCGCATGCTCGTGACATCTATATAGTTATTGCCAAAATGAAATAAATGGGCAAATTTTTGCAGATTAAGAGACGTTTTCTGATAAAATGGAGCATATTGTCCAATACCCGGACAGAAGAAAAAAAAGTTTCTTCGATTTGTCCGAAACGTGGTTGGAGGACTATATGAGACCCAAATAAACGATATATAACGTTACTTTCGGTTTTTCTGTTCACGCAGCGAAACAATGGCACGAAATGCTAAAATCATCATAAGTCCCTTCAGGGTCCTTCGATTTTTAATTTGGGGGCTTTATTCGATAGACAAAAATGTTGTCTAACTTTTACTTAACGGTGACTTTTCTCGCCTTTAACTTTGAACTGGTGAAAACTACCGAAAACCTTGAAAATATTTTGAAAAAATCAGTTTTTTGCACGCCAAATTTCGAGCTTCATCATATTCAAAATTCGTTTTGAAACCCTGATTTTCACAAAAAATGACACCAAAATGGGAGGTAAAAATATGTTTTTTGTCCCAACATGGTCTAAAGTTGGCAGTTAGGTGTATTTTGACGGTATTTCACTAATTTTAATGTTTTTAGCTATATAATTGTATTCAGTAAGCGATACGGTAGACATCAGTGTACTGTAGTACTTCGAAATGAATTTCGGTGAAAAACTGCGAAAAGTTAATGTATAGTTGTTCAAAACATTAAAATTAGTGAAATACCGTCAAAATACACCTAACTGCCAACTTTAGACCATGTTGGGACAAAAAAACATATTTTTACCTCCCATTTTGGTGTCATTTTTTGTGAAAATCAGGGTTTCAAAACGAATTTTGAATATGATGAAGCTCGAAATTTGTATATGTCATATATATTTTTGAAAAGGAAATTTGATGGAGAATCGAATAAACATGGTCACGATTCTCGCCTCGTGAAGATGAAGCCATGGCGTGCAAAAAACTGATTTTTTCAAAATATTTTCAAGGTTTTCGGTAGTTTTCACCAGTTCAAAGTTAAAGGCGAGAAAAGTCACCGTTAAGTAAAATTTAGACAACATTTTTGTCTATCGAATAAAGCCCCCAAATTAAAAATCGAAGGACCCTGAAGGGACTTATGATGATTTTAGCATTTCGTGCCATTTTTTCGCTGGGTAAACAGAAAAACCGAAAGTAACGTTATATATCGTTTATTTGGGTCTCATATAGTCCTCCAACAACGTTTCGGACAAATCGAAGAAACTTTTTTTTCTTCTGTCCTTGGGGTGCTCACTGCTACCAGACATCCTCTCTTAATTAGAATACCTAAATCTCCTCATTCAACATTGTCTCTCGCATTGCATATCTCATTTCCGCTGCACTAAGGGTAGTTTTGGCATGATTCCAGCTTGACGAAAGCTATAAATGAATTGTAGTCGCTGCCCGTC
This sequence comes from Oscheius sp. G VE-2021, assembly GCA_022343465.1. Classification (NCBI taxonomy): domain Eukaryota; kingdom Metazoa; phylum Nematoda; class Chromadorea; order Rhabditida; family Rhabditidae; genus Oscheius; species Oscheius sp. G VE-2021. The sequence goes on from JAJQXH010000058.1 coordinate 936,783, forward strand.
GACCACGACTGCAAAAATGGCCTTATTAAAACATCCTGCACATCTAACTTGTAAGAGAGCACACAACATGCGGAGCCGCAGGGTAGATTAGCATAACCATGCCCATTTCAATTGTCAAGCTCGATGGGCGAGGGGTATATAGTGCATGGAGGAATTGGAGGAATTCTGCAAAGAATTGAAACAAATGGGAAGAATAGTTTCAATACTTTTGTTTTGTTGTTACCATCATATAACACCAAACGAACATTCCACAATGTTTTCTAGCCACTCCGCTGGTTTCAAAACATTGCGGAATGTTCTACAGCAAATTATTTTGTCTGGCGCCATAAGATTGCAGGCCTCTGTAGCCAAAGCCAAAGCAGTATCTGAAGAATGGCTTCAAACGGCAGTTGCTTCGAAAGAGATAAAACCGTCACTCCGATTACTTGGGAGAGAAATGTGAGTTTTCAAGTATTTCTCTGAATAAACCAATCAGATTCCTCCCTTTTTTGCCCAGCAGTTGTGTTATATGTTCGGTCTTCCCCTCAACTGTCTAATTGCCCTCAAACTCTTCAATCGTCTCAAAGACCCCAACCTGCCAAAATACGCTTATATGATTCTTTTGCGAACTATTCTGGACGTGGGATCCACCTTCTTGAACACCGCTGATGACTTGGTGTGTTGTGCCCACTTCAAAGTTACAATGATTTCATGCGTGGTTCCTGTACGACGACTGCGCGAGCTCTCTTTCTGGGATGTTTGTAGTGATGATGGAGTCAACCACCTTCCTCGCCAATTGCTATCTGGCCATCTACTGGAAAACCGAGATAGTTGGGTAGGGGTCTCATCTCATCCGATTTCTCCCTAGTGTTTCAACCTGGGAGTACCCGACTGTAATTGGAGTGTTGTCCTGTGTCTCTGAAATCATCTACCTTCAATGCATTGCCTATTATTTGGACATCAAATTTGACGGCAGTGGAGAATCCATGTACGTCGGCCTTCTTCTCTTCCGCTACTTTGTCTTTTCTACCGTATCCATCTTCTGCTATCGTAAACTCCACCAAACGGACACCAAAACATGCACTGCTTACATTGTGGAATGTCACCAGAAGATGGTCCGTGTGGTCTTCATTGAGGTCAGAACCAGATGCCTAATCACATTCATCATCCAATATTGTTTGCATTTCATCTAGAGACGGCGTTCAGATTAATGCGAAATGATTACCTTAATTTTAGGCTCTCCTTCTATCGATTGTGTTTCTAACAGATGCTACCCGTATAATTATTTATTTTTCAATAACAGGAAAGCTGGGAACGAGTGATCCGCATACCACACTCTGGCTCCTTTCTTATGACGTAAGGGAATTCAAAGATTCAAGTGTGTCTCAGACATATTGGACCATCATGTGCATTCTTCCTCTCGTTCGTGCTTGGAATTCCCTCTGGGCATTCAATGATTTGTTGGAGAATAAGAAGCCTCCTGCTTCTGATGAATTTGCCATGAAGGACATTTAGAAGTTTAGAGGCGGATGATGGAATGCGTTCACTTTAGAAACATTTGGAGTCTAATATTTTTATAAGATTGAGTTGATAATTTTTGTGTATTTTCATTAAACGATAAATCACAATATCTGTACATTTGTCACAATCTAGTTGCGCATATACCCGCACAGCAAAGTTCGAAGGCAAAGAAAACGCGTCTTGTGAGCGGCGAGAAAGCAAAGGGAAGGCTTCTAAACATGGGAATATCATATTCTAAAATCGTTTTTCGTTCTTCGGAATTAGTCGCATTTCGTAGAGACCACACTCGTCTGCACTGACATCTATGGGATCTGTCGTGAGCATTTTCGTTCGAACGAGGGGATCCCAGGTGTTTTCAGCCCAGCTGGCGGATCGACCTGGAATGAATTTCAGTTGCTCTAACCAGAAAAACGCACCTCTTCCGAAAAATGCAAAAATTATGGAAGAAACGGCGAGGATTCCAGCGACGATCATGAAAGTTTTATTCCATTCGCTTAAGATGCTGAAGCAAAATGTCTTTTGTTTCCTCAAGCTGCCTACTTTTCATTAATCAAATAGTTGACGAGGAATGGAATTCCCGAAAAGGCAAGGCCGAAGCAGATGCCAAAACAGGAAATGATGTGTTGGGCGAAGCCTCTGAAATGAGAAATTATAGAATTAAAAATATTCTTTTCTGTGAGTTAGCGATCACACTTTGATTGAACACAAGCACTGCAAAGGGACCTACTCTGAGGAATGTTCTCCATGTTCTGCGAATCTGATTGTGTGATTAACGATTGAAAAAGGTTGGCATGATCGATTAAATAGGATATATTCAACATTATATGACCACACTCTTTTTGCATTTGAACGCTTGCTTCACAGACATTTTAATCATGTTTGATCGGGTTCCTAAGGCTTTGCCAGCAACAATAGGCTGTGCCGAAAATGTTGGACACAGCCCTGACCTTTTCGGTTTTGGCCCTATTTCAAAATTAGAGTATACAGAAACGGAATCGAAACAGTGATTTTTTACAAGCTGACGCTTAATGAGTTTTATCACAGAAGGGCAAGGAACAGCCGCCTATCGACCTATTTTGTCCCCATTTTGCCCGATGCACCCTCATGTTTCACATATTTGGGGAAACTACCTTCCGACAAGAGTTGCAGATCGAAGGAAACCGCTGACTACCAGTCCAAGAGGTGCGATACACAGAAGAAGCAGAGGAAGGGCTCTGAACAATTTTTTGTCTTGAATTGGTGTATTGAATTTTTAAACGCACAATCCGCTGTCGGGTCCATAAGAGAAAATTATAGGGACTCCTATGAGAAACAGGGCAGAGGCTACGAATGCAATAGTGTTGCACACTCTGACGTGGAAGGTAGTGGTGGAACAAGAAAGAATGTTCACCAATCCACCGATGACAAAGAAAAGTGGCTGAAAGAGTTAAAATGTGACAATGAGAAGGAAGAGATACCACGGCAAAGTAGGGAAGGATGGAGTATGCTCCCAGGTGTTCTACCATGAAAACCTGCTGGCAGGAGAGGAAGGAGGGAAGGAAAGTGATGAGGAGGGAGAGGGCGCAGAAGAATCCAACGGCTGAAACCCAGATGGACCACGCCGAGAGGGAACGGAGCAACACTCCGCAGGGGGCCACTGCCGCACGGTTGGTTTTTAGGTCCTGAAGAGACAATAGTTTCACTCGAAACACAGGAACCTTTCATACCCTGACTTTTCCAGCCACAATGCGGTTCAGTTCGATTCCGTTCACCCACGGGTGGTCCTGAGGTTGGTCACGGTAAAATATGATAAAACTGAAAAACAAGTATTATATTTTTCTCTAAAGACTAAAGAGGCTTACATGAGTGCAAAGACGAGAGTCAGAAGAGCATGGATGACATAAATCCACAGGGGATCGACCTCATTTGAATAGAGCAGCATTGTAAATGGCCACGAAAGTATGGGTGCGGTCTAGATTAGTTTTTTAAGGATTTCAATGCATTTTCACTGACCACCAGAAAAATGAAAACGGTGGCTATGAAACTGAGTTGTTCTTTCAGAGTTCCCCAGGAGGCGGCAAGGGCTCCTGCTGCCGGAAGGGCAACTGAGAAGCAGACTCCCAGAAGGAGACGGATGGGGAACAACGCGTGGAAACCTAAAGAGGAGATTCAGAACATTCAAAGAAACAGACCGAGAGACACAACGAAGGGGAGGACGATCTGGAGAATAGCCGAGAAGACGAGACAGAAAGTGACAGTCAGACGGACACCTACCATCCGGACAAGGACCATGGCCAAAGGGGTTCCGATCAGGCAGCCTAAAGAAAGAGAGGTGAGTATGTTCAAATAAGAACAACCTAATCCAGGTGCTGCGTAAAGAAGGGAACGGAAAACATAGTTTTGTTTTGGAAGATCAATAGGTCTAAAACACATTTGAATTGCTAGTGGAAACTTTTCAACCAATGGTAATGTTTAGTTAACTCACTTTTTGCTAAATTCCTCAGGCGTTTTCCCTATGTCATCCATCTCTTTCTTCGAATCATCTCTATATTTTTCTGGATTCTTTTCCTCATCTTTGTCTCTTTTCTCCAATTTGTCCAAAGCCCTTTGCACTTCTGAAACTCAAGTATGAGACCATTGTTCTCCCTCCAACCTTCTAACACCACATTCCTTGTGGTCGTCGTTGCTTCCGCAGTACTTGTAGTGGATGTGGTAGCAGGTGTTCGTGTCGTTTCAACCGTGGACCTAACTACCCTCGTTGTCCATTTGGTTGCAGGAGAATTGGAGAAAAACACAAGTATGGGTGTTGTTGGTTTCGGAGTGGTGGTTGAAGTGGGGGAAGGGGTTGTAGGAAGGGGTTTGGTCGACGGAAGGATGGGGTACCCTTCTTCTGAACACACAGATGAACTTCCATGAGAAGATTACCTACCTTCGGTGTAGAACGTCTTATCATCAGTCGCCGTGCTTGTGAGGTTGTAGGATCTTCTTTTCCTGTCTAAAATAATTCATTTGAATCTCTCTCATCAGTCTCACCATCAGTTTGGTTCTATTCGAAATATTTCCATCTTAATATCGGTACATTCTTTACTATCTTATCAATGTATTCTTACCTTTTTGTATGCATCTTTTTTCCATTAACTTTGTTAGTTTGTTTAGTTTCCGATTCGAAGAGAGCCTACCGTGCCATATGCTGTATTCATGAAGGCTATCCAAAGAAGCGACTGGCAGTAGATTCGGATGGAGGTCTTTGTGGAGGACGGCTGTGAAGTTGAAAAGGACTAGATTGGCATAGAGGAGGGCGACGGCAGCCGAGAGGGCCAGGAGGGCCAGGTGGCGTACGTTGTTCGAGAGACAGCAACAACACGGCACCATGCGCCCTGAATAATTAACATCAGAAATAATAAAAAAAGAGAGTTAGTCAGCAGAGAAGAATTGGGATTGGGTTGGACAGGTGTTGAATCAGAGGGTTTATGGCCCACGGCGGACACTAACGAGACCATATGGCACCATAATCCCAGTGAATCATGGCAACAAACGAAATTACTAGAATGGAGTAGGAGAAACTATTATTAGGGGATTCATAGCAAGCTATTTCTTACTCAATTAAACATAAAGTGTAACTATTATTTGGGTTGTGTTTTGTAAAAGAGCCGCGTCTTGCCCTACATTCAATTGATTAGCGAACAACTTGTGTGGTCCCTCTTACCATGAAATATGATACTTCGGTTCGATAGTGGCCGGAAGGGAAATGAAGTGGAAAAGAGAGAAAGTGTCTTTTAGAGGATAGAAAGTGGAGGAAGAGACTGATAAAGAATGCATGTCGGTCGTTTCTGAATCAGAGGCTGTTTGTCCATTCGAATGGCCGGCGACTACGACCGAATCACCCAATTACTCATTTCCATTTAAAACGCATAGAATGTGGATTAGCGAAAGAATTTGTCTTCTGAAGGTAACACAGATAATAATAAACTGCTCTGCATTCATTTTCTTTCGTAAATCTCTGGCTGTCTGGAACCAAGTGTCCGTTGGCTGAAGCGGGGCGAAATGGCTCCCGTCATTAGAGGATTTGGCGCCAACTGGTTCCAACGCAGGAAACTTGGATTCAAACCAGAGGGAATCAGTCTCATGACAAGGGAATGTAGTATTTTAAGAGACCGATTATGGGTTACTGGAACTGGGAATAAAGCTCAGAAGAAAAACAAATGGGGCATTCACCTAAGCGTATCCGTCCACTGACTCATAAACAAGGGAAACGTGTACTTGCAGGTTGTGAAAGTCTAAAATGAGTCAAATTGTATGGTACCAGAATTCAAAGCACCGCTTCGCGGGTCTTTTCATTCTGGGTTGGGCGGCCTTCGGCCGCCTCGGGGTCGCTTCGCGGCCCTACGTGGTATTGCGTAAGTTACGTGGACATACGTGAGCGCTCGGGTCGGGTACCAAAGTGCGGCCGACCGCTCCGGCGCTTCGCGCCTCCACGGATGGCGGCCGCACTTTGGTACCCTCCCCTCGCTTATCCGACCGACCGACCCCTCTCTTCTTGGGATATGGGGATGACCAAGGGGCGAACCAAGACCATTACCCAATTGTATATATGGACCAGTAGTTACGGCCCGCCTTCGGCGGTCCTCACTCCTGGCATTTGTGGAATCAGCACATCAGTAGCTTTCGGTTGATGTGAAGCACGCCTTTGGGCACCTACGGCGCCAATGGGGGCCGCTTCGCGGCCTGCCGGGGGCTTCGTCCCCTCATGGGCGCCTGCGGCACCAAAAGAGGGCCGCTACGCAGCCAAAACGGTTGCTCCGCAGCCACAACGGTGCCTGCGGCACCGCACAACCACAAAGTGACCGCCAACGGGAGGAAATGAACGGCCGGTCCGGCCAACGATTTAGGCTAATTTCGCCCGTCAAGAGCACGACCGGCCACGTTCCGCCAAAACACCGTCAAATTAGGGCCACGCACCGGTTAGAGGGTGCGGGAAAATGAGAAACCCAGGCAGCACACCAAACGCCACGCAAACCCACGCATTACCAACCAACCAACAAACCAATAGACACCGCTAGGCTATTGTAAGGAGGGACCAGGAGTTACGGCCCGCCTTCGTCGGTTCTCACTCCTAGCATGTGTGGAATCGGCACGTCAGTAGCTTTCGTTTGATACTAAACTTGCTGGAACAGGTATTTTCAAACAGGCGGCCTTCGGCCCCTAGGGAAGGTGGCCTACGGCCGCAGTGTTTGTAGCCTTCGGCCGCTCAGTGGGCGGCCTACGGCCTCGAAACGGTGCCTGCGGCACCGCCAACCGCAAAGAAATGGCCGGCCGCTAAAATTGGCTAATTCCAAGACAACCATCGAGAGACGGCGAGAGATAAGGGGAAACTAGAGAGCGCAGGCAGCGCATTTTCGCGTCTAACAAACATAGATAGAAACACACACCGTTGCTCAAATGTTTTAAGGAGGATGCGCGGAATCATAGTTATGTTTTAAGGAGGATGCACGGAATCATAGTTATTCTCGTTTAAGAATAAGGTAAGTTTTGTCTCAAGCAAGATGCCCTTCGTGTTTCCACCTATTATATTAAATGACACTGTGTCACTAAAAAATTTTAAATTTCGCAAAATCTGTTCAGACAGAAAACTTGAGCACAGTGTGAGAAACAAAAAAGTTAATTCGGAGAAACTCTGAAAATCAAAACCCGCCGAGATAAACTAAAAAGTATAAAATTTTTAATTGACTTTTTTGCGGTTTTTTAAATCGCAAAAATCGGAGAGTTAATCAATCGATCTAATTATTGGCGCCAAACTTACTATGACTATTATCAATCAATTGGAGGGTATTTCGCAATCGATTTCGCAATAGGGAAGAAATAATTTTTTTGAGCCTGTTATCAATTTTTTTGGATTTTGCTATTATATTTGTATCCAGCAGTTATGTAATAAGGTGAACTAACTTTGTAGCCAATGTTGTACGTTGAGACCAACCACACAGATAGAAAAGTTTACGAAAGTGCAAAAGTCGACGCTTAAAAAAAGTTTGTCGTTTAATAACGAGGTAACATTGGATAGCATCTCTCAAAGGTAACATTGGATAGCATGTACCAACTGTTTGAAAACAAAAGATCCTCAATTTCCTCAAATATGAAAAAATAAAAAAATTTGATGTCACCCGCACTTTTCAGAAATGGAACAAACGACTTGGGCCCCTTTTTTGAAATTTGATTTTTTAGCCTCTTCATGTCCCCGAAATTTTTGCCGTTTTTGACGTATTTGGTTGATTCTTAGTTGACACTATAAACAAAACATAAACTTCAACTCTACCAAAAATCAGGACGATGGCAGCAACTTAACCCAATTTATAAGCTCGCAAAGTAGCTCATTTATTAGACTTTGGCCGAAAAAAACGAAGGGGTTATCGCGTGAGGGCGCGGTAGCGGACTATATAAGGGTTATCGCGCGCGGGGCAAGTGGCTTTATAAGGTCGCCATCTACTATAATCTACCCAAATAATGTAAGATGCTTAGTATACGAGGGTACGGCGGCCTGCAGTGAGGTTTATTTAAAGACCGTTCGGAGCGAGTCAGCACCGCCGACGTTGATTGTCAGGAGCCTCCAAGGTGGGGGTCTGGGGGGCGCAGCCCCCCCAGCTAGGGTGCGCTTAGCGAGCTTGAGCGAGCTAAGCGCACCCTAGTCATACATTTCAAAGGTTTCTGTGAATGAATCTTTGGGAAACAAATGCCAGAGTGTTGTGTTGTTTCGTTTGAAGCCTCGAAAGAACAGCGGGTGCTTTTTCGTAGCGAACGGGTCTCACAGCTGTTTCCTGTTGTTGTTTTCCGGTATCCGAGCACATTTCACCAATTTGTTTGTCGTCCGAATCGAATCAGCCGTCTCATTCTGTGGTTTTTTTTAAAAAGCAGGACAATGAAGATGAATTTACGACGAATAATCTATATTCTAATAAGAAAAGTATGCGCTGGAATAGACTATCCTGATGGTGAGAACTAAAAGTCAAGAATACATGTTTTGTTAGAGAAGACAACGGTTCTAGTTTTCGGAATAACAGATGGAATGATATTTAATTGTTCAACAAAAGTAATCAATTGGCTTTAGAGGCAGCAAACACATGTATAATATTATTAGTATTAATTATTGATTACAAATAGTGGAATATTCAGGCAACTCTCGAATTTTCCGGGAGGAATAACGACGGGTGCAAGTTTCAAACAAACAAGGTCGGAACGAGCGAGAGTCAGACAGCGCGGCGGGGAAGAGACGCAGATCCGCGTACAGGCAGACAGTCAGGACAGGCGGAGACAACAGTCGATCCACGGAAGGGACTGGGAGAGAAAAAGAGAGAGAGTCTAGAGAAAGCGAGAGAGAGAAAGAGAGAACGAGAGAGAGAACGATAGAGAGAGAACGAGACTGATAGGTTGAGAATGAGGGAATAGAGGTAGATAGAAGAATAGAAGAGAGAGAATGAAGGATTAAGAAAGAAGGAGACAGAGAGAGAGAGAGAGAGAGAGAGAGAGAGAGAGAGAGAGAGAGAGTGTGTGTGTGTGTGTGTGTGTGTGTGTGTGTGTGTGTGTGTGTGTGTGTGTGTGTGTGTGTGTGTGTGTGTGTGTGTATGTATGTGTGTGTGTGTGTGTGTTCATGTGTGCACGTGTTTGAGTATAGTACTATTTAACGTAGGAAAAGAGTGACATTGGGGGAACCTCGCAGAGGGAAGTATTGTGTTTCCCTCATATTTGTTATTTTGTGCAAGTTGACGCCAAAACACTTAATGATGTTAAGACCTTATTGTGTATAGTTTACTGTGTCAGTCATTTATGTGCGCAACGTTGACATATTTACTCTTTAGGCTTCTCGCAATTACTGCAGTCACCGTAAACTTTATTCTTTCGGCCTCTGACCGTGTTGTTTATGTCAGTGTTTTTTTAGTCCAAGGAGTGCCCTAATCCTTCTTCAACCAAAAGGGAGAAGCTGAATATAACTGAAGCTGACACTCTATCCATCTGTGTTTTATGTTTTCTGCAATAAAGATAACTTACATGCTCCAGGTTCAGCTGCAGGTGCAGTGATAAAAGTAGCATCTGATAGGCACTTTCACTTGCCTCTCAATTTTGCCTTCCATTACCAATGTTTTTCGAGCTTAATCTAATGTTTCCACAATGTTTTGTCCGTGAGAATTTATGCAATCAGCAGTTTTGCGTTCTCCGTCGAAATGAGACCGTTCATCCGCAGTCAATTGTCTAAAGAGACTAGTATATCATATTCAATAAACTGTTTCCTATCAGGGTTCAGACAGTTCTTTGGTCCATACCTTTCGTTCATTATGCTTATTTCTAGTAAATGACCAAAGAACGTTCGAGCAGTTGGTTACAACCGTTTATTAATGCTTTTCTGGCAATATGCGGCATACTGTAGGTAGTATAAATGTGCTCCTATTTCCTCATTTGATAATGAGCCACATATGTTTGGCACAATTCCCGATCGCATACTTCATTCAGTTATGTTCCCATAGCTGTCAACATTGAATTTCCCACGTAATTCAACTTCATTTCTTTTGTTTCGCCTTCTGAGTGAAATGCAGCGTTCCAAAGAGCACGTTCGAAAAACGATATTCCGTCTGCCAAAAGCAATCGGAAGTGTAAAGGAGAGAAGGGCAGAAGCCATGTCCCCATGGGAAGCGTTTTATTCAAATATTTCAAGATTTCATTGTGAATTCTACGTCAGAATTCATCGTGATTTGGGTCCAAAGACAATATTTGTCTTGGATTCCAGCAATTGGCAACCGCCATCTTCCCATTGATCTTTGGGATTTGGATGACATTTCCGATGCCACCCTCGCCTCCATTCTTCCCAAGAACACTAACGTCTTTAATTTGTTTTTTTTGGATAAATGTTTGAGGTTATCTTATTCCAAGAAACAACTGAAGCTTTAGCAACTCTCTGCATAGATACCCTGCCCTCCGGTGTTCTTTGTAGGAACCATCGTATCACATTCCTCCATTCGCCTGTGTAACAAAGAGCCGTATCAACTCTTTTTAAAAGGAAGACCGGCTATCTCTCACTTGAATGAACCACCGATATCATTTCTAGTTTGATTCACTAACGATGAGAATTAAAAATGATGACAAGGACAGAAATATAAGCATTTTAGGAGGATTAGGTGACAACCCAAGGACCTTTTCGATCCCTTTAAAGTACTCTCTGTCTTCTGAATTCATCTGCAAATGACAATGAACTTTCTCAGATGTCCTTTCTTTTATTCTTACATTCTCTTTTGAGGGATCAGCATATAGTTCTTTGAAATTCCCGTATATCCCTTCATTTTCTGAATTCAATCAGAATCATTGTCAAGCGTCCAAATGGGGTGATTAACCCTCTGCCCACTCCCATGGTTGATTCTCTTTTCTTTTATTTACCCAATCAGCCGTTGTTGTTTCTTTTCATGAATTACAGAGTATCTGGTAAACATTCGTCAATGAGTCTGCCTTCCGTCAATTCTTGGACAGACATGAAACAACCTCCAAGACTGAACGTATGCTTCTGAAGAAGAATGGCCCAATCTCATTGTTTCAGACGCTCATTTCAAACGATGAATCTTGCAAACCGACCTACTCTCTTTTCATCAAATGTGCTGCGGAATTCCTCGCCGATTGCATCTTCATATTCATTGGTAGGCTGAATTACTTGAATTGGTTGTATTCTTTTTAAACATATATGTATTATAGTTTACTTTACATAAAATGTGGTAGATTCAAAGAGAAAACAAAGACTCAAACAAAACCACCACGATTCCAATAGCGTTCCAATAGTTAGGTTTATCCCACCACTTTCTCCCGTGTATCTTGGAAAAGGACACGAGTTTACGTTGCAAGATAAGACACCCCAGCGTGTGGCATTAACAGATTAAACTAGGACAAGGGCATTTTAATTGAAATATTTAGAAAATTTCAACTCTATCGGATGATTCATAAGAGTTGTTTAAGGAAGCATGCAAGCTCAGGCCGCTCTAGGCCAGGACGGGGTCCTCCACGCAGCCCTAGCCCACGGATTTGCGATTTTCATCATGGCCTCTTCCTTTGGAAAAATCAGGTTTCATTGACTCTGTATTCAAATTTAATGAATTCTCAGTGGAGCCGTTTTCAACCCAGCCATTTCCTTAGGAATCACAGTGGCCGGCCACATGCCTATAGTCCAATGTATTTTATTCATGTTTAGCCAACTTATGGGCGGATTTCTAGGAGCGTTTTTCGTCAGAGTAATTGTTTTTTGCCTTTCAGTTGCTTATTATGACTTAGGCTGTTCTCCAAACTGACAGCTACACTCAGATAGTCGGAGGAGCCACTGTGCCTGGAGATTTCCCTGTTTATGAGGTGGGATTCAGCCTTTTCGTCTAGACAAAACATTCTGAAAAACAAGGAAAATCACATGAATGTTATGCAATGCTTTAGTCTTACAAATCACATGGGAAACTATGATGTAAATGCTTTAAAAGGTACTATTTTCAGTCATTCTTGGCCGAAGTGACCACTTCTTTCATCCTGATGACGGTAGTTCTGATGACAGCCGTAGACACGGAGAATAACACGATGGCCCCCTTGGCCATTGGAATGGCTCACACCGCCGATATTCTGGCATGGTGAGTATTCTTTTTCCGGTTCTGATCCCACTTTCTCTTTCTCTTTCATTCCTTTCTTTCCTCATGCATCCCTTCAGTGCCAACATCTCTGCCTCCATGAACCCCGCCCGTTCCTTCGGTCCCCAGATGGTGGCCGCCGTGTTCATCCGGAAGCTCCCAGGCCAATTCTGGACTGATCACTGGATTTACTACGTGGGCCCCGCCCTTGGTTGCACCGCCGCTGCCATTGTGTACAGGTTAGATTTCTTTTTTTAAATAATAAACAAGACAATTCAGGATATTCTTTGCCAAGAATGGAAGGCTAATTAAGTGAAGCACTTCAGAGGGCGAATGCATGTGTAATAAAAAGACTCCCAAATTAAATCGTTAATAAAAGAATAAAATCCTAAATGACCTAATACTTTATCTCTCTTTTTCTTTCCTTTCTTTCCTTGTGTATCCATGCAGTGCGAACAACGAACCGTCTTGCGTGCCCACGATGGATGTGGTGATCATGAAAAGTACACGTGTATTTTAAAATTTTGATAAGAAAAGTCAACTTTTGGTTATCACTACCGGATGTTTATTAGTAGACACTTCAGGTTCATTCTAGCCACGTGTTTGCTTCACTACTCTTACTCAACCGATAATCACAAAAAAAAAGATTTTTTTGCGTTTTTGTCGTTTTGTTTTTATGAAGAGGATTATTGATTTTACCAACGAGTCCTTTTTGTTAAACAAAAATTGGAAACAAAAGTTTTTTTTTACATTTGTGTTTGATAAAGGCGACCTTCAGCCTTCAGCCTAATAAATTCAGTGTTGGTCCATTCCCACCGAAATTGGGGCGTGTTTTGAGGGCACAATGCATTCAGCTGCAAAACAGTGCTCACAGCGGACTGTTATTTGAATTTCCGTCCAATGGATCCCCATGATCGTAGATTTCAGATGATTGTCGCAGGAATAATACTCATCTCAACTTCCTTTGTCAATGGAGCTGATGAAAGTAATTTAACCTAATTTACCGTAACTGAATTTTTTTCAGAATGTTGTGATCCCCTCCCTCTCGTTTCCCAGAAAACGGCACACACGGTCCCTGCAAAGACAAAGTTGGCTGAAATGAGTCAAAGGGCAAAATGAGAGTTTCAGTTTTGATCCTCCCATGGATTCCCGCCTGATGGAGACCAACTTTAGCTGCAAACCATCTCCAGGAACGGATCGTGCAATAATCACGGCGAGGGCTTCTATCTTTGGAGAAATACAGCATTACGTAAGTGCTTCTATTCTCTTCAAAGTCAACTGAGTGACCTCAAGAGACCCCACATACGCTGACCTAGTAACGTATAGACTTTTAATTGTGAATCACATTTCACTTTTAAAGGGACCATCAGTCTCCTTTTTTAAAATGAAGATCGCAGTTATGCTAATTCACCCATTTCAATTAAGTGAATTTTCTCCGACACCGCTCCAAGCAACGGTTTTTCACAAATGGGCTGATTAGCATAGGATTAGGCTTGATTTTTAAAAAGGAGGCTGATGGCCAGTTTAACCCCCTCTTGTTTCAAGATTTTCAATCCTGAAACTATAATTCCCTTTAATTTTGTTAAAATACAGCATAGAATGGGCACAACTAAGAGTTTAAAGACACAAGTTCAAGTTTTTTCCTAGGTGTCTTCTGCATTTCCCAGTTGGAACCTGAATCTGAAGTGCAACAAAATCAAAGGAGTTTGGACGTACGACGAACTGCAGGAGGACATAATGTACCACGTGGAACTGAGCAAAATCAGATGCAATTCCTTCCTTTTCAAAGGAATGCAAGGAGTGGATGAAATAGTGCAGGAACTTCAGAACACCCCCTTCCCTTGATTTCATTTGACTTTTTGAACGCAATGTGTGAGTAATGATAGTGAGCATTTATAACATTTCATTTAAAGTCGAAATGTATAAGTTCTCCTTCTTTTCCAACAGACTGTAATCCCTAGAAAAGACTTTCCAACGCAGAGTCTCCCTCCGTCTCCCGGATGGTCGTTTTTCCTGCCAAAGCCCCTCCTGTCCTTATCTGGCCATCGCTTCCTTCTCGGAGAAGCAGCCGGACTGGAACATTTTATTTTTATGCCTATATCGAAACAATCTACCAATTCCAACCAGGACCTTAATCTTTTGAAAAAATAAATGACCTCAAAAGTAACTGAATAGCCTTAAAGGGGAAGGACCCCGTAAAATTGGTTTTTCAAGGTATCTTTATTATAGTTTGTTTGAGTAGATATCGTTTCCACGATTCCGAAACATACCTCTTTTATATGATTTGGACTGCAAAAGGGGCGCGTTTACACGGCCGATTTACGCGTTTGCCGCACGTAAACACGGCTAGAGTGGGCGAGAGAGTGTGGGAAATGGGGAGACGCAGAGTTGGCGGCAATTCAAATGTGAATTTCCCGAAAATTCAAGCGCTCCTAAATCGATTCATTTTGATCCAAAATGGGTCAAAGATGTATTTTTCGGAATCCTGGGAATGAGATCTAGGCTTTTATAACAAAAACAGATAAATTATTTGTACGCGGTCCTTCCCCTTTAAGAAAATACGGAGAGAATGGTGAATTGTGTGGAAGTGAGTGGGATATCTCCTTGTACTTCTGGCCTCTTCTTCTGTCTCATCTGTGTTCTGTGGTTTTCCTTCGCTGGCTTTCGCTTTCTCGTCGTCTGTGTTTACTCGTCGTCCGCTGTACTGCGACTTCACAGTGTAAGCCATAACAGGGTCTCTGTCAGCCGGTGAGTTACTACCGGTTGGCGTCACTCTGCTGACAGCCGGCTGTCAAGAAAAACTTCCCCCGGGTGACCCTCCTGCTGCCAGTCGGCCGGTATGACCTCCACCGGCCGAATTTCTGACCTTCGGCGCTTTGCGTCACTTTCGAAGCGTTGTATTACAGCAGAACCAATTGAAATCAGTCGATGGAGGTTGATGTCTTTCAAAATCCGGAGAGAGAATAGGTAACTTTGGTGTTCCGGTGATTCGCAAGGGAATCAACCGCCAGAGGAGACTTTTACAGCCAGTGGAACCATCGGTTGCAACTTGAAATCGAATAAAACCGTTGTTCTACTTTCAGTCGAATACTCGGTTACGCCGATATAATTTCCGACGGCAAAGAATCGGAAAACAATCGGCAAACTGACAGCCGAAGGATCTCCATTGGAGTTTTTGGGCTCCAACGAGGAAGTGTATAGTCTCAACCAAACCGACCGAAAATTTAAATCGCTGCAGTAGTCAATTGGGGGGGGGGGGGGGGAGAAATATTGCTTAAAAATTTGAAAGTACCTCCTTTAGTTGTTGTCCACAATGCTTTTTTTTCGGAGGACTGCCCTCTTAAAGATAAATTGACGATTGTCTAAAACCACTCAATCCACAGCAATGCCTGATGTAGTCAATGTTTTAAAGAGTGTACGCACTGTTTCTATTATAAATGCAAACCGCGCACTACAAGACATGTTCTTGAGGATTATTTCCAAATTTAAACTTTTTGAATTTCAATTCTGAAGAGGTTGAAATAATGTTTCTTTCTCTTTTCTGGTATAAATGTTCCTTTGTAACCTGACTGTCTGCTCGGCATGTCCCTGTCCTTCTCAGTCCATCCACTCCCGACAGCCGCAGTCCCTGCGCCGGTTGGTGCCAGCCGGCCTTCGAACGGCGTTCGTGTGCCCTGGGGGCATGTTTGTTGTAACGTGGTTCGATGTCGTTGTTGTTGGATCAAGTTCGTCTAACCCTGACCCTTGAAGGCCCGCCCCCAAAGGCCCCGCCCCTTCGCCCACTGCCATCGCCAAAGCTGCCCCTCCCACCACACCCATGCTGCCACTCTTAATTCTTTTACCAGGTAATCGGATACACAAGGGAAGGGTGTCAAAGAGCCAACAAAAATAGATCGTTGCTGCAAAACTATTCGCACAACTTTCTTCTCAGTTTATTTCTACTTGAGTTTATTCATTTGACTATTGTCTTGCGACTGAGATGAATTACACTACTGTCATTTTTATCTTCTTCTCTTTTGTCACATATTTTTTCTATTTTTCTACCTCTTCTCCTAACTTCCAGAATCCCGGCAGAAGCTCCACTCGCGAGCTATGTGTCTGTTTTTAGTACTGATGCGATGATCTCTGTAGCCCTGTAATTTGACCTCTGATCTCTACAAAACAGAATAACAATGTCCATTAGCTGATCACTTTTGAAAACTCCGTTGCGAGCGTCGCGTCGCAGAAATACTTGCTAAGCACTCTCGACCGGCTGCCGTGCCCGAATCGGCAGAAATTCTCCTAAAAACAGATAGACACGCTGAATTTCGGACACGATCCGTTCTGAAACGCCGCTGATGGCACGGGCTTTGAAACACGGCTAATTCGGCTATTTGGAACTAGGAAACAGGATCCAACAGTAGATGTGGGGTTAGAAGGCAAGCCTAGAATTGGCTTCTATCTCTTGTCTGAGTATTAAATTTCTTGTATTAAAGTCTGAGTATTGTCTGAGGATTCATCAAATAAGAATCTACTGTGAATACAGGCAGGGTTTATTGCTGAAAAGGAACCCGTTGTCCTGCCATAAATGCTGAAAGTGAGCTTTAATTTGTCTGCGCCTCGCACAAAATCTTCTTTTCTTGTTTTTCGAAGACTCTGAAGAATCTAAAAGATTTCAGGTTTAGAAAAAATTGGAACACAAATATCTTTTCGAAAACTGTTTTTGTTCGATGCGAAGAATGGTCACTTACAAACTCCAGTTCCATATTACTTTATTTAAATAAAAGGCTATTGATTGCCTGATTCCGAAAGAGGCAGTCTGTCCTCCCAGTCCTCCCTGATAACAAAGAAAACTTTCCGGTCCTCGCCGCCAAGTGTGTGGATGGTCCACTTTTTAAGACTCTCGCTTTCACCTCCATTACTTTCTTACGCTCTTCCGCTGATTACGGCACAACGCAAATTAAGAGACGGTTCTTCAATCGCATTGGGATATAAAGTGTTTGTAGCCTTCAGTACTTCAGGAAAACCAGGGATGGAGGAAAAGAGTAGATAACACATAAGGGGGATATGAAGCCACTTTAGGCATTACACTAGAAGGAACAGTTTGCCAAGATGATTAGCAAAATAGTTCTGACTAATTTGGCTATTTGATGGCAAAGAATACTTTCCCAGAAAGGCATTAATGATTGTTATTTTTGTAACTCTTCCCCCATTTATAGCCGTCGTTGCTGGCCGCCATAAAAACAACACAAAAAACTCAATTATAACTTTTTATTAAAGTCTTCGATATTCTTTCGTAAGAAATAACCCAAACTTTGGGGAAAGGATTGTTGCAAGGCTGTGATCAGTCATTTTGGCAGTGTCAGTTTTCCTTCGTTATCACAGAATACAGTACCCTTTCTTTCGGGAGTCTTTGATTTACTCTTAGAAAAAAGTGAATCTGGAATGGCAGGAAAGTTAGTATTGCCTATGCCTTTAAAAGGCGTTCTGTACCTTTGCAATTGTGTTGCCAAAGGTCCCTTGTGTTGTGTCTGCTCCCCATTCCTTCGATTCCTTGGTCGTCCATCTCCCTTGACGGGTCTTTTCTGCCCTAGTCCACCGCAAAAAGGGCACAGTGGAAACTTGCGGAAACTACTGTCCGCGCTTGTCGCCCTTGGCTTTGTTTCTTTCGCTGCCAATTCGAATTCGGACGGATCGCGACGGCTAATTGGCGCTGTAAAAAGCTCGCCGGAAGGCACATTCACCAAGGACGGCGCGTGGGAAAGGGCGGTACGGCTTTTGCCAATGCACTCCGGGAATATGCACTTGGCCAAGAGTTTCTGACTGGGTCTCTATTCCGCTTTCTTCTGATTTTTTTTAATATTCAGCCGAGAACCAAATACTAAAAGACGTAAATATCTACATTAAATATCAGAAACCAACTGAGAACATTGTTCGCATGCACTTTCAGTGTACATAATTTTACAGGACCTATGGTTTGTAACATTTATTTGTTATTTTCCTTGAAGAATTCCTGGTTTCGTAGGAGCCCAAGCCCAAGTGTCGTGGCCCCATCATCCTCCAGTCCTCCGTGTCCCTGAATCTCCATTAGTGCAAAAGTCGCTTGTCCTTTGCGTTCCGCCGTCTCGATTCGGTTTCACAACGTCTTAAACTGCGCCGTTCGTCGCGTGACGCAACGTCTGCGAGGAGAATTTGCAGAAAAGCTGGGGAAACCGCAGGAAAGGGCACACTTCAAAGAATTTTTGCTTTCGAAATCTAATAAAAACTTGCGAAAAAAACAACTTATTTTGTTTTGTTTTGGCGCTCGGCAACCAGCCTGGCGAGTGTCAAAACCACTTCACTCGACCCCGGAGGAATCCAAAGACGGGATCCATTCACGGATCATTCGGGTGGGAGGAAAATAGCTTATTTTACATGTAAGGAAACAGAGCATGAATAAGTTTCCATTGAGGTCAGATTACCATCTCTTTTGAAACATGCTTTCACTTGTATTCGGCTCATATTTCCATTGAAGTAGAGTGTTGCTGAAGATATGGTGGCTTGTCGTGGCTGTCGATGCGCTATTACAACATTTATCTTATCTGAAGTCTCTTTATTTAGTTCCACGTGATGTGTTACATTCCGATCCTACCGTCATCTCTCTGGTGCGCCATTCTCTCTTTGGCGCTATTCTCTTTCTTTCTTGAAACCGTTGTAACCTCCAGAACCCGTAGATTCCATTCTCTGTTCGAGAGTGTAAGATAAGCTATGTTTTCTTCGAATGATAAGCTCACGCGCAGTTAAGCTTAGAACCTGTTCTACGGGGTCATAAGGCACGTGGCCCAGAAATAAAGACAAGAGAGCTATTAGGTTGAAAACAACACCTGATTTCAAATTGAAAAGTTATTGGAGATTCTTGACAAAGGGTTTTGGCTTTAAGGTATTATGCATTGAAAGTTACCCATCGTTTTTCCTTTGTTTTTCTTCAAAATAACAAACCCTTCTTTCGAAGAGGCATTCCATGTTAATGATTTAGCCACGAAAGACCATACTTTAAAATCTTCCTCTTAGATTTTTGATCTATTATGACCGCTAACTGGCTGTAATCTTTGTTTCTCGGGCGTGGTACTGCAGTAAAACTGAATGAATCAGAAAACTTTTTAAGTGGCCAAAAGAATATCACAATAAGGAAATTCAATGGGTTAAAAAGATATTTCCAGAAATAAATACCATCAAATACTAAGTCGTCTAGATTTACTTCTCCCTTTTATTGATAATTGTTTTCCATTGAATTTTCTATAAAAACCTAGTATTATCTGAGTGGCGCACAGAAAAGAACTGGTACAAATGAAAGATGTCCTCCCACTTCCCTGGATTCCCGTGACTCATCTGCCATTTCTCCTGGCATCCGGTCGAGTTTCGTGGCTCGTTCCGGCCAATTGGCGATCGGCCAAGACGACGCGGATCAGCCACCTAAGCCGGCTGGAAGCCTCGTTTGCCTCCGAAAGAAACCGAAACACGGGGAATCTTGGAAATACAATAGACGGCGTTATAAAACTATTGAAATATTACGGGTTCCATGTGTACTTAACCAGAAAAAAACTGTATACAGATTGTAGTTTCTGTTTACAGAATGTATCTAAACTCTTCATTTCAGGTTTTCTGGCGCAGACGTTGTCTCCTCCAATAACGAGTAAATTCAAATGTCTAACCAACGGCTGCTGCGATCAACACGAGTGGTGCCGTTTCTGGGCATCCATTGGGGAATGCCAGGTAAGCCCTTTTCATTTCAAACTCTCCAGAGAATGAAATCATTTCTGAAATTTAATATTTTCCCAAAATCATTGTTTCAGGCGAATCTGGATTGGATGACAGAGAACTGTCAACTGGCGTGTGGAACATGCACTGCTCCTCCGGCCACTCCAGGTCGGCTTTATTCTTTTTTTTAAGTACTTTTCTTTTTTCTTTGGGTTGTTTGCTATCAAGGAAGAATATAGAAAATGTTGCGAGCGTCTTCAGTCTGATTTCTATTCTGTCCTTGTTTGCCAACCTCCAACTGGTTGTGCACGACCGCCCGAGCGCCCGAGGCCGAACACAGAAAACTCTCGAGATTAGGTGGCAGGGAGGTCTTCTGGCCATTGGTCTACAGTCCATCTTAGACGACACATCAGAAGTACCGTAATTGGCAAAATTCTGAATTTAAGTGTGGGAATTCGAAAGATAGAACAACAGACTCCAAGAAAACTTGTTTCTTTCGATAAGTACGTTTATGGAAAACTAGGAAACCTGGAACCACGCAACAACATAACACATTAGAACTCTTTCCGAATGCTTAGAATAGCGTAACATGACGCCTAAAAGAACAAAAGCATTAAAAATTGTATTGTAAGCTATCGGCCCACTCGAGTTTGAAATATTTTCACAGATAAATTAAAGAATTAAACGTATTTTCTGGCTTGCACATACCTGCCTAAATAATTGTAATTAAAGGGACCATCAGCCTCCTTTTCAAAATGAAGGCTAATCATATGCTAATCAGCCTATAAGTGAAAAAACGTTGCTTGGAGGGGTGTTGGAAAAATTATCTTAACTGAAATTAGTGAAGTAGCACAGGGGTCATTCTCATTTTAAAAAGGAGGCTGATGGTCCCTTTAAATGTAAAATGTAAAATTAGTTTATTTTGTGGTGGTAAGTTTGCTATTTCTCTTCCGGAGGGCTGGTGAAAGCAGCTTCTGTCGGTCGGATGAAAGAAGAAACGTGCAATTGTGCGGCGCAATGGGAAACGCTGGCCATTCCACTTCGGAACGATGAAATCAAGGGATTCTTCAGACTCAGATATTTATTATCCACCAAATGGTTTACTTTAAGAGCTCGCCTGCAAATTCTCATTAAAAATGTAGATTTTTTTTTGATTTCCTGACAACCAATATTATTTCAACACTATTCGGACTTTACCATGAAACACCAGTCTAAAATTAAGCCGAAGGTCAAGTCGCCCTTTCAATTTCCTGAGGAAAGGTGTTTACCAAAACGTTTTGAAACTTTTCCCCGAGGTCACCCTGTGTGGAAAGAGTCTCCCGTGTTAAGTGTCTGCGTGACCTCTCGCGTCGCTTTGTGAGAACAGGAACTTTACAACGATTTGCCACACAGATAACGGAATGACTCAGGAGAACCAACACCAACTATGGGAAGTTGGGGACACACATCATTTTTCCTTTTCAAATGGTTGAAATTTATATCAAGGGAGTTATTTCACTGCAAATCTGGGCCCACACAAATAGTTCCAACGGGTGGAATTCCTCAATTAAGCCTTTCGGGATAGTTAGAATTTATTTGACAGAAGGCAAATGTCTACATCAAGAAGTAAATGCTTTCCATTCCCGCCAAGTGAAGGCCAAACTGCGGAGGCACACCTTCTAATTGGATCAGAACTGAGAATAGTCTTAGCGCCGACAAAGCGTAATTCCAATGGTGAATTAACAGCTGCGGCGTGGTAGAGTGGGAAGAGGGCACAAACCACTATTAACTATGTTTTTTTTAAAGTTGTTAGTGTGACATTTTGGGATAAAATAAATGTTTCAGAGCCAACGACAAGTGACCCGATTCGGGCGATGTTCTCTTCCGGAGAGGCGAACGACACATCGGCTGAGGTCACTTCAGACCTCCGGCCTCTCAATAGATGTGAGGACGTTCTGAAGACGCCAAAGAGGACCTCAGAGGTTGCTTTTCCTTTTTGACGTGTCGAGTGCCTGACGTTTTGTGCAGCTTCTTCTGATAGCTGTCTGCCTTGAAACTCTTAGTTCTCAATTTCAGCTGATGGCCCTGTCGCAGCTGATCAACTCCGTGGAAGACAACTTCGGTCGTCAGATGCTCTCCATCGATGACGTCACAAAGAGTGTGCCCACCGGATGTGTTCCTCAAGTAAAACTTACAAAATCTTCTTTCAAAGATATTTCAGTTGCAATCGGCAGGAGTGGATTGTTCCAAGAACCTCTGCTACCACCTCATGTACCGTACTCTGGATGGAACTTGCAACAATCTGGAGAAACCGATGCAAGGATCCGCTTTTAGGAAATACATCCGGTGGGTAACTCATAAGTTTTTGCCAAATGATTGGAAACAATTTTTTTTCTTTCTTGTTTTTTTGTAATTGTAAAAATTACCTGGAACTGTTGTAGCACTAATTGTCACTCTTTGTTTCAGACATTTTCCCTCAGAATACGACGACCAGAAGGGAGAGCCCGTGTGTAAGTCTCCCTAGCTTTGCCTCAGAATCTTTTCCTTGCAGCCTCCATCAAAGAGTCCCGTCCTTCCGCCCGTGAGTCCAATCGAGTGATGCTTTCTTCGGCTCAAATAGTCGTCCACGACAAGGTATGATTATATTCAAAGTAAGAAATGGCTTCGTTTAGTTCAACAATATGATGATGCAATGGGGACAGTTCATGTCCCACGACATGGCCAAGACCACCCTGCAGCCGTCGGCCAACTGCAAGACCTGCGACCCCGTGCCCTCCAAGTGCATGCCCATTCAGATCACACCCAAGGACCCCAATGCATCGTACGCTTCATCTTTTACTTTAAATCATTCATAGATCAAAATTTAAAGCAAACGACTATAGGAATTCTTTCAGATTCAAGATGAAACAGTGCCTGAAGGTCTCTCGATCGGCGCCTATTTGCAACATCACTCCCAGGGAACAACTTAATGAAAACACAGGCAAGCGGTAATTGAACAAAGAGAAACAATGACTTCAGCATACATCGATGGATCCATGATCTACGGTAGTTCGCCTAAGGACCTCTTCAAGTTCAGGGAAGGACGCACCGGTCTTCTGAAGATGAGCAGATTCAACGATCAAGTAAGATATGAAATCAACTAGTTCTTAATTACAACTAGCTATTTCAAAGTCTGAATTGGTTTAGATTGTTCTTCCCTTCGACCAGTCGAAATGCCCCAACAAAGACAAATGCACAGCCTCTTTCACGGCAGGAGACATCAGGGCGAATCTCTTCATTGGCCTCTCCTCCCTCCACATTCTTTTCGCCAGGGAACACAACAGGTGCATTTTTTCAAAATTACTTAAATTCAAAATTATGTTTCAGGGTGTCCCGTCGTCTTCAGCTGATCAATCCTTCGTGGAGTGGCGACCGTCTATTCCAGGAGGGCAGGAAAATAGTGGGAGCGCAGATTCAGCACGTCCTATACAAGGTAGAAAAAGAAATATTCATAGAAACCCCTTGCCTGAAGCTGTTTATGTACCCCATTTGTCTTTTTCATCTCTTTGTTTAGGAGTACCTCCCTAAACTTTTGGGAGTATCGATTGAGAAGGTGATTGGTCCCTACAACGGTTACAATTCCTCCGTGGACGCCACCATCGCCAATGAATTCACAACCTCCGCCTTCCGCTTCGGACATGGAATGATCGAGGTGATCCCTTCAAATCTTTCGAAATATAAGCATTCTTCAGGAATTCTACAAAAGAATCGACTTCTCTGGAGCCAACATCACCCACGGAGGATTTTTCTTCGGCGATGGAGTTTTCAAATCCGGAAAGATTCTTTTTGAGGGTAAATATTTGGAATAGTTAAAGACGGAGGAAATTAGGTGGAATCGACCCAATTCTTCGGGGATTCATGCAGACGGCTGTCAAGAGACCGCACAGGATGACACCCGCCATCACGGAGAAAATGTTCGGAACGTGAGATGACAGAAGGAATGACAGAGATGCCTTGGTTTAGAACTGACCTGGGATCTCTAAATATCCAAAGGGGAAGAGACCACGGAATCCCTGCCTACAACACCATGAGAATGTTCTGTGGAATGGGCAAAGTTAAGGATTTCGAAGGCTTCGGAGACATGATCCTTGACAAGAACCTCAGGATAGGCCTCTCCAAAAACTACAAAACACCAGGTACTGAATTGCGTCAGAGTTAAACAGAAACAAATGCTGTTTTCTCTGAAGCATCTCCGCTGCAAACAGAAATTCGATGAAAAGTTTAGATGACGTTGACTTCTACGTGGGTTCTATGCTCGAGGACCCCGTCGTGGGAGGTCTCGTAGGAACAACCTTGAGTTGTGTAATTGGAGAGCAGTTCAAGCGATTGAGAGATGGCGATAGGTAGGTCAAAAGATGTCAGAGAAACTGTGTGTTTAGGTTCTTCTATGAAAACCCAGGAACGTTCTCGGCTGCCCAGTTGGCTGAGATTAACAAATCCAGTCTGGCCAAGATCATCTGTGAAAACGGAGACAACTTTGAACTCATTTCACAGGTTCTTTCGTCAGTTACCGTAACCCATTTCGTTCAGGACGCCTTCCTGTTGCCGGGCAGCCAACTGACGCCGTGTGCGCAGCTGCCGTCGATGGATCTCTCCAAGTGGAAGTCTGTGTAGTCTGCCTCCACCTACCTCATTTCTGAACATTCTGCAGTCCTCCTTTCGTCGCCAAAGCGACACCCTGCCAGGCTCAACGATACCGGTCTAATATTGCCAATGATTTGATGATTGTGTCCTCACGTAGTCCCGAGTAGACGAGAATCGGAATATTGTAAATAATCGCGCCAGAACCCGGTTAATAAAATTCTCATGAAAATTCTATTATTTCTTCAAAGCATCAGATCTTCTTTTAACAAATCTTCATTGAACAACTGCGACTGAATACAAAGAAACCATTTACAATACTGCCACACTCGACGTATTTTAGATTCAAGTGGGAAATGATTGTTTGTCCTTCTAAACATTGGCCCCTTTGTCTTCAGTGTAAGACATTCCTGAGGTGGTATTTGATTCACGAAAGCCTCAAAATTCTCGTCGGAATAAAGGCTGTAAAGGTCGTGATTGCCCCGGGCGATGGTATCGGTCTCCCCGCTTATAAGCACTGACAGATGGAGGCCGTTGTCATATTATGAGCCACTCCTCACACCCTTAGCCAGGTTATTTCTTATGTTCCATTTTTAAAGCTAACATGAGAAAGCGAGAGAGAGAGAGAGAGAGAGAGAGAGAGAGAGAGTGTGTGTTCTCCCTCATTCGGCCGTTTCATTCTCTCCTTTCAAAGCGAACCCCGTTGGCCAGCGGTCACACAATGCTACAATTGCGTAATTACGCCACGGTGCGTTCACTTTTACCATCGGGAAACCCGCAGCCCATGACGCTTATTTATTATTGCTTTCTTTCTTGCTTGTTTTCTTTTGAGTTTCTTTTAAATCTACCTTGAAACAATGCGGCTTGAAACAGCAGCTTGAAACAATGCCTGACTGTCTCAGTCTTTTGCATTCCACAGACTTTTGAGGGATTGCACGAGAAGTATCGGTCAAGACATCGCTATACCCCACTGCATCATATTTCAAAAGTCCATATTTCAATAAATACCATATTTCAATATTCATGCATTTCTCTATCGTCTGCCATTTTGAGGCTCCTGTGACTCATTCCCTCGGTGTCTGGTGTTCGCCAAGCTTCATAGCTGCCAGGACGAAACGTCAAATTCGAGGTCTCGGTGCGATTTTTCGCGCGGCTTTCGCTTTTGTGAGCGTAAGAGGATTTCCTGAGGCACAGAAAAGGCAGAACACAGCTGCCGCCGACACCGTCCCCAACGGAAGCCATCGATTCTACGCAAACCATTTCACCTGCTCAATATTCTAACAATAATCAGACTATTTTCTTTGTGTTAATGTGTTCTTCCCCCTGGTTATTTGGTTCTGTATAGGAGAAAAATTATAGGCATGAACGATGTGTGTCAAGACGCGCCAAAGAACCCCAATAAGTGTCATGTGAAACTTCCCCTTTTTTCGTATTTTTTAACCTTTTTTTCTACAAAACGTGTTTTCTACAATCCAAGTGCTTTCTGCCAGTCGGTTCGCTGTTTGAACTCGGCCTCCCGGCTGAACCGGGCGCTCCCTCCGTTCCGCCGTGTCCCGAGAGGTGACAGCCTCCGTGCCCAATCCCGTCCCTCTGGCACACTCTTTTCTTCCGATTCGTTGATCTGCCGACCGTGTCGGACATGTCCTTCGACATACTTTTTCCATTCTCTTCCATTCAGAACATGCACTCTTTCACAATAGCCATCCTCGCACTGCAGCTATCACTCGGTGGGTTTATATCTTCCACCAAAGCTCATCTTCCTCTTGCAGTCTGTGGTCAATCCTTCTCCAGATGTCTTCCCAGTCGGCCCGATTGCTGTGATCGACATCGCTTTTGTGTCTTCTGGTCTCAGAGGAACGAATGCAATAAAAATCCCAAATGGATGGCCAGGAACTGTCAGGTGAGACTGAACTGTCTCATTTTACATAACACTGGCTTCAGGTATCATGTGGAGTCTGTGGCTCAAATACCTCAAATTCGAGGAACCACGGAAATGCAGACATACCTCCGCAGAAATTACGTAAATTCGTTTTCCAAGTGTAGAAAAGTTAATTTTTCAGCACCGAGAGATCCGAAGGCCCCACCTGGGTGCAATTCAATAAGTGCAGTTGAAGGTTATCTTTGGTCATTTTTCTCTCTTTTTGCCTTCTTTTTCTGGTTTATCTCTTTGCTGGATTCAATGTGCAAATTACGCTTTCTTAATCAATGTCCATTCCAGTCGAAACCCGCCAGGTCTTCTCAGTTGCCTCCATGCGCAGTCGCTTCCGGCAGATCGGCTGCGCCGAAGTCCAAGTATAAACTACCGTATTCGAAAACTAATTGCCATTAGGTTCCCAGCGATTGCTCCGCCAATCACTGTTTCCACCAGAAGTTCAGAAGCATCGACGGCACCTGCAACAACCAAAGGAACACTATTTTGGTAACAGCAATAGAAGGAAAGCCCAATTCTGTTAAGGGGGCTGCCTTCACTCCATTTGTGAGACTCCTTCCCGCAGCTTACGACGACGGAATTACCACTCTTATTTGTTAGTTTAAGCGAATGTTCCTACTACAATTCATACTAAAAAATTTTAGCGTCGGCCTCCAAAATGCGTCCTAACCCTCGTGAGGTCTCTCGTTTTCTAGTTTCCTCAAGTCGTGTCATTGAAACTTCTGCTAGCAGTATGTTCATGCAGTTTGCACAGGCTAGTTTCTGCTGCAAGCATTTTCATTGAATTGTTTAGTTCGTTTCCCACGATGTGACCAAGAATGCCATGTTGACCACCTGCGATTCGTGTTCAAAGAAGGGCGAGAGATGTTCCCACATACCCGTTTCACAAGGCGATCCCAGGCAATTTACACTTTGAATCTGCAAATGCTCATTGATCTTGGTAGTGATTCCAATTAATATTGGTTTTAGGAGAATCCAGTGCATCACTTTCACTCGCTCCTTCCCCATCTGTGGCACTGGAACCGGTTCCAGGGTCAGGGAGCAGCTCAATGAAAACACGGGATTCATTGATGGCAGTTTGGTTAGTAGAATCTTTTTTACATATTAAGTTAATAGTTGAAATTATTATGAATTTAATTTGACCACACTATTAAGATCTACTCTTCCGAATCAGTCACCCAACGGTCTCTGAGATCGGGAGCCATGCTCAAATCAGTGGTATGTTTTCTTCTGGGCAAAGTTCTAAATGCATTAGGTTACAAACAACCGTGTCTTTCCACCTAACAACGGAAGGGACTCAATGACTGTAGGAGACGACAGAGCCAGTATCTTTGTTGGACTGGCAGCCCTCCACACCTCTTTCCTTCGACTGCACAACTCGTGAGACTTTGCTATTCCCTTAAACCCCCAAGACTTAAAGGAGTTGAGATTTTAGGTTGGCAGCCCGTTTAATGAACATGAATCCCCATTGGAGCCAGGACAGAACTTTCCAAGAAGTTAGAAAAATCGTAGGTGGTGTAATCCAGGTATGATCCTATAAGACTAGGGTCAATTTCCCAGGTGATCGTCTACCGAGAGTTCTTGCCCACCCTCCTCGGCCCCTTCCACGACCGCCTAATTCCTCAATATCAGAGGTTTTTTAACGTTTAATCTAGAATCTCGAATGTTCAGATACAATCCTGATGTCAATCCAGGGGTCCTCAACGAGTTTGCGACTGCGGCATATCGATTACATGGAATGATCCAGGAGGACTACCCATTGATCAACGACAACTTCAGGGAGGTCGGAAGGATGCCTTTCGTAAACGGAGTGCAGAACATCCAGCAGGCACTGGGAAGTATTGATGCCATCTACAGGTTTCCATTGGCCAGACCACCAGATCAGAATATTCAGAGGATTCATTGCAACCCCTGCCCGCTCCCCTCAGAGAATTACGACTTCAGTCACTGAGAAAATCTTCTCCGGGACAGGAGACATGGCTGCCATTAACATCCAGGTGACATAATCCACGGCTGAATTCAACTGCCAATAGAGAGGAAGAGATCACGGACTGAGGTCCTACAACGAATACAGGAGAGCCTGCAAACTGCCAACAATTGATTTTGCTCATGTAAGACTTTCTGGTTTCCAGAACACATGGTTTCAGTGGCCGGAGGTTCCAGACCAAAGGGTTCGGGAGAGAGTCAAGGATCTGTACCGACAGGGGCCTGATCAGGTGAGAAAAGAGACTAAGGGTAACATCTTCAATCAGATTGACTTTTACGTGGGTGCTGTCATAGAAGAACCCCCAGAGGGAGGTATGGTCGGTCCGACATTCGCCTGTGTAATTGCAGAGCAGTTTGTACGTCTCAGAGATGGAGACAGGTAAATCTTTTGAGTGGTTAAGGAAAGAAGAGATCATTCACACGTCAGAGTAATTTAGATTCTACTTTGAGAACCCGGGAGTTTTCTCTCCTCAACAACTGGCAGCCCTCAAAAGAGTCTCGCTGTCATGGGTGCTCTGTGAAACTGGAGACAGGTCAGTTGTTTCACCTGGTACAACTCCCTCCTCAGAATGACGCGCATTTCCCCGCGGGCCTTCCGTCTCGACCAAGACGGATCCAATGCGATTCCCTGTTCTTCGATCGTTGGATTGGATCTGAACGCCTGGAGAGACGATTGATCCAAAGAAGAACGAGGCATTTTCTGTACAAACAGAATATTTTATTGTGCCATTCACCGCATATGACATGTTTGCTCCTCTCGGATAGAGCTTAGATTCACGAGCTTTCAATCGCCATTACTGGTTCACACAATAAAATACATTATCATTAATTCTCGTTGATTGCAGTTTCATCTGCAGTGCGCAGTGCTATTCTCATTTTTTCCTTTTTCTTTTTTTAAGTTCCTCACTATTCTCTTCACATGGGAAACGTTATAAAGCAATCCGCACAATTGAGGCCAAATCCTGGGGAAAATAATGAGCCTGTGCATACATTGCATTTTAAAAGGACTGTTTGTCAAAGTCTTGCACAGAATTTTGCGTTTCGCTGCAGGAAACAAGTTTAAAATACGTAAATTTCATACAACATCTTTGTGTAAATATTTACTATCCTTGTAAATTTGCAATGCTTTCTGTTATTGTTTTTAGTAGACACTGTAGTTTTTGTAGTATTTATACGCAAAAATCTAATTATTTATATGTTGGCTGTTGTTTCAGCCATCCGTCAATATGGCGACCATCGGCAGACTTCTCCATGCGAGCTGCAAGTGCTCGTTTGTTCCTTCCACTTCCAGAAAGTTGGCTTTTATCATTTTGCAGAGTTGCATTACTTTTTAAGGACCTTGTGTTATTATGCCTCAGTCATCGGAAAGTCCGCTGTTCTCAGAAGGAGCCCTAGAGTGCTGGTGAATGTCACAAGGAAGGTAGCTACCGTCGAAACGAAACGGGCCGCTTCAAATCTGAAGAGTGCCTCCTGGAAGGAGCTGAAAGAGCTCCTTTCCCTCGCAGGTCCCTACAAAGGCCGCATAATTTGTTTGTTTGTTCTTTTAAAGTATATGTCATGTCTTTAGTGGGAATTTCATTCCTCGGCATCAGCAGTTCCATTTTCCTTCTGACTCCTCGCATTCTCGGCAAACTCATCGATGAATTCGACGAATCCAAACAGCCTGTGGCCGGGAAGGAGGACTCTTCCCTCACATTGGCAAGGTACTCGTAGATTAATGGCTTCATATCGCAGGGTTTCAGGTATTTCAAGGAGAATCCAGCCGCTTTGGTTGGAATTCTGTTCATAGGAGCCGTTGCCATCGCGGCGCGCGTGTATTGCATGCACACGGCCGGTCAGCTGATCATAAACGACCTCCGACAGAAGGTCTTCTCTTCTGTTTTACGTCAAGACATTGCATTCTTCGATAAAAACAAGGTAAATCTCCATTCTTTATTAATTTCGTCTTTTGAGGTAGGAGAAATCGTGTCCCGCCTGTCGACCGACGCCCTCATTGTCGGATACTCTGTGTCGATGAACCTCAGCGACGGGGCCCGTGCCCTGATCACTTGCCTCGGCTCTGGAGGACTCATGGTCTGTTTTTTAAAAAAAACTTATCGATTGATTTCCCAGGTCTACACCTCCCTCGCCCTGTGCAAAGTGATGTTCGTCGTAATTCCTATAATGCTCGGCACATTTACCGTTTTCGGAAAACTCCAGCGCAAGTACACCCTTCAAATGCAAGACGCCGTGGCTAGTGCCACTCAAGTGGCCTGTCCCTTCTACCGTAACCCAGGGATGTTCAGGTGGCAACGGAGCGTCTTTCGAGTCTCCGAACGATTCGGATGTTAGTGGCTGAAAGGAAGGAATTGGCCACCTACGGAGCTAAAATCTTCGATATCTGGAACATTTCCTGCAAGGAGGGTGTGGCCAGAGGAGCCATGTACGGCGCTGTAAGGGAGACATCCAAATGGTCAAACAGCTATTTTAGTTCCAATTCACTGGCTACGTTTCGCTGTCGACCGTGCTCTTCTATGGGAGCAACCTCATCCAGCAGGGACTCCTCACCTACGGAGAACTATCCAGCTTCGGTCTGTACGCCGTCCTCTGCGCAGCCTCCCTCAACAACATGTCCGGATTCTTCGTCGAACTTATGAAGGTTCATATTTCCTTAAAAAAATAACATCATGTTGGATGATGCATTCGCTGACAACTTGATTTACTTCAGGGTCTCGGCGCTAGTTCTCGGCTGTTCGAACTGAAGAACGCCTCTGCTTCGATCCCCCTGGAAGGCGGCATTTTGAAAGATAATGTGTACAAATCCATCCAGTAGGTCAAACAATCTACCATTTGACTCTTCTTCTAGATTGAAAAGACTTGGCTTCGGTTATCCTGAGCGTGACCCCCTGTTCCACGATATTTCCTTCGAAATCCCGGCTGGAAAGATCACAGCCGTCGTTGGACCCTCGGGAAGCGGAAAATCCACCATCGCCAATCTCCTGCTCAGGTTGGAAATGTCTATTTCTGGAAATAACGGTTGGTCAGGCTGTATGACCCGGACAAGGGGCAGATTGTCCTCGACGGAGTGGATCTGAAGGAAGTGGATCCCTCGCACTGGAGACGCCACATAGGCACCGTTGGACAGGAGCCCGTGCTCTTCTCTACGACCATCCGGGATAACATCACCTACGGGTGCGAGAACCCAAGCGACATCTCAGATGAACAGGTTATCACCATTTGCAGGCAGACTTATACCCTTCGCTTCTGGCATGCCATTTGCTTTGTATTGCCACTGAGATTTCACTAGCATATGAAATACGATGATCATGAAGGGCAGTGTCTTCTGGGTGCCACAAATATTTGAGGTTGACCTACTTACGAAACCTCTCGCTGATAAAAGCAGCTGACTTTATATTTACTGTGATTTCATTAATTGCAGATCTTGGAGGCCGCGAGACAGGCGAATGCGTCCGAATTCATTGAGACTTTCCCCGACGGCCTGGACACCATGGTTGGCGAGCATGGATCGACGTTGAGTGGAGGGCAGAAGCAGAGGATTGCCATCGCCCGTGCCCTCGTCACGGTGTGTTGCCTTCTTTGTTGGAAGAAGCTCTTTCCTCCAGAAGCCGAGTATCCTCATTCTGGACGAAGCGACCAGTGCCCTGGACGCGAGTTCCGAGTATCTGGTGCGAGTGGCGCTGAACAAACTACTGGAGAACAGCCATCAGACGGTCCTCATCATCGCCCACAGGTAATTCCTTGCTCTTCCAGTAACCTACAGTAATCTTAGGCTGTCTACCATCAAACACGCTGATCAGATCGTTGTTCTGGACAAGGGCAGTGTGGCCGAGCAGGGCACATTCGACGAATTGCTGCGGATTGAAGACGGTGTTTTCAAGAAACTGGTGGAGAAGCAGACCTTTGGATACAAACAGGACGAGTTCTAATACAGGACTATTTTTACGAGGCTGTTTCGCTAATTGGTTGTGTTTATTCCTTTATTTGGTTGTGTTTATTCCCGTTTCCCATTGTAAGTTGTTACAAACTGAATGAAATTCTCAACGTTGGCTTTTCAAACTGTCTTTGGCAATCCTGGTTTAACTGATTTCTGAAGTCCTTTTTTTGTTGCGATACCGGACGCTGCAAGTGCTTCCAGTATGAAACTGAGACTTAATAAAAAAGAAAACGATGATCGAATGTATTTATCAGTTGTTGTAAGCCAAGAGAAGTGGTTTGTGCCGTGGTCTCCCAGATCGATTACTTGGTGGGCACACAATCCGAGGATGATGAGGACTGAAAGAGAGGTTATTCCCTTCGAGACCTTTTCTCACAGACTACGACGATGACGCTGATGAAACAGATGACGACCGTCTTAATCAGCGAAAGCGTCGACGGACTCAGTTCTTTTCCATTTGTGTCCTTGATGTCATTACTTGCTTTGGCCAATTCCTCACTCGAGGGAATGTCTAATACAATTAATTTTAGGTCTTCTGGAAGAATTACCGTTGATTGTGATGACGTTGTAGAAGAGGAGACAGACGACGATGCAGAGGGCGATCACCAGAAGGACTTTGACCAGCTGGGAGGGGTTTTCAGGGAGAGGGAGGGGAACTCACCGCACATAAGAAGACAGTCTTCAGCATCCAGGGGATCTTAAAACAGGCCCCGACGAGGGCACAAATGGCTACAATGATCTGAAGGAAAGGGTGACCACAGGTTCCCAAGAAAGCTCCTTCCGCTACTCACGAGGATAATTCCGAGGCAGATTTCGATTATGGAGACGATTCCAGGGCCGGAATCGACGCCAACCACCCAGTTGTTCGCGTGGAGGCCAAAGTAGATGACACCAGCGGCCCCGGCCATGAGGAGACCTCCCCAGATGAAGACACAGACGCGGGCAGCACAGCCACAGCAGCCACCGGCATCTCGCCCGGCCTCAGCACCGCCGCCTCCTTTGTTTGTAGTTGCACCAGCACCCTACTGGAGGATGAAGGAAGGCAAGAGGACAAACCAAACGGAAGGATCCTTTGAGATCCTCATCAATTGACGATTGGGAGAGAGGGGGAAAGACCATCGCAAAAGAAGCCTCGATAGGAAATGAATGGGGGCTTACTTTCATTGAAGTACATGCTAATAAAATTACCATTGACAACCCATTAGTCTCTCTCTCTCTCTCTCTCTCTCTCTCTCTCTTTGTTTTTTTCTTACTCAGTTTCCC
This sequence comes from Oscheius sp. G VE-2021, assembly GCA_022343465.1. Classification (NCBI taxonomy): domain Eukaryota; kingdom Metazoa; phylum Nematoda; class Chromadorea; order Rhabditida; family Rhabditidae; genus Oscheius; species Oscheius sp. G VE-2021. Next base: position 970,321 of record JAJQXH010000058.1, read on the forward strand.
TTTCTGATTTGCTCTTCCTCTTTCTATTTATTCGCGTTTTATAGTTGTCCTTTTCATTTTGGGACAAATAACAGTAGTGACCCTGAAGGGTCCGTTGTTTCCTGTCGTAGTTCTTCCAAAACAGTCTTTGGTCGTTTGTGTTGTCTGCTGGTGCCGTCTGCGTCTCTCCCCTTTCTACCCTCTCTCGGGGAGAGTCATGCTTTGTTTGCTCGTCGGTCACTCAGCAATTCACCTCCTTTCTTCTGCCGAAATCCTTCTACATTTGTTACTTTCTGCTACTTCTTTATCATATGACAGCGACTGTAAAGAAATTAAATTAGTTAACTAAATGAAAATAGTTTTTGCAAAACGGGTTTTTCCGTGTCAACTCACTGTCACTGTGTGTTGTGTTAGTTTCATAACATCCAGGCTACAACACTGTGTTATTGCAATTGTCCCATACAAAATGAACCACAGTTTGTGATCAGCAGGCATCTCCTTCCCGTAAACAACCTCCGGAAATGGTGATTCTCCGGGGGAACAAGCTGTCCGTTAATTGGTCGGCTGGCAGTAATTAGGGAGTGTCATATCGATCATCCTCCCATTGATAGTCTTATCTAGGCTCCAGCCTAGTCTCAACGCAACCGAAACAAACACATTTTGCCCCCTTCCTTTTTGCAGTGTTTTGCGTTTGGCAAATGCACGGGTTCTAACTGAATGATACGCGATTACTCTCTTCTAACATTTAAAAGATAGGCGTCCTGCAAATGAGTTTGGATCTGACGCGATTTCAGTTAAGAAAGAACATGTTGGTAAGGATAGTTTGAAACCCCAGATTATCGAGGGTTGTCTTTTTGGCCTTGACGGGTAGATTTTATCTTCTCGTCAATGGATCCCAGTGACACCCACTCCCTCCCTGAATCTTACTCTCCCCGGGAGCGAAAAAATCCTTTGTTTTATAGGCCGTACTATTATATACATAATCAAAACGTCGTACAATTCCTGTTTCGGTCTGATTAGCACAAGACTATTTCGTAATTGTCTTTTTCCCTAAAGATCCATTTCGCCTGATTCCCTCCTTCTCTTGTCCTTCTGTTTCTCCTAATGTCCCTCCGCAACCCGTCCTATTCATCTCCCCCCGCTGTTCGACGCCTTTCTTGTCTCCCTCCCTCCCTCATATGACCCAATCCGTCTACGTCGGTCGATCCGTCGCCGATTTCATGGGTATTTTTTTGTCTTTTTTAGTACCTCAGAATGAAACAAAGTTTGACGTTATGTAGGTTCTGAGAGTGCGTCCCGCCGTCCTTCTTACATCCTCATGTCAGCCACAGCCAGTGATATCGCCTCACTCGAGGTCACAACTCCCTCTCCTGCAGTGCCTGCTGAGAGAAAGAGACGCTTCGGACCACGGACGGAGGCCATTTTGGTAAGCATTTCACATTTGAAGAGAGAGAAGATGAGAAGACAAACAAAGAAAAATCATTAATTTCAGACAATAACTGATGTCGATTTGACGGGGAAGACTATGCTGATCACAGGAACCAACGCTGGAATTGGCACGGAGACCGCAAAAGCTCTGGCTCTCAAAGGTACGGAGAGAAAGAAAGAGAGAGAAATAGAAAGAAAGAGAAAGAAAGAGAGAAAAAAAGGGAAAGAAAGGGAGAGAGAGAGAGAGACAGGGACAATTTGTTTTTATTATGGACAGCTATTTTCAGGAGCCCATGTGGTGATGGCCAACAGAAACATTGTCCAGAGCGAAGAGTTGAAGAAGAGTATCCTTGAAGAAAAGGTTTTCATTGTTTTAATATAAAACATCATTTCCATTTCAGCCGGACGCAAAGATTGATTTAATTCTCTGCGACCTCAGTTCGCTACAGTCTGTTTTCGCAGCAGCCAAGGAATTCAAAGAAAAGCACTGGTTTGTTTTGACTGAATAAATTACATATTAAAAGGCAATAACCAAATTATAACTTATTATATTTCTTTCCAGGCCTCTGCACGCCCTTATCCTCAACGCGGGAGTCTTCGCCCCTCAGCAGAAGACCACCATCGACGGATTCGAGACTTGTTTCGGAGTGAACCACATTGGCCACTTCCTCCTCGTCCGTGAACTTCTTCCGGTCCTCAGAGTGTCCGACCACGCCCGAATTGTCATTGTGGCCTCTACCTCTCACAACCACACCGGAGTAAGTTCACTTTAAAGAACAATTAAAATTCTCAAAATATCAGATAAAGCCAGAGTGGACTGTGGAGGAGAAATTGGCCAAACTCTGTCCGACGGAAGCATTTGAAATGACTTACAAGTAAGAAGGCTAAATCGATTGAACTGTGAATTTCCATGCTGCGAAGCGTCAAACTATGCTACTTATTCAATAAGTAGCATAAGTCTTATTGTTTTTAGACTGTACGCCTACTCTAAGCTTTGCAATGTACTGACTGCCATGAAACTGCACAGAGACGAAAACCAGAACGGAATCTCCGTTTATGTCCTGCACCCTGGAACAATGATTGGAACTAGTGAGAGCTACTCTCGGAAGCAGAGTTATTGTTTTTTCCAGGCATCGGCAGAAGTTACGGCTTGGCCGGGCGTGTCTTCAGCATGTTGACAAAGCCTTTCACAAAATCCCTCTCCCAGGGAGCAGCGACCACCGTCTATTGTGCAGCCTCGACGGAAATATCGGAAGTCAGTGGAAAGTACTGGGAGTCCTGTTGGGACGACGAGAAGACTCTTCAGAAGGAACTGGCGCACGACGAACAGCTCCAGGTTGGGCAAAATGGGAATGAAAACAGAGGGTTTAGGACGCACTTTGGCTGAAAACAGCGGAACTTATCGACCAATTCGAATCCAAGCGACAGCCCATTTCCACCGTATCCGGTTAAGTTTTCGTAGACATGTCTGTATGCAATAAATGGTTTACAAATAAAAAGTTCAAACGTTTGTCCCCTCTCTCTCTCTCTCTCCCTCTCTCTCCCCTGAAGTGAGCAGCCATACATTGTTCTATCTATGCTAATCCCTCGACGACATTTGAATGCCCACTAAATCTGCATTGTTCTCCCTTCCTCCCTAGAACCAGGTGCCCCGCAATGAGGTTCCCTCGCAAGGACAAAGTTGATCAGATCTCCAGTGAATCAGAAGGTATTCCCACTATATCAATGGACTCATCGTGAGTGTCTAATTCCAGCGTCTGAAAGAGTAGCAAATAGCTATGCTACTGGAGTTTTGCCGTAATGGCCACTCTCCTATTTATAGCTATTGTTGGAGGTTTGCTCACCCTTTACTTTGTAAGTTTTTGTGATTAAATTCTAAATCGTATATTTATAGATGTTCTACGACGAATCTCAGAAGAAAGTAGCCGTATTATTTCACTCGATGAATGAAACGGCGGATTTGCAATGAAGAAGAACCAATCTGGGAATGAAGATTTGACAAATGGGAACTAGAAGTGCTAAACTTTATTGAAATTACAAACCAAACAATTAAATCCGAAATTGGCCTCTGAAAGAAATGAAGTTCTGAACCTCTGAAATGCACCTTATGAGTTGTTGAAAGTCGGCGAGGGTTGAACTACAGTAATTTTGATAGGACTCTTGGTGTCCGATTGAACTAGGGTGTAAGGGCGAAACACCTTTCTTCTTATCTGTGGATTGAACGCTAGGAGAACGATCCTGAAAAGTTCTTTGTTTTTTATCAAAGTTCCGAAGAAAAAAGTAATAACTCACCCTCCTCCAGCATGGCCACAGGCCCAAGCAAAAGAATAGAAAGCAAACTGAGTGAAATGAGTGGTCATCAGTGGATACAGCAGATGGAAACACGTGATTTCCAAGACGTAGACCAATGTGTTCGTGGCTGCCTAAAGACGACTTTTGGTTTTCTCCATTTAATGCCTTCAAATTCCCCTTCTCCTACCTTATGCCAATCTAAGAGTGCCTCACGTGTTCCAGTACCTTCCATTACGCCGTCACGTAAAGTACCGTGTCGCCTCCCCCTCCCCCTAGCTCATTGTTGGTCGTTCCTCGTCCGCACCCCCTCCTTCCCATGGCCACAATCCACTACTTCGCCTACGGAGCCGACATGCTTCATCAGAAGATGAAGCTGCACGGTTTCCCATCTGAGCTCAAGTGCAACGCCACCCTCCGCGGATGGAAGCTGGTCTTCACCGGCGAGGACCCCCGTTGGAAAGGAGCCGCCCCCTCGATCAAGGAAGAGGAGGCCAGTGTGGTCCAGGGCGTCGTTTACAAGATTTCCGAGCAGCACTTGGCCATGTTCGACGCGGAGGAGCCGGGATATAAGGCGATCAAGGTGGGTATTCAGAAGTAGGAGACTTACTCCACAGGTGCGCATCCTCCTACCAGTGGGCCACGCCCACTGGTAGGAGGATGCGCACCGGACCTACCAGTGGGCCACGCCCACTGCCCCCTGCTGGCAATCCTTCTCCTCATCTCAGGGTTGGTTCAGAGGTGATTAGGCACAACACAAGGCTCAGATGGTGATCGAGGCGGGAGCGACCGAGAACAAGCTGCCCATCGACTACTTCAGGAAGCTCGAGAAGATCGATGAAAACGGATTCCGCGGAAAGGTCGACTTTGACGTCGATTTGATCCGCTCCTTCAACCAGTAGAAACATGAATATCGAGTCGCTAATTAACTGTTTTATGGGGTTTCACTTTACACTTCAGCGGTTTTTCAATTGGGTTGCATTCATTCATTTGTTTATTTCTTTTTTTATAAATAAAAGGTAATTTTGGTACAAAACCATTGCTTTAATTAGTTGTACTAATATTTAAAACCAGAAGTTAAAGCCCCGCTTCGCGGGTCTTTTCCCGACCGCTCCGGCGCTTCGCGCCTCCACGGATGGCGGCCGCACTTTGGTACCCTCCCCTCACTTAATCACCGCGCACCCATTTCTACCCTCTGGAAATGAGAAGGCCTATTCATAGAAATTTCACGTTGCGCTGCTAACCAAGAGAGAGAAAACCTTCAAATGTATATTTAACCAGCCGCCCTTCGCCCGTCGCGCCTTCGGCGCGAAAGTGAAGACCGGTGCCACGGCCTGCGGCCGTGGAAATGGCAGGCCACTAAAATAGGCTAATTTCGAGACAACCATCGAGAGAAGGGCGAGAGATAGGGGAAATGAGGAGTCGCAGGCTAGCGCACTTTCACCCTGGAACACCACACACACACACACACACACACACACAAAGGGAGACCATAAGCGGATTGTATAAAGGCGGATTGTATAAAGGCGGATACCAACCTGTAGGAAATATATTATCTCTTTTTTTCTATTTACATCATTATCATTTGCCAAATACGACCCATTGCCGTGCGATCTGTTCAGTTTCTAAAGATTGTTTAAACAACGGGGTCTGAAAACTTACCATATTGATGATTCCTAATTGAACAAACGTTGCAATGTCTAGGACGCCCTCAATTCCGAACAAACTGACGCAGTATACAAAATCCACCCAGTAACTGAGGAACTGGGCACATGGGGTCTCTGCGAACTGCCAGCTGAGGGAAGAGTCGTTGAAGTAGAATTGGCAACCGTCTAAAAGATGATGCTTGGGTTTTTAAGTTCAGACCAATGAAGAAGATTGCCCAATAGACGAGGCTGTACAGAGTAATTCCCAGAATCACCCAGAATGCGAATTTGTTAGTGAAAAAATAGCGGTAGAAGAGAGGAGCCGAAATGGCCATGAATCTATTGGCAGCAATAGCCAGAGAAGTGTGGAAGGAAAGGGTCTGGAAGAGGATTGACAAAGAGCCAAAGAAACTGTTGAGCCACAGAAGCTGTCCAGAAATTCTTCTAAAATTACAATTCTTTCATTTGGAGACGAACGTACGTGATAGTGACAGGGGTTGACCAGATGGCAAACATTAGCAGAACTCCTGCGTCACTGAAGGCATGGAAGGCGGTCAGATATCCAAAGGAATTGTGAAAAGAGCGCAGACGAAGGAGGGCAACAGCACAGAGAACGTTGATTGTGATTCCGACGATTGAAACCAAAGGAGTTTAAAAGGCAGATCTTGTGGATACTTACAAGACCAGTCATGGCAGCTGGGAGGAACCGGGAATAGGGCACACTTGGATCCATGTAACTGAAAGCGACGAGACTGAGAACACGATATTTCAATCAAAGGTAAAATGAGACACTGATTGTTTCGAAGGGAACTTTTACTAGTCACCTGTGACTTCTTCCTTAGCTTGAAACTGCGATAGTTGAGCCTCATCAGACAAATAGTCAAATTGCCCTTATTACGAATATGGGCGGAGTCGATCTTTGTTCCCTCAGAAAGGACAATTTCTATATTTTAACTAACCGACGTGACATCACGTGAGGTCCCGAGGATGGCTCATTGTGCTCCTGCTCGCCCGACGGAGCGGTCTTTCGTCTCTTCCTTGCCCCAACGACCTTCAACCACAACCTTAGGCTTACGAGGGAATTACATAAGCTCGATTCCAGGTTTTCAATTAGCTGCCACGGACCTCCCTTTCCTATTTTGCATGGGATTTACCACCGATCGCGCGCCAAAGGAAATCAGCACATGGTTGGCCGACTGGTCAAAGGCGCCAGTACCAATCTATTTTTTATTAATTGTTGTTAGGTTCGAGTCCTTTTTGTTTTTGTTCATTCCTTATGTCCTTGATTCGCCCGTCGATTGTGGTCGCTCTTCTTCAGGAAAATGTTGGCCCACCTACGGCTTCCTTATCAACGGCATCTTGGGAAGAGAAGAAATTGTGCGTACAACTGTCCAGCATGATTGTTAGCTGTCAGAATGCGGTGCCGTAGGTGGGCCAACATTTTCCTGAAGAAGAGCGACCACAACCGACGGGCGAATCAAGGACCTCATAGCGCCACTTACTACAACAAGGGGAAAACGTGTTCAGAATCTTCTTTATTAGGTCCAATAGCATTCAAAGTGAAAATTACAAATGTATTGTGAGGATCAGATGACCAGTGAAATTACACTCCGAGTTTCCCTTGAACGTCGCCGCCTCCGATCGAGAAGTTCGAGCCGCCGATATCCTGAGCTTGGATGTACAGAGGATCAATAAACGCTCACCAGGTCTTTGAGGAGCAGGTCGTCGGGATTTCCACCGTTCTTGACCGCCCCGAAGACGGCCGTCATGTCGACGACGTTGATGTGGCCGTTGAGGAGCATGTCACTGAAAGAGCCAAGTAACGGGGGAGAGGGAGAGAGACTACCGTAGTTGCATGAGGATGACACCCAGGATGTTCCTGCCCTTTGAAAAGTTAGGCACGGTCTTCACAGTCTCATCGGTAAGAGGGAAGGCGCCGGGAATCTGAAGAAACGGTTGCTTTTAAAAAAAAGTTTTTACCACCACTAACCGAGAAATGGGTATTTCCGTTCTTCTTGAGATCTTCGCACCACTTGCGAACCTGCGGGGCAGTGGTTCTAAATCCAAAATTAGTCAATTCTGAAGACTGGCCAACCCGGTGCCGTAAATGCTGTCTCCCGCGTAGCAGTGGACGAGTATCTTTCCGTCGGTTTCCAGCAACGCCTCCCTCAGATGAGCGGACTGCGACACTTTGGCCCAGAGGGCGTCCTGTACCGCCTTCAGTCCCTTCGTGCACCTCCACTCCTCTACCTTCTTTTTGTCCACCTGAAATTTCTTCAATTTGAGATGAGATTTTGTGGCAAAACGCACATTGCTCAGTCTCAGCTGCTCCCTCGCAATCTGACTGTAGGGCCGTCTTTCCTCTCGGAGGCCAGTCTTTCCGTCCAAACGACGACCACGACTGTCCCTGACTGAAAAAAAAACTTTTTAACAAAATGAAAATAGGGTATATCCCTACTCATTTCAGTGATTTTGTCACTGACAAAGCCACAGAGATCCTTCAGTTTCCTGTATTGGTAGTAGTGATCCACACTCTCGAAGATGTTCCCATCGACAAGCACAGGCGACTGAAAACGTTTCGAATTCCATAGCACTCCATCCGTAAACCTACCGCATGCTGAGTGGTGAAGACACTGCGCGGGCCGTGGAAAAGACTGAGGTTCTCGGGATTCATCGTGAGGGTGATGGTGTCAGTTCCATCAGGCATCACTTCGAACTGAATTCTTTAACATATCAGCCGAATGACTTCCTTACCGGAATGTCGTCCTGTTTGTTCTGCGGACGAGGGATCCTTCCGCGCCAGGCGCCCCTCCATCCGCCCCTTCTGAAAGAACCTCTCCAGCTGTTATTGGTGCTGTTGTTGTATTGCTTATACACTCCTCCATGAGTACCGACTCCACTGAGACCACCACGAGTCATACTCGGCTGATTCTCGGGGTACTAGAATAAAACTTGAATATTTCTATAAAAAGGTGTACCTGGGCGGCAGTGCTAGGATGTGCCTGCTTGATCTGTTCCACCTGAGGCGTGAGAGGAGGTTTAGGGACGATGTTAGCGGTCTCGTTTACAGCATTGTCCGTTAACGAAGATGAAATGATCCCACTTGGTTTGGTCTTCTTGTTCTTCTTTCCCGAAGTGGCAGGGATAGCTGCAGGAATCGGCACCACGTTGTGAGAGGGAGTCTTGCGCTGGAAATACCCTTTGTAGTAGACGAAATAGGGAAAATACCTTACGAAGGGTATTCTTGATGGAGAAAACGGAGCTGTTCAGACGCACGAGGGTAGCCGGTCCCTTAAAAATTGCATAAGACCGGAAAAATCAAAATAAGTACTTGATTATGGGCTTGAGTTGAGTTGTAGTTGCGAGCTTGCGTTGTATTGTAGGATTGCAACGCGGGATACTCGGGATTGTACTCCTGGAAGCTTGCCTGATAGCCGTAATTCTGAAGAAAGCAAGGTTTCTATGAAATGCAAACATTTACATTAGAATCCCTGTGTGTGACTCCGTTGCTGATTGGGGTAGGGGTGTAGTCGGTCGAAGTGCTCCAAGTGCTGCCGTAGCTGGGATAGACAGGGTTATAACCGACGGCCGGGAGATCCGTGCGTCCGCCACCGTAGCCGTAATCGTACGAATTACTTAAAAAGGATGTAAAAAGTGGAACAGGAAAACCAACCGCTGCAGGTTAGGAGCAGAGTCCTTCCATCCGGCGGCACTCCTAAAATTCATACCCAGTTCGACTGAGCTACTAAAAAAACATTATATTAAGCAACAAAAAACTTGCTCGAAAAAATAAGAAAACCAAAATCAATAAATTTTAATAACAAAATAAATCGTAATTTACAAACAATCGTAAAAATAAAAATACTGGGCGTGATCTCGTACAGCTTAAAGGTATTTTAGGATTCACGAGATACGGTATTTTTAATCTTTTTAAATACTTGCTTTTAAATTTTGGGTTTAAAAAATCATGACTATATTTTCAGATGGCGGGTCCGTTGAAGCGCAAGCATAAATCCTCGGGCGCCTCATCTGGTAAGAAACGTCGATCCGTCGTTCTGAGGAACCTCATTCTCAGTGAGGCCTACACGGACACGGAGAAATGGAAGACTTCCTTCCAGAAGGATCTACAAGGTTTCTTTTATTTATGATGTACTCACGCCCTTTTAAAGGAAAGAAGCCATTCCCCCACTGGCAGCTGGACAATTTTGTCGTTAACTCAGAGGGAATCGTGGAGGAAATCGAATCAGAATTGCAGGTTTGTATATAATTTTGAAGATTTACCTTTTAAGGAATTTCCCAACTGGAAAAGGAAGGAAAACGATCTGTACTCCCTCTACCAAACCGATGATTTCAAGGCTCTCGATACTCACGCACACCCATCTCTCCTTTCTCTCAGGTGAAACTCTCAGTTGTGGCTTATTGCCTTGTTTTGAGGCAGTTTCTCATTGGCCCAGTGAAAGAGTGGCTGAGCGAAGTGAGTGGGGTGGAGCTGCTGCCGCAGGTCGACATGAACGGGAGCTGCTACAGTAGCACCGACGGTCTCCTTCCTCACAACGATCTTGTAAGCTCTCTCTCTCTCTCTCGCTCTCTCGCTCTCTCTCTCGCTCTCTCTTTCTTTCTTTCTTTCTTTCTTTCTCTCTTTCTGTATCTTTCTTTCGTTGTCGCTTAGTCACTTCGTTCTAGATCGACACCCGTCGCTTCGCCTTTGTCTACTACCTCACTCCCTTTAAATGGGATCAGAACAACGGAGGACAGCTGTATCTCTACAATTCGGACGGTACCCTTTCCCTCTTGCTGGTGTATTTCTCTCTTTAGACAAAGATCAGCCCACCGATGTGGCAGTGAAGCTAACTCCCAGGAGAAACTCGCTCTTGATATTCGAAGTTTCTCACAGGTGTGTATTTCTCTCTTATCTACTACGGATGATTACTCAGATCCTGGCACCACGTAGCGGAAATTCTGGGCGACGACCCCCGCCTGTCAGTAAACGGCTGGTTCCATTCTGCCCGTCGACTCGAGGCCAAGAAGCCTCCTGCCAGCCAGCTGCCCCGATCTGTCCAGAATCGACTTGTTTGGGTTTTCCCTGATATGTCCTACATCATAATTTTAGAAGAACAAGCTGTCGTCCTTTATGAGCCCCGTGTACTTGCAAAGTGACCGTCAGAAGCAGATTCAGGAGTCATTCGGAGACCGCTCAGAGACCTGTCTCAAGCAATTTTTGACGGTAGTTTTGAGTTCGCCCCATAATAACATGAATTCAGACAGAGACGGCTCGTTTGGTTTTGCCTGAACTCGAAAAAACAAAGTTTTCCATGCGAGGCCCTCCGAGCAAAAGGTAAGGGAGGCTGAAGGATCACCGTAGTATCAAATTGAGGAGATTGTATGTGGCTGAATTGGAAAAGTCGGGTAAAAAATGCGAGAGCCTAGCCAAATTCCTCCGTTCCCAAGTGCTTTCCACCTATCTCCACAATATCACCGGATGTGATTTGAAGGGTCTGTTTTTTCGCCTTTTTGGCAAAGTATTTGTTGCAGACAGGGAGGTGTCGTTGAGTGTCTCGAGGATCGAACGTGGCTGTTACACCGTATTGGGAGATGAGGACGCAGAACAGGCGGCCAAGGATGGATTCTCACTCGAAGCACACGTGGGTAACAATTGTGCATTTAGGGATTTGTTATTGGTTTGATTCCTCTCACAATCAGCTGCCTAAAATGGCGATGTCTCCCGTCCAGTGGATATCGTATTGTTATGGGCGAACGGATAATGCTACGCTTACGAAATTTTGACAGCATGTTAGAACTATTGGTCCCTCGGAGGGCGCCAATTTTTAGAAAATTTTATGGAAAAAGCGAATGCGGCAATAGGCGGCGGGGCGCCACCTTGGTCTAGTGGTGAACGCATTAGACTGCAAATCTGCCGACCCGGGTTCGACTTCTGCCGCGTGCAATCCTTTTTGCTTATTGAGAAATAGTGTTTCCATTTATTTTCTAGTGTTGCATTTTCAATTTCGCATCTTAAAGTTTTTTGTTTTTGAAGTTTTCTGGTACCCTACAGTATTTCTGAGTATGTACTCAACTTTACTACAGTGTTAAATGAAGAAACATTCAGTTAAACTAATCTGCTAAACTGTATCCGCTAGTAAAGATTTAAAAAATAGATTTGGAACAAAATTCAAAAAGAAATATACAATGAATGATGATAGGATTGATTTTGTCTCACTGATTATATAAATTTCCTAAGGTAATACTCTCTAAAATAACGGCATTAACGTCCTGTCACCGTCCGATTAGGGGTTCGAGTTATTTGAATTAGTTTTTTTTCAGTTATATTATTCAAAGAATAATTATAAAAAGAGAACAATTCATATGCGTGAAAAAGCGAACTGCAAAAAGAGTGGGTGGTTTGGTTCCTCGACTAACTTTTCAAAACGCCAAAACCACCTCGGGCGGGTTATTTGTCAATATTAATAGGACTAACTTTGCCCTATTCAGTTTATGAATGACTTTTTGCAGTTCGCTTTTTTACGCATATGCATATTTTAGAGATTTCCAAACTAAGCCATTGATTACAAACACTAAACCAAATACACAAAAACAATGTGTCCGGTTACACTCTTTATTGCGTTCTCAGCCAAATTTGTAACCGGGCTTGGCCTTCCTACAGAGGACGGTGGTATCCTTGGCGCAGGCGGGTCCCGTGGGAATGTTCTCCTTTCCGCTGAAGCCAGTCGACGCCTTCTCGTTGCGGACGTCGCACTTTCCGAGGATCTGCTTCCCGTTGAAAGTCACCACTCCGGGGGAGATGTCTCCCTTGCGGTGGTTCACATGCACCGGGTGCCACTCCTTCTCTCCGAACACGGCGGCCTAAACCAATCTATTATCACCATTCCCTGGATAAAAGCACCTGGGAGAAGGGAATCCAGCCGTAATCGAAACCGCGGACGTGCTCCGAGAGTTGCACGAGCAGCTGGATGGATCCAACATTGCCCTTATACTCGTTGAACCAGGGTTCCAGACGCGAGACCCATCACGGGCTCTCCAGCCATGTACCACAGGGCGATGTACTGGTCGGGGTTCTCTCCGGCCACCGTGTCCAGCGTCTTGTCCAACGCCTTGGCCAAAGTGCGGTTGTGCCACGGGCCTCCATTCGCTGAGCATGACTCTGATGATTACGAGTTGAGAAGACGGGGGTACGTACCTGGCAGGAAGGGGGCCGGGCTTGGGCACCAGGGGCGGGGGAGCCGGCTTAGGGCAGTTGGCACACTCGCAGAAGGGAGGTCCTCCGATGAAGTTCCTCATGATGATGTTCTTATTGCCAATCTCCTTCTCTCTCACTCTCCTCCAACACCTTTCCGTTGGCTGAGAACTGGGCAATCTCCGTCTTCTTGTCCACATAGCCCAGGAGGGGTCCCTCGGGACTGTCCTTCCAGAAGATGCGGAAAGAGTCTGCGCAACGGACCAGCTCCCCTCCGTCGGCCTTGTTGAATCGCTCCTTGTACTCGATCCACTCGTACCAGAAGCCTTGGCTGTTGTGGTCTCCTTCGTACTGCAGCACCTGTCAGTCAATGGTTGATATTCAAATGCCTCTAGGGATAAATACCTGGATCTGTCCCTCCAGTTGTTCCTTTGTCTTCAGCTCGGCGGTCTTGTAGGGGAAAGAGCACTCGACGGCTCCTCCGTTGTTCCAGGAACGGCCGTGGATCGGCTTTCCGTGCTTGTACCAGAGTGCCACATAGAGATTCTGTTGTCCCATCTGACCGGACAGGGCGGGAAAGGCGCTCCGACGGGCTGGAAGGCCCAGGTGTCTTCTTTCGCAGGCGGGTTCTTGGCGAGCATCGTCACGACGAGAATGTGAGGAAATGGTTGAGCGAGGCCTTTTAAAGAGAGACGCACACGTGGAAGTGCGTCTGAATACGCATTCTTCAAAGCATATGCAAATTTAAACAACGTAATGACAAGGTAAAATAACCGTGGAGCAAGCAGCATAGGCTAATCTCATATTTTGAGGAAACCATCGGAACTGTTTTATAAACGCCTTAGTCACCGTGGCCCCATTCAGTAATTCTTATTTTCCAGTTGTTCCTGGGCGACGGCGAGTGGGAGGAAGAGGCCGGCGGAGCCATCATCTACGTAGGAAAAGATGACGAAGAAGAGGTAATTTTCTGTTTGGATCCCCACCCGAACCCAGTGTTTCAGCTGATCCGAATCTCCCCCGAACCGAACACCCTGGCCTTGGTTCTCCGAGACCCGGAGGTATTCTCCTTCCTCAAATTCGCCACGAGCCGCGCCGAGGGAAAGATGTACCACGTGGCACTCACCTACCACCAGGTGCCCGTTGACAACGAAGAAGAAGAGGAGGAGAAGGACTAAGGCTTTGCCTTTTATTATTGTTTCTGTTATTGTTGCTTTTTTAATAAACTCTTTATCGAAAAAACCAAGCAAACAACAATAGACGCGTTGGCGTCGAGACAACAGTTTTTTACAGGAAGATCGAGGCGAGACCTGAGGGAAAAGTTAGCAAAATGTGCTAAAGCGAAGTTCAAATTGAAGAATTAGAAGAGGTGCAGCTGGTCGTACATGGAAGGGTCTATGTCCAGCTGAACGTCCACCAGCTGGTCCGTGTCAATGTCCAGCGAACTGTCCACGGTATGACTCTCCGACGGCTGAAATGAGCCAATCACGGTTGTTTAAGAAAGTATGCTGGTTGAAGAACCGGCGCAACCGTTTCCCTTTTTGAATTCGGAGCTATGGCAATCATTCCATTTTTAATTTGCACGAACCTTCCGCCTGTCCTGGGTCATCCTGTTCGCAATCTCCGCCTTGGCTTCGACCAGCTGCTGCTCGAAGATCTTCTCAAGCGTAGAAGCACACAAATAGATGGGGCTGTCCTGAAACCCCGTCTCAGATGTGCCTTTCCCTAGTTACCTTGGGATTGAATATCCTGGCATTCTCGAACATCTGGTTCATATCGTTGGCAAAGTCCTTCAATCGAACGTATTCCAACCTTTCCAGTTTCTGTTGAATTGTAGAGAGATCTAAAATATTCCAGTTACCAGAGGGGATAATTGACCTACCAATGGGGTTGTGGATGACCTCGTGGTAATTGGGGAATTGCGCCGTGTCCACGGGATCCTTAAAAGGCCAGGACATGCGGTGCTCCGTGATGACCTCCAGAAGCCTCCAGACCAATGGGAAATCGGCGCGGCTGAAATGACCAGCAGGTTAGGAGAAGGCCTTCTGAAAGTACCTCAGAGGAATGGAGACGCTGTTGTTGCTGGCGTCCGATTCGTAGCCAACCTCCTCCTGTTCCTGGCTCTGGGCCACACAACGCGGGCACAAGTACTCGTTCACACTGCTGGCGTAACTGAAATAAAGGATTAAAAAACAACGATTGAAGAAGACGTCACAACCTAAGGAAGAAAAACCTACTCTTGAGTGATTCCGACACAAGTCGGGTGGAACCAATCCTCGCAGCCATCGCATCCGACGTAGAACCTTCAGAAGAGAGGGATTATTCAAGGGAAATGTGACTTACAGAGTGTCATCGTAAGGCGTTTGGCAGATGCAGTAGAGGGGGACCTTCGACTCCTCGCCTTCTTCCGCCTCCTGGTGGTCATCCAAGGAAACGCACGAGGGACAGTTCCATTCGTTCATCGACTTGGTGTCCTCCTCGGTCACACCCACACATTTACCATGGAACCAGCTGGCGCAGGTGCCACAGCTCAGATAGAATCTGCAGAAGAAATTATAGGAGAGGGAGGGGAACATACTTCTTGGGGTTGTAAAGTGTCCTACAGATGCAGTGAAGGGCATCGGGGTCCATTCCTTCGGGAATAGGGTGCTCCAGCATACCACCCTCTGAGTCTTCCTCCTGAATAAACTGTTTAGAGAGAGAGAGAGAGAGAGAGAGAGAGAGAGAGAGAGAGAGAGAGAGAGAGAGAGAGGGAGAGGGAGAGAGAGAGGGAGAGAGAGAGAGAGCTTACCCTGTGTTGGCCTGCGTCGATGGGCACAATCTCCTTCCTGGGCCTTCCCCTCTTCCTCTGCTCTGATTTGCTAGAAGTCGTGGAATGTGCCTCCTCCGCCTCACTGTGAGAGTTCATCTGGAACACCTGTTCCTTCCTTCCCTTTCCTCCACCAACCCTGGCCCTAAGCACCCTGTCCGACTTGGCAATCACAGGCTTCTTCTTTCCAGGTGAACTGTCCTCCGGAATTTCCATCTTCACTCGTTTCATCGGCGGCTGCTGTACATCTTCCACCAGATCGTCCTCTTCCTAAACACCAGCATTATTAAAACTTAAGCCAGTCGCATGCCATCTTTATGTTTCCCAGCAGAGGGGGCCAGTCGGCGAGAGAGTCTCCTCCGAGGCTGATCTCCGCGGGATTCATCACTCTGGCAGGAGGAGCCGGGGGCGGCGGGGGCTTTTTGTTGCTGGATTCCTTGGCCACAGGCGGTTGAGTGCGAGGTTTCACTGAAAACTCAAATTAGGATGACTTTAGGCGAAACCCAATTATAAATAAATTTGTGCCACGTGGAAAAAATTGATTTGACGAGCAGTTAAAAAGTGTTTAAAAGCAGCGATTGACGATCTCAAGTCATTCATACAAGAAAAGTAGTCTTTCTCTCTCCCCGAGGATGCTACCTTTGAAATTCAGACGACTCTGCTCTTCCTCTTCAGAGTCCAAATGGTCATATCCACTTGGAACAACTCCATCGCAGAATGCTTGTCCACAATCGAGAAGATATCCGAAATTCCTCCAATCCTCTTCCTCGGAGGCGAATTTCGGCAGCTGTTCGAGAAAGTCCGAAATGGACGAACAGGCAGAGATGGAATAAGAAGGAAGTGGTAGTTGATCTACGGTCATAGCAGGCAATACTACAGTAATCTAAGTGCATCTGGCCCTCCGCTCGCTCTTTTATAGCCGTCGGCGGAACTCTCTGGAACCTCTGCGCAGGCACGTGCTCTCCGACCGGGCGCCGTCTGCGTCTCTCCCAACCGCGCACTATCTCGCTCTGTGCGTTCTCCGTATTCAAAATCTTAGCCTTGTTGACCAGTGGGCACCCGCTGACCGCTAAACAGATCACGTGATGACGTCGCGGGGGTTCTCCGACTGAAAGGGATAACGGACAGCCGGCTCCTCCGGGGAAAGGCGTAAACAGCGGGTGCGCGGAGAACGATCAGACGGAATGAGGACGAAGAGAAACAGGGATTACTAATAGCAAGGGAGATAAAGGAAGTACTTACTTACTTACTTAGCCGGCTTGGCCTGGTGTTTTGCCTGACGCGTCCGTAGAGCATCTTAGCCGCTGTTCGGTTTACGGAACTATCTTGGTGGACCATGTTGATCGATTGTTCGCGTAGGGGACGAGGGTTTCCAGCCACTCATCACTATTCCACAGTCGGCGCTGGATTTCGTCGCGTGTCTTTTTCAGCTTCAGTCCGACGCTAGTGCGTTCGATGTCCTTCCAGACATGTTTGGCGGGTGCGGCCTCTTCGTCTTTTCCAGCTGGGGTCCGGCAGCATTCGCAGGGCCCGTTGGCTCAGTCTGTCGTCTGTCCCCTCATCACATGTCCTAAGAAACGAAGACGGTTCGTGACGATGGCCTCGGATGGCCGCGGTAGGCGGTGTTTTGCTCCTCTCGTCAGGCGCCTGTAGATGGAGTCGGTTTCCTCATAGACTTCGTAGTTGTGGTGGAGGTTCGGCCAGCGGAAACCCAGGAGTCGGCGGAGGAAGCGGCGCTCGAGTGCGTCAATTTTGGCGTCCTGGGCAGGTGTTGTTGCCCATGTCTCTGATGAGTACAAGAAGATTGGCCGTATGGCGGTGAGGTAGACCCGAAGTTTGAGCTCGTTGGGCACCGTGCTGTTCCAGAGACACGTCGGTCTTAAGCTGAGTCCGTATGTCGACGCAAAGGTGGAGGTGGCATCCACGGCTCGTTGGAGGTCGTCGACGTTGTCGGCGAGGAGGGCGATGTCATCAGCGTATTCAAGATCCAGGATGGGGCGTTCGGTTGGCCACATTCTGACCGTTGCAGGGCAGGTTGTTGCGACCCGTCGCATGATGTCATCTACGACGAAGTTGAACAGAAACGGGCCTGCGACAGCTCCTTGGCGGACTCCTGTGAGGACGTCGAAAGGGGTAGTGGTCCCGGATGGCGTTCGGACCACGGCGGTGGATCCCTTGTTCATGTCCTCCATGATGTTTACCAGCTTAGGTGGTACTCCGTCGGCTCTTAGAACGTCGAACAGTCGTTGACGGTTCGGGCTGTCGAACGCTGCTGCAAAGTCGAGGAAGGCGATATGTGTCTCCTTTGCGTGGGCGCGACGCGTCTCTAGAATCCGGCGTAGGATGAAGATCTGGTCGGTTGTTGAGCGGCCTCCTCGGAATCCACACTGTTCGTCTCTAGTGGTTTCTTCTCGCCACTTCGATGACTGGTTGAGAGCGAGGCGCTCCACGATCTTGTACGTGAGGCGGAGCAGTGAAACTCCTCGGTAGTTAGACGGGTGTGGATCCCTTCTTGTGGATGGGCACGATAATGGCATTCCTCCATGAGTCGGGGCCTTTCTCCGTTCGCCATACTTGATAAAGGAAGTGAGACATCAAAATGTTGGAGGGACGGGAAGAGGAATCGGAAGCAAGAGGTACTCGCCACGTGGCGTTAGGACGAGAAGAAACTGATGTATGGGACTATTCCAAGACTTCGAAACAACATCTGACTTCTGCGGAATGAGACGGCCTTTGAAGGGCAAACAATTGCTACCGCCAAACCTCCAGCCAAGGTAGTTTTCCGCAATTAATTGTATAAGCTTACCCTTCTGAGATTTGGTCTTGGCCTTCCTCCAGGGCGTAGGCATTCCAGCCAGCACTTCAGCCTCGTTTTCCAGCTTAGTCCTGCAACCTCCTCAATATTCCCCTCCCTCCGTTTTCCCACCTCCTCTTGTTGATCTCCTTCCTCAGACGATCCACGTGCTCAGCCAACATCAGCTCCCGCTGGTTCGAGAACATACGGCGCGTCCTGCAAGCATCCCCAATTACCCGTTGCACCCTCTTCCCACTTGAGCTTCTCCAGATCCATGCGTCCCTTCGGTCGCTTCTGGTGCTGTTTGAACCATCCGTACTGTTTGTCCCAGCGACAGACCTGCGTCAGAAGAGAGTCCAGTGTCTAAACCTCCCTTTCGTCTAAAGACGACTGCCCTTCCACCTGTTTGATCTGTTTCATGTCAGAAGAATCGTCCCTTGCAGGCATGAGGTTCGAGGAGAACTGCAGAGGCTGCTTGCTCAGTTGGTGCAGCATCGCACTGCCTACTTGGCCGAACTTGTCGATGATTCGAGCTGAAACTACAGTAAGCCTCTTCTTAGAAGGTCCTACGGTGGTTCCAGTGTCTGTCGTGGTCTCTCTTGTTGTCCTCCTCCTCCTGTCGCATCAGTTCCTCCTCCCTCGCAATCGCCTCCGCAATCGCCCTCTCCTCATCCTCGTTGGATTCAAAGTCGAAGCGATACGGACGAGTGGGTAACCTGAACATTTCTATTAAATCCGTCTATTCATTAGACTTTCTTTGCTGCTAGCAATCTGTAATATACATTTGCTTTCATATTTTGCCCTCAAAACCACGGGCTGCGGTGATTCTCGGTCACCAAGAAGTGTGCACTCAGCCACAGATAACTTTGTCCATGATTTCCAACAACAAAAATGCTTGGGGAATAAAGAATCTGTCTTCTGAACAAAAGATTGCTTTTAAAAGGTCTCACATGATGGCAGAATATCTTTGTGTTCTCCATATAAATCATAATATTCCAGGGTTCTCAAGAAAGTAAATTACATAATTAACATTTTAACTATAAAGAAATCGTTAATTAAGCTCCTATTTGATGGCATTCCATAATTATGTTAGTTTATTAGTTTTTTTAAAACCCAGTTTCCCGAAAAAGGGACGTGGTCCTATTTTGTGAAAACACTAACCCCTTTATTTGGCTACAAGTATAATGCAAGGTGAAATAAGTCGGTATTCAGAAACAGACAGAATTCCATCTCGAAGACAAATGTTTTGAACCTAAGATTCGTGTCCTGTTTTCCCCGCCCTATTCAAATACCGTAGACCGAACCTCATAAAGTCCATTATTCCTCTCTTCATGCAGAATTCCCTGTAACTGGTGACCCTCCTGGCATTCGGCGGACCGCCTCGGCGAAAGCCATCCTGAAACCAAAGATACCGTAACCATCTACTGTATTCTCTGTTCTCCGCCTATCAAAAGAGACATGCTTCATGACTTGACTGAATGTGAGACATTTAGGTGCGAGCTTTCGAATCCGAATTTAAAAGTGGGGAAACTTAGCGGGGCCTGCGTATTTAACCGTCCCTCCGTTGGATGCGCAGATGGGGTGGAAGCCTAAAGAAGAGAAAAGGCAAAAGAGGGATTCGACCTCCGCGCTCCACTCCGGGCTCTCAATCGAATCGCCGCCTTAGAAAAAAAAGCGTCACATTTATTCTGTCAATCCCAGCCCAGAAACCCCGTGTGAGGACATCTCGTGCAACAACAAATCTTTATGATATTGATTAAACATTAAAATAAAACTCGGCTCCAGCCGCCAAGAGACATGAACCACACCAGAAAGAATACAACAACATCCTCACACGGGAGGGGTACGAATGTGACAGAAAATGCAAAGTTAACAAAGTAAAGCTCTTAAAAAGACAGAACAAGGGAACCCGCGGGGAGGGCCGGTTGGGGACGGGCGCATGGGGTCAGACCCTGGGGTTCTCGTTAAAATCTGTCTGTTCGGGAGCATAAAAATCTTGGAAACCAACGTCATCGTAGGATTCCTGGGGGAACTGCGAGGGGCCTCTCTGAACGGCGGAGGATTAAAGGACTGAGGGGGGACTGACCACTTGAACCATCCGCTGGCCGACGTGCATCGTAGATCCGCCACGCGAAACAACGCGTTGCACCTGACGAGCGTAGCCAAAGCCGGGACCGGCTCTGGCCACAGGCCTCTGGCCGTACTCCTGAAGATAAAAAGTAGAATATTTAAATACAAACGCCTACATTCATAATGTCGTCACCGACAAAGTCTCCCTGGCGAGGAGGAGCAGGTCTTCGAATAGCCTGGCCACCGGCCAACACGGGCTGACCGGGACTGGCACGGCCATTGGCAGGCACTCGGGTGACGATGCGGGATCCGGCAGGAATGGTGGACATGACCTGTTGACCTCCGGGCTGAAAGGACAATCAACGAGGGAAAATAGGAAACACTCACGCCGAGTCTGACGATTCGGGTGGGGGCAGCGACCGTTCGGACAACGGTGCCCGCACGAGCACCCACGGCAGCCACAACTCTTCTCACAGGAGCTCCAGAAGCTGCAGCGGCTCCGGAAACCATTCTGTAAATACTAAACTGGACAGGTGAAGAAGACGTTATGGGGAAGTATCATCTTCAGTAATCACATGGCTTCTGACATTGTGATTGCTGAACATCAAAGGTTTGCCACAGGGTGATTATAACTAATAAAGCGACGTACCCCGGTTGCCCTCCAACGGTGACAGTTCGAACGGCCGGAGCTCCAGCCTCGTCCTTGGGCACTGGTCTCAGATACTGCGTGGTTCCGTCGTGTCTCCTGATCATCAGCACCTTTCCATTGGCCGTTGTCTGAGGGGCCACCCTTTGCTGAAATCAACTCTACTACGTAACTTCTAAAAGGGGTACCTGTCCAGTGGCGGAAGAGTACATGACTTGTCGAGTGGCAGTCGGCTGTCGTGTTTGTGGCAGCGGCTGGCCTGAAGTGCTGCTGTCGTATCTGAAGGAGGGAATTCGATTCACTTCACCCAGGGGATACCTTGTTATCACCGGAGGCAAGTCGTCCTCGTTTCCACCGGCTGCAGCACGAGGCACACTCGTCGTCGTCACAGTCTCTTCAGCTGCCACCGAAGGAATGTTTCCACCGGCAGAACCCATCACCCTGCGCATGCCGTCCCCAACCGGCTGAAAGGAATACATTTAAAAATACAATATTAGTGTGCTTTCAAAAAAATATTTTGTGGGGAAAAACGATGTCACGCACGGAACAAATTCCACAGAAAAATACTTGGTAATAGTCTAGCAGGCAACTACATGGAAAAATGAACGCGAGGATCAATTAGAATATTTCACCATGGGAAATTAAACCTAGAGAGAAATTTATGCTTTTAGGTAGAGGGGACGTTATGTGTGACTGTTTCTGAATGCTCTTGACCAACCTTCAGTTTTGTAAAAAAAAAGAATATGTTAAGTCTCATGTTTACTGAAAGTATAAGATTCTTGATGAAACTATATAGGAAAATGCAAGACGAGGCTCACGTAGATTGACAGTGCTTCACGCATGCATTTCTTAATTTTCCATGTAGTTGCCTGCTAGACTATTACCAAATATTTTGTTGTTAAAAAAGCACAGTTTGTTTTAAGATTAGATACAACAATTATTGATCGAAAGGGCAGATTGTTACCTACTTCTGTGGCAAAAAGCAAAACTCATAGGAAACCATGGGAAAACAAAATTTATGGAATTATTAAACCTTTTCGTAAAGGTTCTTTTTTTAAACAATAAAACAGTTTTTAAACGTAATAACGCAAATAAACGGAGTTGGTTTTACACAAGGACGCTAATAGGCCGAATTGCAAGAGGCGCTAGCGGTCGCGTCGCGGCTGATTCAAACACCGCAAGAGACAGCTGACTGACAGAGAAAGATTCTTTCGGATGAAAAGGTGGCAGTGCCACCGTGGCACGAAAAATAATTTTATCCGAATTACTCTTACCTGTGGCTGAACTCGTCCTCCTCCCCTTATCATTCCTCCGTTGTATTCATATCCAGAAGAGGTCCTCCTCGTGGGGCTCTCCGTGAGCATCTGGCTGTTCAGGGCACTGTAGGCCACCCGGGGAGTGTAGGCAGAAGAAGGCTGGATCACCACTCGGTGTTTCTTAGCCGCCGGTTCTAAACAGACATATTATATTCCCTCGATAAACTAAATCTCCAACCGGAAAAGGCCTGATCGAAGGAATCGTAGTCGCCGTCATCGAAGGAAAGGTCCCGTTGACTGGTCAACATTCGCTTTCGACGGTCAGCCAAAGAGACGACAGGGACGCCGTTGGAAGGGCCGGGCTGCATGTTGTAGTATTTGACGGATGGAGAGGATGTGAAGGTTGGCGTCTGTTGAAGGGAAGAGTAGGGTATACGAGGACGCTGGAGGTCCTTCTGAGACACAATGTTCTTCGACAAGATCAGATCGTTCTTAGGAGAGGGAGGCTTTGCGTTCTTCTTTTCCCAATACATTCTGCAACATGCCTTGTTTAACAAACGGAGCTTTCCAGATGTCTTCTGGGAAATGTACCTTATCTCGGAGACCTTAAGCTCCACTCCGTCGATCCATTCGAACCTCGTGGGGTTCTTCCTCTGCGACTTCAGGGCAGCAGCCCTCTTCGGTCGGTTGTCTAAACGAGCCATTTAAACGCGATCTACCTCACTCACTGTTCCTTCCGTTTCGTTTCCTATCCGCCCTCTCGTTGTAGTCGTCGTCATCTCCTTCATCATCCAGCATGAACGACTGAATCACTCGTATTACATTTCTAAAGAGACAACTGACCTCAACCCTCAGTTTGTAGCGTTCGTACGTCCCCTGCGGCGGGAACTCCTTGTGGTCGACCACTTGGCGCAGTTCGTCTCTGTCCGGGTGATGGATTATCACTCGGCCGTCCTCAGAATCCTAAATACGGGAATTATCAGGAACCAGAGTAACCAACGTCCTCATGGGCGAGGAACTCGCTCCATTTGATGCAAAACCAGAGGATCTTCAATTGGAGGGAGACGGCTTGCAAGGAACAGGCGTTAGTCGTTTGCCACCTGAACACGAGGGTTACTCCTTTTAAAAAAGCCGACTTACTTCCAGCAGAGGTCGAAGCAAGGACGGAAGCAGGGGTAATTCCATAGGGAATAGTTGCTCTTGGCCGACATGGAAAAATTCGGTACGTACATGGCTACGCGGCCTCCCTGACGGGCCAGTTTTTTCAGGATTCTGAAGAAATCTTAGCTTTTAAAAAGAAGAGAACCCACATATCGGGAATCACGAGGATGCTCTTGACTTTGGAGCCACGGGAAACGAAGGACGTGGGTTTGCTTAGAGGCCATGCCACGTCTCCCTCTCCGGTGATGCCGTTCTTCAGCGAAACCAAACGGGAAGTGTCGCGGGCCTTGGCCACGGCGGTGGTGGAACCAAAGTCGGCTGAAAAGAGATTCAGAAGAGGAGAAAGAGGAAACCAACATGGAGAGCTGTCAAGGAAGGCAGAACGGCAGCGTTGGGAGTAGCACGACTGGTACATAAGGTCCTCATCACCACACACCAACCTATAGCCATAGCCTATTAGCCAACAGATAAAATATCTACCTCTTGGAAATTCCAGCCCTGCAACTGGGTGAATAACACCGAGACAACATCTGGTTCTTCTTGGTCATCTCTTCGCTCTTACGCCATCCACTGAGTTTCTTCACCAAAGACTCCAATCGGATGGCCTTCTTCACCGCTGGGTTCTCTATCTTCTCGGGAGCCAGCGACCTCCCAGCCAGACCGAGAGGAGGGCCTTCGGGAGGGGGGCCAACGCGACGGGTGAAGGTTTTGGACACCCAGATCCAGCCGCCCAGCTCCCCACGACCACCCAAACGGAACATTTCGTCCTGGAGAATCATTTTACTGGGATATTTTGGAAAATAACCTTTTGCCTCCAAAGTCCCTGAGGGCAGGCCTTAGACGGAAGTCGTGTGTACTTCACCTTGATCATTCCCTCCTCCGAAAAGTCGGGACTGGCCATGTCCTGAAATCCTCCATTAGTTGAATCCATAATTAAACCCGCCTTTTCCTCCTTCTTCCTTCTCTGTATGTCCTTTGAGATCTGGTCCCTATCGTCCAATGTGGTCCTCGTCCATCTAGTCAATCCAAGACTGCTCCAGAACTGCGGCAGGAATATCGTCCTCCTCATGCAGCACTCTGCCATCAGAAGCATCGAAGCCAGATGCTCGTAGTTTTCTGCCTTCGTGAGGCTCTAAACCCAACAGTTAACTACATGAGCCGTCTTAAACCAACCTTTCTCCACTGGTCTGCCACTTCCGGCCACTGTCGATGCATCATTTCCGCCGGAATTTTCTTCACCAACTTGGCAATCGTCCATTCCAGGTACTTGGCCTGTTGACGATCCGGCCCGTACATGTCCTTTCCCTTGGCCATCGACCACTAAAATGGAATGTTTCTGAATCCTGACAAGTCAAACCTTGAAGGCGTCTTCTCCTTCGTCAAAGATGGCAAACCTCGTGGAGAGGTACTTCTTCCTGTCGCCGGTCTTTTTCTTTACAGCCAGAGCTTCGCCGTGGTCGTGAATGGCGTAGGTGTTCTTGTATTTCCTACATTAACCCAATATATATATATATATATATATATATATATATATATATATATATATATATATATATATATATATATATATCGATTTTAAACCCAATTACCTGAAGATGTCGTCAAACTTGAACTGTCCCATGCAGAATAGCTCAGCGGGGTCTCTAGTGACAGTCGCAGGATCGAAGGAGAGCACCCTCTCCTCGTCAAAGTGCCCGCTCCAGAAGTTATTGGTCAGACGGCCATCACAGATGCCCAGAAGAGGCAGCATTCGTTTAGGCAGTGGCTGATATATGTGCTCATCCTCCTAAAGTCCCCCAACTACTTAAATAAGGAAAAGGAAAATCGACCTCTTCTTTGATCTCCTGTTTCAAAGCAATGTCATCGGCATTCGACTTCAGAATCTCGTGCATTCGGTATACTAGGCATTCAAAATACAGAGAATAGGGGATTAAAACATACGATTGTCAATGTGGAGGTAGGGAGAGGCAGGGAGCGGACGGCTTTTGCTTTGCAGTTCCGTCACGATGATTTCCCTCCTTTCAGTCGTCAACTCCAAGGTGACAGCCATCTGCAACATCAAACAGTTAGAATTTCATGTCTTCCCAAGGGATAGCCCTAATCAGACTATGGGTCAATTGTCGGCCTTAGGAAAATTGGCAGTACCTGTTCCAAAATGTCCGCCAATCTCTCACAGAGCGTTTTGCAGAGAGCGTATTCGAAGAAAGTGGGATCCAGAGAGGCAACTAATTCGTAGAGCTGAGGAGCGGTCGAGTAGTAATGAAGGGTGTTCTCCGCCTCATCCTGGCTGAACAATCAATATTTCAACAGGAGGAAGATTCAAACTCACACTACGATCCTCCTGGCTACAAACCAGTAGATCCTTCCGTGGCGATCCCTCCCAATCGGCGTCATTCGCAACGGCTGTCTGTTCTGTGTTTGGTCAATGGGCAGACAACTGCTCACTCCTTTCACCTAAACGGGAATAAATTCCTCTCGAAGATGCATGCCTACCGTATTGAGACTGCAGAGAGGACAGATAAAGACGTCCGCCTTTCCCTCCATAATACAGTGAGGGTGGAAGGAGAGCTCACACGTGTCACACATCATCAGGCCACCGCCCTTTGAACACGTCCGACACACCTCTTCGTTCTGAATTTCGAACTTAATAAGTGACAAAAGAATGAAGCCACCGTAAATTTTCCCAGAGTGTTAACTATCTTCTTGAATTCGGTGGTATCAAGGAAGCGGTAGCAGAGGTAGGTGATGACACTGGCCCTGACGTCGATGGTCACAAAGGGGTAGTTGTTGGTGTTAATGGCAGACAGAATCTCTTCGGGAACGCGGTTCCTGGCACGATCTCCCTCGAGATACAACCTCAACACCTGAAAAAGAAAATGTTTCAAGAAAGGCACGTTTTGGCATGAATGTAGGGTGTTTTTCCTTGTCTGGGCGAATGGTTCACCTGGGATGAACAACCTTTGGGTAGAACAGGGAAAATAGACTCAAACAATACTATCACGTTAACTCCACTCGGTTCAAATAAAATACCCAGCTAGCTAACATACCTCAGCGTAGGTCATAGAATCCATGGAGAAGAATGCAATGTTAACGGCATTATTAGTGTCATTGGCAGAGTAGTGAACCTAAAATGTGGATATCCTGAGAAGGCGATTGTCCAACCTGGTCCTCGTCATCGGACCTCCAACATGCCTTAAGAAGAGCAATGTGAATCTCGGAGAGGAGACAAGAGTTCTCGGGAGAGGACATGGCCGCACAGAAGTCTTCGAAAATGAAAGGAGACAGCCGGAGCGTCCTGGAGTAACTGCGAAGGATCTCGTACATCTAAAAGAGGACATGCAGTAGGAAACGGGGATAAACTAGGTACCTCTATCATATCCATGACGTATTCTGTAAAGAGAGGTATATCCTGGCTGGATTCGGGTAGAATGAGGGTGGGGATCTGATCCTTGTCAAGTTCCATCCACGGACATAGGATGGGTCCTTCCAACTGGAATGAATAATCAATCAAATGAGAAACTCAGACACTCACATCTTCTCCCGGCTCAACTTTGATGAAGGGGTCGTCGTGGTGATGGTCGGCGTCTTCTTCTTCGATTACAGCATCACGGTGTTCAACTAAATGGAAGTTATGAGGTTGTATCTCACAAACTGTAAATACGACGAATTGAATGCCCACCTGCTTTGACATTGAACTGTTCCTCTTCTTCCTCCTCACTAGACGATGAAGAAGTGCAACTCTCATAGCCATAGTTTATTTCCTCCGCGTCGTCATCCCATGGATCTCCTCTGAAATCAAGTATCCATCGATTGTACCTCCTTCGCCTACCTTTTGGCAGTCCTCGGTCGCCCCCTCCCTCTCTTCACCGTGTTATTCACATTCCTCGGTCCAGATGCAGTGGAGCCCCTTGGTCTTCCCCTCGGTCGGCCACGGCCCCTCGTGGAAGGGGTGGTTGTGGGTGTCTTTGTCACTGGGGGTTTCCCAACCGATCTCGTGGTGGAGGCTGCCCTCGAGGTGGAAGGAGGGGGAGAGGAGGGAGAGGTTAACTCCCGGTTCTGACGCACTTTCAAAGAAGGAGTGCGCAATCTCGGCATGGTTTAGTGACTGAAACGATCGATATGGAGGACTGGATTTAATAATTAAAAATTATTATAAGACTGGTGAAAAATTAATACTAGCAAATATGAACATTGATTTTTTAATGTAAAACAAGCAGAAATGTTTTTTTTAACAAACCGATCGCTTTCAGGCCCTGTGCTTTTTTCACTAATTTAAAGCTACCACAGTTTCCACTTACTATGAATTGCACACAAATAAGTGTGGGCTTCTTCATCCTCACATGTTTCAGAACCACCAAAGTATTATTTTTCAACACGGTCAAAACGTGCGCAATTTGTAAATTTTTCCGCGCCTGCGCATCTAACTCGATGGGCGGGAAAAATCAAATATTTTAAAAATAAACCAGACGGCGTGGATTTGCTTCAGATAATATTTTCTGGTTGTATTATCACTTTACGGATGCATAAGTTCTGAAAAAGAACCGAAAGAAGAGGAAAAATTAGGTAAACAGCGTTACGAAACCTGGCGAAAGCGCAGCGGCCGCGACCCGCCCCTGCATCCCTGCCGCTCTCTCGCCGTCTGCCTCTGCCTTTTACGTCCCGTCTTTTTAAAAAGCTGAAAAATAAGGGGGAAATCAGAAAATACCTCAGGAAAAAAACGAAATAGGATGTTTTCAGCCCCTCACTGCATTTTTCCTTTATGTTCAAATTTGTGAAACAGCTGACAGAAAGAAAACAAATTGGTTACGGTAAGCTGACGGAAGACATCGGTTCGTGGCGGGACCAAAATGGCGGGAAGAACAAATATGTGAAAAGATCTGTCTGTCTACTCCTGAAATCATCAAAATTTTATATGGCCATAACTTTTAAAATATGCATTAATTTTTTTAAAAATTCGTTTAAAATATATTGTATTATTTCTAAAAACAAAAAAATAAATGTTACAACATGCAAATAAAGCGAATGACTTTTGAAATGTTGCCTTTTCAAAATCCTTCTCTCTCTGTTTCCTCAATCGACTGTTTTAAATTCGCATTCGAAAGATAGCACTTAAATTTATCAGACAACTCGTGAACTATGGCTATTTTGATAGACGGGGAACCAAAAATGCGGTAGATGTTCACTTATAATGTGGACAACTGTAGAATTCTTTGGAAATTGACCAAACGTACACAGCGAGGGACGTGCGTTCTTAGTGTTCCAACAGCTATGTAAAATTTGATATTCACCGATGATGAGTTTCACGAAAATACGAGGAGTCAGACGGTACACTTGGACATAAAAATTCAAACTGCTTAAAGTTTGCTGAAATTTGATATGTGATCATCCTAGGACACATTCCCTCTTACAAAAGCGTAGCGGTGTCTATTGGTTTGTTGGTTGGTAATGCGTGGGTTTGCGTGGCGTTGGGTGCGCTGCCTGGGTCTCATTTCCTCGCGCTCTCTAACCGGTACCCTCATTTGACGGAGTTTTGGCGGAACGTGGCCTGTCGTCCCTTTGGCGGGCGAAATTGGCCTAAATCGTTGGCGAGACCAGCCCTTCATTTCCTCTTGTCCCTCCTTACAAAAGTGTAGCGGTGTCTATTGGTTTGTTGGTTGGTAATGCGTGGGTTTGCGTGGCGTTGGGTGCGCTGCCTGGGTCTCTCATTTCCCCGCGCTCTCTAACCGGTACGTGGCCCTAATTTGACGGAGTTTTGGCGGAACGTGGCCGGTCGTGCCCTTGGCGGGCGAAATTAGCCTAAATCGTTGGCGAGACCGGCCTTTCATTTCCTCCCGTTGGCGGTCACTTTGTGGTTGTGCGGTGCCGGAGGCACCGTTGTGGCTGCGGAGCAGCCGTTTTGGCCGCGTAGCGGCCCTCTTTTGGCGCCGCAAGCGCCCATGAGGGGGCAAAGCCCCGTCAGGCCGCGTAGCGGCCCAGTTGGTGCCGCAGGTGCTCAGAGTTGTGTTTCACATCATTCGAAAGCTACTGATGTGCCGATTCCACAAATGCCAGGAGTGAGGACCGCCGAAGGCGGGCCGTAACTCCTGGTCCCCTCTAACAAAAGCGTAGCGGTGTGTGTTGGTTGGTTGGTAATGCGTGGGTTTGCGTGGCGTTGGGTGCGCTGCCTGGGTCTCTCATTTCCCCATGCTCTCTAACCGCTGCGTGGCCCTAATTTGACGGAGTTTTGGCGGAACGTGGCCGGTCGTGCCCTTGGCGAGCGAAATTAGCCTAAATCGTTGGCTGGACCGGCCCTTCATTTCCTCCTGTTGGCGGTCACTTTGTGGTTGTGCCGCAGGCACCGTTGTGGCTGCGGAGCAGCCGTTTTGGCCGCCTAGCGGCCCTCTTTTGGCGCCGCAGGCGCCCATGAGGGGGCGAAGCGGCCCTTATTGGCGCCCAAAAGCGTGCTTTACATCAACCGAAAGCTACTGATGTGCTGTGCTGATTCTACAAATGCCAGGAGTGAGGACCGCCGAAGGCGGGCCGTAACTCCTGGTCCTACTTTTTACAATAGAGAAGTGGTCTCCGTCCCTTTGTTGGTTTGTTGGTCATGTCCCACGTGAGACTGGGTAAGGCCTGGGTTTCGCCATTTCCCATGCTCTCTCGCCCTTCTCTCGATGTTTGTCGTGAAATTAGCCTATTTTCGTGGCCGGGCATTTCTTCGGGGCGGTGGGAAAATGTGGTTGGCGGGGAGAGGGGTGAAATTAGCGTAGCCAAGTGGCGGAAAAGGGGTAATTCATTTTCACAGGGTCGGTCTAATTTTACGGGCGGTTGTGCTCTTCCCATGAGATTACTTCTCGCCTTTTCGTATCACATTTGACAGAAGGAGAATTCTCAATTATCCCACAGATTGATTAGAACGAAAAACCTTACTCAGCGTACCCATTGGGTATACCCTTAGGATAGAAACAGAGACCTCACTTAGCTTAGGTTTAGGATAGAAGAGGAGATCTTATTTATCTTACCCTTAGGATAGAAGAAGAGACCTTATTTAGTCTATCCTTAAGATAGAAGCAGCGACCTTACTTAGCCTACCCTTAGGATGGAAGAAGAGACTTCACTTAGCCTCCCCTTAGAACAGAAAAAGAGACCTTACTTAGAACTATTGTTTACAACAAAAATAAAAGAAAAATATTTTTTTTGAAATTTAAGTTTTGAATGATTTAAATTTAAAATTCGATTTTCAGAAAACCTCGGGCCGGCCCGGGCCGGCCCGCTCTCCCAAAATCCACGGCCCGGGCCCTCAGTTCAGCCACCCTTGCATAACAAACATACAAACTTTAAAAAAGAGAATAAAAAAAGAGATAGACAATGTGAGGCAGGAAATAGAGCCCAATAAGGCATCCGTTTTTCTTAGTAGACTCATATGTGCATGCCTTATTGAAAATAGGGTCCGCGGTACTCTTACAGATGGCGGAGTCGGCGCGTGCCACCAGCCGTAGTCAACCCTTGCGGAGGAAACCACAAAAAAGATTCCTAAACATCGTTTTTTTTAAAATGAATTCCGGCTGCAAGCCTGCAACCGTCCGGCCATCTTGATAACAGTGCTTTTTTCAAACGAGTTCAAGTTGATAATTTCATAAATTAATGTCAAAAGTGAAGTAAAATGGATAACTTTCGATCTTTCAGGGAGCAACCCTGTCTCCTGCTGTAAGAGAGCTACTCCGATGAAGATCTGGGAAAACTGTTTCGGAGAACGAATGGGTGGCACTGGATGCCCTGAATACCCCCCCCCCCCCCCCCCCCAATAAAGATGGCATCGACAAGACAAGAACCTACAGGCAAGGAATTTTGACAGCTAATTTGACAATGGTTCTTCAGCAGGTCAATTCAATTCTCACAGCAGTTGGAGCGTCACCGCGTTCAGCCGGCGAAGAAATTCGCCGGCTGAACGCCATCCACCAACAAGTAATTTTGGTTCACATTGTCCTGCTTATGAATCATCTAGTTTTGTATTTGTCGCCGAATTTATAATAATAAAACAAAACAATGAAAATATTTAATATCAATTTTAGATATCATTTAGCCGATGTGCCACAACTTTGTGGCACACATTTCACAATTTCTCCCAATACCTTTTCGCCTTCTCTGAATGAAATAAAACAAAAACTGCCAGAATTTATGGACATGATTCTTTAAAAATACTCTTTAGCAAGATTCACAATATGGCAAAGTATAAATACGTCTGATCCTGAGCTTAAAACTTTTGTTCGAAAGAGACTACAGCTCGTAGATTGAGGTTGGACCCGTCGGAGAGGGGAGATGACAGAAGATACTGAAAAGGAGGAATAAGACTTGATGCTGTCCCACAGAAGCCTTCACAAAGACATACATTCACAAAAGTGTTATTTGTTGGGACGAACACATTGCAAAGTGGCAAGAATACAATAAATGGGCAAGAAAATATGAGGAACGAACGAGAAACACCGATATTTGTGTGGAAAGAGGCAAGAACGTCACAAAACACGAATGGAGGGACGGCTAGGCGGACTAAGAGCAAACTGAATGCGACGGACAAATGAGCAACGGATGAGGCCACAAACAGCAAAGATGACCATCACAGGACACGTGGACAGGCGACACTTACGCCACCCGGGGCATGCAGGAGATCTCTAAAAAGAAGGTGCGTGATGGAATCATGCGGACAAAGCAAACAGAGAGGACGGAAACTCACAATCTAATTGACTTTAGCGTACGGAGTGTTCCTCTCGTTCTTCAGCTGCACCTTCAGCCGCTTGGAGCCGATCTGGAAGCCGTTCATCGCAGCGATCGCGTTCTGGGCGCTCATCGCATTGTCGTAAGAGACGAATCCTAAATGGCTAATTGAAAACGACAAGGCTGCGGTACGAACCGAAACACTTGGAGAGATTGGTGATCTTGTCCACGAAGACCTTGGCCGAGAGGACAGAACCAAAGGGTGCGAAGGTGGTCATCAGATCAGAGTCACCAAAATCCTGGAAAGTGGTTAGACAGGGCAACAATGAGTTACAGCACCTGTGGGAGGTGGTAAATGAAGAGATTGGATCCCTCGGGGCCCTTTACGTCGCCATTTCCGACGCCAGAGTTGGTGTTCTGGGAGGCCAGGGAGGGATTGACCGAGGATACTGAAAGCGGAATAATGGGAATTCCAAAAGACAACCCACAGGCGTACTGTTGGAGGACTTGAGCCAGGGGGTCCAGGATGGTCACAGGGGAAATGTTCTTCTGGCGGGCGGCAACTGGAAACTATTGGATAAATTATGATGCAAGTAACTTCTCACGGTTGGCATTTTGGTAGATAGGCTGGTGGGCTTGGCTGACGACGGGATGGCCCTGATATCCATAGCTGGTCAGATCTAAAGCCTCTGTTATTGCGACTGAATGGCCAAAGTACTGTTATTGGAGGGGTTCTCGTGCTGAGCTCCTGACTGCTGGTGTCCCAAATGGGCGAGGGCCAGTAGCTGCTGCTGCTGGGCGATTTGTGCTTGTTGGATGTGTGCCAGGTGTTCAATGCTCTGAGCCTGTGGCATCAGGGCGGCTGAAAGAAGGGAATCACCGGTGAAGAAAGGGAGGAAAATGCTGAAGAACTAAAAGAACCCAGGGCCGAAGCTAAAGAAGTCTCCTATGAAAGCGTTCACATGCGAGAAAGATAGAAAAAGAGCCACACGACACACCCGAAAAGCGCGCCACGACAACAAAACACGCCAGCCACGACACCTAATTTACCTATCTGACCGCCCTGCTGCGGTGCGTTGCCGTTCTGGGCGGCGGCCTGCGGTTGGCTCCCGCGGCCCTTTTCGGTCAGCTTGCCCAAAACGGATAACACTAGAACCGTTGGAATAGCTCATCTTCTGAGGGAAGCGCCACTCACCGTTGCCCAGAAGACCCAAGACGTTGCCCTGCTGGCCACCGCTCTGAAGGATCGAAGCCAGTGCACTCAGCGTCTGCAGATTCACGTTCCCAGCGGTATGGCCTCCCAACTGAAAAAGAAGGATTGAAAAAGAAGAAAGGGAGATATCACCTGCTGCAAGAAGGCGGTCTGTCCAGGAAGAACTGGGGAAATCGATCCAAAGGATGGCTTTTTCACGTCTTTGTCCCTCTGTCCGTCGGCGAATTTAACCACCAAAGGAGCGGTGCATCCCTGAATCCCCGGAATTACGTGGGACAGGGAAAAAGAATATGGGATCAAACAAAATGGGGAATAGCTTTAATGGAGCTAGCATGGACATATGCCACGCAGCTGGCTGGTAGTTTCGGTTATCTTTGGTAAAAATGAGCTGAATTAAGAAAAAAGCAGGAGACTTCCTTTAAAAAATTCTGAAGAACAAGAAACATATTTAAAAAAGAGAACCAGCCAGTTGAGTGTCAAAAGCGAAACGTTGTCGCAACTCCCCATGCACCTAAAGTGACATAAAATTACAAAAAAAAGAATGATCCACGAAAACTGGCGACATTCGGCCGATTAGGTGTCTCACGAGGACAAAACGGCCACTAGGATTGATGAATTCTAGATAACAGGTAAATTAGAGGGCGAACATAAAGGAGGAAGAGAAGACGAGGCTACCTCCATGGTCTGCGAGTGGTGCATTTCCTTCGTGGCGTTGACGGCACAATTACGCGTAGCAAACGTGACAAAGGCACATCCTGAAACAGACGACCCTGACATGGACACAACTGACACCAGCCTCGCGAGGAGCACAAGTACGCGCCAGAGGGTGCAATCAAGCCGTTTCCAGAGAATTTGCAACAGAAATTGAACGACACAAAAGCGACTGCGTTAAATTTAGGAAATTTGGCTGTGGCGGGGATTCCCGCGGGTTATACAGTGAGTGACGCCCGGAAAAGCGCGCGGAACATGCACTAAGTGAAGAGAGAGTACATGGAACAGAGAGAGGAAAAAGAGACGAACCTCGACTGCGGCCGTCCGAGTCCCGGAGGACACTGCAGTCTTCGATGTGGCCGAAACGGGCGAACATCGTCCGCACCTCCTCCTCCGACTGCTTCTTCGACAACTGCCCGATGAACAATTTACGCTCTAAACCCCACTCAAACAACGTTTTCTCACAAAACGAACCGTTCCTGTTCTCCGTGTCGGCGGGTTTCATCTGGATTGGGTGGTGCATGTTATCGACGGTTTCAATGTTGTGGAGAGCGCACTGCGCCTGGATGGCGTCCTTCCTGTGGAAAAAGGTGACAAAGCAGCAGCCTAAAGGAGGGGTTCGATGGGTCCCGGAGGGAAAGAAACCTTTGCTTTGTTGGGTGTTCTTATCGCGGAGAATGTTCAGAGAGTACACGGGACCGTACTTTTCGAACAACTTGCGGCACTCGGGCTCATTCCAGTGGCGGGGAATCTGAAAAGACTTCTTTAAATAAAAATATTTTTGTAGTTTCTTTATTATTTTCCGTGATTCCACCGATTGCCCCCTCAAATGCCGAAGGTCTCTGCCAAAGAAACTAAAATCCCGGACTAATCCCAGCCATTAATTAGGTTGTCCTCATAGAATGGATCTAATTGGCAGGGGTGAAATAATGACAGACACCCTGGAATTCCCGTAATTCCCCTTGCGATTCCTAGAAATACCTCCTTGCGGTCTGTTTCTGAGAAGCCCAGAAAGCCAATGAAGCGTGCTTTCGGCGTTGTTTACAGGGATAGTTTAGCCTGACCCACATCTGATCGTGGCGGAATCACT
This sequence comes from Oscheius sp. G VE-2021, assembly GCA_022343465.1. Taxonomy (NCBI): domain Eukaryota; kingdom Metazoa; phylum Nematoda; class Chromadorea; order Rhabditida; family Rhabditidae; genus Oscheius; species Oscheius sp. G VE-2021. The sequence goes on from JAJQXH010000058.1 coordinate 1,005,293, forward strand.
TGACCCTGTTCCTGATCACTTCTCCCCAAGGCCGTCGGCGGATCCCGGATCTAACCATTACAATGAATAATGCACGCGTCCCAACGAACGGCCCTGTTGTAACAACGGCCGTTGCAGCAGCAGAAACAGACAGATTGCGGGAGATTAAGGGGGACAATTCCATTACTCTCTGCGGAGATTAGGTTTTAAAGAGTCAGCTGTTCGGCAGCGTATTTTGAGAAATATTCGGAAATATCGACCCAATTATACCGGCGACTGGACTTTGCCTTCGTGAGAACCAATCAGGGTTTTCACCCAAAACTCCCACGAAAGTAGGAGATTGTGAGGGAAATGCGTGACAATCTTCGGTCAGAAAGAACTGCAAATCAGGGCCATGAGATCATGGGAGCAAAATAAAATAACTCGGAAATAATGCGCGACGTTTCTAAACGCAGCGTGGAATGGTGCTGTCTCCCCATTGCTCCTTCCGCAATTGCCCCATCCGGTGGAATGTCGACGGCCCTCTCGCAGCCCTCCGTGTCCGAGTACTCCCTGCCCCCCTCCGAGGTCGCCGTGAACCTCCCCTCGCCCTCTCCCGAGGAGATCAGACAGCTCTGCGCCGCCATGGACGCCACGACGTCTACTCGATTCCCCCCAGCGAGGTGAACGTGTCCTTCTTCGAGAAGAAGCCAGAAGACACCGGGAAACTGTAGACTAAACTAAAGAAGCTTCAAAACAACATATTTGTGGCATTGAATCCGTGTTATCGTGTTTTGCTTTTTGCACCCTGGGCGTAATTGAACTGTCGCAATTGATTGATTTCTCCGTGTGAATGCAACTGACCTGTCCGACGAACATCTTGATGGTGTCGTGGTCGGGCTCTATCTGTCCGCCTTCGCTGATCACTTCGGCCATTTCGCCTGAAAACTCTTCAGTTGCACAACTGCGGTGAAAAATCGATAGACACGATAGGAAATCACACGGCGACAAAACAAGGGACTGTGGGGGAGAATAGCAACAAGGCAAGTGGTTCCCGGGGAGCGGAGGCCTAGTAGCCGGGGCATTCTGGCGATAAGCGGTAGATAAGAATGCTCTCCGAAGGGGTAAAGGAGGTGCATCTGGTGGATGCAAAGTGTAAGAACGGCGGCGGCGTCCCGCCTCAACAGCTGCGGGCGCGGATTGGGACGCGCCTGCGGGCAAGGCGAGACTTAGCGCCGACGGACAAAGCGGATCCGGGTCACCAAATGGCCAGCATTTAGAAGTTATAAAGTATTTAGGAAGGAAGGACAGTCGCCGGAGAGCATGCAAAGCATCCCTCAAATCAATTAGTTAGGCTCCGCCCATTTTGAATTTTAGATAGTTGCCAGGAAAAGCGGTGCTCGGGAAGGCCGTTGGATTTTTAAAAAAATATTGTTTCTAAAAACTACGAAAAGATATTTTTCTTTTTTTGGCCAAATTGTCCTCATTTAAACCAGATTAACTGTTTCTAGCTATTTTCAAAGCTTACAATTATAAATTTCAGTGCCAGATCGCTGGTACGACTAATTTGCCACAATTTCCAAACATAATTTCTGCGGCGGGTGAAAAGTGTAACAAATATTTATAACAACGGATGGAAAATAAATCACAACCAAATTGTGAATTGAAAATATGTATATCCTAACTAATATGCGGTCCGCAGCTTGCAACTGTGACAATCAGCTGGTTAAGCAAACGCCGTGAAATGAATTACCGCATAAGCAACAATGGAAAGCGAGTGTTCCAGAGGTGGCCAAAGGACTTCCAGGACAGCAAGGCCGAATACGCGTGTTGGTTGAAATCCGACAGGATACGGTCAGCGAAGCGAAAGCAAGCGGCGTTAATAGTAAGGAAACACGCTCGTCGGCGCTGCGAACGACGGCCGTTGGGGTGTAAAAAGGGCGACGGAGGCCCATTCACGCAGTTGTATCGTTTGACAAGACAAGCGATTGAGTTAGCGCCTGAAAGCGGTGAATGGAGCGGCGCTTGTGATCCATCCGCCAGGGAAAATTGAGTTCCAGCGTAGGAGTACTTTTGCGATTCGAGAATCGTAACGGCGGTCGTCAAAACAGCCGAAACGTTCAAGGCGGGAATTCAGCTGAGAACGTCTAAACATGATTCAAAAGGGTTGATGACAGATAACTGGCAAGGAATTAACTCGTATTAATACTGATACTAAGATCAGGAACTGCAGTTTCCAAGATACGGTATCACACATAATAACTTATTGATTGAATCATCTAGAAAATATCTCCCTGTCCATTTCACTTGTATTTTTGTAGAGTGCATAATTGGAGGAGATTTGAGGAATGCGAGGTGTCTACGATGGCTACTTTGTGAACAAGGGACTGGTAGGGCGAGAGGCATCCGCAATCCAAACAGGTTACTTCGAGCGGGTTGTGAGAACATGCGAAGAGGAAGAAAAGGGACCGGCATGCTGGCAACAATTAAGACGAACCTAATTGAGGAGGGAGCTGCATCTCCTCCGACTCCTCCATAAACACGGCCTTCTCCTTCTCCTGGAAATTGGCGACGGAAGAGACCATCATTTGGACTAGTCCCCGGGGGCCTGAGATTAGATAATAGATACCCTTCCAGACAAAGTGTATGGACAAGAGAGATTGCACACGGGAATGAGATTCCACGGGAGATCTGGCAGTTAGCAGCATCCGGTGGTTTCCAGCCAGCCAAGTGATAGAAATAACGAAAAGGAACTCAATTTTCGAGGGTGATTATCACTTTCGTCGCCTGGGCAACGAGTGGTGTTTTGGAGCAATTTGGCACGCGGTCATTTTAAGAAAGTGAGGGCTGGAAGGCTAATAGTAGCAGTCGAACGACGGGAAAACAAAAGTAGGCTAGGAAAACTGGCCTCAGACACAGAGTACAACACCGGACAAAGGATATATGGTATTCACCTGTTCTGATCACATACAAAGAGAATGTTTGTAAGCAGACAATGTTCAGTCAGACAGCTGACTGGCCCTCGAGAATGTCGCGCAACTCTAATTTCCGCCAACAGAATGTTGCAGATAATGCGATTGCTACTGAATAAAAGGAGAAAAATATTTGAGTAAACTTTTAATCATTAAAGCCATGAGAAATTACTTAAGTGAGGGTGATATCGGCAAATGAAAATAACAGAAAAGCCGTATAGAAATTATGTATACCCTTCGAATAAAGCAGATAATTTCCGAAATGATCGATCAGTCCGCGTTTTGAACGCCATTGATCGCATCCCTTTCAAAGTTAAATCGTTTATTTTCCACGTTTTTCGCCTTTCATCAAAATTTGAATTAAATAAGTGCATATGATGCTAATTAGATAATTTGTTTGTTTTTCAAAATTTGGTAACAAAATCAAACAAAAAGCGAAGAGGGCGCGAAAAGTAAACAATAAAGTGACGGCGGCCGGGAAAAGACAGACGGAGGCAGATAGGCCGAGGGCAGAGACGCAGAGGATGCACAGTTGCCGACGGACGGTTGATAAAATCTATCGATTGACATCGGAAGGCATCTTATCAAATAGGGATTACGAATCAATTAGGGACAGCCCTCTCAGGGCAAGGAATACGGTACACCAACAGACGACACAAGGATTCAGAGGGGGAATTCTATCCAAATAATTTGCTCTACAAGATTTGGGCAGAGTTCAATCCAGTCAAAACTAGGTGCGATGTGAATAAGGTAATTTTCGTTTGGCTGTGGACCTTTCGAGGGTTGGCGATGGTGCTCGGGAAGGCTTTCCGGGGATCAGCCCCGTGCGAGTGCATGACAAAGTGAGGTTCTTGTAGGTCAGAATGGAAAACAAGCGACGACGGACGAAATGTGGCAGCCAATAATGTAATCAAGGTGGACCGAGTGTATAGCAGAATTGAGCAAATTGAAGAACATACGAACAACAGTAGAGGCTGCCCCGGCTGGTACACGCAGTGGTCGTAAAAGCGGAGGACGCGCACATCTGTTGGTCAGCTATTTATGCATGACATTCAGCAGTCGTGGTTGTTGTCGATTGACGGCTAACTACGTTTATTGGATACAGCACATGGATAGAAATTAACAGAGAGGGGGGCAGACGCAGGTGGTGGACTACATCTTGTGAGCTAGTCACTGGGGAGCGGCCAGGGCGATCACTCCGCAGGCGACGCGGGCTCCGGCGTTGCCAGTCTTCAAAGACTCCTCCTTCTTGTCGCCCTCTCCACGTCCTGAAATCAATTGTGAAAGATCCAATATGGTAAGATCGCAACTAGTCGTTTAAAAGGGAATTGCAAACAATATCTCAATTGCAAATGATCAACTCGGTCAGTTGAATTGGCGTAAACAACCAGTCATAAATTATGAATCCAACTGCCTCTAACAGCCCCAAACCAGGCCCACGGTGTGTTCAAACGAGCAGTAGCAAAAATTCTGGGCAAAGTGCCAAGATTTAAAGGGGCAGTCAGGGGCCTTTTCATTTCATTATGATATGATACGGTCGTCCATTTTGCATATTCAAAAATGCTAAATTGTCTCGCGCACTCCTCATTTCCCTCAATGTTTTACTCAAATTTGAATGCCACTAAACGCAGGACACATTGACCGTCCGTGCCATCCACACTTTCTGCGGATGGAAACCCGAAATCGGCTACTTTGAGGTTGAATATCTCAAAAACTAGGGATTTCCGACGTAAGGTCCCAAAAAGTTTTTGTACAGCTAAATTTTCTATTTTATATGAGACAAAGTTACAAAAGCCCCCTGACTGTCCCTTTAATTGGTCTCGACGCGAAACGTTCCAATATTCAGCTGTTGACACTGCAATGGTCATGGGCCCGAACCAATTATTAGTGTCAACAGCTGAATATTGGAACGTTTCGCATCGAGACCAATTAAATTTTGGCACTTTGCCCAGGACGCGGCGCAGTGCTTTCCTACTGCGCAAAACCAATGGGTGGGACACACCGTGAGGCTAAAAATAGCACTAGTAAGAGACCAATAAACTGGTCAACTGACCCAGGTCATCAGTTCCGGCGTGGCACACGAGGGAGCGGCCGACGACAGAGTTAACGCCGTGGATGGTCACCAGCTTGTCGGTGAGTTCGAAGCGGGCGACGCCGTCAGCACCAGCCTCCACATTTCCGAGGTCTCCCACATGGCGATTATCGTCCTACAAAAATAGATTACTTCAACAAAATGAAGAAATACTGACTCCGGGGCCGGCGTGGGTCTTGCCGAAGGGGTTGAAGTGGGGTCCAGCGGACATGCAGCCGTTGGTAGAGTCTCCATACTGGTGGACGTGGAACCCGTGGTGGCCAGGAGTCAGACCGCTAATTTCACCCTTGATGTGGCACGACTCGGACTCGGTGTTCTGAACAGGAAATGTTCAATATTTCGGAGCTAGTGAATCTACTGCGTAATGCAAATATTAAATAGGATGCCACAATGTCACACGTTTTGACGTGAATATCTCATGTTTGAGAAAGATATACAAACCTGGGTGAACCAGACAGTTCCGGACACTCCCTCTCCCCTCAGAACGGCGACAGCGCGGTTGCTCATTTTCTGCGAAGCCTCAGACTGAAATCGATAGATTTTCAATTACAAGTTATATTATACAGTGCACATAAACTATATTTGACATGAGAAATGAAAGCACCTGAAAGAAAGAGCGAACCCAGCCAGCAAAGTTGAAGGACATCGCGCGTAGCAGAAATGATTCGAAAAAAAATTTGAGTTGTTGGTTAGCAAAGGATCCTTGGAGGCGCCGAAAACAGTAAGAGTCTCACACGGAAAACAAGCACGCCAAACAGAAGACGCGCATGCAGACCTTTAAAGACGAAGGTGAGAGGATTCCGAAAGACTGAAATTTCAAACAACTGCTAAAGCGCCCTTCGAGTCGTTGCGATAGCGACGAAAATGCTGACAAATACGCGTGGCAGAGTACGAAGATCGCCTCTGTCACAACATACTGGGCACAATATTTTTTAGATCGATAGAAAGAATTGCTGAACAATTTTGAAATTACGATTTCGAAACATTTGTATTATGAAATACCTGCTCACAGGAGAAAACAACATATTGACACGATAGCAAACAATTAAAAAGAGTCATGGAAGCATTTCATCCAGCGAATTGTCCATATAATAAAATTTTTATATTTGTTTGCTAGTATTTCACTATATTAAACAGAATTCCCGCACAAATAAACATGTCAAATGTGCAAAGGAAAAGGAAAACAAGAGGAACCGGCCGGCGATCCTCCAACGGGCGTTCGATAACGCGGCAGCGGCGCTGTTTATGAGAGGTTGTACACGGCAAACTACAAAGTACACAAATGCACAACAATCTGCGAATGACGCACAATGAAATGTTGAACGAACTCCAATCAATTGCATCACTACATTCAAGAGCAACCCCATAACTGTTGCAGAGATAGGTTTTGCAACCCTCCATTTTCAGAACAAAGAAATATACTTGACATTTATAGACACTATGCCGTAAAAAGGAATATCACAGGATGAAATACGTACTGAAAGGGGTACAAATAAGATAAACCGCTGCATTAGATACACGTAGCTGCCGACATGAAGCTCTCCATGTTAGCAAAGCACCTATAGACAAAGGAAGCATAGAAATCTGGGAACATTGTTAATTACACCCATCACCAACGGGGAATGTTTACACATCATTTGCGAATCTCCGGCTCGCAGAAGTACTTTCCGGCCTGCACCTTCTTCTTGACCATTGAGAGGTGGAAGGTGTCTGTGGAGGAGAGAGCCACGCCCACGCCAGAGATCGTAGTGTCAGAGGACTGAAAATTTATAGTTGAGAGAGAGAGAGAGAACCTGGAACTGGGCGTATGTGTGAGCAGGTTCCGATGGCCCTCCATCGTTCAGTCTGATCCGCGCCTTCAGAGACCCAGAGCAGTCCCCGTGTCTCGACAACTCTGTCACCATCCAAGAGATGGTCGAAGACTCAGCAGCCCTGAAGAGAAAAGAATAAGATGGTAAATGGATCCTACTGACCAAGCGGATTGTGGCTCAGATATGACGGATCCCACGTTTCCAGATATTTTGGAAGAGAACACTAGGTTGAGAAGGGCGTTCTCCACCGGTCCTTCGCAGTTCAAGTGGTAGTCTATCCGCAGATCTGAAGAGTACAATCCATTCTGTCATTTGTTGATCTCACCGGTGTGGTCATCTTCACACTTCCAATAACTTCTGACAAAAAGAGGTGGTTCTTTATTCGGTCCCTCCTCCTTTAACTCATATCGGAGGATCTAAAAATCAGCGTTTAACCTGAATAATTATAAAATCCTCTACCTCAACGTTGTAGAATGCAGCGGTTGGCCGTTCCTTCTTCTGGGCGAGAAGCCAATTCGCTAGGCCGAGGCGGTCAAACGCATATTGTCGGGAGGAGCCTTCTGTGACCACGGAAGAGGGCGGGAGGAGCAGTTGTTTGTTTGGAACAACCGTCTTGATTAGGTCCATGTTGGTCAGCTGGAACTGCAGCTGCTCCACGTCCGAATTCACAATGGTGAGAAGGGGGAGGGAGGAGGCGGCGAAGGAAATCATCACGGTTCCGAAGGTACGGATGGTTCGGCTGGAAAAAGACGAAAACTTAAAGGAGAAGGAAGGATTACTCGGTGACTTCTGGGCCGTTGAACCACACGTGGGAGTACTCACTGATAGCCATGGCCAGTGGCACCCGCTGCTCGCTTATTGTGGCCTAAACGAAGGGATGACTAAAGGTGAAGAATAGGGAGCTACCTGCATGAGATTGGCGGTAGATTGGGAGAGATTGAAGGCCGATCCGCTGAGAGAGTTATGGGAATCCGAGTTGGAGATGGCTAAGGAGGAACCCCAATCTTGACTCGCAGAGTTATCTTCCTGAATCAAAAACAGGTAAACATCTGGGCCCCCTTTCCCTCTCTCTCTCTCTCTCTCTCTCTCTCTCTCTCTCTCTCTCTCGCTCTCTAGCACTCTCTCTCACCTTAGTCAATGTCCCAGATGTATTATGACTGTTGCTATTGCTCAATCCAAACGTAGAGTTGTGTGTCGGCGTGTTACTCCTGGGTCTGGCCCGTGCCATCCCAGCCATCGGCCCACACGAGGCAGAGAAGTTCACAGGGACATTGCTCTTTGCGAATTCGCTTTCTAAAGTCAAATCATCAGATCTTTTTAAGGGCCAACAAACCACTGAAATTCGATCGGAACCGTCCGTCTGCCGTGTGTGCCGGTCGCAGAGGCTTCAGACTGCCGGCCGTCATCGACTGGGAGAACAATGGGGGTTTCGTCCCAGCCACCGCCCAAGGATCCTGAAATCAATGGTTATTTAGTTTCAAGTAAAAAGGAGCCTTTTCGAATGTGCTGCTCCTGCCAATACTTCCAATGGAAATGTGACCTATGGCGTCCCGCAATTCATCCACCGAGGCATTTATGGCAACTGCAGATTCTGCTGGTTTGATCGAAATCGACCTGATCCTTGACTGTTGCATCTCTAGTTCGTCCTGAAAGAGAGAAAGTCCCTCTTCTATCTAAAGAGGCACCTCTTCGTCGCTGCTACAGCTGGACCAGTTGGTGTCCTCCTTGTCCTCCTGATGCGCGGGAATCGAGTACCCCTCCTCATCCGTCCGTCCATTCGGTGCATCCAGCAGGTGCGTCCCTCCGTTCGCCGTCTTCTCCTTGTCTTCGCTCCGTGAACTGCTCGCCGTGCTGCGGGCGTCGTCCATACTGCAAATCCGCGCGTATTTCTCCGTTCCTTCCCGTGTCAGCAAATTAGCAGCTAATTCACAATGTCGCGGCGGCCCCGTTTCAGCTGTCAGAAAAGGGCAGCGCTTACCTGAGTCCATCGAACGGCCTCTCATTTCCATGGGACGTCAGGTCTGACGTCGACTTCTTCGAACGACGGTTTTGCCGAAATTTGAAGATGCCTGAAAACAAAACAAAAATAGAGAATCGGGTTTGCTATTTCCGGTATTCGTGCTTTCTCACATTTACAGGAAAATACACATCTATTTTTGGCTGAGCAGCCGAAAACAAAAATTGTATGCGTGACAAAGGCTGTTGTATTTTGATCTACCGAACCTCCTGAGATTAAGGAAAATCTTGGATTATAAGAAATGCATTGTTACCTATTGCGGAATGAATATCGAACAATCCGCAATATTCACATTAACGAGCTTGTGCCCCCATATGCACACACTAAATTGGGCTCCACTTGGCGGAGGGCCCCGCAGGGCCAAAAATTTTGAGGGTAAGGTGTTTGGGAGGATCCGCAGAGTTCTGCAGATAAAAGTTCCATTTTGGGGAGGGTCCGCGGGAAATTTTCGGCGTTGTGGGGGGTCCGCAAGCCCCACCCGGACCCCCCAATTTAGTGTATGCCCATATGGTCCCACACTTGTTCAAATAAATCCCATTCGGTGGCGAAGACATGAGTACCGAAGGCGGTCTTTCGCAGGGAAGAGGGGGCTGATCCACTGCGTCTGACGGGGGTCCGTTCAATCGGGAGCTGCAGTCTGCACTGCTCCCTTGCGATCCTAGCGGTACTGCAGTCACTCGAAGTCCGTCCATTGAGGAATGCATCCGAATTGTTCAAGGAAGAACTCCTGTCGATGTCGAGGGTGGAGCCCAGCAATTCTTCCACACGGCGTGCCCGCAACACATGCATCACCTGGGAATACGGATTGGGAGTAATTGGGAAGTGAGCAAGGGTGGGAAATCAAAGGCAATTAATAACACGCGCCTCGCGTGAGCGGATTAGAGGAGTGGCGTGGTTGATGTAGCCAGCATACATGGGCGGCGCCCCGTAACTTCCGGGGGTGGGGGTCTCGCCAGGCAAACTTTTATGTAAAAAGGGGTCTCGTTGACCACCCAAAAAGTCAGTTTTTGTTAAGGTGGGGGTCTCACCACGATCCGGGTTACGGTACCGAGCCCATGTATGGTAGCCAGTTAAAATACACTGGGAGGGGCTATTAGAAAAAGCCAAGGGGAGAACGGGAGGGGAGGGATTAGCGAGTTAGACGACGTGTAATCTCCTCGGATATGGCGCTCCTATTAATACGCAGTGGGAATCACTCCAATGGCAACCGATTCAGTCGACCGCAGAAGATGTCTTCACACACTTGCACTCATTTCCATCGATGTACACACTTCAGCCCTATTGTAATCTCACAAATTGCCAATTCATGACTAGGGAATGTCTCCTATCGCGTAAGATCATGTAGTTGAAAAATGGCATAAACCCTTTAAACACCGAGAACATTGATTAATTTTACCCCGCGCCAAATTTAGCACGCATCTGTATTCTGAACCACAACAGACGACCGTTTACGCAGACTTCACGGCAAGCATGGCAGTGGGCCGACCCACCGCAATATTTTTTTCTCGACCCAGACCTTTTTTGCCATTCAGTGCTACTGCACGCCACAACAGTTGTTTAATGCAACGTGGGCCCTAAAAGTAATAGACTTTTCCTGAGCAGCTCGGCCCGTCTTTGAAAACCGAATTTTTTTAAATATCGGTGCAATTAATTTTTCAACTGTTTAAAATGCCGTAAGTATGTTTCTAGTAATCATATTAGTCAAATAGTTAGATAAAAAAAGTGCACCGACCGGGATCGAACTTTGGTCGTGTTGTTGGTAATTTATGGGACCAAAATGGTTGGACGGGCCGGGCCGACACGGGCCGGGCAGACCGAAATCTCCCCGTAGGCCCGGCCCGTGAGAACCCCGCCTGAGCTTTTACGACGAATCTTGAAAAGTTTTTTTGAAAATTCAGCATAGATATTAGCCCTAGTCCATTAACCATATTTCTTATCTTCGCCACTTCCAATTCAATTCGTTTTCTCTGCCGAAATGCCACCTATCCTACCTCCACTTCCGCTCGCTTCCGCCTCTTCCCCAACGCTGCTCTGAGAAAAGGTCTTCTTCCGTTTCGGCAGGAACATCGACAGCTTTTTCTGTCCGCCGCCCATCGATGAGCCAAAAGCGGAAGTTGCCGTCGATATTGGACCGGCGGCCGTGGAATCACTGGAATGCGACGCGGTCGGAGACGGCTGAAAAGACGAATATTCTGGAAAGGGAAGGATGAACCTGGGCTGGAAGGGAGGTCTTCCGGTCGATGACCGTCCACGCGTCCAGGACATCCAGGCCAAGGAGGTCATTTCCGGCGGATGAGGCAGGATGGGAGAGACTGGGCTGAAGAGTAATTGAAAGGCAGAGTGGAAGAAAGGAGCACCTGAAGGACCGCGGAAGAGGAACTTGAAGTAGGAACTGAGGGAGGAGGAAGGTCGTTCTCGGCTGCAGCCATCGCCTCAATGTCCTCAAACACGGCAGGCTCTGGAAAAACGCATATTGATTGACGAACTAATTAGTTGATCATCACGGTTCACTTTACTATAGACTACCCCAAAGAGCAATCACATCCAGTCTTCCTGACATATGGGTGACACTAAAATCCAAACTCACGGGGTCTTTCCGTTCCGGTGCTCTTTTCCCTTATAAACTGCGCCACCTGGTCGTCCACCGACAGTTGTTGTAGAGATTCCCGCAGTTGTCCACACAACTGAAAATACAGGAATAAAAGCCACTTCAAAGCCCACCTGTTGCGTGTTGGTGGCCACCTCCTGATGATGAGATGCGTAAACCATTAAAAACTGCTGAAGATTCGCATAATGCGACCTAAGTGGCTATTTTTGCAATAAGAAAAATACGAACCTGTCGTGATTTTGGAAAAATTTCGACATATTCTCCATTTTCTCCTCGAAAGTTGTCCTTACACCTTCGTATTTGTCCACGTAAAATTTGTACTCGTCCCTAGCCTTCGCCAACTTTCCCTCCACCTGAGAAATACGGTTTAAAAGGCAAATAAATGAGTTTACCTTCGAGAGCTCCTTTGGATTGGAACCGGTCTCCTTTTTTAGCTTCTCCATCTCCACCCATCGTGCCTGGTATGTTTCTTTTGCCTAAGACACTGACATAGAGTTCAAATAGGCCACTCTACCTTTTGAAGGCACGTAGTCGTCGTCTGCATCAGATTCACAGCGTCGATCACATCCTGCTGCTTGGCGTCCTTCCTATTTTTAGCCACATCTTCTTTGTATTTCAAAATTTCACGAAAGAGGTCCTGAAAACGAAACACGAAATAGTTTGCTGGCAGGAAAGGCGGAACTAAATCGTGTTTACGAACCACCCGGCTGTCAATAAAAACTAGGAGTTCCTTTACAAAATTATTTTTTAAACCAAAATTTAAAAAAAACTACCTGTAGATTCTTGACCATCATAGTATGAACGTCAATGATGATCTCGAAGGTTCCTTTGGTCATATTCCATCCCGTATCCAGACAAGATCCATTTGAAAGAAATGAAGAAATCTAAAAAGTGGCAGATTAAAAAAAGCAGAGGAAAACAAGCCTTGTTCACTCCCTTCCCCAACAATTTCACGTATTCTTCCTCGGCGGCTAGACGCTCCTTTATGAATTGGGCCACTTCCGACACGGCGTCCTCGCCCTTTTTCAGATTTTCATACATAACTTGGTATCCATTGTGTTTCTCACCCTGAAAATTACTTTAATTAATCTAAATTATAAAATAATTAGTAAAAACTCACCCAAAAATAGTGAGAATATTCTAGCACCGGATCGCCCGTGTCGTCCACCGCAACACCCATTCCTGAAGATCTCAATTACAAAATATAAAAGTATATAATCATTACACAAGACTGAGATAAACAAATTAATATTGTATTTCAAGTATGTTCAAATATAAAGCATTACTGTAAAGCGTGTGGTCCGAAATGTGTAAACAGCTGGTACGTAATCTTCGGTTCATACCGATTTTTTACCATTAATTCAGGAAGAGAAAGGATTTGGTGAGTGAAATGAAACAATAACATATGGAAGCACATTTGAAATAAATAGAAATCCATTGTGTTAAAGCTGTAATACAGCATGTCGATGCAATAAACAATCTAATGTGGTGGTTTCCTTGGCGAGATTCGATCGACGAGCGGCAGCGGCGCGAAGATCAAGTAGAAGAATCAGTCCACATTCACTATCTGTCATGGGTTCGAGCGGCTGAAACTAGTTGTCCGATGACGTCAGAGCACGACGCCACCACACGGCAGAAGTTGAATGCGCACAGTGAACTCGCCGAATTTTGATTCGTATTCCCGAAAAAATGTCACAATGACGAACATCGGGGCTGCAAGATGTTCCGCTGAAAGGGATTTGACCACTTTGTATGAAAAAGGTCAGGAAAACAGAAGCAGCCTCGTTGGGGAAAACAGTCGTCCGCTGTGGCTTTGTCGGGAAAACAGTCGCCTGATGTGGCCTGGTCGGGGAAAACAGCCACTTACCCCGACCAGGCAACATCGGACGACTGTTTTGGCCCATATTATTTTCATTTCAAACAAAATTCGACCGCTTGTTTTTTTTTTTAATGGGAAAAAGTTGGAATAAGACCCCCCCCAACCCTAGGGTTATAGTTAACTAACGTTATTTTTTATAGATACCAGTGGCCACTGGTGTAGTTTATTTTTTACAGGTCCTCACGTCGACGACTCGAACGAGCGTTTTTACTAATAAACATGAACAATTTTAAATTACACCAAGCGCTTGTTTTCCAATTGGAAAACGAGCGTTTTCATCATTTGACAGGTTTAATTTTGTAAAATTCCTATAACATGGCGGAAGTTTTCCCCGATGCATTCCTATCTCAAATTCTTCGTTGTCGAAAAGAACGCTGATTTAAAAAATACTTTTTCTCTCCTGATTACTGTATTTGTAGATCAAAGCGCGGGCGCAGTGACATCTATGAATGAAATCAAGCCATTCGCCCTAATCCTTATATGATGTCCGCCGTCCGATTCCTACTTCTGGCTTTTCTAGCCATCAACGGTTTTTTCCGTTATGTTTTTCATCACAATAGTGTTCATTTCAGTGTTTGCTGCAGAAGATAACCTGGAAGCGTCTGGCTCTGGAGATGTCGGAAATACCGCGAAGAAATTTCCTTTCGGGTCAGGTGCCTGGCCGGACGTTGTAAGAGGAGGCGATGGAGGCATTGTCATCGATAGGGCTCACTTCCGCGAGAAAAGGGAGTACGAGGTGAGTTTTGAGTAATCAGCCAGCCACAGAAACCTTTTTAATCTATCATTTGGTATTTCAGGACGACTCTCTCTTAACCGACACTGCTAATCCCGAGTTGGCGGACAAGGTGCTCCCGGATCCGTACAAATCGACCAAGTTCGGCAGTCGAAAGGAGAGGAAGCAGTGGCAGAGCGCCGGTCTGGGGGAGTACTTCCACGCTGAGAACCCCGATTGCCGTGGGAACTCCGTGTGCCAGGATGACAGTGACTGTTCCGGGGGAACCTGCGTCGGGTCCAACCTGCTCACCTGCGACTGCCTGGCCTGTGACAACCACGACCACGATTGGTAGGCCCCTTGCCGTTTTGAAATAGCAATGTTCAGGTGCGAAACTGACGAGGACTGTGGAGGTGTCCCGAACGCCTGCGATTTCCAAGTGGGTAAATGCGATTGCTTAACGGTTCGTGACCTCTGACTATTACAATTAACCCTGGTTCAGGCATATGTGAAAAATGGCTTCAACGGTGGCAGGGACGCCCTAAAGTACGTGTGTGACAAGGCTCAATGCGACTCCAGCCTCGATTACTGCTTCGGAATGCCCTGCAACACCGGACGCTGCAAGTGCTGAATACCAGCCATCTGCATGTGAATACACGTGCATTCTTTGCGAAAACTCTGTACATTTTGGTATTACCAATGAATGTGTATATATGTTGTTTCGAAGTTTAAAAAAATTGTGTTGCTGTGTGGCATAGGTTAAAAAGCTGGTCTTCTGCAGCTTAGTCGGATCTTCTGTGGCCCAGTTGGACGGATAAAAATTGGTTTTCGGTTTGGCAGGTAAGACAATTGGTTGAAAATGAAAGGCAAGTGCTGGAATAGGTTAGACGAATGGTAAATCACCGAAAAGGGATCCCTCAGCGCTGTTGACATTGGTGCAGTGACACTGGCCCGTGAAGATAAACAGTCCTTCTCCATATGCGATCACGTTGCTCACTTTTTGTTTTTGTCAGTTTGGTTGATCTAATCACGTTTCATTAGAATCGGAACTTTACATGTTGGTCTCATCAATTTTTAAACGAATCTCTAAAATACCCTTGTAAATGTTGCTTAATGTAATAAGAGATACAACACATTCTTGGAAAACGTGATGTGGTTTTTCCTGTTTGTTTCCCTCTGTTTCCCTCTGTTTCTCTCTGACCACCCAGTGAATCATTCAACAGTTGTTGAATAATCCTCTTATACGAACCGCCGAATGATCGTCTCGTGCGCAGGTCACAAAGACAGCCGGCGCCTCAAGTGGCTATCCTCCTCCTTCAGATCACAGTATTTTCTTCTGCCTTTATTCGGCTCTGATCCCAAAAGGCGGATCGATGCCATTGCGCCCATCCAAAACCACGCTCTCAAATGTTCGTTCATGACCGCCTTTTTCAATGTTCCTTTCTCATAAGGAACATTGAAAAAGTCTCTCTCTCTCTCTCTCTCTCTCTCTCTCCTCTCCTCTCCTCTCCTCTCCTCTCCTCTCCTCTCCTCTCCTCTCCTCTCCTCTCCTCTCCTCTCCTCTCCTCTCCTCTCCTCTCCTCTCCTCTCCTCTCCTCTCCTCTCCTCTCCTCTCCTCTCCTCTCCTCTCCTCTCCTCTCCTCTCTCTCTATATTTCTCTCGTTCTATCTGTCAAACACACTTGCACCCCCTGCTGCCATTCTATCCCCTCGTATCCCTTCCCTTTCCGGGAACAGGATCCCCGTTTGGGGCGTTTGCCAAGGTCACGCCCCTCTCCTCCCCTCCGCAATTCACAGTCGTTCATTCGTGCTACCAGTCCCAGACCCAGCTACCAAATCCTGTGCGTTCTTCCACAAAAAGAAGAGCAACAGGATCTCTCAGTATGCCCGCTTTCCCAGTAACAATGGTTCTAGACAAAGGACGGTTCCCTTTCTCTCTCATTTCCCGAGACTGTTTGCTGGCATAGGTCTGACTGTCTTGCAAACAAGACCGAAACTGTTTCGGATTATCAGAAACCGGGCACATCCGGTCACACTTACGATGCCTTCAGACATCTCCGAAAAGTACGCTTGTGTTCTCCATGTTCTTCTGAAAAAAGGATTCCTTGTCAACACTTGTTTGACCAATTTACCCGACTTGGTCTATGTTGTGTAATTCGTTTATTTGGCAAACCTATTCGGATACAACTGCATTTTCTTAATATATTTAAACATTCTACACTTTATACTGCAAAGTTTAAAACCAAAGTTCAGATATTGTCTGCTGTCAACGACTAACGTAATCCGTATTTACACACTTGTTAGCGGACTTGCGATGAACTTTTGTGTATTTTGCCAAATAACTACAGGTTTCTTAAGTGAAAAACAAGCAAATAGTGTATGTGGCAACTTTTCTGTGCCAGCATTTCGAGATCAAATCGGTTTCGGAGCGAAAGTAGGCGGTCGCTTCGCAGAGTGAAAGTGACTCACATTCCCTTCAACTGCAACAATTGCTCATGTCTGCTTTTAATTGAAGTTCCCAGTCTGACTGAAACGTTAGCGTTCTTCCCTGGAAGTATAAACCCCATTTAATTTGCCCTGGATCTATTCCTCCTTCGTTGTTTGCTGCCAGTCTCTGCTGAATCAGCCGTACCATCAATGCAGATGACCATGTTTTCCCTCCTGTCGCATTGCAAATATTTTGAGTTCTGTCTCTGATCGCCCGCCTTTAGTCTTTATCTTCTCTCGCTTTCCGCCTCCCTCTGTTTTCCACTTGAAATCCACTCAAAAGGGAAGTTCCTTCCGGTCAATATTACAACATCCTTGGTCTCTCGCTCTCTTTTTTATTCCGTCTGCGAAAATGTGCTCCCATTTCCTTTGAAAACTTGTCTTTTAAGAATGGCGGATCACTCGAACCACGCAGACCATGTGAACCACCACCAGGTAACATCCGGTGCCGATGCTGCAGATCCATCCGGGGGACATATGGGCATGGGCCATTCGGCTACCTTCCATTTTGGAAAAATGGAAACCATTCTGTTCAGTTGGTGGATGCCTGACTCTGGATTCGGTAACTAATTCGCTAAAAGGAATGAAATGTGGATTCAGGAATGTTCATCTCTTGCATGGTGGTTGTCTTGATGTGCTTCATTATGGAAACGATCAGATGGCTCAGAAGCTACAGGTCTGCCCAGAGAGCCCTCCTTCATCCAGTCTCCAGGGAAGATACCCTCAGGTAGGTTGAGGATCCGAGTGGTGTCCGCAGAAATCACTTCCGAGTGTTTATTGTAGACCAAAACATCATTGTACAGTGGCCACCCAGTGTTGTTTTGCACTGCCGTGCCGGTCACTTGGTTTGCACCCTTATCATTACTGCCCAAGTGCTTCGAGATAAGAGAAAACAAACGTGTGACCACTGAGATAAGCTCAACAAGTGTTCGTACCACGCATGCGTTAAATGTAATATGGGTGAAAGTGGAAAACAGTTAATTTCTACCGCCAAGAGATCTTTAACCCATTCTACCCTTCTGTTTCCGACTCTCTCCTTCATTCTCTGGCATCCACCTCCTGGACGCCCTCCTCCACCTCATCCAGGTCGTCTTTGCCTACCTCCTGATGCTCATCTTCATGACATTCAACGTCTGGCTCTGTCTGGCCACAGTAGTTGGAGAGGTTTTGAGAGTCTAATACCCAGATTCACCCTCTTGCAGGTGCTCTCTCGTCTTCTGTACGCCGTACTCTTCCCTCACTTGGACTCTGGTGCCGCCTCTGCCTGTGGATAAACAGACCATTCGGTTTTGAAATATTTATACTGGTTTCCACACTGTGATAATCTCTAAATAAATACATATCCTCAACTGTTCACTGCCATGAGACAGATTGTGTCTGGGAAAACAAATGGACGCATTGCTCCGCAGACTTTTCTCTTTTTTGGCGGATGATCTCAATGCAAACATCCTCCGTCTCAGAGTTCAAAACCGTTCTAAACTTTTAGCACACAAAAGTTTGGTTACGGAGGCGCATTCTCTCAGCTATCCAACTGTTACTTCACGAAAACTACCTCACAAACTCACAACTCTGGAAAGAAGATTTTGTAAAAGTACAATCACTGTTCACTTCCACCGGTCTAGACTATTTGTGGCATTTATTGTAGATATTTCCACCGAAAAGACTAGCATTCTTGCTGTTTGATTTGATTCTCAGTTAAAATTTTCAACCTCTGTCACTTGAGAATTTTCCGTTGGAAACCAACCGTTTATGAATTGAGCGTATTTTCAACCCACAACCATGTTTTGTTTGTTCTACTGAGAGGCAGGCACGGATTTCAAGACAAGATTATAAATTACACGGTTTTGAGCCTTTTATGTCACAAATACTTCTACCTTTCAGCGAAGAAGGCCTATTTGTATTTTTCCCTTTGGCACGTTTACATAGCTGTAGAACGAAAGATACCCGCGAGAGAGATTCATCCATCACAGTTTCCTTTCCTTTCGGCTCCGAAAGTCAACGAAACAAGCGGAAGGAAAGACACCATTGCATTTTCTAAGAACCCAAATGTGAATTTACAACAGGCTTATGGAGGAGAAGAGCAGAAACTATTTGACAGCATTGCAATTGAGGAAACCTCGCTGGTTACTTCCTAAGCCATTTTTGTGAAGGTGTCGACAGAACCACAATGAAAAGTTTTTATGTGAATCAATGGCTCCAAACGAACGATGTGTTGACATTAAAATAACTTTGAAATTCCCTTTGGTTGTGCGGATTTTAGCACAAACTGGATGGACTCAAACAACGTGGCAGATAATAAAACAATCCGGTTCTACCTGTGCCATCCTGCCATCCTCACTCGCTGAATTCCTCCAGTGTCGTTTTATTTTCTCCTTTTTCAAAGAATTCCGTTTGTTGCGGATTAGTCTCTAGTTTTGAGCACCTAAACCGGAAGCAATCATTTCTTTGGTACCTATTTTTATATCTAACCGGCTTCTGATGACGTATCCGTTGGCTGAATTGGCGTTGGATGCATAAATGGCCTGTCGTACGGTAAGTGCCTCGTCCAGGGCCACCGAAAGACCGCATTTGTCACGTAGGCCTACGTGCGAAACGAGAGATCCGAGAGAGACAAATCGTTTCTTTCCTTCTGTCATCACACTGGCACAGAAGAAACAATGCTACTGCGAACAGCCATCAGTCACAAACAGCGCAGGAGAAGCAGATGAAAGCAACCTTTGGAAGAACTGGAGGGAGGAAATGGACTATTCTATGGTCAAGGAAGTGGAAAACAAAAGAAAGTCTGAAAAACGATCAACTTCGGCGTGATTCTGGGAGAAGCATGGTCGAAGGCTGTTGACATTAGTGACACACGAAGGTAAACACTCGGTCATCGTGTACGATTACGCCTTTTTCACTCTTAGGCTCCTGTTTTCGTGGATTCATTACCATTAGCTCCTTGGAGTTGACAACAGACGGCCCCTCATTGTAGTCCATGCGTAGGTGCCATTCGCCTGTGAACGATCTGTTGGCGTGAAATGGCAGTATCCTTCCGTATTTATTCAGTTGGCTTGATTTTGTGAACGTGATTTTACGAAACATTTTCCATTCAGTTCGTTACAAAAGCCGAACACTTCTATGACTATTATGTAACTGTTTCATTGTTGCATCTGACTTTACGGGGACAGTCTCAGTTTCAAATTTTAGAAACGCACAATGCAAACTTTCCACTTCGGAGCGAAAGAAGTCGTTTTGTTCGACTGGTGGTCCATCAATTCAGCAGGAGGTGAGTGGGTATCAGGGAAACTTATTCTTCTTCAGGTATGGTGGCGTCCTGTTTGGGTGTGATTCTCCTAACCTTTGTGACGGAGACCTTTCGTTGGCTGAGGACCTGCATTTCCAAGCAGAGATCCATGCACCACCACGTCTCCAAGGAAGACGTCCTCAGGCAAGATGACTGAATTATAGACATTCCCATTCAGACTCAATCCTTCCTTCTCTGGTGCTCAAATCTTGGAATCCTTGCTTCACTTGGCGCAGATCGCCTTGTCCTCGAGTCTCATGCTCATTATCATGTACCAGAATGTCTGGCTCTTCCTGGCCGTAATTGTAGGAGAGGTTTGGGAGAGAAAGAGTAGTTTCAGAAGTCTTTCAGGTTCTATCTCGTCTCATCTACATCATCCTCTTCCCAAATCTTCATTAATTGGGGACTCTATTCGACATATTTTCATTTGCACATATATTAACGAATAAACATATGTTCGCATTGAATTGAATAGATAAGATGATAAAAATCACCATGGCAAGCGTTCAATCAAAGGTCAAACTTACAGTAAAACACTTTTCTACGAAATCTATGAATAAAGTTCCCTGTTTGTGAATGTAGTATTGTAGTCTCGATAGAAATGCTTCCAACTCTTCTACAGTATGACTAAACGTTGTCTAAACAAAGAAGAAGAACCACAACAGAAGAGGTCAGCGGCGAGTCGCAAAACAAGCTCCGGTCTTGTTGACCTTTGGGCACAGATCACAGCGGCCGAAGGCAAACATCCTCCGGCCATATACCATCTGTCCGCGTATGCTTCTCTTTTCATTAATTTAACTTCATTGGGAAAAATGTTTATTTAAAACAGATTAGCTGATGATTAGTTCAGCAAATTTACATTTATCGGTTTTCTTATACCTTTTTCTTATACCGATTGATTCATTCTTATGTTTTCCCTAATTATATATTGCAATGTTTCAGTTATGTAAAGTTCAATGGATGTACTTTTACGCCTCGTATGTTGATCCGTTTACCCATAATTCCCGTGAGTCACCACTGACTAGTCCGTTGACAAATCGACTCCAATCCGTATAGTAGTGGTTCACCTGACAGTCACGTTTATTTGGTCGTCTCTGAATCTTGTTTTAAATTTTACTTTTCAATTCAATTATAAAATAATCTCCTTCCATTCCTTGGCAAACATTGCTCTCATTAGGATAAGAGTATTATCAGCTTCTTAGGCTGCATTATCAATGTTGATCAGGTTAATGAGGACACTTTATCAATGACACTCTTCTTATTCGCAGACTGCAGTGCGTTGCGGTTAGCACGTTGTAGGCGGTTAGTCATAACCCACTTGACTTTCCACCTCCGTCTTTGTTTTCCCATCAGAAGTGGACAGTATTTTCGGTCTCTATGACAACACACCCAGGCTCGTTCTATTTATGATTTATACCTAATTGGCCTTTCTTCAAAATACGCTTTCAGCCTTCTCCAGATGAATAACGTCTTCCATTTCGGAGCGACGGAAACAGTCCTCTTCGACTGGTGGAAGGTTGAATCAGCAATAGGTTGGCTTTCAATATAAAAAGTATTCATATTAATTTAGGAATGGTCGCATCTTGTTTGGCTATTGGGTTGTTATGCTTCGTGACGGAGACCTTCAGATGGGTGAGGACTTGCATTTCCACGCAGAGGGCCCAGTCCCATCCGATTTCAAAGGAAGATACTCTCAGGCAAGTGGACGCTATATAAACTGTATCAATTATGCAACCAGAATGACCTAGAAAAAATGTAACGCTTGATTTAGTTTTCTGTGCAACCTATGATCCTCTAATGAATCCCTAGGGAGACTCATTAGAGATTGATGTAGAGATAGATAGATAGATTTAAATGTTGTTAAACTGCGGGGATCGCTGTAACAGAAGATGTCGCATATTAACTTAGTTCTCTTATATGACTTTTTTGTGATTTCGCATTCAGACTGGCTCCGACGTTCTCTGTCTTCTCCCTTATCGACTCTCTCCTTCTCCTGGCGCAACTCGCCCTTGCCTACTCTCTCATGCTCATCTTCATGTATTTCAACGTCTGGCTCTGCCTGGCTGTAATCATCGGAGAGGTTTCTAGAGATTAAGGCTGTTTCACAACTAAATCTAGGTTCTCTCTCGCCTAATCTACGCCATCCTCTTCCCTGGTCTTCATTCTTCGGGTGGATCCTCTTCCGAGTGTGGATAATTATTGGATTTTCGGGTTGAAATGAAAATATCAAAATCATTGACTGTTTGACTGTCAAGTGGATTCGCAGCAAGATAGATGACGTCAGCGAAAGCAAACGGGCAAAATAGGCTCGATTGTCTATTCACGACGAAATGCTCCGACAGGCGTTTCTCCTTTTCTTCTTTGTGTCCTTCAATCAAGGATTCTCTCTGTGTAGGTTCATATAGCAACTTCTTACTGAACATGTTATCTACACTATTTTATTTTATTCGCGTTGTGAAATTATTAAATGGGAGCTGGGTTATTCTCTTCAGAAAACCATTACACTTGTAGGCTGCCAAATTGGCCGAATTAACCTAAATACGACCACCGGTTGCCTCAAATAACCCAGTTTCGGACATTAAACAACAATGCTGCGTTTTCTACGTAATCGAGGGTAGCATCTATAGAACGTCATATTATCGTTGGCAATGCAAATGGTAATATATCGATTTGACACACACAGACACTTGCAGTCCATACGATGGGAACATTGAATTCATATTGTATTGATTCAGTGAATACCTTTTATACGTAGTGGTAAATCGTGTTTCAGACCCCACCTGTCTTCAGACGGTGTGTCCTGATGGCTGCAGGTGCATTGACACCTCCACTGCCTACATTCCCAATCCACGCTGTGTCCCAAAAGATTGCCCCATCCTCCTGTGCTACGACACTTGTAATAGCACAACACGTGAGTCATTTCAAAACTATTTGATGAGCCATTTATTGGAAAATGTTTGCTTTTATGTCTCATTGTAACAAATCTACTGCGCCGAGAAGTGCGTGGGGCTGACAAACACAAATTATGTGTTCTCACTTGTTTCCTAGCAATTGCTATATATTTTCCTGTAGTTAAGAGAGTTTCATAATACTCAAGAATCACTTGCTTTTTTGATAATTGGAAATCTGAAATAATTTTAAATTTCAGTTACAACCGCAGCTCCACAGAAGAAATGAAAAAGAAACTGCTAATTTGTAATATTGTGACAACATCATTCAAAATAAAGAGTTCTAAATGGAGATGCCTCAAATCCAGACTCCTCCATTGGCTTCTTGGTTTCCATCCTCCAGAGGTTCGTAATCGTCTGCTGGGGCCAGAGCACAGCACCAGACGATGATTACGAGGGCTGGAGGGACTGGAAAAGAGATGTTTAGAGAATGACAGAAAGAGTGAGAGAGCTGGGTGAGAGACGGAAAGGGAGTGAGCAACTGAGGCAAGATACAGGAGGATAACAACGGGGTAAACACATTATGTGTATATGTGTGTGCGTGTTTGTAATAGAGAGAGAGAGAGAGAGGGGGAGAGAGAGAGAGAGAGAGGGAGAGAGAGAGAGAGAGAGAGAGAGAGAGAGGGAGAGAGAGGGAGAGAGAGAGAGAGAGAGAGAGAGAGAGAGAGAGAGAGAGAGAGAGAGAGAGAGAGAGAGAGAGAGAGAGAGAGAGACTATCTCAAAGAGGATGTAAGTATCCATAGGAAAAAGATTGAAAGAGTG
Source organism: Oscheius sp. G VE-2021 (assembly GCA_022343465.1). Taxonomy (NCBI): domain Eukaryota; kingdom Metazoa; phylum Nematoda; class Chromadorea; order Rhabditida; family Rhabditidae; genus Oscheius; species Oscheius sp. G VE-2021. Next base: position 1,028,821 of record JAJQXH010000058.1, read on the forward strand.
AGAGACAGACAGATAGAAAATTATTTTAAAAAAAACCTCTGATTTCCACTTACTGCAGTAGACGTTGATTCTGAAAAGGGTGAGGTCCAACTTTGATGGTTGCTGAAGACAGTACAGCTCCAAAACATTGACGAGGATTGTCGCAATGTTCCTGTGCTCCTTCTTATTAAGTCACAGTAAAACTTACAGAATTATTTCAGAAATAACTAGTTTGATAATTAGCCTAAGCTTATCGGCAACTTCGTTGGAATTAATTCTGAGGTAGAAGGATAGATAGACAGTTGCTCTGATGAGAGTGATGAGGACGAAGGAGGAGGTGAAGAATGCGGCTGGCCATGAAGAGGAGTCCATCGGATACAAATAGACGACGGGGGATTTAATGGCAACTGTCAAACTGGCAATTATGGCCGTTGCTTGGGAACAGGAGCCATCTCTTTCTTTGTACTTGGGGACACTAGGGGATCGAGGACAATGGTAACGAATAATGTCGCATTTACAATTATTTTTGGAGTAATTTAAAAGATTCCTAGATGGTTATTTCCAAAAAGTTGACCACTCTATACTAACAAAACGTTTTTCTCACCACTTGCCAATTCTAAATATCTAAACTTGTAGTTTGAAAATTTCTTAAACGCGCTCCACGTTTGGCGCGAAAAGTTTTTTGAAACCGTATTTTCTTGAATTTAATTTTTAATTTATTTCTTTTTACTCTCCATTTAGTACGTTCGAACGTTCCAAATATGTCAGTGTGGATTATCCACCTATCAGCCGCATATTTATTTTTGAATCACTTATTTGAGTTAATGAACCTTTGGTATTCTGCAGTTTGCGCTTTATTCCTATAAAATGTTGATTTCTCGTTTCAAAAAAGGTGTACATCTAAAATAAAATAGTATTTTATTGTTAATGAATTTTACATTTTACTACTGGGTTATATGACAGTCGCTTTCTGTTGTATATCGTGTAAATTTACTAATGCTTCTTTGTTTTTAAGATGTCACCCTCCCCCGATGAACTGGAGGCGGAGAGGGACAATCTTTTGAAGATACTCGGCAATGTCATCGTCTCGATTGGTGAGGTCCACATGGAGGTCAGTTTAGCTTCTGATTAACCAATCTCTTCTTTTAGGTGGCCGATTTCATGCAGGAGTACGGGAAGAGTTCTGAGAACAAGAGCGGACACTCGACCAAGGCTATTTTACAGAGTTGATTTAAAATCAACGGATTCCAGGGGGAACTGCGGGAAAAGGAAGACAAGAAGGCAAAACACTTCGCGAAGGGTTTCAAAGCAGCCTTGCATTCGGCCAAGAGCGCCGAGAAACTCAGGGTTCTCCACGTAAGCGACCCGTTCGTCTGGGTTAAAGGTCTAGTTCAGGAGTGCTTCGACGAATGGAACGATCGATTCCTGCCTATCTGCAAGAAGAAGCTGAAGGGAGATACTGCCGATGAATACGCGGCGGTCCCCATCAAAATGGCCGCACTTTTCTTCTACCACGGCGATGTCAGTTTTGTGTGTGGATATTTTTCAATCAAATAATATCAGAGGTTCTCATTACTCTTAAATCTGCCCTCGCATTTTTATCCCTATTTATTTGCAGTACTACCGAGCCGTCATCTGTCTGAAGTCCGTTCTGCTTCTGATACCCTACCACTACGAAACCCGCTGTCTTCTCCTGAAGTGGACTACCTACCTTGGTAGGTCTTGTATTTTCCTTCCGATCAATTGATTTAGGTGAATGGGAAATGGCAGAGGACTGCCTCAACTACGAAAAGAAGACTCGTAAGAAGTACAAAATCCCTCCGGTACATCAGGAACAGCTCGACGCAATTCTGAGGGTCTGCACTGCCTACGTCGACTTCTACCGGAACACCAACCGCGTTAGTTTCTCCTGCCACCAGCATTTATCCATTTTCCAGGAGAAGTCAATGGAAGTGATTCTGGGCGAATTGGCGAGACTCGAGGAGCAGAAGCTGAACACCTTCGGGGCCATGGAGTTGGGCGCCCTCGTCCGATTCATGGCCTCTCAGTTTGCCAAACTTCCTCATGTTCCCGAGGTACTGGCCCCTTCTTCGTGTCCAATCTCACTTTTAGTCGACTGTGGACCCCCTATATTGCGTCATCGGTTGCTTCACGAAATGCGACATCCTGTTGAGGAATAGACTGAGAGGAATCTACCTGGAGGACAATCGCCTAGACATCGTCGGCATTCTCAAGGACCCCATCGCCTGCCGTAAGTACCTTCAAAATACGACTTGTATTTTGGTGGAATTAATCGCAGTAGATTGATTGTTTTGAAAATTTCAATTTCATTTTTGCAGTGGAGGCTCTTTCGACTTTGGCCGAGTTCAGCGACTGTGTCCGATCCGCTGCCCTGGAACACTTCAACCTCGGTCTCGTTCGAGACGCTCTCGCCTTCGCAGAGGCCGGCCTCAAAATCTCCTACAAGATGGGCTGCTTCACCAGGTTGATCCTTCCTCCCTCCCCTTTCAATCCCTACTACTTAGAGCCCTTGATTTCTCCAACATCTGCGTGCTTCTTCTCCTGGACACTTCCCCTGATTCCGCAACTATGTCTGTTTCCGTTGCGAGGGCCCGTCTCCACATTCTCACCACAGTATGTCTTCTACAGTATCCCCAATCTACAGTACCCTTCAGGTCGACGCTCGTTCCTGTTCCCCGTCCAGGTGCAAGTCCCCCTCGCGGATGGTTTCGAGCGCAGCGCAGAAGCTCATGGAGAGCTTTGACGAGCTTCGTATCTCAGAGTGAGTGGCTGTCTGAATGATGCAACTGAATGTTTGCAGTGATGCTCCCGTGAGACGCCTCCACTACCTCGGCTGCAAGAACCCCTGTGATGTCTGCACCGCCTACTTCACCAGCAACTACTTCGCCATAAATTACCACTTCTTGTCCGTTCTGTATCACGGACTTAATGAGGTGCGTGGGTTTCAGATGGAAAAACAACAAAAATTAAAAAAAATAATTTATTTACAAACTTCCAATTTAATCAAGAATATGTAGTTCAAAGTGATCCCCAGGCAGGCGCCTGTCTATTTTGCCAGCAACACGGCGGTAGGGAGTAACCCACGGTGGGTGGCCCTTGGCCGTTGTGTCTTTGGCCTCTCTCGCGTCTCCTCCATCTGTGGTCGTATGTGGACCTGCTCCTACTGCGGGACTCCCTTCGATGGTTCCTTCGGACAGACGGCGGCTGCTCAACAATTACAAAATCCTGATTCTCCTGGGAGCCCGGAACTACTTCCGCTGACTGCTCCTTTTCCTCCTCTGCCACCAATCTGATGAGAGGGCCCTGGTTACACTCCAGACAGTCTTTCAGATCGAATGAAGACATCAGGAATATGCGAGATTCTTCGTCATCCAACCAAAATAAACGTTTTGTGGGAATTCCTCGCTCCCGAAGAGCAGTGTGCAGTTTGTCGTAGGCAACCCCGGTTTCAACGTCTTCGGGTGGGAACGTCAGAGAAAAGCGGTGGAAGCCTTCGCCGTGGCCGACTTTGAAGGCGGTTGGGCTGGCCATGGAAGAAGAAATGGCAGATGGCTGATATCGGAAGAGGCGATAGGAGTGGGCTGCGTCAGAAAACAAACAAGTCTTGTCACAAGACAGATGATTCACTTCCAATCCAATGCTGAAATTCCTCTTGGAAAGGACTTTCTGGGTTGGAGCTGACAAACTGAGACGTATGATTTGGCATTTTTAAAACTAAATTCTCACTTTTTCTTTTAATTATATTTATTTTTCAGCAGACCATGGAGCACATGCTGCACCAATTCTCCGAAGTCCGCAACCGCGTGATGAAGCTACAGCAGAAGATTCTCGGGAAGGCCGTCCGCCCGGTAGGCTTCTCTTTCTCTTCCCGTCTCTTCCCTCTCTTTCTCTTCCTGTCTCTTCCCTAATCCTCTCCTTTCCAGCGTCCTCCCCTTTGGATGTGTGAGGCCTTCTGCGTGACCGCCATTCGCTGGCTGAGACACTGGGATCTCAATGGAAGGGATCACCTGGTGGACACGAGGAAAGCGGACATCAGGAGATCCGTATTGGACTCTGCCATCAAGGTTTCTTTCGTCAAGAATCCAGAGATAACGTGTGCTTCAGATTGCGCAGTATTCCCCGATCAGACTGATCTGCTACACGTTGGCCCTGCGCCATTTCAAGCGGCAGGACGCGTTGGGAGAGAAGGACCTGCTGAGATTTACCTGGATGAAACCCTCCTCAACGGATAAGGAAAGGGAGGTCACATCCTCTGTCAAGGCTATCATAGTGGGCGTTTCCGGTATTTCTAGTACCCATCTCATTCAGGAGTCACGTTCCCTCAAGAGCAGTGCCGTGGTTATGAAGGCAGTCTCGGACGCCTTGGAGGAGTACCGCGAATACTACCACCTCTTCTACCGGTATCCTTCCATCCTCTCCCCATCCAACTTATTCCAGCGATTGGCGCTTCCCCGTCTGCTCTTTTGTCGCCCGCCTGACCATTGATCCTTGGCAATCTGCCCACATGTGGACCGAATCCACCGTCCTCTCCACTCGGCAACAGGCCCGCCTCGTCTCCGGAAAGATCGACATGTTCGCATTCATGCGATCCGGTGCCTTCGAGAACAGTATGAAGGGGGTTCCGAGAGGTAAGAGGAAGGCTTGAAGGGCTGATAAGGAAATTTCAGATTACACGGTTGTGCAGCTGGCGACGGACGAATTGGGTAATCTGTGGCTCATCAAACTGCACTCGGAGAAAAGTCCCGTTATCCTCCCGATCTGCCACCGATCGAAGGTAAGAGGGGATAGAGATGAATTTAATTGGGTTCAGGTGAACAAGGTGAAGGATAAGATTATCCTTTTGCTGAAGGCGAACGACGCCAGCGGAAATGTCTCGGACGGAGCCGTCTCGCCCACTCAGTTCTGGGCCAAACGCCGCCAGATCGACAAGGAGCTGGGGGTATATTTTTACAATAATCCTTTTCCATGTTTTTCTACAGTAATCTCTGATTTGCAGGCGACGGTTAAAGGTATCCAGGAGTACCTGTTCAAGGCGTGGTTACCCCTGCTCCTCCCCGCCCACTCCTTCGGTCCTATCGGCAAAGAGGTAAACTCTCTCTCTCTCTTTCTCTCTCTCTCTCTCTCTCTCTCTCTCTCTCTCATATATCTCTTCCAGCTCGCCTCCTTCCTCGTCACACTCACTTACGCCGATGATTGTTCCTTCAACGAAGCACTGGCCGAGGAAATGCTCTCCGCCGCCATTCACTTTGATTCGGCGACCATTTGGAAGGATTTGGCAGCCACATTCGGAGAATACTGCAACATGGACATTCAGAAAATTAAGCTGTTGCAGAACGAGTTCGATAGGTGCGTTTGATCCATTTCCCAGTAATATGCGTCGTAGGGTTCGCAAGAGGCTGAGCACGCCTGGAGCCGTCAACGCCCAACCTGCCATGTTCACCTTCCTGGTCCTCTGTCCCGTGGGTTGTCTCCCTTGGATTTATCACAAGAATGGTTCAGATCCTGTCCTCTGTGCCATTCGAAACTATGGATGTCTACAATAGGAAGCCACACGTCGGCAGAATAGTCTCCCTGCACGCCCTCTTCCGGCAGATCATTAAGGCTCCATCGGTTTGTCTTCCGACTTCTCCCGGGACATGGATTTTCAGTTGCCTCGACGTGTCGATGTGGGCAACTCTTTCTACGTCCTGGACCCCGACAACTCCCTCACGGCCACTCAGAAGAGGATGACGGAATTCCTGGAGAAACTGCAGCTGAAAGGCATCGTCGGGGCGGCTCCCTCTGTCGCTGAGCTCAAAAACATCCTCGAGAGCAAGGATATGTTCTTGTGAGTTGTTTTAGTAGTTGGCTTTGGATATATCGGATGTTTCAGCTTCCTTGGCCATGGCAGCGGGTCGAAGCACATGTCGAGGAAGGTAATCAAGGAAAGCAGCTGCAACGCCGTTTCAGTCCTCATGGGCTGTAGCAGGTACCCATCTCCCTCTTTGAATCTATCTTTTTCTTTCTTATCGTGATAATTTCCTTCAGCGTGAACTTGGACTACGACGGATGGGGCCTGGATGGTAAGTGCACTGTCTACGACTACACGATCGCCCACTGCCCGGCTGTCGTCGGCTGCCTTTGGATGGTCACCGACGGAGAAATAGACCGTTACTTCATGGCCCTGGTACTGTGCTCCCCTGTTCTCTCCAATCCCCGCTTCAGGTCCAATCGTGCTTCTCCACGGGAGCCAACATCACGATGGACGGCGGAGGAGAGAAGCCGCGTCTCCGCAACCTAATGGACGCCATGCGCAAGGCGAGGATTCAGTCGAAGCTGCCCTACCTCACGGGGGCTTCCGTGGTCTGCTTCGGACTGCCCATTACTTCCTCCGAGTAGACTTTCTTCAAATTTCCTAGTCTTTCACATACATGTTTTATCTTTCGGGTCTTTTTAGTCTGATATCATTTTATTGTGATTGTAAATTGTCCAAATGAATGTTTAATATAGCTTTTGGTCATCGAAGGGGAGAAATTGGGCTTTATGGTGGGAAAAAGAAAAGAAGAGTGGAGGCCACTCATTGGTTAGAACTTTTAAACAGCCTAAACAATGGAACTACATGTAGGATTGGTACATCGCCTTCTCAGTCTCATAGTGTAATGGGAAGATTCTGCCTGGTCCTCCACCACTAGATGTAGACGTACAGCTTCAGATCTTCATTGTAGGAGATACAATCATGGTACATAGCACAGATCTTATATATTAGGGCAGCGGGGGTTGTATAACTGCATTTTGTTTTAACTGGTTTTGTGGCTCCTGATTTAGTAACGACCTTCATCGAAATGAATCGGTTCTAGGTAACGGTTGGCACGGAAGTTAGAAGTGACAAACATGGGAGGTTACAATAGATATCCCAGCTGCTTTCCAACGTGTGATATCTAACTCGGGTCACAAATTAGTTTTTAACATTTATTGACGGTTTGGTAGATCACCTTGTCGAAGTTGACGCGTGTCTAATCAGGCCAGATGGATAAACATGTCTTTTCCCGTTCGGGTAGAACTACATTTGACGTGTGTGTTCAAGTATTCTTTTGTGCAAGTTCTTTTGCAAAACAAATTGTTATGCGTTTTGATGAAAGCATTCCTTCGTTTCTTTCCTGCCTTCCTCACTCTCACGCAGTGCTGGGAATGCCCCGTTTCCCTTGATGCCGCTGCCAGCCGATAACTTAGCCTGGCTTTTCGCTCCCGAAACCAGATACATTTATTTGGCGCCCGCATACTTAATGAAGATACCGCCGGCAAGATTGGATTCTGACATGCCCACTTATCACCCGTCTGCCTCCGCAAACCAGGATTTACTCCAGTCGGCACGTGCCTTCTGGGCAGGCAACTGGAAATACGCTTCTATACAAAGTCAAAGTGATCAATCATTCACTCCCCTGTCTCTTCTATTCTCTTTTTGTTTTGCCTCCCTTTCGTTTCCTCTTCCACATTTTCTATGTATTTTACTCTAGGTAGACTAACCTTTTGCTTCGAACGATGGCGTCTGCGATGAAGTTCCTCTACTACTCGAAGAAGTCAGCCGGTCGTACCATGTCAACCACAGTGTTCTCCTTCCTCAGAGGCATTTCGTCATCTTTCTTTTCTAGGTCTTCCTCTGACAATCGAATGGAGGACTTCAAGCGGCGTTTCCGCAGAAGTGGTTCTCTTGGAATTCCTTTTGTTCCCGAGGAAGATGTTCGGGAGCTTTTCAGCGAGAAAGTAGTTCCCTCCAGTATTTCACCCCAATATCCCTTTAGGAGACAGTAGACAGTTCAAATGACGTGGAGAGTTACCCCATTCTTACTGTAATTGTCAGATGCAACCGGGGAGTGGACGGAATATCAGACATGATGAGCAACATGCCGGTTTGAAGACAGAAACTAAGAAACAATCCTTCTTCAGGCAAATACCCGAGTGAAGCATATCGAATCACGTGATTGTCAAGATGGATCGATGGGTTTCATGGAGATTCTCGTGGAATTGGAGCTCCAGAAGGGAATGAGCAGCGAAGACGCATTGGAGATCATGCGAAGCAGAGGCCTTACGGTTTGTTTTTACGGGCACAGCAGACATCGGATGTGTTTAGGTCCACGAGGTGTCCTTCACAATTAAACCTCCGGTTGAGGAAAAGTTTGTGGAACCAGGATCCAATGGTCAGTTGGTTTTCGTTATTATGGCGGCAACAGAAAGCGGCTGCCTAAACAATTAGTCAAACGTTTAAGAATAAAAACTGGTGTAACGCTGCTTAAATAAAGCTCTAAACTTAAATTTATTTAAGACGCCACAACTGGTTCCCAGTGGTTTCCAAAGAACATCTACGACCTAGACATCTGTGCGAAGAGGGTGATTATGTATGGAGGAGCGGAAGGACTGGATGCCGACCATCCGGTAGACATTTTCTCATTTTCTACTGGTAAATGCTTAAGGGATTCAAAGACAAAGAGTACCGGTCTCGTCGGATGATGTTTGCAGAAGTAGCCTTCAATTACAAACAGTGGGAAAGCGAGAAAAAGAAGAAGAAAATGAGATTGTTCAGTGGACAGCCGATTCCGAGGATAGATTACACTGAGACTGAGAAAAAGACCTGGGGAGTCATCTACCGGAAACTGAGGGAACTCCACAAAAGGTGGGTTTCAAGAGAACGGATTTAAGGGGTTTCAGACATGCGTGTCAGGAGTTTCTGGACAACTTTGAGCTTTTGGAGCGACACTGCGGGTATTCGGAGAAGAATATTCCGCAACTGGAGGACATCTCAAAGTTTCTCAGAGGTAAGTTAAGTTAAATCTGGGACTAGAATCTATTTTCTAGCAAAGACTGGATTCCGAGTGCGTCCCGTGGCTGGCTATCTCTCAGCCAGGGACTTCTTAGCCGGTCTGGCCTACCGGGTCTTCTTCTGCACTCAATATGTTCGCCACGGGGCCGATCCATTCTATACGCCTGAACCGTACCATTTATCTTAATCAATCTTAGAACTAACTTATTCAGAGACACAGTTCATGAGTTGATGGGGCACATGGCGCTCTTTGCAGATCCAGATTTCGCCCAGTTTTCTCAGGAAATAGGACTGGCTTCGTTAGGAGCCAGCGAAGATGACCTGAAGAAACTGGCTACGGTAGTTTTATTTTCAGATCTTAAATCATTTTTAGTTGTACTTCTTTTCCATCGAGTTTGGATTGTCTTCGGTCGAAGACGGAGGAAAAACACAGAAGTACAAGGTTTACGGGGCAGGGTTGCTGAGCAGCGCGGGAGAACTTCAGGTAGAAGGAGTGAGCCAATGAGAAACCGGGAATTCAGCACGCTGTCACTGGAGACAGCCAGATCTTCCGCTTTGATCCGGACCGTGTGGTACAGCAGGAGTGCCTCATCACCACCTTCCAAGCGGCCTACTTTTACACGAGGAACTTTGAAGAAGCACAACAGAAACTGAGGTAGTCTTCTTATTAATTACGGTCTTTACGTGGGCTAAAAGTCAGTTATTCAGACACAATGTATCAGTAAAAAAACAAATGTGAATAGAGATGTTTACACCGGAATGCGCATTATACGGTGGTTTTAGGGAAAACTTTTCTGGAACTTTACAAAAACAAATAATATTAATCGAGTGGTAGACTACAGATTAAGATCTAATAATTAACATATTTGATCTTTCCGATTTCCTTAAATTCTGTTTTAAAAAAGTATTTCAGAATGTTTACGAGCAGTATGAAGCGTCCATTCGTCGTCCGCTACAACCCCTACACAGAGAGCGTAGAGGTTGTCTCCAAAGCCACTTTTAATGGCCTTTCTTCAGGTACTCAACAACAAGCGTTCTCTGATGTTGGCTGTGAACTCCCTCCGTTCAGACATCAACCTCCTCGCTGGAGCTCTCCACTACATTCTTTAGAGAAAACTTCCTTTGCTTTAGAAAAGAAGACATTTCATAGAACTATTTGCTTTTTTAGCATGCTTACAATAAATCTTGATGCGTAATATATTATTATTATTCGTGATATTTACTGTTAAACGTCAGAGGCTCAAGCATCATTCACTAATTCCAACTCATTTTGTCCTGTTGCAAGTTATTTCTCAGAAAGGTCGTAGATCCCCCGCAGATTTGCTCGTTTCCCCTAATTTATGTTTTCTATTTTCTCCCGGGTAATTGTGCTCGCAGGGTACAAACTCTGTTCCAACGAGGGACACGTAGGTTCATCTGGGAGTGGTTCTGTCGGGGAAGGGGGTGATTGTGGTGGCCCAAGTGCCAGTGACTGTCATCTTCGGTTGGACCACTCTGTTTACCAAGGGAAGAGACTTCCTGACACGACTGTTGACAAGGATTACAATCCAAGGCAAAGGAAGATAGCACACGTCTACCATGAATTCTGAAACGAATGGTTACGGCAGGGAAATACCGTACCTCTCCACTGAATGACGTCACTTATTCTGTAGTTGTCTTGAAGAAAAGTCCGCGTGTAAAACAAAAGAACCTGGGAATTAGTGAAAAGGGGAGAAAAGGGAAATGGTACCTGATACACAGCAAATATTAGAGAGGTTGTACTCATGAGGAATATTACGAAAAAGACTCGGATTTGAACACGTTTGTCGTTTTTCTTTCTTAATTGAAGGAGACGAATTATGGACACGGTGGTACAGAATATGATTACGACAAATGAAATGGAACCAATTACGGAATTCACAGCAGGAGTGGTCAGCTGAATGAAATTATCTAGAAAAAGAAGAAGAAGAAGAAGAAGAGAGGGGGGAGAGAGTCAGAGAGAATACCTGGTACATCCAGTCCCACCAGTGGAGAGCCTTCACATAAAGTTTTCCACTGGGTAAAGGCATGACTGTTGTGTAGCCAATGAATAAATGAGAACAACAGAATGCGGGGATTCCAGCAGACAAAATGGTTAAAAGACGAAGGCGGTTGCACCACTTCTGAAATGACTAATGAGCGTTCATAAGGGAATGAATACCTTTTCAATATCTAGAGGAGAGACCAGGGCCGTTGTTTGATAGAGTGCGATCATCACACAACACACAAAACTGAAGAGAAAATCATATAAAATTGGTGAAAATACCTGGCGAGAGGGAAGAATTGGTAAACAAAAAATGGAGGAACAAGGTAGTAGGTGGCTGTGAGGGAAACGAGAAAGTTGCAGTAATGGGACACATTGAACAATCTGCTGAAGATGTACTCCATCACCCAGCAGCCAATATTCTGAAGAGGAAAAGTAGAAAAGTTTATGTAAACTGACATATATGCAACTGAGGGAGAATAGATGGACAAAGGTGGCAGAGTAGGAGGCCTGGTTTCTTCTGAGGGCGAGGAGGACCAAAACGTAGAGGACGAGGGAGGGCAGGCCGTAGAGGAGACAGTAACTCTTCTGCAGGAGTTCTACGACAAAAGTGTCGTTTGAAGAATAACAGCGGAGGCCTTCTGAAGCCTTGTCGGAGAAAAGATCCATCTAAAAATGAACCTTGCTCTTTCGCTCTTTGATTGAATGAATCGCAGGAAAAGGCGTGTTCGGGCAAAGCTATTAAGGAATACATGTTTTAACAACAACAAAATTATATCCCTGTTTTCATTTATTTTGGCTAGCGTTTTTGCGTTTGTCAGAAAGCAATTGGCCCTATTGCTTTAAATTCGATTTCATATCTTTCAAATGTGTTTTCCTACATATAGAAAAAGTAGACAGCTGGATTATCGTAAAAGTTTGAAACCTAATCGCAGCTGCAGAGAAATATTGACTAAATATTCATATAATGCTGTATTGATAGGAGAAAAGTGAGTTAGTCTGTAATAAAAGGCATTTGGTAGAAAACAGGGATTTGGATATTGGATATTGGATATTGGAGACAACATGCCTGGAAAGCGATTGAATTGCCTCTTGTAAATTGAAACAGGCGCGTGACAGTTAGCAACTTTTGTTATTTACAGCAGATACAAACAAATGACTAATTTATGGGTGCAAAAGGAAAACAACTTCCGCTTTCAGACGAAGTTTGCGCCGAAAAGTGGCTTGGGTAATTTGTGAAATCAACGTCTTGCGAGGGAGATGGAAAGAAAAAATGCCACGGTTTTTGAAGTTATTCAGGTTTCAAGGTTTCAGTTTTTTCATTCGCTAATGTCACGCTGTAATTTATGTGTGTTCCCGTTTCAATTAAGTGGCTGTTTCTCAAATGAAGAATTCAAACAGGAAGAATGACAATGGAAGTATCAAAGGGGGGGGGGAGAAAAGGAATTTTTAACCTCTTGGAAAACCTCAATGGGTATTCTTTCGAATAAAATCGCACTTACGTTTTTCAATCATAACTATCAAGACGTAATTCATTTTTAGAATGGCAACTCTTAGGCGGTATTCCTGTTTTCCTCCTCAGACGACAGTTTCATCAGTGTGTATTCATATACTACGTTTTCGTAATATGTGTATTTGGAAGAAGACAAGAGAAGGAATTCAGAAGAAAAACTCACTTATTAAAATTAAGATCGCGGATTCTGGGGGAAAACGGGAAATGAATAGGCATTACTCGAGGCGATGTCATTTCCGCGAGAATGAGGCACAAACGACGGTCGAAGAGTGACTGATGGGGGAGGGCATACGGTAGCCCAATGAGCTGGACAGTAATTGGTCAATAAATATTTACAGCCACTTTAAACACTCGGAAAATGGTTAATTACAAGTTTAACTAATTTGTTAAACTGTTTTGCGAAATAAGACAAAGATCAGAGTTTGAATGCAGAGAACATCCAGCCATAATTACGTGATAGAAAGGACCTCAAAGAGCGGCCGTAGGTTACCTTACAATTGTTTTCTAGTCATATTTATCCTCATGTCAAATAAGCCGTGACTTACGTGTGCACGTGAAGAATGGCGTAGTTTTATCCGTCTAGTATCCATGGCCATTCGCCCCATGCCCAGTCCTCATGTGGTGGTTGGCGGTTGTTATCTCTTTTTACCCTTTTTTAAGTGAGCCGTCTCTTCTTTTCATTTCGCAACCTTTTTTTAAGTTCATTGTGCCAAAAAGCCTGCTCCGAAGGCTGCCTCCAGTACCCGTTCTGTGCGAGCGGAGCCGAGAATCACATCTCCCGTGCAGAGCACCGCCAGTCGAGCAACGACGCCTTCAACCGTGGCTCAAACGACGAAATCTGACGGAGGACAGACGGAGACGGCCGTGGAACTGAGGGATAATCTGTCTAAAAACATGACGGCGAAGGAGAAACAGGACGAGGCGTCGAGGGCTGGCAGCACCCAGAGACCCTCGGGGATGCAGGACAAGACGAGCAAGGTTGAAAGAGCGGACCCCACACAACTGACGAAGAGTGCCTCTTTGAAGAGGGAGGAGAGACAGACGAAGGAGACGAAGGAAGCCAAGGTGCACACAGTGGCCTCTACAGAACAAGTCAGACTGTCGACCATCAACAAAGCGAACAAGTGAGTCTTTCTGATAATGAATGATAACACATTGTTCTCTACTTACCAATAATAATAAATAAAATTGCATCAATCAATTCATACTCTTATACACCTAAATCGTTCAGGAGACCGCGGCTGTCGAAAGTGGGTTCGAAGGAGCAGACGACGTTGTCGAAGAACATTCCCACTGCGAGGGCCATTTCGAGAAGGGGTCCGTCCTGTTCAACTGCAAAGAAGAGCTCTGCAATTAAACTAAAGTCTGGAAGAAAGAAGGAATCCGGCCATCAGAAATCGGGATTGAAATCTATGGAGTCTGCAAAACAGAAGACTTCGCCAAAGAGGACAGACTCTGACGAAGACTCGGACACGTTCAAACACGTGGCTTCGATCAGAGACATCGTGGCGGCGGAGAAGAAGAAGGAAAAGAAGTGAGAAGAAAAATTAGAATAACATCAAATAAACATAAAAATACCGTGTTTACAATAAAATTGTTCTTTTAGATTTCGGTTTTACTTGGATTATTCTTTCCGATACTTTTCCATTCTTCGTTTTCGAGATTTGCCTTTTCCCTCCCAGACGGGGACTCTGACGGGGTCTCAGGTGTCCGTCTACTGATTGGCTGCTCTCTGATAGACCGAATCCCTGTTATCCGTCTCCCTTATGGCCCCGACTTGTTCCTTCTTCCGCGTCGGTCACGCCCCCCCCCCCCCCCTCACTTTCCCTCCATGCGACTGTTATGCTAGCCGGCCTGCTCCTCTTCGTCCTGATTCCCTCCTCCCTCGCCCAGATCGGTGGGTCCTCTGCAATAGGTACCTTACGGTCCCTCTGCCCTCCGTAAGGTCCTATTTGCAGACTTTGCCTCGTTGTTCGGTCTTGGCAATGCCGTTCCAGTGCTCGGCCCGGACCCTCGGGAGGCTGACCCTGCTGCCTTCTACCGTAGTCAGGACTCGAGTGCCGTGGGGAAGGCGGTGGCCAGAGGACTGCCCATCAACATAAACTCGGTCATTCACAATGTGAAGAGTGCACCCGCCTCCGCCCATCTGGAGCTCTGGGATCAGGCCAGTCCAAGGTGAGCAGGGGTTTATTTTGTTAGACATCGGCTGCTGTTAAGATTTGTATTATTGATGTTGTCCTGTACATCTGATGGTTAAGGTAATGCGTTACTCCGAAGGTAGCTCATATGATGATGTTTATGTAAACTTGGTTCTTTTTTGCTTCAATCAGTCGATGGTTTTTGTCAGTTCAATAGGTGTCAAAAAGTTTTCTGCCGACATACATGTCCCAACCTAACCATTGTCTAAATCGTTAGACTGAAGGCCTGTTGAACGGCCTCGAAGCGGCTTAGAACATCCATTTTCATCGCAAACAGAGGAAAGAAACCGGAGAAAAACCTTAGTTTCTTTCACGCGATGTTACTCCTACAACCCAAACTACAAAACAGTCACCAGGAAATGAATTGCTAGCAGTCAACTTGTTTGGTGTGGGTGAGGAAATCTTCTCAATAAACTAGTAAGCTCAGCTGTTGTATATTTAATAAGAATTGTTGTTTACAATTCTAAGACGAAATAAAGCGTTTTCAGTCCCACTACGACTACATCTGCCATACCACAGGCCCCGTTTCCATTTCCGCAGCGAAGACAACGGACTTGGCCTCGATATCCAAGGTACACATTCATAATTACAGTAATCCTTGTCTCCAGGTATGACCCATATGCCGCAGAGGGCTATTATCAGCCGTATTTCGATGACGGCGGAGTTTATGAAACGTACGAGCCACCGCCGAGAAGACCACCCAGGCCGAGGCCAAGGAAACCCGGAAGACCACACACAGCCCGCTACATGCAAGTCAACCATTTTGCTATTGTCTTTTGCACTCCTTTGAGAGCTGCAGAATCTATAGGTTAACTAGTTTTCGGCTGATCATGGCTTCGCAGATGTTGCTTACAAAAGTAGAAACAGGTGGCATCGAACCGGATTTACTGGAGTAGTCATTAGAACGCCTTCCGCCGGTAATTGAAGCGACACTTTTAGGCGACCTGAGGAGCTGGCTGAGACAGGGAGAAAGACGGACGAGAAACAGGACAAGGGACAGAAAGACAAGGTAGAGTGAGGAATACAGATGGAAAGAGAGTTCAGATTATAAGCAGTGGCGTGTCCGAAGGACCAGATGATCTGTCGGAAGCTCTGAAGTCTTTGGCAGGAGACCTGGAACCAAAGAAGAATAGCTCAGCCGAAAACAAAAAAGTATTCCAGTTATCAGACAAAAGACAAAGGTCCGTTTTTAGGAAGGAAACGGCGAAGCGAAGGCAGATGAAAAGGCAAAAGATGACGTTCAAAAGAAGAAAAAGAAAACAAAAGAAGAGGATGACAACGAGGGCCAGCGGAAGAAGAACTCAAAATCAGACGATGAAAGCAATGAGGGTCAGAGGAAGAGACCAGGGAAAGAAGAGGATGACAACGAAGGAATGAGAAAAAAGCCAAAGAAAGGAAGGAAAAAGGAAGAGGAAGAAGAAGAAGAAGAGGAGAAGGAGGCGAGAAAAGAGGTTCCTCTGGAAGAGGCAGGGACACACGAACTGGGGGTGAGTTTGCATTAAAAACCGAGGAAATGGTTTAGGGTAAGCATAAAGGAAATAAAAAGGGAAAGAAGGGAAAAGGAGACGAGGAGGACGAGAATGGACCATTGGAAGAAGTCGACGGAGAAGTAAAGGTGATGGACATTCTGAAAATGGATTATGTTAGTTCAGGTACCGAAAACAGTCGATGGAGACACCGATTCCGAAGAGGAGGATGAAGACGAAGAAGAAGATGGAGGAAATAAGAAGAAGAAAAAAGGAAAGAAGGGGAAGAAAGGGAAGAAACGGGGGAAGAAAGAAGATAAAGACGACAAAGACGAAGACGAGGAGGATGAAGAAGAGGAGGATGAAGACGAGGAAGAGGAAGAGGAGGACGAGGAGGAGGGAAATGAGGACGAGGAAGAGTGTGAGCCAATGCAGATGGGTATGAAACCGATGTCTACGCAGAGACCACACATGCCAATGACTACGACTGGTTCAGGGGTAAGCATACTCTGTTGGATAACGACAGCAACTTTCAGGATGACTACTCAGACTTCGAAGGATCGGAATGCGAGGAAGACGGAGAGGAAGGAGTTAAAAAGAAAAATAAGGGTCAAAAAGGGAAAAAGAAGGCCAAGAAGACAAAGAAGAAGAAAGGAAAGAAAGGAAAGAAGGGCTGTCCTATGAAAAAGAAGTGTGGAGGAAAGAAGGATGGATCGAGACAAGGTGAGTGGTTTGTGGGGGAAAGAGGGGTTTCCGTTCAGAAGCACATCCCTCGGGGGTCAGTCCCGGACAGCCAATTCCTCCGGGTTTCGGACCTCCGGAGACGGCTGGCTTCAGTTCTGGTGGCTATGCGATGCCACCCGGGTTCCAGTTTAACACAAGGAAGGGTTAGTGCCACGCACTCACTTGCACACACACTTTTACAAGGGGATAGGTTTCTTGTTTGATACAGAAATGCGGGAAAGGCTTTAAACACCTCAAAATTCGCGATTTCGTACGTCCAAGATAATATTGAAATTCCAGGACGATCGGAGGATAATCAGCTGGAGGCTATAACAGGTGGAAAATTTCCTTTGATCAAGTATCCTCTGATCCAGAAAACAACTCAACAACCCCTTCTTCTGGTCCTAACTGTGAATCCGAGAAAGACGAGTTTCCCTCAAAGTGTGGGGCGTGGAAGGCGGCTGGATACTGCGAAACTAACCAGGCGACGCAGTTCCTGTGGTGCAGGAGGACTTGCCTCTGTGGGGAGACGAAGCGGACGAAAAGAGGAGTGGGACTGTTGGAGTGGTTGATAGGATGAGGGGAGAGGAGAAGAAGAGATACGGGTACAGGACCCATTTGAGAACAGAGTAGAGACTATTAATAAAGTGCACCAAATTTCTTAAAAGGCGAAGTAAAACGAAAGGAGTAAAGTTTGTTTATAAATGAAATCGGAAGTTTGAGCAGTGGGTTTTGTTCTATTTCACAAGAATCTTTGCTCTTCTCCTCCACCGATACACATCGGACCTCCCACACATGTCTTGCCCAGTGTCTTCTCTCGTCTTACCTGCGTGTTTGTTCTTTTTGTGTTTCGGAACGCGCCTTTCAGTGGCAATCAATGCCGTGTTCGGGTGCCACTTCGGTGGCCTTGCCGACCGGATCGCGCATTGTTGCGATACAGTCTGACCCTTCCGGAAACATTGATTCCCTCCGGAACACAGTACTCTCCCTGCCTCCTTCCCTCGAGCGATTTTACATATGGAAGTGTTTTATGTAAATTCAGGACATGGCTACCACAACGTTTTGTGACGTGTTGTAAAAACATTTCCATCTTTGTCTTTTCATATTTAAAAGAACCGTCTCCCGTTGTTGCCTTGTCCCAATCGCTATTGTTATGATCCGGACGTAAATTCGAAACCTATTGTGCAGTGAATGCCATTCGCAACGAATCGCGCCCCAAAGGTCTATCGGAACCATTTATTCATAATGTTTTTGTTTTGATTTTACAACCAATACCTGTAATTTTCAAAGTTTCTTAATTATATGTATTCTTCTAAAACAGCTTTGCTTTTGCCAAAGCAGTTTTTGAAAAATATTGTTTGGCAAAGGTGAGAAGGAAGGTCCGTCGTCTCTGGAGGCCGTACTGTTTCTGTTTTCGTCCATTCGGTTGTTGTGTTCAACTGAGCAAACGACGGGGCCGATGCTGTGCCAGCCGCCGATGGTATTGACAGCTTGAGCCGTGGAATGCGCAAACAGGCGTGATCGACGGCCTCCTGACCACACGGGAAGAGGGACGGACGGTCCTCTTTTGGACAGGACCGGTTCCATCCTCTGCAAAAGAACAACACGGCCACCAACCACGTTCACGCTTCATTGACGCTTTGACTGATGCGCTTACTCCTGTACTATCTCTTCTTCTTTCACTCTCACAACCCACTTTTAATTGTTTTATGTTTCTCAAACAATACTTTATTCGTTTTCTTCAATCTCAGTTTGTTCCATTTTAAGCCACCAAGGTAAACAGCATTTGATAATTTTATGATTTTTAAATATGGCTATTAAAACAGCTTTAAACTTTTATGCAACATTTCCTTTTTTGTTATATTACTGCCTATATTACTAATGCACTGATTGTTTCCCCAGAAACTGTTGCGCAAGTGAGTCTTTGCAGAAATATTACACATTGTCACGTGGTTTCTAAAAACTGAATGTTTCCCACAGGATGGGTTCAATCATGTGTTCTAAGTTTGTTTAAAGTAGTTTATTTCATATTACAATATCAATATGATTTTCGGCGTCAATATCTACTATGTTGTTTATAAAGAATCCTCTGTGTGTTTCCAATGCCCCACCCAATCTGCCAATCGTCGACAAGCAAACAATGGGCAGCGTCTCAAAGAATCTGATTGAATATGTGGGCAGCATGTAATCGAACCCTCCTTCATTACTCATTTACTACGTCTAGGAAACGATAACTGATTAAGCGTCAGAAATTCCCCTAGAAGACTTTCCCTCCATTAAGAGCATTCAAACTTTTTTTTGCGTTAGCATCACTTCGCATAATTCGTTTTTTCTTCGTTTCCTCCCATTTGCAAACATCTTCACTTTTGGGAATCCTGGAAACCTGGCCTTTTAGAGAAAGAACTAATTTGCCCGCATGTCAGGATAAAAAGTAATGATTCCAACCGGATTCCGTCGGTTCCTTCCAGTCTTTTTCAATTCGCTAAATCTTTCCATCAGACGTCTTTTGTTGCTCGATTCGCACGGCCGTGTTTGTGTCCAGACTTTCCCTTGGAAACCCCGTATTTCCCAGTGCGTGATCTGTTTGTTCTTCGCGCGCCCATGTCTATTCCTCACCTCCTGGAGGGCTCTTTTCACCTTTCAATCTGCAATTTTTCAGGTGATGAACTACACTTCGTCTTTTCCGGCGAAGGCGCTGCTCCTTCTGGGAGTAGTAAACGTTCTGACGGCCATCGTCAGCTCCTCCTTGAATGTGGAGAAGACTGGCTTCATTCCTGCCTACATCAACACCCACTGGATCACAACCATCATGTTGTTTGCAGCACTCGCTCACGTTCATCTCATGCATGGAGACTTTTTCTCCGAGGTATAGAAATACTTTATTATCAAAATAAAGGCAACACGAAAATGTATATTCGCGCCAAAGACCGAAAAACAAATCAGCGTATTTTCTTTTTTTACAACTTCTATTGAATTGAAAATCTTTTATTTTCGGTGTTCTGTTTCGTGCTGAACGTCTTCTCCGTGGCCGTCTGTGGCGCAGCCGTGGTTGCAGACGCAGCCAACATTCCAATGGTGAGGGAGGCCTTGAACGGCGGGGCTCTTGAGGCACTGCGGAATATGTCCCGACTCAGTCCTCCCTCCTTCGCTGTGAAGCTGCCAATCGAAAAGAGTCATCTGATTTATTCGGCAGTCGATGGAGTGACTGCTCTGGCTGCCATTCCTTTCTCTTTGTTCATACTCAGAGGTCTCTTGCGGTCGAACCATCATCTGCCCCGACAGGTAAGGCCAGCTAAAACAAAATAGAGAGCTGTAAAGAATTCAGACAACAAACGCCCCACTTCTTGGACTTGGAACGGCTCTTGTGGTTCTGGGGGTGACTAGAGGAGTCCTCTATCTCAGCGAAGTTCTCGCTCTGAGACAGCAGCCCTTAGCAGCCACTGGATTTGTAAACTACACTTTGGATGAGTCTGCGTGGATTACTGTAACTATTGCCACTGGTAAGCAAACTGAAGACTTGAGATACTTAATCAACAGGAGTGATTACTGTGCTCTCATCCAGAGGAAGCAGTCTCTTCCGTGGAGTTTCAATAGTTTCTTGTTCTACTCTTCTGTGGCCAGCCATGTTCTACATGTGGTGTGATTACAGGTGATTCAGTCCTCTACATTACTTAAGCCATTCCAGAGCCCTAGAGGCAGGTCTGGGTAAGCCCTCTTCAACCAGACTGATGCTCCTCCTGGGAATAGTTTTGGTTACAGCAGAAATTGGTGTGCTGGTAGCCACAGCCCTCACCCTCCTATCCCAGGTAACTTGTGTTATTTCTCTTACACTTGTTTCAGTTCTCTACCTCAACCAAAATAAAACTGGAGGAGAGTGTCCGCCGTGTCTTCTACTCCTTTGCAATTGTGCTCCTTGCCCTGGCCGCTGCCACTTTGTTCCTTGATTTGTACACCTCAATTAGGCAGATTTTCTACCGCGTTTTCCACGGAAATGAACAGAAACTGCCGTTTCTATCCGCTCTGCTTGGTCTCTTCTGTTACCTGGCACCCGTTGGCAGCCTCGGCTCAGTTACCCTTCCTTTGTGGTAAACGAAAGGCATGTCCTTCTAAAGAGTCATTTAGTATGGCCATCGCTTTGCTAACCGCCAGTTCCACCTTCTTCCAGTTGCTGGCTTATGTCTGGCTCTCGTGGCGGAGCTACCTCCCAGAGCAAATCTGTCCGATGCTCCAAGCTAAGGGCTGTCCGGACCCCATCACAATTGAAGGTATAATTCTCAAACCATCTTTTCAGCTATGCTATTTTTATAGCAACTACGCTGTTTTAAAATGCAATTGAACTATTCAAAAGCCGTCTTTCAGGCACTCGAATCCATTTTGTGGAGGCCCTGCTGAACTTCTCCGTCCTAACCATTTCAACCCTTGTCTGCTTCCTTGTCTTCAGAATTAGCCGAATGCGAGTAAATCAGTTGGACATCCAGTTGTCAGGAGCCGATCGAAGGGAGTGCAGAAGCATCGAAAGAAAAATTCTGGTAGGTCTTTATTCGTCTTTTGTTTTATGAGTTTCCAGGCGATGGGTGTCGTAATGGAAATCGGTGCCCTGGCCCTCTTTGTGGGAATGTTGACGGGGGAATCCAGCACCATCGGCCATCCCCTGATTGTCATGTACGGCTACTTGTACCACATTGCCCTGGCCATCGGTCTCATCGTCTTCCCTCTCTATCAGGCATTTCTCTGCGTTTTCAGTCAATCCGCTCCTTTAAGATAATCTCTAGCGAGGGGCTCCGAGAACAGCCGATCGCCCTGTCGACGCTTATTTCTCTTTGTACAGGTAGCATTCCAGTTTGTTACAAAACCATAATGATAATTTCAGTGCGTTTTGTGGCCATTTTTAGTCAATTGGACTACAGAAGTACGGGGGAGAGCATGGACCGGGAATGGAGGATACACCACATGGTGGATGTGGTCGCCATGTTCTGTCAGTTTCTTTTTCTCTCAAATGCTTCAGTTGAATGTGACATACTTTATCCCTAGAATGTTCTGCAATAGTCGTTTGACTTTCAATTTTTAAAAGAAATTAATTCCCGTAGCCAATCATGGAATTCTCACAGAAAAAGAAAAAGTGGGGGCATGAGGGGCAATTTCCCCCGCCTGCAGGTGCACTGACACAGGAATGTTTGATTTTGCGACTGGGGCTGCAGGGCTTCCATTGCATAATTATAGACGAGAGAAAGAGAGAGAGAGAGAGAGAGAGAGAGAGAGAGAGAGAGAGAGAAAATGATACTTAAACTGGTACTCAAAAGGTTACCAACGCTATCGTTCAGGTTGTTTCCACACGATAATTCTGCTCTTCCGTCTGCGGCTGATCGGGAAGTGTTCCCTTGGTTCTGGACATACTCCCATGGAATTCAACAACCCATTGGAGGCGGAGGGAAGGGAGGACGACGGCTACATTCAGCTGAGACCGGAACTCAACATTTGAATCCACAAAGTATTTAAACTCAGTCTGTGATATACACAATCCAAGTAGATCTCGCTAGACATGGTCACTCACGCATAAATATTTCTTTTTTGTTCAGTGGCAAGGGTGTTGGGAAAAGGATTTCTACAAACAAACGTTTGCTGAAGGAGGGAGGCATTGTCAAAGCAGCATCATTAGAACACTTTTGAAAGGAAACGCTTCAAGATTTGATTTGAAGAGAATTTCCATTCTTGGCTACATTGTCTTCTAAGTTCTCAAGGAACGCAGAGAAGAGAATCCGGTTCCCCGGAATATTCTCTCACCCTTCATTCGTTTTATGTGCCTTCGTGAAAAGGCGTGCAATAGGCTTATTTAAATTATATCACGCGTAAACAGCAGGCGTAATTGATATCAAATGGCATGTTCTAGTGCACGCACTTTACGCCAATTCAATATTTCGTGGCAAGCAAATGCTAAGGATTACGTGCCTCACTGGGAAAATCAACATTTCTTGTTTTTATGTCATTTTAGCCATCTCTCATTTGATGTTTGTCCTCTGTTATTTAGCCCTTGAGATTTTTGATTGTAGCTTTCATCTACAATTCCGTTTCCCCAACAACACCTCGTGATTATTCCGATTATTGAGCACATCAACTTCTAAGCCTTTTTTATTTAGAAATGTCAACCAGCCTGATATCAATCAAGTGTACTTGTGAATGTGAGTGTTTGTACCACACCTGCAACTCTTTTCTCGTTTTGTTTGGAACATCTAAAAGTAACTTTTCTCGGATTAACAACTCGCCCATTGGGAATACGCCGTGTTCACCCAATTGATTACCCTATTCGAAAAGATCTCCGTGTCCATTGAAGTGCAAAAACTTGGTCTCCTAGGAACGCCTCCCTATGTTCCTGCCAATTAATCTCCCATTTCCGTTTGATCGAAAAACAAAGTCATTTCAGAGCAATGGATATGCCTATAGCTCGTAAAACAAACGACAAAACGCACGTTTACACCACTAGATCTTTTCTAACTTTTTATTCTACACAGAGTTTTCCAGATTATATTCCCAGTGGATTTTATCTCTCGCTAACGGATCTCTCTCTCTCTCTCTCTCTCTCTGTTTCTCTCTCTGTAAAAAGAACCTCAGTATTCAAATCATTTCAAAGTAGACCTCGCGTGAGCCCTAGAAAAATCAAGCAAAAAGAAATTCCCCTTTTCAAGAGTTTATACTTCTGTTATCAAACAACAACGAGAATATCCATGATTGAAAGCCCTCCACGTTCCTTAATCTTGTTTCCATTTTAAAAGATTTTTGATGTCTTTTCCCTGGAATCTCCGCCGAATCCCTGCGTAAATAAGTCGCCGCGGGCGTTAATTTCCATACTTGTCCGTCTTTGATCTCGACGACAAATGAGAAGTTTCGCAGGATATTGACAGCCGCCCTCCAGTGGCAGTGCATGACCTCAGCCTCCTCGTCCCTCAATTGCGTCTCCGATTCTGTGAAGGTCAGGCTAATAGGACGAAGGCTACGAATGCTTGCAGAGGATGTATCGTTCCATGTTCCGCAGGCACATTGAACAAGCTGGAAGGAGGCAGTCCCCAGTTGACCTACAGACGAGTTCTGTCGTTTGTGATGCACAGAAATGCGAGGTATGAAATATTGTTGCAGCCATGAAAGTTAATTACATCTTTGGAATCCCTCCTTACAAAAGCGTAGCGGTGTGTGTTGGTTGGTTGGTAATGCGTGGGTTTGCGTGGCGTTGGGTGCGCTGCCTGGGTCTCTCATTTTCCCATGCTCTCTAACCGGTGCGTGGCCCTAATTTGACGGAGTTTTGGCGGAACGTGGCCGGTCGTGCCCTTGGTGGGCAAAATTAGCTTAAATCATTGGCCGGCCCGGCGGTTCACTTCCTCCCGTTGGCGGTCACTTTGTGGTTGTGCGGTGCCGCAGGCACCGTTGTGGCTGCGGAGCAGCCGTTTTGGCCGCGTAGCGGCCCCCTTTTGGCGCCGCAGGCGCCCATGAGGGGGCGAAGCCCCCCGGCAGGCCGCGAAGCGGCCCCCATTGGCGCCGTAGGCGCCCAAAGGCGTGCTTTACATCAACCGAAAGCTACTGATGTGCTGATTCCACAAATGCCACAAGTGAGGACCGCCGAAGGCGGGCCGTAACTCCTGGTCCTTATATACATTTGAAGGTTTTCTCTCTCTTGGTTAGCAGCGCAACGTGAGATTTCTATGAATAGGCCTTCTCATTTCCAGAGGGTAGAAATTGGTGCGCAGTGATTAAGCGAGGGGTCGGCCGCACTTTGGTACCCGACCCGAGCGCTCACCCGCTAACGTTATTGTCCGTTGGGTCGCGAAGCGGCCCGAGGCGGCCGAAGGCAGCCGAAACCAGAAGGAAAAGACCCGCGAAGCGGGGCTTTAACTTCTGGTTTAAAAATGTTTAGTAGAACACACTAACATGGCTAGTTTTAGGCGTGTTCGATGTCAATCTTATGCCAACCGGGAGACTGTGACCAAGTGACCCTCTCTTCCAGCACCTGGAAAGTAACCACAATCAATGAATGCCAGACAAGTCATTTCCCCACCCTAAGTCATTAATCAATAATTTCAGCTTTGAAAGCAACCCATCTCCCAGCCACCTTCCGCTTGTTGCAGTTCCATGCCCATTGGGGCCAAACGGCGGACACCGGAAGTGAACACACAGTAGATGGGAAACACTAC
Source organism: Oscheius sp. G VE-2021 (assembly GCA_022343465.1). Classification (NCBI taxonomy): domain Eukaryota; kingdom Metazoa; phylum Nematoda; class Chromadorea; order Rhabditida; family Rhabditidae; genus Oscheius; species Oscheius sp. G VE-2021. The sequence goes on from JAJQXH010000058.1 coordinate 1,053,694, forward strand.
GCAGGGGAGGTAGATGAATAGGAGCACATGAATTGTGATCTAAGGTACACTTTGTCTTCTGGAACACGGAATACGGAACACCTGATGTGGCTTCCGCCCAACCAGATGGCATAGCGGTGCTGGGAGTGTTTTTGAAGGTAAGACTTCATGGAACAAAGAAGGAAATATTCAGGAGGGACTGCATAATGGAGAAATGGAAACAATTGGAAAGTTGGTGGAACACTGCTTGGATGAGAAGAAGACGACGACGGAGATGCCCAAGCACTTTGAAATTACGCACATCATCCCCCTCGGTGAGATTATTGGATGGAAGATTGCGAGAGGCTTCTATATCAATTAGGATTAGCTAGAGATTTAGAAAACTAGCGTAGCAGTTTCCCTGTAGGCATTCAAATGTATGCAGAGTCGACTTGGCATTTTAAATGTTCTGTAATAGTTTTAATAAAATACATAGAAATGTAGCAGTACCAGAAAGTTAAAAACCCGCTACGCGGGTTTTTACTTTCTGGGGGAAGGCGGCCTTCGGCCGCCTTTGAACTTTGGGCGGACTTTGGCCGCTTTAATGGGCGGCCTTCGCCCACTTTATTGGGCGGCCTTCGGCCGCTAAGATGGGGGCCTTCGGCCGCTTAGTTGGGCGGCCTTCGGCCGCTTTAATGGGCGGCCTTCGGCCGCTTTATTGGGCGGCCTTCGGCCGCTTAGTTGGGCGGCCTTTGGCCGCTTTAATTAAAAGGATGGTAGCGTGTAAAAAAGAAAATCAATCTGATTTTTTAAGTCTTCAGGGTCTGAATATTTTGCCTACGACGGTTCCCTGACGACTGCGCCCTTCTCAGAAACAGTTTTGTGGACAGTGCTGATGAAGCCTTTGGAACTCTCGAAGACCCAGGTGTCCAATTCTTTTGCCAGTCAAAATATCCTTTCAGCTAAATATCTTTCGTCGCATTTGTTCCGACAACTACAGAGAGTGTCAGCCCCTCCACGGACGCACCGTTTTCTCTTCCATGGAATTCAGCCCCCAAGAAATCGTTTAGCTCCAAACAGCAAGTAGATTAGGCATATTTTGATCTCCAAACAATATTTCAGCATTCAATGGTTCTGTATTGATTAGTTCAAAAGGGAGTGGTAGGTCTTTCCGTGAGCCATTTCTGAAGGGCAGGCAGTGCGTAGATCCTCTTCTTGTGCTCCTCCATCTCAAAAGAAACATTTTTGCGTCTTAGGCAGATTACCTGGGGATACTTGGTGAATGCTTCAGAAACCATTTGTCCAAAGCTGTTTGTCCATTCGGCCAACATCAAATCGGCGTAGGTGGGCTCTCCTCCGGCCAGGAAACCTGGAGAATTTCAACAATTCACAGTCCTTTTAACTTAATTCCGATTCCGAAATGAGAATAGAAAACTTACCAGAGTTGCTTTCCTTCAAATATTGGGCCATGTAACCGAGGAATTTGTCAGTTACTGGAATTAGCACCTCCTGTCTGATCCTCTCCTGCAATTCCTCTTCCAATTAGCCTGCCCTTCTCTCACCTTTTCCTCATCCGTAGACTCTCCGTAGGGCCAGTTGATCATTCTGAAAGGTCTCCACTCCCAGAAGTAATCTGTGAATTGCTCCGAAATGGCATCAGCTAACGCCACCTCATATTCAGACTTTCCAGCCAGTCCTTCAATTTATCTGTGGTATTTAAATCAGAAAGACTCACCGACTTTCCTGGCCACGTACCTGCAAATGGCCAGGGACTGGGGGAGCTTCTTCCCGTCGATTTCCAAGACAGGCAGTTTGTCAAAGGGAGTCACTGAAAGGAGAGTGTGGGGAATGAGGCTGGTCTCACCGTCTTTGTGGTCTTTCAGGGTCTCAAACGGAATCCGGATGTCTTCGAATTCTATGTTGGCCATGTGGAACATCTGGAATCGTTAGAATTCCTTTAGAAGGAATTGAGTTTGAGCCTAAAGGTTTCCTTAAACCCACCATCCTGATCGGTTCCGCCAGTCCACGGAACGTAAAGTAGTAGAGTTTGTACTGAACCATTCTGCGGCTGAAATAGAATGCTGTAATCGGTGTAGGTAGGCCTTTTATTCCGTCGGGCGAAAGAGCGACACGCGAAAAGTAAACAAGTTTTCCCTCTAATTGCGTCTGTCGGACCAGAAATCAACGAAACTGTGACAAAACGAGCGGTTGCACAGATCAGCAGAAAATGTGTTATGTGGAATTCATCTAAGAAAATAATTTTAAAATTGGTAACATCCTGTTGGATAATTAAAAGTCTGGGATATCACTAGTGCAGGGCGAGTAAAAAGAAATCAGAAGACCCTCTGGCGGAGTGAGCGTTCTCTATATATTACAGTTTCCCCATATCTCCGAATGATAGCGGAACGGTCATCTCATGTTTCGCCTAGACTCGAGCCACTTGGTTCGTCTCTTCTGTGTGACCGCACAGATTTTGTGACGAACTTTGGTCTGCGACGGGGTTTATTTGGCATCTAATAATGTTATTATTGCTGCTCTAGTGTAAATCAATGAATTATCTCTCTGGATTCCTGTTTGGTATTCTAACAATATGTTGTATTTAACAAAGATTCATTTTTTCATTTCCTTGATGTTTTCTAGAAAGGAGTCTGCGGTCGTTCCTTGAGCCACATCTGCAGCTTTGGCAGGGCGTGGACTTTCTTCCTGTGTTCTTCCAGCTGAAAACATAAGTGAACTAATTAAAGGGACAGTCAGGGGCTTTTTCATTTCATTATTATAGGATACGGTCGTCCATTTTGCATATTCAAAAATGCTAAATTGTCTCGCGCACTCCTCATTTCCCTCAATGTCTCATTCAAATTTGAATGCCACTAAAAGCAGGACACATTGACCGTCCGGGCCATCCGCGCTTTCTGCGGATGGAAACCCGAAATAGGCTACTTTGAGGTTGAATATCTCAAAAACTAGGGATTTCCGACATAAGGTCCCAAAAAGTTTTTTTGTACAGCTGAACTTTCTCTTTCATATGAGACAAAGTTGCAAAAGCCGCCTGACTGTCCATTTAAATGTAATTTGCCTGTGGATAGTTGACAAAAGCCTCTGGCACAAGACTAGCGTTAGTCAGTGTCCACTCGGCTAGAAGGAGGTCAGCATAGGTCAATTGACCTCCGCCCAGGAAGCCTGAAGATGGCACCGTTTGCAGAGATTATGAATGTTACCGGTGGAACTCTTGGATAGATATTGGACAATATATCCTGCAAACTTCTCACTGATTGGAATCAACAGCTCCTGACGACACTTTTCCTATAATCCCTTAATCGTAGGTCTTAATCCACTTCCTACCTTCGTCTCTGCGTCTGCCTTTCCATACGGACTGTCCATGAACCTCCAAGGCTTTCGTTCGCAGAAGTAGTCTGTGAATTGTTCAGAGATGGCATCCACGAGGGCTACTTCATATTCTGATTGACCCGACATTCCTTTGATTTGTTTGTAGCCAAATTAAATACCCTACCGACTTTCCTGGCAACGTATCGACAAATGGCCAGGGACTGAGGCAGCTGCTGGCCGTCGATTTCCAGAACAGGGACCTTTGAGAATGGAGTGCCTGGAGATTTGGACAATTTAGAGAACAAAGAAACTGAGACTTCCTCTGTCGAACTCTTCGAAGGGGATTCGAATGTCCTCGAATGGAATATCCGCCATGTGGAACATCTGAAATTGATTGTCGGAATATGGAATCTCCATGTTTCTTTAAATCACGTTCCTTTCTAGAGTTCTTGTGAATACTCACCATTCTCGTTGGTTCGGCTAGTCCGCGGAAGGGAAAATAGTGTAGTTTGTATTCTGGCATTCTCAAACACTAGGAAGGTTGAACCAGAGGATTTGAGTAGAAAGAGAGCGTCTTATGCCCAGGAAAAGTGGCAGTTCTTATCAGCACCAGATTAAGAAGTGAAGTTCAGCTGAGGCTGACGTAATTGTGTTAACCAGGGAAAAATGTTCCGACAATTGAAGCAGGAAAAGAGGATAGAAGTATGTCTTGGGGAGCAGGAACAAATATTAAACTGGTTCCATTTCCGTGATCAGGAGCAGAAAAGCAGAAGGGCTTCTGTGCTTTCGCTTTTCTCCATCTCTTCGCGTGTGTACGTGTGTCAATGGATAACGTTGTCCACTACTGTTGGATTCGAATTCGTGAAAGCCGCGTGGGATTTTAGAATATAACCAGCATTGTCAGTCCAAACACAAAAAACTTTCCCTGAAGGATTAGCATAGGGGTAACTATCTATTAGCATTACCCACTTAGCATAAATGAAAATCGACGCGTGGTTGATTGCGCGAGGAAGGGTCATTGTCTCTTGGTTCGACCTACGAGATGGCTCCCTTCGACGAAGCTCCCGCGGTCAGCGTCTCCTCTTCTGAAGGAGAAGTGGACAATCTGGAGGAGTACGAGGAGGCCGAGGCTACTGTTGGTTTGCCCTCTTCTGACCCCTCATGCTTTGATTCAGTTGGAGAGCCTGGAGGGAGAGGAGAAGAGGGAGTTGTTGGTGTGGCTGGGAGAGAAGGCCTACTGCATCAGCAACGGATGCGTCGCGGAGGACCGCTACCGCTGGCTGGAGACTGCCTACAACCACCTGAAGGCCGCCTATCAAATCAAGGAGACGGACCCCGACTGCCTGCGCTGTCTGGCCGCCGCCACGGGCCGTTTGGCTGAGGACAGCGGACTGAGGAAGAAGATCAGCCTGGGCTTTGAGTTCAAGAAGTACCTGGACCTGGCCATCGAGGCCGACCGCCAGGACGACCCCGACAACTCCTTCGAGCTGTACCACATGCGTGGTCGCTTCGCCTACACGGTAACCTCACTAGGGGACGATCGATTGTCATATATTTCAGGTGCTATCCATGTCGATGAGTGAAAGGGTCATGGCTAGGGTCCTTGGGGCGGTTCCCGAGTTCACTATCGAGGGAGCGGTGGCCGATCTGAAGAAGGCTTCTGAGATGCGGGAGATGCCGGAGAACGAGCTGTTCCTGGCGAAGGCTCTGATCCTGAAGGGAGACAAGGAAGAGGCGAAGGAGAGGCTGCAGAAGGCTGTCGAGGGAGACGCCGACTCGGCCATCGAACAGGAGTACGCCAGGGAGGCCAGGGAGCTCCTCGACATGATCTGAGCTTTGATTGGACCGATGGAGGCGGTGATTTCCTCCAATAAAGACTTTTATTTGGTTCTCTTTAATATTGAAATCGTATCAGTCTTGCATTTGTTGTGTGAACCTCTTTGTTCCTTTCATTTGTTAGGTTTGTCGTGTTTAAAATGACAGTTTACCCCATATTTCCATTTCATTCATCCGGAGGATCGAATCTGTTTAGGTTTTAGAATCAACTGACAACAGAAGTCTGAGGAAAAGAGAACGAAAACGTGGGAATTAGGGCCACTTCTTAATAACATGAATTGCATGTGGAATTTGGCCGTTAAAAATTTCTTTTTCTTTCATGAAAGCAATGTTACTTTTTTAAAATTCATGTGGCAAGAATAAACAATAAAACGAGGGAACGAGGGAACGAGTAAAGCAACAGCACCAGTCCAATTACTTGAAGAGAAGAGTATCCATTTCGGAGATCAGCTGGCCGACGGTCTCCGAGAAGTCGATCTCGCCGTCTGCTCCTTTCTTCGACACAGATGCCACCTGAAATGATAAGCTCAATTGGAAGAACGCAAAGATTTAGAATGATGACTGAAGAACTAGATGAACCATGTAGCCGTGAAATACAGGCCGGGCCGGTCAACCCCTGGATTGGGGGAACCTTGTTCCCTGCTCTCCAACACTGGGAAATTAAAATGTTTATTCAACGTTCATTTACATTCAAATCAATTATTCTATGGTTTTTATAGATTAAGAAAGAAATAAAGAGGACCCACCCGCGTGGCGATTCCCAAGGCCTTCTGGACGGTGTCCACGGCTTTGCCAACGGTCCATGACTAAACCACTGAATTACAATGCCCATAAATGAAAATACCTTCGAAAGGACGACAGGCTGCCGCCCGTCGACCCACTCGACAAACACAATGAGCTTCTCGTTCGGCCCCAGCCCCGATTTGTCGTTCAGTTTCAGTTTCATCAAGAACAGGCGATCAAGCTTCTGTTGCTCTGCCTCAGTCACCACCTGTAACTGCCTTGTAAAATCAAAGTGGGATGAAAACTGGACCTTCTTGGCTTTGGCTGGCTTCGGACCTTCGTCGACACCCACCGGCTGAGCGGAATTCACTCCGAGTTTCTCGCGAACGGCGGCGATTCTCTTCTGAGTCTCGGGTCGACGCTTCTTCTCGTGGATCTCCGCGCAGTCATGGTCCACACAGTAGCGATGTCTGGAAATTTTAATAAAGGGGAATTGAAGAAAGCCCACTGGAGACAGAAGTTCAAGGAGCAGTTCTCGCAGACGATTCTCACGCTCTCGTAGGTGGGGCAGCCCTGGAATGGAATTAAGCGTGTATTCAAAAATTGGACACGAACCTGTTTGGAGCACAAATAAGGACGCAGAGGGGCAGAACAGGAAGGAGTAGAGGGGAGGCCGGCGAAGAAGCGAGAAGCGTTACAGCCGTGGACGAAGCGATGGTCACAACTGAAAGAGAGGACTAGGAATAAACCCGCTGGAGGGGGAACCCTATGACGTCGGACTCACCAGTAGTGCTGGTTGCACAGGATACAAAAGAACGGAGTGTAATCTGAAGTATTTGCATTTTTTAAATTCCCAGTTCACAGAAATAAATAAAAATTCAATAACCTAATTTCCTGCACGAATCAACAGAACAGTGCTTTCCGAGATCAAGAAACTCGGCCATTCTGAACAACTGGAGATGAACAACAGTTACTTTAGAGAATTATTAGTGTAGACAAATTTGGGAGAAATTAGCGAAAAAAAGTTCCCGCGCCAATTCTCGAGTGGCCCGCAGCTGGAACAGGCTATACCGAGATTTCACTGTGAGACCACAAATACACAGTAAAAGCCGTTATTTAGAAGAGGATTGCACAATTTAAACCTGAAGATTCTAGGAGAATCTAATTCTAGAACTGCGCGAGTAAATCTACCGGAGATCCAGAGAAACCATTCCCCATGAAAAACAATGCAATTCGCAGAATAACCGATTTAATGTTGTAATTTACAGAATAGCGAAGTGTAATGTACATATCGTGAAGACGATTAGTTGGTGGCGAAGACAGCCTCGGCCTTCTCCTCGACTTCGTCAGCTTTGGGATCCTCGACGTTCGCCTCTGAAAATTGCCATATTAGGAAGTTTGCGAAATTTTTAAAGTAAACCACAGAATAAAAAAGTTACCCACCAGTCTCGGGGGCCTTGTCGGCCTCAGCCTCCTCCTTCTCGGCGACCACCTCATCGACTTTGGTAGTCTCAGAGACGGCCTCCTTGCTCTCCTCCTCAGCGGCCTTAACGCCCTCGACAGGGGTCTCGATAGCCTTGACGTCCCCGTCGGCGGTATCGGTGGCCTTGTTCTCGGAAGTGGCGTCGGTAGCCTTGATATCCTCGGTGGTTGCAGCCTCCTCGTCAGTCTTGGTCTTCTTAGAGTCAGTCACCTCGTCGGCGACGTCCTCGATCTTGCGCTTGAGGGCGCCCTCCTCGGTAACCTAGAAATAAAAATTAGCAACAGTAAGAAACATCGCCCGTATACCCGCACTACTTTAAGCAGATAAACAAAAATTTTCGGATCACCCAACAATTTTTTTTAAAACCAACCTTCTCCACAACGGCCTTGATGGGGCTGACGTGCTCAGCGACGGCATCAACATCGATGGAAGACATCGTTCACGTTGTCAGATGATGGAGTGATTGACAAAATCTGATGAATTTTGAGTTCCAGGGGCCTAAAAACGATTGCGGCGCATATGATGTACCCAATTACGGTATTCCCCTGAATCGCGGCGAGACCTTTTTCATACAGTAATATCGGCAACAAGCTGAAAGGTTATTGTATTTTACAAATTGTTGTTTTCGCAGTTGTTTTTAATATTTTTTTTTCAAACGAAACATCGAAAACAGTTTAAAAAATAGCACTATGTAAATACAGCACGCTTTGACTACATTTTAAATTAGGCTTTATTTTATTTTTTAAACCACGACAGAATACGGGTTTTCTTCGGATACGGTAGCTTTGTCTGAAGATACTGAGGTTGAGTTGCTAGCGGAATCCAACTCTTCGTTTGAAGACGAATCGTCCAAAAGTTTCTTGACTGGGGTTGTGTCCCTCTCCTCCTGGGATTCCTGCGATTCACTGGAACTGCTGGAGCTACTACTGCTATTCTAAAATAACTGGAGATGTAACTAAAACATAGGTTCACCTTGACTTGCTCTTTCTTGTCAGAAGCCAATGCACTGCAAAGAAGGGTAAAGAAAAGTAGGAATGTGATCCTCATGGCGTTGGCTAAAAGACTAGGCTGAGACAACTGCTGAGGGGTTTTATGAGGACAGTTGGCGCATGGCAAGGATAGATAAAAGAGAAGGAATGTTGGAAGCAGAAGGATAAAAAATCCAATGGATTCGAGAGAATCGGACTGGAATATTGCGCAAAGAGGATTTACGGCTCAGCGAAATACCTGAAATCCGGTTAGACTGATTTTAGTGGAGTGTGTACCGTGTTTACAACTTCCCAAAGCAAAAATAGCTCATGTGGTGATGTATTATATCACTCAGATTTCCAGGTAACTCACTCACATCTTCACCTCCACACTATTTCTTTCTTGCTAAAACTATCCTTACATATTGCTATTTTCATAAATCTCTCGCCAAAAACAACAAAGGAAGATAAAATACAGTGCGTGCAAAAAGTTTACGTCCACCCCATATTTTCCGATTTTTTAAAAAACGGTTGCAGATCGGGAATTTTCACACACACACACACACACAGAGGTTCAGATTGATGGCACCCCACTTTTCGTCTGCTACCATGTCAGGACAATTGCATATTCTAATGTTATTCAAATTTTTCAAAAATCGGGCGTGCAAAAAGTATACGTCCACTGCGAAAACTCTGTGTTTTTCCTTGAATAAAACTGCGGCAAAAGACTCCTACAGTGTTTTTAAGGTGACCCCTACATGTTTTGTTCGTCTGCAGCATAACCACAGACTGGATTTGATTTTCTCACGCAACAGAGACGGTTAAAACGGTTACAGACCACAGGACTTGTAACTGAGAACAGTGACACATAAAACATGCAGACATGCTTGATTTTAAAAAAAAACATGTGTTTTGAACATTTTCTCCTAAAAATCCACTTGTATCATCGAGTTTTGCAGCTTAGCGCACCTAAAATCGTGTAAAATCTTCACTGTAATTTAACATTGCGTTAACTAGTGCGTCTGTGGAGGAGATAATAAATTGTACAGACCCATCTTCTTTATCATCGGATTGTTTGGAAACTTTTGTTTGTTAATGCTGAAGTCTGAAAATGCACCACGACCAAGATAATCCGGAAAACACTGTAGGAGTCCTTTGCCGCAGTTTTATTCAAGGAAAAACACAGAGTTTTCGCAGTGGACGTATACTTTTTGCACGCCCGATTTTTGAAAAATTGTGTGTGTGTGTGTGTGTGTGTGTGTGTGTGAATTTTTTCATAAAACGTTTAGAGTTTAGATTTTGGGTTGTTCAGACGTTTTGTGGAACATCGCGGCGTGAAAGTTCCGCACCTAAACCCAAATAACCCAAAAATTAACATTTTTACATAAAATTGACCCCAAAGACGATCTGTTACCTATATAATGCAAACTTAACACAAAATAATGTTTTCCGTGAAAATTGTAAATTTCGATTGTCGTTTCTATTGAAAATTTCGGGTAAAAACGCGAGTTTTTCACTTTTCAAACGCATTTTTCACCATGATGTTGTAGCTCGATTTTTAATGTGATTTTGTAGATCGACGGACAAAAATGTGGAGAATCTTTCCACAATAGTGGCATTACCCGCATCGGGGGTTGTAGGTGTCGAAAAAATTGAAAAACTGAAATTTTTTCACTATTTTTGCGGTTTTTCAGCCCTAGTGGAAAATCTTCAGGAAAAACTTAATTTGGTGTCAATTAATGTTTTTGTTATCGTAACAAAAGCTATCGATTCATGCTTTCAAATTGAAATTTGGTGGAGTTCGAAGAAAGTTACCGTAACCCATGGTCGCCTACCGTAACCCGAGACCAAAAATCGATATCGGCCCAAAAGTCTCAGAATGTCATATTTAGTATGATGACTTTTGACAACTTTTGGGCCAAATTGAAGACTATGAAAAAATCCTATGTCACTGGGCTGCTCGACTTTTACTGACATCCTCTCTTAAACTGCCGGGCCCCGCGGGCTGTGATCAGTAAAACATAATTGAAATATGCCCCACGTATTGCGTATGTTATCGCTAATACCGTAAACAGTAGGCGCCCGGTGCCCGGCCGCTGCGATTTTCGCGCCAGGTCTTTTATCACAGTGGTTGATCGAAGTGCAAGGAAAGAACAATAGTTTACTTTTATTGAACAACGTGAAAAATACTGTCTTCTTACAGAATACAACAGTTCAAAGTTTGTTAATCGCATTAAATCTCGAAAAACCCTTATTTTTGATAATTTTATGAACATATCTTGTTTCAACCTTCAAACTTGGCGCGCAAATGGTCATGTATAGTTTCTCTCATTGTTCCAAAAAATGGGCAAAATCGGTTCATTGACAAGCTCACACGGACCGGATATACGACGGACGCGTACGGACACGGTTTTGAAAAAATTGAAAAATCGATAACTATGCTGCCGCGTAACCAAATAACCCCAAATTTGGACTGGGAATGTATTATCTAATGCAAAATGATATTCCAAAAAGAAAACCTGCAAATTTTAATAAATTGAGGAAATAGGTTCGAAATTGTGTTTTTGGCGCGGACACATACAGGAGAAATTCGTTTGGAAATACGCTCAAATTTCTCTGCATTTCCAGGAGAACATAAAGTAATCAGCTATGAATGGGAAAGGGTCTGACAACTGGGTTTGTTTGCGATCTGACAACCGAAAATCTCAAAAGCTCCGCTTGAAGCTGACAACCGGGCTATGAACTTGAGAAGGCCTGCGGCCCCCCAGAGCCCCTGCGCTGTCTATGCGTATGGAATTTTATAAAAGGTGTTTGCTCAGAAAAAAAATTAAAAATGTTGAATTAGATAATTTAAAACCTTTAAACAAATGCAAAAACATATCCAAATTTGAACCAAATCGGTTCATAAGCAACCGACATAACAATTTCGAGGGCTCCATCCAAGTACTAACTGGGCCCAACGTTGCTTGACTTGCCAGATCGGACGGGATGGCATACCATGGCCAAAAGTCATTTCACGAAAGGCAAGTTTTGAAGTGCCATTAGTCTTGCACCGATAAGTGTGACATGCCCTAACTTCGCAGAATGGATGATTATTTTACTTCTGGTGATCCTACTGAAAATCAGAGCCACAGCTAAAGAGTTGACTGATTACCATATAATCAAAAATGCCACTTCGTCACATGAAAATTTTTGAAAAAATTCTAAAAAATCAAAAACTCATTTCTAAACTAAATCATCGAAATATTGTTCAATAGTTTCATGGGGTTAACTGACTGACAGAGGTCTCGACCAAAAATACTCAAAAAATTGGGGGCAATCGAAATTTTTTTCTCGGCTCCTGTTGCGAAATCCAAGTCGATATCAGTTTTAATCAAGTGCCCTGTATGTTTGTAATGTACCTTTCCAATATCAGCAAGACAGCTTTATTCCGTACCAAGATATAATTTCTCAAACTTGGAAAAAATGACGACTTTTTGAGTATTTCGGCAAATTTCGCTGCCGCTTTTCATTTCCAGAAGCTAATATTAACAGGATTGAGAGCTCCACTGTTTTCAAAGTTTTCTATTAAGCTAGATTTTTCGATTTCTTAAATTTAATAGTTACATTGCAAAAAATTTTCTCGGCTCCTATTGCGAAATCGAAAACTGTTGTTGTTTCTTTTGAGAGGCCTTATACTAAATAACACTCTATTAAAACCCGAGCCCGATTGACCTGCTTCGCATTGAGTTATAACCTTGCAAAGTTGGCAAAAACGACGACTTTTTGTGTACTTTGTAGTTTATCTTGGCTGGTATTGATTTTGAGCAAAAACACTAATATCACTGTAAACTACCCTTGAGTGGATGCAACTTTCTGTTAAGACAGATTATGCGAATTCGAAAATTTTTGGGCGGCACATCTGAATTGGAAAGAATGAGTGGATGAGATGAGAGAATGACACTGTAAACTATCACTTATCGTTAGCCAGTTACAGTAGTCCGTTTTCAAAACAAATGCATAGCCTATTCCACAGTTTGAATAGAAAGTGTTAGTTGTTGATTGATGATCACTGCCGCAGAAGATTGGTCGTTAATCATGGGTCATCGAATTGAAAGAGACGAAATAGAACAATGAATAGAAAATGTTTACTCGTAATCACGTATGTACAGAAAGGCAAGGGGCTGTCTAGCGATGAGGAGATCAGAGGGGAATCTTGTTCACTTCAACCACCGAAGTCATCGCGAGCACTTTCCGTGGATTTGGTCCTGTCCGGATGCCAAGCGTGACTCTCGTCTTGGGGAAATCCCAGAAGGCGAGGCAGTAGAAGAAGGAGTTGTAGCCCACCATGATGTACTCGGCGATTGAGAAAGCGAGATACGCTGACAATTATGCGTTATTTCTCAACATTTCAACCAACCTTTTGGAGAGCAGTAAGCCATGAACATTGGATAAGAAACGCCAGTTGAGACTGACAGAGCGCATCCGGTGACAAACATGAACAACTTTATTCTCCAAGTTAATTCCATCTGAAATGCATTCATACTCTGCCTTTTTCCTTGCTGTTTCTGAAACATGGATATATCACCCACCCTTGATCCCTGCTCTCTGATGCCTGCGCAATGGTGAAGAATGAGGTTGAAGAGCATGTTAAAGTTAAAAGCTGTTATCCAAATTCCATAGGCTATTGCATGAATTACTGAAAGGCACTTTACTCCAATCCTTTTAATGACAAACCGAAATGAGAGTGAATATCCACAACAGAAACAAGGATAAGTCCCATCGGTTCAATCCACAGTGTCTTCAAATAGAACCAAACAGTTCCACGGTAGCACATGGATTTGGGGGCGGAGTTGAGAAAGAGACGACGGTACAGCTGAAAGTATTCTTGTCTGAAGTAGTGGAAGAGACTATGGGGAAGAAGTGCAGGCGAATTAACTCACAATCAGAAAGAAGATACGTGGAGGCATATGGACAAACATAATGCACAGCCAGAAGAACTTCTGAGGCTCCCACACACCGATACTGTAGGAAACTGGAGGGAGGATACTGGAAGGAAAAGTTAGATGTTATCTGGTCAAAATTAGATTTCTCTCAGACAAAACCAACCTGTGGACGGTAGGACATTGATCACTTTGTGTAAAATTGAGAACTCTTTCGAACTGGAAGAGGTAAGTGTAGGCAATGCAGAAGTAACAGCCAAGGCCTGGTAGGAGAGCCCCCAAGGAGACGATGGTTCTCACTGAATATGGAATTGAATGTCAAGGAAATTTCTCACTTCTCATCATCTTCTCTACATTGTGGTCCACCGGAGGAGGCGTCAGCATCCTGAAGGAAGGTTTGTACAGTGAGAACTAGCAACGGTGGCTGCTTTAAAGCGGGAACAAGACAATGTGTTGCGCAAAACAAGGCATCAACAGGCGACGGTCACTGACAATGGACAACTAATGCACAAAGAATGGCGGTCAAGGGACAACAAAGTCAGCTGAAGGGAAGGAACTCACATGGCGGACGATATAGACGACGAGCTCATCCTCGCAGGGAGGCTGAAATTTAGGGTTGAAGAAAGGGCCAATGCAGTGGGACATACATTGAAAAGGGTCAAAGATTCGATTCAAAGATCTTTAGAATACATTCATTCTTGTTTTTCGGTTGTAGTAAATGTGCAAGTTTTGTTTTTAAAGTTGAAAAGCTGAAACTGTTTCCGGTGGGGGAGGGGAGAAAAATGTATCTGGATTTGATGCAGATGCCTTATAAAAGTTTTCTGCAAAGGGCAAGGTCATAGGATCCATTGTAACAGCTCATTTCGTCTTTATCGAATTTGCGGATTGAAGTAGGAAAAACAATAACAGTGTGTAACAAAATTCTAGTGATCAAAGGTACAAAATTCTATTACACCGCAGGCTACATACCAGGTTGAAGAGTTTTGCTTCAGTTTGTGAAAAAAGTAATTGGGAAACAAATAATGTCAATTAAATACAGGACTAGAAACGATGTCAGACCAGGTGTAAAAAGTACACCGATCACGTTATTATGATATTTTTCAAGTAAAAGCGAAAGTTTTTGAGCAGAAAGTGTGTCAGAAATTTGGCAAATTCCAATGATAGAGTGCAAGCACAAAGGTCACAGAACCATTGTCTCTTCACAACTCCAGCGAGTCAATGACGGAGAATACAAAAACTGGAATTAAAAAGTAATTCAGCCAATTCGAAAGTCATTGAGTTGAAGACATTTTAGGTTTTCACTTCAGTAAACACTTGAATCCATTTGTTTCGTTGCCATTTTGTAGCAAAATGTGAACTTTTAGAAATTTCTTATTCACACTCCAAGATCGTTTTCGGGTTCATCGCATGAGAAAGTCGATCCAACGACTTTGTTCTTTGCTTGATTAATGAGTGCACGCTTGAACAATCAGTTCACTTGGGCCAACGGGCATTTTTTAATTTGAGCAACAGAAAAGTAATTCCTTGTTTCTTAAAATCAGAGGAGGTATATAAGACCCCTCGTAAAGTTGTAAAGGTAGTATTTGAAAACACCCCTTTTGTAAACAACACGTCATTCTTCTCCAAAAAATGATATCATATTTCTATTTTAGTTATTTTAGGTCACAGTTAAAAACATATCTTTGCCAGACATTTCAAAGATCCAAGAACCAGCATGGGAAGCACTTGGACACGCCACTGCGCACTCTTGACGCACAGCCTTGATCTTCAAAGGACGCCACGCGGTGAAAAGCTTCAGCTCCGTGGATAAGACTGAATTATGTGGAGACAATGGCTGAAAAGATCGAATGCTGTGTAGAAGGGAGCGACGTTTTCAATTGTAGAAACGTAAGATTTGCATTTGAAGAATTAGCTGATATGCATCTTTTTCAGTTGACACGTTTAAAATCTGCAGCAACAAGATCAAACCAAACTCACGGGATGCTGTCCTGAGCTGTTTTCAATTGGCTAAGACAAAGAATGTTTTGAGGCCTTGGCTGCAGAGACGGAAGGAAAGAAAGCGCCGACTGAATGTGCAAAGAAAAACTGAGCGGAATGCCATAATGGAGCGAATTAGGGGACGAGAACAGCTGTAAAACACAAAAAGTGTATTCGGGTGGCAGCAGCCTCGGGACTTGCTGCCAGCGGGCTTTCAGTTTCAAAACTCGTTCACCTCCAGCCAAAACACGAGATCCATCACCTTGAGCGAGACTTTCACTCGGGCGAGAAGGCTCTTGGTGTTTGATAATCAAGGAGGCCAAGGGAAACAGAGGGCAGATGGAAGAAGACGATTCTGATTAAACGAGGGGGGCCAGTGGGTCAATTGGAAGAGGATGTCTAAGAGCGAAAGCAGGGAAAGCAAGTGGTCTTGTGTGGTCTGAAAGCGAGTAGCTACTGCCTGTTATGTATATGTTTCAAGTGTAAACGGGTTCTTCCTGTCCGTTAGCCGTCCTGCGACCCTTCTGTCCATATCCCACATCTAACTTCAGAGAATCTGAAAATTCGGTATAAAACTCGGCGATTCGGCATATTTTCGTTAGTTTTGTTAAGCATGTAGATTTCAATAATTGGAAACTGCCAGACAGTAAACTACCAAGTGAATGCTTCGAATAAAACAAATGGCCAAAAAGATTCAAATGCCAACAAGAATACAGAAAGAGAACGAAGAGGCATTTGCTTAGAGCGGGTCTGTCCATGGGATGGTTTGTGTTTCTGACCAGCGTTTGTTCCATTCTGTGCGGTCATCCACCAACCAGCTTACGGCATCTCAGCATCCCAAGAAAAGATCTCCGTTTCGTCTGGGATATGCCACAATAAATACAATTAGAACCAGCCAACCACAATTACACCAGATGTCTGCACATAAAATACTATTGCATCAATCGTATACAAATGATCTTTGTTTTATAAACTAGCGCTTCTTATTGTTAGATTCATAACCCGAATAAAAAGGTAAATAAGAGAGAGATTGAGACACACAGACAGATACAGAGATAAAAAATGGTTGTTAGCGGTTTTCTGGAATAGCGCCGGACAAACGGCGATAAAATAGAGAGGACTCCTAAGCAGAGGTAAGTTCCCTGCGTATCCCCCTTCGACGGAGACGTCTGTGGCAACAAATACTTGTGAATTCTTGGTCTGGCGGTCACCAATGGGGCGATTTCGATAAGGACAAGGCTGTAACCGGTTCGCAGCCCTGACCCAACAAACTTCTTACAAACTCTCGCGACGTCAGAGAAGACACAGGCGGGAGAGGTATTTGGCAAAGGGCGACAGTCGGAACAAACGAGAGACAGCCGAGAGGAGAAACTGAAACTTGGTCGACGGAAAACGATCTTTCTGGCCCGATTGCGGTCAGGAAAACTATCAAAACCACCGGCGGAGATGACGTATTAAAGAATTGTCTTTATGGCTTAATTTACTCGACACATACTTATGTCTGAATTGTTTGTTTCAACGGATCGTTCGGGAGCCTTTATGAAAATTAATCTACGTATTTGTGGTCTTCGACGTCAAAAATCCAGATAACGCAGTCATAAAGAAAAAAGCTACACACAAGCATCTTGCACAGACAATACAAAATATGCAGCTAGTATACCAGAAACTAACTGTAACTTGCATGAAATTCTTTGATACGTTGAAAATGCATTTTAGACGTATCCAAGTTATTTTAACTTAAGAAAAGTTATAACCGCCAAAACGCAGTTTGTCCAAATGATAACATGTTATATAAAATAGTTTTTTTCTACTTTAGTCTAAACATAGACCACTGTTATCCCCGATTTCGATGATAAACCGTTCCTACCGTACATCACGCCTTCTTGTCTACAGTACCGATCAAGGGCACCTGAAAATTAAAATTAAACTACTCAAATCGCACCTTAGGTGTACTTTCAGATACCTTAACAACCCCGGATCACCCCTCGCTCTTCCTTGTCCTTCGAACACGTGCGGATCCTGGCCCTGGGCGGAGCGGAGCCATCGGCAGCGAGTTATCAGCAGTAAAAGAGCAATTAACTGTCAGTCGTCGATCGTAGCAGGACGAAAGATCGACTACCTAAAATCAGCTACCGTCAGCACTTACCTTAGGGTGAAGACTGTTAGGACAGTCTTTCAGTGTGCACCCCGTCTTATTAGAATTCTTTCAATATACCCGTTTACATTAATGTTATCGTATCTCCTTGACACATTTCTATTTGCTGCATCACATGTGCAATGCATTTTCGAGATAGTATCTGCTGTTTTCAATTGTTGTTGCAGGATGCATCTGGGGCAACATGACAACGTGTTCCTGCTGACCGCATTGGCCGCCGGGGTTAGTTATTTTTCCAACCATTGGCTAACAAATTGTAGATAGTAGTAGTAGGTGGATATTAAGATCTCGGACGTAACAATTCTGAATAGAGGAATATACAAATAATCATAAATTCAGGCGGTCGGCGCAGGACTGATGATCGGAGGCTTCGTCCTCCGCTTCGGAAACGGATTCGGAACATTCGTCACTTACGCTGAACAGGTGAATCCGTTTCAAATCTTTTGTGGAACAAGGAGATATCGGTGCTCCTGTTTCCAAAGTACTTGGCCACTGTGCAAACATTCCGAAGTTTTACGACGATCAGGGACACTGGAAATGGAGAGAAGAGTTGTAAATTGAAGACTTTCTGGAGACATTCGTGATGACTTGAGCAAAAGGAAGATGTCAAATACAAGAAAATCAATGATTAAATGGAAGTAAAAGAGACGATGGGTACTTCCACGCCTATAGAAAAACATATTCATTATGATTTTTGATTGAAATAAATTCGAAGGAGAAGACTAGCATAGAGTAGAATCTATTTGTTCTTCAACATTTGCTTTCAGGACGATGATTTCCTTGAGTTGGGTCGTCTGGATATGATCTTCATCCTTTTCACCGTCGCCGCCGGAATCCTAGTGTTGTCCTTCTTCCTCGCCCTCCTGGCCACCCTCCGCAAGAACAAATTCCTCTTGTATATGGTAAGGTACTAGTCCTTTAAACATCAGAAGCCAATGTACCTGGTACGGATAGGAATTTATGATCGATTGCCGGATGCGTCGACACTGGAATCGTAAACGGCACGTGGCAGCTGTTGCGAAGAAAAAAAAGTTTCAAAGAAAGGGTAACATGAATTGTTTAAACAAATCGGAGCTATATGAAAACATGATGCAATGTATAGGTTGAATATGGAATTATTCAGTACTGCGCCGTTATTGCCCTGATGATCATCGTGCAGCTGGTGACGGGGCTCCTGGCCTTCCAGTATTCGGATTCAGTGAAGGTTTTGGCTGACGACGACACTCTGACGGAGTCCATAAACAAGGCTATCAATGAGTATGTGAAACGACGAAGCTTTAAAGAATTTGTTCCTACAGAATTCAAAAGAACAATAATGTTCCAAACAGTGCCAACCAGCAAACTAGCTTCTGGAGCCACACCCAGAGCGTGGTGAGTTCCAGCAGTGAAATACCTAAAGACGTCTTAGTTCAAATGTTGCGGGGTGAACGGCGTGGCCGACTGGGGTATTTACAATAACAGCCTTCCCGTCCTCCAAAAGATCAACTGCTTCAAGCCTCAGTACACAACGGTTAGAACATAGGCTGAAGAGAGACACTGGGTTTCAGGGATGCGAGAAACAGATCAGGTCGAGGATAGCTTCCGATTCTCAGTATTTGGCTGTGGCATCCATGGGAGTACTTGTTGTCGAGGTGAGTTCTTTCGACCGCCTTCTCAATACTTCTTATTTTCTCAGTTTTATTCTTTCTTGGACTTTTTTCACTCTCTGCCTCTTTGCTTTCTCTTGCGAATGCAAACTTTTGTTTTTTTTCAGGTTTATTGGAAACAATGAATTTGACAAAAGTATCCGGATAGATCACATAACTCCTGTGTTTGAAGTTACGCTTGTATTCGAGTGTTCCTCAGAATTTAGAAAACAATTAAAGACGAGAATAATAGACCGCACGATACTTTTAATGCCATTTTTCCTTGCTATGATACAATTCCTAGAAGTACGAACAATAAAACGACTGAATCTGTGAAATGCCACAACGAACACATTTTGAGCGAACACTTTCTGTGATGTAACATTTTCCAATTTTTAGTGTTTTTTGGGTGAGATAAGTTCCGGCGCAGAAAGAAGCGCATTTCCATCCGCTATTCTGATTCTCCTTTTCCCTGTAACTGGATCCCTATTTCTTTCCTCGAGCAACTTCATTTCAGATCGTGGCCAGCTTCCTCGCCGGCTACCGTGCCTACAGCATCAAATACGACGATTAACCCCCGAAGTAGATTATATTTTATGTATTGACAGGCAGTTTTAAGCATTCAACAACTTTTATTTTCATGCACAAATAATAAAAAATAAAATGTACAGGGCGATTTGATGACCAGCAATAGAACACGACAGGAATAACCCAGTGATAAAGGTATAAAGACACCGGATGAACTAGGACTTAGTCCTACTGAGAGACCGAGTTAACGAGAGAGAGAGGCATGCTGAGGAGACATGCGGACATGGGACTATTATGAGCAGATGAGTAACAAACGTTCAAACCCGTAGCTAAGCTAACACAGAAAATACCACTCGGTGGACTGGGACGGTTTGAGCAGGGCCGAAAGCGGCGGGCAACCCGAACGTGGAAAGGGAGATTTGTACAAATTGAGAGGGGAGGGCCATCGCCTCATTGGGTGGTGCAGCTGTCCTGCGGCTTCTCCTCCACAGACAGGAACGTCTCGATGCGGTGGGCCAGGTCACGGACGTAGTTCTCGACGCCGGCCGTTCGACTGAGGGTACTGCAGATGCGGGGGACCTCTGAGTTCTGCAGCATTGACGTGTATCTGAAGACATTGGGTTAGGGGGCCCAATGTGGTGTTTTTCAAAATAGCCATTGCATGAGAAACATGAGAAATTTTTTTTTAAACTGACGATATTCCGGCGGCCTTATCCCTGTGCGAAAGGACGTGGAGCACTCCCCAGAGGCACCACATCTGGGCTCCGCTGAACGACGTTTCTCCGAGAATTCGAACGAAAGGAGCGAATGACCTGAGAATATGATAGAGAAGGCAATGAATGGACAGACACACCTGTAGGAGACCATGGCTCCCCTGAGTTCTGGCCATGACTTGACGGCCGCCGTCAGCTGATTGTTCACAAACTCCTTGGAGACCACCGGCACATCCTCCAGCCAATCGCAGCTCACCAGGAGGTTGGCCAGCACGCCGGCTGCAAAGTAACTGCGCTCCACCGCGCGATTCCTTCCGTTCTCGTCGCGTTCCGTGAAGTTTCCTTCGAGGCATTTGCTGCAATAAGGTTGGTGTTGACGTGATACGAATATACGAACCACAGAATGATGAGGTAGTTGGCAGTGCTGACCAGTTTGTCACGGAGAGCCGACACTTCTGCGATATTGTTCTAAATGGAGGAATGAGACTTTTCCGTGCGGGACCCTTACGAGGATGCCCAAGACCTTGGTCTGTATGTTGTAGTGGTCTTCGAAGGAGCGGAGAATTTCGAAGCAGGTGACAACGCCACCGGCCAGGTCGAATATCTCGCAAGTGGCGGCTGATTCGTCTGAAAAGGAACAGATGGGTGGCTCTGGAGAATCAGAGGTACCTGTGAGGTTCCAGAGTGCGCTCAGGGTAAACTTTAGGGTGAACAACGAGGTTTCCGGACGAGGAACGGTCGAATTGTTCAGCACTTCTGAAAAAATAATTAAGCGGTTCCAGAATAATCGTGGTCGGATCAATATTTTAAAAAAAATTAGAAGACAACCGGCAGGCATATCAGGGACGTAGAAAACCGGGTTTCGAGCTGATCAAGGTATTGATTGTGGTCGCACAATGAATACTCATTCTCCAATACGAAATTTTAAAAAAAAAACTAACTGAGGTTCTCGTTGAGCATATTGACGAGGTACTTGACGTATCTCTCGTCTCCCGTAAGTTCCCTGGCCTCCGGAGGTCGCATTTTCGGAGTAACGATCGATACGATGGCGATGGTCATTCTGAAGCTGGTCTTTCAATTGTTAAATGAGGGAATACCTGGCCACGGAAGAATCCCTGCTGGTGAGCATACTCTCCAGCGCGACCTTACATGTTCTGTAGAAGTCAACCCCTGGCAACTGTAGGAGGTAGTCGTTGCAGATGGTCAGCCACACGTTCTTCTGCAACTGCACCATCTGACGGTAGGCTTCGGCCGCATCCAGACAACGGTTCATGCAGTTTTGCACCAGCACGGCAGACAATCGACAGATCCTTTTCATTCTGGAACACAAATTGTTTGAAAATTAGGGAAAAGGTCGGGCTGGCCTGTGGGAATGACTCACTTGCAGAGGTGATAGAGACAGGCACTGCCAGCCATCTGGACGCCAATGTTCCCCAGGTGCCTCTTCATTGCGGAACACACGAGACTCGCACATTCCACAACCTGCAACGGGAAGGAAATAAGTGAAATGGAATGTCAGCCGCACCTCCTGTTCCGAGAATTCGTCATATGAGCTTTGTAAACAATAGTAGACGGCATGCAGAGCATGGCTCGTAAACACGTCCCTAAAGTCAGAAAAATAAGTTTCAGAAAGAAAGAAAAATTATAAATTGCCGAAATTTTGAACGGTACCTCTCCGTGTTCCAATAAATTTGAAGTGCCCGTACGGCATTCGTCCTGGTGGCGCAGTTAACCACGTCGACAAAATTATGTTTCTCCTCCACCGGGTAGGCGTGGGCATCGAGAGGCGTGGCTGAATTTGTGATTCGACATCTATTACAGGCAAATGTCCTACCGAGGACGGATATTCTCTTGATCTGAGGGCATTTCTCGATGACGGTGTCCACCATTCGAATGGCCTGATCGAGTCCCATTCCCGCCAAGGCGTTGCCTGACATGTCAAGACTCATCAAGTGAGGCCAACAGCTGCCCTTGGCCTCCCTCAGACTGTCCACGATGGCTGCTGGGAGATCGGCGTAGGATTCTTGCGAACTAAAGAAATACATAAATAGGACAGGGATGGGGAAATACCCGTCGGAGGCAAAATCAGTGACTTTCTTCGACACATCCAGTACTTTCAGCTTTTTCAGAGCAAGTAAAGGCGTCTGGACGTCTCCTTGGCGAATTTTGACGTTGTACATCAGCAGGACCTCGAGGTTCCTGAATGAAAAATTACAGTATGTGGGAAACAAGATCCGCAGCTCGAAAAAAAAAGCGAAAACTCACTGGAATTCTGCTAACCAGTCGAGATCGGTGACCCTAGTCTCGGAAATATCGATGCTCCTGAGGTTTCTGAGCGGCTGGATGGCCCTGGCTACCCATTCCTGGCAAACGGGGCGCTTGGATAAGGCGATACTCTCGAGGTTGGTCAGTCTCTCCAACTAAAATCAAATATTATCAAACGATTTCCAAATTCTCACTGCCGAAACCCCGTAAATGATGGTGTGGCCTCCGATATTCAGATGTCGTAGGGATTCGCAGGAAGAGGGACTCAGACACTCCTTTATGAAGCTGTTAATGCTGAACGACGATTCTAAAGATGTACGGTAATAAAGTCGATGGGGTTACGGTACCTGTTCGTTCTGGCTCGGAAAGATTGATTGAAACGAGGTTGTTGTACTTGAGGAGGGATCGAAGGGCGTCCAAAGTAAACGGATCGCAGCCGGAGGCATTGAACTGAAGAAACGGAGGCTAAGGGGGGGGGAGGGATAAGAACGGAGAACAAGTGGTATGAGTTTTAAAAAAAACCTGTGAGTGGAAATAGAGATGTTTAGGGGATAGTTAAATAGATAAATTCACCGTTTCGCTCCTTAGCTACTGACGGTGAAAATATCAATATAATAGAGTGGAGAGATACCCGTGTTATTTCCAGTGGTGTCTTGGCGAAATTTCTGATGGAGGTCTCGTTGAGAACGCTGAGTTCTCGCATTGCGGCCAGGATTTCATCACCGATGTGGGTGGGCAACGGAACAAGCACCGGGGGAACTCGGCCTGAAAATATCCATTTTTTACATTTACAACCCCTCCGTAGCCCCAACACTCTTTCTCTTCGCTGGTCTAGGAGAATTACAGTACACTCGGTAATCATGTAATCCAACACGGACCAAAAAAAGGCCAAAAGTCAAGATAAATTGATAAGGAAGTTAACAAAGGTCGTACAAAAAGCGTACCATTTCCTATAGTGTAGGCGTAGTGGAGGGCGCAGAGATGAGATAGTGCGGGAGCGGCGCCGGCGGCCATGCGAATCTCAAGAGAGAGCGCACTCTTCAAACTGAAAGTTCAAGTTCAGCTGGGAAAGGAGAGATAAAAGGAGGAAGAGGGACATCACATGGCGAACCGAAGGTTAACTCGACTGCCAGCACCTGCTGCGACAGCAAACTCGTGACAAACAGGTCGACCAATTGATTGTCGCCACGCAAAGTCTACTAGGTTGGGTGCCCCGTGCATGTTTTATCGGCGGGCGCGTGAATCATCGAAAACGGAAGGCGAAATGCCGAAAGGGGGCGACAGAGTTTAGGGATAGATGGGATCGCAGGCGCACAAACTACAATATGTGCCCAGATGGGTCGATTGGGTAGAATAAAGGACAAGTTACAAAAAGAGAAATTGGAGATGAAAGGCAGGAAAAGAAATCGATAATAAAACAAAAGAAACAAATTAATGGGTCCTGCAACGAATTATACTCCTTTAAACTACATTAGGGTGTTACTGTACTATTCGTTCCAAAAAATGTCATCCCTATTGTCCATTTCAAAAGGTGCATCGTTTAAAGCAATCTCACGTGAATACGAGCTCATATGAGCTGCGCTAAAGCGCGCACAATGCAGTATTTAAAGCAAAAAATCGTTTCCTTGGAGATTCTGAAGACTGAGCCCGCCAAATGGAAGTATTTCGTGCATATTCGCAATAGAGCGGAATTGCGTGCTCGTAAAAATACCGAGGTGTCCTTTTCATTTCACCATTAGACTATAGCTTCTCCTCAAAGTCACATTGATATCTGCCTCGGTTTCATAATCACTTCGAGCGAGAAGCGTGCGCAACAAAATTCCGGCGGGAGATAAGAGCGAGTGACAGGACACGTGCGGGGCGGGGGATTCCCCGGCGCGACTGCTGATCAATAGATAACTGGCACTCTCCAAACATACCAGTAAAACGCCCACTGCCGTCACTGCCTACCGTAAACACAAGAGACGTCGACCGAGCGGTCGCAAACGCGCAGACAAAGGGGAAATGCTGTAACAACGAAGTTCGTGAACCTTCCACCGCAGGGGCACACGGCCGAAGGGGAGGGGTCGAAGGGCGGAGGCACTGACCGAACACAGACCCAAGTGTCAACCAAGAGTGGGAAGGACAGACCGAGGCGTACCAGGGGAGACGGTAGTTGGGAGTTTCATAAGACCTGAGGCTTATGAACTAATGAAAACACATGATGGCAGTCATGTGACAATGCCTGATGAACAACTACAATGGCGGTACATCGTAATGATTTAGGAAACTGAGGTATGCACACACACACACACACACTCTCTCTCTCTCTCTCTCTCTCTCTCTCTCTCTCTCTTCTCTCTCTCTTCTCTTTTCTCTCTCTCTCTCTCTCTCTCTCTCTCTCTTTCTGCGGTCACTTCAGACCGCAATTAAGAATGTGTAATGTGAATTCCCCTTGCGAGACTGTAACAATGACTCTCCATATCGGTCGAAAGTAGGCTTGGCCTGAACTAAAAGCTGTCGTGCAAGGGGTGCACCCTGTACTCTAGTGTTTCTAATCCTGCTATCGCAGTCCATACAAAGAGAGGGATTCCCCGCCCTAGTGCATGTGATTTCACGAGCCGTAGATGGGCAACGGGGAATCCCCAAAGCCCAATTCACATTAAGATAGAAAAAATTTTACGAAAATAAAGTAGAGGAGAGAGAGAGAGAGAACATAAAATGCATTGGGTGTTATATTTCGAGATCGTATTAAACGGCAAAGGTTTCACAGCCTAAAAGGAGCTGATCCTGGTCTGGACATCAACGATGAAGATGGAAAAGTCATTGACCGATGCGTGGCGGAATCGGCCACAGTTCAAAAGGTAAATAGGAAACACCAGAAAACCAGAAGAATCTCCGTGCGTTTCTCGAAACAGAGGCGAGGTCACAGCAAAACCTGCGAAGAAACAGCTGTCGCCCAAATGACAGCCGAATGTCTGAAAGCAGTGACTGACAAAAATAAGGTGACGTATCCGTAAGGGGTTAAGACGCAGAGAGTTGTAACTGAAACGTGATAAAAGAGCGAAAATGGAATGAAGAAGGTCAAGAGACGTTTATTTATGTACACTTTATATACAGTCTTTCATAAATACAAGGAATACAAAATAAATCTACAGGGATACTTACAATTTGTACACACTATGGGGAAAATGTAGGTCTAAAAGGAGATTCCTCGTAATTAAACAATTAAGTATCACGAGGAAATTGAGAAATGCACCTTTGGAAGCAGCTTGCTAACCAAACACCAGCCGTCTGCTCTGAAAATTGTTGTTGACAATGGAGGAAAACAGGAGGGAAATTGCTAGGAATCGAAAAACAGGTGATTGCAGAAGGCATATTGGAAATAACTCAATCTGTCTCTGTCTCTGCCTCTCTATCTGTTTGTCTATATGTCTCTACCTCGGTATCTTACCTGAAACAAGAAAAGTCTGTGTTTTCGAAGCATCTCAACGAGCATCCTGATGTTCTCCGCAGCCACGAAGCAGGAAGGAGCACTTTCAGTCGTTTTAGATCTAAACTGATTAGAGTCAAAAGCTATATTTATGGTCATTTTGAAATCTAGTATCGCTAGTCGTCGATGAACAAGTTTTGTATAAATGAACGTTGATTATCGTAAGAAAGCTTCGACTGAACATTTGACCGATAAACTGCAAATAACGGTGGCAACGAAACTTGACGTCATTGGTCACGTGATGACAACGAAGAGTATCAAAGGAAGAAGGAAAGAACGCTCACTTGGGGCGTTGCGTAGGTAATGCAGGAGGTCATTCTTGTAGAGCACGTGAGACTCGGCCAACTCGATGGATTCTATTCGGTCAAATCTGTCGCCCTCGTGGGCAAACGAGGGCGCCACTACGCCCATGTCATAACGAACAAAGAGAGAACGACAGTTCTAAAAGTGCTTTTTATGAAGATGTTTGACCTCACCTTGAATTCAGGGTAGACGTACATGGAACGATGCTTCGATCCTTTCATGATCAGCATGTAGGGCGAAGGCTTCTTTTCATCGACGAGGGAAAGATTATTCAGACGAACACCCAGGTCAATCAGGGTGCGGAGGTAACATACAAACGCCTAAACTGGAGATGCAAAGACCTGGATTGAGTTTACCTGGTTACGGTAACGAGTTAGGTCGGCAGGACCAAACCAGCCTTGACCGAGGATGGTCCAATCGACCAACTTGAGATTCCAGACGGCTAAATAAGATGCTATAAATGATCGTTTGAGAGACTTACTGGAACAGTCAACCACTTCGCTCATGAATCTAACCAATTCTCTCACTCCACAACAGGTAACTCCTTCTCCATCGGCAACTACCACTTCCATGTTCAATTCTTTCAGAGTATTTGAGCCAAATAAAGTTCTGAAAATGCAGAAAAATGAAAGCATTTGTGTTTAGAACTGTTACTTTATTTCGATTCCTAGCCAACAGAGTGGACTTATTTGATTTATATTTGAAGACGCTTTTCCAAAAACACTTGATTCACATCAAAAGTACTCTTAATACTAACGGTGGTAAAAGAGGAAAAACGGTAAAAATTACTAAAGTTAGTCATTTTTACCGTTTTAAAAAAATAAGCAGCTAGTAAAATAAACATTACTGCATATTTTACTAGCTGCTTATTTTTCCCAATGGTGTACTCGATATGGCTTTACTCTTCACTAGAAGACTAGATAATAGAAACACCGCAAGATGAAAAAGAAAACTCTCTGTTTGAGGCCAAGAGTTCAGTTTTGATATCAGTAGACATTAGCTTTCTTTTCGCGGCCTTAGGCCGCCTATTTAAAATTGTCTTTTCCAGCAGTTTAGTATTAAGCAGAAGCTACTGATGTGCTGATCCCACACTTTCCAGGAGTGAAGGACCGCCGCAGGCGGGCCGTCACTCCTGGTCGACTGGGCCATTGCGCTGAATGAGGGAGGGACCGCAGAGGAGGGTTTCAAGGGGAAATGCCATAGGCCACCATATAATTAGGGAAGGAAAGAGGAGGGAGTGGGGAATTGGGGAGACGCAGGTCACGTAACGCATTCCGACGTGATTAGACTAACAACGTAAAACAAATGAGAAAAAAGGAAGATTTTTTAATGTAAATAGCCAAATAGTGTAACTTTTGTTATGACAAGCAGAAAGGTTGAAATAAAAGTCGTTTTCTATCTTTCCAACACCCCCAATGTCAGTAATTGAAACCGCTCGTATCCAACACCATTGCGTATCTCAGCGTTCCAATTAGAGAAAAATGCTGTCTCAGCAAGCCCGTTATCACAAAACCCAAATCGGTTCACAAACTGATGCAATTCACGAAAGAATTGCACCATCCAATTGTAAATATCTTTTCTAATCAAAAAGAAAACCAACTTAGCTGAACTCAAATGGTCAAAGTGCTGTTTTGCCACTGTGAGAGGTCCGTACTCTCCTCCAATCCTCAGAGACAGTTTATCCACACATCTCAATGCATCCGAATCGGGATCCATCGTATGGGAAACATAATGCACTAAAAAAATGATGTTGTTCCTCTTTCTGGTAAACCATACAATGGGCAAAGAACCCAATGGGAACTGTCAGCTCAGTGAGATGAGGGAAGAAATTTCTCGAAAGGACGCTTAGAAGTCTCTCCTGGAGAGGGAACACGGAAATGGAGCCTAGTCAAAATAAGGCTTATAAGAAGATGCCCCCTTTGACCCACTGTAAGCGGCAGCTGGTTTGAATAGGTCGTACAGTTCCAGGTCTTTTGTGACATCGAAAGAGGGATTCTTCTTTATACGGCACACGATTAGGTCACCGAAGCCTCGACTCACACGGCTCCATCCAGAAGCCACCATCTGGAAGAATGAAAGATAGTTTGAATGTTAAATACAAACTACATGGCTATTTTTGATGCATAAAACTGGTTCTTTTTAAAAAAAAAAAGTTGCACTTTGGAATAGAGAACTGGGAAGTGTTCTCTGGTGTGTACTCCGTCCACAGGTTCTGATGTCTCATGAACTGTTTGTTCTTTAAGCCCATTGCTTTACTTGAAACTCATTATCGATTTTGTCTCGTTTTTGATTCCTAAGCTGATATTTTGGCCTGTTATGACCTACTTTCTTTGTTACAATCTTGGGTGACCTATCAACAATGCAGTCAATCTAATTTTAAGCAAAATTAGTCTCCGCTCCCTTATTTTATTATACCAAAATATGGAAACATCATTTCCATTCATTGAGACACGTAAACAAGCAATCAATTATCCGCGAGAGACGAAGAGAGCGAAAAGATACGGTAGGAATTCCATAGAACGCCTTGTTTTGGCACTGTGGTTACCTGTGATGGGGAGATGAATGAGAGGATGAATTCAATGATCTCCGGCGGGAGATTCGGTAGAGACTCGGAGGAGATCTCTCTCAGAAGGGGGCGACGGACCAATGGCATCTGCAAATATCTGCTCAGGACCAAGTTTTTAGCCAGAGAGTGAGAATGAAAGGAAAGCTTGTAAGGATCTTCCCTTTTAGGCCCTCTCGTTCCTTAAGGAGCCGAATTTATCGTTATATAAAAACATAAAAGAAAGCAGTTGAATTCTATCCCTTTCCTTGGCTCGTTCCAACTTTTTAAGGCATGTATGATTAGGACAGGTTTAAAAAAAATATTCTTTAAAGCATTAAAACAACTGTAACAAAAAGGGCCACGCCGTTTGTGCGAGGCGTGGGTGTTGCTTGGACTATTAACTAAAAGATTCCATGGCATCTGAAAGACAGAGTTCACCTAATAAAGGACGCAAGTAAGACTGCGGTTGAGCGTATCAAAAATGAGTGGAACGGGTCGTGGCGGCAACCCTGATCAAGTGCAAAGGACGCGAAAACAAGGCGTGCGAGTCATGTGCCGGCGGAGAGCGAGGTGTTTTCAACCACACAGACACATAAATAGGCCCAGAGAACCAACAAAAGGTTGCCAAGAGGGGTTTTATAGAGCACATTGCATCAGAATCCAGTTCCTTCACGAAACATCAGTGAGCGGTGATGGCCGAGACACAGTTTCAGCGACATTCGGGAAAAACCAACTTTTCTGATAACAACAAAAATCGAACGGCAGGCGGCCCGAACCGCTTTCGGAAGCGAACGAGGGAATATTCCCACGACAATAAACGGTATTTCCTTTGTTACTTTGCTAATTAGCTTTTGGCGCTCAGATTTCTATTGATTTGGAGGAGCCAAAGCCTATAAAAGACCGAAATCGCCAGTTGGACATTGCTTATCTTTTATTTCTACTGCTCCGTTAGTTTTTTTTGTGTTTATATGATTCCATAATTTCTTACTGAAAATTATTTGTTCACCCCACCCATTTAATAGCTTTAAGTTTGTTTGGAAGTATATCCATTCGTACAGCCATCTCTCTTCTCCTAGAAACAAGCATACTCTCGAATCTTAGGCCACCCTGCTACATTGATGCGAGATTTCAATAACGTATATAAATCACCCCTTCCCCAGTCACCGTGGTTGCCAAAACCGAGCTGCTATGAAACGGATTAGCCACTCCGCCCCTGCCCTACTTTATCTAAAACGCCGGGCGAACGAAAATCCAATCGTGCCTCTTTCTCCCATTCCGTGGTATCATTCGCCGATTTATTTTGATAGAATAACAAGATATTTAATGCCATTTTCGCGATCAATGCCAAGTGCCCTTGATCAACGTGTACCATTCAACCAATCGCTTAAATAGGTTAAACATTGGGCCCGTTTATTTAATTACGGCATCATTCGAGAAGGGGTGTGAACATCTGGTTTGAAGCCTATTCAGAATGATGGAGAACCCTTTAACACGAAGCATGCATTATCGGATTACTTGTGAGAGCACCTTTTCCGCCAGGATGGGGCAAAAATCGATGGTCTCTTTTTTAATGGCGGATGTTGTTTAACTCGTTATCAGCTTTCCATGAAGAATTCCTTTCGACGATAAGGGAGAGCCCGCAATTGACCAGAGTTGCAATGCTTCCCACGCTTGCCCATCCTCTTTTAAGCAACTTTATTTCTTCCTCTGTATATTTTCGTGTTAACATTGTGTCAAGTGTCTACCCCGTTACTACGCAACCAATAAGAACTCCTCGTTTGTCGATTTTTGACCTCACATCGACCTACGTCGGCCATAACTTCCCGAAAAGCGACGTTGGATTTGAAAACACGGCGGGTCGGCGGGCGCATTTAAACGGGTCGCTGCGAGGCAGCCCTCGCCCAACATTATCGCGGGCTGCCGAGCAATCGCCAACTGGGCGCGAAATTTAAGAAAATGCGCGGGCGGATGACGACCGAATCGCGCGAATCTTTTTCCTTATTTTCGTATCTATGCTTCTCTGTAGTATAATAGTATTTTTGAATGATTGCAGCGTAAAACGTAATTTGTCGTTGGCTAAAATTATCGATTTGTTTACTTTCTGACTACTTCCGGTCTACCATCGCTGCTCTTTAACCTCGATGGTTCTATTTTCAGAAACATGCGTGAGGTTCTTTCCATCCACATTGGGCAGGCTGGAGTCCAGATCGGTAATGCGTGCTGGGAGCTGTATTGCCTCGAGCACGGAATTGCTCCCGATGGAACCATGCCCGAGAAGAACGAGGGAACCGACTCCTTCACCACCTTCTTCTCCGAGACCGGCAGCGGCCGCTATGTGCCCAGGGCCGTTATGGTCGACCTCGAGCCCACCGTCGTCGGTTAGTCGCAGTCTTGGTATTGCGAAATGTGTTTTTTTAGATGAGATCCGCACTGGCACCTACGCCAAGTTGTTCCACCCGGAACAGATGATCACCGGAAAGGAGGATGCTGCTAACAACTATGCTCGTGGACACTACACCGTCGGAAAGGTGTGTTTTTTGCTAACTCTACTCTGTCGATATTTGCTCGTCGAAGGGGACAGCGCGCCCAGTGGTGACTAGGGCCAAACCTTTTTAAAAATGAATGTGTTTTCAGGAAATCATTGATGTCGTCCTCGATCGCGTCCGCCGCCTCGCTGATAACTGCACCGGCCTTCAGGGATTCCTGATCTTCCACTCGTTCGGTGGTGGAACCGGATCTGGATTCACTTCCCTGCTCATGGAGCGTCTGTCCGTCGATTACGGAAAGAAGAGCAAGCTAGAGTTCTCCATCTACCCCGCTCCTCAGGTTAGTCGAACCTTAATTTCCTTCACTTTATTTTTGTTAAGGTCTCAACTGCTGTTGTCGAGCCCTACAACTCTATCCTGACCACTCACACCACCCTGGAGCACTCTGACTGTGCATTCATGGTCGACAATGAGGTTGACTTTCATTTTCCTTCATTTAATTAATCCGCCTTTCAGGCCATTTATGACATCTGCAGGCGTAACCTCGACGTCGAGCGCCCTAGCTATACCAACTTGAACCGCATCATTTCCCAGGTTTGTTCATTTTTTTTTTAGTATTTATGCACACATTCCTCGGATATTTTAACAGATTTGTTTTAGGTCGTGTCCTCTATCACTGCCTCCCTCCGATTCGAAGGCGCCCTGAACGTGGATCTGACTGAATTCCAGACCAACCTTGTGCCTTACCCCCGCATCCACTTCCCCTTGGCTACATACTCGCCGCTGATCTCATCCGCCAAGGCCTACCACGAGACCCTGTCGGTCAACGACATTACCTCGATGTGCTTTGAGCCCGCTAACCAGATGGTCAAGTGTGATCCCCGCAACGGAAAGTACATGGCTGTCTGCCTCTTGTACCGGTGTGTTTAGCTTCTTATTTGTTGTACTTCGTTGTTTCTTTCAGTGGAGACGTTGTCCCTAAGGATGTTAACCAATCCATCGCCGCCATCAAGACTAAGCGTTCTGTCCAGTTCGTTGACTGGTGCCCTACCGGCTTCAAGGTAGGTTTATACAATCTTTTCGTTTCTTTCAAATACCTGCACTATTTGGTTCTACTCACACTGTATTTCCAGGTCGGTATCAACTACCAGCCCCCTACTGTTGTACCCGGTGGAGACATCGCCAAGGTCCCCCGTTCCGTGTGCATGCTGTCCAACACTACGGCTATCGCCGAGGCGTGGGCTCGTTTGGACCACAAGTTCGACCTCATGTACGCTAAGCGCGCTTTCGTCCACTGGTAAGCAACTTTTTCCAATTTGTAGTTTCTCTTCCTCAGTGAATTTCCAAGTTTTTTAACCATTGATTTAAAAAAAGCCTAATCAAAGCAAAGCTAATTTTCTTCTTTAGGTACGTTGGAGAGGGCATGGAGGAAGGAGAATTCTCCGAGGCTCGTGAAGATCTCGCTGCACTCGAGAAGGACTACGAAGAGGTGGCACAGGACTCCAACGACAACGGAACCGGACTCGACGACGGAGAGGAGTACTGAGTCGTTAATCTGTCAACGTTGACGAATAAATTTGTATTTATTCTATTTCCTGTATTTTTCTTGTTTGGTCTTCCAGCTCATCTTCTCTCTAGGACTTTTAGTAATTTGTAAAATTTTCTTAAGATGGAGGTGGATGAGATTGACAGTGTGATGCGCGTTTCCTCCAGCCACCCTTCCTTTGGTGTGATGCAGTCATGCGTCTTAATTCAATTTTTTTCAGATGGACCCCACCTAGTACAGGCGAGAGAGTCCGACGAACGGGCCGTTGTGAGTGCCCGCCAAACGGACAAGGCGACTCCGGACGACCTGGTGGCTCTGGCTTCTCAATTGACGATGGCCAGGGAACTGGTGAAGGGCCGGGCCTGTGACCGATTGAGGGGAATCGCCCAGCAAATGGAACAGCTCCAACTGGTAGGACAGGGACGGGAAGGGGCATCATTATGTTGTTGGCAGCGAAAAAAGTGCTCGAAGAGGCGGCCCGGGACGAGGATCTTCATGATGTGGCCTGCAATATGCAAAAGCAGCCGGGGAGGGTCTATCACTTGTACAGAAGACAGGACGGCTACAGGTAGAGAATTCTTCTTGAAATCCTTTTTGGGTAAACCATGTGTAGATTTTCCTTTCCAGGTACTTTTCGCTCTTGGCGCCTCACGAATGGGGTCGCGCTGAGAAGGAAGATGAATTCGTTGGTTCGTACCGTCTGGAGTATGACCGGAGCTGGACGGACATGACGGTGGCCGAGGAGAAGGACCGCCAATTCGCCCAGTTCCAGCACATTCTGAAGGGAGGACCGTCGATGCTCGGTTGGAGGAACAATTAGAAGACGACGGGATGCACCAACCACTGTGATAGATTCCTTCGTGCCTCATTGCCATAAAATGCACTTTGGTCCATTTGTCTTCATCTTAAAAGGAGCTTCTTTTCTCCATTGATTGCTTCATATATTCTAATTGTCCGTGTATAATTGTGTTTCAGATGGTAAAGGCGTCGTCCGATGTTATCATAATGGACAACGGTTCCTACACCGTACGGGTGGGAACCAGCTGCGACGAGCAGCCCAGGTAATTAATTTAACCTTTGATTTCTGTTGGGAGGATTCCAAGTCTAAACAATTGATTAATTGTAAGTCTTCAGATTGTAAACAATTTGAAGACTTAAACTTGATATAACTCAAATTTTGCTAATCAGTGATATTGAGTGACACAAATTCGGCGTATTTCAAATTGTCTAGGTCATCCGGGATATTTCAGACAGATTCCAAACTGCCTGTTCAAATCGAAAAGCGACAGAAAGCGCATCTTCGTGGGAAATGAGATCGACGAGTGCGTCGACCGAGGTAGTCTCTTCTTCGTCTACGCCTGCGAACGAGGCTATCTGGGTAGTTCCACCCAATTCACCCTATCCGACCTTATTTAGTGAATTGGGACGTGGAGCAGCAGGTGTGGGACCGCTGTCTCTCGCCCTACCTCTCGAATGCGCCCAGTTCGAAGCTAATTCTCTCCGACCTCAACTACCTCGTCCCGGCCATTAAGGACCAATCCTTTGAGATATTATTCGAGAACTATGAATTCGGCCATCTTTTCAAGTCCTCAGGTTCCGGCCCGACTTTTAATCTGACATTTCATTAGTTCAGCCCCCTTTTTCTCCGCCTGGGCCTCCGACCAAGTGGCCCTCATCATCGACGTCGGATTCTCCTGCATTACCGTATCCGCCTTCCTCGACGCACAACCCATCCAGGAAGCTGTCATACTGTATTTGCGCAGAAAGGCATTTAATTATCTTATTTTGTAGGATTGAATTGGGAGGGAAAGTGCTGACGAATCAGCTGAAGGAGTGGATCTCCTACCGGCATGTGAATGTGATGGAGGAGACCTACGTGGTCAACGAGTGCAAGGAGGACGCCTGCTTTGTCTCCCTCGATTTCGACAAAGACATTGACACTGCCAGGTTGGTACGATACCTGAACACGAATGAGAGGAGAAGTAGAAAACCAAGGCCCTGAAAACTGGCCCCTGCCCAAAAACCAAGGCCCCAAAAGCCTAATAGAGTCGGCGGAGCCCAGCCGCAAAGGCCCGCTTTCGCCGAAATCATTCTATATCCTTCATTCCAAAGTCACTATCACTTACTATTGCCCGTTTCCCATACCGCGGGGATCTTTCCCTTTCACATGGATACCTCCCCCTTTTTTTGCAAGGCCCCGCAAGCCACGCCCACTCCTCAGCTCAAAAACCAAGGGGTCGCAAGCACCCCGTGTGCAGGTATGGCTTGGTACCGTAGTTTACAGAAAGATGGTGTAAATTAAGGCAACGAGGAGATGGAAACACCGTGCTGAGAGAGTACGTCCTGCCCGACTTCTTCGAGAGACCCAGGGGGTTCGTTCGTCTGCCGGGGACTTCTGATGAGGCGCAGACCATCAACGTCAATCACGAACGATTCACACTGCCGGAGGCACTCTTCAGGTGAGGCCCAGTTGACCATTCAACACGTGGAATTATTCGAGTGAAATAGAACGCAGGATGATCACGCAGGGAGACCTTCATTGTCCGCGTAGTAGTCGCCTGCGCAACTATTACCAAAAAGTATATCTCACTGGAAATGCATGAGAATTCCATTTGTTTGAGCTCAGCGAATACCAAATAATTGGTTCTGGTCAAGTAAATTCCTTTCTAAGGGTGCTCATATGGCGAAATGACACAGAAATACTCCAATAATTTCATTTTCTCACTAGTGTTAAAAGTTCATATGCAGTAATTTTAATTGACGTGTGCGGATTGCCCAGCTTTCTGTCCGTAGTTCGCCGTTACACCGAAAACATCTGGTGCATGTTGAATTTCGAATTTATCTTTTCCTTTTTTTTCTTTATCAAATTTTTAATCGTTTTGTTTCAGACCCTCGAATATCGGAATCGACCAGATGGGCGTGGCCGAGGCGGCGGCTGAGGTGATCTACCGCTGTCCTCAGAATATCCGTGGCGCCCTCGCCAGGAACATCGTGGTCACCGGCGGATCTTCGAAATTCCCCAACTTCTTGGAGCGATTGTAGGTTTATTATACCAGGGTTACTGTATCCCTGTGTTTCAGGAAACGAGAGCTCAGTTCTTACCTGGATCAGGAGTGGGAGGTCTCCCTTGTGCCGGTCCATGACCCCAGCACTCATGCCTGGCACGGCGCCAAGAAAGCGTACCTCGAGGACGCTTTCTACGGGAGGTTCATCTCTCGGGCAGAGTGGGCGGAGCAAGGCGACGCCATTTTCAAGAGACTCCTCGACTTTGCTATGTAGAATTGTTATTTTTGTTGTTAATTTGCATTAATTACAGGTGAACTGCTCAGATCTCATAAATACTTCCATTTTTGTTGTTTTTTAAACCGATTGTTAGCTCAATGTCTACCTTTAATTCGTTATTTTATGATTTTAAAGGGGTTATTCAGGACCAGCGGGTGTTAACCATGTCAGCAGGTCCGATCGTCGAAAGAAACCAAGGTTGGAATTTAAATTTTTTTTTAAAAATATGTATTGTATTAGATGCGACAATCTACGTGGGAGGTCTGGACGAGAAGGTCAACGAGGCTCTCTTGTGGGAGTTGATGGTGCAGGCAGGACCGGTGGTCAGTGTGAATATGCCGAAGGACAGGGTCACAGCCAATCACCAGGGGTAGGGAGGTCAGGGTACGGTAGCTATTAGAACTTTAGGTTCGGATTTGTGGAATTCATGTCTGAAGAGGACTCTGACTACGCCATGAAAATTCTCAACATGATAAAGCTTTACGGAAAACCCATAAAGGTGAGTGACGGGGGAATTTACGTTTGTAATGATGAGCATGTTTTATTGCCCTGATGTTCCTGTCCCCGAATTACGGTGATTTAATAGATGTGTTTATCGTTTAGGTAAACAAGGCCAGCGCTCACGAGAAGAACATGGACGTGGGAGCCAACATTTTCGTTGGTAATTTGGACCCAGAGGTCAGTTATTTTATTTCCGCTGTAGTTTATGCCTTCAGGTCGACGAGAAGCTGCTCTACGATACGTTCAGTGCCTTCGGAGTGATCCTGCAGGTCCCGAAGATCATGAGAGACACAGACACCGGAAACAGCAAGGGATTCGCCTTTGTGAACTTCGCCTCCTTCGAGGCTTCCGACGCTTCCATGGAGGCCATGAACGGACAGTTCCTCTGCAATCGGTAAGCCCTATCTCTCCTCTCTATTCAATTCCTTTTCTTCAGAGCAATCACCGTATCCTACGCCTTCAAGAAAGACACCAAGGGAGAAAGGCACGGAACGGCAGCCGAACGTATGCTGGCCGCCCAGAATCCGCTCTTCCCTAAGGATAGGCCTAACCAGGTAGGAGCTCTGCATATTTGCCTAACCCCTCCTTTCTCAGATGTTCTCGGACGCTCCTGGCCGTTCCGCATTCGGAGGGGTTCCGACGGCGATGATAGCGCAGATGGCTGGACTGGGAGTGCCTGCGGCCATGGGCTACCCGATGGGGGCTCCAATGGGAGGCACCCCCATGCCTCCTCCTCCTCCGCCTGTGCCTCCTACTCCTGGAATGACTCCTCGCCCGCCTCCGCCGCCCAGTGGTAGGTTTTGGAATGAAAAGATACAGGGGGAAATAAGACAATCTCACCTCAAATTCCAGGTGCAGGCTGGGCTGCTCCTCCTCCGCCACCGCATACTCCTGGCATGCCTACGCCGCCTCCTCCTCCGCCGTCTCGTGGCTACCCGGGAATGCCTCCTCCTCCTCCGGCCGGCAGTGTCCCTCCTCCTCCGCCTGGGTGAGCCTCTCCCCGTTTCCACCTCATTTGCCCATTTCAGTCGTTTCGGAGGTTCTGTTCCCCCGCCGCCGCCTCGTTTCGGCTCCGCCGGCCCCGGAGGCCAGTTCGCCCCTCCTCCGCCGCCGCCTTCGCGTCCTCCGATGCCGCCTCCGCCGCCCGGAAACTTTGCGAAGCCTCCGATGCCTCCGCCGCCGATGTGAAGTGTTTCTGGTTGTGTGTACGTTGATCGAATTGTTCTTCCACTCTGTCAATGATCTAAAGTTGTGTTGTTTCTGGAATAAAGGCGGCCGTCCTGTGGAATTGTAAGCAAAGAGAGGGGTCCATTTGTTGGGTCAAAGGTCGCAGTAATTTCCCGGCGAACACATGTGGGGAATTTATCATTGGCGCTGATTCACCTCTTTTTAGAACACGCTGTCGCCGTTTCTGATTTCGGCCACCGTTTTGTCCAATCAAATGAATCGATAGTCACTTTAGTTTGTTTCCAGTCCTCAAAATATGAACTCCCCGTTTCTAAGGAAAAACATTTTCAACAAAACTTTTGGTAATCACCTCATGTAAATGCAGTAGTGTACCATGTGTTGGTTATATTCTATCGATCTACGATATGATTTCTCATCGATGCCCTCATTTTTCCATCAAAACCGCATTTTCCTATTCCTATAATGTTAACTTTTTGCTCCTCTAATCATCTATCTTCAGCTGAGTCCTTCTCTTTCTCTGTCACTTTTTACTTCTTTTCTCTCATTGGCTGACAGCCCTCGTCTTGTGATGACCCTCGTTTGTCTTCAATTGCTCCTTGTTCCTATCAGAGGGCTACAGTACTTATCCAACGCCACCTATACCTTAAACCCCTCTCTCTCCTCTTCAGTCAGCTCTTCCCTCCCTTCTTTCAGTCTCTGGCAACCGACGTCTGAGAAAAAAGACCGCGTCGTCCTTCTTTTCCGCTGCGTTTGACGGCCCACCGCTCTATCGCCGCTGATAACGCGCACTCGACATGCGCGTCCTCCTCTTCCTGCCAGCCGTTCTGCTATTGCCAGCCGGAATCGGTCTGGAATGGTCAGGCCATGCAGACCGATCGGCCCTTGCACAGGAGGCCCGGGCCCTCTTTGCCCCGCTCGGGGTCTCCAGGAGGGAGAAAAGAGATCTTTTCGACAGCGAAGAGGAATATGACGAAGAGGATGTCGAGGTGGGAATCTGTCTTTTACATATGTATTGTATTGACAAACGCTAGACTTTATATTTGTAGCCTAGAAAAGTCGCAAAATGGAACCTATGTCCTGTACTCCAACATCTTCCAA
Source organism: Oscheius sp. G VE-2021 (assembly GCA_022343465.1). Taxonomy (NCBI): domain Eukaryota; kingdom Metazoa; phylum Nematoda; class Chromadorea; order Rhabditida; family Rhabditidae; genus Oscheius; species Oscheius sp. G VE-2021. The sequence goes on from JAJQXH010000058.1 coordinate 1,092,595, forward strand.
GTTTTCCATCACCTCGCGAGTTTTTGTACATTTGACTTGACTGAGGTGGATGTGACCTCGACGCTGGTAATAAGATCGATCCGCCTAGATAGTTAACGGAACCTGTTCGGGAGCGACGACAGAGAACCTCTAATCCCCGTTGGTCTTATCAGAGAACGTCGCAAAAGGACAATGGCTTTAAGAAGTAATCACGGTTGTTTCTTATAGAGACAATTGACTAAAATTAGTCTTTCGAAAGTTTCACGGGGCATACCAACCAGGGAATCGTAAAGATGCCAAATTGACAGCTGTCGCAGTTATCTTTTCGTGCGATCCGCAATGAATGTGAAGGGAACGTTTTATATGAAAGGGAGAAAGTAGAAAAGGTTATAGAGAAGAGATAGATAGAGAGAGAGAGAGAGAGAGAATAGTTATATTTCAGGTTATGGGTTCTCTGTTTACCCGTTTCTTGGCAGACTCTGACCAACAACTACTTCTCGATTTGGACTTCTTCCGCCACTTTTTTAACTACGCAGAGGCCTATCGAATGGGAATGGAAAAGGGAGATGTAGACTTTATGAAAATTCTCGTTAAAATCGTGGAAAAATTGAGACAATTTGACATTTCCCCAGGTAAGGACTTCCATTTTGATCCTTCATGGTCCTCAGAATGCACTTCTGACATGCTGCATCTGGCGTGGACTGCCGTGGAATATGCCACCTATGTGGAGGAAACAAAGAATTGCACGGATTGCAAGTGCACTCCTCTCAACCAACAAAAGAGAAACGAACGCACTTGGATCTTCGACGGTGCGTTTTGTTTAAAACTTAAGAAGCCTGTTGGTTAACAATCATAAAAGAAAGTTTTTAGTGCTGGATTCCCTTGGCAAAGTCCCTTCTGGAATCCTGGGTGGAAACAATCTCTGGGTGGGATCTTGGACCACCTGCAGGAAAATCCACGTCGTAAAGAACATCCAAGGGTAAACCACGTGATATTTTAACTAGATGTCATTCAGGCAAAAATGGAACGGACAATACTGCATGGCACATATTTCCGCCTACGAAAGGGACAATCCGCTCAAGGCATTGGCCAAGACTGGACCCATCGACGAGCACTGCTAGTAAGTCTTCCTTCAAGGATTCTGGTGATTTTTCATCAGTTGCAACATTATCCACTTTCAGTCGAAGCAAATCCGAGTCTCCTACAGATGCTCCAGACGACGGCCAATGCTTCAAGCTCATTCCTATGCTGAATTTCGGCGTTTGTGCGCCAGATTCCTGCACCAATTATGACGTCACTCGAATTATCACCTACGGTAGAATATTTTTCATTCGTTTTAGTGAGGACTTTAGCCATTCGAGCAGCTGAGGGTGCCTTGGGCCGCGATGCGGTTTGCGAGGTTTCGGTTGAATGCAGGCGGGAGAATGAGGAGACTGCCATGAGCAACCACCGACTGGCCATGTGGGCATTGTAAGTCTGTAGTTTCCAAAGGGAAGAATCGAATGGTTCATTTTACAAGATGTACAAACACTTTCTTCCGTTGCTCACTGGTTGTTCGTGAGACTTTGTCCGGCAGAAGACTGTGCGCTGGGTCCGTTGCCGCCCTTGTTCGATCCCCAAGCATAGAAGGCGGGGTAGGCAGAGTAGCCTCCGTAGATGGGGGATAGGCGTAGGCAGAATAGGCAGCAGGATAGTAGTAGGGAGAGGCTGCGAGCAGTTGGGCTTCAGATGAGGCGACCACAAAGGCGACCAGGAACAAAGCGAACCTGGATGATTTATCAGCAAGAGAAACGTGCTTACATCTTGGAGGAGAACATGTTGGGAGACGGTTGGGTGGATAATAGATGTTGCGGCCGTTTTTAAAGGATTACCTGTTTGAGCAGCAACCGGTGGGTGGCACGTGCGAGAAACTCGAGGGCAAACAGTTTTTGTCTGGGCGCCGGCTCTTGGCACCGGCGAACGACCAGAAACCACAATGGGTCACTTCTTCTTTAAAAATGGCCAATGACTAGTTTTTTTTAGGTACTTTGTGATCTTCACAGTGGCTATGATGGTCTTCGGAACCCTTTACGACCTCTTCGTGTTTCAGGCTGAATTGGAAAAACTTCCCATCGGCGAAGCAAAACATCACAAGGACAAATCACGTAAACACAAGTTTCAGCTATTTTCAATAGGAATTTAGTCTTGTTTGTGAGGATTGTCTTGGCCTACAGTATGTACGAAAATGGTCGATGGGTACTTAACACAAGAAAGAACGAGGTATTCGAAAGAGCAATCCTGATTAACTGCTTTTTAGGGTGACATTGACTGCCTGCATGGAATGAGAGTGCTCAGCATGTGTTGGATAATCCTGGGGCATACTTACTACTACATCGGAAGGAGTTTGACCACCGGTAGAATAGAAACAGATAAAAAAAGAAAAGAAATTCAGACAATTTGATTCCGACTCTCATCAATTTCCCTCAAATGTTCTACACTCAAATTATTGTGCAGGCACCTCTTGCAGTGGATTCCTTCTTTTTCCTCAGGTGCATATATATCCTATGCACGTCTACAATTGTATTCAGTGGACTTCTCTCTTCCTATCTATTCTTCAAACGGGTCTTCAAGACAAAAACACTTAGGAACTTTGCCAGTCCTCTTCTATGGGTAATGATTGCCTTCAAGAGATACACGAGGTAAAAACACTGGTTGAATTCTAGAGGATGGCTTCAGAATTACCCCTACATATGCAGTGATTATGCTTCTGGACGTCACTCTCTTTCAGTACATTTCGTCAGGGCCCTTCTGGAGACCAATTGAACCACAGGTGAGGGAAATATCTTTTTTAGTACATTGTATAAGAAACATAAATAATATATTTTCATTTCTCAAATCAGATGAAAATAAACCTATAGCTTTCGCCAAACTGGAATCATGCCAAAACCCTTAGTGCAGCGGAAATGCAATGCGAGAGACAATGTGAAATGAGAAGATTTAAATATTCTAATTATTATGCAAAATTTTGGCCGCTGATTTCATTTTGGCAATGACTATATAGTTTTAGGGCTGTAAGATCAGCGGCTGGACAAACTTTGTCTACTTGAACAATTTCCTTCTCCAGGACAAAGAATGCGTAAGTTGTCCTTTCTTTTCCCCAAGGTGTTTTCAGTGTATGGGTTGGACGTGGTATCTGGCAAATGACATGCAGTTACACCTCCTCTTAGCGCCTATCCTGATCATCGCCTTCTGTAAGAATAGACGCTGGGGCTACATAATTAGCGGCATCTGTATGGCTGCTTCTTCCGTCATTCATCTATGGATTGTCATGGTCAACGACTATCCTCCGGCCCCTATTCTCACAGCCAAACTACAGATGTAAGAATATCCAAAGTAGAAAGCAAAGAGTTTAAGTGTGGAAAAACTGGATTCGTATTGGAACGACGTCTACATTCGCCCGTATGTCAGATGTGGGCCTTTCATCGTTGGAGTGGTTCTTGCCTTTGTTCTCAACATGTGCACCACAGGAACTGACCTACGAGTAAAACTGACTAAGGTATGTCATAGTTTCCACTTATTGGATAGTAAACGTCTCTCACGCATTCACGTTTTCGAACTTCTCCGTTTCAGAAGCAAGTGGCCATCGGCTGGACCGTCTCTACCGTGCTTGGACTCTATTCAGTCTTTGGCTTGTTCAATTACGCCAAGACAGGAGACATCTCTGAGTGGTGGCGCATCCTCTACGTTTTGATCGGCCGCCCCGCCTATGCCGTAGCCATCTCCTGGGTCGCCTTCGCTTGTGCTACTGGAAATGGAGGCCCCGTGAACACGTTCCTTGGTTGGAAATTGTTCATTCCTCTCTCCAGAATCACTTTCTGTGCCTATCTCCTGCACCCGATCCTCCTTCAAGTCTACAACCTCTCCAGACCCCAACCCTTCCATTTCACCACTTTCTTCCAAATGGTACTTTACTTCAAGATTCAACTAATTGTACAATTCAGATGAGGCATTCGACAGAAGCAGTTTTTGTCTCCTATGGCTTGGCCTTCTTCTTCGCGATGGCATTCGAAAGGCCCTTCTTCCATTTTGACGACATGATTCTTTCCACGAAGAAAAAAGAGCATTCTACCAACGGACAAAACGGAGACTACGAGGCAGTTCCCTTGAAACAGATTATGCCAAGCGACAAATGAGCTTTATTCTTTACTTGAAAACTCGAAACAAGGTAAACCGAAAGTTGAAACAGGCAATTTTATGTTTTAGGTAAACCAGAGTTGAGCTTTGCTACAAGAGCTTTCGCGCCCCGCTCTGTTTTGATATCAGTAGACATGCATTAGTTTTCTTAAAAATAAGTTAAACCCCATATTCTTATCTAATCTGTCACTATAATAAACTCAGAAGCAAAAGACAAAAGAAACCAACGATTAAAACAGAAGTATGGCGAACGTTTATTGGTCCCCTAGGGGTTGTACTCGATGGGGAGGTTCTTCCTGCGGACCATGCCGTCTCCCTGGAACCACTCGCGGCGGAACTGATTGGCGGCGCCGTCGGGGGTGTTGGTCCACTCGACGGTCGTTGTTGGTGTCCTCCTGACCGAAGGCGAAGGCGTCGCAGGAGACGCCCATCAGGATGGCCTCCTTGGGGTCCAGGACTCCGCAGCCACGGTCCACTCCGAGTTCGGTGGTCACCGTTCAGGGTGAAAAGCTGAAAAAAAGCTGAGGGGGCAGGGGTTGAGGGGGAGGTGGACAGTGTAAGGGTGGTGGTGAAGGAGAGTGGGGTAACCGACTGTGAGTCCAGGAGCGCCCAAGAGGTGTACCAACAACATGAGCTGAGGGTTATCCTCGTGACCGCCTAGTCTCTCGGCAGAGGCAGAGTAAAATGTCGTCCTTCTTGTAATCCATTTTGCTTCTACATCTTTTTTCTCGTCTCCATCCTCCTTACCCCTCCTTTCTACCATTTTGTTCTTTCTTTCTTCCTTATTTGTCTTCTCTCCGTCTTCCTTGTCTTTGTTCTCCCTGCTCTTCTGCGAATCCCAGCAGTTGGAGACGGTTCAAGTTGACTTTTGTCAAAAAATACTTCGAGAACTCAAAGAGAACTCTTCTTATCTACCAAGACGAACTTGGTTCGGAGAGATTAGTGAGAGAAAAAGAGAAAGAGAGAAGAGAGAGAGAGAGAGAGAGAGAGAGAGAGAGAGAGAGAGAGAGAGAGAGAGAGAGAGACACACAGACAGAAAGATAGAAAGACAGAGAGAGAGAGAGAGAGAGAGACAGAGAGAGAGAGAGAGAGAGAGAGAGAGAGAGAGAGAGAGAGAGAGAGAGAGAGAGAGAGAGAGAGAGAGAGAGAGAGAGAGAGAGAGAGAGAGAGAGAGAGAGAGAGAGAGAGAGAGAGAGAGAGAGAGAGAGAGAGAGAGAGAGAGAGAGAGAGAGAGAGAGAGAGAGAGAGAGAGAGAGAGAGAGAGAGAGAGAGAGAGAGAGAGAGAGAGAGAGAGAGAGAGAGAGAGAGAGAGAGAGAGAGAGAGAGAGAGAGAGAGAGAGAGAGAGAGAGAGAGAGAGAGAGAGAGAGAGAGAGAGAGAGAGAGAGAGAGAGAGAGAGAGAGAGAGAGAGAGAGAGAGAGAGAGAGAGAGAGAGAGAGAGAGAGAGAGAGAGAGAGAGAGAGAGAGAGAGAGAGAGAGAGAGAGAGAGAGAGAGAGAGAGAGAGAGAGAGAGAGAGAGAGAGAGAGAGAGAGAGAGAGAGAGAGAGAGAGAGAGAGAGAGAGAGAGAGAGAGAGAGAGAGAGAGAGAGAGAGAGAGAGAGAGAGAGAGAGAGCGTACCTGGTGTCATGTTGGTGGTCTTGATGGCCCAACCGATGCGACGGGCCGACGAGTTGATGATCTTGATGTGTTAGGTGTGCTTGTCGTAAGGGGCGTTGAAGACGATCTTCGTGCCGGGCTGGGTGGCGATATCTCCGGGAGAGATCGACTGGGCCATTGCGCTGACTGAGGGAAGGACCGCAGAGGAGGGTTTTAAGGGGAAATGCCATAGGCTAATTAGGGAAGGAAAGATCAGGTCACGTAACGCACTGATATTTATATATATATATATATATATATATATATATATATATATATATATATATATGCGAATCGCATGAAAGGTTATCTTTGTTTCGCATTATTTTTTATTTCTCCCATCCTAAGATAGCTGTGTTCACTGGTGTTATTATAAGCAGGAGCAAGGTAATTGAAATGGAGATTTAGACAATTCAAAGAGTCAAAGTGTTTCTAGTTTTTAAAAGTTCATATAGTTCTACCGTATTTTTATTACAAGAACGATGTCAGAATATACTTAAATACATAATTTATGAAACGAAAACAAAACGTTTATTCCACATTCGTTCCCGTTACTCCCATGTTCCTCAACTGCGCCACTGCGCGACTCTCGCCCAGCCCCTTATCTGTGTTATCAAACCCGCCCTTTTGAATGCGCGCTCCCCTTCGAAACAATCGGAACCCACTCGACTTCCTCCATAAATAAACTTTTATTGATAAATATTGAAATATTGAATCAGATCCCATCAAAGCTAGGATTGACGCTTTTGGCTGGGAACGCCGACCGCTCGCGAGAGGACGCGTCGCGTTCGCCCCTATTTCAAATGACCACCCCGCTTTGGACTACAATTTAGGCTTTTTCCTAGGTTTTTTTTAAATATCCCACGGAATTCTGTCGCAGAAGCAACAGATAAATATTGGATCATTGGCTTTTTATTTTTATTCTACCCCAGTTATAGCTTTCGGCACTTTGTATCTCACTCGTATTCCATTCGAATACACCCTTGTTTGTTTAAACTTGATGTTTTACTTTGAAAACTTATGTATGTCATTGCTTTAATTTATTAAACAAAATCTTTTTTTCAGGGTGCTGAAACCGGAAATTGAACAAAATGGAGAGGAGGAAGCGTAAATCCGCTATGGAGAACTACCTCGATAGTCTCACGGATCCTCCGGAGAAATTGGCGAAAATGTCCGAGTTTTACGGCGGAGTGAAGGCCTTCTATAGGAAGAAGTGGTATGTTCTATTAACATTTTCGGGTTTTTACGTTTCTCGTTCGCCGTCGATGTAGACAGAGCCAGTCAACTGGCAGGTGCGCATATTTGTCGCGTGATGGCTACGGCCACTAAATGCTACTGAAATTGTAGCTTCTTTTGGACTAGTGACATTTTCTTTTCCAGGAACGCCCCTCTGAAACTCCCGTGTGTGAATGGGGTAGAAGTCAACCTCTACCGTCTCTATGACACCGTCATGGCCCTCGGCGGATGGCAGAAGGTCTCCCATCAGGAGAAGTGGATCGACGTGGCAGAGATGATGGGGATAGGAGAGGATGTGGCCAACGGAGACTACGCCATCAAGATCATCTACATGAGGTGCATTCAATCCCAATTAATTTATGGATGATTTGTTGCAGATTTCTCTCGAAATACGAGCAGAACGAGACCATAGGAGATATAGACGACATGATGGATGGAGAATTGCGCGGAAGGGGTCGCCAGCTCTCCTTCTTCGCCACCAATGAGTGTCCTATCAGTGTCGGACGAACTCAGGATTTCATCCGACGCGATGAAAGGGGGAATCCCTCGATGGAACCGGACTATTCCCGCGTCTTCAGATCCCTCATTTCCGGTCTTCCCAACGAGGTACCGCATTTATTGTGGCTAGCCCGCATTTCTCTCTTTCAGATAGACTTTGGCTTCAACATCTGTACCCTTCTTTCCCACCCGGGTCCTCGTCTTCTCCGTCTCAGCCACGCCCCATACCTCCCCACTCTTCTCGCAGCTCACTGTGGAATATTCGACGAAGGTATGTATTCCCTCGGCAATCATCTAACAGTCCTTTAAGATGGCTGCGACATGTCGGATCTCTACGAAATGTGGAAATCCAACACCGGCAGGGACTTTTTCAGTTTCTGGGCAAATGCAGGCATTCCCAAGGAATTCCTCGAGCTTTTCGTTCCTCAGGCCGCCATGGAGACAGCGGTAAGTATTCTTTGATTATCGTATTCAAGTTCCGTTCAGGATCCAGATGGGGATATTCTACACGGAATCACCCTCGAATACGACGTCAGGAACCCCATGTCTTGGAGGTTGAACCAGGTACATTTGGATACGCAGGGTTTCCAGTGTCCCTATTTCAGGTTGTGAATATCATAAGAAACTTTTCATTCGAGCCAATCAATCGCGTCACTCTGTCCGAATGCTGGCCCATGATGAAGTAAGTTCACGTTGTTTCCGAAAATGTGCTCAGCTGATTGGACGCCAAAAGTAGAAGCTCAATCATATATCTTTGGTCGATTCACATGTTGATGATTCGTTCGTTTGGTTACGAAAGTGACCGGCGTGTGGCACAATTTCAATTTTGTATTTGCACCATTCCTTCCGGAATTTCTTTTCCTACGAACCGGATAGGAAAATTGAATTGGCGCTCGGATACTGTTAATCTATTAATCAAATCTCTCAATCTTTCTTATTTCCTCCTCCAGATTGCTGCTGCTGTGCGCGTCTTCTCGCTGGGTTCCTCTCTACACGGCCGCCCTGGACACCCTCTCCAATCTGGCCAGCGATGTGAGATTTTCGCAGAAATCAATACAACCCCGGTCTTTCAGATCAACCTATCCTCTATAATGATGGCCCAGACCTCCCACCACGCTCTGATGCGCATTCTGCACGAAGGCCTCGAGAGTTCGGATAAGTTCAAGGTAAGGCAGATGGCTGGTTCCATTCCAGTGGTTGTTTCCAGCTGATCCGGTGTATGGAAATCCTCACGGGGCTCTGTGCCTACGAGGGAAATGAGGCAGTCGTCAACGATTTCATCAATCCCAAGATGCTGGAGCACATCTTCGACGTCATATGCATTAGGGACATTATGATGTGCGTCTACGCCCTCGAATGCCTTTACCAGGTACAATTGGCATGAATATAGGGAAATCCTACTATTTAGATGTCCGAAATGGGTGATGTTGCCTGTGATTTGATGTGCAAACAGCCCAAGTTCATCCAGCAGCTGGTTTCAATGGCCACCCTCGAGGCCGTCTCCTTCGGGCCAGCCGGATTAGCGGGAATGAAGGTCGTCGAATACCAGCCGCCACAGGTAATTCTAAAATAGTTTCAATCAGCCGTTGTAGCCAGGGTTTAATCACTGAGCACATGGTGATATCATATTACAAGCAAACTATTACAATATGTGGTTTAAATATTTTGAAACGGCCCGTAAGAACTCTCACTTTTAGAGGAGAAATATCAGAATGACCAAGAGCTTACTTGCTCAATCATATTTTCTCGTTTTCAGCAGTTCGGCCACCCGCAGCAGCACATGCCACACGGCCACTTCCCACCACAGCAGGGAATGCCACCTCCTCATATGCAGCCCCAGCAACACTACAATCAACCACAGCACGGAGCTCCCCACGGTAATCTCTTTTCTTTTCCGTTCTACTTTGTCTATTTCAGTAGTCGGCCATCCTCAGATAATGCACCAACAGCAGCCGAACGGCCACCACGTATACCCACCGCCACAGAGGCCACAACAGTTCCCGCAGCAGACGCCACAGCGAACGCCGATGCCTCCTCCGTCCACACCGCAGACGGTGCCACATCAGCCGCACCCGGGCACTCCGCAGTCGGCCAGGCCTCCTCCGATGGTGGCCACTCCTGCCCAGCCACCGGCCACTCCACAGACACCTGCAGGATCAGCAAAGGTTGAGGTTGGGTTTAATGGAAATGACAGGAAATGGGGAAACTTTGAGAAGGACCAGCTGACGGAGCAGTGGATTCGACAGAACTGCGTGATGGACAAGAACCACTCGACGCCCAGGGGAGAACTCTACGCGGCCTATGTGGATGACCTGAGGAACCAGTACCACTCCCTCAGCGGCAGTCTCGTCATGTTCAGCAACATTATGAGGTTGAGCCATCCAAACGGAGTAATTACGAGCGTCTTTTTCAGGCAAATCTACCCGGAAGTACAGTTCCGAATGGCTGACAACGGCCTGATGATGGAGGCCCAAGGAGTCCGTTTAATCCGCCCCCACAGTGAGTGTCCCCTCCGTCTACCTTCCCCCAGGACGGGATTCACTCGTTTTGAAAGGGAACCCTTGATACGGGGCTTAGAGTTGATTACAGAATTGGCCCCGTCTACCTTCAACACGACGGCCTCTCCCCCATCGCCAGCCCAACAGAGCAACCCCGTCATCAAGGACATTCTGGACAAACCGGCTGAGCCAGTGGCCAATGGAGTGAATGGAAAGGCCGGGGGGAGCAGCGATTCCTCGAGGAGCAACACTCCGGAGGCGAAGAGTGAACAGGACTTGGAGGTGAAGAAGCAGAACGGAGAGGAGAAGCCAGTGAAGGCGGCGGAAGAGGAGAAACAGGGAGAAAAAGAGGGCAGCGAGAAGGAAGAGTCCGAGGAGGAGAAGGACAAACCACAGGTGAATCTATCGTGGCGGGATCTCTTTACCCTGATTTTCAGGAGTCTCAACACGAGCTGATGTGTGAGTGGGACGGCTGTGGGAAGACGTTCGCATTCCCCTCGGGAGTCCTCAACCACTGCTCCAAGGAGCACATGGTAGACGAGGCTCAGACCTGCAGATGGCCCGGTTGCGACGGAACCACCCGCAGTCGCTGGTCTTTGGTCACCCACATTCAGGACCACCACGCACAGGAACACCAGCTGAAAGCAGCCGCTCAGAAGAGAAGGTAAGATATGGTAGAGATGCCAATTACACAGGGTTTCAGGGACGGAACGGCACCGGCGACACCCCTTCCCTACAGGACGGATGTTCCGCGGGAGATCCCGCAGCATCCGGGGTATGCGAGACACGCAGCCATCGATGCGATCAGGAGACATGCCTTTAACTTCCTTCCGAGGGACATTACGGTAGTTCTATAGAGACAACCGGGCTTACTGTAGATTTAGGACGAGCCGGAGGGTCCCGTGACGAAGAGTATTCGGCTGACCAGCTGTCTCATTCTCAGGAACATGGCCAGATATTCGGCAGAAGGGAGACAGTAGGTTCAGTCTTCATTACCTCACCACTGCTGTTGTTTCAGTCTCCTCCGTCGCCACGAACGTCATCTGTGTTGGCTGGCGTTGTCCCGTCTCGAAGCCTCCCACACCCTCTCCCAACTGCTCGCCGAGCTCCACCAATTGGATGTTCCAGAAGACGCCTCCGGTGTGGCTGAGGAGCCGATAGCCGCCGTCCCCGAACCCTCTCCTATCTGATCCCTCCGTCTGCCTCTTTCGCTTTTTCACTTTGCCTCATCGTTGTATTTCTTTTCCCCCACGGGTAGATGAGCTATTTTCTGTAAAAAGCGACCTCTGTCCTCTCATAGCTGATCTACACACAGGCACCGGTTGTTGACTCGATTGTTACCGTAATCTGTCCATACGCACACATCTCCGATCCGTTCGTTTGCATGTTATGTTATTGATTGATGAATCCCTTTTATTGAGGTAATTATTACGACCAGTAAACTGTCTATGCATCGGTTCGCCTTTCTCTCAAGAGTAGCTACTCCAGAATACCCTCGTATAGTAATCCAACAGATAAACAAGTTTTTGAGATGGCGGAGATTGACAAAATAGAGACAAATGCCAAGAGGTCCATCACATATTACTACCATCCAGAAGTCGGCAACTTCCACTACGGTAATTTCCATGCGTGCCAAACCTAGTTTCCCTAGCCAGTCATTAATGTCTTCTCCGTGAATTCTTGGATCTTACCGTAATTCCTCTTAAATTCCAGGCGCCCGTCATCCTATGAAGCCCCAACGACTGGCTGCCTGTACGAACCTGGTGGTGAACTACGAGATAGACAAAGACATGGAGATGAGGATGTCCCCCAGGGCAACCAAGGTCGACATGCAGTGAGTCCTTGGACGGATCCCTATTACGGTGTACTGTAGGAGGTTCCACGCTTCCGAGTACATTGATTTCCTGGACAAGATCTCGCCTCAGAATGCGGAGGACTGGGAATGTAAATTCATTGATTTCCAGATTGGAGACGATTGGTATGTGCCCAGATGAGGCTGATCGAATTGCCAGTTTAGCCCCATTTTTGAGGGAATCTTCGACTTTTGTTCGATGTACGCAGGGGCCTCCATCGAAGGAGCCATCAGACTCAACCACAAGGAATCGGACATTGTCATCAACTGGAGTGGGGGGTTGCACCACGCGAAGAAGGCGGGTTTTGATGGATTAAAAGAGGAACCCAGGGATTCCAGGCTGAAGCCAGTGGGTTCTGCTACGTCAATGATATAGTACTGGCCATTTTGGAGTTACTAAAGGTCCACAAGAGAGTGCTGTACATTGACATAGATATCCATCACGGCGACGGAGTCCAGGAGGCTTTCCTCTTCACCGATAGAGTAAGCCCCTTTCTTTAGGAGAATACCTTTGCTTCAGGTTATGACGGTCTCTTTCCACAAGTACGGTGACCAATTCTTCCCCGGCACTGGTAACATGTACGACGTAGGCAACGGACAGGGCCGCCTGTTCTCGGTCAACGTCCCCTTCGCCGCAGGAATCAATGACAAAGGTTCCTTCCTTCTATGGGGGAGTCCTGTAGTTTCTTTTCAGAGTACCTGGACGTGTTCAAACCAGTGATCCAGCACGTGATTGACTGCTTTCAGCCGGAAGCTATCGTTCTTCAATGCGGGGCCGACTCTCTTGGCCAGGATCGGCTGGGCAACTTTAACCTTTCGTACGAGTTTCTGAAGTTTCCATAATTGCTGTCGATTGAAGGTTCGATGGCCACGGCGACTGTGTCCGCTTCGTTCGTGACTTCAGCATTCCTCTGCTGGTCCTCGGGGGAGGAGGGTACACCCTTCGCAATGTGGCCAGATGCTGGGCCAACGAAACGGGGATTCTCTTGGGAAAACGACTCTCCAACGAGATACCGGATAATGCAGGCAAGGAGGAGCAGTCAATGAGGATCAAGCGAAAATTCAGAATATATGAAGTTCTTCGAGCCCGAGTTCACTCTGCGACCAGTTTTGGACAAGAGGATAGACAGCCAGAATACGAAAGAGTTCCTGACGGCGATTCGGGAGTACGTCTGTGAGAATCTGCGACGGATCCAAGGAGCTCCCTCCGTTCAGATGCGGCCCATCCCCGTTGATTTCTACGATCGAGACACTGCCCTCTCAAGACCGGAGGTAAGGCCAACCCTTTGCTTCAGAAACAAACTGCTTCAGCTGGGTATCGATGAACGCCGCGACAACAGCGATGACCACCTAGCGACAGCTTACAACGGCGCCAACTAAGTTCCTGCGACATGCAACACAAACGGGTGTATTTGTTTCATGTATATACGAATCCGCGGAAGAAGACCTCTCACTTAAATAAAGTTGATTATACACATCTTATTCGATCTGACAAAGGGGACTTTTTGGAAACAAGTGTAAATAGGAGAAATATGTTTATATATGTAACATATTATTTTGTATGAAAGTTTCTCTTTTTTTGGTCCCATATGGGTTGTGTTTCCTCACAATCTGCATGAGTTTCTTACGAAAACGATAGCCCAACCCTCGTGGGAACGAAAATGACTTTCTTAAAAAAAACTAGTTTTCTCCAAGAGATTTTAAAATTTGCATCTATATTTTTGTTATGCGACTGCCGCAGTAATATTTTGGCGAATGTCGCAATACCGTTCACTTTTATGGGCAGAAAAATTAGAATCTGCTCAAAAGTAATGTGACTTTCCCATAATTCAAAAACAAAATCTCTTCTGCCCACAGACCATTTTTGATCTCAAGATTGCAGTGTCCTTTAGATAGAATCTTCCACCACAATCGTCACATTTTAGATTTTCAAGTATCTCTGCTTAGCGTATAATGCAGAAGTGTGGAGACCACGGTCATATTTACCCATTTTTTCCTATCAACATGAAATTCCCTGGGCGCCACATCCATCTGAAAATCAGAGGAGCGGCGCGGAATTGGGTCATTTGTCAGACAGACGTTAGGGATTAGGGAATGGCAACGAGCACCCCATTAGCGATCACTCATACTTTCAGCTGCAAGAGATTCAAGGTCTCCCTTTACGAACACTTTGAGAAGGCTAAAGAAATCATTTTGTATGTACACATGCACAATAATGTGGACTGGATCAAGCGAAAATGAACCCGTTGGAGAGAAATGAATATGATACTCAACGAAGAAAAGGGAAACAATTGGTGTGAGGACGAGGACGACCGACGGCCCGAGTGAGGGCTGCGATGGCCAGAAGTTTCAATTGGAAGGAGACTTCGGAAGAGAAGCGGAGATTCCCGTCTTCCACCCGAGCAACCTCTCTCCCTGTCGTCTCCAGAACAAACTGCCAACAGTTCCTAAAACATAACACGAATTATTTTTTACCGGAAGTCGTACCCGTGTTGATCTATGCGACAACATCTGGCGACGGCCGAACGGGCGCCGTTTTGGATAATGAGGGGGTCGCCTGCAAAACTTATTAGTGTCAAAAAATAGTTGAATACCAGGAAGAAAGATTCCAATAAGCTCGCCATTCCAGTCGATGACACTGGTGGAGGGGGAAGTGGCACGGCGGAGGCCAAGGAGAGAGGCCAGGGGACGAGGGAGGAGAGAGGAGAGGGAGGAGGGCATTCTTCTCTCAGACAACACGAGGACACGACGACCTGGAAAACAAAGGAAATCAATATATATTTAGATATCTGACACATACCGTATGCCTCCATGACCCACACAGGAGGTGAACAGCAGACGGACTCCGCCCACACATCCAAAAGGGGAAAGTCAGAAGCATCAGTGATCTGAAGGTAAATTACTCCATATGCATATTCAACTAATGACTCTTTGGTCTTTTCCTGGCAAATTTAGTTTCACATCCTTGTTACGGTCTGCCACACGAACACTTCCGCTTTTCGCGCGCGACACACCCACAACACTTGGAGGTCGTTCTTCGCCAGAGACAGGTCGTTCTCCCCGGCCCGTCGGGCCTGGCGGCCCCTCGTCTCTAGATGTTTTTCTCTTCGCTGCTAATGAACTATTATCTCATCCTATTCTCTCACTGGGTCAGTCGGGTTGGGTGGTATCAAGAACCCGGTGGAATAGACGACCTAGGGGAGAGTCGTTCCCGCGAGTTACATCCTGTTCTCCAAGCCTAGGACGTTTGAAAGAGAGAGAGAGAGAGAGAGAGAGAGAGAGAGAGAGAGAGAGAGAGAGAGAGAGAGAGAGAGCGTAATTGTACAGCCGATTAGGAACTGATGCAAACTAAAACCGAAGCTTGCATAATGGCTATAGGAGACCTCTTCTCAAAGATAATTTCATTAGGAATTACAGGAAATATTCGCGATTGAACGAATCATGACAGCGAAACTTTTTCACACGATATTTGAGGTTCTCACGTTGAAAGAATGATTCACAACTTTCGATTTGGAAAGTTCAAGACATTAATGAAAGTGAGTAGCCGAAACAGAATGAAAGGTTGACTTTGTAATTTGTTATTGAAAAATTACTAACTTAATCCCTTTTTCAAAACCTATTCTAAGCGGAGGAACCGAAGATATAATTCTTTCGTTGTCTCCGAAAGATAATTTCCAATGGTTTTTCACTTGAGCTGGTCTCTTTGTGTGTTCTCCCACATTCTTTGGTCGATTCCACTCGCCCGACCCCTCCACTCGAAAGTTAATTACCTGCCAAAGCGAAGGAATTGTGCTCGGAAAACACGGGTGTTGTGGGTGTCCGGCGGGTCCTTTGCCCCAAACAGACCCCATCGATTTCATGTCTCATTCGCAGGCCAATTGAGGCGAATGCATGAAGAATGTGCTAACGAGGGGGTCGCCCTGGGGACTCGTGGCCCACCTTACACTGACACCCGGCTGGCGCTGATTGAGGCTCTACAAGACAGCTGCTGACCGCAGAAATGCACAACAAAGACACCCCAATGACACGCATTAAGTCGTCTCAGTGGCAATAAACAACCGGTGGCATCTCAATTGCTGCCAGTCAGAACGCGGACAGAAAGAAAGACACACGACTCCGGCTTGGCTTACCTGAATTTCCGTTCCTGTGTGCTGTATTTTGAGATGAGTTGAGGATGAAACGAAGAAGAGGACTTGGCTCTTCGTTGGAGCCAAAGGGAGCTTCCGTCCAACCGCGTGCGATACTTCGTCGTCTATGTCAGTGTCATCCGATTCCGTAGGATGTCTTTCTCCCCGCTGAATTGTCAGATGAAACCGAGAAAAGCGGGAATCTAATTTCAGAGGCAATGGAAAAGATGTTTAAGTGAAAATGCAGTTTCGGAATTTCTGTACGAAGCCTTCTTTTTTGGAAGACATTCAGTCAGAAACAACGAAATAAACCATGTATAAGAGAAATAAAAGAGATATTAATTTGAAACCCGTACCATGTCGGTCGGTTGTGCTTGTTCCTCCTCATTTACAGTAGTCGCCCGACACAACTTCGAAGGAGGCGCAGGGTAGGTCTCCGTGCAGTCGGAAAATCGTGGATTCACTTCGTTCAAGGCCAAGAGGTTTCCATTCTCGCAGAATTCGGCCGATGTCGATGGTTCCATCAAGGGCTTTCTGGAAACGAAGGTAATTAGAAGAGAATTAGGGGTGGGGAGGTCTTGGGCGGTGGAATTCATTTCCCTCTTCATTAAAGAAGGAGTCTACTGCCGTCGGAGTGCGGAGGACACCCGGTGGTAAGACAGCTATTAGAAATGCATGCAGTCACTCGGATGGGTGGGTTGGAGGAGTTTCTTCGGAAAACAGGATAATAGCCGGTTTCCATAAGATATTTACAGATTGCGGTGGTGAAGGCGGAACTGACATTAGGTAAATGCAAGGCCAAAAAGGACTTTCAAAGGGGAAACAGGATTAGCGTAAGGGGGAAAAGGAAACCAACGGCGAATAGGAAATCTGACCCCGGTCGCTCAAATTGCGTTCTCACTGGCCACGGCGCCTATTTCGAAGATTCAATTAGTACGGCGGAAGGCGGAAGATGAGAAGCCGACTCTTCCCCGCCTCCCCCGACACTCTCACCTGAGCAACACCTCGCCGTAGCCGTTGCGTTGGGACTGGCGGAGACGGTTTACGGACAGTGTGTCGCCGAAGGTACGCATCGCTACGGACGGGGAAACGACGTCCATCGGCGACGGAGACTCTGCGTCTCTGACGGGGGGCGGAGCCACGGACGAGGACAAAAGCACACAAATTGAGGGAGGATATAGCGCCCTCGACACACAGTGGAAAATAGGGGCGATTTAAGAGAAATGGGGAAATAGTCGAATGAAAGAAAGGCTGGTTGAGCAAAAGAAAAGTCGGAAGAGAACGATTGCGAAAGGAAGAAGGTGTTTCAGAACCTCTCAAGAGATCGCCAAAATGACGAATAATCTATACCCCTCGCCCATCGAGCTTGTCAATTGAAAATGGCCATGGTTATGCTAATGTACTCTGCGTCTCGTCATTGTGCGCGCTCTCTTGCTAGTTAGATGTGCAGGTTAGTTTAATCTCATTCCAAGCTCGATGGTCGAGGAGTATATAAACTTTTCCCCTAACGTTTGTATCCTTAATATTGGGATCTCACTTATTCTCATTCTTGTCGGAAACCCGAGTGCTTATGCTAATTGACGCGTGGTGACACGGCCAGGTGAATGGCAGCTGTGTTTTGTGTGCTCAGCGGCAGATGAGGGAAGAAGTCACTCGCCATGTTGCTTCTGCTGCTGGTGGCTGCTGTCTCAGCCAGGATCCTCGAACAGAGAGACCCAAAAGTGGGGCTTTGATTTTCTTTCCGATCACACATCTTCCTGTCAAAGAATGAGGTTGTAGTGTAAACGTGTCTTAACTTTGTTCTCGATTTCCCACAATCCCTCCCTAGGTGGACCCTCTTTCCCTCGACAACGTCGTATCTCGCATCGTCGATTCCACCATGGACGACCTGCGTTTCCGTCTCCGCCAGGCCATCTACGCCCTCGCATTGCGCCAGGTTCCAATTCCTCCGCTCTCTTCATCTTTTACATTCAGGAAGAAAGCCAACAAACTGTAGACAACTACGAGGATCGACTGCTAAAACAATTCCTTGGCCAACTTAGAAAACAGAACGATTCTCCGTCTCCAACTGCTACCCATACCATGGCAATTGCTCTGGAGACACACACAATTGACCCGGAACTGACCCACCGGGACAATAAATTGGTGACCGCAGACCTCCGACTTCTAGACGCCGTGGATCAACCGCTTGTGGTGAGCTTCAGTTCGTAGCCTAGATTAGTGGATTAGGAAATATTACGCATGTTAGTGATAGAGAACGAGAGAAACATGCACCACCTTCTACAGATCTATATCTAAATGGGCGTCGGATTAATTATTTTGAAGAAATCCCTTTTCCAGACGCTGGATAGCACCCTCCCCCTGTGGATCGTAGTCTCCTGTGGTGTTACCGTAACCCTATTCCTTACCGTAGTCCTCGCAGCCGTCGTAATCCGTCGCCGTCGCAAGAGTTCAGCCCGTCTCGCGAGACTGCCCGACACCCTAACCATTTCCGGTAGGTTTCACGGGTGACAGGAGAAATATCTCTTGCTAGCCATGTGTCTCCCGGAACACCAGCCGGGACCAGGGCCGTTTCTGGAGCGACTGAGGTCGCAGGAAAGCCTTTGGACGACAGCCGCTTCCATGGAGAGTTTGCGACAGCCATTGTGACGTGTAAAAACGATAAAATGATCTCAGCAAATAAAATATTATTGCCCAAAATATACAACGTGACGAACTATGCGGTCTGAGAAGTGACAAGGGAACCCGTAAGCGGACTAGGTACAATGGCAAGATTGATTAAATAGGGGCCCTAGGAGGAAGCTAGCCACTGACTGACGAATTCTCCCTTCTCGCATTGCGACTCTTTCACGAACCATTCGAACACGTCGTCGTACTGAAAATATTCCGAATTATGCAAAAACTCCTTCCAAACCGATTTCTCAGGAATGTCCTCTTGCCAGAGCTTTTCACACAGAAGACAGGGGCCATTACGGTAGCCGGCTGTCTGCCAAGGGGCAACCGTCCAGGCTGATTGCCAGGCGAAATACTCTGCATAGGCCGTCCTGAATCACAATTAGCCAGGAGGGCCTATTGATCAACCCGTTGGTTTCCAGATATTTCAGATGCTCGGCCATTTCCTTCGGCGATTTGTAGTCGTCGAGGGCAATGAAGGACTTTGGAGGGGCGTTGCTGGATGCGTAGGTAGATCTCCTGGCAACGATGGGAATGCTCGCCAGGTGGATCCGGGCCCAGTACTTTTCAGAGTTGTAGTCGGTGCAGATCTAAAAAGAAAGCTGTGGATGGGAATAAAGGATAGAATACGGAATTCTCGAGGGCGAAGAAGAAGGGGTACTGTTCGATCAGCTCGTCGCAGGATTTGCCCTGGGGACACATGTTTTGGCTTGCCTCGTCCTTGGCGCACTTTCCTCCGACGGTTACATCCATGTGTCTGCAATTCCCATGGGTTCTGTGTCAATCCTTTCTTACTTTGCCAGTTCCTCCACCGCTTTCTCCCTCAACATGGTCGTGTGGCAGTTGCTGATGAGCCCCACAATGCCCTTCTTCGCCTTCTTCAACTTCGCCTTGTCCACGTGGTAGCTCTAAATCCCTTTCATCCCTCCATCTTCCCTTCCCTTACCGTAACCGCGTACCCCCTCCTCTCTGCCTCCCTTGTTTCGATCCAAAAAGGGCCGTACTTCCAGCGAATGTCGGATGAAACCAGATATGTCATTGTCCAATTGAAGAAACCGGCAGGGATCTTCTTCAGAAGCGCCGCTGGGCCACTGTTGTGGGGTGTCTCCATTGAGGCATAGACGTACAACTGAGACCTAAACAAGTCTTCCGAACCGACTTAAGAAGAAAAATACGCATTTCTGAAGACGTCTTTTCCGGGAAGAGGAGTATCGGCCAAGTCGGCGGAGTGGAACAGAACGGCGTCAACAGAGGAGACGAGGGATTTGTCCTTCACCAGGAGACAACGGTCCTAAAAAACTAATTTCCACTGGATTTCATGGGAGGAGACTTCGATCCCTCGGCATTCGTGCATTATGGAATCCGGCAAGTAGGAGTGGAAAATGGGCGTCCAGTAAAGAATTTTCTTCGGTGCCAGCGCTCCGAAACGATCGCCGATTCTGAAACGAAGGAAATTTTCTTCTGAGAGTTAAAATTCGCGTTTTCAAGTCAGAAGCAAGGCAATTCGTAACATATGAAAGCGCCTAGAATGGCTTGAGGCCTGTCCCCATCAATCAGATCAGTAAAGCATGATGCCCTCCGTTTAAGGTCACGGCCGTCTACCGTACCTGTCCTTATTTACAGTAAGAAATAGATGTTTCAGTCTTCGATGTGGATGCGCCCTCCCGCTGTCATCATAGGAGACGATGGAGTAGACGGTGTACAGGGCGAGGGAGCCCCCGATGAGGTAGATCAGGTTACGATACACCGAGGCTGGTGTAATCCGCATTTCCTAACGAGCTACTGTATTCCCCATGCTCAATGCTCCAAGTAACAGGTGAAAGCACATTCACAGGAACAAGAAAGGGTGGGAAATGACGTTTATTCCAGTTTGTTCTCCTGTGCCCATTCTTCCCGCATCTCGTTCGACAGCGAAGTGAAGAGATAGTCCCAGTTCCATGCAGACACTTCGTCTTGGACCTCTTCTTCTGTGCACAGGAAGCGGGAGAGCAGCGAGACGTCTGAAATTCAGGAATTGTAAATGGAATGAAACAATATTTCCCAGAAGGGGACAGGCGTTATTTTGCGATGCTATTCCACTGACATATCAGTATATGCATTTAAATGACAAGGAGTTATCAAATGGCTGCCTTCGAACCGCATTTTAAATTATTCTACAGAGTTGCTAAGTAACAAAAATGATTTAGTGACAGCCAGGGGTCAACGGTTTGTGTCAAAAAAATTGTCGAGGGCCAAAAATCGACTTTCCAAACTCTGCCAGAAAGAATTGATTTTTGCCAATAAAAACCACAAATAAAAAACGCCACCTATGTTATCCAAATTAGTGAGGAAGGGCCGCCTGGAGGCCAAGTTGTCCTGTAAAAATCCCTGCAGCTGGGCTGAAGAGACATGCGGTGCATGGGAAGCAAAGTCGACATCCCTTCGTGGCACAGGAGGCGTCGGGTAGGCTGGGTTCAGAGGAGGCTTAGGCGAACTGCCATGGTCTGATTATGATTGTAATATGGGATGGGGATTAACCAACCGAAGTGAGCATCGCTTTGGGGCGGCGTAGATTCTCCCTCTCGCTGGCGACCGGCACGAGAACCCGGTCTGCGGAATAGATCTGCAAAGAGCGATTTAGAATATAGAATATTACCAATTCGATGGCTCTAACTTTATTGCCACCGGCTTTATTTTCCATATATGTAAATGAGGAAAAGCACCTACTGGACATTCCGGTAAGGGGTCTTTTCAGCTTCTCAGCCGGCCCTTCCTTCAGGAGACCGCTGATGGGCGTTTCTTTGAATATCCCGCCAATGCGACTCTTCCTGTTCAGTCCGCTTTCGTCCATGCGATCCTTCACTCGAATATTCAGCTTATCATCGTCGGAAATGATTACATTAGACAACGCATACACTATGATAACTGGGTCAATAATTACGAATCGCACTTTTTTTAGTGTCAAACACGAATAGGCGATAATGTTCGAAACGTCACGAAACGAGTAATTGCTGAATGTGACATGTGTTAACGATGTGTTGAAATATTGGCGCCAAGGCTAGTTGTCCCTCAGATGACTCATGTCTTGGCATGCGGAAAGACAAAAAGGCACTTTCGCCGTGAATGGGTTTGTGCCAAACACGCTATTAAAAGCGTCATTCCCAGCTGAACATGATAGCTTTCCCTTCAACATCGGTTCAACGGAACTACCCCCAATTAAATTCGGAAGAAAATAGACCAACCGGTGGTTTCTCCTGGAGTAGCAGCATCTGGGGCGGTGGTTCCTTTGCGTCTTCCTCTGGAAGTGCCGGCTCTCTTCGGTTTTCCATCTGCAGGATCGTTCATAATTGAGGTGCAGGGCGGGATTCGAGAGGGAGACCCAGAGGTTCCCATGGAAACAGGCAAGCGGAAAGACAATTAACCGGCAAATTCCGAGGGAACACACGGGGTGGAACCGCCAGGCACGGGCAAATATACGTTTATGGGTGAGAAATCATGTATTGGAAAAGGTCACACTTGAAATCGATCGAAAAAGCCATTTGCTTACAGGAAATTAACTTTGAATTAAAAAAAAATGAATATAATATCTAGCATTCAAAACTCGTGGATTCTTAAGATACAACAAAACTAGATAGTTAAAGTTAAATTTTTAAAAGGTTTACTATTATGACGAATTTTGTCATAATAGTAAACCTTTTAAAAATTTAACTTTAATAGTAAACTTTAATTTAATAGTAAATCTTTTAAAAATGTGATAATTATAAAGTAAACTAGTCAGATTAATTCTAACCAAAGCTACTACGCAAAATATTCTAAGTGACCACGCGTTCCTACTAACTAGACAATAACCGGACAGTTCATAAAAACGTAGTTGACGCAATTTACCAGCAGATCTTCAACCCAGGCAGCCAGCACGTTTTCGACAGGCTACTTTTAGCCGGCCTGGCAGTTTCCCCATTGGTTTATGTGACTGGGAAGCGAAGTATGACACTGTTGCTTACGTAAAGGAATGATGCAATGTTGCTTGAAAACGCTTTCTGCTAAGAAAATGCAAAGAAAACCTCATAACAATTTTTTTTAATTCAAAGTTAATTTCCTGTAAGCAAATGGCTTTTACTTGGCACTTGGCCACCAGAGATCAGAAACTATCAAGTGCAGTAAAAGTGAAAAGAGTTCGGTTCTTCTGTAATCTGGACCGGTGCGTCGCGTCGCGAGCGGTGCCAGCCGGTGGTTTCAGCCAATCAGAGGCGCCAGCCGCTCTGCGTCTCTGGCCTGTGGGCGGGGCCTGTCTGGCACTCTGACTAGCTGGGCAGTCGCCGCCGGGGCAGCTTGCTTGGATGGTGGCCTGTGCTGCCGTCTCTCAGTCCCAAGTCCTGCTGGCGGTGCCGATGACAGCCAGCCAGCTGTCTGTTGACCAACTCAAGGACCAGCTCCTTTCCGCTGTCGAAAATGTAAGAATCTCCTTGTTAGGGCGGAAAAGGATCGGAGGTCTCGGAATATCGATTATTGTATCTCCCAATAGTGTGATCTCATGGAAATATGAATTATGTCCCGCTGCGAGTAAAGCAATTTTTTTCTTTTTGTTTAATACCCGAGGGCGTGGTTTTTTTTCATTGGCGGTGCAAAAGGACACCACTGAAAGTTTAAAGGGCGGGTGTGTTTCCGGTGTTCACCTCGCGTGTTTCAGGGACAATCCACCGACGTCCAGAATGTTCTCTCAGAGCTGGAGAAGGTCCCCATCACGAAGGAGATTTTAGAGGTGAGGACGAGCGTGGTCCCCCCTTTTTCCACAGCAGGGTCGGCGCCCATCGCCCGGCCGACCCCGCCGACTGAGGCGTTCCCCGCCGCTTGGCTTGTCTGCGTCCCTGCCCAGATCATCGCGTCTGACGCTAGCCATTATCGATTTTCCCCGGGCCTTCGCATTGCGCCGTTTGCCTCCCCGACGGTCGCCGGCGCTGGGTTGTGATTGCGAAAGAGAACGGGGCGTGGAGGCCTGGCACCACTGACAGCCATAGAATGGAAATGCCTAGGGATAGGCGCTTTTACAATTAAGCGGCTAATTTAACCTTTGAGGAATTACAGATACATAGTCATGTTTCAATTGTACCACTCGTTTACAAGGTAAATTCCCTTGTAGTTAATAAACAAATGTATTTCATCTTATTTTGACAATTTCATGCCTTCATTATTAGTATTAGTCTATTCAGAATATGATTATCAGATCATTAAGCAATGACAATATAGAATATATTTAAATAATAAACTTAGTTAATAAGCTGTTGCTGTAACTCACTTTGATTAATAAAAGGGGTTCCACTGAGCAGTTCTTGAGTTAATCGCACGTTTTCAGTCGACGCGGGTCGGTGCAATCGTCAATGAAGTGAGGAAGAAGATCTCAGACCGCTGGCCGGATGTGTCCAAACACTGCCGCGGGCTCATTAAAATCTGGCAGAAGATGGTTGAGGTTTGTTTCATTTGGAGTTTGGATTGAGAAGCAGAGGGAGTCAGTAAGGTTATACGACATTTTCTCCGACAAAAACTACAATTTCTCCGAAGTTTTTGAACTTCGCACCAACAGCGACAACTTCTCCGCGACATTTTCTCCGAAAAGCTTCCCAGATGTTTTAGTTAATTTTTACCCATTTTCACGCGGTTTTTACCAAATATTTCATGTTTCAGACATATCTAGTCATAGATCCTGCAGGGGCTTAGTCTTGGAACAACAGGGATACTTTTGTTAGTTAAGCCTCCGCACAGCAAAGGCTTAGTCTTAGAACGACAGGGGCGATATTGAATCATAAGCCACCAATTTCCATCCAACGTTGATTGATTGTGTTTTATGTGATATTTTCGATGAAATTGCGTTCTTTTAAAAACGGAGAAAATGTCGTTTTCGCCGGAGAAAATGTCGCGGAGAAATTGTCGTTTTGTGCGGAGAATACGTCGCGGAATCTTTTCTCTTGAAGCTTTTTGTTTGCCAATTTGCCACGATGTGAAACTATCATGTTGACAGTATTATGGCCACACGAGCACAATGTTTGCCTTTGAAGTTGACGTGTTTGCATGCCGCAGCTGGTTCTAACCTCCTGTGGAAGAACGTCAAACTCACCACGATTTGACACGAACGGTTAAATCGCTGCGGGGGTTTCTGAACTTATAAGCGTCTGGTGCGTCTTCAGAGTTTTTAAAGTCAACACCGCCGAATATGGGCTAGAAATACGGTAGTTAATAATGCTAACTTTCTGTATGTTGTTAAATTGAAGGCGTAGTAAGGGAAAATCTCGAGCTTGTTTGCAATGGGCGAGTTGTTTTTGTTTCTCAGAAACTCAATCCGTCAAAACAGCGCTGGTGTTTCATTGGTCGGACATGATTGGCCACTTTCCCTTTGAGTATTCTATGCCATCATGCAAGACCCATTTGCCACCTAATAAGTATTTTTTTTCAGGTCAGACCTCCGAGCTGTGCCTCGTCTGCCAATGGAACTCCGAACCTCGTCTCTCCAAGCATAGCTAAGCTATCGCGAAAAGTAACACCCGGTACTCCCGTCAACCGCCGAGTGACCTCAACTGGACTTCCAAACGGTATTTCACCCAGTTTGGCGTGAAACTGGGTGCTTCAGGGCGCGGAAATACGGTTTCTCCGTCGAATGGCAGCTACGCGCCGAAGGAGCTCGTCTCCCCGAACGGCGCCATGCACAAGTCCTATTCTGTGGGAACTGACCTCCTTGCTAAGGGGGAGGAAGTGAGAAATGGAAAGAGGAAGATGGAGGACACGAACAATTCTAGTAAGTATCCTCATCTGCTAGTTTATAGTCCATTTCCAGCCCCTTGCACAATCAAACGCAACAAGACAATAGTGGGACTAGCCACTCATTCTATCTCTGCTTCTAGGATGGCTGTCCAGAGTACCAGTGAATTGGTGGGTGTTTTGTATACGATGGCAGGTGGAACTCGGCGGTTGCAGGTGGCTCAGCTGAGTCAGAACCTTCCGGAACACATGAGTATTGGCTCTTCGATCCGACAACACGAGGAAAAGGTGAAGCGAGAGCAGCAAGACGAGGAGGTTGTTTATCAGTTGTGTCTGATGACCTCGTTCCTCTATAGTTGGCTATATCGCTCCACGGGGCCATCGCTTCTCCCTACGTACAGCCAGAGAGGAAAAAGCGAAAGTACGAGAGGAAACACCCCAAGGAAGTGGCGGAGTCGCCCCGTGAGTTCTCATCGCTTCGTCCCGGTGTTCATCTGTTGACCTTGGATTTCAGCTGTCGACGAACGTCGCGGTGGCCTCATTCTCCGCCTCCCTCGTTTGGCTATGGTAAAGGAGGAGCCGGTTGAAGTGAAGGAAGAGCCTCCTGAGAGAGCTCCATCGACCCAGGTTAGTCACGGCTGTCGATAAGAGTGATAAAGAGAAATGGGCAGAGAAGACCTGGGTTTTCGGACCCGCGGATAGATAACCTTCTGGTGGTTTCAATGTTGAGTATAGGCGGAAATGTCAAATCAGTGGTCATCTCTCGAGTTATCGTCAAATCTCAAGATATTGGTAAAATCCCTTGTTAAATTCCTAAATTCCAGGTGTCTCGTCCGTCTTCGGCTCTGTCTCGACCGGAGTCTCGTTTGGTTACCGGGAAAACGACGGATTGGTTGGCTGTGCTGCAGTCGATGAAGGACCTCAACAAACGAGCCGAGCAAAACCGCGAGAGGCCGAATCAGGTGCTCGAGGATCCCAAGAAGGTTTTTTTGGAAGACGTATGTCGCTAAAAATAAGCTTTCAGGTTTATTTGTTGAAGGTGCGAGAGAGGGAGGTCCTGGCACTGCCCTACTTGGAGGACGTGTCTGTGGTCCCCGATTTCTTGCAATATAAGTAAGATTTCCTGCGAATAAGCCTCAATTTCTCTTCAGATATCCCGACGCGGCGCAGTACTACGCTGAGGAGAACTTCATGTACGGCGCCGAGCGCGACGTATAGTCGCCAATATTTGTTACTTTCCTTGGAATACGGGCGGACTGGTCCCAGAGGCCACGTCTAAGATGAAGCTACGATCTCAACAGAGCTACTTTCAAAATATCCCTATCACTTCATATCGCTACAGGAGCGCACCCTCACCATAGAATCCATCCTGGTGCATTCTGCTGTTGTTGCCTTGTTGTTGTCTGTGATTCTCATTATATATTGCTCATTTGCGTTTTTGTTGAGAATATGTTCAAATTTTATTGGTGTAAAGCGCATCAAACGATCATCTCCAATTGTTTCGCGTAGAAGATCATCTGCTTCGCGATCCGAGTCGTGTCCAGGGGCTGCTTCTCGTGCGCCAGCGGCTCTCCCTCGAACTGGTACTGGCCGTCCTGCACCTTCCATCCGCGCTGAAAGTGTTCATTACTTGACGGATTATGTGGATTGCGGATATAACAGAATCTCTTGTTTTAAACCTTACCCTCTTGCCAAATTCGGTCATCTGAGCAGAGGTCTCAAAGAGCAGCATGCTGGTGGCACTGGAGGGACTGAGCGTCTTGAAGGACTTCTCAATGGAAGTGGCAATGTTCACCCTGAAAATCACTTATTAATCAAAAGAACAACAATACAAAGGGTGCACAATGGAAAACCCATGGATTGACGATAAGTGTTTGTGCCGTATTGGCGATGTCGGCTGTTGCTCCCGATCTACGGGGTACAATAAAGTCAATCGATGCATTACGATTTTAAAATTATACAAGGGGTAGTGCGCAGACGCCAGACTGCAAATGTTCATCTAATGCGTTTATGGTTGGGGAGGGGGTTTGCACTATCAATCGCCGTTATTTGTCTGGATGTTTTATAATCTGCTGGACCAACCACAATTCAGGCACATAAATAATTTGGTTAAGTAATGAAATGTTTCATTAGCGAAATACCTGACAGCATCCATCATGATGCGAATAAAGGTAGAGTAGAAGGGACTGGGGATATTCTTCTCGGTAAGGACAACCTGAACAAGGATCCGTTAAAAAAATAGATAAATGCACCTTATTGTAGGCTCCCTCCATAAGGGACTGCTCCAGCTTGACGGGAGTGGCGATGTAGGCATTTGAGAAGTGCTCGTGCTGGGGAATACGCTCCAGAACCTACACAATAGTAAGACATAGCACGAGATCCTCCATACCATGTGGAAGTCGGACAAGCGGTTTCCGCTGGCCAACAGGAACATAAGGTAGAGGCCGAGCATCAAGTGCTTGTTATCGGAAGCGGTCGGGGAGAGATCGTAGAAGGACAGAACCTAACATAATTGTTTTTTTAAAAATAAGTAAATGTAAACCTGAAGAATGGAGTTTTCAAAAGTCGCCATATCCGACTTCAGCACCGCCAATAAGGCGCTAATCTCGTAAGTGTCTCTGAAAAACAATTGCCTCTCTGTTTAAAAAAGCCGCACCTGTAAATCGTGGTCAACTGAGCCTGTTCCAGTTTAGTGGCGTTCTCGTTGTTCAGGCCATCCTAAGATAAATGGAATTAGAATAGTAAAGAAGTGGAATTTGCCTTGAGCTGCTTGAGGATCTGTTCGACCATGCCGAGGTTCTTGTCCTGTTTGGCAAACTCGGTCAGCAAAGTCGAGTGCAGTTGGATGAGGGAGGCCATCTGGAACAGCTTACATTTAACGTTTGAAAGACAACCGGTAGAAATCAAGTATTATATGAAATCAAGTATAAATCAAATATTATGTATAATGTGTAATATGGGGTAATCATTAAGGTAAATAAAAAATAAATACTCGCAATCAAACATGATAACAAGTAAAGCCTTTAGAAAAAGCCAGCTGGTTTCAAAACGGTGACAAATATTTAGCGCTCTAACGCGAATCACCCTATACGGTAGAAATGGAGCGCACGTGCATTGTTTATTTTTGTACACACTGTTTTTACGTTCTTCTGAAAAACTTTGGGAAACAATACTCACTGCCATAATTTCGTAGAAGACTAACGGTAATATAAAAATATGCGTTAAGCATTACACGGAAGAGAAGTGGTAGCGATCGCGCGAGAGACTTTTAAAATACTGCGGTCAAACGTCATCCTTTTTCGAAAATTTCATAGAATGATTCTGCAGTGTTAAAACGGTAGCATATAAACGACAACGCAGGATGTAACGAAAATTTCATAAATACTTAATACATTAAATAAATCACTTTATTAATAAATTCCTGATATGCCGAAACCCGTTTCCTTAAGTGAGATCAATTGTACGGTAGCTCTTCCCATGAATCCTTCGACAGACACTCCAATGGCGGTTCTTTCCCAATTGCTATCCTCTTCCTCTTGTGGTATCTTACCTTAATTCCTTATTACCGTACACCGTGCTATTTTCTCACATTAACCATATTAGAATAGTAAGAAGTATCGAATGACTGATCATTAGAAAAAGTTCTGTTGAAGACTGCTTCGTGGAGGCAATCCAGGCCAGCATAATCGAAATCAGGCAAAAACTGAAGAACCATTAAATATTGCGTTGTGAATTTCCTACTTTATTGACCACCAAATTGGGGTATTTCAAGAGAGAAGGAAGGTCTTCCAGGCCTAATATACAAATGGCATGACGGTCCACCCCTGTGGCACATTTCGACGGATCATCGTACTCCCAATGAGACATTCTGTGATGGAATTTAAAGAATTCTGAGGGATACCACCTGGAAACAAAATCTGTTTTGTGTCCTTTGTCCAGGCATTGATGGGTGAATCCACCAGGCATCTTCAGTTCGTCAAATCTGCAGAGAAGGAATCAACAACTCATCCACGCCGAATTCCTGAAAAGAAGAAGCATTCAAGAAAAAGAAAAAACGATGGAACCATGTTGTTGAATCTGTCGATGAGAATGGTTAGATCCACAGTTTCAGTCATCCAATGGACGGCCTTTCGACTCAAAGACGCCTGGACAGCCCCTTTTGCGATTCTAAGCTTAGCGTCCAATTGCTTCTTGGTAGCCTGGGATTCTAGAAGTTTCTTTCTCAGCAGAGGAAAAATATATAGCTTTCACCAAGCTGGAATCATGCCAAAATGACCCTTAGTGCAGCGGAAATGAGATACGCAGTGTGAGAGACAATGTTGAATGAGGATATTTAGATATTCTAATTAATATGCAAAAATTTCCCCGCCGATTTCATTTTGGCAATAACTATAGAAAGAACGAAATATAAGATAAAAACAAATATGCGGAAAGGGTGGAAATTGCTCTGTTTTCCTACCGTTTCTGAAGAGTCGCAGCGTCCTTGCGTCCCAATCCAAAGACTGATCCCATCTGTCGTCTGGACATTTCGAGATTTCCACATCATTGGCTCCTCCAAAACTCTTGAAAACCTCCACTAATTCGTAGGTTGTTCTCAGAACCACATCGTGATTCTATTTTCGTCTGGATCTTTGTTCCCATCAGTGCTACCTGCAGCAAAAGAACGTACTCCCAATGAGGCTTCCTATTCAGCAATTTTAAGCATTCCAAGTGGGCTTCATTCATTCCGTGACCAAAACTATCTACATCAACTTCTCCTAAACGTTATTTACATTTGGGCAACTGGAAAACTCACTTGGTGCTATGAAAACATTTGGAAAGCAGGTGGCCAACTGTCTCATTTGTGACCTAAATCGGCGGCTGGCTTTGCTGTCCAGAACAAAACAAAAGAGGTTTTCTGGGTGGAAGAGAGAACGCACCTCGTCTTCAATGAACTCGTAGTCCTAAAGGCGTCAAATAATTGATAGAAACGAACAGTTTAGAGTAACCAGCCTACCCTGTAAACTATTCTGGCAAACGCGATTCCAAAAGAAGTGGGCTGAAGGGACCGTGGAGGAAGAATCCTTGTTTGGAGGGAGACAAAGTCCATTGGCGGGTAGGAGACTTTGAGCACCGGACGCGAACTGGCGATGGTTCGCACGTAATCCTAAAGAAGTAAATGCTTTCGTTAATTTGTTACAGATTTAGGTGTTTCTGGCAGTTTTTCTGGGTGGTCTCTCTAGCCCACCTTGTCGCCCCAATTGCTCTTTGGCAGTCAACGTGGGAGGTCGCCGGCCGCCTTTTGAAAAAGACAGTTTCTCCCGTCTCCATTTGCTCGGTCACTGCCTCCTCCATTGTAAAGTTTACATCAACAATTAATGGCAAAAATCTGTATATTCCATTGCTCACTCCACCTAAAAGGGGTTTGTTAATTCTCGGAAACATTTAACAGAACCAGTGGATATCCAGTTGTTGTTTGTTGAATTCCAGTAAATAAGGAAGAAAAGAAAGAGGGCGCCCCCTGCCATGAGCAGTCGACGGGGTCTCTGCGACTGACGGACTCCGTCGTCCAGTCGAACGTAAGGCGCAGCCATTCTTCATGTACTCAGTGTTTTGTAACCTGAAATCGTATATTTAACTGGGTATTGTTTTTTTTTAAAGTTATAAGCTTCAATAATTCCAATCGCGTTGTCATGGGTATTTGGTAAATCAACAGCTGAGTTACAAAGATTGTTTCAGTTGATATGCGTGACTTACCGTTTGAATAAGTCCATTGTTAACTGAAGCTATAGGGTTATTGTTTGGAATCGTATGAAAATGACAAACAAAGGGAATTAATCTGGGTGGTCTGCACTTAAGTACTCGACAATGCGTGTGGTTGCCTGGTAGCCTCGCCCTTCTCAGCTTGCGGATAACGATGATTTAGATGGATTGAGACCAGATAGAAGCAGATTGTTTCCTTAATCACAGTAAGAAAGGAAAGGCCTAAAGTGGAAGCACGAAATGTGATAAGACGAGAGATAAGCTTGCAACTCACGTTCAAACAAGGCAATAACTGTGACTGGAAGGCAAGGTTCAGGAAAGCTGGTTAAAATTTTGGCCATTTTTTATTTAAAAATAGCTTTTGTGAAAAAAAATTAAATACAAAAGTTAACATAAGCGTGTTTGTGGAGGCTGCCTTATAGTGGACCAAAAGAGAAGTGTTTTGATGTGTGCAAGACCTCAAAGTTATGAATACATTCTTGCATTGTTTAGTCGTTGGAATTTTAGATTTATTCATTTGTTAATTCTATTTGTTTCAATGTATTGTAGAATCTTTGTTTCCATCTAAACGATCCATTAGCAGCAGATCATTCTGTTACATGATGACTCCGTCAATCTATGGTCGTGTTTCGGAAGTACCTCCGACTGAGCCCTTGTTTATTCAACAGAAGCCTGAACAAACACCATTTTGGGATCTAACACAATTTCAATTCGCCGTCTTGGCCCACGCCAAAACGACTGATTATCACCAATGACCTTTTAAGTAATAGATACTTTATTTTCCATAAACACATTTGAGAGAAAAAAACAAATGTCCAAAAGAAACTGTCATTTTCTGTGAGTTCTCAATAAGTTTTACAAAGATAAAAATTGTTTTTTAACTACCAGGAGTGACGGCCGGCCTTCGGCGGTCCTCCACTCCTGGAAAGTGTGGGATCAGCACATCAGTAGCTTCTGTTTGATACTACACTTGCTGGAAAAAGTTAGTTTCAAGTAGGCGGCCTGCTACCGCACTGTTCGCGGCCTTTGGCCGCTCAGTAGCAGCCTGCGGCACCGCCAGCCGCATTTGCCCGTCAACCGCAAGGAAATGGCCGGCCACTAAAATAGACTAATTCCGAGACAACCATAGAGGGACGGGCGAGAGATAGGGGGAAATGAGAGGTGCAGGGACCAGTCGCTCTGCACCCGTCGTGCCTTCGGCGCGAAAGAGAAGACGGCCGTGGCACCGGTCACTAAAATAGGCTAATTTCAAGACAACCATCGAGAGACGGCGAGAGATAAGAAAAAAATGAGAGGCGCAGGCTAACGCATTTTCACCCTGGGACACCGCACACACACACACACACACACACACACACACACACACACACACACACACACACACACACACACACACACACACACACACACACACACACACGTCTTCTCCTTGTCGTCCTTTTCGTCCTCTTTCTTGTCATCTTTCTTGTCGTCCTTCTTGTCGTCCTAAACATCTCACTATTACTTCATTTTCTCCACCTACTTTTTTATCTTCCTTCTTTTCCTCCTTCTTTTCCTCCTTCTTTTCCTCCTTCTTTTCATCCTTCTTCTCATCTTTCTTCTCATCTTTCTTGTCCTCCTTTTTGTCATCTTTCTTTGATCCACCATCTTTCTTCGATCCTCCTTCCTTTTTCGATCCTCCTTCCTTCTTCGATTCAGCCTCCTTCTTCGATCCCTCCTTCTTGGAACCCTCCTTCTTTGATCCCTCTTTCTTGTCACCTTCCTTCTTGTCGTCTGCATCCTTCTTTTCCTCTCCTTCCTTCTTCTCTCCATCCTTCTTCTCCTCTCCTTCCTTCTTCTCTCCGTCCTTCTTTTCCTCATCTCCTTCTTTCTTCTCTCCGTCCTTCTTCTCATCCGAAGGCGGGGGAGGAGCTCCAGCCGGAGGCAGGGGAGGCGGCGGCTTAGGTGGAGCCACACTTGGCTTTTTCTTGTCGCTAAAATAGAGGCTTTGGATGGCTGGAAAGAAGGAAACTCACTCTTTCTTTCCTCCGCATTTGACTGCGGAGAAGGCAAGGAAGAAGACAGGCAGCAGGAGGAAGGCCGCTTGGAGGAGCATAGCAGCCGACCTGCTGGGCGATGCAAGTGGTAAACAATGCCTCTACCTCGCCTCACCGCCTTGCGGTAATTTACGTAACGCAATGCCAAGTGACGATATTTTTTGAAAGTGATTACAGCATTTCACGTACATTCTAGAAAGTTCAACAGCAGATGAATAACAATGGGGATTACATTGCTCGTTTTTCCTGAAAAAATGCAATCAAACTCAGAAGGAAAACAAAACTTTGTCCAGCTTAGATTACTCTACTAGAAACCCAGTGTGAATAAGTGCCTCTCTGAGGGAAATTTTGCCTTTCACCCAACCTATTTCAACCCTACATTGATGATGTATTGAATAATTTCCCTGAATTCCCAGAAGTTTGTATTTTCCCACTTTCTTCCACTGATATTTGTCAATAACAATAATTCATGTGTGGTGTGGATCAGCTGACTCAGCGCTTACTGTATCAATTGCGCCCGCATGGAAATTCAATGGAAATAAGCGGCCGATTCAGTGTGTTCCCGGCTGTCAACAGCCCAACTGCCAGCCGATGGACACCCTGTGTCTCCTCTTCGGCGTTTTCCTCCACAACCGATGTGTACCCACCCCTGGACCACAGGTAATCTTGCATTTGACTACGCGACATTCCTTTGAGGTGTCAACCACCCTGGGTTCACTAGAAGGCATCCCCCTTCATGCAGCAGATGGGTCTGGAGTGAGGTCCTTCCGGGGAATTTCTTATGGCCACATTGATAAAAGAATGGAAAGAGCGTCTCCTGCGGTGCCTTGGCAGGGTGTGTTCCAAGCAACAAAAGAACAGCCTCCATGCCCTTTGGGAAGTAACACAGCCACGAAGGAAGACTGTCTCTCCCTCAATGTATTCGTTCCGTCGCAAAAAAAGAATGTATGTATCTGAATTTGTTTCTCACAATTCAAAGTCTTCAGGGCACCCTTCCGGTGTTATTCTTGCTGTTGAGTGAAGAGCTGACTCCTTCCGTGCCTTCTACTCCCTCTGCCTCATTTCTCCTTGCCACAACTCTCGTTCCTCACGGAATGATAGTTGCCACAGTCCAGTACAGAAAAGGCGTTTTCGGTTTCGACTTTTATCTTTGTTTTAATTATTTTTAGGCTTTTTAAATGCAAAAGATCCAAACAACGGTCTTTCCGACCTTCTCATGGCCCTTCATTTTATGGTGGCCAATGCTGCTTCTTTCGGTGGAGATCCCAGTAGAATCACAATCGCAGGGGTTGGGAACGGGGCTCAGTTAGCCAGTGCTTTGGCTGTTTCTCACGGAACAAAAGGTCTAATTTAAAAGTTTCGGAATTCAGTGATTTCTTTGATTAGGACTCATTAGCGGATTGATGTTGTTCAGTGGATCATCTTGGTCTTTGGGGGGACAGCCGGATCCCACTGAAGATTTCTTTGAACGACTACAATGTGGGAATCTCACAAGGATTGACTGTGTTCAGGGAGCATCACTAGAAGCTATAGAGACAGCAGCGGTCGGTTTCAAGTTAAACAAATTGTTCCCTGTTTGATGTGTTTGATGAGTTAAAGTTCACTGAAACCCCTTTCGGCAATTGCAGGATGGCCTAACTTTCGTGCCTTTTGTTGGAGACTCTCTCCTTCCCTCCGAGCCATCCTCCTTGCTTCCTTCGACTGGCCAGATGCCTTCCTTCATTTCATCAGAGCCAGAAGACACCAACGCAGTCAGTCGACAGCAGTTCCTTCAGTTGGTTTCCGCCGTCTCTCTCCGTTTCGGAGATTCTTCTTCGATTGCGGCACGAAGGATCACAGACTTTTACATGCCTTCTGAAGAAGACCTCCTCGTGGAGCAGTACGGAAAGGTATTGTTCAAGTAGTCTTCAGACGACCGTGTTTCAGCTGAAGGCTGATGTTGGATTCCGAATGGCGCTTCTCCGCGAGGCTAAGGATCGTTCAGCCTATTCTTCCGTGTTTGTGACAGACCTGGACATTTCTGACGAGGTCAGCCTTCTGTTGGAACAAGGACATAATCAAGACAAAACCATATTCATAGAATCGGTTGTTAATTTTGTCAAGAACAGGTATTTAAACTGTTACAGTTTTTTTTAAATCTTCAGGAATCCGTCAACTCCTACCTTCACCTGGCCAAAGTTTGATGTCAGTTCTACATTTGTGGAGATTTCTAACAAAACAGACATTGAGACTGGTGAGTGACTCTCACTGTGATGTCATAATGTAAATAAGCCGCTTATTTTGAAATCGATTATTTACGACTATGAGATCGGTTAGAAATGACAGTAGAGTATTTGGAACGCGAAGAGTTAGTTATACGTTAGCTATTCTTTTTCGTTTACGTTGCTGTTTTTAAGAAATTTTGCAAAAGAACCCAGGAAACGAAATGACTTGCTTTTAATTTCCCTTTTCCAAAATTAACTCACTTAAGAGTTTGTTTAACGCAACCTAAAGTACTTTGTCATTGTGACAGGCCGCGCTTTGAAACAGGACGAAGTGGATAGCGCCAAAGTGCAAGTTTTAAAAAAACTAATAATTTTCAGAGCTCTTTGAAGACGAGGTGTCCTTCTGGGATTCTCTGCCCATGGAAACGGGTCGGGACATCTTCTCTGGCCGGCTTGTGCAGTCCCTTTCGCCCGTCGCAGCCCCTTCCCTGGCCCTCCTCCTGGTCCTGTTTGTCTTTTGAATTCTTTATTCGCAGAATAAATAGATTGCACGTTATTACACTTTGTCATGATCAGAACTCTCCCTCTCCCTCCTGTGGTTGGTGCATCGGCATCACCGCGTCCAGCACTCGGTTCAGGATCTCGTTCACTTCTCTTTCCTCCTTTTCCTTCGCAGAAGCTGAAATTCCTCCTTTGCCTGCCTTCCTTTGCCCCACCTCTTAGTACACTAAGGGGCACAGACGTGGTGGTCTTGGCAGGGTTGATGGACCGAAAGTCGAGAACCTTTGGCGGGACAGCCGACCCCGTCGCCTGAAGTCTTCCAGTCCGGACGGGATCCAGATAGGCATCGTGTGCCGTCCGGATCAACGTCCATTCTCACTTTTGCGCAAAACTTTATAGATTTCGCTTTGACGATAAGTGCCCGCGCAAGATTTATAGCGGAAATCGAAAGCAAGTGAGAAGAGTCACGTCACTGTTGTTTTAAAGATAGAGTGTTTAAAAAGATAGATTTTGAACAACTAACAATACATATGGTCTTTTAGAAAAAAAGGCATCGTTTTTTTCCCAACGGATTTTTTTCGCTCCCTAGGTCTTTAATATTTTGAAGGTGTCAGATATAACCAATGTGGCGTTTGAAAAACTATGTTTAGGTGTTACCTGTGTCCTCATCTTGTGTGTCTTGTTCTCCTGGTTCTTCCTCTCCTTCTGTTCCCTCAGTGCCTCTTCGTCGTCCTCCTCTCCCTCCTCACTCTCGTTCGTTATGTTCTCCAATCCTTTTGGTGCCTCCGGCTGGGCCTCATCCTCCTTAACTTTGACTACCTTGATAAACTTCTTCTTGTTTTGCTTGGGCTCGCTTCTAGCATCGATCACTGGCAGAGTCGTCGTTTCCTGAGTAGATGGTTCGGTTGGAAGGGGAGTGGTGACTTCTTCAATTTCATCATCTTCATCTTCAACGGCTGCGAGGGTTGTTGGGAAAACCTCTGGTACAACCTGGGGCTGAGGCTGCTGAACTGGCTGAATTGGCAGCTGTGGCTGTTGGGGTGCAGTCTGGGATGGGATAGGTTGTTGTGGCTGCACATTCTGTGGTTGGATATTGTCGGTTTGACCGTTCTGTGGCTGAAGAATCTCATAGGAAACAGGCCTTGGTTGGCCGTTTTGTTGCTGGAATTGCTGTTGAACGGGCGGCTGCTGTCCTTGTCCAAACTGCTGTGACTGTACTTGGTTGGTAGAGTAAATGGGTGCTGTGGTTGGCACTTGACCAAATGTGGGGAATTGTGGGTGAGGGGGTAAGGTGAAGGAGGGAAGACTAAGAGGAAAGATGGGGTTCAACTGTGGCTGGGGAAAGGCTGGTTGGAAGGACTGCACTGGTTGAATTGGTTGAATGGGCTGCACTCCAAATTGTGCTGGTTGTCCGAAGGCAAACGGCTGTCCGAAGGAGCCGAATGGTTGAAAGGGCTGTTGAGGGAAACCACCGAGTGCACTGAAGAGAAATAAGTATTATTGTGGATAGAAAGATGTACCTAAACTGTTGCTGGGCGGCTGTCAACAAGGGCAGAAGGATCAACAGGTGGCAGCCGGCTGGCATGATGACCTGGTCGAATGCGTGGATCGGGAGCGAAAAAATCGGAATGGCCGCCGACGGCCAACGGGTTTCTCGGACGCGTTTGTACTGCGGAACTCGTATGCGATTGCGCCATCGGATGATGACTGGGCGGGGAAAGGAGGCAGGCAGTGGGCAGGAACGGGGACACGAACAGAAGAAAGGAGGAAGCAGGGGCAATGGGGCGGGGGGAAAGTGGGGGAAGGGGAGGAGAAAGAGGAACAGAACCGCAGACTAAAAGGCAACAGTGAAAGCCACAGTTTCAGGTCAGATGCAAGTAGTATTTTAAAATACGAGCGCATCAGTACACGATTCATAAACTGACTTTATGATTATGGCAAGCGGTACGCAAGTCAGTTTCTTCCGGATCTAAGCCATTTGGAAAGCCAAAGCAATAACTATTTAGAATACAAGCTCAACCGGCTAATATGTTCATTTGTCTGTGAGATCTGTCTTTGTCTACTTGTTGGCCGACGGCGGCGACTGCTCTCGAATCATCCTGCCAGCTGGCTGTGTTATGGGGAACAACGGTAGGAGAAAGGGCGACATGTTCTTGCAAGCCTGAACTCTCGGATACTTGGCGTTTGGACGACGGCCTCGGGGTACACGGCTGGCAGCAAGGAGACTGTCAATTGAGAACGGACATTGGACACGAGTCTGAAACGGAAAATCTCTCTCTCTCTCTCACACACACACACACACACAAACAATGCGCATCACGCATGCGTCACGTGACCTGCATCTCTCCATTTTCCCACTCTCTCCTCTTTCCTTCCCTAATTAGCCTAAAACCCTCCTCTGCGGTCCCTCCCTCATTCATCGCAATGGCCCAGTCGATCCCTCCCGGAGATATCGCCACCCAGCCCGGCACGAAGATCGTCTTCAACGCCCCTTACGACGACAAGCACACCTACCACATCAAGATCACCGATGCGTCGGCCCGTCGCATCGGTTGGGCCATCAAGACCACCAACATGAAGAGGCTCGGAGTGGACCCCGGCTGCGGAGTCCTGGACCCCAAGGAGGCCATCCTGATGGCCGTCTCCTGCGACGTCTTCGCCATCGGTCAGGAGGACACCAACAACGACCGCATCACCGTCGAGTGGACTGCATTTTGTAGATATTTGTGTTGTGGTCGTTGTCGTAATGATAAAGTTGCTGATGTTAGGCGATTAATTTCTCCTCATCGGTTGATCCCAGGAAACTGAAATCAGACCCAGACCTCCCATGTAGCCCAGGAAGCGTGCCGACTCGGAAACTAGGATAAGGACCGAGGAAGAACCGAACCGAGTCAAGCACCGAGGAAGAGGAGGAACAGAGGAAGAGTTGATCCGAACTTCGAGTACCCGAACGCTATATGGAGCCGGTTAGCGACCTCATCTTGTTTAGAGACATCGAATTCCGTACGAAAGCAGAAACAAAGTTACACAAGAAAGACGAACAAGAACTATCATTCGCATCATCCTCCGAGGTTGTTCATTTCACATTAATTAAGTTTTGGTCACTCTGATATCTATCCGCTCTAGATGCCTTTGCTATTCTTTATCACCTAGGTTTCCGTGCTATCGTGTCACTCGTTTTATAGCTTATGGTCGCGAGCACGAGCCGGTCAGAGATGGCCTAGAGCGGATGCTCTTGTGCACGTCTCTGAGCGCTCTCGAGCTCACTATGCGGCCGTCCCCTCTTCATCTTCACCCCTTTTTCCTCCTGCGCTCCCCCTTTTTTGCTTAATTGAAGCTATACTGTTTTTGCAACAAATTCTCTATATCTCTTTCTCAATCACTCACTCTCTTTATCGAAATACCTCCAAAGTCGTAGCATCCTCTCGTCCACTGTCAGCAGTCTTCGAGTGTTCCTTCTTCCTCCACTTGGCTCTCCTGTTCTGGAACCACACCTGAAACTCTTCGTATTCCGTCGTTTTCCTCTGTTTTCGGCCAGGCCTATCACTTGTTCAATCTGGCGCATCAATGAATTCCGTCGTCTTATCGGCCTCGTTTGTCAATTAGAAGCTGGCGCCCGAGACACAACTTGGGCTTCAATTAGGATGCACTCGGGGGAACAATGATAGCCCATCGAGGAAACAACCCGAAAACGGCTCTTCGACGTGGAAAGCATCCAGGTGAGATAGGCCCGCAAACTTTCTTTTTATGTGTTAATACAGTAATACAGTCCTTGAAAGCTACATAACACAAATGACTTCTACTCCAACTACCCACTCTCTTTGTCTTTGCCCGTTAATTGAATCCAAACATTTGTTTAATAGGAGTTTAATATGTTACAGCTACAAATATTCCGTTGAATGGCCATTGAGTCTTCCCTCCGACCGTGTCTGCCCCTGCCGTCGACGCCCACTGCCTTGTTTGGCCCGAGTGGAAGAAATGTATGACTGGGCGGGAGTTATGAATTCCCTCCGGGGGAATACGGTAGGTGTCGTGCGCAGTGTTTTCCACTCGGGAATCCATCTCGTTTTGACGGGCGCTAATTTCTGGGCGTCCGGAGAGATTTAGACCAATAAGCAGCGATAAGAGTCCCCCGGGAGCACGACTTTTATATTCTCGCAACTTTTACACACTACCGTATACCCAAAAATGTGGTATACGAAAAGACTTGCCAGGGCTTAAATAATCTGGTATGCAGAGGAGAACAATGCTAAAAAACAGGAAACGGATACTCACGAATTTGAAAAGGATATGGTTTAACTGAATGGATGCACTGCACTAAAATGTTAGAATGTCTCTCTGTTTATTTTTTCTGGGTGTTTGAAGCCAGAAAAATTACAGTGAGAAAGTCATCCCCTTTCGTAGGATTACGTTTAACAGATTTTCCAGTCTATTAGTTGAGTATGAATAGATGTGATTACCTGAACCCGGCTCTCCACGAGGTCCAGTCGAAGTGCGAGGGCCTCCCTCATGAATACGTCTGGGTAGTGGGAGGCCTCGAAGGCCGACTCCAGTTCCTCTAGCTGCCATCCGCTGAAGTTTGTTCTGGTACGGCGACGTTTGGCAGACGCAGCCGAGTCAGTGTCTAAAACAGGTGAAATACATTTTTACTCAAGCCAAAAGAGAAAGAAAATTCTACTTCTGCTACTTTTTGACGAAATAGTTTTTTTAGTTTAAGTTCTTCGGAACGGCTTTTATAACTTTTTAACTAAAGGTTACGGGTGGAACAAGAGATGATTCTCGTGCACGTACACAGGGGGCAACCCAACCCAAATCTGCTCCCAAAATTAAGGTCAAATAAAAAGCACAATTGATTCAGCTTAAAACGATCTTCTTCTTCATCAAAGAAAATAAATGTCAACCTTCGTGTCCCTCTGGCTCCCTGGCCTCTGGTGTTCTGGAAGTCTCCCTGCTTGAAAGGCTTGCTGTCGCAGTTTCACTGGGCCCTAAAACTCTTTTGTGTGTTGGTTACTTAGCTGTTTCATATACGTTTTCCTTAATTTCATTTCCAGCTAATCATTAGGGTTTTTTTTTAATTTTCCGAATGCAGTCACAATTCGATTAGGCTCAGTTAGATCGAAAACCGCAAATAAATGAAAACAATGTTTACAAAGAAATTTTTTCTCCTCTCAAAGTTCACTTAGAAAACAACCACAGCAATCATAAGCACAATACCATCAAATAGTTTCCTAATGGGAATGATACGAAATTAGCCCAATGCTTGACTTACTCCTAGTAAGGAAAGACTAGTTTTCGTCAAAGTCACTTCCAATGATTTCCTGTCTTCACAAAAAAGTTTAAAAAATAAATAAATGAGACATTGAAATGATTTAGCTGTGCAATGCTTTATATTCTATCATGTTTTCGAGGGAAAGAGGAAATGGTGGTATTTCTTTCGAATGTTTCTTCCAGTTTCTACCGTAATCCCGTTCTTCCGTGTGAACCCACCAGGCAGTGTGTGTGTTTGCAGTTTGAGGTAGTCGGCCCATGCCTGTTGCACGTTGAATTCGGTGAAGAGTCCGCTGGCGTCCATCTCTTACCGGGCCAATGGCCGCCGGGGGCGGGGCCCTGAGGCAACAACCAATTAAAATGTTAATCGCCGCGGGGATTTGTTTCTATGACGGATAGCTGTGCGCGAATCCAACCAAGAGGGGCGTTCCAACCAAGGGGGGCGTTGGCCATCGGATCCCGAGGACTCTATTTCCGAAGGCCTAATTGCCCAAAAATTATTGAAATGAGGCGAAATAGAATACACACACGCACCATCGCCCAATTTCCATAAGTATTAGACGGCGATGGCCGGACGGACAACTGCGGGCCACATTCCATTTGGAAGGGAGGATACGGATTTCTCAAAATACAGTCTTCCGAGAAGGGGATTTCAATCAGACACGGCCAATCGCATAATTGATGAGCAAAGCGACTGAGTTTACAAGCATCTTTTTTGTAACTTTATCTCTTTACAAGTGTCTACATGTGCTTTAGTTGCAAAAACCGTCTCACTCTGAGAGTCAGTATTTCTTACGAACATAATTTTTTTTTGAATCTGTTGTGTTCATAATTTCCTTCAATGTCGCACAGATGCTCAACCTCTACAAATAAATAATAATGAGATATATAAAAGCCTTGTAACCCTGCTTATTGAGCGTTAATATCAAATGTACCCACATCCTTCCGAAACACGTGCACTTTTCTCTCATGTGAAGGTAGCCGACGTATTTCCCT
The DNA here is from genome assembly GCA_022343465.1 of Oscheius sp. G VE-2021. Taxonomy (NCBI): domain Eukaryota; kingdom Metazoa; phylum Nematoda; class Chromadorea; order Rhabditida; family Rhabditidae; genus Oscheius; species Oscheius sp. G VE-2021. The sequence goes on from JAJQXH010000058.1 coordinate 1,134,739, forward strand.
GAGCCCGTGAGAATCGAGTCTCACCAGAAGCCGTCCGTCCTCCTTTGAAAATGCTGCCTCCGAGTGCTAATTCCAGATGATAGATGTAATCTGCGAGTGGTGAGTCATTAGCATAAAGGCGCTGACAGTCCGTCAAGTGCGCGAAGGGACGCCCCCGGGGACCCGTGATTAACGCACTGCCCCTGTTGCGCAGCCAACGGTATTTCAATGGGAAAAGACGTTTCAACTTTAATGTTTCGAGCTATACAAAGTTCAAGAAGGGAAATATTCAAACAATACAGTTGAATTGCTAGTTTTCATTTTCAAGGAGGACACTTTTGTTTTTTATCTAGTTGACAAAAAGCTTACTTTGTCGAATGACTGTCACACAACGTTCAAGTTTTTTATAAATTGCAGATTAAACCGCCAGATGTATCCGAAAGACTTACATTTATGGTTAATGAGCTTACATCGCAATGACCCTTATCTTTATTGTTTGATCCATTGGAATTCGAGAGTTCTTGAATTACTACAGCTGTCTCATTCGTATCCTCTGCGATTGTGCATTGCTTTTGGATTTGTGCGTCGTGCGTTATCTGAAGATCTCGTAATAAAGAGATGATAAGTCCCCGAGGGGAGATGTTGCACAAGACTCCCGGGTACAATCGGACGTCGCGTAATTGGGCGCAGACGTCTGTCAAAATCTAAATCTATTTCGCAGCGGATCGAATTTCGACAAATTGGGTGCAACGCATGAAATGGGCCATTTATTTCCACCTCTTCAGGACAGCCGGCTAAAACAGACAGCAAAGGAGGGAAGGCGCGGGCAGCGAATCTCAGGAAACAATTGGTTATGGAAAACCCTGAGAGAGTAGGAAGCGCTGAAACCATCAGTAACAAATACTACCCACGTTGACACTCCACAGGCAAATAAAAAAGAAAAAATATTTCTCCATTCTTCGTTAACAAGTGCTTTATGTATTTTCCTAAAACATTTAAAACAAAAAATTTGCCAAGTTTCTAGAAAACTCTGGTGATACGTTTTAGAAGGATCTCCGCTCATTCACCTCACAAGTCTATTTGGTTATCCTAAAAATGACTTTCCTCCTTATCTTTCAACGGATTCAATCACCAGATTCCTTCCTTGTGTTATATAATCTCTCCGAAGAAACATCTCGCCTTCTGCTACTGTTTGTGCCCAAATATGAATTCCCCCTGCCAGAAACTAAATTTTTTTCAGTGTAATCCCATCGCCTTTGAGCCGGAAAATTTTAATCTGAAGAAGAATGAAAGAATCCAATGCAAAACAAACTAAATCTAACCGATTTTCCTCGCGTTGTATTCAATTTTTCTTCAGAGATCTAACTTGAGGCATCTTTTTACTTTCAACATCCAAGATAAGGTGCAATCCAATCTCAAGAGTTCAGTGTATGAATTAATTCTCCGTGCCCTTCTGTTCAATTGAATATTGCTCAATTGTCCTCGGAATGCGTAAACAGTCGCAGTTTTTCAGTCTTTTCCCTCCAGTTTTCTCTTTCATGGGAGTCACTCCTACGTGAGCTCTTTGCGAAGTTCATTGTTCACGTTATGTACTCTCTTTAATTTCTCGCCCTGAAAAGAACTGTTTGATAGTTTTCGTTTACCAAAAGAATTTGATATGTGGAAAGAAATCTACTTCTCATTGGGGGTCGATTGCCTTACTTCAGCATCAGACGCACGTGCTACTCTCCTAGCTGTCTAGAACAGAATAGCTAAATTAGTTGCTTATCGTCTCAATGTCAGAACATTTGTTTTACTGTGATTCTTTAAGAATTCATGGCTAAACCAACTATTAAAAGTAAATTATAAAACATTTATAGTCTTACCATTGGCGTTTCTTTTGTAGACAAAATCTCGACTTGTTTTTCTGTTTTGTCCTTGCCATGTTCATTTTCATAATTGTTCTGTTCCCGCTGTGTATTTCGCCTGTGGATATTTTCCTTATTTACAACTGCTACAAATGGAAATGTCTCGCTTCAATTTATGAATCAGTGTATTTTATACTGCTTACATTCCAAGATTGGGGCCAGAGAGGTTTATTTTAACAATTCTGTTTAATTATTCGAACAAACAAAAAGCGCAACGAGATCAAACTTCATATATATATTTCCACTTGTTTTAAAAAGAGCGGCATAGTGCATTAGGATAAATAAACTAATTGATCAATCTAAATTCGCTGTGTCAAACAAAAAAAGCCAACCACAGCGGGTGAATAAGAAACACTGAACTCTTAGAATGTTTTCCTTTCTTTTTCTAGAAATCCACCGTTGATTTTCCTTCTCATTGAATTTCTATAGCCACGTTGCTTTCATTACTCGTCTCGTTTTGTTTGTTTCGTCGTTTCTTGTTTTCCCTAATTTCACCTGTTTCAGTTTATCAATCTGGCAATCTTACCACATTTCCTATTACAAGTGTTCCCACTGGAAGAGAATAACAAACCATAGAAGTAATGCAATTAGTGCTCCACTGTCTACTGGGACTGGAAATATGTCTCATCATAGTTTATGTGTTATCAGTCATTGCCTTCTGGATCATCATTTTCCGAAGAAAGGTAAGTAGCGATGGAAGTCAATTTCAGTCGTCTTGCAGATCTTCCATGTGAATCTTTTACTTCTTTTGGCTACTCTGCCTATGACTGGCATTTTTATTCTTTTCCCCAGACCCATTGTAGAGTACTTAGAAATAACTGGGACTGATCGTGATTCACTCTTATTTAAGATTATTTCTTGGCTACATGGAACAGGTAGGCAGTTTCTGAGAAAAATTAACAAAGCTTAACGCTTGAAAAGTTTAAAAAAACTGTTAACTGTTGAAAATTCGATACGAAAGCTAGAAAAGGAAAGAATGAGATCATTGACGGGTGTAAAAGAGAACAAGTGATATATAGTGAAGTATTTATGGTCTCCTAGGGGTTGTACTCGATGGGGAGGTTCTTCCTGCGGACCATGCCGTCTCCCTGGAACCATTCGCGGCGGAACTGCTTGGCGGCGCCGTCGGGGGTGTTGGTCCACTCGACGGTGATGCGGTCGTTGTGGGTGTCCTCCTGACCGAAGGCGTCGCAGGAGACGGCCATCAGGATGGTCGTCTCCTGCGACGCCTTCGCCTTGTCTTAGCGTATCTTCGAGGAAGTTTCTCGCATACTTTATGAGTAAACAGGTAGGGAACAGGGAGAGGAGGAATGGAATCCAAATTAGAATGCGTATTATAAACAAGGGAGAAAGGTTTGGAAGGACGGTTTCTATGCCAATGCATAACAGAAAAGGAATTGAATATTCGAATAGGAAAAAAGAGAATAAGAGACAGGGCTGATCGGTATCATAAAATGGTGGAAGAGAATGGAGGAATGCAAGTAAACTTAATACTTAACAAAAATAAATCATTGTTCAGGTTTGTTCGCCAATGTCCTGGATTTATTCAATTTCGTGGCTGAGCGTTCTGTGGCTACCGTATTCCTGTCTTCCTACGAGAGTATTCACCGTCCAACCCTCACCGCCGTCCTCCTAATTTGGCAGTGGCTGAGTTCTTTTCTCCTCGTCGCGTGGTCCGAATTGGGCAACGCAGAGTTAGCAACCACGGTTTTGGTAGTCATATGTGGGTGCTGTATTCTAATTTCTACCGTCGTATTCGCTGTTTTGCCAAAGATTGCCCTGAGGGCGCATGACAGGGTGGTCCGCGAGATGGGACTGAACAGCCTTTCCCAGAGGTACCAGAGTGTGGAAAACGTCCGATCGGCTAGGTAAATCACATTTCCTTGAATAGTTGTAATCTTCCAGAATGCTCAATCGGCTGATTATCTTCATGGTGGTCGCCCTCACCTTCCTCCTCGCCCTTTTCTCCTACACTCGTTTCAAAGTGCCATCGCAGGAACGACTCTTGTATTTCCGCTGTTTCTACTGCATTGAGGCTATCCATGTAGGTTTCCGTGATTATCACACAAACCTCAATACCTTGGCCCCCATCAACACAGTAGTAAAACTGACTGAACAACACTTCAAAAAGCACAAGTCTATGCGTCGTTTCAGTTGACAACCGCCCTTGCCTTGGTCATTCTGAGCCACCCCCGATTGATCGAAGAAGCCTGTCATTTCTTCGGAATCGTACCACCCAAATCAACTGGAGTGGTTTCCCTCAGTGGAACTCAGCTAAACATTGGCGTCCAACAACAGAAAGATGTGTATTTTTCTTCCTATGCGAAAAGCTGGAGTACCAGTTCAACTTTTGCGACTTGACCTGTTTATTTCATGCATTATTAAACCACGAATAAACCATGAAACTATGAGTTGCATACATAAAACGAAGTTGGATAAAACAGTGTACATGACTAATTTGAAATAAATAAATTATGTTATTGGACTTTTCCAAGCAAGCCAATTGAATCCCGTTAAGAATACTCACACTATGATTAAGGCACTTTGGAAGGGGAGTCTAAGGCAATACAACATGAAACAAATAAATAGAGTACAACAACAAGTCCAAAGAGACAAAACAGGTTGGTCGGGGCTCGGAACGGTCGGTCAAGTCGGGGAAAGGCGGTACGAGAAGCCGGTTTACCAAGCCCTCCTGTTGCCCCAAGCTCCTCCGACAGCCTGAGCGGAGGAGGCAGCAGCCACGTCTCCCATCTCGGGGAAGTCGCTGGCGTCCATCGACCAGGGGGCGTTGTTGATCACAACGTTGGCAGCAGCCTTGGGAGCGGCGGCCACAGGGGTGCGCTGCACACGGTACTGGTCCCTCTGAGCGTTCTCGTCGAGCCAGGTCTCCTCCTCCTCCTTGAGATAGTCGATGCAGTCGTAGACGTCATCTTCGGTCTTTCCGCAGATCACAACCAGGTTGGGGTCCTCGTTGTTGCGGGGGAAGCGGATCTCAACGTTGTACTTGGTGGTGATCTGAATGAATATACAATATTTTAAGGCACCAGGAAAAAAACCGACCTCCTTGAGGTTCTTTCCGCGGAATCCGATGACCTTGGGGTGGAAACGCTGATCGAGGGAAATCTCTTGGGTAAACATGGAGCGGATCTCGGCTACCATCTCCTCAATCTCGGCAGCACAGGCGCGAGCCTTCTCCTCGTATCCTTAAACATGATCCGTTAAGGCAATCTCATAAGAGGCACATACCCTGGATGGTAATCTGGTCGCTGACCTCCTCTCCACGGGGCAGGTTGACCTGGACGTCGAACTTGTCGCGGAGAGCATTGACGACGGATCCCTTGGGGCCGATGATGCGCTGGTGGTACTCCGCGGGAATTTCGATCACGACTTGGAAGGACTTCAACTGCTACAAATCAATGCGTAAGTGAACCAATGGTATTCGAAACCAACCCTATCCTCCTGCTCAGATTCGTACTGAGTCAACTTGGCGCGGAGATCCTCGAGGGCTCCCTCGACGTTCTCAAGCTGTCCGGTGACGACGATTTCCTCAGAGGCGGTTTCACCCTTGGGGATAGCGATGTTGACGTCGTTGTCCTGCATGATCTTGCGAACCTGTAAAATGCTGAATAGAACAAAAGTACAAACAAGGTACCGTCTCTCCACCGCGGCCGATGATCATACGGTGGGCATCAACGGGGATGTTGATTGTGCGCTGGATGGGCACCAGAGCCAGCAACTCCTCGCGTGCGGCCTCGCACTTGAAGTCGCGGCCGGAGATGGTGACTTGGTTAGCCAGCGCCTCCTCCAGAGGCTCTTCTCCCTCTGAAAATACAAATAAAGACTTCTCTCAGGCGTCAAAATACCACGCCTGCGCTCGGGGAAACGGATCTGGACGTTGAACTTGGACTGGATCTCCTGGACCTTCTGTCCGCGGTTGGCGAGCACCTGGCGATGGTACTGGCTGGGGACCTCCACCTGGATAGTGATCTGCTTCTCCTGCAATATGGGAGTTACTCCTCACTTCACACTAAACATACGATGTCCTCAACAATCTCCTCCATGCGCATCTTGGCCGACTCGGCACACTGCTTGGACCCCTTGATGGTGACAGTAGTTGCTTCTTCTCCGCCCTGCAATTCGGTTTTATCACGTCCCAAACAGTAAAAACATACCCTGGGGAAGGAGATAGTGACTCCACCGTTTTGCTCCTGGATCTCCTTCAGCACGGCGGCTCCACGGATGAGGAAGTGCCTGTGATGCTTCTGGTCGACCTCGACCTGCAAATGGGACGATAATGGACGCGCTCAGGGATACCACCTTGATCTCGACAGTCTCACTGAGCTGCTGGATGGCAGCCTCAAGAAGGGCCTTCACCTTGACTACGTCCTCCTTCTTACCAATAAGGTGAATAGTGTCCTTGTCGAGGTCAGTCTCGCGAGGGAACATGATGCGGACATCGTGACTCTCGCGAATCTAAAGCAGCAATAACGATGAAATAAAAGAAAGCAAACCTTGTTGATCTTCGCTCCCCCCTTTCCAATGAGGAATCGGTGGAACTCGGGCTTGGCGGACACGGTGTCCTCGACCCAGTTTTGCTCTTTGTCCTTGGCCAGATCGGTCAGCAGCTTCTCGGCACGCTCGGCGTCTTCCTTGGGGCCACGGATGGTCACCTATAAATCGGAATTTAAACTATACCGTTAGTTAATAACCTTGCTAGATTCAGACTTCTCTGCGGGGAACTTGATGTGCACTCCTCCGCAGTCCTCCTCGATGTTCTGGATCAGACGACGACCACCGCCGAGCAGACGAGACTGCACCTTGACAGGAATGTCGATTTCAATGTTGACGATGCTAGCCTGAAAATGCACTTTAAAAGTTAGTGAGTACTAAACACACCAGCTCGTTCTGGATCTTGTTCAACAGCTCGACTGCCTTCTCGACATTAGCCTTCTTTCCGGTGATGGAGATCTTGTCGTCGCCGGAATTTCCGTCAGGAAGGTCAATCCTGGTCTGGGTCTCATCGCGGATCTTCTTGACGTTGGCGCCACCCTTGCCAATGATGTGCTTGTGGAACTCCTTGAAGATGGGCACGGTTTCCATGTAGTTGCTCTCAGCCAGGTCCTTGGCACTCTTCATCAGAATCTTGAAGACGGCGTCCACGTCGTTCTTGTCTCCGCGGATGTTTATGACGTCGCTCTTCTTGTTGGCGTCGGGGAAGGAAAGTACGATGTTTGGGTACTGCTCGCGGATCTTGGCAACCTCGGCTCCCTTGGTCCCGATGAGCATCTTGTGCAGCCTCTGCTCGATGATGATATCGCGAGACTTCTCGTTCTCGATCTTGCTAACGATAGCCTTGATCTCCTTGACAGCCTTAGCGACTCCGTCCTTCTTGCCCTCGATGGTGATCTCGTCGGAGTTTGTCTGCTCGTTGGGGATCGTGATCTGCACTCCAGATTCCTCCTTGATCTTGGAGATCAGAGCTCCTCCTCTGCCAATGACGTGGCGGTGGAGTGTGGGGTGGACCTTGACCTTCTCAATTGACATCTCCTTCTTCAGACGAGCGGTCTCCTCGGACAGCGTGGCGAAGGCAGGCTTAACCTCCTCTGGAGATCCCTCCAGGAAGATGCAACCGCTGTCGTCAAAATCGATCTGAACCTTTCCGCGGTTAGGTACCAGGTTCTGAAAACTATTGTCGGTAAAATCAAATATATAAAAACCTGGAGAGTGGATCCCTTTGGTCCAATAAGGTGCTTGTGAAGCCAGGTGGGGCAGTCGATGTTCTGGGTGATCACAGAACTGGCCTTGGCATAGACCATAGCCAGAGCCTCTCCGAGCTTGGACGGGTCTCCGCGCAGAGTGATGTCATCCGAGTTATCATCCTCGTTGGGAACCTAAAACAAGAGTAGATAGCACAGAAGTCTCAAAGTTACCTCAACGGAAACGCCGGTCTCCTTGAGAATTTCGTGGAGTCCTCTGCGCTGCTGACCGATGATGTAACGGTGCTGGGCCTTGGCCACCTGGCAGGTGAGGGCCTTGGCATTGGCTTCCTAAACGCCGCATAAAATTGATCCTTTCACATTTGCTTACCTTATCAGCGATGATACCGCGAATCACGGCCGCGGCACGATGAACGCCTTCCTTGGGTCCGGTGATCGAGATGACCTCGTTGTTCACGTGGCTGGGAGGAATGTTGATTTTCGCAAGGGTGTCGGTGACAAGGTTTTCGTAGACCTCGTTGAAAGGTCCGCGGACGAAAGGATAGTAGATGCGGGGGCAGACAATGTGCTCCTGTGCCATCCTGGACTGAAATCGAACGATTATGCAGTTTTCTATATAACCGGCAGCATTAATAATTCAAGTACTCACTTCTTTTTCGGAGACTTCGCGAATGTGCTTCACGGCTTTCTCGATTCCCTCGCTGGGGCCGGTGATCTTGATAGATTCCGATGCGTTGTCCCTGTTGGGAATAGTGATGCGGCAGTTGGTATCAGCCTCGAGTTGCTTGAGAGTACTTCCCTCCTTTCCTACAATTCCTTATGTAACCGAGCTAGCATCCAACCAACCAATAAGCTTCCTGTGGTGATCCTTAGGAATGTCGATGGATACCTGAGCCTGGGTCTGAAGTTCGCGGATCACGCGGTTGCGAGCGTCGTCGACCTTTCCACGACGGCCCTTGATGATCACAGTCAGGGCGCCGTCCTTCGACTCGCTGAGTTCGATGCGGCATTCTAAAACATAAATTTTCTACAGGTTTCAATCTAAATCTGACCGGTGTCCTTGGCGATGTGAGCGCATTTCTTGTGCTCCTCGCTGGTGTTTCCGAAACTCTTCAGCTTGTTCGCCCGTTCCGCAGGCGACAGCACGAATGTCTACACAAAAATCATGAGAAATTAGAGAATAAATCATACCTGAGTAATGGTTGTAGCCTGCACGGGGCGAGGGCGGTTCCAGATGCTGTCCTTGCTGGAGGAGGTGGCGCTGGGGATCACAACGGGCAGAGAGGGAAAATCGGTAGAGTAGTCCATCTGTACAGTGTTGCCGGCATTGCCTGAAAACAGGTCAATACCAACTATATCAAATATAAAATAAATATGAAGCATATAAAGTATCACTTACCGTTGGTAGTTCCATGGCCGTTCTCGAGTTCATGTCCGTTTTCCATTGCTCGTTGAAAGATGGGCTGTTCCGGGCTGTTTCCGACAAAGACCGAACCGGGCGGACCGAGACCTAAAGTGATGCTGTCTTTTATTGATAAGGCCCGTTGGCGGAGAAACGTGGAATCGGGGAATACTGTAAGCGTGTGACAGCGATACTACGAGGAACCAAAAAAGGTAAGTGATAACGTCCAAGGCATGTCAGTGAGCGAAATGTTGCCAAAACTAGCGTTTCCGTAAATCGGTCAATAGGACCTAAGGGTAATCTCAATAGCCTCTTGTGGTGGAATGCGCAAGGCGCAAGGGAGAGCCAAGGACGCGAAATAGCAAAGGTCACGGTGATGCTAAGCGAACGGGGTCACTAGCGCAATTGGCTCTCGATGCCCACAAAAACCTGTCGCCAGGGGAATACAGACACTAAGCAATGTTTTCGGATTAAAAGGCCTTTAAAACATAAGCGATGCGGAAACGCAATACTAAAAGCCAGCTAAAAGCGCCACGTGAAGGGCAGAGCACCGTTTGATTACAGTATACTTGCGGCGGTGCCGCGTGGCACGATCGGTCAAACAATTTGCGGCCCGCCGGAGCGAGATCATTTGCCGATAGGCGGATGCAAAGGCCTTTCGGTTTGTGTTGACCCAGCGCACAGGGGTCACCTGTGCTAATCACATAAGCTTTGTGAGTAGCACTGCCACCCACTCGGGGAAGTTGCATCAGACCTAGAATAGGTAGTACATGTTATGATCACTTCATGAAGAAGGTTTATCAATACGCCGAGAGTAAATAAACAGCTCCCTGAGTGGATTCGTCGAAATAAACAAGCAAAATGAATGAGCTGGAAATTAGGATAGCTGACTTGCGTACATTATGAGATTACCAATATATAATTTTGCTAATAAAGCTTATCTTTATTGAAGGTACATGAGACATATCCTACTGATCATCCAAAGAAAAAAGAAATCTGGAGCCAGACAACGGGGGAAAAGTGAAACTTCGGCAGGGGATCACATTCCCAGTATCTACACAATTAGCCCTTTAAACGCAGTATCTACACAATTAGCCCTTTAAACGCATAATTCTAAGATGGTATAAACCACTGTGGAAATTAACTGAAACAACGGAGCCCCGGAACTAAAGGTCGAGTGAAACCGGATCTGTGTGATCATATTAAAGGCCCGCACAACCTGGCAGGGTCCCGAGGCGGCATTGTTACAAAGTAAATATTTCTGTGCACCCATTGCACACTTGAGAAAAGTGTTCATCCCCAATTCAAACTCAAGGGTGTGAAGTAGTTAGGTCATGGTTAAATTAATGCTCACTTCGTTTTATTTGTTTTTATTTTATTTTAATTTTTTTAGATGGAGTCTGTTCGAAGAAATCCAGATTATCACGTGGACGACCTATCTTCGGAGTTCGATTATCAGAGTGAAGCAGAACGACAACAGCGGAAAAGAAAGCGAGATTTTACTGTAAAGGAGTCATTTCGGGTGAGTTTTTTAATCCGCTTTTAAATTATCCACATCGGTAGGAATTGGCTACTGGTGTGTTACCAGTGCGGATAATTTAAAATGGTATCTGGTGTCATTACTTCGATTTCGGTTATACAAAGTAAAACGTAAATGTTTAGGAACCGCAGCCGGGCCGAAGCAAAGCGAAAGAAGTATTTCACGAGGAACATGGTCGTTTGCACAGGTTTAAAAAATTTAATCGATTGTTTTAATTTTTGCTAGGCGAATGTCCCGTTTAATGACTCTAGATGCGTATTCTCGCCACAAGGAAATTATCAACCTCTACCACCTGTGTTATCCCGGGGCTACTGCTCTTCTGAAGAGAGACGTCTCCAAGGATAGGACGGACTATGACGTTTTAAATGTTGCATTTCCATCGTACATTGTTATTTGTTGCTTCAGGATAATCACAAGTTTGTGTGGTCAGAGGACGATGAACTTCGCGCCGGTGACAGCTGGGAGAGCCGAATGGCCAAGAAGTATTACGACAAACTGTTCAAAGGTTCGGCTTTTCCTTGGTAAATATTTTTGTTCCAGAGTACTGTATCGTGGATCTCACCTTCTACCAACAGAACAAAGTGGCTATGCGGTGGAGGACGGAAAACGAAGTGAAAAGCGGCAAGGGGCAGTTTGTCTGTGGTAATAAGAAATGCACATTCGACAGTGAACTGACCAGCTGGGAGGTACAATCATCCTGTTCTTTTTGGGATATATTTATTTACTCGTTTCTGAGATTTCAACCGATGTTTTTTTTGTATTTCAGGTCAATTTCGCCTACCAGGAACGGGGAGAACGGAAGAGTGTCCTGGTGAAGGTGCGGCTTTGCCCCGAGTGCTCGGCTAAACTGAACTACGGTAGCCAGAAGAAAAAGTACGTGAAGAAGCTGCGAGAGAGGAGGAGAAGGGTGGATTCGGACGAAGAACCACAGCAGAAGAAGGAGGCTACGGTTGAGAAGAAAACGGAACAGAGTGGTTAGTTTTTCCTTAGTTTGGTGTCTAATGTAACGCTTCCAGATGCCATAGGCGACGTCGCTACGATTTCTACTTCAGAGGACATTTGGGCACAACCGGCTGTCATTGAAGCGGAGCGCACCGTCGATGAAGATATCGACGATTTTCTCAATGAACTCTTCTGTTAATACTGCAGTTTTGTGTTTTCTGAGGGAAATTAGTTGCTTCCCTCGTTAGGTGAAGTATTATCCGGTGTTTTGGAGTTGGAGGGGCTAGCTCATTCAGGCGCCATAAGCCAAAACGCCGGGTTTTCGTCTCGCTTTCTTGACTTGCCGTAATCCTGACTGCGAATACCTTAGAAATTGTTGTTCTCTCTCTCTCTCTCTCTCTCTCTCTCTCTCTCTCTCTCTCTCTCTCTCTCTCTCTCTCTCTCTCTCTCATTATCGGAGAAACTCGAGCCAAATCTAACCAATAAATGCTAATGATTTTCATTTTCTAATTGCCACTTTCCCGTGGCGTAAAAATTGCCGCTACATCCACGTCTCTCCTATTCATTTTGCAGCTGAGTTCGTCGACGGCGGTTCCTTCGATGCTCTCCATCTTCGCCTCGATCATCGCCTTCCTGGTCTTCACCACCGGGATTCTGGCATGCGGTGGCCAAAAGAAGGTGGTTTTATTTCAGAAACACAACTATTTTGGCTTAGGAGGACACTTCCAGCGTGCAGAAGCCGTCGGTAAAGAGCAAAGCGAACCCCACTCCTGGAGCTCCGAAGCCTGTCGGACCGAAGAAACAGTCGCCGTCTCCATTGAAAGAGGCTCCTACGCAAGAAGCGGCTTCAAAGAAGGAAGAGAAAAGCAACAAGTCGAAGAAGGAAGAGAAGAAGGAGGCAGACGGAAATGAGGCCAAGAAGGAGGGAGGCAGTGAGAAGAAGTCGCAGAAGGAAAAGTCTGAGAAGAAGGAGGGCAAATCGGACAAGGAGGGCAAAAAGTCTGAGAAGGGATCGAAGAAGGGATCGAAGAAGGAGAGTAAGAAGAGCAAGAAAGAAAGTAAGAAGGAGAGCAAAAAGGACAGCAAAAGGGAGGGGAAGAAGAGTGAGAAGGAGCAGAAGAAGAGCGCAGAGAAGGCAGAAGAGAAGAAGCCGGACGCTAAGAAGATGTCGGCCGAACCCACCCAGGCCGCTCCCGTTGCCGCTGCCCCGGCCGCCGCTCCAGCCTCTGCGGCTCCTGCGCCTGAGGACCCAAAGGCGAAGAACAACGAGGTGAAGTCTTTGCGCAGACACATTAACCTTTTCTTCAGAATCTTGTGCCGAATCCCTGTGTGACGCCGGTGACCGACGAGTACGCGACGGACGAAGAAGAAGAGAAGAAAAAGAAGGAAGAGGAGGATAAGAAGAAGGAGGAGGCCAAGGCAAAGGCAGACCAGACACAGGTCGACAAGACGGTCGGGCAGTGAAACGACGGGAATGAACAAACTGCCATTGACGGAATGAAATAAAAACGTCATGCGAGCGTTTTTCAGTCTCCTTTGTACTTTCTGGAGAATAAAGTATAAAACATAGCTTATCTTTGTGATTCAGTTCCACAGTTTGGAGATTTGTACATTTCGTTTTTGTTTAAAGATTTGTCACGCTTCCTAGTTGAAGAAAAATAATATCATCGCATAACCTTTTATTTTTTTTCGCGCGTCTATGAACACAGTTTTTTTTGGGTTTTCAATCTTGGCGTGTCCTTTGGAAAGAAATGAAATCCGTTGGGAATTCGGCGACTAGTATTATTCTACGTTATTCAACAGGAGCCTACTTTCCAATGCAGCAATGTGCAATTCTCTAGTGAATAGTCATACGAAGGCTCCTTTAAAAGAGCAGACCTTTCTAAATCAGAATCCCTCGGCCTATCTTCCCTGTTTCTCTCGGCAATTTTTCTTATCACGCTTGCAGACCCGTTTTACGTAGGAAAGACCAGTGAAACAACTATCAACAATCAAACAAAGTATAGCTCACTCTTTTTTTAGAACTGAGGTATTTTGTAAGTGAAGGAATGGACGACGACAACTGCCACAGCGAGAAGCTCCCCAACGACTTTTCCCAAGTCTGCATAGAACCGGTAGGAACAGAGCAATTGTTTATTGGCAGTAGATCACTAGGGAAAGATTACTGATTCCCGAATTTAGGATGTAGATCATATCTTGAATAACTCCATATTAACCATAATCCTTTCACTTTTCACAGCGATTTGGCTTGGTTCAGAGACTGTTCCGTCGAAAACAGTTCCACAGGGCGATGTACTTGGAATCCCTTGGATAAAACTACACCGTACCGTAGTTGTTTGATGCTTTCTGACCTTTCCTAACAATACTGCTTTATTTAAAGAGAGACGTCTTTTAGAAGAGAACTTTTGTTCCCGACAATTACAAAAAAACACCTAGTTGACCGAGTGTCTTTTGTTAGTTGAAGCACCCTGTTCTCAGTCTGTTGAATAGAGAAAGAAAGACTAACGAGCAACCCGATCTCCTCCCTGCAGATTGTAAACGCCTTGCCACCTGCCGCACTCCAATTTGTCAGATCGAAGAGGAACAACAAAAACACATCCCCCCCCCCCCCCCCCCCTGCGCGTCTATTTTCGCCCTTCGATTGATTGCGTATTTTGGACATTGCTGCCACTATCAAACACACCGCCGAGGGAAAACAGCTCGAGGTACCGCCTCCCCGACGGCGCCGTGATGATAATTCACGAGTGATGTTTGTGCCTCGCACAGCCGCTTTCACAACATTTCCCTTTTCTCCGAATTCTCACGTAGACGAAAGGAGTATAAAAAGAGGGACGAGATCACAAGAGATTCCCCCTTATTCCTCCTCTTTATGTCTTTATCTCTCTTCGAACAGCATTTTTCAGAAAATGCCCAAGGAAGACCCCGCTCGCGACCAGTTGGAAACCTACAAAAACACAGTTACCGTAAGATGCTTTCGAAACTTTCCGATTCTCTTTTTTGTCAGAAACCGTTTACCCTGACAACGTCCAATGGAGCTCCGATCCAGAACAAAACGACTGTGCTCACCGTAGGACCCAGGGGGCCGATGCTGATGCAGGATGTGGTCTACATGGACGAAATGGCTCACTTCGATAGGGAACGCATACCGGAGAGAGTGGTCCACGCAAAGGGGGCAGGTGGGTACTTTTTGCGAGATCAGAAGGCAAATAACATTAATTCACGACGACGCAAAATATATTTACCAGTCGGTAAACGCGCCTACGGCGCGTTACCTCCTGGATGAGTTGGTCTCGCACCCGAAACTATGCTAATAAATTTGGCGGCCTTCTGCCTCTTAACCGATCGGCCTTCGGCCGCTTCATCGGACGGCCTTCGGCCTCTTAGCTGGGCGGCCTTCGGCCGTTTAAGCAGGCGACCTTCGGCCGCGACTGTATGCAAATGTTCACTTCTTTGTAACCGCATTCGGTCGTTCTATATTTAGAAATGAGCATGAGTTAACGCTAATTGCATGATCACGGTTTGCGACCGCACACACACACACACACACACACACACACACACACACACACACACACACACACACACACACACACACACACACACACAAAATCTTGTGTAAACAGAAAACCTCCATCAATAATCAGTTTTTTTTCTATTTCTAAAGTCTAAAATATGTAATTACATGTTTCAGGTGCTCATGGCTATCTGGAGATTACCCACGATATCACCAAGTACTGCAAGGCTGACATCTTCAGCAAAATTGGAAAACAAACCCCGATGTTCCTCCGATTCTCCACCGTTGGTGGGTATCCCCGATTACTTTTATACTGTGTTCAGGAGGAGAGTCTGGCTCAGCTGACACTGCCAGAGACCCTCGAGGATTTGCCATGAAGTTCTACACGGAAGAGGGAAATTGGGACCTCGTGGGCAACAACACCCCCATCTTCTTCATTCGAGACCCCATCTTCTTCCCCAACTTTATCCATACTCAAGTAGGATACTGTACTTTCCAATACTTTGTAGTCTTCAGAAGAGAAATCCCCAAACTAATCTGAAGGACGCCAACATGATGTGGGACTTCTGGTCCCTGCGTCCTGAGGGAACTCACCAGGTGATGTTCCTCTTCTCAGACAGGGGAACCCCCGATGGATACCGCCACATGAATGGATACGGGTCACACACCTTCAAGATGGTCAACAAGGATGGGGAAGCCATCTACTGCAAGTTCCATTTCAAGGTAAAAAGTAAAGGAAACAATGGAATGCATTTGTATAGACCTGCCAGGGAATCAAGAACCTGCCGGCTGAGGTGGCCGGTCGTCTACAGGGAGAAGACCCTGACTACTCCACCAGGGATCTCTTCAATGCCATTGAGAACGGAGATTATCCTGCCTGGAATCTGATGATTCAGGTTTGTTTTACACCAATTTATTGTTGACAGTTTTTGTTTTCCATATCAACCGAAGTTACAACAAAACTGAGAGTTTAAAAAATTATAAAAAAAGTGAAACTAATAGTTTGACTTCCACTGAATTTTTTACTGAAAAATTTAGATAATGCCATTTGCGGAGGCCGACAAAGTGGATTTCAACCCATTCGATGTGACCAAGGTGTGGCCCCACGCGGACTACCCTCTGATCCCCGTCGGTCGCCTCGTCCTCAACAGAAACCCCAAGAACTACTTCACTGAGGTTTATTTTGTTCAACTTTTGTTCAGGATTCAACGTTTGTTTAGGTTGAGCAAGCGGCATTCGCCCCCGCCCACGTCGTTCCGGGGATCGAATTCTCTCCGGATAAGATGCTCCAAGGCCGAATCTTCTCCTACACGGACACTCACTTCCACCGTCTGGGACCAAACTACGTCCAACTACCAATCAATTGCCCATTCCGTTCAAGACCCCACAACATGCAAAGAGGAGGGTTTGCCACGTACGACAGCCAGGGAGAGGCTCCCAACTACTTCCCCAACTCTTTCGGAGGGCCGGTGGAGAGACCGGATGTGGCTGAACACAAACACAGCCTCCAGGGAGACGCCTTCCGCCACGACAACAAGGATGAAGACAACTACTCCCAGCCCAGGAACTTCTGGCTCAAGGTGACAGGAAATTTGATAAAACTAGAATGAGAATTTAGGTGCTCGACAAACCGGCGAGGGAACGTCTTGTCAACAACATTGTGGACTCGTTGAGGACTGTGAAGCCGTTCATCCAGGACAGAGTCATTAGCAACTTCACGAAGGTCCATCCGGACATGGGAAGCATGTTGAGGACCAAGGTGGACGCTCTTCAAGCAGAAACACGCCACCACATTTAAAATACAAAAACAAACACTTTATTATATTTTATAGCCACTTCGTTTTCTGTACATTCATATTGTAGTATGCTTTTTGAATAAACCTTTGGAATACATGTTATGACTGTAATTTCGAGAACTTTTAACTGTTCATTCTATATAATAAGCTATTCAAATTCGTATGAGGTATTCCCAGAAGAAACTTTAGACATTAACACGAAGACAGGCAAAAAAACACGAATCCGGTCGTTGATTTCTTCAGTTACTTTTTGAACCAACTAATATGCCATGTTAAAAGTATAGTTCAAGGGGAAAAAACTAAAGAAGTAAAATTGTATGATTTTATCTGTCAGATCATTGAAAAGGCACAATAATAAATATGGAACAAAGAGCGAGAGAACCCGTCGACTCGGCGGTCGGTCGGAGGAATGGCGGGCACACCGGGCTGTACAGGGAGGTGTTCATTCTGACCTCGAAGGCGGAGACTCGGACATTTCCACGGAAGTCCGTCGTTTTCTGAGCCCCGCTTCTAGGAAGTTCTTCTGCTCCGCCAATGGAGGCGGTGGAGGCAGATGCCGAGGATCATCGACAGGTTTGAGCTGAAACGATGTGTAAGAGACGAGAGGCAGGGATAAAACCTCGCAGTTGGGGCCGGCCATGATTAGCATCACAGGCAGCAGACAGAGGCCATTGAAGATACCCAGCATCACAAGAACGGACATCACCACGAAGAAATACTTGATCACAAAGTCGAACTCGGAGAAGACCAACATGACTATTCCTGAACAGGCCAGTTGAGGAAGAATGTCCCTATTTCACGTTCTGTGACGGTTTCAGTCATTTCTCTTGTCTCTCATTTACACTATCACTTACCCAGAAGAGTGGAAATGGCTCCGTGGAAGACGGGAACAAACATGTGCTGCAAACAAGACTCCAGTCGTTCGTGAACTGTTCCCAAGGCAGTCATGAAGCACAAGACCACGTGGGCTGTGAATTCGACTCCGATTCCAACGGCGCAGATGAGGGTGACGGCAGAGATTGGGTTCATCTTGATTGCCAGAATTCCCATGAAGCCTCCCAATTCGATGGTGATGATGACTACGATGATCATGACCATTGCGGCGGCCCAAGGATTGAACATGAGGACGGAAATGACTGCGAAGACGGAGAAGGCGATGATACAAATGGCACAGAAAAGATTCCAACGGAGGGTGAGGTACTGCTCCCAGAAGGTGAAGGCCAGTCCGGAGGGAAAGTTCGAGAGTCCCTTTTCAGTGTACTCGTCGCATGTTGCCCTGATTTCCTGAACCAAGGCATTTCAGAGAAAGGGAGGTAACAAACCTCAATCATCGTTACAATGGCTGGAGTATCGGTGAGTTCTGTCTGATAGAAGGGAATCTGCGAATACAGCAAAGGCCTAGCAGCCGGAACAACTGTCTCTTCCTATAAAATGTTGTGTAATGGCCCCTGATGACTACATACAGGTCCCATGGCCCATCCAGGAGGATTGGGGAAGAAAGAAGCCTGGGAGACGTAGTACATCATGTTGTCTACATTGTACCATCCAGTGAGATAGTTGTAGAATCCTTCGGGGTTGATCGTTCCGTCGTCCGACACCAGGCGCACCTTACCAATCTGAATGCCTCAGTCTCTTTGCAATATACCCTTAACCAACCCTTCCTGTGCAGTTGTATTCCTTTCCGAATGAACAAACCAATCTTCTGGCAATCAGTGCTTCGGGCGAGGGCTTTTCCTAAACATCCTTGTTTTGTCTTCCTCAAAGAACCCACTTTTCCCTTGACAGGCATTCCTGTTACTGAATCCATAGTCCCCTTTGCAATCTCCTTAGCCAAGGCAGAATCCAAGGACTGAAGCCATGTCCTCAGAAGAGACATCCAGTATGGCTGCAGCTTTCCTTCGGCCTTGATCATGAAATGCGATTTTCCTGAATTCACAATTACTCAGCTTTTCCATAGACTTACCAAGAGCTTCTCTGTACTCTTCTATGAGTGCCTGTTGATTAGGGATGTCTATATCCTGTCCTCTCAGAACGGCGAACATGGGATAGAAGGAGAAGTATTTCTCTCTGGCTCTCAGGAAGGCGGCGGGAGGGGTGCTCTCGGGCAACACATCGGACAACTCCAGACCCAGGGTGGACACCTTCATTCCGTAGAGACCGGCAATCACCGAAATCAACGTCAGGATGAGGATTGACCACTAAAATATTATGTATTAAATGAAAATTTTTTGGCTAAATGCGAATGAGTCTTCTAATCACAAATACTTACTCTGAACATTTTGTTTTGCAGAGCGGGAATGTAGAAGTTTGTGAGGAATCCTCCAACGGTGTACCACGGCTGGTCCCTCTTAAAGTCGTGTTCTCCCTGAGTCAGCTGGGCGGTCGAAGAAGCCTGGAGATAAATGAAGAATTCTTTGGTTTTCCTACTGTAGTGTCGGGCATTGCGGATTTCTCCTGGACGTCTTCTCCCTTGCAACAGAACAACAGATCCCTCTTTCCTGCTCTTAAAAATAAACGTTTTAATCAAAAGAAGAAGTGAAACCTCATCCTCTTAAGGTCAAGCGCGATGAATGCGGGGAAGATGAGGACGAGAGAGGCTAGATTGAAGAAGAGAAGGATCGCTGTTTGAGAGCAGAAGGAGCGGAGAGCGGGGATTGGGAGGACGTATCCAGCACAGAAGGCGAGGATGTTGTTGGCCGAGGTGACCATGACGGACAGTCCGGTCTCCTTCAGGAGGATTCCCATCTCGTGCTTGCGAGAAATGTGGCGGATCTCATCGTAATTGTGCAGGAGGAGGAACATATCATCAATTCCCAGTCCCAGTGTCAAGAATGGCACAATCTGGGTGGTGGCAGCATTGAAGTTGATGCCCAGCCAGGTGGTGACACCCAATCCACAGATGGAGGAATACGTAACCAAGAAAACTCCGATGAATGAAAGGAAGACGTTTGATTGAACAGACAGCCACCAGCGGTCGAACCGAGCCTGGGTCCATGCGGCGTAGATGATCTGGAAATCTTTTTGTTTATGCTTATTTAAGGGACTCACCATAAGGACGTATCCCATGAGGATAATAAAGTAGTTGAATTGACTGAATTCTTCCAACATATCGGCAATAGAAGTGGACGCCAGAGGGTGGAATACGCGGTTGTTGTCAGTCTAAAATCAAGTTCACCAAGGTTTAACTAAAGGAAACCTCAAAGTTAGCAACATGGTTGTATAGTTTCTTGGTAAAGTTCCTCTGCCAAGTCACAAGAACCTCATTGGCGTAGCCAGGGTTCCACGAAGCCAAGTCAAGGTTCGGATGGCGGTCACTCTTTCCGTCCTAGAAGATTATTTGCTTTAGAAACCTTGTGTCCACCTTGAATCTAAGATATACGTCGAATGCACTGGCTACTAGGAATACACTCTGAAGAGCCTCGGCCGACTCGAGTCCTTGCTCCGACCGCTTCACTCCTCCGATGATCAGGTCTTCAGGCCACTCCATGATGTTCTTTCCGAATCCCTTGCATCCTCCAGTCATCACCTAAACGTGTCTTTACTGCTCAAATCACGTGATCACTTACCTTTCCAAAGTCTGGCTCCTTGGGCATTTCCTTTTCGGTGAGGAACTCTCCCCATCGTTTGGGATTCTCCTTCATCCACTTGAGGAGAGAGTTACCGTACTCCAGACAGGCGATCTCTTTTGGCGACTTTGTTTCCTTCTTTTTGCTGCTGGCTGAATTTATTTTGTATTCTCTGAGGTAACCTCCCTCTATCTCTATTTTTCCACATCCGTCTTCTCAATTCTCTCTTAATACTCACTTGAATTTGATGCAGAAGTCTCGTAGTCAGAATCCGCGTCGTAGTCATAGTAGTCCTCGGCCTTCTTCTCTTTTGACTTCTCTGCCTCCCTCTTCTTTCTTCCAAAAATATCGTTGATGATGGTCTCCGTGATGTCAGTTTTCTTCTCAGAGTCTTCCTTTGGCAGCTCCTGTTTCTCCAGCTGAACTCTGTCCTCTCTAGCCATGTTCCACTCGTTGAATTTCTCAAGGGCGGTGCATCTATCAAAGGCATTTGGAGCAGTCTTTGGGCATTCGGGATCCAGAGGGTCAATGCAGGGTCTATCCAGGTAGGCTGCTCCGATTCCTGCCCTTTCGAAGAAATTTCCAATCGGCCCAAGGTCGAAAAGATTTCCAACTTCGTTCATAACAGCCGTGGGATTCAGATTTTTCCAGGTGACGTTTCCTTTTGGAAGAGAACTGACAAAAGCGGAAACCTCATCTCCCAGGTTCAAAGGGGGGTTGGGGCCGAGAGGCTTTGCTCCCTCCCAATAGCAGTCGATGGGAGTAATCCAGATGCAGGGAATGATCTTGTCAAGCATCGTGGACATTACTTTGGCTAGGGGGCCTTGGGAAAACGAAGGACCGGGCGGTTTGAAGCAAATGTCAGCAAGAGTCCATTTCCTGAAAGAAGCTTACTTATAAACAAAGGAGCAGAAACCCACTCTCCGTAGAGATGAACCTCGTATTTGGAAATTTCCTCCATCAAGCGAACGTGTTTCAACAGAGAGTCCTTCGATAAGACATTTTCATGTTCGTGGGACGGCGTTTGGATTACAACCTGAAACATTCCCTCTGATCATATCATTTGTCTTCTCCTCACTCACTCACTCACTCACTCACTCACTCACTCACTCACTCACTCACTCACTCACTCACTCACTCACTCACTCACTCACTCACTCACTCACTCACTCACTCACTCACTCACTCACTCACTCACTCACTCACTCACTCACTCACTCACTCATTCATTCATTCACTCACTCACTCACTCACTCACTCACTCACTCACTCACTCACTCACTCACTCACTCACTCACTCACTCACTCACTCACTCACTCACTCATTCACTCACTCACTCACTCACTCACTCACTCACTCACTCACTCACTCACTCACTCACACCCATACTTACCTGAAAGCCTCCTCCTAACCCGTTTTCTCGTGGTAATTCCGGCGCTCTTGGTCCTTCTGTATCTCGTTTTATCTTCAAAAGAAGTTGTAGGTTTCATAATGGAATCCACTTACCCTCGTGGCTTCATCTTGTACCTTGCTCAAAAAATTTAATTCCTCATTCAATCGACCGTCCTCTAAAAAGTAATGACTACCAATTGGATAAATAACTTACGTGATACCCATAATTTAACAATGTCAGTTTCAATGACTACATCCTGAAGACCGGCGATACAAGCGGTGTACAGGGCCAAACTAAACACCATGGTTTGAAACGCAGTAAATTATAGAAGGATACCTGACTATCATTGTGGTCCATGGGAAGTTCTGAATGACCCTTCCCAGATGGAACAGCCAGTACTGGAAGAAGGCTCGAGAGTACAATCCTACGCAACTGCCCTCTGCGGTGCCCTATAATATAGTTTTCACAAGCATCAACTTTAGTTTCTCATATTTGGGCTTTACTGCATATGTTAAAAACTTACGAGGTTAATCTGCTGCATGGCCATATCCGCATCGCACCAGGTGGGGGCATGAGCGAACTTTCTCTTCCAAGGGTCACTGAAGTCTGCCGAATCGAAATTTCCGATCAGACGCTTTTCGAGGAACTGAAAATGTATTTGTTAATTGAAACATGAAAAGCCAACCGTCTGAATGGCACCCTTCTTTCTCTTTTTGTCGGGGGCCGCATTGTCTCCTACTTTGTTTTTAACCATCGGCCTAAACACAGGAATTATTGAAAAATTCTATTTACAGAGCGGACACTATTGAGATCTTTATCCGTATGACATGAGGATTACATTCTGAAGATATTGTTACTGAGGGCAGAATTAAAGAAAAATCAAGAGGAGAAGAGATGGCGGTGTCTCGGGACACCGGAAGGCGAGAATGGCAGTTTGAGGGTGGAAAGGCAAGGGAGATGGTTATCGCACGGAATCCAGCTTACACTCGAATATGACGGGCGGAGGTCATGCCAACGGAATGCGCGAGGTCGGCATTCCGGTTGAAGTCAGCCGTTTTATTAAATTCAGATATTTTACGTAATAAAGTTTAGGATAGAGAGAAGCTTAAAAGTGCCAATTCCCGAAAATCAGACTAATTAATGGATAATGTGGAAATTACTACCATTGGCTAATAACCGAGGTTGTAGGTGAGATTAATAGACTGTCGAAGGTATTGCGCAATGGCCGAATGTTTCTTTTTTCTTATCCAAAACTAGCACGCGCCGTGGTTTCAATCCGAGCGAACCCTTTGTGCTCCCGTCGGATGTCATTTGTCATGTGAAGACCGTCCTTATCGCATTCAAACGAAAATAATGAATGATCGAAAGGGATGGGTACGGTCGTGTGGAGGAAGGTACGCTGGCGTGGCAATTAAGCGTCCTCCGGCGGTGGTTTTCTTCCTTCGTCCGGACCACTCGAGGACGGGTTAAACAAAAGAGCGGATCGTCCGGATTGGGGAATACCTTCCACTCAAACATCTCAAACATCAGATGGCGCAACAGAAACAATTAAACAAAGTGAGGACATCAGGGAAATTGAAGACTGCCTCCAAGTTGCTTTTTCAGATTCCTGTTTATTCTTTAATTGGGATGTTCACTAAATTCCAAAGGAATTGCCAAAGACATTTTTGGAACCACAGTGAGAGGATACAATTGGAGGATGGACAGTTGACAGAGACGCGTACATCTTCCACAAAAGACCAAAGGAATGTTTGGAATCGGAAGGAGAATCGTATTTTGCTTGTGCAGCAGAATGCGTTGGCAAACACACATGCTGAGGCAGAGGAACATTTCTTCCTACGTCATTCCAATGGAAAGTGGATGATCCAAGGAATCAGGCGGTGGTCAGTGGCAAAGTGCCGGCGGCGAAGGTGGGTCGGAGAAGAAGAACCGGGTCAATCCGCGCGGGACGGCTTCCAGGGGAATAGCCATGGACCACGAAAATAGTGGCAAGAATCACTTGGAAAAGTGACAAACCGCAATAATACGCGGAAATACAGAGAAACACTGTGACAAAGGCAATGCAGCTTCAAGGGAACCTTCTTTGTGTATTTGAAGGTAATTTTCTGTCAATCTGCCGTACTGGAACATCGACGGTCGCTTCAAACCAAAGGACATTCGAATGACCAAAATGTATTTCCAAATGATTCATCCGTTTCCTTTTTTTCCAAATCCTCTTTTCTCTTTCTGACCGTCGCCGTGGCCCTCTCCGCGATCCCCCACTGTGTCCAATGCAAATGGCCCCATTTATTTGGAATGTGTTCCGTGCGGGACCATTCTCCCCTCCTGCACCGATCGATGTGATTGACTATACTGGATATTCCGGTCGGGTGATCGTATCATCGAGTGGCGGCTGGCGCCAACTGGCCGGCTGCCACCAACTGGATTAAGTTGCAACAAGCCACCCACTGACCGCTCACGCCGCAATCGATCGCCTGTGAATTACAAGCGGAAATATTCGCGACGGGACCGGATCGAAGGCGAATCAACGGATATGTGGCGGGAAATGGTGTGAAAGCGGAGGAGGAAAAGAAGAGCGATAAGCACCGAAGGAAGGGATATCCAGGAATGGGAGAATCAAATTAGACTTTCTTCAGCCACGGTTCGAATGAGCGGAGAAAGGACAGTCACGTAAATATTTTACACTGAGGGATATCACATTCTTATTGGTCAAAAACAAACTGAGCCATAAAAAGGTTTTTAAATCTTTGAAATTGAGTTAGCTTATCGAAATTTTAATTTCGATAAGCTAACTCAATTTTCTTTCAAACCTTTTTTTTTTTAAAAAGAAGAAAAAACGGTTTGACCGATCAGCGGCTGATCCTGATCTCGGAGATCGAGTTTTTTTGCCGCACCGATATGGGTGAGATCGCAGAGGGACCGTAATGCATCCATGGAGGAGCCACGGAAAACAAGGAGCCTCTGATCTTTTCTTTCTTAATTTTTGGCAATGTGTATGGAACTTTTTAATTTTCTCACATAGAGAGGGAGAGAGCGAGAAAGAGCGAGAAAGAGCGAGAGAGAGAGAGAGAGAGAGAGAGAGAGAGAGAGAACGGAATTCGCGGCAGTGAAATATTATGTTTGCAAAATAACGATTTTTCACTCAGTAATTCATATTCCATTGCGGTCGTAACATGCATAACAGCAGAAATACAAGTATCAAGGCAATACATGCGTATAATCCAACGTATAATTCACAAATTCACAGTTACCGTACCTTCCTAGGACAGTTGAATGGCCAATGCGGCCTTCAGCCAAAGATTATCCTTAAATTGGGCTACTGAGAGTACTGGTTGCGAATGCTACAGCAGATGTTTACAAACAAATAATTTGTATGAAAATAGACGCACCAAACGCACCCTTTTCCAGTGTGTCGTCAAAATAAAAACAGGAACATTCGACTGAAGGAGTAGCGAAAAAGGTGCCAAACTGGCCTATAATCTCTTCCCGCTTAGTGTATTTGTTGTGTACGAAAAATAAAAGTATTGCATTCGAATTGTGAAAGAACCTGCTACTTGGTTAGAAAAGTTGAATGAATTGAAAAACGAGGGTTCGTCCGGATGTCGATTGGCGGAGTCAAGGTTGGAGGGTCGGTTGGCAGGCGGTCACGCGGCCTGATTCCGACGGCATTTCGGAAGAGGGGGAGGGACTTTGGATGTTTGACTGAGTCATCTTGACGACCCTAAAAGCCGAGGATCCGGCAAGGGAACCGGCCGCGGGAGAACCGCGGAGATCCGCCGCTGCCAAGATACAGGTGGTCAGAGGATGACTGTGTCGACTATGAACTCGATACAAATGTATATTAAAAATGGAGAAAAGAGTTTACACTTGAAGAAACCGAAATGGCAGTTACAAGGACTGCCGTCAGTGCCTGTAGTACCACCTGTCGTGTGGCAGAAGAGGCAAGCGAGGTGAAGCGGCAGTGTGCTGTGCTGGGTAGTAAGCGCCGTCGGATGCATGGATCCGGTTCGGGAAAAGTTTCGTTCGCCAAATCTGAGCCGAGACCGCGGTTTGCGCAGTTCCGAGCGTCTTCGGTCACAGTTTCGCCGAACAAAAGAGACAGTGCCCGAAGCGTTCCGCATCCGCTGTTTTGAGGCCACTTGGAGTCTACTTTATGGACACCACAGGCACTACCTCAAGTGTAGCCTCTGCTCATACTCAAGTGAATGCTTAGAAAAACGGCCACACTAGCGTCTGGTTCATATTACCAACACTAACAACATAAAAATTCATCAATGGTTGGTAGGAACGTGAATCGTGTGATCAAAGGAACCGCCGGAGGGAGTCGTTGGGCGGAGAGACTTCCACCAAAACCGAAAAGAGGACCGGATGCTGAAGGACGCGCTGTTTTATCCTCGGCAATGAATCCTGCTTCCTCCTCCTCTGTTAGGCAACTTTCGAGAATGCGGTCGCTTTTTGTCTTCAGCATTGCGCAGGAGCCACATTAGCCCTCGTTGACCTGCTGGAACGGAATGCCTCCGCCGTCGGGGAAGAACTAATGGAAGTGAGGGAACAAAGAAATTAAAATTTTTAGATTTAACGCGGGAATGAACGTGCCAAAGAATGATTAGCAGTATGAGAGGCATGCATAAGAACAATTGTAAGAACGCCAGGTACAGCCAATGTTGTCCTAGACACAGGCACCCTTCGGTTCATTAAATATGCCCCTTAGGTTGAAGTAAAATACTCCGTCAGGGAAAGGCGGAATGAATCAACAGAACGGCGTCAACGGCGGCGGCGGCGCGAAAGGAAAAGGGCTGCGACCCCGATCGGAGGAGGGCGGAGGACGGAAAAGTCCGAACGGCCACCGCAATCGGCGATCCACAGGTCGATCGAGAACCCGCTTCTGGGAAAAGCTTCGATTCGAGTTTCGCAGGGACGACAGGTCGCCGAAGCGCCCTTGAGTCAGACGGGAGATGATGACCAGGGATGGGCAAAAGAGGGATGTTTGGTGGGAGAAAGGGAAAGTGATCCCGGCGGAGATACAACTGCAGAACATAAGAAGCATAAGATACGCAAGAAAACAATTATCTGTTGTCAGACACAACATGTTTCTACTTGTTTCACCCATACTTTGTTTTGCAATGATCTATTCAATATATCACGGTATATATAAGTTATATAATATAACTCACTCACCCACACTCTCTCCCTCCATGTGTGTCTCTCACCCTAACATACAAACATGTAAGTGAATCAAACGTTCCCCACAGATACAAGTCTTCTTCAGTTGAAATACTCATTCTAATTAGTATTCCAAATTCTCCTCTCCCTGCTCCATCCTACAAACTATGCGAATCACACATCCATGCGTTACGTGACCTGCATCTCCCCAATTCCCCACTCTCTCATCTTTCCTTCCCTAATTAGCCTAAAACCCTCCTCTGCGGTCCCTCCCTCATTCATCGCAATGGCCCAGTCGGTCCCTCCCGGAGATATCGCCACCCAGCCCGGTACGAAGATCGTCTTCAACGCCCCTTACGACGACAAGCACACCTACCACATCAAGATCATCAACTCGTCGGCCCGTCGCATCGGTTGGGCCATCAAGACCACCAACATGAAGAGGCTCGGAGTGGACCTCGGCTGCGGAGTCCTGGACCCCAAGGAGGCCATCCTGATGGCCGTCTCCTGCGACGCCTTCGCCTTCGGTCAGGAGGACACAAACAACGACCGCATCACCGTCGAGTGGACTGCATTTTGTAGATATTTGTGTTGTGGTCGTTGTCGTAATGATAAAGTTGCTGATGTTAGGCGATTAATTTCTCCTCATCGATTGATCCCAGGAAACTGAAATCAGACCCAGACCTCCCATGTCGCCCAGGAAGCGTGCCGACTCGGAAACTAGGACCCTTGCATACAGAAGTCTCTCATCGAGAAAGAAGCAGAAACAAAGTTACACCAGAAAGACGAACAAGAACTATCATTCGCATCATCCTCCGAGGTTGTTCATTTCACATTAATTAAGTTTAGGTCACTCTGATATCTATCCGCTCTAGATGCATTTGCTATTCTTTATCACCTAGTTTCCGTGCTATCGTGTCACTCGTTTTATAGCTTATGGTCGCGAGCACGAGCCGGTCAGAGATGGCCTAGAGCGGACGCTCTTGTGTACGTCTCTGAGCGCTCTCGAGCTCACTATGCGGCCGTCCCCTCTTCATCTTCACCCCTTTTTCCTCCTGCGCTCCCCTTCTACCCCCAATCGACCCCGGACGGTATTCGCCAAAACCCCGACGGCGCCGCCAAGCAGTTCCGCCGCGAGTGGTTCCAGGGAGACGGCATGGTCCGCAGGAAGAACCTCCCCATCGAGTAAACCCCTAGGGGACCAATAAACGTTCGCCATATATTATGTTTATTTAACAAAATCCTTGTTTATCTAGTTGGTTGCTTATAAACAACCAGTTTAATTTCCGTGGGTCCTCTGAGTTATATAATTATAGACAGCTTGCTTTTAACCCTCTACATTTTATTGACGTTTTATTGACATGTTGCAATATCATCATAATAATACCTTGCATATTTTATTTCATTTATCCACAATAATAATCAATATTTTGTAGCATGTTCCAAACCATTTTAATTGAATTTGCTTTCATTTATTTCACGATAACGCACTTTCATTTCGATTTGCCGAGCACCGGTTGTTTTTGTTGGCGTTAGTTGCACTGCCCCTGTTGACCACACGTACTTTGACCCCTTTCTCCGCCCGACCACTTTTATCGCATTTCTTGTTTCTTCGCACCCAAACATGCTTTCCCAGAATGCCCCAATTAGTTTACAGTGTTTAAAAATGTAACCTAAGTCAGTCAATTGATCAAACTGTTTTATACCCACCCCATTCATACATTTAATGTTCATACATTTAATATGGCTTTCTTTTTTGCTTGTTTTCATCTCCCGATGTTATTTGATAAATAAGGCTAATTTCCAGGAGAAATGAATCGTTCGCTGGCCTCGATCCGCCGTCTTTCCACCTCGTTTACCTCGAGAGCCGAACTGGACGTGTCCTTTGTCGGGTCCAACGTCGCCCACGTTCGCCTGAACCGGCCGGAGCGGAGAAATGCCTACACTCTTCAGTTGTGGAGGTGGGAATTACATCTTTCTTTTCATCAAAACGGATTTCAGGGACACGAAAAAGGCGTTCGACGAGCTTTCCGCTGATCCGAAATGCCGTGCAATTGTGCTTTCCGGCAACGGAAAATCCTTCTGTGCCGGAATTGATCTCCAGATGGGAATGGGAGTAGGTTTCTAAAGATAACGGAAGAAGACTTTGGCTGCAGGAGCTGATCCATGCTGTGCAGAGCGAGGATATGGACGTGGGAAGGAAAGCGAGGTTCATGGAAAGATTCATCCAGGAGGCGCAGGACGGATTCACCGCCATTGAGGTAAGACTAGCCTAGATCTATAGGATGTTGGGCAGGTTTAGAATACCGTACCCGGTTAATTGGAAAATTTTGGCCCGTTTCGGTTGGCAAGCGCATTTTCAAGTGGTCAGATCGTTTGGCTAACCGTTGTGATATTACGTAGTTTGAGTGTGATATTTCTTCTGTTAAAGCGATATAAATCAAAGTTCCGCTAAACCGTTTCATTTCA
The DNA here is from genome assembly GCA_022343465.1 of Oscheius sp. G VE-2021. NCBI lineage: Eukaryota > Metazoa > Nematoda > Chromadorea > Rhabditida > Rhabditidae > Oscheius > Oscheius sp. G VE-2021. The sequence goes on from JAJQXH010000058.1 coordinate 1,164,128, forward strand.
GAAATGCGACAAGCCGGTGATCAGTGCCATTCACTCGCATTGCATCGGCGCCGGAGTCGATCTGATCACGGCCTGCGACGTCCGCTTCGCCGCCGATGACGCCATCTTCAGCATCAAAGTATACCCTCCGTATCCACGTGGCATTATTCCAATTGCAGGAGGTAGACATTGGAATGGCTGCCGATGTGGGCACTTTGAACCGAATGCACTACATCGTTGGAAATGACAGCTGGCTGCGGGAGGTCGCCTTCACGGCCAGGGACTTTGGAGTGGCGGAGGCCCTGCAGAACGGTCGGTTCCTCGCTGAGACACCCCTTTCACAGTGATTTAGGGCTGATCTCGCGTACTTTCGGGAGCCAGAAGGAGTGTCTGGAGGCAGCCCTCGCCTTGGCTGAGAAACTGGCCCAGAAGAGTCCGATTGGAGTGCAGGGGACCAAGAGGGTGAGTTCCCTTGCAACTGATAATTGAGATCTCAGGTGATGAACTTCGCCCGGGGAAGGACGGTGGCCGAGTCGCTGGAGATGGTCAAGTACTGGAATATGTCGCAGCTGCAGTCGACAGACCTCATGGACAGTGCCCTGGCAGCCATGGACAAGAAGAAGGCCACGTACAAGGACGTTTAGGTCTTCAGTGGAATTTACAAAAGTTACTGTAAATAAAATGGTGTATTTTGTCTTTTCTATTGTAATTTCCCAGATGAATAGCATATCACCCCCTCTGGGCAGACGTTCTCTACCGAAGTCCGCGTCCCGTCAGTTTGGACCACACTGGCTTGTGGATAAGAATTCAAAAAATTTTTTTTTTTCATTTCCAAACTTTAGCTAGTTCACCGGTTGAACCACAAATGGCATTTTTAGAAATTGGAATCCCTCCTTACAAAAGCGTAGCCGTGTAACTTTCTGGTAATTAGACATTTTGTTTATGAAACCAGTAATTTTTAATGTTAAAATGTATGATCTTTTGTGTATTAGCATTTCTAAGCGTAATCTAATTGGGTAACTTCTAGTACAACCGCGCATCCCAAAGCACTTGATGAAAATGTGCCCGGGCCTGCACCTCCAACTAGTTTTGCACCACGAATTCGAATTCCCCTCACTATGTTTTGCTCTCAATGAAAGTCAGACGTAAAAAAACTAATAAAAAAAAGGAAACAGAAAATAAAAGGGAATGTTCATATTCAATTTTAACAAAACAGCCGGATGAGGGAGAACTCGTGGATGAAAAGTGGTCGCCGACCCTCACTTCTTTCCGCGTCCGCGTCCACGACCAGGAGTTCCGAGACCACGACCCGCGGTGTAGAGCTGCTGGCCACCGGCGCGACCTCCGCGGGCGGGACCACGGGGACTTCCGCCACGACGGGCCATCTGAGGACGGGAGGCCTGGGGAGTGGATCCGGACTCGTTGCTGAAAACAAAGAGCAATGGAATGGCCAAGAGAATAGGCGTATGATCAGTTGGTATTTGCTGTGAAAAGTGTAAGTACCTGCTGGAGCACTGATCCTCGCGATCGAACTTGATGGGCACTCGGATCCTAGGACCACTGGGAGCGGGCTGGGCTGCCTCGCCGGGCATAATGCCCCCGTCAGCAGACACACGGCCCTCGTCATCAGCCTCTTCCATGGCAGAGGCCGCCTCGCGATCCTGGTCGTCCAGAATCGGCTGGGAGCGGGAGTTGTCTGAAACAGAAACCTTGAAGATTAGATAATTCGAAGCCTACCGTCGGCTCCCAGGACCTCTTCGTCCTGCCCGGCGTCGATGTTGCGATCCTCGTCGTCTTCCTGGTTGTCGGTGTCGGAATCGCCGATGACCTCTATCTCTCCGATGGCAGGGGGCTGCACGCCGTCTCCTTCGTCTTCCCCGGAGTTCTCACTGTCGTCGCTGTCCTCGTCCATCTCGGAAGCTCCCTCGTCCTCGTCATCATCAGAATCGGGGATTTCCAGCTGAACTCTTCCTTTAACATGTAATCCCAACAAATTCACCTCCTCCTCGTCTTCATCGTCTCCGTCCTCCTCATCGTAGGCCACGTTCTCGTCCTCCAACTCTCCGAGGTATTCCCCTCCGCGGTTCGGCGGATCAAGAGGAATGATATCCTCATCATCGTCGTCGTTCTGCTGATCGGCGTGGAAGGGGTCCGGGATAAAACCTGTAATTGACAACCCATCTGGTCAAAGGTCTTCTACTTACCGGCATCGTCCTCAACGACGATGGGCTCGCGCTGTTCGATGCGCTCCTCGCTGCTGGTGACAGCTTCGTTGGAGCTCTCGCGCTGGCGCTTGACTTCGCCTTGGGAGACACTGCCACCGGCGGGCCTCTTCCTGGATCCCTCAGTGCTGGAGACGGGAGCGTTGACGGTGCTGTCCCTAGATTCCCCTGCCGAATCTGAAAAGAGGTGAATCTTTAAAAAAACAATGAACAAACCGTTGGGGTTCTCCTCTACCATGTCCTCGACACTGGCAAGACTGCCGCTGACCGTGTCATTCTGGGCATTGGATGTGTCGACGGTGGTCTTCGATCCTCCAAAGATGTTAGGAATGATGGTGGAGGAGCTGGATGCCGTCGCGAGGCTGGGGTTAGACCTGCCGAAGAGACGGATGTTCGGGGAGACAACGGTGCTCGACGTGGTGAAGGAACCCTAAAACGGGCGTTTTAAAAATTCAGCAGAGATTCCACCGATGCCGCCGCCGTTTCGATATCCACGTTAAGTCCTGCGTCCGGAGGAGAGACAGCCTCGGAGCACTTGGTCTCCGTCTCGTCCAGGGTGTCGACGGCTGCCAACTCCTGGCTGGAGGATTCCTGCATGGGCTCGGTGGCCAGGGAGGGAGCGGGGGTGTCAGCGGTGGAAGGCAGAGCAAGGGAGTGCTGCTGCTCGAGTTTCTGTAAAACATTTTGGAGAACGGAATAACGCTTCAAACCTGGATTTTGGCCTGCATTTCGGCCTTCTCCTCTTCCATCTTGATCTTCAGTCCCTCCAGTTTCTCCAACTTCGACGAGAGCAGATTGAGACGAAAGCCAGTCTCCAGCAGATCGTTGGACTTGGCGTCGATCTGCTCCTGCAGTTCCTTTTTCTCCTTCTGAAGTGCTTCGATTTCTGCCTTGGTCGTTTCAGACACCCTAAAGCGAAAATTAACACGGCAAGGACAAGGACCTACTCAGTCGATGAAGTGGAAGCGGTGACTCCCTTCTCAGCCCGCAGCTTCTGCAGCTAAAAAATAAATTAGGTATTCCGAAAAAAAAATAATACTTTTTAGCATACTGTAGTAACATTCCCGGCACTCTTCTCATTCCCACCCAAAAATTAGCGACGAGCCATTAGCTTTCCCGGCTATGCATTGAAAGCCTGATCCGGGCAGACGAAAGAAAAATCATTTTCCCTTTCGCGACCCCATTCGACACCAGTCTCCCCGCCAGCGACCGGATATGAGACGACTGATCCTAACTCTCACCTGTCTATTTTTACTTTCAAGAGCAGCAGAAAACAACCCCTTTTACGCAAACAGAGAATCTGCCGATTCTTTGGTAAGCAAAATACGCTTGAATGAATATCAAGGACCCGGAAAAGTAAGAAAAGGAGGCTCCTGTAATGTCTGATTTGAAGGATCCTCACCCAGAGATCGACGCTAACGAGATTTTGGGTTCTTTTATGAACCCCTTCATGGAAATGTACGACTCTATGCAGCAGAACTACAAGGCCAGGCAATACGCGGAGAAAGTTCAAAGGGAAAGGGACGAGGTGAGACAGGAAGAAGTAGCAAACCTTATATTTAGAACCTTTTATCAAATTCCCAAAGCATCTTCGATATAATAGAGAAAATGAAACGTCCAACCACCACAACGACGCCTCAACCACCGCTGATTGAGAGACTTCTGAAACCATATATTGAGCCATGGCAGAAGCAGATGGACTATCTCTCGCAGGATATGATAGGCCTCATCCGGCCAACAACGACTACAACCACAACCACACAGGCACCAGTTACACCAAAAAAGGCTTGGTTCGCTTGAGAATTGTGAAAGAAGGGAGTTCAGAGCATTCTGGAGAGGACGTTAGCAGCTTTCTTCCCATCCCTGCGTAAACAGAAGGTTCCTGAAGTAGCGGCGACACCCAATACTCAATGGTTTGACCCTGCCTATTTGGAGAATGCGCTCTTCCGTAGAGAGAAGAGAAACACTGGAGAACAAATCAAACGACAGGTACGTCTATTCCGCGAAGGAACATCTTCAGAAAGACGCAGCTGTCCAATTTCCTCCCGGCTGACTTGGAAAAGCCAAAACCTTTAGAAGTGACAAATCCATTCACGCCCAATCCGTTAATGGCCATGTTCATAATGAAACCCATTCCAGAACTCAAAATAAACAGTAAGGGATGGGTTAGCGTTGTTGTATGCAGATTTAGGTATCGAGGCGAAGCCGATAAACGACCCATTCACCCAACAAGTAGTGCAGCCTACGTTCAAACTACAAGATCCATTCTACAATCCACTGTTCCCCAATCGAAGAAGCAAACTGTTCGACCTGCTCGCAGGAGGAGAAGCCGCTCGAATTCTGGGGTAAACGATCATTCCCAGCGAGAGAAAACCATAATAATTAAATTTTTCGATTAAGTGTGTCAGATGACTTGTTAGACTGCTTCACTCCCTAGTTCAACCACTTACGTCATTGCGGTACTTGACAGCCAGCTGACGCGTCTGCTCGAACTTTTGCCTGCTTTCCGCCAGGTTCTTCTCCAGCGTGGCGATCTTAGCCATCGCCTGCTGCTGCTCCGCCTGAGTCTGGGTGAGTTGCGCCTGAACCTGTTCGGTCTTGGCCCTGGAATTGTGCTTATTCTGTGTTCCAAGGGAGACCCACTCGGCCACTCGCTGCGTGGGCAGACGGCCCTGCTGCTGTTGAAGAGATTGCCGCAGGGTCTCGACCTCCTTGTTCTTCTTCTCCACCTCAGCGTGGGCTGCCGCATGCTTTACGTTGATCTCGTTGAACTGCTTCTTCTGCTCAAGTAACTGCTGGTCCTTGCCCGAAGCCTGAATATAATCATAATAGATCCCAACCGAACCCTTACGAGCTTCTGTGCGTCGTTGATCAATTTGACGAGCTTTTCTTTCTCGGCGCAGAGACGCTGGTACTGCTGCTGCGTCACGGTCATAGTCTCCAGCTTCTTCAACTACAAAAACCTTATTTAGAATTTCTTTAGAAATACACTGACCAGTTCCGCTTTCTCCACGGTAACTTGTTCAGCAACGGCGGCCGCTGTCTGCAGGCTGTTGACCTTCGCCACGAGTTCGTTCCTCGCTGCCTGGGCCTCGAAGGCCTCCGCCCTGAGTCTCCTAGCATCCACTTCTGCGTCCATCGCCCTCATCACAGACTGAAACAAGTGTTACTGAAAAGATAAGGAATGCAACCACCTCCTCCTTCTCCTTCCTGAGGAAATCGATGACATTCTGTAAACTCTGAATAACAGCCTGCGGCAGCTCGGGGTTGATCACAGCATCCGAAGATCCCGTCTCCATGGCAGCCAAGTCGTTGGGAGATCCGAGCTGAGAGATGACCTAAATTCACTTATTAACTGAAATCCCACAAAAAGAACTACCTCATCGTACTTGCCCATGATGTGCTTCAGGCGCTCGTCGTGTTCAGCCACAGCAGCCGCCCACTTGGCCTCAGCCTCATCTGCCTGTTGGTTACGAGCTTCCAGTGCCTGTGCTGCAGCTTGGCGACTCTCCTCAGCCTAGAATAGTCTAAATGACCCTCAGTCTTAGAAGTCAATTACCATCCTCGCGTTGTCTTCAGCCAACATGCAATCGTTCTCCTTGGTTCTCAGTTTGGTCGTGAGTACGTCGATATGGAGACGAGTCTCTTCCACGCGGGCATCCGCCTGAGCAGCATCCGCACGCAGCTGGAAAGAACGATATTGAGAAAGCACAGGTGTGGAAAGTACCGTCTCGAGTAGTGCCTGATTGTTGTTGTTCTCGGCTTCCATGGTCGTGAGCCTCTCGTCCAAAATGGCAATTCTGTTCTGGAGATCAAGGAGCTGTTGTTCCTTGACGTCGATCTTGATCTGCAGATCTCCTTGAACTTGCACAGCTGCCAGCTTCACACTGCTGTTCTCGGCCTCCATGTTGTCTAGAGCAGTGCGTAATTGCGCAACCTGCTCCACCAATTCGTTCGAGCGCCTGGAACAAGGCGTTCTAAACACATAGATACCCCAAATTACCGTTCAGCGGCAGACGCCCTGGCTTCGAGGATCTCTCGCTCCATGGTGGCCATGTTCTGAATGTCCTTCAGCCCGCTCTCCATCTTTCCACTGTGGTCCTCCATCCTAAAAAAGCGAAACATAGAGAGAAATTTTAAGTTTTCTACTTCTGAGCCTCGGCATCACGGCGCGAAACTTCAGCCTTGACGGCGTCCAGCTGCACCTTCCTCTCCTCGCACTGGCTCTCCAGGAACTGCACTCTGTTCTTTAACTGCTGGCACTCCTTGCGGAGACGCTCGGGAGACATTTCTGAACGGGAAGTGTCCTCATTTATCGGGGATTGAGACAAACCTTCAGTGCTGCCGTCGTTAATAAGTTCAGACTGCAGGGCAGCCAGACGGCTGCGCAGCTCCAGAAGAGTGACTTCTCCCAGCTGGATCTGTTCATCCTTCTCGCTGATGTTGAGCTTCAGAAGAGTGATCTCCTGCTCGAGCCTGGTCTTCACGGTCTTGGCATCGGTACGGGACTGAGAAATAGTCTCCGTCATTCTGGCAGCGTCCCGCTTCAACTGATCGCGTTCAATTTGGACAACCTAAAATATGCGCAGATGAAAGCAAGTGCAGAAGAGCTTACATCGAGCTGGGCGACGAATCGTGATTCCCTCTCAGCCTGAACGCGGGACAGGCGGTTGGAGAGTTCGTTGATAGAGCCGAGCAAGTGTTGATCGGTGAGCCTTTGGTTCTTATAGACCTCCAGCTGGGCATTCAATCCGGCGACTTCGGCAGAAGCCCGTTTGAGCTCCTCATTGGCGACGGTGTACTGGATCCTTCAAGGTTACACATAATGGAGTTAGCGCTCAAATAACGAAGAAAGAACTAGAGCTTACTTGAGGTCCCCGACTTCGTTGTTCTTATCGACGACTTGCTGGTGCATCTCACTGAGACGACGGGCGTTTTCGCTGTCGGACGCCCTCAGCTGGGCGTTCTCCTTCTCCACCCGCGCCTTCTCCCTTTCAGCACTTTCCAAATCCTACAAAAAAACTTGCATGCGTAAATGACCCTATCTCACCGTGTAGTTGACCATGGCCACCTGCCTCTGCTGTTCGAACTTGGCCTCCAGTTTGCTCTTAGTCATGTGCAACTCGTCGATGAGCGTCTGTTGGTTGTTCAACCTCTGTTCGTAGATTCTGATATTATAGGTGGCTGGAATTGCCCAATGCGACTAACGTATCCGATGCTTTCTTTTCATCCTTCACGGCGGCTACAGAGCCCTCGAGGCGAGCGACCGCCAGTTTGGAGACATTGAGATCCGCCAGATACTCCTCCGCCCTGAGCTTGAGGTCCCTGGCTTGTGCGGCAGTGCTGTCGTCCTCAACGAGTTCGCGAAGCTTCTCGCTCTGTTCTTTCATCTAAAAATATACAAGTACTGCCATTAAAAAAGCGAATATACAGTGGTAAAAGTATCGGTGAGTTGCGCCAGCTGCAGTGACAACTGCTGCTCGCTCTGTTGGGAAGTAATTAGCTCCTGGCGAAGTACATCGAGCTCCTGGTTGTGGCTGTTGATGAGGGCTTGAGAAGCAGAGGCGCGTTCGGTCGCCAATTCCGACTCCAACTGCATGTTCCTCCTGAACAAACATTATTACCCAGGAACATGAAGAAGAATCTACTTCTGAAGCTGTCCTATGCTGTCGTAGAGCTGACTCTGGTCCTCCTCCGTCATAGGCGGGCTGTCCGTGTCACGCTCGGGGTTCTGGAGCTTTTGCAGCACGAATAAAGTGTGATGGTGCTAAAAGGGTAGTTTTCTCTGGAAAACAACCCTCCAACAAACCTTCTTCGAGAGGTTACTGTAGTCCCGTTGGAACTTCTCCAGCTCCGCCCTGGTGAAGGCCAACTCACGCATCGCCTGGTCTCTGTTGGATTCGACCTGTGTGCGGACGACGTCAGCATCAGTCAGCTGTTTGGTGAGACGTTCGTTCTCGTCGTACAACTTCTCCATCTTCTCTTTCTGATTGAGGAACATCGGAGCCTTCGCTATACAAAGGAGATTAAGACAGGACGACATCAACTGTACCTTCGATGTCAGCGACAACATCCCGGAATGCCTTCTCCAGTTCGGCTGTCTTCGCTTTCTCACTCGCCAATTCACCAGCAAGAATGGAATGCTCACTGAATAAACTGTTGTATCTAAACAACAAAAAGAAACTCAACCGAACAAGGGACGTGAGAGAAGTACCGCCCTTCAGAAGACGCGTCGTCTCAGCAGCAGCAGGACAGGCCTCCGCAAGTTCCTCCTCGGTGATGTTGAGGGATACAGCGTGTTTGTTCCTCAGAAGATCGTTGGCGCGGTCGAGGTCCTCGCGCAGCTGAAGGAGCTCCACATCTGAAAAGAGAGTTATATCAAATTCATATGGGGAAAGTGATTAGCTCACCTTTCTCAGCCAGCTGATCCAGGAATACGGACTTTTCGTCCTCGACCTCCTTCCTGACATCTTCAAGAACGATCTTCGTCTGTTGAATGAGCTGCTCCCGCGCCAGAACCTGTTCTCTGGAAAATAAGAGTTATCTATTTCTAAAATAGGTGAAATACTCTAACTGGGCAGCGCACAACTCGGCCCGCTCCAACTGCTCCTTGTAGAGATTGGCCAGGTCATCCTTCGTCTTCACCGACAGTTCAAGATTGCGCAGTTCGTTCCGGTTGACATCAGCTTGCTGAATTTTCAGCATCAGGTTCCGTCAACACTTGAACTAACCCTCTCTATATTCGCGGTAACTCTGTCGAGGGCCTCTTGGCGCACAACCACTTGCGCGTCCAAGTCGACGATCTTAGCTTGAAGGGCAGCCAGCTCCCGGGAGATATCCAAACGCTCATTCTGCCACTGCGTTGATTTTCCCGCCTGAAAAAGAGCTTACATAGGCTGAGATAGTCATACCATCTCGAGATTCAGCTGCGTTAATTTGACATCTTTCTTAGTTAGCTCCTCCAAGAACCACTTCTTAGAGTCCTCGTAGAATTGTTTGTCAGTCTTCCGCCATTCCTTTTCCATCTAAAACATAATATAAACTAGGAACTGACGGGTCCTAACCGCGAGGTTGCGAGTGTCCTGCTCCACATTGTGAAGCTGAAGTTCAAGTTTGGACTTCTCTCCGCTGCAATTCTTCAGCTCGTCCTTCAACGAGAGGCTCTCAGCTGAAAATACATTTAGGCCGAACATAACAAAGACCCACTGGCGAGGATCTGTTTGTCCCTGTTCAGGATTTTGATATTGGCGTCGCGTTCCTCCTTCTCGAACTTGAGCTTTGTCACTTCCGTCTCCAGAGCGATGGCTCGGTGGGCCTCAGCGTTGCGCGAATTTTCGAGCTGAGTGTAGAGCCGAGACCGCTCTCCGATCTCCTTCACTAAACATACATTCCGTTGTGCGACCAAGAGCTCATACCGTGAATCTTAATCTGCTCCTGCAGCTCATTGTTCTTCGTGGAGATGGAGACGACCTTCTCCTTGGCGTCAGCTAGCTCCAGGTTCAGATTGAAGTTGAGTCTTTCTGAAAAGAAAGCGAAAAATGCAAAATAATAAGCAAAAGATTAACCATATGCAGTCTTCTCCTCAATGTTGAGCTGGTTGGTGTCGTTGACGGACTGCGCGGGGGGCTAAAAAAGGGTTACAATAAAATTAAGAGCGAAAGGCTACCTGTGAGGGAGCAGAATTCTCTGCCACCTGTGGCTGCCCAGCGTCGTCTGCCAAATCGCTGTCCGTAGGCTCGCCCTGTGGCTGCGAAGGACCACTGCCACCGGAATCGTTCGGTGAAGCGATTACCGGCTTCACGTCCTGCGCGTCGCCAGCATCGGCGTCCATGATTCTGAAACAAAGAAATATAAGGAATGTACAAGTTCACAAAAAAATAGAAGTTTAAAATGTAGAAACAAAACACGACGTTGGCAAGAAAGAAAACTATTTTCGAAAATACTATAGCGCATCCCCGAGATGTGGGTCAAATATTAAGTTATTCAAATATAGGTCAAATATTGAGTTATTCCTCCAAAACTAGGGAAGACAAGAGGGAACACATTAAAGTTTCCATATTATACCATCCCAGCTGAATAGGGAAAGAAAACCCAAAAATGACAAAATTCCTGAGTAAAAACAACATACATGGTTCTCTGGAAAACATTATTAAAACAAATACTTTAGATTGCTTAATTCGCATCTTGTAAAATTCCGTGTAAAAGAAAGAAATGCTTTCCACCACGAGAACGGCACCCCACCCTTATTGTATCGTATCGCCTGGGGCTTGCAATCCTTACGTCATCTATTGTTCGTTGTATGCAATATAAACATGCGTGTACAAAAAACATAAAGCCAATTTATAATTTCAAACTTTTAACAAAACCACAAAATCGCGATAAATCGGGCAAAAACAAATTGAAAACAGCTGAAAAGCTAACCGCGGCAGCGCGCCCGCCTAAAAATACGTGCGAGCGAAAATGCACATTTAAAAAACAAATGTGTCAAAACGAACTCACGTCCTTTTGCGTATGGAGATCAAAAATGTCCTTCTTCAAGGATCTCGTCGTTATATCCACGTGTTTTTGCTTTCAAGACTTCCCAGGGTGTTATAATAGACTGAAAAGTGGTGTATTACCAGAATGCTTTGTCAAATCGCATGATATGCGTGGCTTAGGTTTAATTATTATCGAGAAACTTGCATGACTTTGTATTTTGTACTTTGGCGTAGAACTTTTGAAATTGGAGTCACAAGTAAATACGAAAGTGATGTGTTCAGTGGATCGGTCAGCTTTTCTTATTTAAATCATCTTCCCTTTGTTTCCTACTGCATAAGTAATTGTTGAGGAGATGGCTTCGAAACTGCTGAAATTAGCCCTTCCGGTGGGCGGTGTCGCTGCGACAGCGGCCTTTCTCCTCTCCGACGACCGAAAGCCCCTCCGGTCAGCCCTCGCCTTCGCCACCTCCACCGAAAAGAAGTCTTTCGACGACTATTTCCCCCGTGGCGAGTGGAACGACAACTGGGATTTGTGGGTTGCATTTTGATCAGCCAGACGTCGCTGTTTTAGCCGAGATCCCCAATTTCTGGTGAACAAGAAAAAGTATGAAGCGGCTTCGACCGAGGACAAGGCCAAGATGTTGGGGGATGTCAAGGTAAAAGCGACTTTTGTTCCAATAATCTTTCTCTTTAGGCCAAGGCTACTAGGAACATCATTCTCATTCGTCACGGACAGTACCAGATGGATACGAAGGAGAAGTTCCTCACGGAATTGGGTAGCCCTCCTTTTAACCCAGGGGAATATTTGTTTTAGGAAGGGAACAGGCTGCCCTCATTGGCAAGCGTTTGTCCGAAACGGGGATTAAGTTCGACTCTGTGGTCATGTCTACGATGAACCGGGCCACTGAGACGGCCAACATCATTCTGGAGTATCTGCCAAAGGAGCTGAAGCGGTAGGTCAAAGTATGACGCTCATACCTCGGGAGGGTACAATCAGGCTAAAATCAAGTTAAGTGGGTAGACTCTCATAAAATTCAAAAGTTAAGGGGAGTTAGGCTATATTTAAGAAAATGTTGAGTTTAGGCCTCAAAGTTAAATGTGATTACCCCATATTTGAACCCAAAAGTTAAGGGTGGGTTCGTCCACAGACTGACGCTCCTGGGGACACTTGACATAACCGAGTGTATACGCAGCATATATAATTTAGCACTCAAAAACATGTAAGTTATATAATTCAAACGAAGAAAACTCGTACCACCACCCCATTGTAAATTCCCAGAGTCTATAATCCTAGGTCCTCGTGTTCCCTGATCGAAGAAGGTCCTCCCTACCCGCCCGTTCCCGCCGTTGACCACTGGAAGCCTCCTAAATCTGTAAGTGGTGGCCTTTTCTTGTGATGCCGTCTCCTTATCCTTATTGACTATATCTTGAGGAGTTCTTCTCCGAGGGTGCCCGCATCGAGTCTGCCTTCCGGCGACACATCCACCGGGCCTCCCCGCAGCAGCAGGAGGACAGCTACGAGGTCATCGTGTGCCACGCCAATGTCATCCGCTACTTCATTTGCCGGTAGTTATTTCCACTTGTTTTCACTCATCCTACCTCGTTTCAGTGCCTTGCAGTTCCCGCCGGAGGGATGGCTTCGCTTCAGTCTGGGCAACTGCAGTATCACTATGCTCGTCATCCGCCCCAATGGACGCGTTTCCCTTCGCTCCGCTGGTGACGTCGGCCATCTCCACCCGGATAAGATCACTTACACCTAAGTGCCCTTTATTGTCTTTCCTTCGTTTCGATTTATCTCATTAATGTATGATTCAGTTTAATGCATTTTATTAAGTAAATTATGGTGATATCTGTATTCATCTTTCACCCACCATTCTAGATGATGAGCAGACTTCGGCGGCACTCCTATTCATCCCCGTCCTCCACAATCTCAACTCCCTCACAATCAAAGTTATTTTGCACTAGGAGAGCAGCCTTTCGTCAAAACGACGAAAAGTGGAGCTACCTGAATTATCCTAATTTCAGTTAATTATACTTGAAAGATTTTTTTTTCAAAACATTCCATGTTTGGGGATGTTTAAACTAAAATGAAATTAAAAATTCTTCGATTGTCCAGTGTATAGCAGAGCATCGAGTTTTTCGCCCTTTTCAATCCTGAACGTCGAAAAAAAAATTTGACCTTTTAATTACAATTATACTCTTAAGATTGTGGCGAACTGCGTGATTTCTGTGATTCACTGAATTCGGATTTGGCCTTAGCCACGCGAGGCGGGCGGCCTCGACCCCCGTTACAACGCAACCGGTAGCCGTCAAAGCACTATCAAACACCTTCTTTGTCTGTTTTTCTTTGAATCCCCGCCCATCGACCACTGCCAAAAATGCGTCTTCTCCTCCTCGCCTGCGCCTTCGTTGCCGTCTCCGCCGGACCCTTTGGCTCCGTCCAATCGGTGGCTGTCACCGGAAGCCTCACTTGCAATGGAAAGCCGGCAGAGAATGTGAAGGTGAAGCTGTACGAGAAGGAAGTGGTGCTGGACACTCTTCTGGACGAGAAGTTCACTGATTCCAAGGGAAAGTTCGACATGAGGGGATCCAAGAAGGAGTGGTCCACCATCGACCCCAAGGTCAACATCTACCACAAATGCAACTACAACGGAGTGAGTTCACCCATCAATTAGACCTCAATTTTATTTGTACCACGTGTTTATACGGCTCTTCAACTTTTTCAATTATTTTGGGGAACGCGTGGAAAACTACATTTCACATTCTCTTGTTTCAGATCTGCTTCAAGAAACTGTCGGTGAAGATCCCCAAGAACTTTGTGACCGAGGGAGAGAGTCCTTCCAAGACCTTCGACATCGGAGAGCTGAACCTCGCCGGTGCCTTCTCCGGGGAGGACACCGACTGTCTCAACTGAGAATTCGAATGAACTTCTTTTGTAGTATAACTTTTTGTTTCATAGATAATTTTAAACACAACGGGGGATTTCAAATGCCAGAAAGACTCTTTTTCTTCAAAAGGATAAAAACACACAATACGCTTTCTCCTCTGGATTTAATTTGGATTTGATGATTAAAAAGTTTGTTTGCGGAGTTTGTGAGATACCAAAGAGATGCCGTTAAGAATTGTTGTTCAAAAGTCAAGCGGCCTTTCGTCCTTTGTTCTTTGACCGTTCGACTGAAATGTCCGTTTATCAATTTCTCCAATTCCATCGTTTGAAAAGTATTTTCGCACATAGAGATTACGCACTTCCGTGCTGAATCACCGAGTTACAGTGTGATTGTCCCGTCAAACTCTCGTTCGATAAAGAAAAGGGCGTGAAAGACTTTATATGAACCCGTAGAATGCATTTGTCTCCTCTTATTCTAATGTCTCTTGGTCGCCCTGAGAGAAGGTGCAGGACATGCCTGCTGGCTGCTGAGAATGCTGTTTCGGTACTTGTTCAACAGCGGCTGGATGAAATCTTTCCTAGCTGCCTCCCAGGCTCTGAGAGAAAAGAAATTAAAAGTAGGCTGCAACCCACGTTTCCTTGATTCCAATGACGTCCTTCTGAGACTCTACCTGTTCTTCTATCGCATTATATCTGCTGTCTTGAATTAGTTTCAGAGAAATTGCCATCGCCTCTGAAAAACTGATTTCCCTGTTCTCTCTTCCGCCAACCTTCGACCACCGCCCGCGTGTGGGTCGCCAGATTGGCCACGTCCCCTTGACATCTGGCCATTGCCTGCTGCATGATGCTCACCCACACCTCAAGGGAAACTCTCTTTCGAAGGAAAACTCGAAAAACCTGGTCTTTTTCGTCGACTTCTTCTGCTACAAGAGTCTCAAAGTTCTTCTTCGCTGGCTGTACGCTGTTGGGAAGACCGGCTGCCCGGAAGGGAGGGATTTCGTTTGAAGGAACGACGAATCTAAATGAGATGAAGTAAAAAGTTACATAATAATCCTAGAGAGATGTATATCTTGAAACGCAAGTGTTGTGTTAACTCGAGAATTTTTTGAATGATAAGGTAAGTTTCGCGACAAAAAAAAAACAAGAACGTTAGAAAAAAAAGCATAGCAAATTGCATTACATCAGTTGGCTTAGATGTTATTGCACTGTCTTAGATGCCGTACTTCCAGTTTCTATCATTCTATCACAGATTCGATGTTCAGTTAATTTGTGTCGAAGTGGGAAGTTCATCTAATCTATTGTCTAATAAAACATGATTTCCAAAAGTAAACTGACTCTGGCTGAAGTGTCTCGGGAGTGGGAGTCTGCACAATGTGGGCATTTGTGTAAGCAGCCACAATGATCTCCATCATTCCCTCGATTCCCAGTGCGTAGCGGCCGGATTTGAAATGGACTGAAAACTTCGTTTGTCTTTCTTTTCTCTCGAAAGTTACCGATGTTTCTCTCAAATGCGCTCTTCAAAATTTCCTTGGAGATCCGGGCATCCCTTCCAGCCACAGTGTAAACCTAAGTCGCATTTTTATTCGAACTCTTCTCAATTACCTGTCTGTCCTGACGGGAATTCACAATTAGCACATTCGTGTCACACACTCCAATGTCCTAAATATAAAATAAATAAATATATGTTTAGATTCACCTGGAAGTTCTGATATCTTCTCTTCAAATTGTTCGCGAACTTTTCGATGTCAACCGGGGCTCCAGGGATATTTCCAATTTTATCGATTATGGCAACGTTTATCTAAAAAGTTTGTTTAAAATGTTCTCATTAAAATTAACTTCTAGATTTTTGTCTGGCTGAAGGGCACAGGCAGGCGAAGTATTCCTGATGTTTTGGGTGACCGATCGGAGCTGAAAAAAGAATTTGTATAACTTTCCCTCATTCTGCCTCCTTGTAATTGCGATTTGTCTGTAATCGTTTATGTTTTTGTATTATGATTCAAAGCTTATTCGTCAATCAGTTAAATACCCCCTCTTCCTTAATGAAGCCATGAAGCCATAAACTAATCGAGTTTGCGCAGATGACATCTAATCGGCGAGAAACTTTTTATCTCCCAAATGCCTGACCTGATTGAGTTTTCTGACGAGAAGTGCCCTCTCCTCATCTGTGACGACAGCCGAAGGGTCACATACTGGAGCAGGGAAGGCCAGCCGACAGGAAAGGGGGTCAATGCGGGGATCTGGGTACGTCTGAGAGGTGAACTGGGCGGAGGCCGAGGCTGCGAGGAGGATCAGCCACCACATGGAGTGAAGGGCTGAAAGGAGGAACGGGTTGTTTTGTTATCGTCTCAGATAGTTGTGGGCCGGTCAGAGCGTCGTTCGGCAACGCTTTTTCGGATCGCGGCCAAGCCGGATCACCGCACTGTTTTTGTGAATCGCAGGGGAGGGGGCTAGCCGGCGAATCGCAACCAACCGGCTACCTTTTGGGAAAAGGCATGCCATGGAGGGTTTTTGAATTTTGATTGCAGAGGGGGCACGGCAATGGAAACTGGACGAGAGCGAATCGGACTCCAGGAAGACAGACGGATGTGGCGGCGTTCTTCCGGCCACAGGTGTGGCGGATAAAGCCGGTAGATTGGAAACCGGTTGCGGAAACTCGCAGTGGCCAGTCGGCGACCATCCACGCCCCGCCGCATAAATTAGACGGCTCGAAGAAAGCGAGAACTTTCCCTTCGAAACGAGATGGATGACAGCGAAAGTCGGGAGTGATGGCGGCAGTGGCTGATTTGCATAGGAAGAAACACAAATGGTTTTATTTGTCTCATCTGCGACTTGTGAGTTTACTCCTCTTTTTTCTTGCCGCTGAGATAGTTTCTTCTGAGGTACAAACGTATGTAAACAAAGAAAAACACAAGTAAACCCAGAATTCCAGCACAAACAAAATAGATATCCAGATTGTAAAACTGCAGAACATTCAGATTTAGGCCTTTGTGTGATTGAGCACGTCGTTTTGGAAATTTACTAGCAAATTCCACATTTCTGACCAGAATATCTTTTGGATCAAATGGCCTTTGTTCCAGCATTTCTTTCACTTCTTCGGCTGCTTCAGCAAGACTGAAAAGTTTGCGATGCAAAAAGGAAAATCTCTATACCCTCTGTTTTCCAAACACGAGCCGATTGCAGCAGAAAAAACCTCTTCATTTCGTAAATCTTTCTTCTTTATTATCTCTCCTGAAAAATTTACTTTTTTACTCTTAATAATGTCTACCGAATCCAAGGCGTTTCACCATTTGGGCATTTCTCATTTGATCTCCAAATGATGGCACAAACAGCATTGGAACACCACGGGCTGCCGCTTCATAAGTACTGGCAACACCTCCGTGGGTGATGAATAAGGCCACACGGCTGTCAGCTGAATAATTATATTCACAACGCTATCCGAGAGAGAGAGAGAGAGAGAGAGAGAGAGAGAGAGGAGAGAGAGAAAGAGAAAGAGACGGATCTCACCCAGTAGATCATTCTGCGGAAACCATGTCTTCAACACCAAGTTTCCGCAATCACTCTTCGGTCCATTTTCAACATCTTCTTCGTATTTCAAGATGAAAGTAACATTCGGAAACCTTAGTTCGTTATTTAATTGGCCCATCTCCTCACCTTTGAACTGTCTTAACCAAGACTTCATTCATAACTTTCGGCATTTTTGAAGAAAAAACGATGGTTCCGAAAGAAATTAGCACAGTTTTCGGACGGAGGGCCAGAATCTCAGAGTATTCCTAAGAGATGGTTTAATAGTTGAAATGGAAACTTTGAACTTCGGTTAAAGGAGAAGGATCACGGATGGAAATACCACCAACATCCACAATCTTATGAAGAGTGAGTCTTGGGAAATCCAGCAAAGGATCGGAATTGGTGAGAATCAAAGGCATTTCGGAAATAAGATTCTGAACATGAAAGGATGTTTGTGCTTTCATTCTCTCTCTCTCTCTCACACACACACACACACACACACACACACACACACACACACACACACACACACACACACACACACACATGCACTACCTCACCCTTAGCTTCGGAATAGGATATCTCATTGCTCCAAAGACTTTTTCCGTTTCTGTGGCCAGGTCAAATTGAAATTGATAGGAATAATGAGAATATACCATGTTAATCGCCCTATTCCAGAAACTGGAATCACCGTCAGAGATTCCATGAGACGCAAAAATATGACTTTTCTGTTTACAGTTTTCGAAAATACCTGGCACAACGCTTTGGAAAAGAGGCAAACCGAGGGCTGTCGTGGTTCCTTCGAGGATTCCTAATGAAGAGGCTCCGATAACAGATGGAATCCCAAGGATGTGTGACAAGCCTTAGGGTTAATTTAGAAGACTAAGTATTCGTTCTTACCCAAACCAGTGAAATCCAGTAATTCTGTTATAATTACTTCAAACTCTTCTTCCTTTAGAGTTTTTATCAGCTCCTTCTGAGACAGGAGATCTAAATGGCTTTTGGGTGGTCACATAACACTCTGAATTGGTTTGGCTGTTCTTCTGTTGAGGCAAGCGCACTTTCCTTCTAACTTACTTCTGGCAACCGAAGAAAACAACTGATTGAGCTTCCAACTCGACTAAATACAGACAATTTTCACAAGTAAAAACTGTTTTTGTCACTCACAGAAAGAAGTTCTCTGGGATTAAAGTCAGAGCTCCACAGTGCCTCCCAATAATCCTCATTGTCATGAACTTTTCTATTGTCCCAAGTTTCGGCGGATTGTTTAACTGGGATAATTTGGACGGAATGACTGCCGCCTGCTTCGAAATGAACCAGTGGTTGGAGTACAGTCTAGTAATATGTGAATCAATTTGGGAAATGCCTACCACTTGGTGGCCACTGGATTGTAGAGTATCAGCCAGAATTCCCATGAATTGGACATGGCTATGGGCGAATGTTGGATTGTACACGAGAATTTTAAGAGCTCCTGACGCATTGCAAAGGATCAAAAGAAGAGAAAATAGAAGCATTCGCAGGTTGGTGGTCTCAGGGCTAATGGCACACTGATAAGGGAGACTTCTTGGTCACTGAGAGACACAGGGGAAATGAAGAATACTTACTTGTAAAACATCGTCTTAAACAGTAATTAACAAAATTTTGATTAACGGCTACAGTAACACAATTTTAACGATCTATAGAGTGATATTGCTCACGTTTATGGGGTACTGTAGGTTTTTTTTGTAAGGTTTATGTTTAACAGTGGCATTCTTTTTTCCTTCTCGATCGAGTATTTTTATTCGATGACTTCTCTCTCTATTTAATTTCTATTAAAGTATAGAGCCCATTTAGCGAGTTGCCTGTTGCAATCGCCCCATTTTCGACGGCACGCAACTCGCCTAGTGTGACGTTGTTTTATGTTTCTACCCTTTATAACGCGAGACATTCCGCATTTCACACCAGGATGCTAGTTTATTCTTTTGAAATGGACCCTCTTTTAATTAGGAGCATATTTATAGTAAATAGTGTTATTATTCTCCTTTCAGGCTGCGCCTCTCTTGGTTTTTATGTAAACTCGGCTTATCCGGTCTTTTCTCTTGAGAATGTCTGCCTCGTATATAGGTTTATTTTTATTTTTATCGGTTTTAAAGTTTATTTTGCAGCCCCTACAATAGCTATTTTATTAATAGCAGGATACATAGGCCAGAGATATGGTTTACCACCGCCGGCACCTAAAATAGCTGGAATCGACCTAGGAACCACGTTTTCCTCTATAGGTGGGCTTTTTCAGTTTTAAACAATCATCCTTATCAGGAATTTATCACGCCGTTACGGGTAAAACGACGATTCTGCCAGATGACGTAGGGAAGAGATCTGTCCCTAGTGTAGTTGCCTTCTTGTAAGTCATTTTTCTACAAAACACATCTTGTTTTAAATTCTAAGACCTAACGGGACCATTTTGGTTGGAACGCGAGCCGTAGAACAACAGGAAAAGAATCCCCTGCGGACGATTTACGATGCCAAGAGGTTCATCGGGAGACATTTCGATGCCGACAACGAAAACTTCATGGCTTGTTCTCTATAATTGGGAAGATGAGTTGGATTTAGGCAGATCAAAAGAGATATCCGTATTCTGTGAAGCTCGATGTAAAGGGACACGCATTCTTCGAAATTCCTCTGGAGAACGGAACCAGGTATGTGGTCCGTAAAGGGATTCGCTGAAGAAGTGCCACTCAGGTGGCAATAAGTATTAGAAACAACGTTATGTGAACTTTGCACGTAGTTGGCTGAAACTTCCCTTTTGATGATAAACCTTTATTTTTCTTTTGGTTAACGCGAAGTGTGACCAGTCGCCGTGAAAAGGAAAAAAAGACTCCGAATGCTGCGTTTGTGCAGATCAATGAACATTATTAAGTATATACTAATTTAGCCTCTTTCAGAATCGTGTATCCTGAAGAAGTCGGATCGATCATCATCTCCTACTTGAAAAAGGCGGCGGAGCGGCAGCTAAAGTCCCAGCTGAATCAGGTTTTCCCTGGCAGTTTATTTATTATTTTCTTTAGGTTGTGATTTCTGTGCCAGCCGAGTTCCAGGAGGTCCAGAGGAATGTCACCGGCAAGACGGCCGAACTAGCAGGTCCGTGTTTCCTCTCCTGTCCATTTTTGCTCTTTGTAGGAATGGAGGTTCGACGAGTGATTTCTGAGCCGACGGCAGCTGCTTTGGCCTACGGACTGCACAAGAAGGAGAATGTGCAGTACATCGTCGTAGTGGATCTCGGTTCGTACCCCTTATCTTTCTTATTTTGTGAAATTCCAGGTGGCGGAACTCTGGATGTGTCCGTTCTGTGGCTGCAGAAGGGAGGAGTATTCATGACGCAGGCAATGGCTGGAAACAACCGACTGGGAGGACAGGACTTTAACGACAGGGTCCAGAAACACATTATCAAGGTTGGCGTTTAGGGAATCACGGTCATTTTGTTTCTCCACTCTGCCCGATCACCTGATCTTAATTCGGTTGTTTCAGTTGTTGAAAGAGGAGTTCGGCAATGAAATCACCGACAAGGAAGATCTTCAGCAGATCAGACTGGAGGTGGAGAAGGCGAAGCTCCGTCTGACGGACTACCCTATCGCCAAGATCAGCGTCGACCTCAAAGACATCGGCAAATGGGAATATGACGTGAGTTTATAAAAAGAAAGGGTTTGATTGCCGTTTTGCTTGAAAGTTAATAATTTTCAGTTGAAACGGGAAGAGTTTGAATCTTTGAACGCCGACCTCTTCAAATCCATCAACGAACCCATTGCGGCAGCCTTGGCTGATGCCGACATGAAGCCTGGAGAGGTGGATGAGATTGTGCTCGTCGGAGGGTCGACCCGCATTCCAATGGTCAGGAAAATCGTCGGACATTACTTCGGGTAAGCGTTTTATAAGTTAAAGAAGTATGTACTTCTTCAGTAAAGCGCCGAATTTCGGAATTGACCCAGAGTTGGCTGTTGTTACGGGAGCATCTGTGCAAGCAGGAGTAATCGGAGGAGCATGGCCTCTGCAGGTAAAATGAGAAGAACTTAGAGAGCAAGCATATCCTTAGGAAAAGTCAGGGTAGGGAGCTATGACTATTTAAGCAAACATGCGAATACTTCGTAGCAACTTAAAGGCAACAATGAAAAACAAACAAGTGATATATGGCGAACGTTTATTGGTCCCCTAGGGGTTGTACTCGATGGGGAGGTTCTTCCTGCGGACCATGCCGTCTCCCTGGAACCACTTGCGGCGGAACTGCTTGGCGGCGCCGTCGGGGTTTTGGCGAATACCGTACGGGGTCGATTGGGGGTAGAAGGGGAGCGCAGGAGGAAAAAGGGGTGAAGATGAAGAGGGGACGGCCGAATAGTGAGCTCGAGAGCGCTCAGAGACGTGCACAAGAGCATCCGCTCTAGGCCATCTCTGACCGGCTCGTGCTCGCGACCATAAGCTATAAAACGAGTGACACGATAGCACGGAAACCTAGGTGATAAAGAATAGCAAAGGCATCTAGTGCGGATAGATATCAGAGTGACCAAAACTTAATTAATGTGAAATGAACAACCTCGGAGGATGATGCGAATGATAGTTCTTGTTCGTCTTTCTTGTGTAACTTTGTTTCTGCTTTCGTACGGAATTCGATGTCTCTAAACAAGATGAGGTCGCTTACCGACTCCATATAGCGTTCGGGTACTCGAAGTTCGGATCAACTCTTCCTCTATTCCTCTTCCTCGGTTCTTGACTCGGTTCGGTTCTTCCTCGGTCCTCAGTTCCTCGGAGTGACGCTTCTTTCTCGATGAGAGACTTCTGTATGCAAGGGTCCTAGTTTCCGAGTCGGCACGCTTCCTGGGCGACATGGGAGGTCTGGGTCTGATTTCAGTTTCTTGGGATCAACCGATGAGGAGAAATTAATCGCCTAACATCAATAACTTTATCATTACGACAACGACCACAACACAAATATCTACAAAATGCAGTCCACTCGACGGTGATGCGGTCGTTGTTTGTGTCCTCCTGACCGAAGGCGAAGGTGTCGCAAGAGACGGCCATCAGGATGGCCTCCTTGGGGTACAGGACTCCGCAGCCGGGGTCCACTCCGAGTTCGATGGTCACCCTTCTGGGTGAAAAGCTGAAAGGGGGCAGGGGTTGAGGGGGAGGTGGACAGTGTAAGGGGGTGGTGAAGGAGAGTGAGGTAACCGAATGTGAGTCCAGGAGCGCCCAAGAGGTGTACCAACAACATGAGCTGAGGGTTATCCTCGTGACCGGCCTAGTCTCTCGGCAGAGGCAGAGTAAAATGTCTGCCTTATTGTTTTCTTCCAGCTTGCTCTCCTCGTCGTCCTTCTTGTAATCCATTTTGCTTCTACATCTTTTTTTCTCATCTTCATCCTCCTTACCCCTCCGTAACAATACGAATTTCCCCTTTCTCGTATTGTCCCTTCCGACCCAATTGTAGACGAATATGCGGTGAAAGGTCTTTATTCCGGCGCGCGATGGTGTTGCGGCTGCACGACTAAATCTTATCTTGTCTTTGTTCTCCCTGCTCTTCTGCGAATCCCAGAAAAGCAGTTAGAGACGGTTCAAGTTGACTTTTGTCAAAAAATACTTCGAGAACTCAAAGGGAACTCTTCTTATCTACCAAGACGAACTTGGTTCGGAGAGACTTAAGATTTAAGATTTCTCTGCGTCTAGCCACAATTTTTCAGGTGGCCGCGATGGAGTTGCCTCCGCTGAGACGAAAGCGTCACTTCTACACAGAGACCCAGAAGCAGAACGAGGCCAACGAGGACCTCTAAAACTCTCTTGGAATGCCTTATAAAGTGAAAATCGAGAGCTTTCCTAGTTCGCGTAGCTCTTTTGGCCATAGTATTGTCTGTGATACTGTTATTTCATTTCTTAACTTATTGGCTAAGTATTGATTGGCTGGGTATTCACCCCAGAACCTTTGTGGTTGTTATGGGATCCCGGGACGTTTTCTCTTTTTGTTCATAGCTGTTGATAGCCTGTTTGTATATTCTGTTGTAGTGTTTCAATAAATACATTTCTATAAAAATGCGTCTATTGGTGGGTTTTCTTGAATACCTCCACGATGTCTTCCACGAGGAACAAGATCTTCTCTTCTAATGCGAACTGCTTCTGGAAAATGGTAGTTTTTTCTATATTATCCTACTGACGTACTTCTCTTTTGTGGGGGTACGTTGTGTAAACGAAGGCTAGGATTCCCAGGACGTCGAAGGCAATGAAAGGGAACACTCGGTCGTAGGACGCCACCAACTGGAATATTGCAAGATCAAAAGCACTTTATACGAAAGCCCCTTAATGGTTTCAAGGATCTTTAGTTTATTCCCTGTTCTCGTGGCCTTTACCTGAAAAAATGTGAATGGAAGGGGTTTCTCAAAGTGATCTGCCACCAGTTGCCAGTACTTCTCCAGTAGCTCTCTCGTCTTCTCCCTCCTGTCTCTTCCTGAGAGACAGGAAGCGAAAAACGCCACGAGGTCCACGGCAGGAGTGCTCAGGGCAAAGTACTAAACAAAGAAATTGACATGGGTGTTATATCCCACCTGGAAGTCAATGATAGTTCCTTGCTTCGGATTCCCATTCTCTTTGGTCCACATTAGATTTGAAGACCACAGGTCTCCATGGACCATGAGAGGTTCCATTCCTGCAGATGTATTGTATTCAAATAAGGCTACCACAAACCCAAATCTTGACTGGTGCTGTCTATTTTGGCGAACATACTCTGATCTGTTATTCTATCCACGACTTCATCCAACTTTACCATCGCCTCTTTGATTCCTTCGACTTTTACGCCTCCAAACTGTCTCATATATCTTTCGACCTCCCGAAATGCTCTGATTAATAGCGTAATTCAGATTCTACCTCTTTTGGATACAAATCCAGACAGAATCTCTCGCTGAACATGTTCTTCCTTACCATTTCCATCTCTTCTTTTGATAAATGCCTGGTTATTTTATTCAGTGCAACTATGCTCGGTAGGACCTTAATCATTCTTTGATGTTCCGTAGTAGAACCACCCTCACCCGTTCAATTTCAGCTAAAGAGCCGTTTTTAAGGATATGTCCTGGTTCCAGATGGTTCAAGCTCTCCATCACAAGAAGTGGCTTATCGTAATTGAGAGTGGAAATACGGCGACCTCCAAACACCCGCGGGACTTTTAAATTAGCATCGCCGTATTTGGAAAAGAGTTCATACGCCAGAACTTCAGCGTTATGCGGCTGCAAAAGAGATGTAGAATATAAATACAGACAAAATGCGAGAGAAGGTAAACGATAGATAGCTATTGTAACTGAGGATACATAATGGGGGTAACGTAAAAAGAGAAATGTTGCCCACCTGCAACAGTCGGCCAATCCTATCCAAATTTTGTGGATCTCCTCCTTCTTCCTCCAGGTAATCTTTGACTACGGTAAATACCTGAATACTCCTAGTTCAGGACTGATTTCAAAACAACCTTGAGGACCAATTCCGAAGGAAGGTTGAAATCTGGATCGATCCAATCAGGTCGAATAAGCATTAAAGAAGAAAAGAATCCCTTAAAAGTTCTGTAATTTTTCTCTTTTCACTTCATACGTTCTCCTTTCCTATAATCTCACTAGATCTATTTTCTCCACTTCGACAGCTGATTCCCAGTTTCTGAGAGAAAATATCCTCGACGTCTGACCATTCCACCAAAGTCTCTTCAATCCTCGTGGACTTCATTTTCTACTGAAATATTAATACCATTTTTTATAAGAGAGAAAAGAAATGGTAGGAAAGGGGTATTTTATGGCCTCAAAAGGATGGAAATATTGCGCCATGGCGACGAAGTGACGTCACTGCTTGTCCGAAAGATCGACGATCGCCACGAGAAGGGAGCAAACAGAAGATAAGACCGGACTAATTCTTCATCTTGGCAAAAATAAATATATTAATGGAATTATGCTTATAATAACAGATAACATTAATATAAGGATGGAATATAGAATAGTAAGTACATTTTCCACTTTTCTTTGCAGCAACTTTATTTCAAAACATAGGAGATTTTACTTCTGCCATTTTAGCTTGTGAAATGTGGTTCGACTGAAGCATTTCTGTTTGCGTGGCTATTTCCGTCTGTCCAAAGCATCCATTGTGATTCCCCTTGTTTTGACCTCCAGAATCGGTTTATTCAGCGGTTTCCTCGGTATAAATTCCATTCCTAACCGTCTGCAACCACCAATGACTCTATTCCTCCTCTTTCTTCTGCCTTCAGCCATCGCTTTCGTTCCCATCCGGCAAATCGAGGGATCGGAGCATCTTCTGGTAAAACTTCTCAGCGAGGTTAGCAATTAAAAAAACTGTAAATGCTATTTCAGTTAGCCATGAAAGACAGGTCAGTTATGGATTCCAAGACCAAACAAGACGAAAGTATGTTTTTTATATTCTTAGAGAAAAGGAAAAAAACTTTAATTTTCAGCTAAAAACACAACAGAAACGGAAGCGTCAACATCATCCACCGAATTTTCCACCTCTGTTTCTGAAACTGTTGTCTCAGATTCAAGCAAAACTTCAACAGAGACAGCCACAGTTTCTCCTATGAATATAACGGAACAGACGGAAGCAACAACGACAACTTCACTGAAGCACAAGTAGGCCCAGCAATTGAAGGAATTAGTTTTCAGATGCCAAGACCAATACGCCAATTGCCATCCTATCAGGAATTACTGCAGACAGCCGATTTATCGAAAGGTAGTTTATTTATAAGGCAGAAGAATCCCTTCAGCTCATGACCATGTCCTGTGCCAAAACCTGTGGCTTCTGTCGAGACTTTGTCCGTCTCCCAGAATCTGAAAGATGCAGGGACACTTACCCAGAAGAGTAGGTGGACTTAAAAAGCTTAATTATATCTTTAGATGCGAATTCTGGGGAAAGAATGGATTCTGTCATGCACACTTTTACACCGTTCCTGAGAAGGTGGAACACTGTATGAAGACCTGCGGACTTTGTTGATTGGTAGATTGGCAAAGGGAATAAATACTGGCTGGCTAAAGTACAAAGTACACTTCGAGATCACATCTGATCTTTTTGTCCCTTTCTTAAGTTTACAACAGTGGTGCACCATTTTATACTAAGATATGTTTACCAAAAAGCAAACAGAAGGCTAGAGCTTCAAATTCTTTTCAATTTTCTTTTTTCAGAACCCCAAAAAGTTGATTTTGAAGGCTTTTACGACCCCAGGCCCAGGATTTGCCTCCCGTTCCGCGCCGAAAAGTTGGCGGGGCGACGGTGTATACTTTCAAGACATCGTTTTCAGAATAAATGGGATGAGGTCGCGGAAGCAAACTGGAAATGGGATTTTGGTTTAGTTGGAAAGAGACTCTAGTTTGCGAACTTTAAAGAACCATTCGTTTAATAGAAACAGAACTTCAATCCGATATGTCTTTATGAACTGAAGTTCGATAATATTCCAACCAAACCCAACGTATTTAACTCTCAAAACCTCATCAGCACACGACGACACGATACAATCAAGCTGCGGCAATCTTCTATTCTTCAGATGCTTCAGGTCAACTAAAACAATGAAAAGCTGAAGTTGCTGAATGGAAGACTGACCTTGGCGTCCTCCAGGTGGCAGAGTGCCCATTACAGCGCCCGTTACCGAAAACACGTTGATGTCACGAGAATTAGACAACCCCACGGACACTCTCGACCACAAACGACGCCTTACAGTCTCTCTCACTTTTGCCAGATTGGTTTGTTTGATGAGTATATATTGTAGTAATTTAATTTGAATTCCGGTCCACCAGTTCGAACGCAAAACTTTGAGTGTTCCAGTTTTTTTTACAGAAAAAGATTGAGCAGAACGAGGCTGTTTGCATGTGAGATCTTCAGATTGCAGAAAAAACTACCTTGACCAAGTTTGAATTAGAATGTTTGCCATTTAAAAATATCAACTACAAACTTACCCACCATGTTTATTGTTTAAAAAAAATGAAACTATCTTTATTAACCTAATTACCCTCGAAGTACCCAACAGTCCGCATTGTGTTCTCCCCAAATACCTTTTAAAAATTCGTCGACCTTCTTTTTTCAGGTATGTACAAAGTCTTGATTTTGAGTGTATTTGTTTCCCTGATCTCCGCAGAATCCGATCTCTTCAAGCAAAGAAAAGCCTTCCACGGTAAAAGAATTCTTTATTTGTCGAATTGGCGTTGAACTGTCATTTCTGCGAATTCGCAGTTGGGCGAACTGACCGCCAGTTGTTACAGCGGTTTGCCTGATTCCAAAACCGTTCCTTCAGATGATTTGTGCCGGAAACGACCGAACATGAAATCATGTGAGAAAGAATTCACGGATGTGGACTTTGTAAAGGAAGAGAGGCTGAGAACACAGTTGGACAAGGAGAGAAAGGATGGCACACATAGGGTTACGGTGGGAAATCTTTCCTTTAAAAGATTAAAATAAGAAATAGGAGAGAGCGGTTTCTTGGAAAGATGAAGTGGACGACGACGACTACGAGTACTACTTGTGGAGGAAATACCAGAGGGAGAAGGCTAGAAGACGCATGATGATGATGAGGTATACAACACTCTACAGCTATTTTTCCATTTTAAACTTTGATTGTACAGAAAGAACAGCTTACTTTTCAAAAATATTTTGTAAAAAAAAAACAGTTTATTTCTTTTTATTTTACCTATTTTTTTAGAAACGGTTCTCCAGAGATGCATTACCATCTCCACAGGCCTGCTTACAGTAGGTATGTCATATGAATTAAACATCATAACATCCCCATTAACCTTCGAAAGCGCGTTTCAGTCAAAAGAAAAGTCCTTCCTACCAATTCTCGTATCCTCAATACACTAACCAACAGTATAATTATCCTCGATACTATTACCCTCAGTATTACGACAGGTAGCGCATGATCCTCCAAACGCTTTGCATGGCTTCAACTCTTCCTTGGGGCATAATTCATCTCTTCAGCTATCCATATGGATCCTATTCTCCATCCTACTCCTATCCTTCTTACTATCCCTCTTACGGTGGATACGGTGGCTACGGTGGATACGGTGGCTACGGAGGGGGTTACGGTGGCTATGGAGGCGGAGGAGGTCTTTTCAATATTGGCTTTGGACGTTCCATCGGAGTGATGACTCCAATCGGAGGCTTCGGCTACAGAAGTGGCTTTGGAATTGGGATTGGGAAGT
Source organism: Oscheius sp. G VE-2021 (assembly GCA_022343465.1). Lineage (NCBI taxonomy): Eukaryota > Metazoa > Nematoda > Chromadorea > Rhabditida > Rhabditidae > Oscheius > Oscheius sp. G VE-2021. Next base: position 1,192,374 of record JAJQXH010000058.1, read on the forward strand.
GATGTACATATTATCAATAAATGAATAAAACATATTTATAGACAAATATCCTTGAGATCACAATATGTGATGAACCTGTGCTTTGATATCTGTAGTTTGTATTGTCGTTGGAAAGAACTCGGTCGTTTAAGCCAGTGTTGGGTCTTGTTTGTCGTTGTCGCTTCGGATTGTAGGCGTTATGGAGTCCGAGGGAGAAACACTCGAATGAGACACTCGGAATATGACTTCGGACGAGGCGACCTCACGCAACGGCTGCAATTCTTCTTTTTCACAAAGAATACATTTTTCAGTTTTAAAATTATAGCTTAACGTAACACGTTTGTCACGCGAACAACACCTATGAATCAGGCGGCTACCTTGTAAACAAAATGATTTTAAATTGTTGCTTTTCGAGTTTACCGTCGAAAATAATGAACGGTTTAGGGCCAAACGGCGTTCTGTTACTCACCGGTGGAAGTCCATGGCGGATGTGTCTCTTCTTGTTCCTGAGGTAGGTCCTCAGTCTGAAGGCACAATAGACCATAATCGTCTCGAGTGCTATCATGACTGGAGTGGCGAAGAGGGTGAATCTGGCCGCCTGGTCCCCGTCTTCTATCCGAATGGTCTGAGATGTCTAATTGGATGGAATTCTCCCTTCTCACCTGATCTGCCACCAATTCCCCAACAGCAATCAGCGAAGTAATTGCCTCCAATGCGACCAGAAAACAATGATACAGTATGAAGGGGAGGGCCATGTTGCACTGAAAGGGTCGTTTGATCCAGGGAGAGAAAGGCCACCCACGCTGGTCTTGTGAATGGAGCACAGGAGAAGCACATGCACTACGAGGCCACTGATTACGTAGATCAGGAATCCAAGGAGGGCTGGAAAGGGAAATTCATAAAGGCAGAGAGGTCGCTTACCTATGGCATCAAAGGTGGAATCGTAGACAGACCAGGGAAAGAAGGCGACTCCAATGCCAAAACTAGCAGCTATCGCGAAAAGACCTGAAAATGACATTACATAGTTTTCTACAAAAATAGAAACTTTTCAGATTGTGATATTCTTGCACCTGCAATTCCTCAAGTCTCTTTTTTGAACTCAATTAGCCGCTGAACAATCAGCTGCAATTCAAAAAGAGCAAAGTATTGAGACATTTACTGCCTGTGCAGATTAAATGAATACACGTGATTTCTTTGAATCGAGAATTGTTACTTCATTTTGTTCGTTGTTAGAAGTATCTCGGCCAAAATTTTCACAAGAAGATTATACATGCACAACAAAACCTCCTCCATTGATCATTCTATTTTACTAAATGAAACAACTCCGGACTTTAGAGAAAAGTAAAACCTTTGATCTGTCTTACACGTGCATTTTGCTATGATTAAGCCCACCTGTGAGGCCACAGAAGATGCCGACGTACTTCACGTGTACTACGGTAAGTAGTTTATACAATTCGTCGTCTTCTCTGAATTCCGTTGTTTCGCGGCTTCGCTCCATTTCATAAAAGGCTGAAAACAACGGTTTGTTACGACGGCGGTTTGGGAAAGGGAAAAACAAACAGCAGAAATGGGAAAGCTGCGATTGCAGCTGGGAGAGGGTGGGAATGGTCTCATTAGATCTCATGGAACACGGGTTCAGCGGACTCATTAATCGCCGATTCACACCTGCCACGGCGTTTGGCGAGAAGGACTGTCATGGTTTTATTAATGAATAAGGAAGTAGAGAAAGAGGCAGAAAGATAGAGAAGGAGAGAGAGAAAGGAAGAGAAAGGGAGAGAGAAAGGGAGAGAAAGGGAGAGAAAGAGAGAGAGAGAGAGAGAGAGAGAGAGAGAGAGAGAGAGAGAGAGAGAGAGAGAGACAACGAGTCATGAAAGACTGTAAGTGGATCATTCTCTTATTTTAATGAAACCCTGACTTTGATCCGCTTATCCGTCTGACTATCCAGTGACGTCATCCGAAGGAGCACCTTCTTGCAGAAGCCATATTTGAAACGATGGCGTATGAATCACGCGGCTTACAACCCAGCGTCTGCCTCGGTGGTTTTCAAAAGGAGGAATTAGTTGGAGAAAAGAGGAAAACAAACACACAGGTGGGAAAACATCTCAACGAAAACAACCAAAACTAATTAAGTTTACAAAACGTTTTTTTTAGAAATCAAAAGACAAATAATGAACCAAAAGCTATTCCAGGAGAAATAAAGCCCATACGGACAAGATTCGTTTTCATCCAAACCAATCAGCCTTTGATTTACCGGGAATTGGAGAAAAAGCACAGCTGATTGCAATTCTTGGAGAATAAAGCATTTTAACTGTCTATCATCGAAAACTTCTTTTTTTAGTTTATTTCTTAAAATACCGATTTAAACATTATACAAGGAAAATTTTTGACGTTCTCCCTACAGATGTATTGAAACCTTTAATGATTAATCGGAAGGACAAATTGTTATTTTTGATAACATTTAAAAATATGGCATTAGTACAGAAATATTCATGGGCTACAATCGCGTATTACACATCTGTTTTTGTGTTCCTCCGCGAAACAATAAAAACAAAATTATTCTTTCCCGCTGTAAAAGTGATTTAATCAATTTAGATTATAGTAAAACAAAGTTCTTTATAGAAAAAGCAGAATTCTAAAAAGATTCAAATTCTATTAATGAATGACTTGTTTACTGCAGTCTAATTCAAAACAGAATTACAAATTGTATAAAAAGAAATATTAATTAGCGGAAAGTCTAATTTTATCCACAACACCTGTTTGTTTGTGGAATGGCTGACGCAAAAACTAAAAATATCTTCCGAGGGGCTCTTTGGAGCAGAGGAATCCAGACAAGAGCGCAGAGCAACCGATAATCCGAAGATGAGCAAACTATCATCTTCCGGGCAAATTGCCAGGAAAAGAGGTTTTTCTCTTACGAAAACAGTAATTTTGGCAAGTCTGGAAAGAAAAGTATCAAGGCTGGAATGAAAGAAAAACGGCAGAGGGAAAGTGGGTGAGTCAGGTGGGCGCAAATGCCCGCTGAACTAAATTATGACGAGGGGTCGATTAGATGGATTATTACGTCTTGTTTGCAAAGAAAAGGCCGAGTGATTTGTGTTTTCTGTATTTGGGAAGAATAAAACCTGTTGACTGCTAGTCTTCTTAATCAAAACCCGACTGAATGTCTGCAAAGTGAGAAACAAGGCAATGTTTCTACGCTGCTTGGCACGTTTTGATCTAAAGTTCAATTGAAAGAAAGTTCAGAAGGAAAAAGTACAATTATGATATATAAGTATGTTGGGTAAATGGGCATGTTTCTATGGAGACATGTACAATTCCTAGACCTCAACGCCAGCATTACGCAGGACCGAGTGCAGAGGACAGGCGGAGAACAGGTTCAACGGGGGCAATGGAATTAGACTTTTTCCTGATAGTGGGAGGATTAGGAGTGGATTTGGATGAAGAAAGAGGTCGAATACAAAAGAAGGATTCAGAATGAACTCTTTCTCCAAAGATTTGAAACTATCCCCGAACACAAGGACATAGTTCTTGTTCACTTTATGGGATCTATTAAAACACTTGAGAAAACATTAAAAGCGCAATATAGTTTAGAGTAATTGATATTGAAAGAACCGTTTCAACAGATTGTTTTGAGCATTTGCCTACATCCAAGAGAACCACAATTTTAACGCTGCAGTTTCTACATTCATAATGGGCAGCAGCAAAGATAATTCCACTTGAAAAGTGTTTTAACATTTAAAAATTGTGACTGTGATGCCAGTACCACGGGTGTCGTAGGCCGGAATGCGTGTGCAGGCGCCAGCAAATGAGTTTCTGACGTTTGTGGGAACGGAAATTGAGGCGGTTCCGTTGATCTTCAGACGTTGGCAAGGAGAACTTTGGATTGGGGAGATAACCGAAGCTCCCGATGTCTAACGCCAGGTGCTCGGCTACAGTAATCCGAGATGCAGCTGCAGCACACAAATTGAGGCGCCGTTGTTCAGAAACCAACGAGCGAGGAAAGAGGGAAACGGAGGGAAAGCAGCTCCATCAATGGGATATCGTAGCCAACAAGCAATTACGGAAAGGGTAACATTGGTTCTATATGATAAATGAAAGTGCTCAAATAGGGAAGTACTCTTGTTTTATTAAGTTTTTGTACACACAAGAATAGGGATAAAATATGCTCTATATTCAGTAACTTTGAAAGATCTGCAGCAATCCGTTTGAAATACAAGAGAGATTATCCCTCTTTTATGAAATGTCACAGTGTACAGTTGAATCTGGTGAAAAGTCGAATAAGTCAAAACATAATGGGTTGGCCATGAACCATGAAATCGCTTGCATCCACCTACGCTTGGATTCCAAAGTGCAGATTATCTTTGTTTCTTTAAAGTTGGTTCTTTAAGCACTTTTAATGTATTATTGACTAGGGTGCGTTTAGCTCGCTTCGCTCGCTAAACGCACCCTAGCTGGGGGGCTGCGCCCCCCAGACCCCCGCTTCGGCTGCTCCTGTTCATCTACGTCGGCGGTGCTGACTCCCCATAGGTTTCCTTTAACATTAGAAGTCGGATTTTTTGGGCAAAGATTCATATCTGAACGTTAACTGGAAACTAATACAGCATGACATTCTACCCTCATACAGTAAGCAAAGTACGTAGTTAACCACGTATGAGGTAGAGAACGACCTTTTATAGCTAGCTTCACCCGCGCGCGATAACCCTTTTATACCCCTCTACCGCGCCCTCACGCGATAACCCCATCGTTTTTGTATGGCAAAATTGAACGTTGCGCCAACTTTGGGCGCTTATAAAACTCGTTATAATCGGTTTCCATTTTTCATCTTCGGCCAGTTGTGAGATTCCATTATTGTCTTTCTCATCACCTTAAACGAAGTTCATGGCTTCAAAAGTCTCTCGACGGGGGCCACCCGAAAATGGACTTTTTAAAAGTGGAAAAATGGTTTTTTGTGTTTTATTCGAGTCTGCGTTAATTTGAGTTTTCCCAAATGATATCAGTTGTTGTTCATCAAGAAGACATCACATCGGCAGGGTCCCTTGGCTCGTCACGTTAAGATGATTGTCACATACCTCTTTTCGACTTTCGCAAAACTGTGGGTGAAATCCTGTTTTTACATATGCTAGCAATTAGTACTAATGCGTTAGAACTCATAGCAAAAAATTAGCCCAGGAGGCTGCGTCTCCATATTGTTATTAACGATCAAAAATCATTTAAACGTCGACTTTTTCGATTTTTTTAAAAGAACTTTTTTCTAAATTAAACTTTGGGGCTACTTTTTCGCCATAAGATAGAGTTTATGTATATTGATTATACGTTACACAGAAACAGCTGAAAGCCAAAAAAATTTAGAACATACCCAAAAAATCTTTTTCGCACCTATTGCGAAATCTATTGCGAAAGACATGCCAAATGATTCATAATAGTCATAGTATGTTTGGCGCCAAATTTCAGGCCAATTGCGTAAGTCTCCGATTTATGGTAAATTAAAAACCACAGAAAAGTCGAAAAGTTTTTTGTGTACTTTGTACTATATCTCGGCCAGTTTTGATTTTGGTGAACGGGTCAAAAAATCTTTTTTGAAGCTGACAGTGTACTCTAACTAATTCTGTAAAAAGAATTTCCTTACATTTAGCTCTTTTGACAGGTGACCTTACGTGATTGTATATAGTAGGTGGAAACTCAGAGAGTACCGATCATAACGATAGTTTTGACTACAAAATTAAAAATAAATGAATTAGATAAACGTAGTTCAATTTGTATCTTTTTAATTTGCTCCTTGAGAAGGCTAACCCAATAGGCTTTCACTAAAGTAACATATGTTTTAACGTTTCAGAAATATTTTGCTCTTGGGACTTGGTTGTATCTATTTTCGGAAATCTTCATCAGTTGATAAAATGGTATGCTGTGGAAAGGGCATTGGATGGTGTTTGGCCAGATAATGGCCGTTTAATCAACAGTTGGAGAAAATAGCACCAGGAACAATTAGCCAATGGTGGAAGTAACACGAGGAGACAGGGGATTCGGCTTCTAAGCCTACCAATTGGTTCTGACAAGTCAAACAAGTGAAAGATACAGCCTGGAAGATGGAAACACAAAAGCCTGTCATAGGAGAGCGTGGTTGTGGGACCCATACGTCGTCGTAATTAATCAGAGTCGATGAGAAAATGGCAGAAATGGCCAAAGTACAAGGGATTTCTGAGGAGAATCACATAGCTTAGGAGTGCATTTCATCACAAGGGCACTGTCTCCATTTGTTGGTAATAGTAGCGCAGGCGGCTCCATTCGGGAAATGGTGCATGGACTGCGTGGCCGGGTTCGTTAGCATTTCTTAGCCTGGTTAGACTACCCTCATATAAGAGTGACTGAGTGTCATAATTGATGAATTCTCTCCCTTTTGAAGCTAAAAACTAACTAACTGTAGCAAAATGTTGCTTTGGAATATTTAACAAAGGCATTGCATAACGAAAATGCTTTAAATTGAGCAGTAATATTGCTCTTGGTTGATAGCATTTTTTTCGCAATTTACGCTAATGTTCACGTTTACGCGGACTACCTATCATTTCCCGAATGGAGCCGCCTGCGCTACTATTACCCATTTGTTTTATAACCTTTTGCCTCAGAATAACCTTTGGTTTTTTGTTATGCTGAGGCCAAATGCTGATATTTCGAGCTGCTGCAGAAGTTGGAAACTAAGAAAGCATTCTCAAAGGCTCAATGAGTGAGTCAGGATCTGTGCGACGTAAGTGGATGAGGTCTATCTCTGGTTGCCCCGCAACAGACAACTTGGCTCCGATTGTTGCGGATAACACTGGACACGCGTGGCACCAGGGATAGGATAACCTGCAAAAGGGACAAAAGGTCTACTTATTTTTAAAGTTTTCAGTTCAAAAAGACTTCATTAATTCTGTTTTTCGCAGGCGGACTGTTGATAGTTTTCTAAAAAGAAGACTAATTTCTTGGTTTTCGATCATTTGCCACTTCACTGGCATTCAAGAAAGACAGAGCAAAATGGTTTTTACCGAGGAAAGCTTCAACAATACATAAATGTTCATTTGAGCCTGTTCTGACAAAACAATTGAAGCCATTAGAAACCGGACAACTCAAGACCAACAGAAAATAATAGTCAACACAAAAATAAATAGTTCGTTGAAGAGTTTATTGGTCCCCTAGGGGTTGTACTCGATGGGGAGGTTCTTCCTGCGGACCATGCCGTCTCCCTGGAACCACTCGCGGAGGAACTGCTTGGTGGCGCCGTCGGGGTTTTGGCGAATACCGTACGGGGTCGATTGGGGGTAGAAGGGGAGCGCAGGAGGAAAAAGGGGTGAAAATGAAGAGGGGACGGCCGCATAGTGAGCTCGAGAGCGAGACGTGCACAAGAGCATCCGCTCTAGGCCATCTCTGACCGGCTCGTGCTCGCGACCATAAGCTATAAAACGAGTGACACGATAGCACGGAAACCTAGGTGATAAATAATAGCAAAGGCATCTAGTGCGGATAGATATCAGAGTGACCAAAACTTAATTAATGTGAAATGAACAACCTCGGAGGATGATGCGAATGATAGTTCTTGTTCGTCTTTCTTGTGTAACTTTGTTTCTGCTTTCGTACGGAATTCGATGTTTCTAAACAATATGAGGTCGCTAACCGGCTCCATATAGCGTTCGGGTACTCGAAGTTCGGATCAACTCTTCCTCTGTTCCTCCTCTTCCTCGGTGCTTGACTCGGTTCGGTTCTTCCTCGGTCCTCATCCTAGTTTCCGAGTCGGCACGCTTCCTGGGCGACATGGGAGGTCTGGGTCTGATTTCAGTTTCCTGGGATCAACCGATGAGGAGAAATTAATCGCCTAACATCAGTAACTTTATCATTACGACAACGACCACAACACAAATATCTACAAAATGCAGTCCACTCGACGGTGATGCGGTCGTTGTTGGTGTCCCCCTGATCGAAGGCGAAGGCGTCGCAGGAGACGGCCATCAAGATGGCCTCCTTGGGGTCCAGGACTCCGCATCCGGGGTCCACTCCGAGCCTCTTCATGTTGATGATCTTGATGTGGTAGGTGTGCTTGTCGTCGTAAGGGGCGTTGAAGACGATCTTCGTGCCGGGCTGGGTGGCGATATCTCCGGGAGGGATCGACTGGGCCATTGCGATGAATGAGGGAGGGACCGCAGAGGAGGGTTTCAAGGGAAAATGTCGTAGGCTAATTAGGGAAGGAAAGATGAGAGAGTGGGGGAATTGGGGAGACGCAGGCTACGTAACGCAGGGATGCGTCATTAGACTAGCAATGTAAGGGACATGAGAAAAAAAGAGAAAAGGGAAGTGAGAGAGAAAGAGAGGAAAAGAGAGACGAAATCATAATGAGGAACATTCACATTACATGAAGAAGATCATAAATCTTAGTATAGTTTCGCCAAGCTGGAATCATGCCAAAATCACCCTTAGTGCAGCGAAAATTCCCTTTATACATTTATCTTATTCTCCCTGTGTTTGTTTGTTTGTGTGGTGTCACGCGGTGAAAGTGCGCTAGCTGCGTGCGCTGCCTGCACCTCTCATTTCCCTTTATCTCTCGCCCTTCTCTCGATGGTTGTCTCGGAATTAACCTATTTTAGTGGCCGGCCATTTTCTTGCGGTTGGCGAGCAAATGTGGATGGCGGTGCCGCAGGCACCGTTTCGCGGCCGTGGGCTGCGTACTGAGCGGCCGAAGGCCGCCTACCCTAGCGGCCGAAGGCCACCTGCTTGAAACTGGCCTTTTCCAGCAAGTTTACTATCAATCGAAAGCTACTGATATGCTGACGTGGAGGACCGCCGAAGGCGGGCCGTCACTCCTGGTGAGATACACAATGCAAGAGACAATGTTGAATGAGGAAATTTGGATATTATAATTAATATGCAACATTTCGGCCCTGATTCCATTTTGACAATGACTATAAAAGTGTATACACGGATTGAAAATAAGCAGTTTTGCAAATATTTTGTTTACTGTAGTAACTGAACCGTATACACTGTCCTGCGTTTACATGTGTTCGTAGTACGCCTCGTTTGACTTTAAAATCTAGCTAGCGACTGCAATTCCGTGAAATTTCCATTTCCGGCCGGGCGTTGTATTTTCCACTAACAGAGTTAAGCCCATATATTTGTGCTTCTTGGCTATGTTTCTCTGCTTTTTGTTACTCCCCCCCCCCCGCCAGAACAAATAGTCTCCCGTAGTTTGCCAAAGTTCACTATGGCATCTCCCTTCACACGCTTTGTAAATACCGGGCTCCCGTGGCGCAACCTTGTCCAAATGTCTTCCGTGCATCGGCCAGATCGCCATGACTCATTTCCCATTAGCTGTCCGATCGATCCCTCCATTCAACGGTTTCTGACCAGTGTCTTGCCCTTTCCGCCAATTCTCTTGCGCATTGCTCATTGTCTTTCGAAATGCCCTGTGTATTTTATGAAACCATTAGCAAAGGAGCCATTAAATATGTAATGTTTTCGTGTGGATCCATTTGCAAAACGCGTCTTTTTGTAATTTCTCCCCCTTCCCGCCTCATTCGAAAGTTTTCCACAGTGCGCCGCTGATAAAGCTGTTTTCTTTTCACTGCCCACTCGGTTGGTCGTCGTCTTCCCTTTCACTTACGAAATATGCTTTATCTTGTCTTCTTATTTCTCTCTTCGTATAAACAATGTTTTTTCAACAAACCATTACAGATTAGCCCATGACATGTGTTGTCTGGGCTGTTGTTCCTCCGATGACTCTTCTCACCACGATCTAGCTTCCAGTGTAAGTTTTCTTACTCACTAAGGGCGCAGTGCTTCCGGGCTCAACTATTCCATTTATTCCAGTATTCACCGTTTCAGAAAGAAAGACGATCCTGCACTGATGTCGGCTTCCTACTAATCTTCTTCCTCTTCTGCTGTGGCCTGGTATTTTCCTCCTTTTAAAAATGAAACTCATTTCTTCAGGGAACGACCACGTGGTATGCCATTTCCCGCGGAGACCCATACCGAATTATGTACGGATCCGACAGCTTCGGAAATACCTGCGGTCGTCCGAACAGCCGGCTTGTCGTAAGGATTGGAGACACCTCCAAAAGCAGTGAATTCCACCTCTCCGGACAGGATATGACCGACAAAAGGTGGGATAGGCGGTGGTCATCAACTGGCGTGTTGCAGGTACATGTTCCCCTTGAATATCACGAATCCCGTGGATACTGTCTGGAATTGTGTCCGTGAATGTCCCCAGAAGACACTTGCCACAATGACAGGTAGGGTTAGCCCAGTTGAAGCACAAAATAGGTTCAGACGTTGGGGAAGAGGCGGCGAAAAACAACAATTTTCTCTGTATTTCACTCGACGAATCGTTGCGAAACGACCGCCGCTTCGATGTTTGTCCGAAGCTTCCGGTGCACAAGAGGTCTGATCTTCATCTAAATTACTTGAAAGAAGCGGTGCTTGGGTCGAAAAAGCTTTCTCTTGCCAGACGCGTCTTATTTCAAATTCCTTGTTTCAGTATTTCTATTGTGAACCGCTGCATCCCGGAGGACATCATCACTCTGGGACAGGAACTGGCGACCAAAGTGATCGAAATGGACTTTATCCGCGGCTATCTCTCGGAGGTCGTGGTGGCCGCCCCCTTCATCCTCAAAATGAGTGCCATCGCCTTCGGTACTTAGCCATTTCCCCCTCAGACGCTCTTTTTCTTCAGTGCTCTCCATCGTAAGCGTCTACGTCCTCCGCTTCTTCGCCCCCGTCCTGGTCTATTTCATCTACATCCTCGTGGTCGTCGTCTCCCTCGGAATATCCGGCGCCCTCTGGTACTCCGTCTACCTCATTTCGGTCAAAGGAAACGCAACAGCCGAAGCGGCCTCCACTCCCACCCAATTCTCCCCCCAGGTGGCGCATATAATGAAATTGGGAGAAGGAAGGGTCGACTCCTGGTTGGACATGGAGAACACGAGCCAGCTAACTGCCATTGGACTGGCTGTTGGAGCCAGTCTTATTACGGTTTCCATAATTTCATATGTGTGTGTGTGGATCCTATGTTTAGATTTTCGTCGCCTTCGTGGTTTGGTGCCTTCTGCCCCGTGGACAGAAGATGATCCGCCTCTTCAAGAAGGCTTCAATGGTTTGTTTTGAATCAGCATCTCTTGTGATTTGAAATGCCAAGAACTATTGTACTTGCAGGTCCTGGCATCCATGCCCATCCTGTTGCTGCAGCCGATCACCACCTCCATCTTCATCATAATCGTCGCCCTCTACTCCGTCAGCACTTGTTTCCTCCTCTACACCGCTGGTACCACGTCCCCATGTTCTTGGTATTACCGTACTCTCAGGCGAATCCGTGAGTCGCGCGGTCTCCGACGGCAACGGAAACATCATCACCATAATCGAGACCAACATGACCGAGACCACCAGGTAATTCTTCAATTGACCTACCTCATCATCTCCAGAATGATGTTGATCTACCAGCTGGTTGGCTTCATTTGGCTCTCGGAATTCGTCCTCGCCTGCCAGCGTCTTTTCATCGCCGGCTGCATCAGTCGCTGGTACTTTGACAGGTTACTTTGCTATATTTTGGCAACCGTACTAGGTTGAATGATGTCAGAATGGGCCACTTAATCCATGGGTTGCAGACGTGCCAGGGGTGGTTCTTACGTTTGTGCTTCCATCGGAAACACCGTCCGTTACAACCTGGGTTCCGCCGCTCTCGGCTCCTTCATTATCACTCTTATCCGTCTTCCGCGCTACTTCCTCATGTACATGTACGCCAAGTGAGGTTCATTCTGCTCAGAATCCTTGAGTTTTTAAGGATGAAGGCGGTGGAGAACCCCCTGGCGAGGAAGCTCCTGGCGTGTTTCATCTGCATGCTGTCGTGCATCGACCGCTGCCTCAGCTACATCACCTACAATGCCTACACTGTCATTGCCTACAGCGGAATGAGCTTCTGTCCCTCCGCCAAAACTGTCGGTTTATTTATTATTTAGGGTTTGAAAACGGTGGTGAACAAGTTTCTTGAAGACATCGTCGCCCTCGGTCCGCAAGTTCCCGTTGTGAATATCTCGTTGCATCGAAAATGCGCTCATTTGAAATATTTTTCGAACTAAATTGACAATTTTTTTTGTTTATTTTTTTTTCTGATGTATTCATTTTCAGGCCGTAAACACGTTGCTTGACAATGCGGTGGACGTGACCACTCTGAACACGGTCGGAGACGCCGTCCTCTACCTCACGAAATTCATTGTCTCTGCCATCACTGCCACCATAGCCGGATACCAGATCCAGGTGTTTCCTCTTCCCTTTCTTTATTATACTCTTTAGGCTCTGAAACTGAACCACCCGTGGCTCCCGGTGCTTCTGGTGTTCTTCTGCTCCTACCTCATCGCCAACTGCTTCCTCTCCGTCTACGAGATGACCCTCGACACTTTGTTCCTCTGCTGCGCGGAGGAGGCCGATCTCTCGAAGGAGAACCCCAACAATCAGTACTCCGACCACGAGTTTAAGGTAACCATCACTCCCTCCAATCCCGTTCCTCTGGATTCTCCCTTGCTTACCATTTCCTTGCAGGATATGGTCTCATCGTCGAATAGTTCGCAGTCCCAGCATGCGAGAGGGAACGTCTCGGCCGAGTCAATGCCCCTCCGAAGGATCTAAAAACGTTTAAACAACGGAAATCGTCGAACACAACCCGGGTTCTAGTCATAATTTTGTATTTATGCCATGTTGTATGTGTCGTGTGAAATTAAATTATCCTTACCTCTTTCCTTTCTTCGAAGTGATTTGTTCCCTTCATCTTATATCTGGGAGGTTGTGCAGTTGTGGTAATCCGAATTCTCGTTCAGTCGACCAGAACACCTTCTTAATGACTGAACCGTAAGTTTTTCTTATGCTTAAAACCGAATCAGGAGGAAACCCAGAAATACTCTCAGAATGGTCACAACAATATAGAAATCAGGACCTCTGGTAAATGGGGGTAAAATCCAGCCTAATTGGATCTATTTCCCTTATCTTTCGTTTTAGGCTGGCGGACCCATTGGCTGAAACCCACCATGAACTGAAGGATCTCTGGTACAAGTACGAGAAGGAGCGCAGCTTTGATACCGACAAAGTGAGGGCCATCCTCGGGAGTTCCGTCACTATGTAGGCCCTCTCTCTCTCTCTGCCTTTATTTCCTCAGGTACCCCGTGGTCGTCCAAGACCCCATGCCCTCCGATCAGATCGACGCTCGATTGGCCGCGGCCGTTTCCTCTATCGCCCGACTCCAGGGAATGCGTTGGTTTCCCTTTTTGCCTACAAATCTACCTGTTCCAGAACCGGATGACCAATCCACCGCCATTTTGGTCGAATGCGCCAAGGCGAAGCTGTCCGTCATGGCTGATCAGATGAGTCTCTCGCTGAAACGGCGCCAGGAGAAGCGTCCGACGGCCTTCAAGGTACGGTATCTCTTGGATTTTTTTGCAATTAGTCCTTTAAGTCTGCCCTACAGCACGTTCTTCATCTGAACAGAATCCAGGATCCGATGGAGCTGCAGACCTTCTATCACGAGAATGTCCTCAGTAGTGTAAGGGCGGTTATGAATTCCTGGCAAGAAGTTTTGGGTCAGTTTCTGTGGATTTGTAGTTGTGAATTATCAGATTCAGATGGCAATTTACCGAATTTCTTAAAGAAAGGAAGAAAAGGAGAAGAGGATGAGGATGAGCAGAGTGAGGCAATGGTAAACGCTGAAGGTGGGCATATGGGGTACTGTAATTGAGAGGAGGTTTCAGAAGACGGTTCGGGAAACGAGCAGCCTTCTGACGAGGGAGAGGAATTCTTTAATGAAAAGCGCCCAAAGAGAAAGCTTGAAACTATCGGTTCTTTGTCCTTTCTCCTTCTACTTTATTTTTATATTGCAGACCTCACTGAGGATGTGGACGACACCGCAGCTGACCCTGCTCCCATGAAAAAGCGGGCCCGTGGTAAATTTTTAAATTTTGCTTGTGATAATCAATATTTGCAGTTGAGAATGAAGAGAAGGAAGCCACCGGCGATGACAAGAAGGAAAATGGAGTGGTCCTGCATGACGCAGTGAAGCAGGATCCGGTGGAAACCGTGGCCAAAGTGGAAGCTCCGAAGGATTCTAAGAATAAAAAGACTCCTAGGCAGAGAAAGAGCAAACTGGGTATGTTTAGTGGCCATTCCTTCCTTCTCCGATCAAACCAAATCGTTTAGTTGAACCCAAGACGGAAGTGATGGATGGTGATGCTGAAAACAAGGCAGAGTCCGACACAGCTCTTCCGGAGACCACCAACAGAGGCGCTAAAGGAAGAAAGAAGGCCAATGGTTGGGATTTCGGGGCTTCTGATCTCATTCGAATTTCAGATTCGAAAGACGCCGTGGCGACTCCTCAGCGTCGTGGCAGGTCATCCAAGAAGTAGAAGGCCGAGAAATTGAAGGAACGAAGTGCCCCCTGATCTGATCTCTGAAACAACGAGCCTCATGTTGATCTTTTCTGATTTAATAAATATTTATTTGTGTCCATACCTTGGGAATCAAATGAACGGGGTTTCAAAAGTGACGGGGGTAGAACCACTCTTAGGGTGAAAAGTGAGGGGGGTTTATCTCAAAAATGAGTTAATACTTAAAATACACCCTATTGTCCCCGTAAAAGTGATGGGGGTTACCCTGAAATCCTGGCCCAAAAGTGACAGGGGGTACCTCTACGACCAGCCTTTCCCAAGGTATGTTTGTGTCTTTTCGTATGTTTCAGGAAAACTGTATAAACGCAATGAAGTAAAAACGTGTAAACGTTTTTCAGATTTATTTACTAGAAATAGTAAAAGTCCGAAAATTGGATCTCTTTCGCTTTCGTCTTCTACCGGATTCCAAGCTGGCAACCGTAGAAAAAGGGAAGGTCGTCGTTGGATTCGAAGATCGGCACAGCGTAAAAGTGGATCTCCCGCTTTCCCAGCCTTTCGCCCGTTGGAATGGCTCGTTTCCGAATTTCCAGCGATTCCCACGTGCGAGAGTCCGGTTTGCCCGTGATTATCTGCAACAGCTGGCTATTATTCCCGATTGCCTGCGATCGCAGTCAAATTCCCCGACCTTTCGCCCGTGCCTGGGTGTTCTTTCGATCATCGAAACACCCGGAGACCGTTGCATTAATCTATAGCCATTAAACGACTTATCATCCTCTGTGGTTCGATTACAAAGATTCACGATTTCAATGCGTAACGGGCATAAGAAGGATAAATGTTTGCTTGCGAATGTGGTATACCTTGTTTGTTTGGAGAATACACTTCTTCAGTCGTCGCACAGGAATAGTGTCCGAAGAGTCCCAAATATCATCTGCCCGTTCGGCCACTCTCGGCCAAGTGCTTGTCGCCGAGGACTGCGCACTTCGGCCAAGCAAAACACTCCCGCTTTTTGCACTGTAACCTATTGGCCTCCGGCACTTGGCAGTTTAAGCCAGTTCTCCCGAGGCTATTCAGTCGGAAATCACGTGGAAGCCTTTCCGTTCGAACGTCGCCACTAAATGACCCTTTGTTGGCCCTCATTCATTGAACACCAACGGAAGGCCCATTTCACAAGAATGGTCGATGGCTTCCCTAAGCGTTGCAGTTGCAAGCGATGCCCTCTTTCTCTACCACTGTTGCCTTCTTGTTCCCTTGACTATTCGCAGATCATCGTTCCAGTTGCCCACATCATATCTAAATCTCATCCAGCTCGTATATCCGATTCATATCGGTCACTTAGTGAAAATCTCATCATTTCTCAACGTCTCCCCTTGATCCCTCCCAATTGCCCTCCTCTCTTATAAAGACTATGTCTTGCTTCCTCTGGATGTGGGTGAGTCATCCAAGCACCGGATGTTTCTTTCGCCCGTTCTTTTAACTTTGTACAGCAGTCTTTTCTGTCATCAACAGGTACCAGCGTCATTTTGAGAAGACTGACGAAATGGTCACCGATTGGGCCATAAACCCAAGGGCGTCCGCCGGAACGAGACGGTCATTAAACAGCAGTGTTCAGACTCTTTGGATTATTTTCAGTCTCTTCATACCCAAGAACTCATTTAATCGACTAAACACTTATTTTTCCCGTTTCCCCAAATGCCAAGTCTCCTCTTCTTCTGAATGTGAGATGGAATCCGGTGAAACCAACAAAGACTCTTCAGTCCACAAAACCCGTCTGTCTCTGAAAGTGCAAAGGTTCGGTCTGTCCACGGAGAGGTTAATTCCATTAGGTCGCAATGTTTCCATCTGTGTTTCATCTGCCGCTACCAAAAGAAGGAACCAGCCCTTCCTGTAATCCTTGTTTCTCCTGATTTGAACCAGTGGCCGCATGTGGTCAAGTGACTTCGTTTCGACGAAAACATGTTTGTTGCGTGTGTAAACTCGTACCAACAATGTCCACTCTTCCGTTTCGAACGCCTCAGCAACATTCCAGCCTTTTTATCTTTTAAATAGTTGTATTTTTCTTTCTGCTCTCTTCTGCCCTCATGACAACTTTTTTGCTGAAGGAGTGAAATTGCAGTTAAAATCTTGTTTTAGTCCAATTCCAGGCAGAAACCGAGCAACACTTCTTTTTTAAAACGTTTAATTGGTCCAAGTAAAATACATTTATCTCCCCATGCGTGGTCTCATTTCCGCCCAACACTTCCCTTTCGACAAACAGCCATCAAATCAAGGCGTTCTTCCTTCATTCTAGCTGTTGCAGATAGCACATGTTTAACATCGTGGAACAGTCGATTCCTTTGTTTCAGCGCCATAATTGGCCTGATGCGATTCATTGCATCGACCTTCGCGTCCCGTTTCATTCGTTCCAACTTTTACCAATTCACCTTTCAAACATCAAATTCTAAACTCACAAAGTCCCCTCTAATATTCGCATGACTTCCTTTGTTATTTCACCTGCTGGGGCGACTCAGTGGATGTCGTTGAAATCGACTGATCTACGATTTCTCAATGCATTTGTTTTGTTTTTAGTGCTACAGAGGGATGAGCTGGATGTTGTTTACCAGAAAGTTAAAAACCCGCTACGCGGGTTTTTACTTTCTGGGGGAAGGCGGCCTTCGGCCGCCTTTGAACTTTGGGCGGACTTTGGCCGCTTTATTGGGCGGCCTTCGGCCGCTAAGATGGGGCCTTCGGCCGCTTCGTTGGGCGGCCTTCGGCCGCTTTAATGGGCGGCCTTCGGCCGCTTTATTGGGCGGCCTTCGGCCGCTTTATTGGGCGGCCTTTGGCCGCTTGAATGGGCGGCCTTCGGCCGCTAAGATGGGGCCTTCGGCCGCTTTATTGGGCGGCCTTCGGCCGCTTGAATGGGCGGCCTTCGGCCGCTAAGATGGGGCCTTCGGCCGCTTAGTTGGGCGGCCAAAGGCCGCTTTAATGGACGGCCTTCAGCCACTTGGCTATCAAATGTACCCCATGGAAGTTTTTAGGCTCATGCTAATTTTTGCACTTGCGCCCTTTCCACCGTTTGACCGGTCTCCTTCCTTGGAAATGGGGTGGCCGCTCTCTCTTCATGAATACGTTACGCTGCTAACATCACACACACACACGCAGAGTGCCCAATGTTTAAAAGGATTTTGCACTTCTGATGCGATTCTTTTTTTAAAATGTGATTCACTGCCATTTCAGACTTTTCCTTCGCAGCGATGCATGCGTCTTCCTTCTTGGGGTCTCTTTTCCGTAAGAAAACATTCGACAGCAGCAGTAAGTACACAATATTCGATTTAAAAAGACGGTCTTTGAATTTCACGCGGCATTTTTCCACCGAAAAATGCGTTAAAGGCTGCCGTGAGAAATGTAAAAACGTTTCCACATGGAGTGAAAAGAAGGTAAATGTTGTTTGCTTCAGGTGTGATGCACACTGAGATGCACAGATGTCTGAGCGTGGTGGATGTGGCCGCTTTGGCCGTTGGACAGATGATTGGAGCAGGCATTTATGTTCTCACAGGTAGGAATGCAATCGTTACCTGGATGTAGTCGTCGTAATTCAGTCGATTGTCCATTAAATAAGTGTCTTTCCAGGTTCTGTAGTGCGCAACATCGCCGGGCCTTCAATAGTCATTTCATTTTTCCTCGCCGGAATCGCAGCCCTTCTCTCAGCATTCAGTTACGCCGAATTTGGTGCCAGGTAAGGCATAACTTTTAAAATCATTTATAAAATAACAGATGGAGTAGTTTAGGTTTCCTCGTGCCGGTAGTGCCTATACATATGCTTATGTGGGGGTGGGAGAGCTCTGGGCTTTTGTCATAGGGTGGACTGTTCTTCTGGAGTATATGATTGGCAATGCGGGTAAGTGATATTTGCAGAACTCAAAAGTTTGAAAAGACAGTTCTGTAGAAAACTCATTTTCCAGCCGTCGCCCGTTCCTGGTCCGGTTACTTTGACAACCTCGTGGACAATGCTGTCTCCAACTTCACCCTGTCCTCCGTTGGTCAGCTGAGTGACGTGCGTGTCCTTTTGTTTCCTTCTGAAAACTACATTAGGGCGGGGGTTTCTTCGGCCAATACCCCGACATCCTAGCCTTCATTGTCATCTGCTTCGTCTCCATCTTTGTCTCGATGGGCTCCAAGGCATCAGCCAATTTCAACAAATTCTTCGTCCTCCTCAACTTGGTCGTCATTTCTTTTGTCATAGTCGTTGGTTTTATGCATGGCGACTTTTCCCTTTGGAAGGGAAACAATGAAGCAGGAGTTTCCAGGTTTTAGTTAAAACAGTAAATAAAACTAATAAACTAAGATTTATCCCCTTTGGAATCAGTGGAACGATGGCTGGAGCAGCGACGGTCTTCTTCTCTTTCATCGGATTCGAAGCCTTGGCTACTGCTGGCGAAGAAGCGAAGAATCCCCGCACAACAATCCCATTGGCCACTTTTGGATCCCTTGCAGTGACAACCACTGTCTATATTCTAATGTCAGCTTCTCTCACAGTCATGGTCCCTTATGACCAGGTCAGTTGCATGTACTACCGTATTCACATGAATTCTCAGGTGGATCCTGCAGCTGCCTATGCCGCTGCTTTTGAATCCAAAGGGGCAGACTATGCCAAATATGTTGTTTCGATCGGCGCTCTTATTGGGATGATGAATAATCTGGTAAGACATTTTTAAAGGGCTGTAATTGGTTTTTGAATTGAATTCTTTAAGACTTGATTCAAAAAAGTCTTGGCAACCGTATATTTCAGGTGGTGGGAGTGTTTGCTGGTCCTCGTGCCTTCTACGCAATGGCCGAAGACGGCCTGGTCTTTTCCTTCCTGGCAAAGGTCAACAAAAGAACGAAAGTGAGTGTTTCCTTTCCAATGGGTTCAGGCAAAATTTAGGTGCCGTTCAATTCCATTATTGTTTTTACTTTAATGAATGCAGTTCTTGCCCTTATTTTCGACCTGGAAGCACTTGTGGAATTCCTATCCATCGGTATTAGTTGGCAGAATAGTGTGACCCCATTTCCACAGGAACTCTGATGGCCTACTCCTTCGTTTCTGCATGTGTGATCATCCTCCGACATCAACCTGCTCCAATGAACGGAGACCCAGAGAAAATGGACAACGGTATTCGTGACTTAGTTCATCTGACTTTGCCCTTCAGGTGGAAATCTCCTCCGCTGGGTTCCTTGGCGCAACTTCTGGGAGTCCATGCCCGAAGGAAGGTCCATAGGAATAGCCGTCTGTTTGTTGATTGCCGCTCAGTTCTGGTTGGCAATCAGCATAAGATTAGGTAAAAAATAGACTACTCTAAACTCATCAACCTTCAGAATGCTATATGTCAGTCGGTGGTTGTTTCTCCATAGCCGGGAGTGTTATTCTCCTTTTGATTGCCTTTGTTTTCATACTTGGTCACCAACAAAATGAGCTCGATCTGTGTTACCGGGTATTTTGGACTCCTCTCTCTCTCTCTCTCTCTCTCTCTCTCTCTCTCTCTCTCTATCTTACCACCGCTTATTTAGGTTCCCTTGGTTCCTTTCATCCCATCGATGAGTCTCTTCATAAATGTGTTTATGATGGTTTATCTAAATGCAATGACCTGGGTCCGTCTGGTCATTTGGATGGCCATAGGTTTGTGTCCTTCTTTCTTTTTAAATTGCTGTATCCTAGGTCTGTTGATCTACTTTGGCTACGGGTTCCACCACAGCAAAGAAGGAATCAAACGACGCACCGTCAGAGACGCCGTTGCCCGGGTGTCTCCGAAGTAGACATCCCCTCTTCCCTCTCTCTAGTCGTCTCGATCTCACTATTTGACGGCCAACTTATCAAAGCGCGTAATAAAAAAGTTTTATGACAATTGTGATTACCTTGTATGGTATTTCGGTACTATTTAAGGTCCAAAAGACCGCATAAATTGTGTAAAGATTGAAGTAAGGAAGGCTGACGGCCGCTTCAAAACAACCATTAACATGATAACTTGAAGCATCCATGGGAAATTGTTGATTAGCCTAATGCCTAAGTAGAGAGTCATTATTTTAAAACCTCATGCATTACTGAAGCCTAATCAGATTAGGCTTCAGTAATGCATGAGGTTTTAAAATAATGACTCTCTACTACTCCATGTTTTTGTTAGCATGTTTTCTTTGTGATCGGGGCTGATTAGCGTAACGGCCGTGATGTTCATTGGAATAACATTAGCTTCCACGTACGTCCCAGTCCTAGTTTATTTCCAACTGTGTCTAATCTCGACCGGCTGCTTTTGCCTCCATCTCCCGACCACCGATGGCTGCTCCGAACCAGCTTCCGCAGGTTCTGCGGCCCGTCTACCAGCAGATGGTACCCGTCAACAGGCAGCCGGAGCCGGAGGTAAAAACTCCCTTTCTTCTAAAGCTAATCCTTCTTTAGCTCCTTGAACGTCGTCCTGCCCCGTCTCCAGAAGTCGAAAAGGACATCTTGAACCAGGTGCTCCAGCTCAGTCTGGACGTGGACCAGAATTGGGTGAAGGAGAGGGCTGGCTACGGCGCTGAGGCCCTAGTCAATTTCATCTTTGAGCACATGGACCGAATCCCGTTGGAGGTCGGAGCGACAAAACAGAGGATTATGAATGCCTCTATGAATTCGGTTTGTTTCAACAATTTAAAAAAAATGATATTTTTTGTAGAATGACTCCTTCGTGCAGGCCAAGGAGGATATAAACGAAGAGGAGCTTAAGGAAAGGAAGATTGACGCCTTGGTCGTCTACATAAAGCAGCTGGGTGACCCCCGGGAGAGGCTGCCCAACAACCTGAACGAATACGTGAAGCGCCGTTATCCGACGGTATTCCACTTTAAAACCCCGGAATCCCCTTTTAAGATCCGCTGCAACGTCATCACGAAGCTGAGGACGCTGAAGAACCTGAAAGAGGTGTTCGCCGTCTGCGAACTGATTGCAATGAAGGCGTTGACGAGGGAAGTGGTCAATGAGTTGCATTTGGGACAGTTTTTCCCTCGCAACGTGACCCCCTGGCTGGATTGCCCCAGCTCCATCAAGGCCCGCAGAAAAATGGCTCCTATGCCCGTCACCCCGCCTTTTACCGAGGCCCACGATGACATCCGGAAGATCCTCGAGGTAATTCTCTGTTGTCAAACAAATGTGAAATCTCCTCAGGCTGTGGGTTCCAACCCTCCGGAGGTCACTTGTGCCGTATGCTATGACGACAACAGTAAGAAGCGGTCGATTGCCTGCGGCGACGAGGAAGAGGACGCAGAGGTACACTACGTCTGCCACGAGTGCATCCGAGGACAGGCCAGGGCACTCTGCACCGACGGACAGCTGGCCGAAGGAGGGCAGGGCTTCCTCTGTGTGGACCCCGACTGCAAAAACGTTCTTCCCTGGGGTCAGTTACTCTTTAATCAAAAATATCTTCTTTTCAGCGAACGTCAGAAAGGTGCTGGACAGAGATGTGAGGAAGGTGCTGAGCAAGCGCCTGGACAACGAGGCCATTCTGGGGATTGAGGGCCTGGAGAGCTGCAAGTATTGCTCCTTCCAAATGCTGATCGAGGCGTCCACCGAAGAGCTCAAGGTCTTCTCCTGCCAGAAGTGTCGCGCCGAATTCTGCCGCGCCTGCAAGTGCGACTGGAAGGACCACGCTGGAAGGAAGTGCGATGAGATGCAGTCGGTGGAGGACAAGAAGGAGGCGGCAAGGAAGAAGCTGGAGGAGGAACTGGCGATGGCCGTCATGAGGACCTGTCACCGATGCAAGGTGGTATTTGCCAAGGACGACGGATGTAACAAGATGACGTGCCGCTGTGGGGCCAGGCAGTGCTACATGTGCCGTGCCCAGGACATCGATTACAACCACTTCTGCCCGTAAGCTACTTGAAGACTTCACTCCTCTGTTCGTGATTACAGGCACATGAGGGACCCGAATCAGCCGGAGGTGTGCTCTGCCAATTGCCCCGCCAAGTGCCTGTTGTGGGTAAAGACTGTCGACGTGGACAAGGCGGCCCTCGACACCGTCAAGGAGAAGGCCCGCACGGACAGGGAGCTTCGTGACATCGTCCACGAACTCCAGTAATCAACGTCAAGAGAACAAATAAAAGATAAATAAAAGCAGTTCGAACGTCCTTTTTTGATCGGGGAAAGTTGTGCATGGAGTGCTGGGGGTTTTATTTCCTTGTTTTATTTTTTTGTGGATTTTTTTTTCGGAATCCTGGGTTTAGAACATGACTCTTAACTCCTTACATCTGAACTTGTTTCTAGTAACCCTAATAGTTTTATTCAAGGCAGGGCTCTTGAAGTGATTCTGAGCTTGGCGATAGATATCTAGACAAGGTAGTGAGAACAAGAGATTAGTTGTTAACACGTAATTTCCAAATATGAAACACAGTTTTGTTTTAAGTGCCTGGGAATATGTAAAACTACAAAAATGTCCTAATGTCTACACCATTCTATGTTTAGCACAGATATAGCCAGCCAAACGTCCTTTCACAATTGTATCGTGCCGCGACCCCTTCGGCGGGCGTATCTCCTCATCTCGCATATCACAAGATATTCAGTCAAGGCCGTTCATTCCAGGCCGTCTTCATCCATTCCGTTCAACTAATAATTCTTATTCATTTCCATTTCTCTCTTACAGAACTATTCCGCCGACTTGTTGTTTTTCACCAAAAGCAAAACTATAAAAATGCATGGGGATCGAACCATGCATGACCCCAATGTTAATTCGACCTCTTACCCACTCTACCATGGTGGCACATTTTCATTGTGATCTGCAGTCGGTAATGAATGCGCATTCAAATTGGCACTGTCTCGAAAAATTTGAATATGTCGGCTTCGGGTGCCGTTTAGCAAAATCGAACTTCACAGTCGTATACAGTCACAGACACTCTATTTAATGGAACAGGCCACATTATAAAAGGCCGGGGTACGGCGGAATAGTCCCACTGTTAGTTTTTCTTTCCAGCCGATGGTCTCCTCGGGCGCCCTCGTGGCGTCATCTGTGCTCTGCGCCATGTGCGTGGCCACCGTGGTGGTCGGTCTTCCGCTATTCTGGTTCCAAATGCAGAGGTACAACACCCTCTTTATGGCTCAAATTGAAGAATGCAAGGTGGAATTATACTTTTAAATCGAACAGGGAAAATTTAGCAAACGAGCAATGATATGTGGCGCCAAATGACAGAGCTTGGCGGACGTGCGAAGAGACAGTATGGAGGGGCAGCTGGGGTTCTCTCTGGACATTGTAAGTATAAAAAAAATATAAATAATAGGAATATATAAAATCACAAGATAACAGAATATATTTTCTTTAGGTTGCAGCTGTCAACAAGGACGTCCTGGACCTGCTGGTCCACGCGGAAGCGATGGATCCCCTGGTGAGAATTACACAAACGTAATTTCTCCGTTTCTAGGAAAAACGGGTATTATCGGAGTGAACGGAAGAAATGGTAGACCTGGAAAGTACGTGGTTGCTGCTGAGACCACCGAGCCTCCCTGTCAAAAGTGTCCGACTGCCCCACCTGGACCTCCCGGACACCCAGGAGCCAAGGGACCGCGTGGAAATGCTGGGTAAAGATTATCTGGGGCAAATTTACAAAAGGTTCAGAACCCCAGGAAAGAATGGCAGTGCCGGAACTCCGGGACGCGTGGGACCACCTGGACCTCAAGGAATTCGGGGACCTCCCGGAGACTTTGGAATGCAAGGACCACCCGGAGATTCTGGAAAAGTTCTCAATGGAGCACCCCAGGGACCACCTGGAAAATCAGGAGCCATCGGGTCCAGGGGAAAGGGCGGAACCGCTGGAAGGTTGGTGGCAATAAATGATTGGGTCAGTCCCTCTTCCTCAATATTCTCATTTTATCACTGCTTGCTCCAATATTTTCAGTACAGATTGTTTTGTTGGCAGGTGTAAATGAACATTCACTTTAGTCCTCCATCTCACTTTGTTCTTTCTCCCAGTTGTTCATTCAAACAGCTGGTCTGTTGTTCCCTCAGAGGATCAAAGAACGCGGGTTATCTGAGAAACAGACGCTTATCTCGTAAACCTCCAAAACTCTCCGTAATACCACTCCCTCATCCCCTGTATCCCTTCCATCCGCCTTGTTCGAGGTCGCGCTGTGTCACCACTTTACAACCACTGCGCTGCACGAAGGGCATTCCCCACTGCGAATTGCCCCTGCTCCTGGTGCGTTCTTTCTTTAATCATTTTAATCACCACACCTCAGACCATAAAAAGCTTGGGTTTTTTTTGGCTTTCCTGCTTTATACAACTCTTTTCATTTCCCCGACAAATTAGTCTTATCAAACACCGAACTAGCCTCTGGTTCCGGTCTGCTTATTGATATCTTCAATGAAAACCAAACCATCAAACAAGTAGAAAGGTATTTTTTGATTAGTTATGGCTTTCAAAGCCACTTTTTGGAAACGTACGAAAAGTGGAAATTCCAAAACCGTATCAGTTGTATCCAAAAACCAGCGCAAACAGTGCTTTGTTTCCATTTGAATTCCGTGCGACAATGGCTGGAGAAGCGCAGCTGTTCTGCTATTTGGTCATTATGAAGCGCCTTCAAACAATGACCGGCCGTCGCAAACACCCCGTCTCACTGTCTCCCACCAGCCCTTCTTTTCCGCTTCCTCTAATCCAAATCACGTTCTTTTTCAGAGACGGTCATCCAGGAGTGCAAGGAATCCCCGGAGCTAGAGGAACACAGGGAGAAAGAGGAGTCAAGGGAGTTCGAGGACTTCCCGGACCTCCTGGACCCGAAGGACCTCAGGGCGGCAGAGGTGGGTCTCGAAGGGAATTAGTTAATGCCTGTGAAGGATCGTGCAGTCACTGTCCCAACGACGGAAGGAGCGACGGCGACTCTGAAAGCGGAGATCAGGGGAAATTCGACCAATACGGAGGACAGGGACTACCCGCAGAGCAGCCGAAGTCAGCGGCGGTGAGAGAACAAAACATAAAAGGGCTCATACAAAAACACTGAAGAACGTGGGTTTAAGACGAAACTGATGCTTGCTGTTGATAAAAGTCTGTGTTTTTGTTTATTCCATCCAAAAACTACCGTATCGGCAGTTTCCTCTAATTGAGATAAGGCTGCGGTTTGATACAGCTGATCAAAGAGCGATGGAGGATTCCCGAATACTGAAAATTGATCGTGAAGAATTTGATTTTTTATGTTAGGGTCTTTTTGTCTTGAAAATAGTGTATTCTGTTTCCAAATGAACTCGTAGCTACTTTTTGTGCTCCAGACCGTGAGTGTTTCCGAAGTGACCTTGTCGATGCGTGATCGTATCTCGCAGCTGGTCCTCTTTGTTTTCCGTTCGAGACCAGATATTCCAGTTCAGTTAATGTAAACTCCCGCTTTCCCTTTACCACTTTTTCCAGCCTTCCTACTCGGCCGAGAAGCCTTCATCTTCCTACGGGCAGCGTTCCCGCCAGCCGGTTATCAACCAGCCGGCAGCGACGAAAGAGGTAACACAACAACAGACACGTCCCGGGTGCCAATTCCCTTCCTTCTACGGTTCCCTCGCCTCTCTCATTCGACCGCCTTTATTTTGTTTAACGAGCGATGGCCTCGGCTATCGATCATGATAACGGAATGCATTCTGGCGGTGTCAGCCGACATCCGCCCCTCAATCGCTAAATTTCTATTTCAGGAGGGCTACGGAGTGCAGAGGTCATCGAACTACGGTCAGCAGCCGACCGCTGTCCAACCCAGCCCTCGGAGGGAAGAGGTGCGTTCTGTTCACTTTCCTTGTTTATTTGTAAGACATTAGTTATAGTTTTTTCTCTTATTTTAAACCCGGACATTGCACATTTCTTAAATTTACCTTTTGGAAAGAAATAAGGACTATGCAATTATAATTGTGTGAAACCAAACTAGATGGGTTAAAACAATCGTAATTTCCAGCAGAGCTACGGAGTGCAGAAGCCCGCTTCTTCCGGTCGTTTCCAGCAGCCGAGCATCGTCGCCCCAAGCACTCTGACCAAGGAGGTAACTTGTTTAAAACAAACAGTGAGGTTGAAATCGTTGTTTGAACCAGACACTCTCGCGGCCACCGAAATTCCCTCCCTTACCCCCTTTCCCTGTACATTCTCTTTACAAAAAGAGTTTTCCCTAAAAACGTCCGTTTGTTGTTCTCTGATGAAACAAGCCTGTTTTGGTTGAAATGCTACTCTTTGAACTTCACAAAACGAGGCTCTGCGTCAATTTGTTTAGCTCTCAAGATTCCCACGCCAATGACCTCGTGCATTCCCACGTGTTTTCTTGCATCACTGAACATTTTACACAGTATTTGAAATTGTGAAAATGCTTGATCGATTGCCATCTCTGTTTACAAAAGAGAGAAACAAAGTCGTTTAATTGTTTTCGCACTCAATGGGTAGATTGCTCGTTTCTGTCGGAGTGTTGTGGTATTCAAAAAGTTGTTTCATGAACTCAATTTACTTATCGATTAGGTATAAAAAAGAAGTGATATTTCAGCAAGGCTACGGAGTCGACAACGAGCCATCCCGTCCTGAGCCCTACCGTGCCCGTGGATCTCCAGTTCACACGGCCAAGAGACCCATCAGCCACCCCGGTTTGTGGATTACGCCATTATGACACCTGCAAGAATTCAGCCAATTATTTCGTTTGAATAAAAAAGCGATTACTCAGGCGGGCGAAATACAGGTAAAAGCGCATGGGTGCTTTTTTCAGTTACTTGCTAAAATTACAAAATAATTTCGGTTCTACAGATTAATAATTTTTTTAACTCATGTAGTTTTTTCAAGCAATCGTCACAACGGTTTCTGGTGTTGACTTTTATTTTTCAGCTGCAAAGCCTCCTGTAAAAGTTCACGGAACGAGTACTTACAATGGCGGCTACGACGAACCCACTGCCCCGTATCAACCGGAACCTCATCAGGTGAGAAATAAGAAAAAAAGAAATGCAAATGTTTTGTTTCAGATTAAGCCTGCCGGCTACTCCGTCGACCAGCTCTCAGACTTCCAGCCACGAATGGTCCCCACCCGACAGGTTAGCCATACTCGTTCTTCCGTTCTTCTTGTTTTTGTCCTTCTCTCTGGAAGTTCCAAAGTTCCCTTTCTGACCTGATTTCCCCCCTTATCTCCGTGCATCCTAGAATTCCCTTCAGGGCTACGCTGTACAGTTGGTCGGCGGCTATGCGGCCAATCCGATCGGTCGCGAGTGGACCCATCCGCAGCCAAGAAAGGACGAACCGCTCGAACTCTCGCCGCCAGGTGCCGCCGGTGCCTATTGAGGAGGAGCCTCTTCTGGCGAAGGACGTGATCCTGTGGATGCTCATGCTCATCAAATTCTCTTATATTATGCATTTCATAGCCGAGGCTTAACAGGGACTACACGTGTGCAATTTGGAGCATTCCATGAAATTTGAGGGTCAATAAATCGGTTTAAACCGACAACTCTTGTTTTTGTTTAAATAAGGATATAGAAACTAATAAAAATAACATAATCCTTGCAAGGACATATATTGTGAGTATATATGTAAGCGAAAGCAAGATCGCATGACAACCTCAGCTGCATAAAGGAACAATTCCCTTCCTAGGGAACTCCATTCTCAGCTGCTTGGCTTGGTTTGGTAGTGGTGGTAGTAAACTTGGAATCTGCTTAAATTTGTTTCCTCAATCAATTGTGAAATAACCTTTGTGGGAGAAATCACACAGAGCCACGTCTTGCTTGCGATTCCTCCAGCGATTCTCCGAGAAACTGGAGTGGTATTCCTCAGCCATAGCCACGTCATCCATAGTGGAATCTTTCTCAGTTGAGCCCACCTCTGCTCCAGTCTGCTTTTCTAGAAACAAAGTAGTTTCCATTCCAAGTGCTACTATGAGCACAATTAACATCCTGGTCGTTCGGCTTCTCCCCTGCATCTAAAAAGCATGGATTATGAAATCAGAATTTTTTGAATTGCCGCGTTAAAATTATCACTTCAAGACTTTGTTAAAATGAATAAGGCGTGTTACTCACTCAAAGTGGGAGGGCCATTGGTAGACTCAACTGCTTCTGAAATATATTGTTTAGGGGTATTTATTAATTATTCTTCTCAGAACTGACCCATGCCAATTGCAATCACATTACAGGAGGGGCACTCAGCAAAAACGCATTTTGTATCAATTCTGCCTGCTGGAATTGATGCCCCTTCTTCAGATGAACTCTCGGCCACGGTGGGATCTGCAATGGATCCTTCTGTGTTTGGATAAAATACATAATATAATAAAAACTTACGGATTCGAGTGCAGTCTTCGCATTTTTTGAAGTGGGGACACCTGTCATTGACTTCTTCCTGATTTCCAGCTGTGTGGTAAGCCACTGAAATTAATTGTCTTAAAATAATAGGAGTTTCTTTACTGCCTGGGCCGTAAATAGATTGACAATCTTCTTCTTGCTTGCAATGTGATTGGTGCTCGCTGGCTGCACCAATCACATTGCAAGCAAGAAGAAGATTGATGCTCGCTGGCTGCATCAACAAAATTGTTCGTCTGAATGTAGTACTTGTTTCCTTGTGTTGCAGGAGAAGCTGAAATCAATAATGTATGTATGAAACACTTAAAACATAGATTAAATCAGGTTTTTATCAGATTTAACGTGATTTTCTTACCGTAGATAACGTCGCTCATTTCGCAGTCGTTGACAATTTGTGTTCTGACATTCAGAGTATCCACTGTTTCTTAAAATAAAATGGTCTTGTCTTTAATGGGCCCTACCAAAGATGCTGGTCCCTGATTCGGTACCTCCTTCTGATTCAAGAGTGGATTCCTTGTTAATTGGAGAATCTGAAGCGGATTTTTTTTGTAAAATTTCTTCTGCACACCCTTGTGAATCCGTTTGCATTTACCGTAGTCCATGTGTTTCAGTCCAGACTCTTCCTTTTTAGCTGCGGTAGTCGAATAATCTGAAACCAAAAAATCGTGGCTTTAAACTGAAATAATAAAAAATAACAACAGGCTTTATAAAGGTAAAACATACGATAAATCTGATGGAACACTTTACATGCGACGTTCGGGTTTCGATCGTTTCGTGCCTTGAGTTTTTCTCCTGAATCTACGGATTGAATTGTCATTTTTAAACTACTCTGATGTATACCGGAAACTTGGGTTATATCACTTGGGAATGTAGCTGCTTCAGTTGTGGTGGTTATGATCTCTTCTGAAAACCCCTAGTTTTTGCAAACCCTTTTCAAACAACCAGGAAATAGCTCATTTTGTTCGCCACATATCTCGAATTGCAGGTCTTCTTTCATAATGGCGTTCATCTTCTTAAACATTGGCTTCTTCTCGTCTTCCGCGTGGACAAAGAGAAAGACACATAGAAGGAGAAGCGCTCCGTTCAGAAGAGCAGTGGTGCCCCAAGTGAGCTGCATGCTGCAAATGATCTTTCAGATGCACCGTGCACTGGAGGGACGGGGTCAGGAATGGACACTAAGCAGAGTGGTCTCTTGGGAGGGAAGGAGGGGCTTTGTAAGTGGGGCGGCAGGTGCCCTCAAACCACCATCCAGGTGCACTGGCGGCCGTTTCCACGGAAATCCGAGGTGGATCCATTTACGAAATGGGTTTTCAGGAGCCCTTCGTAACGCGTAACGACAGCCGCAGCTGTACGAATCCAGAAGCTCAACACCAGACATTTATTAAAACAACGATCTTTTGGCTTTCTGTAGAGGGAGTCACTCAGAGCACACTGACGACCGCGTCTTCTTTGAGGAGGTTGCCCAATGGGTAGTAGATTTCCTGGAGGAAATGGGAGTAGATGGAATGGAGGGAAGGGCACCTGTCCACTGACTGGAGGGGAGAGGGGGTCCGGGTGCTCTATCACGTTCGAATTCACAAAATCTGAGAAAGAGATGTATTTTAGTTGGAAGAGAAGACTCACTGTATTGGCGATGTTCCTCGCATTCTTTTTGAATTTGTTCGATCATTGCATCCGTCTTACGCCTGGAAAATATACTTTTCTCAATTGTTTCGAGTATTCATTTGATCGCCAGAATTGGCTTACCTGTACCAATATCTGATTCCTGTGATGGTCGCCAGACCACAAAATATGAAAACGAGGAGCAGGCTGATCCACACTAAGACGACCTTCTCCACAGAAGTATTGTTGAAATCTAATACATTTCTGTTTTGTCCCACAAGGCCCCTCACCCCTCCATGGGCCTCCCGGCAGACTGAACCTCCTATCCCTGGCTACGCCTGGCTTAGGTTTCGTCGTATTCGCAAGACGTGTTGTCTTTCTGAAATTGCTAATAAATGAGTTCCATCGAAATTTACCTAATTGGAGGACGAGTCGGCCTCATATGGTTAACTGTGGCATTCAATGTGCTGACAAATACTTATATGCAGCTTAGAAATGACCAACCTGTTCGCAGTCCCAGTGGAATTGACACCCAAAGATGCATTTCTCAGCAATCCTGTGATATTGATGGAATTATTAAGTAAACTGCCAGAAGAACGTTGAACAAAAGAGAAGCACAACGGGCAGAGGAGGAAGAATACGAAGATCAACCGCATGGGAGAGAGGGAGGGGAGAAAGATGCCAAAGACAGTTAATGCACGTTTAACCACGTAACGCATTTAATTTCTCCTTTAAAACTATTCAAAGCTACTATAGTTCGCTTTGACTTCTAGCACTTGCTTGGGCATCGTACCAACATTTATTACGAATAATTTAATATAATATTATGATTATGACAATAGCGAGGCACTAGTATTGCATCATTTGAATTGCAAGATGGCGGATCTCGGGGACGGAACGATTCGTCCGGCGCCAAGCGACCCGTGGAGGCACCAGGAAGGCGAGAAAGAGCTATGGAAAAGAAAGGGAAATCTAGTATTTGGCGAAGGGTAGGACGTATTGACTGAGGGAGTGCACGTAGCCAACAAATGATGGCACCGACTGCTCTTCCACGGGACGGCCTGCAATAAAAGCTTTGATGAAAGTGGGGATGGACATACCGTAACCAATTCCGAAGATGTCGTTGACAAACATAAGGAAGTCAAACACCGTCTGAAATTAACACTTGTTCGTTGTTGGCAAGAAACTAACCTTCTGAACAGAATGACTTTCCAATTGGGAGAAGCAGGAAGCCAATACTCCGTCGACCAGAAGGGCTCCTTCGACAGTCATAGGAGAGTAGATGCCCTCAGACAGCTGTCTTCCGACCTGCATTCTTTTGGTTCCCCTATTCATGAATATCTAACCTTGATGATCTTGTCAGCAATCAGTTCTCCGTCGTCATTCAGACTGAGGACACAGTCGCCAACCTTGGCGCTGTAAGCGAAACGAGAAGCACCGAGCATAGTCTCCACGCCTTCTGCAGAATTCAGGGAACTAGAAAAGGAACATTCAACAACGTCTTCTGATTCTCTCACCTCTGCATATCAGAGCACTTTCCAAAGGGCAGAAGATGAAGAGGAGTGAGGGCCAGTTTGCGACCGTGCTGGGTGATCAGAACGACAAACTGAGCCCTGGTTTCCGGTTCTCTGTGATAGAACATCTCCACTCTTTCGTATTTTAGAACATTTCCCGCTGATGGAACCAAAACCTAAAAATTAGTTTAAAATACACACAGGTGACAAACGCACAAAGTCTCCAACTTGCAGTTGGTCCATTCTCTTCCTTCCAGTTACGGTTGTCACAAGAGAATCGCCAGCAAAGCAGTTCATCTTCTGCATGGCAGCCATGAGGGCAGGCGGATCGGCTGCAGGGGCCGCGCCAGGAGGAGCAGCTGGAGCATCGGCAGCAGGGGCAGGGGCTGCAGCAGCGGGAGCAGCACCACCAGCATCCGCGGCAGCTGGGGCAGGGCCATGGGCTGGGACAGGGCCTGGGTCTGCGGCGGCGGCAACTCCAGACCTAGCGAAAGGAACTCTGGCCACTGAAATAACAAAGTTTTGAATAAAAAAAATGTTATTACAGAGAGGGGAAACTCCTTGGTGTTTGAAGCTAGGGCCATTAGGTTGCTGAGCAGTAGGCCTGAAAGTAGCATTTGAAACAGCAAAATGAAAGTAGCTACATTTGAGCACGTTGCTCAGAAGAAGCTGCTCCAGGTGCTACATGCGTCGTGGCTTGCTTGTTGTTTCCAGCTACACCTCCAGCAGCTCTTGTTGTGCTCGTCTGTGCGTCGGATTCCTTTCCATCCTCCTCGCCGTGCTCCTTTCTCCCTTTTGATTTATCTTGTTCAGCACTGCTGTTTGCCTGACGATGCTGCCCTTCCGCAGAGCTTGGGGTGAAAGGGCTAAAATAGAATTGGAATTGGCTGGGAATTTGGCATACCTCGGTTTTCCTGCGTTTGTAATCTGGACGTCGACGCCATCTCCTCCACCATTTCCAGAGACTGCTCCAGTTCCGGCGGTACCCGCAGACCCAGCTGCCCCGCTAAAACACACATTTATATTTTATTTCTAAACATTGTGTTTACCTCTTTCTATTCTTTCCATTTACTCCACCTTCTCTGTTGACTCCCTTGACTCCGTCAGGACCGTTTCCTCCATTACCGTTGTTAAGTCCATTAGTGCCGTTGGGTCCGTTGGATCCGTTGTTTCCATTTTCACCCTCTGCTCCAGCACCGGAGCCTTCGACTTCATCCGATCCATCCTTTCCACCTATGAATGTTCCCATAACAACTGCATTTTCATTTATTTTACCTATTTTAGTCAAATCTTCGTCTTCAGTACCTCCACCTGTTTTTCCTTTGTTTTCTTCAGCATTGCCTCCATTGTCTCCATTTCCATCGGTAACTCCATTTCCTCCTGCTCCTCCGTTTCCGCCAGCTCCACTTCCGAGAGATTTATTGATCTTTCCACCTCCTTCTCCTCCATTGCCAGCTTTATTTGCATCTCCTCCTTGTCCTCCATCTCCACCGTTCTTTCCTCCATTTCCTCCGCTGTTTCCATCTCCTCCATTTCCATTTCCAGAGGATAACTTGTCGTTTTCGCCGGTTTTTCCACCCTCATTTTCAGAAGTTCTATCGCCGCCTGCATTGTTTCCGGTTGGGCCACCGTTTGCAGGTCCTCCATTCTTTCCTCCAGAACCGTTTGCATCACCATTGCCTAAAAGATTACGTTTCGTTACTAGATGCCACCAGAAATAAGTTATACTTCGTATTTCCATTTTAAAGGGTTTCATTTATTTTGATAAGGAAGAGTTAGGACTTACCATCTCCCTTTCCTCCGCTCTTTCCTTCGCTGTCTTTTTCTCCACCTACTTTCTTCTTTCCGCTATCCTTGTCTCCACCACCTCTCTCTTCTTCTTTACCCAAATTTGGGTCGGTTCCATCTCCTCCGTTCGTTCCGTTTCCTCCATTTTCTCCAATGGTACTTCCATCTCCTGTTCCTTCTCCATTGCCCTTTCCGTCTCCCTTTCCATTTCCTCCCTTTCCTCCCTTGCCACCGTTTCCAACGGCTCCTTCCTTTTCATCTCCATGGTGAGGCTCTGCTGTGATGCCGTTCCCGTTGTCACCACTGCCATTACCATTGCCATTTTCAGGGCTGCTGTTCGAACCTAAATTGTGTCTGATAGAAATAGTTTCAGAAACAAACCATTTACTCCAGTTCCGTTTCCACTTTCTCCACTGCCGCTTCCGTTTCGAATACCGTTTCCTCCATTGATAGGCGGTCTTTGGCTTACCTTCTGATTTACATCGACACCCTGAAATAGCATTGATGCATACGAAACACAGGCACTACTTCTCCATTTCCGTCTCCGCGGACGTCGATGTCAGGTCCTCCGTGTCGTGGTTCTTCTCCATCTCTTCTTTTGTCCTTTCCGTCGTTATGGTCTCCTTCTCCTGCACCGTCTTCTCCATTTCCTCTGCCTTCCTTTCTAGCGCCTACGTTATTTTCTCCACTATTTGCGTCTGAAATATATCGAATTTTTCTAATGTTTTTGAATTTTACCTCCATCTCCTGTTCCTTTCTTAGAACCGTTTCCGTCGTTTCCGTGATTGTGAATGTGGGTTTCAGCTTTAGCGGTCGCCTAGAATCAGGGTGTCAATACACAGTTTGAGGGATAGAGGCTTTCACAGTTCAACATGTACTCACCACAACACTGGGAATGCTTCCTGTATTTCCTTTGTTTCCTTCACTTCCCTGTGTGTGAATGGTAATATTGATGTTTCCTGGCCTGTCTCCTGGTTGTTCTCCTCCGTTCACCTAAACGTCCATCTTTCCTCACCCCTTGTTCTTCTTACCGTAACCCTATCGAATCCCCCTCGTCCTCCCTCTGACCACTGATTGTTGTTGTTTCCACTGGCATCCACATCCACATTCACTACATTTCCACCTCCAGTTCCAGCTGATCCTAGGGTATATCTCATTTTTCATCGTTAGTAAATATCCCACCTGTGGCCGCCTTGTCGGATCCCAATTCCTCGCGGGTCCTTACCCTCGTGGCGGAGTTTCCAGAGGCACTTCTGGCCCAGGTGGTCCAGCTAAAAAGTAAATATCACCAGAATCCCAGAGGAATGTCAGGGTGTGACCACAATGATGCATTTACGAGTACTTTTATGAGCGCGACCACATTTGCGCAGAACGTCGTAAACGACGGGCGAGCACCACCGCAAATGGGCAACCTCGGAGGATCATGAAAGGGTGAATACTTAATGACTTTCGAATAAGACAACAAAAAGACTGCTTCGCGAAAGAAGATAATAAATCTCACCTGGTACTTGTCCAGCTGCTCCAACTGATTGCCTTCCATTCACTACCGTCGTCCTACAAATATTGATTTGAGGACCGAAATGTGAGCTAGATGCTATAATTTCCTTTCCCTCTGCTCACCGCTCCTTTGCGTGCCTCCCTCTCCTGGCCTGCAGCAGCGATGGAAGTGCATCTGGGACGGCAGATGGTCACTCGGTAGCCTTCGCTGAAATCACACTTCATTTCATTTCCTTTTCTTCCACATTTTCCTCCGCCGAGTCTTTTCCTACTCAAATCCAATGGATTCCGTACAAGGAGGCGCGAGCAATGACCCGCGAAGACTCAAGGAAAAAAG
This sequence comes from Oscheius sp. G VE-2021, assembly GCA_022343465.1. Classification (NCBI taxonomy): domain Eukaryota; kingdom Metazoa; phylum Nematoda; class Chromadorea; order Rhabditida; family Rhabditidae; genus Oscheius; species Oscheius sp. G VE-2021. The sequence goes on from JAJQXH010000058.1 coordinate 1,227,719, forward strand.
ACCGGAATCGACGCCGAATTGGCTGTTCAATGACCGGAAACCTCCCTTTTGAGTCATATTTTCAGTGGTTTACATCCTGGTTTCGCAAAAGATGAACTCACAGCCTTCGTTCGATTCCCTTGACGAGAAGAGTGGGAGGGGCCTTATTCTTCAGAAGGAAAAGCCGCAGGCGGTACCCGGAGATTCCGTCAATATGTTCTGGGATTTCTGCTGCGCTCTGAAAACCCTCCTTTCCTTTCAAAAGATATTAAGGGAATCTAACCTTAAGAACAGTGAGGGGAGGTTCGCTGCCGGCCTCCTCCTTCGGTTTGGCCACTGAGGATCCATCTGGCAGTTCGTAAATGAAACAGTCGTTCCCAGCATGGGTGGTCACCATATGGGGCGGCCGGGGGTTGAAGAGATTGCAGCAAGTGTGCTCCACACTATAATATGAATTGGATGTAAATAGCTTTAGTTGCACTTACGGGCTTGTGGCCACAGTTTGATGGACGTGGGCTACAAAATTCATTTGTCCTCCGCAGTTGGGCTGATGTTCATCGTAGTCGCAACGCTGAAACAGAATACGTGGGTGTCTAGAATTAACCTACCAATTTCTGATATCCACATAGATCCAGCCTCTGACAGTGCATTCGAATCGTGTCATTTCCAAAGCTCTGCACCACGAGAACCTCAAGAATCTTTAGATTTCCATTCTTCTGGGAGATACCTGGTCATTCTGGCACTTGTAATTGATGGCCCAGACGACGGAGGGCAGGAGGACGAGAAGTGGCCGCAACCACATCTGAACAAGAGAGGAAGTGGATGAAAGACGGAATAAATAGAAAGACATAAAGAAAGAGGTTAATTGTGGAAACGGAAGATGTGCGCATATGAAACTCCAGATTCCATCTACGCGAGATGGCCGCCGTAGGATAGGCAAATCAACGAAGCAGCGACCGGAAGAGGGCGGTTCTTCTTTTTTTTCATCCTTCGGCAAGGGTTTTCACCTTCTCTCGTCAGTGATCATTGTTTTGGCAGTGAATTATCAAAACAAAAACGTTGTGTTTGTATCTTACAAAACAGTTGGATAACTTGCAGTAAGAACTGGGAATATAGCAATCAGAAAATCTTTTAGCGAATGCGGAAGACAGACGGCCCGGAGGCATTTTGGAACGGATTGAGAGGTCTAGTTTTTCAGTCGATGAGGAGGTGAACGGGCGCGTAATTAACAGCTCTTTTGGAAGGAACCGGTCTCAATCAACGACCGTTACCTCAAGCAGTCGAGGACACGCAATTCAAGTCTTTAATGGCAAAGTTTATAATGCGTTGAACTATGCTGCACATATGTTGTTGGACAAAAACCTTTTGTGAAAGTGACAAAATTACTGCAAAGAATGGAAATGAAAATTTTCTCATTACGGGATTGTGTTACTTTCAATTAAAAAAGTAAGGCCAGTTTTGACAGGTCAAAACTGAGTGTCTGTCAATTTGAGCTTTTCGCTTGCAGCAGTTGTGAAGAGGGGGAAGTCGGGGAAAGGGGTGTGGAGTGATGGCGTTATATTTTCCGTGTATACCTTTAACTTTCAGAAAAATGATTAAAGATGATAAAGGAGATACGGATGTGTGAGGAATTGTGGATACATCCAAATAGTGGGAGTGCAGGTGCGCCGCGGCCTAGATAGACACGCGATGATAGCATCCCGGCGGAGGAATCCACCGAAAGAAGAAGCCGCGAACAGTGCGAGAATTTCATTCGCTTTTGCGAACGGGTTACCCCGAAAAATCAACTTCAAGCCATGTTGAAATACATCAGAATCCACAAAGTCACGTTGGTCTGTCTGATGCCATCTTGTGTTTCATATGGAATTTGGTTTTCATCACCAACACTAAAACAAACAGTAGGTGGCTCAGAATGACCCAAGGGTTCACAACATGTTTCGAGAAGTGTCTCGGATGGAAGTGGGAGAGTGGGATCCAGTGTCTAACAAGTGCGCGCGCCGTCTTGTAACCGCGGATTAGCCTCGCCCAAGGACTGACCACCCGAAAGGCGGCGTTTACGACCACGAGAAACACACGGACTACGCGCAAGAAGCATTGGCACATCATATAAGCCGCTTTGGAAGAGGCAATTTAGAGGGAGGGATTCTTGGTGACTGAAGACTGCAGATTCTTCGGGAAAATACAAAAGACAATTGATGTAAGAGCATTGTTGCAGACAGCGGGGAAATGCATTTTCTTCCAGGGTTCAAATATTCTCTCTCTCTAATTTAATGGACATTTAACTGACAAATGTTTGCTTGTTACATTTATCAAGAAGTAGTAGTTATCTCTGGTACATTCAAGAATTTTCAAATGTTTTCTCAAGGATCACCGTACCGATCTAGCTCGTTCAAAATGTGCCGTCAGAACTCTGCTGCCCAGTTGCTAATTGTCTCGTTGTGTATTCTGCATGAACTGGGTTAACCCGGCCATCGTCGTTTTTCCTCTGATTTTTGACGCGATCGCCGGAATGTGTCTTCTTTTTCTTCTGTTGGCGGTCATCAGGCGCCGATCGGCCATGAATCACCCCGCTTATTGTCAGATAACGACGTTCGCTCAAAAACCCACATCCGCCCCGAATTTCACCTGCGGTCAAGAAAGGCTGGTTCTCTCAAAATTCTCCGTCTCGCCAATTGGCTTTTTTCCTTCGGGAACGTCTATTATTGTGGCAATTTGTGTCCATTTCCGCGCTCGAACCGAAATCCAGTCGGAACACTCGGTTTTTGTGTCCGGGCGCAGCAACTGGTTTCTCATCCGAGAGTAGCTGGATCACGAAGAAAAGCTAAAAGACCACTAATTAGCGGAGACGGAAGACACGGCGGGAGACGGTGCAAAGTGGTTGAGAGACCTATTCGCAACTAGGAATCACTTTGTGCATTGTCAAGAGAAACACTCGAAACAACAATACGACATGCAGTCTTTAGATTAAAGTTCTAAATGTCTTCAAATGTGATCGGAGCCTATTGGACAGTTTTTGGTTGCAACAGTTCCTATCTGAAATATTTGCTACCTATGCAAAACTCAAGTCAACTCAGGCACAACGCAGGTATTGAATGAGATTCAACGTCACGATATAAGTTTGGCGTGAAATCGACGATTATATTTCTTTAAAGGGGAATGACATTTGCCGAAAGGAGAAGAACCCAAAGAACACTTTAAGACTAAATAGATGCGTTTACGTTTTCGGCTTAACGAAACGGTGCTTACGTTGTAAAGGTTATGGATATTGTTACTTTAGTTTTAAAATTGGTTGAGAAATCAAATGACCGATAGAACCGTAGATGATAATCTGCCAAATACAGCAATGAGATTTTCCTGTTAGTGGGACGCTCACAAAACCTGGCTTTTGTTGCAAAGCAACGTCTGCTGGGATGAGAAGAAAGAGGATCCCCTGTGAGTGCGGGTCGTAAAATGTCGTAGAGGAGACTCACTAGCCCAGAAACGGAAAAAGATGTGTTCGAGGGAGGAAAGACCTCGATCGCTGCATCGGCGCCGTGTTTGTGTATTCAATTGCGTTTTTGCAATGGCACTAACTGGGTTAACAAGGCGCCTCCTCGAGGCAGCCGCCGGTCTCCCCTCCTGACAGCCGGTGGTACTGTAGTGACGGAAATAAATAGTGACAGGATGGAAGAAGAGAGAGTGAATGATGACGGAGAGTCGAGTACAGAAGGGCGTGGCGGGAAAGCCGGTTACTGTAAGCCATCCGGCTAGCGACAGCCGGTGATAAGTAATCAAGCGGACTCTTTTTGGGGTCAGCCGGCTGGCGAAAACAAAGGAACCGCGGATCGGGTGTGGCCGATGCGCCGCGGAAGAGGGAATTCCGGACCACGAAGGACACTTTTCGATTTTGAAAACTGGAAGACACGTTTGTTCGAAGGATCATCGAACAACAAGTGAGTCATGGATGCCGGCGGTAGAAAGAAGGAACTTATGGAACTATGACTACGACACGTGTGGTATGGAACGTTCCATTATCTTGGAGATGACTGGATACCTTTATAGGGGAAGTGTGGTAACAATTCAAAATATTTCCAAATTTTATACCAACAAATTTGTCTATCGTTAAGCTGTCACTTTCCTCTCCCTTCCCTTTCCATATGTTCAGTTGTAAAACAACGGCGCCATGTAGTCGCAGCCGGGAATAAGCGGGCGACAATGGGCGACAAAAAGAAAGCGAAGAGATGTAATTGCTGACCCAAAAAGACGAGCGTCCGCGACAAAGTGCAGGAATGGTTGAAAAAGGACTGGAGGGAATCGGAAAGAGGAGGATGTGTTAGCGAGATCGTTGAATCTTCCGTGAGAAGGAAATTGTAGTTCCCATTGCTAATTAGGATTTCCGATTCGCAGTGGACATCTTATCCCAATTATTGTGCTTTCTTTGTGAAATGAGGAAAGTGTTGAAAATCACGTGATATTACGTACCACTCTTCTAAGCGAACCCGGATTTTTAGCGTAAGACCTCGGTCACTCTCTCCATCCTTTTATTCGCGTGCGGCCTATGGGCCGTAAGCTTCTTATTTTATTTGTTCAAGTGCTTTTAGGCCACAAATTGAAAGAAAATGTCAAAGAACTGAGGAATCTCTTCCGCTTCTACAAAGAAAGGAAGCCCGATGTTCCAAGATCAGCCAGTCAGAATGTAAAGGTGGATGAAGAAGCCAGGTACTTTGGTATGCACGGCTTCGTTTCAATTGCATGTTAGGAAGAAGAAAGAAAAAGAGAAGGAGGGAGGGCTTATCAGCCAAGAAAATACCGTATTCGAGAGTGTGGATGACCCGAGACCAGCCGTAGTGTTTGAGAAACGCAAGGAGCTCCAGTGGAAGGAGGGGTGCAAGCCAGACTCGGACAAATCCATGGAGTTTGAGGAGCAAGTGGAGAAGAGCAGAAGCTACAAAATGGCCTGCATGGTGGGTTGTTAGGGAAGGAAAGAAGAAATTAAACACTCTAGGTGATGAAAGAGATCCAGATTAGTAATCTGCTGGAGGAGGCTGTCAACCCACCTCAAAACGCCCTCATTCGTGAATTCTTCGAAAAGTACTTGAAGGATGCAACTCTAGAGGTCTCTTTCCTTTGCATCTTTTGTTATTTACATCTTTCAGATTGTGAAAACGTTGCACACGGCTTTTGACAGGTGCTACACTCGAATAGTTTACTATGCAAATGAACACAATGTAATCATCATTCCCTCCATGAGGACCTTCCTCCTGGACAAGGAAAGGGCCAAGATCCGTCTTCTGGATGTGATCCTCTCAGTGCCTGATCTCATGCCTCTGAATTGGGGAGGCCAGACGGTTGGCATGAAGATAGTTGGTAAAGGAAATTGCCAGGTGTACATCACCAGAGTGCTTCAGAGAACGCAGATGTTATGAATGAAAAGGCAGCAAGTGTGATCGAAGAGGCGTGGAAGAAGGAGGCGTCGAGGTTCCTGTCAAAGGAGGAAAGAGACGCCAGGAGCAAGGAGCCTTCGAAAGAGGCCAAAGGCAGTCGGGAGACCAAGACTGGGCTGGAGAGGCAGGCAAGGAAGGAATCGGATGAGTAGGCAGGGATTCACACGGTAAGAGTCTCTAGGATTATTTTCATGGCGACCTTTTATAGTTTCCACTAGCTGCAGGAAAGAGCAAGGCCCATTTGGCTTGTTCAAAGGCCGAGGAGGCCAGGACCCGCAGATCCACAGACGTCGAGGACCGGGTCTGTCCAAAGGAGTGCCAGTAACCAAAATTTAGACACGTAAGCCGAAGACAAAGCAGGGTTGGAGTCAGAAGCTGATGAAATCCATTTGCACTTTGAGGGGAAGTAAGGAGCATACCGTCAAAGGCAGTAAGAGGAAGGCCAAGCTGAAGAAGAGCACTGTGACGGCCAAGGTTTGTCGACAATACTTCAGAAATATATATGGTATTCAGCAAAAGAAAAAGAAACACAGGGAGCACAAATAGATGAAAGAAGAGACTTGTGTACAAATTGGGATCTTAATTCAGAATAAAGTGTGGTCATTACTTGTTCAAAAAGCACACTGTAACAATAATTTCACAATCGTTTCTTCTTTGTGTCTCCTACCAAGCATGGCCAAAATGCGGGTCGAGCATTTTGAGGCTTACAAGGCAAACATCGAGGGCTCGGATCCACCCAAACTTTTTGTTTTCTTTTTTAACACTTGTAATGGTTTAAAATTGTTGATTTGGGGTGGATCCGAACCCTCGATGTTAGCCCGGGAAGTTGGGTCTACGGGCAGACACGGGCCGGCCCTCAGCCATGCTTGCCTCCTATCTCATTATCGCCCATTCAACGTAAATATTACTAGTTTTGTTTTTTCTCGGTCTTTATTTGCTACTTCTAGTTTCTTATATAATTTACCCTAAAGGAACATTTGCCTGAATTTCCTGATAAACTGACTGATTGCTGCTATATATTCGAAGGCTCGTTTGCGGAAAAGGTTTTTACGAGCCGTGAGCTCTGATTCTGTGAAAGCACCTGTTCCATTCCAAACAAGCATTTCAATCACGTGTTTTAGTCCTTGATGAGTCTTGTCTTCGGTTGGATAACAAGAAGAAAGAAAATTGTAGAGTGTCACCCCCTAATCGTAGTTTTTCTCTTCATCTATCAACGAAGGAGCTTCAGAAGAATGGAGACTAAGCCATCATGTGGTTCATTCGATTCCACTGTCTACGAAAGTGCCATGAAACTGGTGAATCTGGTGAATCTGCCAACTGCTGCCCTTGGAATCTATTTCGTCACTTGCCGTTCCTCTCCAGCCATGAAGACCTACCGATGGTTCCTCCTGATTCATTTAATCACGTTCGAACATAAAACTAAAGCATTTAAGTCACTTCAGGCTCACTCTCTTAGAATTACATATTTCTACCCTCGTTCTTCCAGTTTTCATCTTTCCCGTTTGGGGGGCATACACCAAGGGACTGTATACAGTAATCCAACTGAACGAAAGGATTCAACTAGCCATATATGTGGCCAACATAGGAGGTTCTTCTTTTTTCTTCCTACAGTAATCCCTTCAGCCGCTGCTTCCTCCACAATCTGTCTCTTTTACTACAGAACTCAAGCCGTTCTCCCCCATTCTCACATATTGAAGCATAGGTAATTTTACAATTCTATTTTTATTAAAGCATTTAAGTTTTAGTAAAAGAGGAATGGCATTGTTCATAGTCGTTCTGTACACTACAGCAATTGGACTTCCTATACAAACTGCCTTTTTCTTGCGATCCGATCAGGAACAGGCAAAGAAGGAATATCAAAAGGTATTGATTGGTCCTAAATCACTAGCAATGATACTGTCAGACGCTTCCCTGCGTCATGGCTCCGTTGTCTCTTCCGACGACCTTCGTGATGGGCGTCTCCTCTGCCAAATATCTCCTATCGGCCGTTTGCCTATTCCTCTTGCTTTTCGCCTTCCTTGCCATCACCTTCTCCACTTCTCTTGTATTTTATCTCTTGTCTAAATCTTCATTTTTGTCTCCTTCAACCAAGAAACTTCAAATGAGTTTTCTCAAAAATCTAACTTTGCAGGTCTCTTTTTGTTTGTTCTCCAGTAAATGCATTTCAGATTACAGTATCTGTGTTTCTCGCGTTTGTGCCAAACGTAGTGGTGGTTTTGCTTCGAACAGTTGTTTTCCACAGACGTAGGTGTTTCTGACTTGTCAACAGCCAATTACAGAATACGTAAACGAGGCGGCGATGGTCATTCAGACATTCAACGTCACGGCTGAAACATTGGTTCTTCTGTTGTCCAATAAGCCGTATAGAAAGGCGTTCTTCGGGAGACAAAGCCACACAAAAACTATTCAAACCAAAAAAGGCAAGTCTTTCTAGGTTACAAAAAGAAGAAGTTTAGGAGATTCCATGTTCACTCACATTTCAAGAAAATAGCATTCGTTTAATGGACAAAGAAATAGCAAAAAATAGAAACGGAACAGTGTGGCCTTTGCTGTAAGATAATACGGCAAAGCCAAAAGCATATTCGAAGAGTGCCAAAACATTAGTTAGATGTTTCATCCAATACGTTAGTTAGGTGTTATAAACCGAAAGTATCGCTCCCGTTACTTGGTTAAGCAGATGATATCTTTTCCGTAGATGCCCTTCACCATTGTTGCCATGTCAGTGATCATGTGGTAAATGAAACTTTTACAATCCAGGGTTCTTTATTGCGTGTAGTTCAAGGGGCGTAAATCATGCAGATCGCTTAATCAACGGAAACATATTTGAATTTCTCACAAGTAAATCATACAAGCTGTGATTGGCCCCAAGTTTCTTGTAGAATTTGATCTCATCTTGGTATCTCCCTTACCCCTTATTACGAACATTTCTTTACTTTTGCATATTATACAATGTACGCACTTTCTCCATTTAAAACACATCCCTTCTGTTTTACCCCAAGTCCAGAAGTGATGTGTTTCTGAGGCCTGTGTGTCCTTCGATGCTTGTACTCCTTGGCCAATCAGTCATTCCATGCACCTGTCGCAGGAAATCTCGGCCTAATTCAGCTGCTACACACGCTTGTAACCATGCGCTCCTTCATTAAATTCATTCATCCATGTTCTTAACTGTTGTGCAACATTCATACCTTGTAATTTGTTTTTTCTCGAATCTCAGAATTGACCGTTAATGTCAAATAATCACATCTGAATGTCTTTTTCAAAGGTCAATTGGGAGTTTCGTATGCAAGGGAAGCCATCCTGCGGATCCTTCGATTCCACAATTTATGAAAATTCCATGAAGCTGCTCAATTTTATCAATCTACCGGTGGCAGCCCTCGGAATTTTCTGCATCGTCTGCCGATCCTCAGCTGCGATGAAGACCTACCGCTGGTTTCTGTTGGCTCACATTATTATGTTAAAATCCTAAATTTTCAATTCAGCCATTTTTTTCAGATTGACGCTAATGGAAATTCAACTGACCACCCTTATTCTACCGATTTTGATTTTGCCCGTTTGGGGAGGCTATGCCAGAGGAGTTTTCTCTCTTTTTGGTTTGGACGAAAGGATTCAACTGGGTATTTTTATTGCTAACATTGGATGTAAGTTTTATGATCCGAGGATTGCACTCACGCTTATTTCTAGGCTGTGTCGCGTCGACTATTTGTTTATTCTACTACCGTGCTCAAGCCATTCTCATGGACTCTCATCTTTTGAAGCACAGGTTTGACTCAGCCGAAATGTCAGAAAGAAGTTTCAGTCGGAGGCAGATGTGCATATTCGTGGGATTACTGTATGCTGTGATGATAGGCTACCCCCTCCAAATGGGATTCTTCTTTCGAACTGATCAGGAACAGGCGAAGAGAGACTACGAGAAAGTAGACTTCTTTGCAATTCAAGAATAACCTATTGTAGGTATTGCCATGCACAATGATTCCTCTCTCCGAACCAACGACATTTGTCCTGGATGTGGCTTCAGCCAAATATCTAAGATGGATGACCTATGTGTTTCTGGTTGTGGCCTGTTCCGTCAGTGCCGTTTATTCCATAGCCCTCGTCTATTATTTAGTTTCTAAGACGTCTTTCCTCTCTGCTGCAACGAAGAAGCTCCAAATGTCCTTTCTTAAAACGTTGACCATACAGGTACACTGCTTTATATGCAACTCCGAGAGAGTTTCTAAAGGTTTCGGTATCCTTTGCTTTGGCACTCTTCCCAAATCTAGTCATAATGTCACTTAGGACAGTCTATTTCCACAGACGTAAGGGGTTCATGCGAATCGAATAATTTGTTTCAGAGTTCGTAAATAACTTAAGCATGGCTATTCAGTCACTTCATGTTGCACTCGATACTACAGTACTCCTCTTGGCCAATCAATCGTACAGAAAAGCCTTGTTCGGTTCAAGGACGACAACCAAAACAATGCAGAGTAAAAAGAGTTGGGATTATCTCAGGAGCTAAATACTTTATGTTTAGACATCGCATTGGACTCTATCTTCAGTAACTCACGGAGATGAACCACTGAACATGGCTCAGCCTCGTGTTTTCATAAATAAAGATTTCTCATATTGAGTTCAATATTTGAGAGTTGTATAAATACCTTATATATAACAATATTGTTCTTTAACAAATTGTCTTTCAACAAAGCCAGCTGAATGTTCTCGATAGGCATTTTGCTCTCGGAGTGTTTTTTATCTTTAAAATCGTTATTGGAAACAATCCGATTGTTGATAAAAATGCATGGCCATGCATTTTGTTTTTAAAACCTTTCTTTTAATTAATTAATTGCAGTTGACAGGCTGCGCAGGTTGTAGTTTGCTCATCGTTCGCGCCCATTCCCGCCGGCGCGGTCACCTCGGCCTCTTCCTTATTTATCATTTCGTTCTTATTCATTTCTTCGCGGTATTTCAGGTTTCCTCCGACTTCTTTAATAAAATTTTCTATTTTAAGTTTTGCTTCAGCCCCACTCCGTGATGGACGTGCCGGTCGAGCCCCTTCTTACATCTAAAAGAGCCAGCTACGTCGTTAATGATGAGGTTTGTTGATTCCTTCTTTTCAGAGTATACCGTTATATTTCCAGAGTCCACAACGTCCTGCAGCCACCGCAGTCAACATAGACGCCGACGGTCCCGATGCGGCTGGAGCCGGGGTCCAGGCCCGCCTCGACCAGTTCCGCGATTTCGTCTCCCGCACGTGCTGCTCCTGTGTTGCTAAGGTTTGTTCTCTCTTTTTTTTGTGATCTAATCGGACTTTAGATGCCGGCCATCATGCTGGTAATTGCCATTTGTCTCGTTGTCGCTCTTCTCCTTGCGCTCATCCCTGCCGTCTTCGTTCTCACGAATGCCGTTTCCAGCGAGTCGCAGGCCCAGGTCTCCTCCGGCTTCGACATTCCCGTCAGTTTCTAGTTACTTTATGACAAAAAGTTTTCCTTTCAGGGAATGCGCAGTGGATTTAAGAAGCCCGATCACGACGACGACGACCTAGACGACACGGAGGACCTTCCCGGCACCGTCCACGGCATCCCCATGACTGCTCTCCTTCCGCCGAACGTGTCCATGTGCCACGGATGGGGCTTCGCCTGTACCAACGACCCCGTCCGTTTCCTTCTTCAATTCTTTATTATCGTTTTTTTAGTCGACTGTAATCAGTACGCACAGGCGCTGTGACGGAGTTGTCGACTGTCCCGATGGCTCTGACGAAATTAACTGCAACGGTAGCCGTTCTTCCTAGATTCATAAAGACGTTTGTTTCAGAGTGCCAGTCGGCTGCCTCCTGCAGCTTCGGAGAATCATCCGAGTTCCTCATTTGTCTCTCGCCGTCTCAGCTGTGCGATGGAGTTGGCCACTGCCCTGACAGATTCGACGAAGAGGCTTTTTGCAGTGAGTTATCCTTGCACTATTCCAAACAAAAGTGCATTTGTTAAGCTCCGGAATGCAAAGAAAACGAACTGCAGTGCAAGGGTAAAAACGGAGCCAATCTGTGCCTTCCCGAGAATACTCGCTGCGACGGTGTGGAGGACTGCCGCGACGGTTCCGATGAGAAGGACTGCACCGCCTGCTTCCGTGGAGCCAAGATGTGCGAACCTACCTCTGAATGCATCGCTGCCCGCAACGTTTGCGATAGCGTTGCCCAATGCCCCGATGGATCCGACGAAGCTGTGAGTTCAACCGACAGCCTCTTATCCCATGATTAAAGGGATGTGACTGCCGTTCGTGCAGTGGATCCAGCCAAGCTGTTTGCGACGACGGAACCTGCATCGAGGAGTGGAGGGTCTGCGATGGGTTCAGCGACTGCTCCAACGGACTCGACGAGGTCGACTGCCCCGGACGCTGCGATCTCGAAGAAGACTCTCAGCCGGTTAGCTTTTATTCCGTGTCCCGTGAGGAGCCTTCATGTTTTCAGCAAGAAACTGTGATTTGCTCGAACGGTCGCAAATACCTGCAGTCCGAGGCTTGTTCTGGTGAAGTAGCGGAATGCGACCACGCATGCGAGGAGTGTGCTCCTGAGGCCTTCACATGCAGCAGTGACAACAAGTGCATCCCCCGTCGCAAGGTCTGTGATGGCCACAACGATTGTCTCAACGGCGAAGACGAGGAGGACTGCGGCTGCGATGTGGGTTGATTGGCTTGGCCTTATCTGATGGAGTTTTCAGGAGCAGGAGGGCGTGTTCAAGTGCCAGGGGAAATGCCTTCCGAAGGAGCGTCGCTGCGACGGAATCCTCGACTGTGCCGATGAATCTGACGAGGAGGACTGCCCCTCCTGCCCGGAGAATTCCTTCCGTTGCGAGGCGGATCAGACCTGCTTCCCGGCTTCCGCCAGATGTGATGGAATCGTCAACTGCCACGACGGGGCTGACGAGGCTGGCTGCTCTTGCCACGGTACTTAAAGGTCTAATCGTCTCTAAATATTCCTTTTTTCAGAATGCATAGGTCTTCACTCACTGACGTATATGTGTGGCGATGGGTCTCGCTGTCTGCTCCGTGACGAAGCGTGCGCTCCGTACTCGATGTGTCCGAATGCCACGATGGCTGACAAGGCCTACTGCGCCGCCCTTTCTCTCAGGGCCTTCTAATAATTGTTCAGCCCTAATCCCCATTTGTATTTACACATTCACTCGATTTTACGTCTGCATTTTCATTTTTACATCACGTTTTACCCTGACAGCTTGTGAATCGCAATAATAAAATTGCAAACTGATGGTTCTTTGTTTTCTCGTGGTCAGGGTAGAGGCGCGGAGGTGGCTGATCGTGAGGTGTATCGGATGTTGACCAATCATCGCACGCCCTTAAAACTGCTCAAGGGGTCTCAACTAACATCACTCGCCTTTATGTGATGTTCCTCCGGTGTCTCTTTACCTAATCGGTTGTTCTCCGAAGTGTATATCTTCTGAAGCACTCCCCTATAGTATATGATTCCATGACTTCAAAGAGATCTGGCGGCCTTTATCGTCAGAGCTGTGGTTATTTCAAGAGATGCCTTGTACGTTGTCTCTTGAAGCAACAGGCCAAGTTGGCACCGCAACTTAAAGTCTTAAAGTGTTTCTTTCATAACAGTTCAAATATTAGACTTTTATTAAAGTGAGTCAAAATGAGCAACCCGTCAACCTAATTCTTTAGGCAAAAGACCCAAGGGTTGTGCTAGGAAGGACACGTGGGAGCATCTTTGAAGACGTGCCAGACGTTGACCAGGGGGTACATGACGATGGATCCAATGAAGGAGCCCAGCTGAATGCAGGCCCCGCACCAGAACAGTCTCTTCTCACTTTGCTCTCCCTCGTTGAGCAGAGTGGCGAACACTAACCGGAGGTAACTGTGCAGGCCAGCGGCGAGCAGAATGGCGGAGATCTAAATTATATTGTGAGAGATCGCTTTGGAAAGATTGCGAGAGAAAGTAAAAAAAGTCACTCAAGAAACTAACGGATAAAGCTCCTCCGGCGGTTTCCGAATCAAATATCCTGTGAGGACTGAGGGCAGCTAAATAGACAATGAAAGCGGTTGCCAAAGAGGAAGTGGCAGTCATCAGTCCCAAAACAGGCAGGGAACGGGCCACGTAATAGAAGGGGATGAACGAGGCCAAGGGGGCGACCACATTGGCAAGGGCGACTCCGTAATGGTACGTAGCCTGAGAGAGGTGTTTCTGAAATATTGAACTGTTACCTGAGAGTAGGGAAGGGAGGCGTAGCTTTGGACCGAAGTGATCACTCCGTTCATCTGAGCATTGACCAACACAGTCGCAGACAGGACAAATACTAGCTTGTAACCACTCAGGGCAGTCGCCTGAAAATGAAGTATGAATTCATTTAAGAAGATACCTTGCTCTCCAGCGTCTCCCTGTCGGAAGGCTCCTCTCTGGACGACAATTGCTCTTCCGCATCAGAAGAAGGTACAACCACACTTTTCTCACTAAACAAAGGTTTGCGATGAGCTCTGTGTTCTAAACCTTGTTTTCTTCACTTTGTAGAGGAAAAGGAACGATAATCCAGCAAAGACGGTCCAGAAAAAAACGACTAGGAAGAAAATGGCGACAGAGAAACGAGGAGGAAAGTAGTGAGGGCCGTCAGCCCTGCACTCCATTCGTGATATTCCTAAAATTTCACGTATTCCCTATTTCATGAGTTCTGCCACCCATCCTAATGTAAGTTACCTTGGACAAGTGACAGAGCAGAAGGCAGAAGAGCGCTTAAGCCCATTCCGATGAAGTAGGCATTGAGGTAGTTTGCATGGAAGGAAGCCATGAAGGGCATGAAAAGCACACTGGAGAGGGAATCCACCATGGCAAGACCGAAGAGCAACGCTAGGAGGGCCAAGGAGACCCCTTTGTGGTTGATGGTTACGGTATCCTTCCAGAAGAAGACCAGACCTAGAAATGAATAGGTTGCCCCTTCAAAGAAATGAGCTACCCAGTTGACAAGCAGAGGCAAACATTAGACTTCCGAAAACAAGGGGAGCGGTGGGGATTTTACGGCAGAACCTGGAGAACACTCCGTAGAGGAGAGGGGCGATACACGCAATCTGTGGATTGGTTCATTCCTAGTAAGGATGAAAGGATACCTGTACGACGACTGCGATTGAGGAGGGCAATCCCCATCCTTCCGGTAGTTGATTGGTCAGAAGAGGGAGCTGCATCCAGACGGAGTTGGTGCCCATCCAGGTGCTCGACCCAAAGACCACCACAAGGAAAAACAAGAGCCAGTTCATTCTTGAGCTGACTTCGGAAGGCATCTGATAAAAGCTAAGAAGAAGTCAATAGGTTGAAGAAGACAGTGATGCTTTGGGAGGCATGACATTTATAAAGAAAACGTATCCTCATATCTGCTCCATTCTTCTTAATCCTCTGATATAATTGAAGACAACACACCTTCTTGAAGTTCTATTCATTGATTTCTTCTTAATCGGAGGAGTAACAAGAATGGAGCAGATATGAGGGCAAATTGGAGGTGATTGCAGTAATCACGTGCCACTGGAAGATCAAACGATGAAAATTAGGCATAAGTAAGCTAGCCAACACCAAAGGTGGCGCTTTTTTCGAATGTAGGTTTGAAAAGTTGCATTATTTAGACAAAATTGTTTTTCAGCAACTTTAGTATGCTATTTTAGGATTTAAATATATTATGTTTCCTTGTCTCAAATGGAGATCGAGTCTCAACCACCTCCACATGGGTCTTTCGAGTTGTGATAAGAATTTCTCTGCTAGCACATTTCTGATCTGCAATTTGAAGTCCCAGTGACAAAGCCTACTTTCTTTCAGAACTTAACTATTTTGAATAATGAAAGTATCTTGAACCATGTCTGAAGTAACAGTTCAACAGCTGACCTGTGGTTTCCGAGTGGCGCGAGGGAGCGGAGAGCGTACAAAAAGAGACTGAGATAAGAAAACGCCGCAAACAGCCACTTTCTACGCCATCGCCGCATTGTACACGTCTGGTTTTGAGTGTTATTACACGTTTGTTTATGCAATTGTCATCATCCTCTCCTAATCAATGATGGTTGAGTTCATCGAGAAACACCAAAATACGTATCTGCACAAAAATAAAAAATAAGCGCACATCTTTGTTTTCCCTACTGTTTGTTGCAAAATCCGTTCACCCTCATTTGAGAACTGTTTTATTATATCCCTGACTAAATGTTAAATGATTAGGATAACTCAAAAGTCCCTCTAATCTAAAACAAAAGTATACTAAGTAGTAAATGAGCGCAAATCACAGCTGTAATCCGAGATAACCCAGCCGACCGGTTTCCCGGCGGAGACATTGTTGCTTTTATTGAGGCATCGTGTATTTAGGTGATAATAGAGGGATAAGTAAATAGAATTGGAGGAAAAGTGAAATTAAACAAAAGGCAGCGATCGCCGCTCCCTATAATCCGCGGTCGATAACCGCCAATGCACTGTTTTCTGCAATAGAACAGACGGCGGCAAATGACTCATCAAGGGGAAAGGGCGGTAACGGATGGGATGAGCGGGCAGATGGGAGACAAGGGGGATAGGGAGAAGGAAACTTATACCAGGAAACACGGGATCTCTTGCCAGACCCTCAAAACACTTGGAATGGTTAGAGTTGTACAGTCAATTCGAGAGTAAACTAATAGGGTTTGTCTCATAATTGTTCATTGGTAGATCACTTTCCGGAGATCTTGTCGGCCAGCCATTCGCGGGCGCTCTTCAGGAAGACTCTGCCTGAACCCCTGTTACTCCTTTCCAGCTGCATTCTCCTACCCTGCTTCTGAGCCTTGGCCACGCTCTCTTTGGCGCTTCTCCTTGTTCTCCTTGGCCAACTGAGAGGCTTTCTCCAAAGTGGCACTTCCTGAATACCCCGACGCATAGAATCCGAAAACTGTGGTTACCAATTTCAGAGGCTCCTTGCTTGATCTTGTCGGTGGCACTGCTGACAGAAGGCCTGGAGGAGAAGGAATGGCTGGAGGAGGAGAAGAGACGGACGACGGAGGAAGCACGGTTCATGACAGCCGTTTGGGAGATGGGAAGGAGTAAAGTGAATGAAAGAGACGCAGAGAAACGCAGCATAGCGGTTACGCCACGGCACATAGCGCACATTCACGGAAGCCCATCCATAACTCACAAGGGAAGTTCGTGAACGTTCACGAACTTCAGCAAATTTCTTTGGTATTTCCTGCAATTCACTTCATGCCGACATCCTATTTCCAGAAGAATTTTGGCATCCCAAAAGAGAAACCAGCAATCATATACCCCGAACCCCCAACCCATAAAATTAAAACCGCAAATGTACAAGCTTTATAAAATCTCAGATTTTCATTTGACAGTGACGAGATCGAAAGGTAAAAGAGCAATCACAGTTGGGAGAGGTAAGTGAAAGAAGGAAATCGAATCCAAGACCCGTGGAAGTGTCTTCCTTTGATCAAGAGTTGACCCTATTGGCTGCGATGAGCCCCGTCGGTCGCATGAGCGTACAAGCCAGGTACTTTAGGTTGTTGCCCATGTCATAGGAGACCATCACTCCCGTAGAACAAAGTGAGGAAAAGTGCTGGCAGTTGCGGTTTCTGATGTCGTACCAGTCCCATTCCTAGGATGTATGTTATGGATGATCGAGGAAGAATCTACCTTGCGGAGACGGTCACATTCGTCTACGATTTCCTGTGGAGAACGACAGCGGAAGGGGTGGGACACACGGAAGATACGAGGCTGTGTTTCTGAATTCAATCCTCACAGAGTTTGAAGACTAAACCAACCTCCTACATCTGTGAGGGCGTGGACGAACTCGTACCAGGGTTCCAGAAGCACGGCGGCCTGTGTTCGGCCAAAGGTGGAGAGGGCGGATATGAGGACGGAGTCTACCTCCTGTGTGTTCGACATGAAGTGGTAGACCAGACCATGACCGGCGTAGACTCCCGAGTGGTAGAAGGTGATTCCAGACAAAACGCATTCCACGTAGACTTCATCGCCGATCTGTAGGTTTCGGTCGGGGTAGTCGTGTACGCTGGCGGGCACCTCATCCAGCTGAGGCGAAGATTATTGTCAGGGCGGACTTGTTCTTTTCAATAAGAAAAGAATACCTACCTGGAGCATCTCCTTGCCCGTGGGAATGCAGACTCCGTGCGGCTGACCTCCGAGGTTGAACATCTTCTTCTGCGATAGAATCCTCTGCAGTCTGTTGACGAAATCAACTGCTTCTTCATAAACTTGGTAGGCGCTGACCTAAAGATCAATCGTTAAGGGACCAGTTGATGGACAGACCTTAAACACGGGCGAGATGAACGGGCGATTCCTAGTGTTCGCTGTGACCATGTGAGTCTGAAAGAAGACGTATTTGCCAAATATGATGTAAATGACGGGACGGAAGTTGCTTACAGGTCGGCGGGCTTTGGAATTGCAACCAGCCAATCGGCTGTCACAAGAAATCAAAATCTCAAGCTTTAAAAAAATTAAAACGTTCACCTTCTGTATTTATTATGCATACATATTATTTTTATTAGTTGCGAACAAAAAGTCTACAATCTAGAAATAAAGAGAAATTCAGAATGTTTATGAATTTTCAATTTAAGAATTTGGCGCCGGCTGAAAAATATTTTAATCGGAGACGCAATCACGGCTGCATATTGGGCAAAATTTTTTTTATTTAATTCTTGAAATCGTACATTATTGGTTATTTGTGAGCTCTTGTGCTGATCTGGTGTTCCTTTGCATTCGATGCCCTCCATATTCACATATTCATAAATGACCAATGAGACCCACCTGATACCCTCCTAGAAATCTTTTCCTGGCGAAGATGCAGTACTCCTGGCCTAGAGAAGTGGTCCCATAGCGACGGAGGACTACGCTGTTGCCGTACTCGGCAAACACCTGGGCGGTGAGCAGCGTCTGGAGGTTGGACTGGGGCTCCTCGAGGAGGCTCATCGGCTGAAGCACAACATGAAGGAATCGATCGAAGCGGCGATTAGGAACTGGTTGGAAGAGGGAAAGACAGGGCAAGTGAGGGGAGAGGAACCAGTCGACGACAACGGCTTATTCCGGATGGCTGGGAGGCCAAGGACACCGGGCAGATGAGCCGGCGAGACTGACGAGCTCCAGGAGACACGTGGGGACGGAAATAGGGGGAACAACAAAGGTTGGGAAGTGGAAATGGAGGAGAGGGTTGAATGAGGAACACCAGAGAAGAGCGATGTAAAGGAATACAGAAAAGAACAAATGCTTCTATCGACTATGCACGCAAATGCTAGTTCCCGCCTAACCCAGCGTCTACTTTGATCTACGCTTTTCTGTGGACAACCAAATAAATAATCAATGCACGCGAGAGCACCGAATGCTCCAACGATAAGCTGATGAAAAACGGTGTATCATTTTAGTAAAGGGATTAAGATGATCTAAGGAAATCGTCAGAAAGTGGCTTGGCTGATTATCGCAGCCGGTTTATCCCTGCAAGGAGGATGGACAGCTGACTCAGGCTAAGAGCCTTTGATAATCAAAATACAGATCATGGCCAAATGAAATTTACCAGTTGCATATTCGCCTATTTTCTGTGAATGTGAACGCCCGAAAGATGATAAAAAGAGAATGTAATGTAACACAAAGTTAACATCATTCTAACAGAAGACTCCAGGAGGCTCTGAACTGCCAACCGGGGGATTCTGGTCTTTAAAGCGTGGTTCCATGGGCCAAATTGGGCTGTCCTTCTGTTCTTTTTTCAACCGCGAGATAATATCTCTACGTTTACGTCAGCTGATTTCGTCAAACTTTTTGACCAAAACTCTTCTGTTTTCCCCTTTTTTCCTGATTTTTGCTGATGGGAATTACACATTGTGACGATCCGATTGCGTCAAAAACAGGATTTGCAGCGCCTCGTTGAGCATGTTTTACAAAAGATCGCTTAGTCTCTTTTGCAGTGTTGCAGTGAAAAACGAAAACGCTTTCCTTAAAATAGGAACAGGGGATTGGGGGCAAACACCCAAAGAGTGGGAATTTCAAATCCTGCTGGTTAGAATCAAACGGAGAAATCAGAAGTTAGAGAAATTAGAGTGTTGTTGGGAGAATTCACAAAAAGAAGGGTGCAAGATTCACAGGAACGCGTAGGGACACAAATATTTGCCGTTTTATTATAAAACACAGGAACTATTCGAGTTTTTGGGATGGAGAAAATAGACAAAACTGCGTAAAGCTTTCAATAAATGGAACTTCTCTAAAAAGGCTTTCAAAAGTGCACAAATGGTCTTTATTAGAATATACACTAATAGATTCAGATGGCAGTTAATGAGGCAACTATTGCCCTTGAATGAAACTATTTGCAATTAACCTCCATTCGAGGATATTCCGGCTAAAGTAAACACAGTTTTGCAAAAGTGGAATATCCCCGAACTCACGCATGTTCCATCAGCTACGCTCCTATTGAAAGAATGAAACGTCAGCGATGCGTCAGAAGAGTGTGTGTAATGGCGCCCCCAGCGAAACATTAATTGAAAAAAACACCAAAACAGAAGAATGAAAGCCGAGGTTGAAAACAAAGGTGTGAATAAAGTATGTTTGTAATGCAGACGTGATTTGCTCAAAAGTTTCTGATCCTCCGAGATTTAGATAATCCTCAAAAGGCGGATTCTCCGTTATTTCCAACTTACCTACTGAAGGTAGGAGGTGGAATCGCGTGACTGATGTCATTCGATTCCTGACGATTAACCATTAAAGACATCTTTTCAGCATTCTACAAGTGTTAAATACTAATAAATAGGATAAATATAGATTCAGAGAGAGAAAGTGGTTGTCTGTGGGTAAATATACCGCAGAGTTCAAGGGCCTTGAGGTTTAAAGGACTGGAAAGGAAGTGTTGGTCGGAGGGATTAGGCTGTTTGATGGCGCATGCATTCTGGAGAGAAAAGAGACTGATAGGCAGGGCCAATCGATGAACCACCGACTGGCAGGTCCCTCGGTCAGCGGGGATTACAGACCAAATATGCGGGAGGTCACGCGGCTGGCACCTGGAGACGCGGGCGACGGACCATGACAACAGGGCGAAGAGAAAGAGGGCTTTGTGGTCGGGGCTGCCAAGCATTAGGGGCTGCCAAGTATCACCTCGTAACTAGTCGTAACCTGTGCTTTGGTCGGTTATCTAATCTAGGGATGTTCATGTTATTACAATTGCTGCATCGTTGATGAAACCAGCCAAAAGACGTGTAACTTCTTTACGATAAAGAGAAACAGGTGTAAACTACGGGAAATATTTGGTTTCCACTATAACAGCAACACTGTAGGCCACCCGAAGCCATGTAGTCGTCAGAGATAAATATTTCACGAAGGTATGAATGGTACAGATGATAGAGTTAACAGAGAGGAGAGAGAGAGAGAGAGAGAGAGAGAGAGAGAGAGAGAGAGCACGGAAGAAATTACGATGAATTTGCTCGAGTTCCAAGAGGAAACCGCTTCATTGCATCGAATCAAAAGAGAAAGTGAGCGTGTCCAGAAACAAGTAGGAGTGGTTTTATTCCTCTGCGATATCATCGGCCGCCGAGGCGTTACAGTCCTCTCAAGGCGCAAATATTTGGAAAGTCTTCTTGGGAAACAAAACGAAAAAGGACGGAAGCAGTATAAGTGGAAGGGCTGATACAGGCAGATAACGAAGGACGAAAGGACGAGGGCGGCGATTATGCGACGCTCTCTGACCTCCAACCAACAATTGTGCGCCAAAAAAAAGGCCGATCCACCCATATCCGCCAGTCGCTGAACACAGCAATAGGGCTTGTTCGATGGAAACACTTGTATATTCCAAGGGGAAATGGGCATCGCATGGCAAAGGGCAGGGGGAGATAGGGACATACAAACACTACGTCACAGATATATTATATTAACTGCAGTTGTATTTTTTTAAGAAAACCAAGGTGGTTTCCTAGAAAAAAAATACTTCTTCCTCTTTACAAAGAGAACTCCATAAAATTACATATGAATAGCTTCAGTTTGTACCTGAGAATACGAGCTAATTTATATACAGAATTTATTTTCAAACAAATAATCAACCAAACTAAATTTTGGCCAATCTGCAGATCTACCGTAATGCTTCTCACAAGATACACTTTCAGACAACATTTTGAACGTCAGGATGTTATTTTCTGACTTCTATAGACCAAAATTTAAAAAAGACGTTGTTTTGGTCAGACGAGTACGGGGGTTCAGTTGGTCAGCGGAAGAAAGACAAACAATGACACGCCGGCGCCGGTGATTCAGCCATTGATCCGTGGCCATCGACGGCGTTGGATTCGATTTTATGCGACATTCTTCGCCGCCTACGGGAGACGGAAGAAAGACACGGTGTGGCTGAATGAGGGAAAGCAGTGCCCAGCAGGGGAGGCCGTGTCCTCCAACGGACGGAATGGACAATGAGTAATGCAACCGGACACTCACTGAATCAGCCACGGCACATAGGAGACAGGGTCTCTGATCGATTGAGACAAGGCTTATGGAAACTGAGTGGGTGAATCACATATGGGGAGAAGCACATTGAGACGGTACGATCATATGGAGAAAGAGAGCTTTTAAACTTTCAGCTCCGAAATGACCGCGGAATATGACATTCTCTTTCCTTGATGAAATAGACAAACTCATCTCATATTGTGAATTCAATTTCCATTGGCAGAACTCAAAAGGAAATTGGCTGCCAAATGAGATCTGACGGTCCTTCATTCAATTCTGGGGCCTTAAATGGATAGACCCTCAAATACCAATTCCTCTACTTTTTGCTTCAAAAAAGTTCCTTCTTCTTTTGGTCAGGAACTAGGCAATTTAAAAAAGTTATTCAAAGCATACAAACAAAGAAATACATAATTTGTAACATATTGGCATAACAAAAAGAGCTGTGTGTACCTCCGACTAATGTGTTGCCGTGTGGTTTCTCACGGACAAAGACGGCAGATGTGTGTCTCCCGTCACAACAAACTACAGCGCCTGTGCTCTGTTTCTCTCGAAATTCAAGTAGTTCTAGAACACCTTGAAATAGTAATACTTACTCAAAGATTGAAACCACAAATAGAGCAAATTGCGCATCTATGAATATTTAGACGAAGTAGGCGCCTAGGCGTTGATGTGCTCAGACAACGGAAGTTCGCGATAGACAGCGGCTGCTTCTGCGAAACATTCGGACAAATCTAGGCAACGGCTTTGTTAATCGTGGGAAAATCATTAGCATTTTTCTCACGTAATTGAGAGCGTAGCGTTATGCTGTTTCCGCGAGTCTTCTTCCTGTGTCCTCATTCATTCTCTCTTCTTCTGTCTTCCAGACGGTCGTCCATGGCTCGTAAGCGCAAAGACTCTGCGTGTGCATCCGCCTCCCGCTCCGGTTCCTCCAGGAGTATTCTGCCGCCGGATTACAGTGTCGAGGAGGACAAATTCGGTCGTCTGGTAGGATGCAGAAGGTTTAGAAGACATCGTCATTCAGGTGAACAAAGACAAACGCCTTGTGTGGCCGAAGCTTCGACCGCTCACGAAGAAGGCCTTTAACGATTTCCTGGAGACGCCGCCGCCGGAACTCAGGGACAGCGTAAGAAGGAAGAGGAAGAGGAGAATTTGGAGATTCAGAAGGACAACAGCGACGAGGCAATCACCGACCAATCGGATGTGCTCCTTCCTGAGTTCAGCAGCCACGAGGAATGCATCACCTTCCATGAGAAGTACGCCGGATCCAACGTCGACGGAAGGGTCTTCGTGGGAGTGGCGACTCCTCAAGAGGTGGGCTATGATATCTGTTATGCAGGCGTTTAAGGTTGAGCCCCGGGTTGCCAAGGCCTCCTTCCTCCTGTACTACCGTAAACCGATCGACGAGGAGGAACTGTATTGTTCGGTGATGGGAATGTATTTGGTCTACCGCGACCAGGAGAACAAGATCCACCACTTCCCTGTCATCCGAAGGGCCATCAAAAACAACCTCGCGGACGACCGGTACCTGTGGAAAGTGGACTACGGAGACGATTCGACGCGCGAGGTGCCTTTGTCTTTTGAAGCACAAAAGAGCCTGTTTCAGTTCACCAGTCTCTCCGCCCTCGTGAAGTACTACCAGCTGTTCTCCTACTACGACCCCGAGACTGGAATCGTCGAGTCCTTCCCGCTGTTCGACGTCAGGACCTGAATATCAGACAGTTGCTTGGAAATAAACGTGGCTTATTCGGGTCAATCTGTCTTCCGGTTCACTGCTGTTTACAGGGTCCGTAAACACCGATCACTCATGCTTTTGGCGCTTCTATGAGTGTCTATTTACTTTGAACTACACAACAGGGCGTTGTTAATAAAATACTGGGACTGAGTAGGTCGACGCATTTCCTCAGCTTGCACAAAATTAACCTTACTTTTCAAGTCTTCATTATTCTGAGAATTCAATATTTTACGGATAAACCAGTTATTAAGGATTATTTTGTTTCTATTCTAACTTTATTGTTGGTTTAATTTCCTATATCCTATGATCTCTCGATGGTTTCTGTGGTGCTCCGCCTGCCAGCCACAAAGGGTCGTCTGTCTTTCCAAAATAGTGCCAGATAAAACATTTTGTCGCTATTTCTGCCAAAGAAAGTGCCCATGTGACTATCCCTCGCTCAGATTACGTCCTTATCAAAGGGTTATCGCTTATGCAAATCATACTTGTTGCCCTTTGTTAGGCCCTGCAGTGATAAGCCGAGTAGATTTAGACTGGGCGGAAGGACTCACCGAAATCTAATTCTATCGTTTTAAAGGCTAAATGCTTCTGTTTATAATAAATCACGCATAACTTTGAATCAACACACAACCCATCGATTGTCATCCTAATTCCACAGTTATTTTAATCTTTTTGTACACGGGTTTGTGATTTGTTGTCTCGAAAAGAGAAAAGGGCTCTTTTTCTTTGCGACGTCGAGAGATCGCAGTGTTCTGTTTGCGAGGCCGTTTCGGTCTTTCTGACTAACATGTTTGGTCTTCGTAGACTTCGGCCGTCCTTATCTTCACCGAATTCCACACCAAATTACCCCTATTTTCGGATGGACGACACATCACATGGACTACATAAAAGAGCCCTTCTGAGATTCATAGATCCTTCATCACTCTGGGCAGCATTGCAGCTGAATATCTTTTATAAAGGCATCTGCATTCAACCAACTTTCCTAATTTCGTCTTGTGTGTTTGATACAAAATTAATTGCATTATCAACGGAAATTCACAAATTATGTTTTCTTTTTCTAAGTTTTCATTTCTAAGTTTTCCAATTTTTAGTTTGTTGCGCGTGACTCGTTCTGTCATCAGACATTAAACCCCTTGATTGTAGCCAACACGTCATTTAGGCCTTCGACCTTCGGAAAAAACTGTGTTTTGTTTCCATTTATCCACAGGAAGCACAAAGCTAATGAATATTTAGTGGAAATGATTTAGTTGGGATGAGAGAAAACATGTTTTTTCAAATGATTGTGTAGGCCTTCGAATTCGAATAAAGGGAAGTCCGAGTTTGACCTAGACAAACTGCCACTATACTGATTAGCTGCGTTCTCGCATTGGATTCAAAAGCAGCTGTCAGTCTGCAGCAGTCGTAAGATTTTTTTAGGATCACAAGACAATTTTTTCTCTGAACGCTTCAAACCTTTTGTTTCTACCTTCCCTTCGTCATGCAACTCTTCAAAAGATCCCTTCTGTCAGCTGATCCAAACCGGGTAAAAGTTGTACCGACCGCTCTCTTCTACGTCACGAGTCCCGTTTTGGATGGTTTCTGGCCCAGGGCTTCTTTTTCTGCACCGATAACCTCTGCGATAAGCCCTGGCTGCACTCGGTGCTGTCCGCGACCCGGCCGGTCGGCGGGAGAGGGGCTCGCATCCTTGGGACACGCCGTGTTTAGTATGATCCAGTGGAATTGTAAACACTGACTCACAATATTCATTGGTGGATCCTCTCACTTATTCTCTCATTCTATTCCTTCCTCTCTAGTATTAATAGTCAGCTAAATTCAGTTTTCAGCCATTTGCTCATCTTCTGCAACCATTCCTTCCACTCTTTCTATGTTTCTGTCTAATATAGCCTTCCATCCAGGATTCTCTCGTAAGTTATTTTTTATCTTACTATTTTAATGTGGATTCTAAAGATTTAAAAATGTTCTACTTGAATTTATCAAACCATTCGAATTTCAGCTTCAACCCGTAAATTGTCTGTGAGGAAGTTCTCTCTTCGCAAGAGCCCCTCTCCCACGCCCAGCCGTGGCTCAATCTCCCACTCCCATTCCTGTGAACTTTGGCTTCTGTCCACTCTCCAGGGAGGAGCAGTGACCATCGAGGATCGGCAGAGGATCACAGAAGACGTCGAGAGACTCACAGAAGCAGAGAAGGGGGAACTCATCGAGTTCCTTCAGGCTGAGGTTGGTTGCCATGCGATCACTTATCTCTGCGGATTTACCAACACGCGAGAGAACTTTCGCTCTTCTTATCTTAAACGATAGGACATTTTAAAATACACTCTTTCCATTATCGATTGTCAGTTATCGATTGATTTAGAATGGAGCTGCCCACTGTGCTTTGGAGAACAACGCCTGCAAGGCCTTCCAATGCACTGCCTCCGAATTGTCCTTCGCTCGTCTTTCAGCCAACCCCATGGCAATGGTGGACATGTGGGCCACCCTCTACCAGCACATCATACCTTCCCTCCAAAGTATGCTCCAAGCACTCAAGGTACCCACTCCATCGACTATGTTGACTTCTTTATTCAGCGCCATCAACCTTCCTTCGACATCAGACGCACAGTGCTGGCCGCCTTCAGAGACAAAGTTCTCTCAAAAATGTTGGTGGACGCAGTGAGGATACCCGAATTGGAGGCTATGCTGTTCATTGTTCTTCTGGAAACCCACAGCAACGACGATTACTACAAGAACTTTAACGCGTTGGCTCAACAGGCAATGGGCCTTCCAAAGGTGAGGGAATTTCTGGGATTGGCGGAAAGCGGCTGAGAGTGATGTGTTTCGAAAGGAATTCCCATAAATGGGTAATAAAGATAAAGGAGCAAGATGGACACAAATGTCACTGAGCACCAGCTATTATGCAAACATTGGACAGATCGCAAAACAACCTTTATTTCTATGCCAGATAGATCCGTGTGAGATTTTCCTCTCTGAAAACACACGGCCGCACTAAAACGGTCCCTATCAGTACCTTGGTCTAACTGCCTCATTCGCTCGCTTACAACATAACCAACAAACTGGTGTTTTATTCAAACTTTACATGCAATAAAATCACATTGTTCATTAAAATAGAAGTAACAAATACCTTGATATACAACTAAATGACCTGGAAACGTGAGATTGTGATGTTCAGAGGGCATAAAACAATGAAAGCAGTGGAAAGAAAAAGAAATTTCAGCCGTCGCCGTCCCCTTCGGAGCAGAAGCCCCGTGCCCGCACTCTGACGGCCAAGAGGGTCACCTGGCACGACGACAGCGGACGCAAGGCCAGCACTTTCACGGCATGATCTCTCCTTTCTCCCTTCGGAGAAGACGGACAACGACGGGTCGACACACCGGTAGACGAGGAAGAATGAAGAGTTTATTCCTTGGAATGAGAGGCTAGAGACAGAAATGACGTTCCACGCGACGCTCGCATTGGTCGCATTCCACTCGACAACAGTAGTGGAATTTGCAATTGCAGCGCTCCTGCACAACGGACACTCGACGCTCGAATCCACGGTTGCAGCACAACTGAAAACAACAAATTAGGCAACAGTTTACAAACTGAAATTATTCTTATTTATAGATTTAGTATACAAATTCGTATTTTCTCTTTCCAAAAAGTGTGAATTTCACGCTTCGCTGTCAATTGGACCTGGTACTTGGTTGCTAGAACTTTGTAGCCGATAAGAGCCACAAGTTAGCGACTATTGCCTTTTCCCCAAATCAAACACAAGAACAAAGTTTTCCCTTTACACAACAGTTCAACATCTTTGTTTTTTATGTGTGCTATCGAATGTGTCTTTTTAGCACCTGTTTCCCAAAATACCTCTGCCTGTTATCACAGGTGGTTCCTGCTGTTTTCAACTTTATGGCTGCTGTCCTTGCGAATTCCACAGCAGACTAGAATCGCCAAGTCAGCGCCTTTGCGGGACCTTCCCCAACCAACACACCGAGCAATAAAAGAAGTCGTAAAAGGAGGAAATCACAGTTTTCTGTCAACAAAAAGCCTCAAAGGGTAGAGGGATTCTCAAGGTTTTCCTTACAAAAACATGAGTTCTTACGAGTTCATTCTTATGTCATCATAAAATACAAAACGAGAAAGGGATTGGCGTACGTTTAAAGAATATTGATACACTTTGGATTCCCTGGTTCATTGAAAAATGAGGCTGAACAATGGAAACAACGGTAACTTTAATTCGCCATTCTTTAAATCTTTTCAAAATTTTTCATTAAATAATGTACTTCACAAGCCTTGTCATTTGGAATATAAAGGGAAACTCTCCATGAGAATATCTATCTTTCTAGTCCAATACCCTTGGATTTTGCAGCATCCTTAATCAATTAAAACTCTCCGATCTTTCCATTTTCTGTACCTTCGCAGACTCTTTCGTCAGCCGCTATTTTCGAACCCTTTGCTGATAAGAAGACATAATATGGTTTGTGGCCAAATACCCTCTCCTGAAAATAACTGACCAGTTGACACCCGTCGACACCTTGCGAAGTGGCGTTGCACTCCCTTCCTTTGGTGCCTATGATTCCATTGTCTGGGTCGGCCTCGCAGAAGTCATGGGAAGGTTTACTGTAGACCTGAAGGAAAACAGTTGTTGGTCAGTCGCACCCGTACCAGATCAGCATTTGTATGTCTCTTGAACTGACTGTTCTTCATGACCAATCGAGGCTGTTCTTCGTCCTCTTCGACTACCGTAACCTCTGATGCTCCGTCGAATTTGTCTTTGATTAAAACTCCGATTTCTCGGAAGGTTGGGAGGGAATCCCAGCAGGTCTTTACTTCGCAGGAGCCACTCATTCCGTGGCACTTGCACTCTCGACGGAGGCTTTTCTCCAGAACCTGGCAATTGAAGAATAAAAGAAGAATGTCTGCCCCACCTGTCTGCCCGCCCTGTTGTTGTGTAGATTGACTGCCACAGTGTCTCCTGTGGAATTCTTCGCCCTTTCGGCCGCATCCACAAATTCCCTTGAAATGCCAATTCCATACTGGACGTGATCCGAACAGCCGACCATATCGAAGCCCTGAAACTACAGTATCCAAAAACTACAGTATCCCTCTACTTTGTCAGAATGGTCGCTCTGTGGAGCCAATCGTTTTCCCTGACAACCATATGGCCAGTGGCGTAATTTTCAAAGATAACAGTCCTCTGGAAAGGTCACTGCGTCCCTCAAGGACCGCCCCTTATCTTTGGAAAACCATAAAATAATACGAATGGACAAGGCCAACACTATACAATTTGACCTGTAATACAAAAGTAATACAAAAATTGCTAAGTTGGCTTGGTAGGTTATAAAAGTTTTGAAGTTCCCTTTACAATAGTTCCAATTGTTATTTCAATTTTTTTAAATACAATATTTCAGGCGGATCTTTTTCGGGGAATCTAACATTTAGAAACCTTGATAAGGGGACACGTGCCACCGGATTTCTGATAGGAGACATGCCCTTTCGGTCACTGAAACCAACAGGAGAGGGGAGAGTCAGAAGGAATTAATGAAAAGGCGAGTTATTTTTAAAGATGTTTCAAAAGAAAAAAGATCATAGAGGGCAAACAAAAACAAAACACTTTTTGTGTCGATCACGTGCTTTCTTTGCTGACTGGATAATCTCTGCAAAAACCAAAGTCAAAAACCATTGGGGGGACAAACATTTAAAAAAATTCGACAATGAAAGAAATTTTTTTCGACAATGAAACTTGAATATTCGAGTCAAGATATCTAAATTCACAAACAAACATGAATTCATTTCTGTGATGCAGGGTTTTAAATGAAATCACGCTTGTTCATTTGCTAATAGCACATTTGTTTTCTGCGGGCGGCGACTGTGATGAACCTTTGGAAGTGAAATCAATTAAACGTTTAATGTGTTTCCGCACCTGTTTCTTCGAGTGGTCGCATCCGCAGTGGTCTCCATTGAGTCCTTTGGCGCAGTCTCTTGTGACCCTGAACCACCTTTAACCCCGAGTGCTGTCCCTTACTTGTATGCCACTCCGGCGGCTGATATGGCATGTACAAATGCAGACTCCCGTGTTCCCTCTGCTAATAAAACATGCTCCAGAACTTGTCGGCTGATGGGATCAATAAGGGTGCAGTTCCACCTCCTCTTGTGGAATTGGAACTGACACTCTGAGCAGGCGGAGGCTGCCCCTAGGCGGATCGACTCCATCAGGAGAGGGTACTGCCGACAGAATCTGAAGGAATTCGTAAGTACATCTGACCACATTTGGGTTCAGTCTTTTATTACTGTCATTATGAATCGGCTACTTTTACCACTACCAGGCGTCCTCTTCCCTGAGCAATTTGTGATCGGGTGCCCGCAACCAATCGCTGGTGACAGCCGGGATCGATTTCTACTGCGGACACCTGTCGTTCAGAAGGAAACGCTCCGACTACGGTAGCCAAGGGTTTTGAGAAAATCTACAACGGTCAGGGGCTTAGATGTAAAAAGAAAAGGCCAGATGCACTTACAGTTTGGGTATTTCGAAGGGTTTCAGTGCGTTAATTGTAAAGTAAACCTCATGGTTTGTTTTCGTTGCTGTGATAGTCATTGCCAAAATGAAATCAATGGGCAAGTGTTTGCCTATTAATTAGGATATCTAAATCTCCTCATTCAGCATTGTCTCTCGCATTGCGTATCTCATTTCCGCTGCACTAACGGTCGATTCCAGCTTGACGAAAGCTATAGTTACATCGGTAGGCTATCAAAAGTGGATTAACATTACTAGATGATATGGCTAAGCTTACAAGTCCTTATACAAGAGTCCAGCAGTTGCTGCCTTTTTTGAATCAACTTCCGCGCTGCTCCATAAGCAAACTGCCCGAGTCATAGTTGTATTGCAGTACTATGTATAAGTATAAGTATGAACTTCTTCATAATATCGTTTTCGTCTTGCAAAATGACTGAATTAGTTTGCTAAAGAGAGCGGGAAAAAACCAAGCCATTCGAAAATTTTCGCTAATTTCAAAAACTCGCGAAACTAGGATGGGCAGAGAGAATAAATGAATTTTGTAAACGTTCTTATAATTTTTTAACATTTAACATCTTATAACATGACCTCACTTGATTTGTTTCCTGTTGAGTCCTTTGAGTGACCTACATGTCGTACTTGGTTTGTTCCTGTCTACCCGTTGACCAGCCAAACCCAACGCTCTGAATTATCGATGGGCTGGTTTAAAAAAATATCAAACTAACAGCCAGGAGATGCCGTGAACCTCCTGGAGGATATGAAGAAGCACCCAAAGACACGGCAGGAGCTTCATCGCAATAGCATAGCAGAAAAGTGGAAATAATTAATGAAGTAAGGTGGGTGTACTGTAGACCCGAGTAACCGTAGTAGATTCTCTAAAATCGATAAGTAGTTGAAGTAAGTTTGTGTTAACAGCTAGGTGTGAGGGCGTTCGCAGGGGAGGCTACGGTAATCAGTCACCTGACGCGTGCCGAGACCTGCGAACTAGACGGATACGGTAATTAATCATGATAACAGCTGATGCACACGACGGAGGGGCCGCGCAAGGGGAAGGAAGGAGGGCCTATGGGGATTCAGAAGATATATGGACATCCAGGTCCTCGGGCTTAGTCATGCATAAACAAAGACAAGTGACGGTTGTTTAAATGTTGCTACGTAAGCATAGCTCAGAAGAAGATGTCTTAGAAACATACATGACTCAACTTTATCAAGGGTAAATTCAGCAACAATAAGAATTTCTTAAGGAATGACTAACAAACAAATATTTATAACGAAAATCACAGTGAATTTAGAAAAGTGTAAGTGAGTTCTGGATGAATTGAGAAGGGGCTTGGGGTGAGTAATGGTGTTTGGATGGAGAGAGTTGATAGGAAGTGAGTCAGGAGGGGCGGGCTGTCGGAGAGTTTGCGGACACGGCGTTGGGAGGGCCGTAAAACGGACGAGTGTTGCCAAGATTTACGAGAGAAACACCCGGCTCAGCCCATAAAACATGATTTACAGACACTGCACACCCCGTTTACAAGCGACCGCGAACGCCGGCCGACGGGCGGAGGGCAGGGAGGCGAAGCGAGGGGACTCTTTCACAGAGACTGAACCTTAGTTTTCAAAGGAAGATGGCTAGAGGATAATGGGGTACGGTTGCTGTGGACTATGTCATCCTCTAATTAACCATGAACAACATGTTCAGCAAAAATATACCCTGAAATTGTACGGTTTCTAATTTGAGTTTATTCTTAGAAAGGGAAAAACTTATATGTATCAATGGGAAGAATTGATAGCTCAAATGAATTCTAACTTCTAAGAAATTGAATCTAAGAGATATCAGTAACGTTTCCGTATCGTTTGCTTTCATTCGCTGAACTATGTTCACAAGCGGCTGCCAGCATTGACCTCTCTACAATGGAAAATGCACCGTGGGAAATTCGACTATGAAAATTGGTTAGTTTTCGTGTTTTAGTATTTTTTAAATTTAAAAACACGGCAAGAGGAATTTGTCGTAATCGATAGCCAGGAAGTCAACTCATACATTGAAGAAGGGTTTACCAATGGTTTTTCTTTTGCAGCTAACACATTTGACATGGAAGGTTTTCACAGTTGCCCATGCCACCTTCTATTGTAAATTAGAATACATTTTTCCTTTTTGCAATTAGAAAGAATGGAAAACCAATGGCTCACTTTTCCTTCCAAGGGGATATCCTCCGGTCGGTGATGCTCTTCCTCTTCTTCCTCCTCATTCCCTCCAGTGCTTCGTGAGAGTTTCCAATCTCTTATCTCAAAACTTTCAGCCTCACTTGTTTCTCCTCTTCCAAGAAGACTAGTGTTGTCGCCTCTTCGGTTAAAGTGGACTATAACAATCAACAGTTATTTGTAGAACGAAGTATGCGGAGTGGAGATTAACGCCTACAACCTCAAGTGTCTGGAACCCCTGATAGTCGCCCTCCACGACGTGGAGACTGTTTTTTCCACGACCATCAGGAACGGAACAGTCGGTTGCCGGATGGAAGGACACTACGTCAAGTGTCGATGCTCGACCGACGACTGCAATAAGAAGTGGGAACACAGCTGGGTGAGGAAAGATTTTGGCAGACCATAGCTGCTATAAGCAAGGAAATTTATATCGTACATTCTTTGCAAAGAAACAGTCATTCATGTTTCTCAGAGTTCGTCCTTTAACCGTCAAAACGTCAAGAACAACAAAATCTTCGACTGTGTCACTTCCAAGTGCAAAGACGAAAACTGTAAAGCTTGTGGGTTTTGAAAATTATACATTAACCGATTATTTTAGTCGGAATTCGGGGGGTCAAGGCCTTCAATTACTACGGTATGTAAAATGACTACAGCATATTTGGTTCTTCAGATATGCCAATGACCAACACTGCCTTTCCTGAACACAAGAAACCCAAAACCTTGTTTGTTTCTATTAAGCAGGGAAAATAAATGTTTTAGCACCATAATGGAGAATGCCTTGCTGTGGGTGATCTCTGGTTCCCTGCTCATCTCCTGGCTCTTGGCCATCGTCGTTTCCTTCACTTTCGGTGGAGGTCTGCGTCCCAACAAAGGAAGGAACGCCTCCGTGTCTCCGGAAGAGGAGCTTTCCCCAGTCGCTGGAACATCCACTCCAGAGTCTGCTGTGGCTGCTTCTGGTCCACGTGTGATGACAAGTCAAAAGTCTGCGGGGCCTTCGCAGGGAGAACCTACCACAAAGAGCAAGAAATAGAAGAGTTGGGACACCGATGAATAAATAATCTCTGCTCTGTTTTTGTAATTGTTTTCTTTACTAGAAGTTTCGTTTGGCTCACGCCACCGCCCCGTGTTGTGGAAATTTAAAAAAAGTTTATGTGCGGTGGATTTTGGCGAACATACCGTCATTAATGATTAATCGTATAGAGATTGAAAACTCGTGTAGCCGAGGAGTATAGTGAAAAACAGTGCGAAAGAAAAGTGTAGCCGAGGAGTATAGTGAAAAACAGTGCGAAAGACTGGTGGTTTCGGTCAATTAATCGAAATGGGTGGTTTGTTTGCATTTCCATTGGAATTAGAGTTCATTTTCAGGACTTCTGTTCAAGGCCAATGACAGAAGCGAGAGGCTAGAGGGAGAAATTCTGAATTACAGCTGAGTCTCGAAAAGGAAAATGTTCTCCGGAAAAGGCTTCTGGGGTACAATGAGCGGCTGATGACGATCTTTGTCAAAACACTGACTGGCAAAAGTTACCTTTAAACATATGTGAAAAAGATGGTCGAAGTAGAGGGGTGTCTTGTGGAAGATCAGCGTCTCATGTACTTTGGCCAGTTTGAGAGAAACGCCTCAGCCGCAGTTCGTCCGCTTGAAGAAAAGGAAACCGTTTCGCCTGGGATAAAACGTAGCATGAGCTGTGAAATCTCTTAATTAGGGCAAGTTACGGTGATCTCCTATTGGCCAGCACCCTTTGGGAATCAACCGGATTTACTTTCTCTAGAAAGTTTAAATACTCGCTGTGTAAAGCTTGTTGATAGCTGACGACGGACGTCTTCCCTCGAGTTTTGCCTTTTTCGATTTTGTATTGAAGGATTTAGAATGACGTGACTTTTCCCATTTGTTTCGATCATTCCAATGTCTCTTTCAGTATTCTAGTCTGCATACTTTGAATAGAACTTTCCTTCTTAATTCTTACATATATAAGGCGACCATTTTTTTGCAAGTTCTTGCACATCGAAACATGAAATGATTTAAATGTTCCAACCCTTTGTTTCCATTGAGTGTGTGTCAATTTGCGAATAGTCAGAAGGCCAACCGTAACTTCCCGCCTTTTGGTCCTGAAAAGGGCTGGTCCACTCGAAGTTTCATTCGACCCATAACCGGTGTCAGCGACAAAGTGACAACAAACACGGAGACTAGCCAATGGCCGAATTTGACGACCTGGTGAGTAGCCCCCCCCCCCTCTCTCAGCACCTTTTGTCGGATACGCTTGTGGTCTCAGTAGACAACATGTCTAATTTTCATTTGGACCGTGTGACTTCTGCAAGTCCCCTGCCGTTTGCGTACCACTAACAAATGAATATTGAATATCCCCTTCGCTTGAATATGTAACAGTTATAAAACACGTTGGCTACTAAAAACTAATATACATATATGTTCTAGATTTTTAAATAACACATTCTCACATTAATAGGCGCTGATTTGCTCTGCTATAGGACTAGTTGACTGTAGTATACTGTAATACCCCATCCCTACAGTACCTCTGCCCTCCCTGGCCACCTTGCATTTCAGGAGAACAAGTATGGGTACGCCTTGTTCGGAATGGTTGGCAACGACATGGCGGATGAGGAGAAGTACGGCGACTACTGGACGGACGACGAGGTAAAAACCCGGGAGAAAGCGGCTCAGCCGCGCAAACAAGGGCGAACACGACGAGGCGTGATGTGTACGGCGCTGTCACCAAGGCACGGATACCTCGGGGAGGACGTGGCCAGGAGACGGTCTTTAGACCCACTGTTTCTTTCTTTACGCTTTTTCCTGGCTCTCCCATGAACATATAGTTAACTCTTCGAATTATGTCTCAACAACTTTTACTAATATTCTTTTACTCCGTTTTCTCGCTTGTTGATCATCCGATTATCGCAGCCAGGGGCTCAATTCCTTCAAACATTTTTGATTCAATCTGAAAACAGATACTTTATTTCACGAAAGTTTCACTTAAAGTCATACAAGTTCCCCAGAAAACATGTGTCGTCCGGATTTTCCATTGGAGACACCTCCGATGCTTCATTCCTTGTCTTGATCTCATTGTTATAATCCCCATAAATAAATAGCAGCCATTTCCTGCCATCTGCCGTATATTTGTCCACTCTTGTTTGTGTACTACCAGTTTCGACGCCTCAGTCGCGTGGTCACTTTCATTGAAATGAGCAATTTTAATTCGAAATTTTTGAATTGTATGTCTGACTTGATGCAAAGTTCTTTTAAAGGAAATTGTGCCGTGTCGCCTGCATCATTGCGATTGCAATAGGCTAGAATATGATTTTTATTGCCTTTTTATGAATTATTCACCCTTTAATTCAACATTATTATTTAATTCCTTCAGTTCAAACAGTGGAATAATACATCTTTATTTATAAAGTTCTACGATTAATACGGTTAAAGTGCCCCCCCCTCCCACAATAACATGACTTAATGTAAAAAAATTTTGTTTTTGTTAAAGAATCGTTTCTCACATGAATTCATTTTTTCACTTACTATCACTTTGGATGAAATTCCTTGCAAGCCTCGTTCCCCAGCACCGTGGTCTCTCTTGTCTGCTCGTGGCCCTGGTTCCTTTCTCCTCCAGTTCGTGTGCTATTTGTCGTCTCGGTAGCCAAAATGTTTGTGTCCCGGGCATCTCGGGAAATTATGACAGCGCAAACACGACGATCCGCGGCTTTGTGCTGTCGAGTGCGAATCCGCCGACGACAGATCGCCGCTTTTTGGAGCGGCGAAGCGCTGTTGACACTTGTAGTCGGAGGATGACACAAAACAACACTCAGAACACTTTGCTGAGTATGAAATATAAGAAGGTATTTATTTTCAGGAGAGCGAAAGGAGGAAGAAGGACATGGAACGACGCGGCGGCGGCGTCGACAAGGACGAAGGACCTGTCTACGCCACCGAAGGGTAAGTAAATTCAAATGGAAATAGGCTGGACTATAGAAAATAGAATAGAACAACCCTATTTTAAATTGCAATACTTCGTAATCAACATGAAATGGCTACCAGTAGCACCTACCGTACACCTTGTGAATCCACCATTCTTTTGTGTCAAAAGAGTTCGATGCTTTCCAGTTGAAATGTGTCAGGTGGCTGAAGTGGGTACTAAAACATTTAAAGTGTTGGTCCTTCATAAATTAAATCCTTGGTTCACCATAAGCTCCATTCTCTTTAACCCCCCCCCCCCCTTTCCAAGCAGTGTATTCTTGGTTTTCGCGCGGCGCCCGCTTTTTGAATTTGAACACTTTTCTCCGCCGAGGCTCCATTGAAAGTCGAGTCTTTCAGGAGAACAGACAGTTTTCCTCCGTTTTTGGCCCGCGTGTCCGGAAACCCGATCCGGCACGCGCCCGTGTTGACAGAATTAGCGGCGCTTAAGTGGGCGATGAGTACGTGAGCACGGAACGCCCGACATTGCCGTTCGCAGTCAACGGTAGCCGGCGCCTGGAGGCGGAGAAAAGGAGAAGAAGAGGGGGAAAAGAAGGAGATGGAAGAGCGGAGATATGGTTGTTTTGAAGGATTAACTAGAATTAGTAGAACCATAAGAAAATGGAGGAAAACCCTAAAATATCATTACCAAACTAAAATATAATAGGGTCGTTAATTGTTTCTTCTCATTTAATTCAATATATGCATTCAACATTTAACTTACGAATATGCTCTAGTTTTAACAACTCCTGTAAGGAGGCGCTTAAGTTGTTCAGCTTCTCCTCTTCTGGGTCAATGCGCTTTACTCTTCTTATTAACGAAACTCACGATTGAAGCAAAGGAATTCTATCTATCATAAAAGCTCGCAGTGTTCTGAATTCGTGTAATAAAAATGAATGTCCTTCAGTTACCTACGGGAGAAATTAGATTACCGTGGAGAATGTTTCTAGCCGTACCCCCAGCCCCCATTCCCTTGGCCTCCCTCTCGCTTCCCTAAGCTGACCTTCCGATGGCAAGGCAATCGAAGACCGGCCCTTCTGATCCCCAGCTTCCGTCCGGTCTTGGCTCAGCCAAGCCACCGGCCGCCCTAATGACCGTCCGGTTCCCGCCGGAGGGTTTCAAACGCCGCCCCTCGAAGTATCCGCGCGCCCTCTGCTGACCTTATCGATCCTTCCGGCGATCCGATGGATACCCTGGACGGTCATCCGAGGCTGGGCAGGATGGCCACCTTGGACAGGGACCAGCCACAGGACACCTACTACTTCACAACGGAAGAACCCCTGCCTCCAAAGGAGCCAAGTTATACGGCCTCTGAGACACATACCTCGTGAGTGAGGGTGCACATGGAGACTCTCAGAATGTTTACCCCGAGTAGAAGTCATTCGACTTTGTTCACATTTTTTTTGTTGCATGAATGCGATTTTTACCCACAAATACTGGCTTTTGTCTTTAGCTTGCTACACACTTATGCTTGATCAAAATTTTTGAGATCTTCCAGTCTTCCATAACCGGTATTTTCCACCTTTAGACTTTAGTACCTTACAAAATCTTTTCCATATTCATAATTGTGCACTGGAATTCTTTGAAAAGCAAGAAATCATCTTTTTTCTTTCGTTCTAAGAAATTTCAACAGCGCCTTGACCTTTTCAATGGGATTCGCTGGATAGAACTGCGCTGAGCCCAAACACACTGTTCACATTCCATTGAAACACGATAAAGTTTTCACACAACTATTTGAAGCTTCTTTAAAGGGACCATCAGCCTCCTTTTCCAAATGAGAATGACCCATATGCTAATTCACTCATTTCAATTAGGATAATTTTTTCCAACACCCTTCCAAGCAACGTTTTCTCACAAAGGGGCTGATTAGCATATGGTTAGCCTAGCCTTTGGAAAGAAGGCTGATGGTCCCTTTAATTAGTAAAATTGCATCATTTCTCACTTTCAACACTTTGTCGCATTGTTCACGAACCTTTGAAAAGTGTTTGCACGTTCGGCCGAAAAAATGGAGACATTTAGCAGTCTTTGTGCCTTCTGAACTGTGGTGGTTGAACTCTCACTCAACAAAATAAAGCAGAAGTAGGAGTTTTCCACACTTTGAATCGGATACACACATTTGGTCTAATTCCATCAAGGGCGATAAAGATATTAAACATAATTGTCACTCAGCATAGTAGGCTGCCTCCTTTAAAACAACATTTCTTTGCTACGGTATTTCCCCGTGTCCGTACAAGTCATCTTTCGGAAGTTCTCCTTCTAATCTCAGTTGCTCGCACCCGAGGGCAAACAGTTTAATCCCACCCGCAAAACAGCAGACTTCGGACACTCCGATACAACTTTGGGGAGGGGCAGCGATGCAATCGATTCCTTTAAAAAAAGTGCTTAACGACAGACAAGAGAAGTCTTGAATTGAATATTTTTCAGAACGGTAATCGAGAACAGGGGCTGGGACATCTTCCGACTTCTCCCTCCAATGCCAGACCGCATTGGACATGGTGACTTCATTGCTTTCGTTATTTATCCTCCATTCAGGCTTCTGGCACGATGCCTCCCTCCAAGTGCTCAAATTGTGTACTTTTGTTGTTTTATTGGCTTTGACTCTTAGTTCCGCTGTTGTAGCCAAAGGGGCTTTTCTTCTGATGACATCAGCCATCGGCTGGGGAGGACAGAACATGACCATCTGCAGAGACAAGATCCCCGAGGCACAATGGAATACGGTAGGTGCTACTCTCTGCCTCCTCTTTATCTTTCTTTCTCCTCTTTATTGTCATTTTCTCCCCTATAATGCCATTCTAAGCGTTCGTATTGTTGCAGGTCTACATTGAGCAGCGCCATGCGGTCAAGTGGGTGTGGGCCACTCTGTTGGCTCTCTGCGCCCCCGAGGCAATGTGTTTTGTGCGCTCTCTCCACAGAACCCTCTTCAAAAACGTGAAACGTCCGACACTTCTTCAGTTTGTCGTGGTGGGGAGGATACAAAGGAAATGGGGATAGAAGAGTTTCAGGTGCTTGTCGTGGAATCTCTTCATGCCGTTGGTGTTGGAATTCTAGTTTTCCGCGTCTTTCCCGATGTTGATGTGGTCACTGGTAAGTGACTGAACGGGGTGGAAGACAAAGCGGCCAGGAAATTATGGAAACTCTCTTTTTCAGCTTCCCAGCTGACGAATGCGATGTGTTTTATCCCAGCCGTCCTCTCCCTAGTCAGTCGTCAGGCGAAGGGAGTCTCCGTGGTTCTGGTTGTCATTGATATTTTGGCCATTGGTGCTCAAAGCAGTGGGTTTTGGGCCTTTCCGGTTTGACCATTTGATTCTCTTGTCTATTTGAGCCTTAGATGTTCATTCCCACTCTTCAACAGCACTCCTACGCAATCCCCGTCGCCCTCACCCTCATTTCCATCGCCTGGTGGCAGAACTTTGTCCACAGCGAGTCCGTCTTTCCCTTCATCCGCTCCCTCGCCCGGTTCGCATCGAGGCTCTCAGAAAGGAGGTCGAAGACTTATGCTTTTGTTTCTCTTTGGAAGATCTGCATTTACGTCGCCTGCATGTTCCTTTTCATCACTTCTAGGTATGCCAAAAACAAACCTTTTACAACAAGCTTAACAACTCCTAATTTGCAGGATGGGTCGTGATGCATTGTTCCAAAAAGATCCCTTCGGAGAGAAGCTAATCACAATCACTGGCCACAACCTCAACCAGACGCAGATTAGCAGGTTCCTCTCTCGAATGAGTGAATTCGACGGCTCCGTGGCCCCAGAGGAAGCGGCCCCCGCAAGGCCGATCATGACAACCAAGAAACCCTGGAATCCAGAAGCTGGGCCAGCCGTTGTGGATACAGGAGACTTTAGCAGAATGAAGAGATCTGTCGTTGAAGAAGAAGAGGAATTGCCTTCTGCCTACAGTGTCTACGATACCTACGTGGAACTCAATCAATTTACCTCTCCATACGACGCCCTCTGGATTGTTCTGGTCCAAGTGGCGGCTGTATTCACTTGTTATCACAGCAGTAAATTCGCCTGCAAGGTATTTTGAGGAAAAAATAAATATAACAAATACAATTAAGGTAATGATGCAACGGCTGGGATTCGCTCTGCCGATAGCTCTGTCTGTCCCTACCACTGTAATGTTCCTGTCTTCTGTGTGTTCATTCCGCGTAACGGACTCCTGCCACGCTACAAACTTCCTTACGAAGGTACTGGAGTGACAACTTTTTATGCGGCATTTGCTTTCAGGAGTTGTTCTGGCGTTGTTCTGGCATCTCGACCTCCTTCTCCTCTTTCCTCCTCTCCCCTCAGACCTGGATCTGGCTCACCTGGCTCGTCTCTCAAATATGGATAACAGTTCATCTCTGGACTCCAAAACACGAACGACTCGCCCGATCAGAAAAGTGAGATACTAAAACTACGCAATCACTCCTCGCAGGTTGTTTATTCTACCGTACTATGTGGGAGCATTTGTTGACCAGTCATTGGCATTCAACCGACGAAGGGATGACAAGGCCAAGATCAAGGCAGAGGACATTGAGTTCGAACAGGAAGACTCTTCTCTCACCTATGAGACCATCCCCGGGGGATTCTCTAAACCACCCCCTTCCGTATGCTCTGTGAGCAGTTCAAGACTGGAGAATGGATTGATCCGGTAGAGCAGTGGCAACCCCAATAACATATACATAATTACAGAGACAGTGCCTCAACTGCAGATGCAATCACTAAGATCTATGTGTGTGCCACAATGTGGCACGAGACGGCTCATGAGATGACGTGTATGTTGAAGAGTATCTTCAGAATGGACGAAGACCAATGTGCCAGGAGAAACGCACAGAAATATCTCAAGGCAAGTCAGAAGACATAACTGAAACATATCCCAATAGATCATGGACATTGACTATTACGAATTCGAAGCTCACATCTTCTTCGACGATGCATTTGAGAACAACGAGTACGGAGAGCCGATGGTCAACAAGTTTGTGAAACAGTTTGTGGAAGTCATTGATCAAGCTGCTAGGTATTATAACAACTGAAACCAAGTAATGAAATGTTTAGCGCTGTGCATCAGACGCAGATGAGACTGAAGCCACCGAGGAAGATGAAGACACCTTATGGAGGAAAGCTCTCCTACATTCTGCCTGGAAAGAACAAACTGACAATTCATTTGAAGGACAAGAACAAAATTAGACACAGGAAGCGGTGGAGCCAAGTGATGTATCTCTACTACCTGTTGGGATACAGACTAATGATGAAGGTCGACGAACAGTCTAGAAAGGTGAGGAGAGAGAGAGAGAGAGAGAGAAAGAAAGAGAGAGAGAGAGAGAGAGAGAGAGAGAGAGAGAGAGAGCAAATAAGCAAAGAGCCTATTCTTTAGGAAGTAATCTCGGAAAACACTTTCATCCTTACCCTCGATGGAGATGTCGACTTTACTCCTCAGTGTGTCCATCTCTTGGTTGATTTGATGAAGAAAAACAGACGCCTTGGAGCAGCTTGCGGAAGAATCCATCCCAGAGGATCAGGTCTTATGGTATGTTTAGCACCAAAGTCCTCTTCTGAAGACTTCTTCAGGTGTGGTACCAAAAGTTCGAGTACGCCGTGGGTCATTGGCTGCAGAAGGCAACTGAGCACATGATCGGATGTGTCATGTGTTCTCCCGGATGTTTCTCTCTTTTCCGCAGTTACGCCCTTATGGATGATGACGTCACTCGCAAGTACGCCTCGAAATCAGAAGAACCAAAGGATTACATTCAATGGGATCAGGGAGAAGACAGATGGCTGTGTACTCTCCTTCTTCAGAGAGGATACAGGTAGCAATTCATTCATCCGCACATCCACAGGATACAGGGTGGAGTACTGCGCTGCGTCTGATGCTTTGACCTTTGCTCCTGAAGGCTTTAACGAATTCTTCAACCAAAGACGTCGCTGGATTCCATCGACAATAGCCAATATCTACGATTTGCTCAAGGACTATAAGAACGTGGTCTCTGTCAATGAGAGTATTTCTATCTGGTTAGTTTAATGTACTTCCTGAATTTTCAATTTCCTAGGTACATCTTCTACCAAATCATCATGCTTGTCTCCTCCATCCTTGGTCCAGGAACCATTTTCCTTATGATTGTGGGAGCCATGTCCATTTCTTTCAACATTGGTGAGTTTATGACCGTTCATAAGTGCCGTTCTCCCAGATACCAGCTGGTCCCTGGTGATCGTCGCCTGTCCCGTTGTCTTCTTCTGCATCGTCTGTGTTACTGCAACACAAGAAAAACAGCTGGTTATTGCCCAAGTGATAGGAGCCTTGTTTGCCATGTTGATGACAGCCGTGGTCGTGGGTACCTCTCTCCAGATTCAGAAGGACGGAATACTCTCTCCGCACTCCATCTTCCTCTTTGCTGTCATTGCTAGGTGATATCCCATTCAACTTCATTCATTTCCAATATTTCAGTTTCACAACGGCTGCCGTGTTGCATCCCCTGGAGTTCAGTTGCATCATCCCGGGAATTCTCTACTTCCTGGCTATTCCCTGCATGTACATGTTGTTGCCCATCTACAGTGTCTGTAATCTGAACACCGTCTCCTGGGGAACAAGGGAGGACCCTCGAAAGGATGAGAAGAACGATCTGGCGAAGAAGGGCAAATCCAACGGAACACACGTCGATCTCATCGAAAACACGAGTGGAGACTCGGATGGAACCTTCTCATTCGGATGTGGCTCGGCCTGTCGTCTCCTCTGCTGCTTAAAACCGGATCCCATGGAATCTTCCCCTCAGATCTACAAACTACAGGAAAAATTATCTGAAATCACAAGGAAAGTTGACAGAATCGAAAGGAAAACAACACAGCCTGGACTGGCGAGAAGGGCCAGCATTCTATCAGCGAATGTTGCAAATGCAGACAAGTGCTCGGAGATTCTGGATGACGACGATCAGGAGGCATTGGAGGACGATTTGGAGATGAGCAATCAATCACACGCGGCGAAGAAGAATCAAAAGTGGAAACAGGCGCAGAGTGAGGCATGGCTGGCGGATAAGGCGTTGAGGAGGGCTGAGAGGGAACACATTGACCCAGAAGAGGAGAAGTTTTGGCTGGATGTCATCGACAAGTACTTGTCCCCGTTGAGCATGGATTCCAAGGAACAGGAACGACTGAGGGCTGGACTCTTCGATTTGAGGAACAAGGTGAGTTGGAGACTTTTCAGTTATACAGATATGTTCAGGTTACATCTGGTTTCTTCATGCTCAACCTGGTTTTCATCATTGTCGTCCTTGTGCTTCAACTTCAAAAGGACTGTCTCCACATCGAATGGCCCATCGGTCCTAAATTCAATCACACCGTTCGTCCCTGTCATGGAGACAGCAAAGAGGTTTTTAGATTATATATCCCATCAAAGACAACATTTTCAGGAGATTTGGGTGGTAACGAGACTTCAACTGGAACCAATCGGCCTTGTCTTCCTCCTCTTCTTCATGAGCATCCTAGTTATCCAATTCTGCGCCATGCTCTGCCATCGCTTCGGAACACTCGCTCACATCATAGCCTCAACTGAACTCTTCTGCTTCAGGAAACCCATCGACAAACTAACAGAGGACGAGTTGTTTACACAAAATGCGGTGGAAATAGCCAGGGAATTGCAAGCGATAAGAGGAATCGACGAGAAGGAAGGGGAAGACGCCCAGGAGGACAGAAGGATCTCCAGGAGGAGGGTGGTTCAGAACCTAGAGTCCTCGAGACGATCCATGATGAAACGGAAGACGGAGACCTTGGATGCAGCCTTCAAAAAGAGATTCTTCGCTCTTTCGAGTGAGGCAGGCCATCAGGAGACAGGCCTCTCTCAAAGAGACACTGGAAGGAGACTCACCCTCAGGAAAGGAACCATACGGGCCCTCGAACAAAGGAGGAATTCTCAATTCGGAAGCACAATTGACAAGAAACGGGTCCGTTTAGAAAACAATTCTGCCAAAAAATAAACTTTATTTTTTAAAACTACATTTTCAGGAGAACCCCTACGCTTCCGATGCAGACGAGGCGGAGGCGGCAGGGGCGAGAGGGCCTGCTCAGAGGAGGTTGGAACGGCTGTTCAACGTACAGCCGGAGAGTAATTCGACTCAAAGGAGGTGGGAAATAGCCTTTTTAAGGAAAAAAGAGGATTTTCAGGCATTCACAACAGGTGTGGGACAAACCAGCGGAAGAGCCTCGAAGGTTCTGAGTACGACGAACAGTATTCCACGTCTTCCAATCAACGGCTCACTGAAAATCTCGCCTTATTTATTATTTATTATATGGTTTTCAACTGAAATACAGAGTTTTACATTACGGAAACAACAATATTTCCTGGGTTTTAAGACACAAAATAGGACACGCTTTAAATTAAGTTTGCAAGCTTTTCCATAGACAAACATACTTTACAAATCGGTGTTCTTTTTATACTTTAAGAAGGGAAGCGAAAAATAGCCGTGTCTCTGTAATAAAATCAAAATTAACAGATCATAAACTGCTCGCAAAAAGGATAGGGGCCGTCGGAAAGTTTGAGG
The DNA here is from genome assembly GCA_022343465.1 of Oscheius sp. G VE-2021. Classification (NCBI taxonomy): domain Eukaryota; kingdom Metazoa; phylum Nematoda; class Chromadorea; order Rhabditida; family Rhabditidae; genus Oscheius; species Oscheius sp. G VE-2021. The sequence goes on from JAJQXH010000058.1 coordinate 1,272,389, forward strand.
TTTCATGAATACAACTTAGGTTCTGGCAAGTAGGCCACAAGAAACCCATCACAATCCCGGAAACACGGGCGTAGCAGTGACGCCACAAGCTTACTTCTTGAACCATTTGGTGAATTTTACACCCTAGTTTTCTCGACTCGGCTGCCACTTTTTCCTTAGTTGCCCGCGCAAGCAAACGGCTACAAACAAACAAACTAGATACACAGACTTCCCATTGAACGGACACTGTCGCTCGTCTACCGCCTCCCCAACTTACTGGGTTGCACATTTTCTATTTTGACACATGGAGAGGGGGCAACTGTATTTAACGTAACAATGTATACATCCAACAGAACAAAGGAAATATCCAACGAAACAACAAATGACGGCCTGCCGTCTATTCCTCCTCCATCTCGTCGTCGTCTTCCTCCGTATTCCACCACTGCACGCAGCCCATCCCGTGCTCCGCCATCGTCCCGATGATCTGGTAAGACTTCTCTGTCTCCGCCTCCGCCGCCGAGAGGTCTGGTCGTACATCTAAGGATACAAAAGTTATTCTACTTTAAAATACCCACCTTTGAATATATTTTCCACTACGCGGAATCGTACGGCCTTTCCGGGATCCATGTACAATTTCGAGATTCCTCCTTCGCCGTCATCAAACTCCCAGTACCAGATCTTGAACAACGCATTTAAAGGACTAAAACGAGCGGCCTTACATTGTCCTTCCCCTCCATTTTGTGTGGTTCTGGCAACTTCTCGGCGGGGATGAAAATGTCTTCGAAGAAGTCGATCGAGAGCATCAGTCCCTTCGGTGACGTCGATTTCACCCGAGCCTCGATTATCTCTCCGATGTGCGGACGGAACACCACCATTCGGTACTGAAGTTACAAGAATTAGATATCAATGCCAAACAAATCAACAACGATCACCAGCAGGGGGTAACATACATACGAGAAAACCAAAGGATTGACATGCCGTTAATAAATTACGACTTACAAAAATAACGTTGCCTTTCGTGTACCAGCTAGTTATACAATCAGACATCGGGGAAAACGATATAAACCATACTTAAAACAATTTCGAAAACATCACGTTTTAATAAAGATAAAATTCCTCAATGCGGGGCAATTTAAAATCTCACCTTGACTCTGGTATGTCCATAGCCCTCTCCAGGCAAAATGTAGGTAGAGCCTACTTCAACCAGATCGTAGACCGCCACACACAGTCCCAGATTGGGCACAATCTTGTTGCTGAGTCTCTCGCTCAGTCGTCTCTTGATCACCACGTTGCTGTCCTTCTGCAGTTCGTGGGGCTTCGTCACCACAGTGTCTTCTAATAAAGCTAGTACAAACATCTAAAAAAAGAAACGTAAAAAATCAAGCATACAAGGTTGAAAAAATAGTTAAACGCATTCTTAAAAACAGGGAACAAAAGCCGTTTGCTGCAGCCTTTTTCAACGTCTTAATGCTTTTCGTGGCGGGACCTATCTGCTTAATGTTAGATTATTTCAGCAAATGGAAATACGATGTAGCTAGCGAGGTTGTATTTTTGTGTATTAATTTTTTTTTAAACAAACGAACACATTTCTATTTTATTTCGACTATTGAACAAACAAAACGACACTAGTAGATTCGTCCTGAAAAATCCGTTCTCCGTGACCAACGACTTTATGTGATAGACAATGGAACGTGCTAATTTTTCGGTTCTCTTTCTATTTATAACTTTCTATTTAAAGAAGACGTAGGGACAACGAATTTATTCAAAGTATCAATCACATAACCCGATTACATCAAAGGGTCGTTTTACACGTAAACCAGTTTATTTTCCTTCAGGAAGAGAGTGGCGTTTCTCTCACAGATGAAGTTGAAAGCCATATAGCAGGGATGGAAGTTCATCATCTTGGAATCCCCAAACTTGGTGACGGCTGCACAGCGGGCAATAGACGACCATCCGTTGTCCTCTCCATCCCTCCACGCCCTGAAAAGAAAGATAAACATATGAATTTGACAATTTCTTTTAGATAAAGCGTAGATCCACTTACATCATGTGGGGGTTGAGGCCATCACGGACTTGCCACAGTTCGTCGTCCTTTGCCTTCTCATCTTGTTTAAACATTCCAATCCAAGAATCTCCCTCGGGGGCATTGGAAGTTACAAAATCCTAGAAAAAGAGTCTCGGTGTAAATGAAAACCCACAAATTCTTGGATGGTGTTGGGAACGAAGAGAGTGGTGTTGAGGTTGTTGCAGAAAGTGTCTGCTTGGTCGAGGGCGGCTGGGTTCTCCTGGAAGAGAAAGCAGGACTCCCGGTAGTGGACCCAGTTCTCAGGACACGGCTGGGGATTCATGGGATCAGATTGTTTTATATAAGCCTAAGAATAAAAGTATTACTATTGTAATGCATCTATAGAAATAATGGAATTTCTCTAAACTTACGGCGCGAGAAAGGCACAGAAGGGCAGGAAAGAGAAGGAGGAGGCTCATTGTGGCAGAGCGGGAGGTAGAATGAGTACGTGTGCTCTAGATTATTGATCCCCTTCGGTCAGGTCAGCCCCACCCATATTTGACCCAGGAGTCTTGGGATTGATTGCCTGGGAAATGATCGAACGCAAAGGATAATTACCTCTATAGCTCCGGTTAGAATCACACGGGTAGAGACGACGGAAAAATATACAAATGATAGCATTCCGTGAAGAAATTTTTCTCCCCGTATTTCCTTGACTCAGTTACCTAAAAAATAATGTAAACAACGGAAGTTGGAAGTCTTCCAATGGCAGCACAACATTTCTTTGAAAGCAGTATTGCATGTCCTAGCTGTTATTTTGGTACTCGTTGAGAAAGGGTGCTTTTAAAGATAATAGGTGCACTTAAATAAAATAAGTGCATTTTACGAAAATGGGTGCTTTATGAAAAAATAGGTGCATTTAAATAAAATGGGTGCTTTAAAAAAAGCGAGTTTTTCAGGTGAAGAAGAGGTGCTTTATTCTTTACTAGAACGAGATTTCTAGTAAAGAATAAGTGCTTTTAAATTTGTTTGTTTTGCGTTTATACACTAGCATTTATGTTGACAAATAATGTAAATGAACACAACTTTGATTTCCTATCTTATAGAAAAGTTGCGAAATTCCAAAAACTTGAAAAAGTGGTTTTATTGTTGCCAAAAATTTAACACGCATAAAAATGCAATTTTTCGCTAATCCACTTCCATATTTCAACCAAACTGGGGTCAAATTTGCTTTAATTTACAAATCAGTTGTATTCTGAGTGTTAAAAAGTTAAACCATTCGGAATTGCGCTAAACATTCTCAAATATTCAAATGCTACCAATATTTTTCATAATTGGGGCAAATTTAGAATTCAAATTATGAAGTTTTAGAAAGACGGCGTTTTAATAAAATATGCTACAAATTATATTTTTGTCTTCCAAAACAACAACATAAAAGCTAGTGTAAAAACACGAAACAAACAAATTTAAAAGCACCTATTCTTTACTAGAAATCTCGTTCTAGTAAAGAATAAAGAACCTCTTCTTCACCTGAAAAACTCACTTTTATTAAAAGCACCCATTTTATTTTTAAATGCATCTATTTTAAAAAAGCACCTATTTTTTCATAAAGCACCCATTTTCGTAAAATTCACCTATTTTATTTAAGTGCACCTATTTTCTTTAAAAGCACCCATTCTCAATGAGTACCGTTATTTTATAAAATGACGTCAGTAGTCTAAATTGTTCTCAGTCAACGGAATAAAGTTTCAAAGATTTCCAAGGGGTTAATTACCAGAGGGACGATCAACTGAAAATAGCATGTCGATCAAACGCCTTTGTTACCCTTCAAACTACTTTGAGGTAGGTGAAAAGTAAGAATACAAAAGTAGGCCGTTGTTATTAGATAATTGTAAGGAAAGGCAGACTTGGAGGATTTCCAGGGGCAAATAATCTTCACAATCATTGAGTAGACGATCGTACGAGGCGCAAGTGTTCGCTTTCGCGCACAGAGAAATGTGTTACAACCAATTCAAGTTACAACTGGCTGCTCGGATACAACTGCGAGCTACAAAAACCTCTGGAAGAAATCTTGCAACCCTCCTTCTCTCATGAGGTTCCCCGTGGTCAGACCTCCCCAAACCATTGATATCGCATCGTCCTTCTCTTCTAAACTTCGTTAGCGTGCGTGACTGCGCAGTAGGCCGCATTTCCTATGATGGCGCAGTGGAAATCGGCTAGTTACGTGACACGTTTGTGACCCAAGTACTACAGCTCTGAAGCCTCTTTTTCTTCAAAGTAATTTTTTTAATTTTCGCTTCGTGGGTCCCGATTTGAAACCTTCCGTAACGAATTCCTCCCTTGACGCGCATTTCTCCAATCGCAACTGACAAATTCTGTTTTGACCGGCGAAAATCCTAAAATCTAGTGGTTTGTATTTTTTTTTAAAGTTTTGCTTCCAAATTTCTAAGTTATGCCAGAGAACATTGATAAATTAGCTAATTTGTTGACAGTCCCCTTGAATTGAGAATTAACTGCGCATAGCCAAAGTCCCGGAATACGTCAGCCCAGTGACAGATGGCTGTCCCTGTCCTTCCAGATCACGTAACTTCTGAATCAACGGAAATTAGAGTATTCACAGACCAAAGGGGAAGATTCTTTGGTTATAAGAGAGTAATCCATAAACAAAAGTAATCCATTTTTGAAATTCATTCTAAAAAAGAACTGATTCATCTAAATGACGACTAGCTGTTTCGTACTTTGCAGTTGAGTTTCTTTCTATTTTCAACTGAAACATTCTTCACTCACTGCTAATTACTGTATTCATTTGTGATTCATAAACATTCTCTATAAAAAAAGGCTTATTCCTCATTGAAACCAATGGCGTTTCAATGAGGAATAAGCCTCTTTGAATTCCTCCAATTCAAAGAGATTTCAACCCATTTATGTTTATATTTTCCGATTATTCAGTGAAAATTGACGGCCTTCCCACACGAATACAGAATGGCCTCTTTTGCCCTGGGCAATGGCAGAGCAAAGAAAATTATAGCTTTGCACGAGCAAAATTATAGTTTTGCCCAAAAAGTCCATTTCTAAATGATGATTAAAGTGAAATCCTTCGTTACTCTCTTGTTTTTATTTTGGCCTGAAAATCGCCTTTCCATAAAATGGCAGTGTGCTGTAGTATGTAATCCGCTGCGTTAGAAAACACCGAGTGGAAACAATGGAAATCCCTTATTTTGGATTTAATTGCAATAGTTTCTTTGTAAGTTTGTAGTCTGATCATCAATTCGCAAAGGCTTATTGGCTGACGAGGCACACATGACTTGGAAACTCTTAAGAACAGTGGCAAACGTTCCACTTCTGGCTCGAGGATGTCTCCATTTTCAGAGCTATGCCAAGCATTTGAAGGTTTTAACATACTTTTGTATTATGAATATTAAACGTTTGTATTACGAACGTAAGAAACCAACAAGGCCAACCCAATTGGCTGATTGGAGATATGCACTTGAACTGTGTCTGATTGAAACTACAATTAATCAGTATGCTCCAGATACAAAACAACCCTGAAATCAGATGCACAAGATATTCCATCGAAATATATTAAAGTATTTTGCTTTTAGTTCCATTTCCTATGATCTATGGGTGCAGCGGTGACCTACTCCTCTTCCTGTCAATCCGTGCAACCCACTCAATAGACCTCTGATTGGCAGCTATCACAGCTTTTACCAGAAATCACCGACTGCTCCTTATTACTTTTCCTTTGAACATTGAACACTCATCATTCGGTTACAGGCAGAATTAACTTCAATTACTTCTTATTTTTACTCGAATGTCCCGCATCCTGAAATTTGTTCCAACTTTTTGTGAGTTTCTTCCGACCCAGAGTCCTTGTTTGGGCCAGTTATTTTTAGGATTTCGTCTCCGAAAACAAAAATATCTAGCAGGAGCTGCTAATATCCCGAGGGCACAAACAGACCTCTCTATTAACATTTCCGTTGCTATCAACTTGCTAATTTTACTCATTCGTCTACCCATTTTCTTGAGAAATTCGTCAAATCTCTCATTTTCTGCCTTGATTTCTCACAAAAGAGCGTTCGTTCGAGCGTTTTTTCGTACCATCTGTTGATTCTGAAATCAGTCACGAACCAAATCATCAGGGTGGAAAATTGGAATTTAAACGGTGCAAATAGAGAACCTGCTTGTAGACAAGTGCAAAGATAGGACCTTTGGAAGGTAGACATCTCGTCATGAGAAGGCCGCAGATATTCATAGGACCGAAAGACATTAGATTCAATTAATGATGTCACTCACACGTTGGGTTGCAACATTTCAATAGTCTCTTTATTACATTCTTTCCATTTAGAAAGAGCGAGAAATAGAGAACGAGAGAGAGAGAGAGAGAGAGAGAGAGAGAGAGAGAGAGAGTGAGAGAGCGGAAAAGAGATCATCGTTTGCAAGAAAAGTATGGAGTTGGTCGAGGGAGGAGAGGGGAGAGATAGGTGGGGGTGAAAGAGAGTAAGAGAAAGATAAAGAGAGAGAGAGAGAGAGAGAGAGAGAGAGAGAGAGGGAGCGAGCGAGAGAGGGAGAGAGTAATCCATTGAGAAACAATTCAGACAGACACATTTGGAACAAACGTGAAGAACATTGACGTCTGTTTTTGGGAGAAACATCATCTGTCTTTTGGTATGAATGAGTGTGGAGACTCTCGGATAACTCTCTGACAAGTGACACAATAGCGGAAAAGAGATCATCGTTTGCAAGAAAAGAATGGAGTTGATCGAGGGAGGAGAGGAGAGAAATAGGTGGGGATGAAAGAGAGTAAGAGAAAGATAAAGAGAGAAAGATAGAGAGAGAGAGAGAGAGAGGTAGAATGGATCAAAACTCAAAGACTGCGGTCCAGACTGTTCTAAACAAATTTCAAAACTGGCGTCAACCACGAAACCCTGCTAAATTCGATTCTTCACTACCAAACAGCCACCCCCACTGCGCACGTGGTCGCTCGAATCAGAACGGCCTGAGGCGCTTCGTAGCTAACCAAATGTGTCATCCCCCAGTCACTGACCCTCCCTTCCCTGACAGACAGCTGTCAATTCCTCTTCAGAAGGAATTGTTCCGTCATTCACCAATTATACCACACGGAATGCAGATTTATGTCCAACCCACCCCAATTCCTCTTAAATTACACCTTCGTGAGAGCTGGAATTAAATGGTGCCAGTTGGGGACGGGGTGTGGGTGATGGTCAACTAGCATAATTCATAGTGGAAATTCAGCAGAACCGCGGCAATTACCCGGAAGAGGGCGCCTCCGGTCGTGCGGAAGAGGCGTCAACCACACTCGTTCACGGACTTAAACTATACTACTTACAAATTCACAGATATAGTATTTCATAGAAAAGCACTTTTAATGACTGTCAAGTGGAAGAATTGAATTATTTGCCTCTGGCCTAATCGTAAGTAAAGTATTGCCATTTATGCGTTAGTACTTTTACATCATTATTTATGATGTGCCTATTTCCAAGCTCAGGATATTTTCGATTAATATTTCCCACTTTTACCCATTCTCTATTCCAAAGTGAAAAGACGAAAAAGTACTTAAAGAATCTACTTTCTCTCTCTCTCTCATCCGCAGACATTCGTTGTATCAGTCTCTCTTTCCACGCTGATTCTCCTCAATTTGCAGGAATTGAGCCTTGTAATGGCGTGCATGCATAAGTAGTTGTTGTCTTCTGAATATAGGTAACGAGGTCACCTACTCAGAAATCTTGCCATCATGTCTGCAAAGGAAAACAGTCTTAAAACGACATTTCAATAACCATTGTTTTCAACTCCAAATCATTTTTCCTCAGAAAATGAAAGCATGAAGATCACAATCTGTTCTCCTTCCACGATGTTTTCCATTTGGGTGATAAGTCAGATGCCAAGAGGGAAAGGTAAATCCACCTATTACCACAACGCCTTCAAATCCCCTTCTGACGCAAAAAGAGACCGTCTGAAGCCATTTTCAACTTTTGCTTGTCATTTGCATCCATTTGCGAATTCCAACTGCTCCAGTGTCCTTTTGTTTGTCCTTGAGCCGTGGGATGTCCTGAGAGGACACAATAAGTGTCTGTGAATTCAAAAGGAGGCGGAGTCCATGAAAATAGCAAAGACACCTGGACAAGGGCACTTGAACCCATCAAATTTCACTTGTGACTTCAACCTACATCGCCTCTGAAGTCTTTAATTATCCGTTTCATTTGTTGTTTTCCATTGGCCCCGCCCCTCCCCCGTCACGCCTCCTCAGTGAACCGTAACCTCTGATTTTCATCTCTTTCGCCCCGCCCCTCCAACTGCTCACTTCAGAATGTCTGCGCTCCGCTCCGTGGTCCTCCTCCTCGCCCTGGTCCTCTCCTGCCTTGCCAGTATTTCAACGCCAAGTATGTTTTTATTTGAAATACAAAAACTGTTCTTATACCAGACTAAATTTGCCTGTCCCTACAGTTCAAGTTTTTAAGCCTTACATTGAGTAAATAAAACGTATCTAAAACCTGTAGAATTACCATAAACCGGATGTCATTTCTGCCACCCACGTCGTCATTCTAACCCAATTATGGGTATCATACATTTTGTTTCCGAGTTTCCCCTTTTGTTGTCACGAGAGAAGACAACTTCTGGCTAGTAAACTTTCCACTCTCAACTCATCGAAGAGCAAAAATGAATAATCGCTATTGACAACAGAAGACAACTTGACAGAAAATGTAAAAGCACGTTTTGTTTCTGCGAAATTGTTGACTAGCAACCGCTGACAAAGAGGAGATCCTTCCTTTGTTCTACTCTTTTGTTCTTGGTTGTAAAAAGAGACATTCTTTAATTTTATTTTGGCTTAAAACACATTAGCTATATTCGTATTATTTTAGATGTCTTGTAACATCTGTCTCCCAGTATAACTTCCTATGAACTTCTCTCTTTTTCTTTTCTTCTCCTTCTTTCTAAATTTTCTAAGAATATTTGTTTTGAATAAGTTTTATGCTCAATTGCAGTCGACCACGGTTTTTTACGCATTGACAGTAGGGCATTTCGTACGAAGATCCAGGCAATTCCAACGTCTGTTTATCTCATATTCAAAAAATATTCAATTTCCTGTTTTCATAATTTCTTTCGTATTTAATGTGGCGTCAGAAACAGACCGATGCAATTTAGACAGAATCTACCAGGTAAATTGCAAATTTTCTGTTTGTGAATTAGGAATGCAATTTTTAAAATTTACCGAATGGATGTCAAAATGTCAATAACAACCTGTTCCACCAAAATACCCCATTTTCAACTTTTGTGCGCGTGTTGTATTCATAAACCTCATCATTTTCTCCAATCAACGGGTTTCACCTAAAGAAGAGAGACACCTCATCAGCCACCGATTTGCATAAGAATTTGCATATGAAAGGGAGGTGGTGGCTGTCTGAGAAGGGGAATTGTGGCTCTTTTGAATATTTATCCTATATTCAAACACAACGTATGAAAAATGGGCCTTTTAAGCATGGCAGTTGCATAGAGCGTTCACTTTTCACTTTGCGATCCCATGCATTCGTTTGAGAATGAAATTCGTCCTGGCAAAACTATCACGTTCACCCCTGTTTTGTCGTGTAAAATCAGTGGTGCATAGACTATGTATTTTAATTCATTTAATATTAGGGCTACTGGACGAATTTTCTTGATTAAAAACAAAAACTTCACGTGAGAAAACATGGCTCTCAACTGAACGTTTTATTGCTGAATGCGAACTGAGGCTGATGTTTCTGCCGTTGTTTATTGCACTCGACGGCCATAGGAAAATGTGTAGGCTATTATCGGAATAAATCTCATACAAGTTGCACTAATTCAAACTATCGCGAATTGTTTGCAAGAAAAGAGTAAATGGAGATTTGAATAGTATGAGGGAAAGTGGAAAATAAAGACAGAGATATTGGAGAATAGGGAAATGATGAGTGAACTCTCCTTTGTATTTTTTTATTCGGAGAAATTTGAATAAATAGGTGCGGTAATTAGCTTAGCGCAACATATTGCCCCAAATTACTGTAGCGAGATAATGTGTTTTGGGTTCCGTAATGGCTGGTTAAGGGAACATAGTAAATTCTATTCCTCGCGTACTCTCGAACTATGATTATCCAACAGAGCGTTATCAGGAACGGAGTAATTTAATAATGCTCCCAGAATTCACCGGAAATAAGTGGTTTGATATGCCAAGTTTCAGTGATTTACGATGACGATGGAGTGGACTCTGGCCGACTGATGTACTTGTTGAAGCGTCGCGACAGTGAGATTGGCCGCAAGCCAAGCCAATTCGAAGTTTCAGTGAACCCGCCGTTCGAGCTGCCTTCCTCGATGATCCAGTCGATGCTCAAGTATCGTCGCTACTAGGCACTACCAAACAGCCACCCGGTGATCTCGATCGACGCCCAGTTCAACTAATAATCTATTCAGAAATTAAATGATATCATGTTAATGCGGTGGATGGTCTAGCTAAAGCTAACATTTACCCTAAAACATCCGTGAACATTTTGAAAGATAATACTTTGACAAGGAGAAAGGATTAGATTGAGAAACTCTATTCAAATAACAAAAACAAGAACAAATCACGATTTTCGGTAACATCTCAGTTAAAGGCGGCCAGTCGCTCGAAGAAGAAGGGATTGAAGGCGCTGAGATGGATCATCTGCTGTCGGCCCTCTTCTGTCCTTCCTGAAATGCACTGAAATAACCGATTTCTGAAAGGACCTACCGTTTGCGCTTGAAATCCATCGCTTGTCAGTGTAATAATCATACATATTCGAGACCTCGGCGGTGGAGTAGATGCCAGTTTCGATGGGGATGAATGGCTGAAACGGCGTATTCATCCAAAACGGAGGGATACCTCGATGAAATCGAAGCCCTCCTCGCCGAACAGCTCGATCGGGGTGTAGCGGGGGACGGTCAGCTCGTCTCTCGCGTCGGAGACCTCTTTTTTGTCTGCAACCAGCAGTACCAGGGCATTGGACTGAAGACAGTGGTTTAAAAAGAGCGAATGGATAAAATTACCCAGTCTCCAGAGAGCAGTCCGCGGAAGTGCTGCACCAGGGTCATGTCGGAAGGGGCCGCGTACGTCCTGTCCGCCTTCTTCACAAAGGTCTTTCCCCAAAGCGAATTGGCGTCGTCAACGGCCACTAGAACCTTAAACAAATATTTAAACATGGTTATTCCTAATGAATTTATGTATTTCATGTATGCACAGCATTTTTGAGGCATCTGCGAAAATGTGATAAAAGTACACTTGTAAAACTTTTCAGCCAGGTGCCAGTGAGAATTCCCTTTTTAATACTATTTTTTTAAATTCCCAGACACGCCTAAAGGATTTCATTCTCATATTAATAAACCTGAATAAAAAACTAACCTTGACAGTTCCTGCGCTGGCGTGTCGCTTGAGTTCCCTGAAGAGAGCGCCGACGCAGTCAGAAGCAAGGAAGGGGGCGGAGAGTCCCATTTCAACGATTTCAGTGATGGGCCTGTTTGCAGCAGTCTTCTCAGCCTTCGTCCATTCGTACTCTCGCTCCGTCTTCATCTCAGCCAACGCCTTCCAGATGTGGCTATTCTACAATAAATACAGTAATTCCTTTTTTTACGCAATACCATACCTGGTGTTTGAACTGCTGAAGAATCGCACCGGCGTTGACGGGGTCGTTGATGCGTCCCGGTTTGTAAGAAGACATCTCGACCTCCGCAACGCGACGGGTAAGTTCCATGGCTGAGTATCATATGATTAAATAAACAAGGTTTCAGGAGAACCTGATCGATAGCTGACAATGACCCACTGCTTCTCGTGAGCCATGTGCACCGCCTGGTTGATCGTGACGGTCTTTCCTGTTCCGAAGGGACCCCAGAGGACGGCACGGATGGCTGGGAAGGAGGGACGCACGGCGTCCATGCAAGCAGAGACCTGAAAGGAAAGAATATGATTAACACTTCCAAACAAACCCTTTTGACCAATGAAAACAAAAAATTACCTCGAGGAGCGGCCTCCTCAACATCAGCGCCAGTTCTCCGAGAGTATCCATTTGTTTAATGACAGGCGAAGGTAGATTTCTCTGAAATGGCAAAATGCAAGGCTCTCAAGAATGCCAACGTTCATGTAGAGCTGTTCAGCCGTGCGCAGGGGCACTTGGTAGAGACGGCCGACATCGGATTCAGAGAGGGAGGACTTGAATTAAGACGTGATATGGTAATTGAGCAACTTACCACGGCATCAGAAGAGGTTCTGTAGGAACGAAGACCGCTCCTTCGGCTACGGATCAGACTGGCGATCAAAGTCTTTCCTCGCATCTGAAAACATCGCATGCTTCCCAGACGTCAGACCAGTATTGAAGAAAAGACTAAGATGGAATGCGAGAAAGGAACCACTGTTCCTTGGTGTCTACATTTGTGATGGGCACATTTGAATTATTTCAAGTCCGTGTATAAATTGCATTGAATATGGGAGGTGAACAATAGCCCCGTTATCTTCGAGAAATCAAATCAGATAACTGTCTCATCAAGTACGCATATCGAACAGCGAAATTGTAAGGAAAATAGACAAACAGACAAAAATTTATTCGTTCAAACAAAAAATCAACAAAGTGAAGAGATGGATATCAGGCCTCGACCTTGGCGTACTGCAGTTCCTCGCTGTTCTCGTACTCTGCCATGTCCAGGGCTACTTCACAACTTTCGCGTACAACCCGCTAAAACAAGGTACTATCTTAGTTAAATGGAACTACGAACTTCGCTGTCAGTGACGTAATCGGCGAGGATGCTGGTGCACTCCTCCGTGGCTATCGCTCCGAGGGCCTCTGCGCACTCGTGCCTCACCATGCAGTTCTAAGAATCCTGTTATAGCGAATACTGAAGGCGGACATACCTCGGAAGGAAGTAGGAGTCTGTCCTTGAGCTCCTTGATGGCGACTGGCGACTGGACCTGGCCCAGAACGTAGGCTATCTCGTGACGGAACAAGGCACTGTCCTCACAGTACAGACCTGGAAACATAAGAAGAATAGAAATGCCTAACCAACCTTGGGCTAGGGCCTTAATAGATAGGTCGCTGTTGATGTTGCGCAACTTGAACATGGCTCTGTACCGCTCCCACAGGGATTTCGAAGGATCAACGAGGAGGGCGCCAAGGGTGGAGACGGAATCATCCGATGAGGAAGGCGTGGGGTCTGACAAAATACGGAATCTGCATTAGCAGGGACACTCACCAACGCTGTTGTAGGGACTATCGGTCTTTTCTCCACTGGCCATAACCCAGTCGATCCTCATCAGAGCCAATTGACAAGTCTCAGCTACCTCGGCGCAGGGATCCTGAAAAGTGAAATGATTGAGGATGGGTTGAAGACTAACTTTGCTGTACTCTTCTAAAACAGCGCGCGATGATGCATCCCCAATAGCTCCCAGAGCTTCTCCAGCTTCGTGCCTAACCATGGGTTCTGAAAGGGAAAAATTAGGAAATACGGAACAACCAACCCTGATTGACGTCCTTGAGAACCGAGACCAGCGTCGGAATGGCGGACTTGTTCTGCATCTGCCCAAGGCAATACGCAAGTTCATGCTTCAGAAGAGCGGACTCGTCATTCAGGCACTTTCCAATCCATTCGACGGAGAGGTCACAACCGATGTTACGGAGAATGAAAAGAGCACGGAAACGGGCCTTCAGGGGTCGGCTTTAATGAACAATCCCTTTCAGTTATGGAAATACCGACCTGGTATCATTGAGAACTTTGCCGAAGTCGTTGATCTGCTCCGTTGTGAAAGTAGCCGACATTACTCTTAAATCACAGAATTGAAGAAAAACTACATACAATAAATTGAAGGTCTAATAAGATTGAAGCGCCCGCTTATAATTATAAATATGAAAACATTACAGAAATTCGCTAAAAGGTGAACCAAACGCGACTTTCATTAGAGGGTCTTGCAACCAGCCGGCTGTCGCTGAATTAAAGGACTGCCTTAAAGGATTTTTCGCAGCGGCGCGCCAATTCTGAAATTTTCCTTTGATGCAAATGAACCGCCGATTTCTCATTTAATTTTATCAGTTTCTTCGTCCATGTGTTTATTTTCTTTTAAAACCTGTATTTTAGAATTATGTCCGACGTAGAGGAAACTATCAAGAGAATTCAGTCGCAAAAAGGAGTCATGGGAGTCATCGTCATGGACTCGGCAGGTTGGTTCTCTAACTGAAGTAACGTAAGCCGTCACTTTGGGCTTTTATATTTTTCTAAGTTGAAGTATGCGCAATTCCTTTCAGGGCGAGCCATCCGATCGACAATGGACGACGAGGCGACGGCCCAGCACTGCGCCCTGCTGCAACAACTCTGCGACAAGTCGAGGAACGTCGTCCAGGAACTCGACAGCAGCAACGAAATGACCTTCCTGCGTCTGCGAACGAAGAAGAACGAGTACATGATCGCGCCCGAGAAGAACTACTCCCTCGTTGTAATCGAGAGCCTGTCGTCGTAATTTTTGCGAATTGCACTTTCCCTACGCGTACTTTGTAAGCAGAATATTTGCTTAGATACTCCTCGGCATGTGTTTGTATATTCCGTTTTCTCCCAATGAATAATATTATTGTTTCAGGTGTTTTTTTCTCTCGGAATATCCGATATTACCTTTCTCGTGCTTGTACGTTTCTCCAATCATATGTTTAGATGTCGTGGTTGTTTGGAATGAAGCCCCAGGAGGCGCCTCCTATGCCGGCTGATTTTGCCCCTCCCGCTCAAGGAGGCCAGGAAGGAGCTCCCCAAGGTGGGTCTTAGATTTCTAATTTAACCATAATATTAGGTGGAAATGACAAGGGTGCTGGCCGTATGGCCTATTCCTTCGACTCCAGTGCTCTTGAGAGGGCTGCCAAGGCTGCCCGCGATCTGGAAAAGTTCCCCAATGCCAAGGAAGCACTCGAACTGAGCAGACTACAGGAGATTACGAGGCAGAAAGAGGTCGAACAGCAGACCAAGGCTTGTTTTTAGTTTAGCTTTTATAATTGCGGATTTCAGCAAGTCGAGGCCCAAATCCAGGCTATGAAGTCTGATCAGCAGCGTGTGGCGGAGGAGGAAAGGAGGAAGACCCTGACAGAGGAGACGAAGCACGCCCACTCGGTTGGTTTCTCTATAAATTCTCTGCTGAAACTTGAATTCAGAGGGCCGAATATCAAGATCAGCTGGCTAGAAAGCGTCAGGAGGACGAGTTGGCCATGAAAGCCCGCATGCAGGAGGAAAGTCTTCGTAAGCAGGAGGAAAGCATCAAGAAACAGGAGGCTCTCAGGAAAGGTAGGAATATCTTTGGTTTTGTTGTATAGGGCATTTTCAGCCACTATCGAGCACGAACTTGCTCTCAAACACAAGTATGACATTGAGAAGATCGAGGCTCAGACGAAGGCCCAGGCTAAGGCTGCCAGGGAAAATAGGTATTCGAGTGGTTGATTGAGGAACAAAAGGTGTTTCAAGGGATGTCAACCTGGAACAGCTCCGCCTCCACGAGGAGGAGAATAGGAAAACTGTCTTGGAGAAGATCAAAACCGGAGGAGAGGTCTTGGGAGCTGGTCTCCAGGACTTTTTGAGCGATAAGACCAAGATCACCGCTGCTGTGAGTTAACTTAGAACGTCCGATTGAATTGTTTCTTTCAGGTTGGTGGTCTGACAGCCCTCGCCGTTGGATTCTACGCTGCTAAGCGCGGAACCAATGTCGTCGCCCGTTACGCCGAAGCCCGCCTTGGAAAGCCCTCTTTGGTGCGAGAAACCTCTCGCGTGACTCCCCTTGAGACGCTAAAGCACCCCGTGAAGACAGTCTCTATGATCTTCAGGAAGAGGCACGATCCCCTCAAGGGCGTCGTTCTTTCGGTACAATTTGGTCCAAATTATTCACCTACTTGTAATTTGTAGCCTGAACTGGAAAGGAGACTCCGCGACATCGCCATCACTACCTCGAACACCCGTCGTAACCAGGTAGCTTCCGTTTAGAATGTCTTCAAATATATCTTCAGGGATTGTTCCGCAACGTTTTGTTCTACGGACCCCCCGGAACGGGAAAGACGCTTTTTGCTAAGAGCCTGGCTCAGCACAGTGGTCTGGACTATGCCATCCTCACCGGAGGAGACATTGCCCCCCTTGGCCGTGACGGTGTTTCCGCCATCCACAAGGTCTTCGATTGGGCTCAGAGCAGTCGCAAGGGGTTGGTTGTCTTCAGGAGACGTCTAAATTCGTTCTAGATTGGTTGTGTTCATCGACGAGGCTGATGCCTTCCTCCAGAAGCGATCCAAGGAGGCCATGTCCGAGGACACCCGTGCGGCCCTCAATGCCTTCCTCTTCCGTACCGGAGAGCAGTCCCGTCGTTTCATGCTTGTCATCGCCTCCAACCAGCCGGAACAGTTCGATTGGGCCGTCAACGATCGGTTGGCTAGGGTGTTATATCTTTGACTCTTCCTACTTCAGTTTGGATCAACTGGTCGAGTTCGCCCTTCCCGGAGAGCCTGAGCGAGAGCGCATCCTTCTCCAGTACTTCGACCAACACATCGCACAGCCCGCTACCAGCGGTAGGAATTTTCAGTCCTTTAACCGTGCTCCATTCGGTTTCTGTTTAAGCATGACTATCTTCAGGTGCCCGTGGTCAGCGTCTGAAGTTGGCTAGCTTCGATTGGGTGAAGAAGTGTACCGACGTCGCCAAGATAACCGAGGGTATGAGCGGTCGTGAATTGAGTAAGCTGGTCATCGGCTGGCAGGTGATTTGGCTCCTCTATCCGTCTACTCTAGTTTTCTAAGGCTTCCGCCTACGCTTCTGAAGACGGTCTGCTCACTTCTGATATGATCGACCGGAATACGGAAGACGCCGTGCAGCAGCACAACCACAAGATGGAGTGGCTGGAGAAGGAGCAGCTGGCTGCCAGGAATAAGGAGGTCAAGTTCGGTACTACTAAGAAGAGGGAGACGCCCGTCTAATCCCGTTTGGACCACTTCCAGCTGATGATCATCAACGTTTCATCGCATATCGCTAGGTTTTTCACGTCCTTAGCCCCCTTTAGTTTTAGAGTATTGTTGATTTTTGCCTTGTTTTTGACTAGGAAGACACTTGTTATTCCACCCGAGAAGATGTTACACGTTGTTGAATTCTATATCAGGATCTGAACGTTTTGTTTGAATAATATATTTAGCATCTCAGATGAGTTCAGTCTTTCTTCTCTCCGAGTAGGCTTTCTCTTGAAAGGCTTCTTTGATAACAGCTACCCACAGCTCCTGAGTTTCCCTCGGCCGTGTCTTCTGTTCGATGTGCAGGAACTGACCGCGGACATCCTGAAGTTAAATATGATGCTTGCCAAAAGACCCGAGTCTGTAAAACAGATGAAAACATCATCTTAGATCTGTTGAAAATCAAAATCTACCTTATCTTGGGCCAACCGTGAGCACACTTGGGTTGGATTGACTCCATTGATCAACCGTCCCAGGGGGTTGTCCGAAGCCACGAGACGACACTTGGAATCGGACCCAGGCGTAGTACACGTCATGCCTTCGCTTTTGGAATTGAAGGCTTCGGCCAACTGAACGTTTAGATTCAATTGCGAAAGGAGGAGACTAACCCTGAAAGCAGAAGAGGAACTACAGTACAACGAGGCAGATTTAGACCCCATGGAAACAAAGACGTCGGTAGAACAACTGCAAAGAGGTTTTGTCTCTCTCTCTCTCTCTCTCTCTCTCTCTCTCTTTCTCTCTTTCTCTCTCTCTCTCTCTCTCTCTCTCTTTCTCTTTCTTTCTCTCTCTCTCTCTCTCTCTCTTGCCTTGTTTCAGCCATTCCGTGCCACTGCATGAACGTATACTCTTCACTCATCCTTTTCGAACATTCCAGCAACGTAGCACTCCACAACTAAAACTGTAAAATGATGTAATTTGTTTCAAATCAAACTCTACTTGAAACATCGTGTTGGCGTTGTGAGCTCCATCGGATGCAAAGTATTTCTTCTGACAATTGGAATTCGC
Source organism: Oscheius sp. G VE-2021 (assembly GCA_022343465.1). NCBI lineage: Eukaryota > Metazoa > Nematoda > Chromadorea > Rhabditida > Rhabditidae > Oscheius > Oscheius sp. G VE-2021. The sequence continues at coordinate 1,290,357 of JAJQXH010000058.1, forward strand.
TGGGCTTAACGTCGTAATGATTAAGTCATGTATGAATCCTACGGAGTAATGGCGTATCTCGAGGCCCCGTGCAGGGCGAGGGAGCGACTTTTCGTGTCCTGACACACACGGGCGGCCTCTTCGTAAATAGGACCTTCTGAGTCGAAATGGACCGCCGAGTGATGAATGTTTCTGGTGGAAACGGTGGGATCGGCAATGGCTAGAAGACCCCAGTTGCGAGGAAAGAGGGCTCCTTTCGAAGGGAACGGCTCGTGGATCACCCAGTAATTCTGAAAAACTCGATGTGTCTAATGTATATGTCCATTTGTCATTGCTATCCCACTCTCTGCAATATCCGTTGGATTGCGACGAAATAAATGCGACAGAGGATCAAACAACCTTTTGTATGCACAAGTTTTTCATCGCTTGCACAAACGTTTATAAAACACAGTTTGTATTTGCTAGGATAATTACACATAAGGATGAGAACACGTTTACCTGAATCCTAGTAACGTTGATTTTCTTCTCCAACGCTGGAAAGTCTTTCAACGATGGATCGAAAAAGTCAAAGTCGGTGAGTGAGTAAATTCGAGTAATCAGCTGCAATCCAGGTTTTCCGGATTCCCCAACAAATCCCACCCTAGCCATTTGCTCCTTCTCCATCTCCGAAGGCAACGAAGAGTTCCATTCCTCGAGGTTCAGGGACTTTTGCCCGGCAAAGTGCAGCTGCGCCTTTGAGCAAAACTCCACTAGGCTCACTTCAGGAGATTCCTGCACGAAAAGAAGAGAGACCAACTGCCGGATCACTGAATAATGTCATTCAGAGAAGAGATAAGCGGGGGAGATAAGGCGCAAGGAGACTTACCCTGGAGCAGGGCGAAGAGCATTGTTACAACCGGGCGGCATGGGAAACACGGGGCAAATGAACCGAGGAACTAGACAACAGCAGGGGAGCACATTCCAGGCGGAAACCCCTTCACAGGGTGGTATCATCCAAGTGGCAGGTGGTTGATAACGACGGCAGATAAAGGAAAGTTCACACTCAGAACCACAGGAAGTCGAGAAAACCACAAGACTGTTAACCACAAGACAAAAAAGTTGAACTCGAAAAATAACTATTGGCTGGATTGAGCAGAGTTATGTAAGTGAATCAAATAAGCTATCTAAATCAACGAAATAAGCCTTTCTCAATTCATATTCCAGTTGCGATTCATTTGGTTAGTATCACTTGTCCTCCTCTCTGGAGCTGTCGTCTCCCTTCTCCTTCGTCTCCTGATTCCCATTGACGGAGGCAGGCAAAGGGGCTCCATTCGATCGGATGGGCGCCGGAGAAGAGAAGAGCTCGGCGAAGAAGGGCATCTTGGAACACTCGCGGGCGGTCCTCCTCTTGACCGGGTTGTAGACGAACACAGCTGTCAGCACATCCAATGCGTCCTTGGGGAAATCATCTCCAGCGAACTGAACTCGAGTGAAACTATTTCTTTTGGAAACACCTTTGCGACGCCTTTGGGGGTGGGGCGGCCGATCCTCGGACGAGAGACCCTCATCGCCTTGATGTCCTCCTCCGACGGGTAGCCGAAGACCTCCGCCATGAGCTTCATTTGGTCGTGGGTGGACCTTCCCTTGAACAAAACTTTTCCTGTTATGAAGTCGTACATGCAACAGGCCGCAGACCACGTGTCTAAAACACAATTCAGAAACAAGAAGAAGATCACCTATGGACGTTGTGAAGTACTTGGTACCAAAGACGATTTCAGGGGCGCGGTAGTAGCGAGTGACCTGATAGATGGATCTCGCTTTGAGTTTCCCTACCTGATATGGCTGCGTCTGTTCCACCTCCTTCCCAGGGATAAACGTCTGTGCATTTCCGAAATCTCCCAGTTTCAGCACCCCAGTGGCATGGTTGACGAGAATATTGGCGGGTTTGATGTCCAAATGCAGACAAAGCTGCTCCGAAATGTAGCCGACTGCGGAGAAGAGCTGGTGAGAGTAGAGTTTTGCATCGAGGAGATCCAGCCGAATGGCCTTGTCCCTCAGTTTCTGGGCGTCTTGAGGGAGGAACTCCAGCACCAGACAGTTGACCTTCTGTCCTTCGATAGAGCGCACGTAGTGGTAGAGCAGATCGACCACGTTAGGATGGGTCATCTGCGAGAGAATGGAAATCTCAGGCAAAAGTCCCGGCTTGGGAGGACTGTCCTTGTTCTCCCTGATAGCCGAAATATAAAAGTATTCAAGTAGTCCAACCAGACATTCTTGATGGCCACCCTCATCGAGGCAGGGGAGGTCATGGTGGCTGCGTACACATTGGAGAAGCGTCCGTTTCCACACAAATGCTCTCCCTCGAAGGCGATGGCGACCTCAGCCCCTGACCCAGGACCATGGACCCGTTGAGCAGAAACGACGCCCATGCGACTGAAAGAAAATAATATGCTTGGAAGAGGAAGGAGACCAACCGCCACAGTCCGAGGAAGACGGAGAAGTGAGACCCTTGTACAAGGACCACGTAACGTTTAGCATTCTACCGCAGGGGTAACATGGCAAGTTATTTTTTGTATATTAAGCCAACGGAGAATTCAGCGGCTTTTGAGTGTCATTTTAATGTGCGTGTGAGGGGCAAAAAGGGGGCGGCTCCTTATATTTATCCAGAGTACTGTGTCAAATGGAGGGGCATCCGTGTTTTTCCATCCAGACTTGTTTACGCTTTCATTATCTGTGGAGGTTCCCCTCCCTCCACCTGCTTTAAAGAAACCATTTAGAAGAAAAATGCGTCAAGCGGCTATCAGACAAAGTCTGGTGAAGAAACTAATAAAAAAGACACACACGTTGAAGGAGCCCCAGCTGCAGGACTGATGGAGGCTGGGACTCACGACCCGAAATACCAGACATGCTCCAGTGGGGGCAGAATACTTCGGCCCTGACTGGGCGACTGGAGGAGCGGCCTGTCGGCAGAGGAGACCGAAATCCTCAGCCGCTGAAGAAATCACCGGTAAGGGAACGATTGAGCCTCAATGATGCAGAAATGCACGATCCTAACTATCAGACTTTGGTTAGAATCTGTGGAAGCAAGTGCTACGGCGCCGACAAGAAAGGAACTGGCGGTGGGGGTGGTGGACTCCAGCAAAGCAGGGACAGAAGGTCGGGATCAGCAATACCAGACCCTCGCTGGAAATGGAGGCAACGAGCGTTTACGATGCGGACAAAAGAAATAATACACTTTTGTTTTGTTTGTTTAAAATGTGATGGTTGAAACAAAGGTTTGTTGGCTTGAATAATTTGGATTTTTTTTTTTTTTTTGTAGTTCCTGTAAATCCTGTCCGTCGTTGGAGACGTTATAGCAGCTTTGAATTTGTGAAAGACGAGACTATCAGATGCTGGTTGGATATATTTTCCAGTTTTTTCTCTCTAAAAACTCATTTAAAGTTTTGAAAACATGAAACATCTAAAGGCCCATTCGCCCATTTATCGAATCTGTTGCCAACAATCTCTGATAAAATCTTTGGGTTTGACACATTCGCGCTCCATTCCACCACTATCAGCCACTATGCTTAATTTCTGTTTGCACAATACAAACCAATCAATAGTTTTCCCAAGTAATTCATATTTACTTATTTTTCTTTATTCTTTGTAGAAGTCATGTCTCCCACAATCGTAGTAACCGGATTTGGCCCATTTTCTGGATTCGATGACAACCCGTCTTCCGCCGTTTTGGATTCCTTAAAAATAGCTGGAATCCCAGGTAAACATTGTCAAAAAATAAAATAATAATGTTTATTTTAAAGATTTTGACGGTGAATTAATTGTTATGAAGATCAATGTTGAGTACGACACCGTGCAGGATGCGGTTGACAACATTTGGAAGACCTACAGCCCAGTGGTCAGTCATTTTACAAATGTAGAATATTTTTCGACGGCAGATCTAAGTGATAATGAACTATTACATTAAATTATTTTAAAATTTGAAGAAATCCGCAGAATTTAGATGGTTGTCCACATCGGAGCCCACCCCTACCCTGGCTGTGTCAAACTGGAGCAGCAGTCCTTCCGTGCCGGTTACTTCCGCTACGACGTATGTGGCCGTGTTCCAGACAACAATCAGTGCTGTATCCCTGGAGACGACATCCTGAAGTCTTCTGTAGACTGTGCTTCCGTTGTCTCCAAAGTGTCACCCACCCACTCCCGTGAAGGCCTGGAAGTGAAGGTCTCCAACGACCCTGGACGCTATCTCTGCGGTTTCTCTTACTACCTTTCTCTTCTCAGAGGAAGAGCCCTATTCATCCATGTTCCCGCATTTGATGAAACATGCACAAAAGACAACATAGTGGCACTTCTGAGGGATGTCATCTCAGAAGCAGTTAAGGAATAGTTCTAACCACATCACACATCCTTAGTCCCAAATACGAGTCACGTTGTGATAATTCTTTATTGAGCTTTGATTAAAGAGATACCCGAAGTTTACTCGTATTCTATGACAATTTGAAATGGCCTTCAACAGATCATCTGTCTCGGTTCGGCGTGGACCTCCGCCATCGTTACCAGGGAGGTCATCAATGGAGGAGGCTCAAGTATTCGTACACTCGGCTTGTTCGGAGCGGTGGAGGACACTTGATCAGTCACGCAGGTGCTAAACAATCATTTCTCTTGGTTGACTGAGTAGCGTACCTGACAGCACTGGTAGTCTCTTCGTTCCTGTCCGTCATTGTCAAATATCCGTGGTCACTCGCAGGCGCTGGTCTTCTGGCTGCCGTTTCTCTTTCGAAGAAGGCCAATTGCACTGACACACGTTCTAAGGAAACTTTAACAAAGCTTTCAAGGTCTGCTACCTTCTTTGAAGACAGTTGGGTCACAGTCTGGATCCAAGGTGACTCCGAAGAGAGGAGCAGAGTCAACGGCTGTGCATCTTCTGGTGAGGACTGCTCTTGTAAGATGATTTCGGAAACAGTAAACAAATCCAATGAGAATGAACAGCAGCACCATTGCTCCAGCCGCAATTGGACCAATAGGAGCTGGTGTCAGCCATCCAGGGGCAGGGACTCTTTCTCCAAAACCTGCGAGTAAGGGTCAACTAATAGAATAGTTTAAACTAAACTTACTAGAAGTGTGCCGACCAAGAACTGAATGGTAGCAGATGGAGGCAGATGCACAACGAGGATCGGAAAGCGGATCGAGATGAGAGGAAAGGCGACACCACTCACAACCAGGAGAGGAGACACATACGTCTCTGTGGAGGAGAGAAGTACAGCTGAAAATGGCACAGTAATTCTGCCGCTTTAGAAATAGTCACTCTGTCTTCGTGCAAAGAGGCGTTTCACTGGCTGTTGAAAGCGCCGTCATTCGGTCTTCTCTTGGAGCAGCTTCACATACGGAAATCCCTTTGTCCACACATCCTGGACAGGTACACGGACACTCGCATTCAGAGGAGTCGAATCGGCCACAGAAGAGACAACGGCCATCATGAACGGAACAGGGACAGAAGACCTTTAAATTGTTTTGAAACATTTCAGGTATAGTCACTCTGTTTGAAAACTGATTTTGACTTACAGTGACAGGCATTCGGGCACAGGTGACATTGATCATTGCTAGAAATATCTGCGTTCCTGGCACCACCAACACTTCAGAAGCAACAGCACCTCCTCTGCGCATATCTCCACATGGCGTCTGAAAAATGCATAAAATAAAAGAGAAAGAGATCTACCGTATGCACTCGGGAGTATCGGATATCCCAGAGGAACTGTCTTCTGGAGGAAGTGCCTTGGCGACAGAGAGTCTTCTTGACGAGACGCTCATTTGAAGTCATGTCGCTCATCAGAAGAGGCTCGAGGTGGGAGATGTGGAAGCGTTCCACCACTTCAGAGACCCCATATGCTAACAACGAAATAGTGAGATATATTTGTTTTCTTACCTTTGTCACTGTATAAAACCGTTCCTCTCGAAGAAAACAAAAGACAACGACGCGAATTCACACAAATGGGAATGGAATCTGTAACCAGTTTTCCCAAATACGAAGATGTCGTTTCGAGACCCAAAACAGCGACGATCTAAAGGGTTTGTAAGAGAAATACATTATTTTGCAAACCTCGGAGGAATTGTTGGTAATAGCAATGGATACAGTAACCACATCTCCTAGATGATGACTTACTGTAGGACCTGTTATGACGATGGAGTTCGGTTTGTTAGCGGATTCCACAAACCTACAATATAGATAGTTATAAAACAAATACCAGAACAATATATATTTAATCACATTCGCAAACGAAAATAGAAGCAAAAAACTGTTTACCATTGCTGTTTTTCTGGGTCAAAGTTCTTCACAACAACCGTTCCGGGGAATAACACAAGCACTCCGCTTGGCGTGGCCGCAAATTTTCTTAGCACACCGGGGCCTAAAATACAGCAATTACCAGACGGCACATAACTAACCGTCGACATTAGCCACCCATAGGTTGACGAGGCTGTTCAGAAGGGCAACTTGTTCCCGAATGCCAGGTCGAAGGCCACTCGACTGGATCAGACCCATTCGGTCCGTCAGGAAGACCCAGTGAGCGGCTGGGGCGTCTATCGGATTCTTAGAGACCTTCGAAGAGAGGAAAAGGGCTGCAGAACCAGGCAATACTGGGGTTCCAAAATAAGAACAGATCGAGGGAGAGTCCTAAAATACAGATTTTTTATTTATTTGATAATGTTGGCAAAGGTAAGACAGTTAACCTTTGTGTACTCGTGCCATATTAGGTTTCCCAATGAAGAACTCATTCTTTTCAGTGGGAACATGGTCTTCCTCTGCTGAGGAAACGGCGTCTCACTTTTCACTACAATGGCTAATGGAACCGCAGTTAACTGGAAAAAACGTAGTCTTCTGTTTGTTTAAATTCTACCTTTGCCCATAGATAGAAGAGTGTTCTGTTGTCTGTCTTCCTCCGAACCTCAAAGTCTCCTGCGTTCGCCCTTTCCCAGTCGCTTAGAAGCCACCCGGAAGATGGCTGCCAATCTTCCACAGAAGACAAAAGAACATCTTCCCAGCCAGCCGAAGACAAGATAATTAATCTAAACAGATTTGGTTAAAACATATTTCTTCTTCCTACCCATCGATTGTGACCAAATGAACTTTCACTTCGCTGTTTCTGATGTGAATATCTTCGAATATATCTGACATCAACACCGGGAGAGAAATTTCAGCCCCAATGACGGAATGACTCGCATTGACTGACACTTTTCGAGAGACCTGAATACAGAGACGTCCATGTATTGACAGGTGAATGGAGTACCGAAAGATGTCTGCTGCCAGAAAGAGGGATCGACACTGCTATTCTTTTCGGATCTGCCGTTCTGTGAGGTACATGGAGCAATTTTTCAACCACGTTCACATCCAAGAGGACATTCTTCTCCACTGAGATAGCCTGGAAAGGTCATATTGTTGGGGGATAATTTCACAACTACCTCTCCCTCGATAAAGTTCTTGTTCTCCCCCAAGGCCCCTTTTGTCATGTTTTGTCTGGCAATGTTCTCCATAAACTGGGAAGACCAAATAGGCACGGAGCGGCGTTCTAAATGCGGATTCGAAGATTTTCCATTTGGATATGTTACCATCAATGAGAAGAAGGGTGTTGATCTTAACGGGGCAGTCCAGTTGGGAAGTGGCTGTGGAGAGTCTTTTGACCGTCGTAGGTGCCTCCTCCAAGTCTTCCAGTAGACCACGGCTCAGGTACTGAAGACATTTGGTTCTGAGCTGACGATAAGGCGGCAACACATTGTTCCAATTATTTGTTGAAGAAACCCAATCATTTAAATAATCCCATCCCATGAAAGCTATTAAAAATCCTGCCAGAAATTCAAGCATTCGATTAAGACAAGGCTGTTTACGCACAATAAACAGCCGTAACGACCTGCGATAAGTTCGCGTGAGAGGCTGATTAGAGGCCGATCGAATTAGGCCGGGCGACACAGAAAGAGGCAAGCAAAGAGACGACCTCTCTCTATGGAATACTCAGAACTCACCATAAGCACGGCTGATGAATCTTTCAATCCTTCCAATTCTTTGACTGCCTTTTCCAAAACCTTTGAGTGCTTCGTAGGAATGGGATGATCTTCTAACCTTAATAGGCATTGGTAAACTAATTTTGCCTAATTTTTACTGAATGTCATTCAAGGATCTCTTTGCTTCAGCCAAAGACCACCTCCCCACTCTTCTAGTCAGAAAGGCACATCCCAGCTGTCGTAAATCACCTCCCTTTGCCACGAAAATTGAAAAACTGTCGTTTGAAGAAGCAATATCCAAGAGTTGAGTTGTGACAAGTCGAACTGTATCCAGATGGTCTTGGCTTATAAGAGAACCTGAAAAGAATTCACCTTACTTTTACAATCGCAACTGGCCTATGTCAATGACCAAAACGATCGTTTTGTCGTATGGTAAAAGAGAGGATAAAATGGGTCCTGAGTGGATCCGCGGAGGAAGGAATTCGGCGGGAAATTCGAATTGAATATCTTCGGAAAGGAGGAATTGCCTGATTAGAAGACTGTCGTTAGATGGCTTTAGTTCTGAAAAATGACATTTTAAATACTGAATTCAATACCAAATTTCGGTGGTTTCCCCGTGTCTGATACCCTGATGGCACAGGGCTCAGAGGTTGGAAGACGGACTAATTCATGGATGGAATGGCAGGAGACGAAGGAAGAAGACATGGGCTGGGCAAGGGCGGGCAGGGAGGAAAGGGCGGAGGACAGCCGGGTGTCCACTGCAGACGAAAGGTTCCTCAGATGATGCAAACCGAAGGAAGTGGTGATCCACTGCTGCTCAGAAACATGATCCTGAAATACAGGGCATTAGACACCTTACTGGATCTGTTCTTTCCACAAACCTTGAATTGATCGATTGCCAATCGATTGTCCACCCATCGTCTCAGCTGTTTTGCAAAGGCGTCTCCATTGAGATGAGCTCCGATTGAGAAATAGTCGTCGTTCGGTGGTTCTGAATAGCATTAACAGTTGAACCTGCCGTCTTTCCCCACCTTCGATTTGTCTAGTGAATTTAAAAAGGAATAGGAGAAATAGAAGTAGAGGTCTCATGTCATCTTCAGAATAAACCAACTGAAAATTTTAGATTGGAAACCTTTAGATTTTCTGAAATCCAATAAAATAATAAGACACTTCTCGCTATTTGAGTAGAACATTTAGACAAAACCAACTGATAAACGATAATTCATAAGAAATAGTTTTGAAATGATCTGTAGAGAAATATTTTATTTTCTGACTCTTATGGATGTATATTTCAATCGATTGTCTAAGGCTATGTGTGACAGCTGGAGTGATAAGAGCAGTAAATAGAACTATTTGAGCAGAAGACTTTTACGACCCAGTAAATACGGTATAATTAGTTGCATTCAAATAATCAGAGTGAATGTCGAAGATTCACACAATTATCTTTTCAATGTTTAAACTATTGCCATCAGTTCATATTCATTCAACTAAAAATGCATCCTTTGGCGCAAAGTGAATCGGGGGGGGAACAGGGTTACTCAGATTTGGTCACAAAAACTGCGCGTTGAAGCTTTTTAGGAGATAAAATAGTCTTGTTGTTATGTTCACTAAAAGGATAAATGCAAAACTCCTCAATTTAAAAGTGGATGAGGGGTGAAGTTGGATGAGGTATGATAATGCGGGAGTTTATCGGGGGACGATGCATTTTTATGACCAGGGCGGTCGGACGGACTGCGAACAGTGTGGTTGGTCGATTGATGGGTGGCATGAGAGAGCAGAGGAAAGGAAAATGCAGGATTTCATCGGATAATATAGCGAAGGATTAAACAAGAAAGGAAAAAGTCAAAAATATTTACAGAATAAGAACATTTTTTTTAAAAATTTTCATGATTTTAAGCCCTTCCATTTAAAATGTAAAACCGAAAGGCGTGATCAAGATGTTTGCTGAGGGAAGTGCTCGGTTTGTCTTCGAGTACAGGCGACGGAATGGCAGCGGGATATCGATCGACGGCCGATGGGCGACGGGTCAACCACGGCACATTATGGTAACAATTGCTTTATTTTTAGATTACGTGCTTTGCCTTTTTATTTTTGACTATTTCAATGTCCACTGCGATAATGTTTTTAGACTCTTAATTTAATTAGATGAAAAAAAACTAATTGCACTTTATGAAAGAAGTCTAACTTAGCTAAACTTGGTCAAGAGAAGCACCTTTGAGGCTTTGTCAGAAGGAGTTCCGGTGGAAATGTGTTGATTGAGAATGGGAACACTTGGGGCAATTAGAGGGCGGCTTTAGGGGGGAAGAGGGGCCTCGGATAGGCCGTGAGCGCAGCTGTGGGAACCAAGTCTATTATGCAGCTGCGGCCATCTCAGGGTCAGGGAAGACATCAACAAAGAGAAACAAAGACAAGGGCTCAAACTACCTCATTATCTCTGTCAAATTTACCACAACTTCAAAAGAAAAAACGTAAGAAAAATATTGCAGGAGCAGTCTATTTCTGTTGTGTGGCAAATTGTTGTTGCGTTTAATTTCCCCAAAGGACCGGCCTCCACAAAAGTTGAAAACAAAAGAGCGAGTTGAAGAGAAAAGCGTTCTTTGAGGAGAAATAGCTGTTGAGGGGAATTCCCCGGGGACGACGGATGGGCGGCCGACGGAATATCAATTACGAAGACTGGCGGAATTCACAAGGTCCATTTCTTTTCAAATTCCAAAGAGCAATAGAAGAGTTCATTTCTCAGAAGAGGAAAGAGAAGAAAAAAGAGATCAGAACGGGGAGGGCTCCCAGGCGACCGGCGGACATGGCCCTGTCCACGTTGCATTTGTCTGTCTGACAACAGCAGACGTTGCCCACCCACAGGTCCTTCAGGTTGGTACACGTGTTGTCGTTCGTCAGATTCATCAACTTGAACGTCTGAAAAATAAAAATCTTATTTCCTTTTTAAATAATAGAGGTTGAAACAAATTTCTCTTAAGACTGATCCTGATTTCAATATGCCCTTTCTAAGAAAGAGAAATAATTACATTTTAGTAACTAGCTTCCATGAAACATCTTGCAATTTTAGAGAAACAAACCTGGCATGTGTTTTGGTAGTCGCAGTCGAATCGGACGACCTGCAGATTGTGGCCAGTCTCTCCTGAGATGTAGATTTTTTCCCTTAATATTCATATCAATGAAATTAAAATTTTTATTACTTGAGACACATCGTGGTATTACACGACGCTATCTTTGTCTTGTCGACTGGAGTTCCATCAAGAACTACGTAAGTTCCTAAAACACAATAGACCATACATGTTTTGGTTGGTACCTGTTTTACATTGGAGGGCGATGACAGTCACGAGGAAAGCACAGAAGAAGAAAAGACTGCGGATCATGGCAGGAGCAGGAGAACTAATGACAGGAAGAGATCTGCGAGAATTTAGATAGGAAATTTCGAAGGAGATTTATCAGCTCACGACATGTGATGCAACTGCCCCTGGGCGCAGGGTACAAAGACACACACCAAGCATTGTGTCTATAACAGAAACCATAGGCAATTATGACTATGCGGACGAAATTTGGTTAGCACAACAGAAGAGATGGAGATAGACGTACGTTTGGAATATCCGTGTTTCAAAATCTAATGGAAATAAACAGTTAGTCGAAATTGAGAAAGTATAACATACGCTTAGCCCCTTCTTCCAATTCCAAACCACAATATAATCCAAAATAAGAAAATACACTCGTTATGAGCGGAACAGAAAGACAGATTGACCCGAATAAGCCACGTTTATTTCCAAGCAACTGTCTGATATTCAGGTCCTGACGTCGAACAGCGGGAAGGACTCGACGATTCCTGTCTCGGGGTCGTAGTAGGAGAACAGCTGGTGGTACACGAGGGCGGAGAGACTGGTGAACTGAAAAAGAGGCTCTTTTGTGCTTCAGAAGACAAAGGCACCTCGCGTGTCGAATCGTCTCCGTAGTCCACTTTCCACAGGTACCGGTCGTCCGCGAGGTTGTTTTTGATGGCCCTTCGGATGACAGGGAAGTGGTGGATCTTGTTCTCCTGGTCGCGGTAGACCAAATACATTCCCATCCTTTTAAACATCCTTTTAAACATTGGGCAGTTTGTGACTTTGTTAGCAGCGCAACGTTTTAGGCAAACTTTTGACCAGCCGCATTTCCAAGGAAAGAGACCGGTCAAGCGGTGAAAAGGCCTTAAATTAGCATGACCCTCAAAATTTCCATCCTTTTAAACATTGGGCAGTTTGTGACTTTGTTAGCAGCGCAACGTTTTAGGCAAACTTTTGACCAGCCGCATTTCCAAGGAAAGAGAACGGTCAAGCGGTGAAAAGGCCTTAAATTAGCATGACCCTCAAAATTTCCATCCTTTTAAACATTGGGCAGTTTGTGACTTTGTTAGCAGCACAATGTTTTAGGCAAACTTTTGACCAGCCGCATTTCCAAGGAAAGAGACCGGTCAAGCGGTGGAAAGGCCTTAAATTAGCATGACCCTCAAAATATCCATGGGGTACGTTTGATACTTCTGGGGCCGAAGAACCGTAAATCCCGCGGCCTTCGGCCGCTCAATCAAGCGGCCGAAGGCCGCCCTTTCAAGCGGCCAAAGGCCACCTTTTCAAGCGGCCAAAGGCCGCCCTTTCGAGCGGCCAAATGCCACCTTTTCAAGCGGCCGAAGGCCGCCTCTTCAAGCGGCCAAATGCCACCTTTTCAAGCGGCCAAAGGCCGCCCTTTCGAGCGGCCAAATGCCACCTTTTCAAGCGGCCGAAGGCCGCCTCTTCAAGCGGCCAAAGGCCGCCCAATCAAACGGCCGAAGGCCGCCAAATCAAACGGCCGAAGGCCGCCTATTCAAGCGGCCAAAGGCCACCTTTTCAAGCGGCCAAAGGCCGCCCTTTCAAGCGGCCAAAGGCCACCTTTTCAAGCGGCCGAAGGCCGCCCAATCAAACGGCCGAAGGCCGCCAAATCAAACGGCCGTAGGCCGCCTATGCAATCGGCCGAAGGCCGCCCCAATCAAGCGGACAGAGGCCGCCTATCTAAACAACGAAAAGGCTCAGAGGCGGCCGAAGGCCGCCTTCCCCAGAAAGTAAAAACCCGCGCAGCGGGTTTTTAACTTTCTGGTCACCGAACAATACAGTTCCTCCTCATCGATCGGTTTACGGTAGTACAGGAGGAAGGAGGGGCACTGTTTCTTGAGACTTCCTCTTGCCTAATCTTTAACTAAACGCTATTCACCTTAACGTTGAGTATAATCGAACCAATCGACGTTTTCCGTCGCAAACAATACCAGCAAACTGCCAAATGACAAGAACATTAATTTTTATTGCATTCTCAAAGAGTAAATACAGATAATCAGTGCAATGTGTCAGTAAGCTGGCCTAGGAGAATACGCGTAACAGACAATTAATGCACCTTTGATTAGAAAAACCGACGGCTGTCGGCGGAGTATCCTATGTGGCTGAGGGCGGGAGAAGATCAGTTCTCAAACGAATGGCGACGGGCTTGTAGCGGACTGAAATAAAATCAATTAAACCAAGAGAAAAGGGAAAACCAGAGAAATGGGGAACATCGGTTCATAATGTTTCAGGTAAAGAAAGCGGAAAATGTGTCACAACTTAACGCGGGCGTGTGTTTTATCAGAACAATGATGGAAGTCAAGCACTATTTTGATTAGCAGACTGCGGATAAATGAAGATTTGCTGTTTCCATCCAATGCATTCATTCATAACGCCCTCTTTCATGGTTTTAAAACAATTCAACTAATATGCGATTTTAACATTCTGCGGCTTGTCTGTGAGGTCAATCGTAAGGAGTTCCGTATTTACATAACGATTAGAATGACAGTACCTTACAATACAGTAATGCGTTTGGCAAAACAAACTAATTGCCGAGAGATAATTTCACTGAGAATGACAGTATTTAAGGTCTCTAGGTGACCTGACGTGCGTAGATCAGCCGTGCACGGAGCGAAACAATAAGATCAATTCAGATTTACTTTCTTCTGACATTTGACTTTTTAAAGACTGTTTCTGATGTAGATTTGGGAATGTGTTTAGAGTGATCCGTAGGGCTGTCTGGGAAAGCAGTGTCGAGTGAGAGAGCGACAGGGAGGTGCAAAGCGACACAGAAGCGGAACTCACAGCCTTCCCTCAATCATCTAGGTGCTCCTCCCTGGCGCTAAATGGAAATCAAACGGAGTCGCCTAATCTACGTTTCACGAGAACCCCAGAAACCGAGGAATTCCTTACTTGAGCTCGGAGAATCGGCGCAGGTACTTGGTTTCTTCGAAGGACTTCATTTCTATGCGAGCTTGTTCAGAGTCTGTTCTTCGCAGACGATTTCTGAAACCAATGACTTCTATAGTTGCTGATGTAGGCTACCTATATGAAGGCCGGAATTCAAAGAGGAGCCATACGGCGCCCACAAGAAGGGCTGCAAGAACACAAAGGACACTTAATGAAATGGGATGGAAGACGCAGGATTGGAATACCTGAAGAGGAGGATGTAGAGGCGGAAGCGGTAGGACTCGCAGCAGGTCTTCTCTCGACACTCAGCCAGGAGCCACGACCCACATACTGACATTTTCCCGGTGTTCGCCGGCCAATTCTTAACTCGATTTAAACTGATTTGGAGGATTTGGGAAGATGGAGAGAAAGGCAAGAGGGGATTCGTAATCAGGGCAACGGGCGTTCGGGCTCTTATGATTCGCTTAGGCCCAGGAAGAAAAACAAGCCCACTGGCACAAAATAACAGATTGCAGAGTGGGAAGACATTTCAGCAAAATAGAATTAGAGAAAAGAAACAACTAACATTTAATTGTCTCTCAGGCAAAGAAAGAAAGGTCTTTCCACTGCACTTTTGTTTTCTAACGGCAAGTATAAAACAGTTGTTGATGAATGAATGTTGAATCCAATTGAGGTTCTATTTTCCTAGCTTGTAATTGTCCAAGGGTTGCCTTTGTTGGCGTTTTTATTGCTTCCATGATTGCAAAATTCATCTGAGACGGCATTCCCACCTATTCTTCAACGAGTGGACGTTTGTTTCCTGAAATTCAATGTCAAATTGTGGCTGCAAAGCAACGAAAGAGGGAAAACAGGGCGGATCTGCGGTCGCTCAAGACAACCATAAACATCCTGCCAATCAAACACCGTGCATATAAATAATGTGGAGCCGACAGAAATCAATGAACTCATCCAAATAGAGAATCCAGGGAATTCATCGAAAGACTTTGTTATTAGAGCCTCTCTGAGAGATTCTGTTTATCTCGGAATCCCTCGAGAGGTTCGTCCAAGCGTCCGCCTTCTAAACAAAGAGCTCCGTGGTCTGTTTTGGTTGCTCTCCGTCTGCTACAGAATATGGCTGACGAGGCGGGTCAGAAGCCCCGTTTACAAGCCAACGGGTAATTTCCGGTTCGTTGAATTTGTTGACTCGACGAAGCCGCAAAGTGGTCTTTTACTTGCATAACCGAAAACGAACGGCAAAGGAGCGAAATGAAGAGAAATGGATAGAGCAGGGGGAGACTTTGGGAGTAAAGGAACATACAAATTGAAGTGAAGGCAAGCGATTTGGCTTTAGAATTGCGCCTGAAAACACTGAAAGGGATGTACATGAGGCTGTTAACAACCTTGAAGAAGTGTCCCTTAACAACGAATTCTCCATAAAGCAAAAGTGAAGAAAAAGCTTCCTGATGACACATGAGACAAATGGTCTTGGGTGGAATAAAAGAGGCAGATGGTGTTGGCTAGGAAAAAGCGCCGATTTACATAAGCAGGGGAAAACAAGCGACGCCCGGCCAATTGGCCTCCGAAAAGCTGCCGATGGAACGGACAGCGATTGCGCTCATCATAGAAGGAACGATTGCGCCACAAGGCAGGCCTTGATTATCCCGACGGAACCCCGAAAAAGGGGAAGGGGACGGCTGAATCAGAGGAGCGAGGGGAGAAGGATGAAATAACAGAAAGAGAAGGGAGACAGAGGAAGGAGACGGAGTTTTATCTTTGATGTGGGCGGAATGAGCCCAGATGGCTGCTTGCCCGTCATTTAGCGGACCACCCATTGGCAATTCCATAAAAAGTACACAGAATGAAATCGATGCGGAAGGGTGAGGAAGGAAAACCAACAGGGGGTAAATTGTGTTTTTAAAAGAGATAACACTGCTTTCGCAAAACTCTAACTTTTCCATTAGAACACTCTGATGAGATCGTTGATTAGATTAATAGGCTAGTTAATGGTGTTGGTGTAGGAATGCTCAGTTACATGCAATAGGCGAACTCTGTGTCTTTTTATAACTTTCCTTGGACTCGGATTCGGGAAAATACTAGCTTGCAGTACTTTCCATGGAAACGTCCTGTTTTTCACACTGAAAACAAGCCTTTAATAATCAACGCTACCAAAATGCATCTATGTCGAAAATAAGGGAAAGTAATCTGCAAATGGTATATAAATGGTGAAACAAAACAGTGGGATATATTTTGTTTACTGAGACAACGAAATCTGAAAGAATTCTCGCGTAATTTGGATTGAGACAGACGCATGAGTATCGGCAGGTACTCCCGTGAAGTAAAGCGTTCGAGGCGTGGACGAGGACCGATGGCCAGGGCACAAACAAGGCTGTGGCCCATGCATTTGGGAGTCCTATTTGGCCGTGTACACCCAAATACTCTCAGCGAACTATTCCTCGAATGCGCTCTCTCAGTAATTCTCCCCTGACGGCCTTCCAAAACATCGGAACGCCGTTTGTTTTCACACTCTCGCGACAGAATTCGACTGACACACGGCTGCTGAAACGAGTGTAAAACGGCCGACCCGCTTGTTTGTCTAAACGCGAATTATGCCCACCAGAAAACACTGATTCAGCATGAGACAGGGAGGGAGAGAAACAGAAGGAACATAGACAACGACGCTTTAAATTTGGTGTTTCCTTATTTTTCTTTTCACGATTAAAAACCATATATTTAAATATTTGTAGAAAGATTCAACAGATCTCTGGAGAAGACGCTAAAAATTGCTTTAAGTCAGACATCCGTCCAAAATAGCAGTGTATTGAGAACGTAAATCGGAAGTTGACGCGAGCAGCCATGCATTCACAACTGGAAACAAGGTGGAACATAACGAAAGAGCGCATAAATAGAACAGTCATGCACATTTTGAGATCCGTCCGCTAGCGAGCAAATTTCCTTCAGAATCTAAACATTCGACTGTGCCTGTGGAAGGGCCCATATTTGATTACCCAATGGAGTTGGAATGAAGTACTGCAATTAAAACAAAAGAAAACACTATGCATTTTCCGAAGCGGCAAAATAAATTGAACTGAGTTGGGTAGTTGACAGATGGCATCAAGCGAGGGCGGAGGGAGCGGCGGACCAGGCGCTCGTAAATTGGAAATGAGCCAAATAACAATCCCGGACTAATTTTATAGACTAGACGACTCTGCCGGAAACGACCGCTGTCAAAATGAAGCGGAAATTAGCAAAAGAGGATTACGGAGGAAACCAGAAAACAAGTAGATGAAGAATGGAGGTAGTTTAGAAGAGACAGAGCACCTGGAATCAGCTGGGTCCGTTGAGGGTGGCGGGTGCCCGAGGGAAGGGGGCGGCAACAGCTGCGGAGGCGCGAAAAGTCAGAGAATGAGTGATTCGGCGTCGGAAGTGGACCGGGTCCGTTTAGAAGGGAAAACAGACGAATCGATGTCGCTGCTGGCAAGTTTCGGACGACAGCTGGCCACTGTCACACGAGAGGAGACGCGGTAGAATCAATGGCGGCTGGCAGCAAGGATTTGCGGACAAAATACGGCAACTCGAGTCAGTCGGGGAGGTTGTTCGGGGAAGAAGGGGAAAGATTGGAGGGATGGTCTGCAGGGACTTTCTCACGGGGTCAGTTTCCAGTAAACAACGGCTTTCGTTTGGAACGGACAGAAAAGGATTCAATATCGAAGATGAGCTATTATATACTTTTCATAAGCTTGCATCACTGACATTCTAAGTGAAATGGCAACAAACTAGCAGCATTTGATTGAGATTATAAAAAAATTCAGAGAATCAAAGTTTCACTCAGACGCCATGGACTAAAGAGTCGTATTCTGTCGTACTAATGGATGGGCTTATTTTAGAGACTAATTTACTGGGTGGGGATGGCTTCCTGCGCGTATTACAATGAGGACTCATGTGTCACATAAATCTGGTAAGAAAGGCAGAGATCATCAAAACGGGCCTCCTGTTGCGTAAATACTGAAGCATCTCTCTTTTCGCAATAGCACAGATTCTTAGAAAGAAGTGAATAGTTTTCTGGAACTAGTCGGCTGAAACGCGATCCGAGTGTTTTGTGGAAAGAGAAGCCGGTCGAAGGAGGGGACAACCGACGACGACGGAAAGTACCGAGGCTGTTTTTTATGGAGAGGGAGAGGTAATGGCAGGAGGAGACAGATCCAGGAGGATACTGAAAAGAGAAGGACAGCCGGCTGACTTCAATCACGGCCATGTTTATTCCGCAGCTGGCGCGTACGACTCCGTAGGGACACGGAAAATAGACAACAAACACAGGAAGAGACACGGAAACCAGTATGCGGAAAAAGAAAGCGAGAAAGGTAGAGAAAATGCCGGTTTTCCAGAGGAAAACTTATTGCGTGCCCATTCATTCTTGGACTTACGATTAGCCCGCTAGTAACCCTAAGTGAAAGATCCAAAACTAAAGTTACATTTGAATAATTGGTGTATTTCATTTCTCTGGAAATCACAATGGACAACGGTTCTCCGGTAGCGTTACGTGGGCGTATTCTGCGTTATTCCTATTTTGTGAGACTAGCACTGATGACCTCCGACTTCTGTGGTCGCCGTCTACCAGCAAGAAGAAAATGTAGTTCAAGTGGAAGAAGTCAAGGAGCTCATGGAAGACCTCATGGTCAAGGAGGAAAAGAACAAGGAACTCTGTCTCTCTCTCTCTCTCTCTCTCTCTCTCTCTCTCTCTGTCTCTCTCTATCTGTGTCTGTCTCTTTCTCTCTCTCTCTCTAATCTCCCCGATCCAAGTTCGTCTTGGTAGATAAGAAGAGTTCTCTTTGAGTTCTAGAAGTATTCTAGAAGTATGGGAACGGTGCGCTTCAAGGCCGACGGAGGGGTGGTGGTGCAGGCGGAGCCACCCAACAAAGAAGTGATCTCGAAGCTCAACGAGCTGTTCGACTCTTACTTGGGAGGGCAGGACGATGAACTGGCGCAGACGATCTGGGATGCGGCCGGAAAGTGCAACTCCCTGCAGGACATGATTGGTACGGTGCGCACTGTAAGTGGCAGACAATGGATGCGTCTAATATGAGTTCAGTCGGAGCTGAAGATGTTCGACTTCCCGAATGAACTAGTCTTCGACATGTGGGGAATCGTGAGCGACCTGAAGAGAAAGGCTGGCAAGAACGTGAAGAATGCCTTCGACCACAACTAGGACTGGAATAAAAGTACTCACTCGAATAAAAGTACGTACATAATGTTTCAACTATGTTTTTTTACTTTATGTATTTGGAATATATATTGATGATTATTACTTTATTGCTATTTGGATGTTGTGAGCCCCCAGCATATTACGACTTCCATTAGATTGTTTTCAAACAAAATAGAAATTCAATATTATTTGATTTTACTCTATGATTGTATTTTTGAAGTTAAGGAAAGATTCACGAATTCAAATGAATTGGATAACAAACCGTACAAATGGACCGACTCCTCTACCTTATCGTCCTCATGATTACTCACTGTGCAAACAAAGGTTCCATGGGTCATTTGTCTACTCTATTCATTTAGACTACACGTATGTGTATTTATTCGCATGCTCTCCCTGTCAATTCCGTGACTCAATAAATTCTGCAATCAGCCGGATCCAGCTATCATCACCATGACGACCACTGATGACGGCCGTCGACGAGTATCCGCCGGATTCATTTCCTGAACATTTGTAATTTAGACCTTGAACCTTACTTTAAACCTTTAGCTGTAAGTCTGGTCCTCTGCGCTCTCCAACATTCCCGCGCTCTCTGCCCGTTATCATTTCCATGCTCTATGCAAACACCTGCTGCCAGCCGTGTGCCTCCACGCTCTTTCCGCCCCAGGGCAACCGGTTTTACTTCTTATGTTTCAAGGAATTTTTAAATAAATAAATCTCTTAAAAATCCTTTTATTAAAAATAACCAGTCCTTCCTAAATATTCGGGTGTCCCAGCCGTCTGCCAGGTTGTTCCGTTCCTTGTCCGACTCGTGTCAGCCGGCTGGCAGCAATTTCCCGAGCGCTGAATTTCCGGCGATAAAGATCGATCGGATTCGCCGTGAATACCCACGTCCAAACAACCAAAGCCACAAAATACCTTTCGTTTACGGAATTTATCTGTTGCTTCTGAATATTTAGAATATGCAGTTAGCGGATTTTTGCTCTTGGGAATCTTTGACATAAGGAAAGTAATTATATTTGATGCGTGTAAGGTAATGTAAGATTTCGGGGAGAGAGGGGCACGGACCCAAAAAAATGGGTCCCGCAACGAGGGCACAGTCTTTTAACCTCTCTCCTTCTTAGGCCCATATTTCCCTAAAAATTCATTCCGCTTTATGATTGGATAAAGCCCTCAATAAAGCGTCAGTGCTACTCTCTCCTCGAAATGGTCGTTATTCCGTAGTACAACGGAGGAATAATGCGTATATAGAGACTCTTTTTGTCCTTTTTTGATTAGCAGAATATCTTCATTACAAAAATTCTTACGCTCGCTTTGTAACTAAAATCCAAATTAGCAATGCACCCTGAAAAACGAACATTCTGAATTCAAGGCTGATCTATGCGAAACGCGGTTTCTCTTTTTGTAATGTGTGTCAAGTGGCGTGAAGAGAAAAACATGACATTGGCGGCCTAAGAACACGTGTTCGGTCATTTTAAAACGACCGCCATGCTAGCAAACCTTGTCTGTCTTTGTACCTTTTCATATTTTTACCCTTTCTTTCCAGAAGTTGAATGAATGCGCTGCAATGAGGTCTGTCGTCTCCTCGTCTTCCATGCCTCCTTCCTTCTCTTCTCGTGGCTCCTCCTGTGCCTCCTCCGTGTTTTAGTCCCAACCATAGCCGCAGATCATCTGTTGCATTCGGTCAATTTGACTACGGAGCAGCTAAATGAACAAAGGACGCTACAGGCACAGAAGACCATCAATCAGAGGAAGAGAACCAGCCTATTTGGTGATGAAGGAGCCTCGGTTGAGGTTAGGATACTGGCTTCTGATAGGAAGAGAGGATATC
This sequence comes from Oscheius sp. G VE-2021, assembly GCA_022343465.1. Lineage (NCBI taxonomy): Eukaryota > Metazoa > Nematoda > Chromadorea > Rhabditida > Rhabditidae > Oscheius > Oscheius sp. G VE-2021. Next base: position 1,311,550 of record JAJQXH010000058.1, read on the forward strand.
TCACGCAGGTAAGCCTATTATGCATACAACGAGATATATCTTACCAGGTAATTGGCTATATTCTCAGCACATACAAAAGCGAGGATCTCCCATCAGTTGGTATTTGCAATGTGGAGGGAAGGGAATTTGAGGAACTGCAGACATTTCAAGGAAAACTTCCAATTCACAACATCAAAAGTACGTTTCGATTTGTTTCTTTTATGATTAGTGTTCAGATGGACAGTCGGATAAAAGCCAACTGGGAGTGATGATAAAGAAGGAAACTGCTGATTACTGGAAGTGTCTTCAACTGCCAACGACAGCCAGGTTTGATTTAATTACACCAGTCTTACTTCTCTAACACTTTTGTTTAGATACATTCTCCTTCTGGAAGACGATGCCCTGGTTGTTCCTCATTTCCCCCGTCTTCTGGCCTCCCTCGTTGCCCAACTGGACGACAGAAGTCATATTGACTACGTCAAGTTGTATCATCCAAATTACCTGAGGAAACTACCCTCAGTCCCCCTTGTAAGTGACTGGGAGAGAAAAGAATACATGTCGTTCTAGGCTGTTACTCTGTCGCTGACCTCTGTTCTTCTCTTCCAATGGCTCATGTTCCGACGGGTTAATTTCTTTTTCCTTCTAGTTTGCACATTGATTTTCTACGTGATCGTCCGCTCTTTCACTTACCAGGTGTGTATTTTAATATTTTAAACCATACATGCATATTGACACATGAATATTGACCCCATTGTGTTTACAGTTCCTCGCTGATCTTCGATTCAATTTGACGGGTTCTGCCTACATTTCAATGCCTGAATCTTGTTGTACCCCGGGTGTCGTCTTCCGTTCCACAACCAAAGACCTTATGGCATCAGAGCTTTTGAAGGAAGAAAGTACCGCAGTCAGGGCCAAGGACCACATCCTAGATGAGTCTCGTTTTGTTGGGAGACAGGTAGAAATAGCCCCCCCCCCTATTTACTATTAGGATTCCTTTCAGTCAGACACAAACTGGGTGGTCCACATTGGTTCGTTTAGTTCAGTTCGTAACAGGGAGGTTCGTCTGGCAGAGAGGTACTCAGTTCAAGATCTGAACGAAGACAAGTGGCTCAGATTCTTTCTGTGAATATTTACTCTGTGGATAGATATGACTGTGATTCTCTGAGATACGAGTAATAAATAACTTAAATAGAATGCTCAGAGACAGATGGTGGTCTGGCACTGTTTTTGGCAGGGAGGCATGCAGGAGGAGGCGTCGAGGGAGACCACGCACTGCTCCCCACAGCGTTGTTGACAAAAGGAAGCACACTGGTCGGCAGACAGTCTGAATGTCAACTGGAGAGGATTCAACTATACAAGACTGTACTTTGATGGTTGTTGTGGTTGATCCCAGTTTATGTTGATCTTCAATGGCTGAGCAGTGGAAGGACTGGGTGTTGGGGAACTGAAGAGCTGGGCAGAGTTTTTCTGAACCTGTAAGGAAGAGTAATTTCCAATATGATAACGCTATGTATATGAAATTCATGCGTTATAAAACAAGTATTCGCTCTTGCTATATAAAAATGAACAGTGATTTTAATACCTGTTCTGAGCTACAGGCGGCATCACATTGAGGAGCACAGGCATCCACACAACGGGAAGGAGGGGCGTTCTGACTAGAACAGGCCAACTGGCAGACAGACTGACATTCGGACGAGCATCTGAAACACAGAAATAGTCGATTGCATTCTATTACCTTTGCTTGGGATCAAGAGTTACAGGGAAGGAAGAAACACCGGAACCCTTGACTCTTTGTGAAGTAGCTGTTGGGGAACAGACCTAAGAGATCAGTTGTATTTCAACCCTTTTCTCGTAACCTCTGAGCATGTGCTTGTACAACTGGCCACACATCCTTCCTTTGGGGCTGGGTTCCGTTGAGGGCAGCTCTGCTGACAGCCGGAGTTGCACACAGAAAGACACTGATCGCCGGAAACCAAGGGGGGTGCTAGGCCAGGGGTTGACGGAATAGACGGAGAAATCTTTCCAGGAGAAGGCTGCAGTTTGATGTCCACGCGAATACTTGGGATGGAAGGAGGGGTCGTTGTGGGAGGGTTCTGGGCCTGAATGAAGAAATTTTGTTAAAAGGCTGATTGTTTACGGGGCTTGGAGGGCACAGTGTTCCACAGGTGTTGTCGCAAGTACGGGCGCAGTCATTCTGAAATTGACCTGTTCTATAGCAAGTGGTGTCCGAGCACTTGTGCGACCGAGGGTGAGCAAGATGCTCTGCAAGAACTGTGGCAGGTGTTAAGACATTGAGCGGAGGCTGGTTCCATGACGCTGATGAGTACCTGAAGGGTTGCATTTGTTGTTTAATCCGTCTTTAAACTGCGGCGCCATCTGGAGGATCGTTTTTCCGTGCTGGGTAGAACAAACAGAGTCAATCAAGCGGATCGCCGTGTTGATCTTAAGTTTTTCTCTCACCTGGAGAGGAGAAGGAGTGCTCGTAGCGGAGGCCGAGGAGCACACGCGGCCGCACGACCGCTGGCAGGAGGAATCACAGGAGGCAGGGGAGAAGGACTGGGAACGACAGGCGGACGAACACTGAAAAAGTACTGTAAAGGGACCATCGACTTCTTGGAGAATTTTTATCGAATTTAAGGATCACTGTTTGTTTTAAATTATATATTTCAATGTATATCTATTTAAAATTTTCGCAACATTTCTTGTGAAGTGTTACCTGTTGAGCACAGTTGGGTGCGCACGATAGACCGGGAGAAGCCTTGATGACTATATTCAAAGGACGAACAGTAGTAGAGGTAGATGAACGAGGAGGGGAGAATACTCTAAATGTAGAAATCAATCCTAATACCTGTTGTTAAGAGACTAACCTAGCTGAGCCACAAGCTGAATTGCATGTTCCTGAGCAAGTGTTGTAACAGGCAAACTGCTGGTTTCCCTGTCCAACACAAGCTCCAACGCATTGTGCCTGGCACTGCTGAATACATGGAGACTGGGAGGGGGCTCTAAGAGAACAAGAACACATTCTGAAGACAGACAGTGATCAGATTGAAGAGATAGTTTACGCTGCTGGATAGGAACAAGGGCAGGAGGGTCGTTGTTGACAGGCACAAGAAGACGCACATCCACATTGACGTTTTCTCCGAAAAGCGTTTGTCTGAAGGTGAACTTTCCGTTGAAAGGATAAGATATCTACCAATGTCGAAAGGACCAGAAGCAGAAGGACTGTTCGGAGACGCATTTCGGAGGGAGAATGACCGGCCTCCGCCCATCCTGGAATCGCAGTGGACAAACAGCCGGAGGGCAGGGATTACGGTACACGTCGGCAGGTGAGAAAGGCACTCGACGGACAAACAAATGCACGGAGGAACCTGAGAGAATAGAAGAGAATTTGTAACAGCAGGCCTTTGGACTTGAAATGAACTCATAGCTCTTTCTGTGTTTGCGACGAGACTGTCGACGATTGACTTTGTGGAGTTGATACCATTATCTTGTTTTCGCAAAAATTAAGTTTTTAATGTTTCCTTTGAACAGTGAGAGACACTCGAATCTCCTAATTTCTTCCTTGTTTTGTGCCTCCTGGTTTCCGCTCTTAAATTTGAAGTGCCGTCTACGTAACGAGAGTATTCTACCACTTTTGTGGTGAGCCTTTGGTGGGTCACGGAGGAATTAATGGCGCCAGGAAACCGCGTCACAAAGGGTACAAATATTGCACTTTCTGACGTAAATGCCATACTAAATTAGGAAAAACTAAATCATACAATTTTAAGCAAGGTCTAAACGCGACAATGGGAAGAGTGGCATCAATGCACAATTGGGAGCATAAAAACAGGTGTTTGTTTGAAAATAGTTTAAACAAAGGTTGTTAAAGTTGACATTAGTTGTTTCACTGTTCTCAATTGCCATAACTTCTAATAACCGCGCCAAATTACAGGAAAGAGGCTTCCTTCAGTCGAATCAAACACTAGATTTGGTATAGATTGAATGGAAGGCAGAAGTTAACTATTCTCAATGGCTTACAATCAGTCAACCACTTCTTTGATTTAAACGGTGATGCCCTAAAATAAATAAATACTTTTGAATATTACGTGCCATTTCGTGTTTGCATTTGACCCTGAGGTTCAATTCGTAGTTTTCTTCTGATGGATTCATGCTTGGTAGGTCAGCCAATCATCCTACAATGTCTTCCGAAGACTCTACGTCACAGGGGAAATTGAAACGACTGGGTAACCGCAGGAAAACACCGATTAGACTGCAAGTACTAATTACGATAATTGCAAAGTCACACGCAGAGGTACAAAAGAAGTTCGTTTAAAGTTTGTCTTCTGCACTGAAATTTAATTTGATTTTCTGAAGGACATCCTTTTTTCCTATTCAACGATTTTTATGATTTATGTCGACCGGCGCCTCTTCCGTCAAACGTATTCCAAATTGTAGGCAGAAAACGACCAGGTCAGATACAAAAATCTCATGACCGATGACCGTCTTGAAATAGAAACATGAAACGTTCTTTTGAAAGAAGTCAAAAGGGCTAGCGCTGATGCCTCGAAGACCGAAGCGTCATGGACGAAAGAAGATTTCGAAAATCTTTGAGAACTTGGAAGTAACTTGAGAGAGTTGAATACGTGGCCTTTGTTGTGGCTTCTGCCTGTTTCTGTCAGCTGATCCGGGTCATCGAGGCTATTTGCAGTAGGCCGCAGCTGTTTTCGAGCACCGCGGCCGGTTCTCATACTCATCACTGTTTAATTTGACCGCCGTCCTTCTCGGATTAGCAGATAATAATGACCCAACCGGCGCTTCCAGTCCTACGACGGGAGGAAGGACGGCAGAGGACGAAATGCCACTTTTGATGCCATTAACCTGATTCCACTTTTCATTTTGTTGAAAGACAAAGGCTACGGTTTGTTTCTTCTGGCTGATTTCAATGGCTCGTCAAATGTGATTTTTCTTCTTTGACTCAGAGCGTTGTCAACGAAATCAAAGACTATATGGAAAGTGGATTGCCGTTGCAAATGGTACCAGGAGTTACGGCCCGCCTTCGGCGGTCCTCACTCCTGGCATGTGTGGAATCGCCACATCAGTAGCTTTCGTTTGATACTAAGCTTGCTGGAATAGGCAATTTCAAACCGGCGGCCTGCGGCCGCAGTGTTCGCAGCCTTCGGCCGATCAGTGCGCGGCCTACGGCCGCGAAACGGTGCCTGCGGCACCGCCAGCCGCGTTTTCCCATCACCCATGAAGAAACGGGCAACCACTAAAATAGGCTAATTCCGAGACAACCGTCAAGAGACGGCGAGAGATAAGGGGAAATGAGAGAGCGCAGGCAGCGCATTTTCGCGTCTAACAAACCTAGACACACACGCATACCATTGCTCAAATGTATTAAGTGTATTCGATTGATGTTAAACACGCCTATGGGCGCCATTCGGGCCGCTTCGCCCCCTCGTTGACGCCTTCGGCGCCAAAACGGGCCGCTACGCGGCCAAAACGGCTTCTCCGCAGCCACAACGGTACCTTCGGCACGGCACAACCACAAAGTGACTGCCAACGGGAGGAAATGAACGACCGGTCCGGCCAACGATTTAGACTAATTTCGCCCGCCAAGGGCACGACCGGCCACGTTCCGCCAAAACTTCGTCAAATTAGGGCCACGCATCGGTTAGAGAGCATGGGAAAATGAGAGACCCAGGCAGCGCACCAACGCCACCCAAAACCACGCATTACCAACAAACCAACAAACCAACAAACCAATAGACACCGCAACGCATTTGTAAGGAGGGATTCTCGCGGGAAAAATCAACTTCCATATTTATGTTTCTATGGCTTTCGGAATATGTAGCCGAACAAAGAAACAGTAACGCTCAGCTCGGCTGATAAATCGATTGAAAAGATGAAGCAAGAATGAACTGAAGCATAAACAAGTAGAAATGTAGTTATAGCTTTCGCCAAGCTGGAATCATGCCAAAATGACCCTTAGTTCAGCGGAAATGAGATACGCAGTGCGAGAGACAATGTTGAATGAGGAGATTTAGATATTCTAATTAATATGCAAAAATTTCCCCGCCGATGTCATTTTGGCAATGACTATACTGTCCCTTTCCTCAAACGAGCCTAATTTCCAGACAACTCTGCTACTTTGAATTATTTAATTTGCAAGGAAAGAATTGGAATGAGGCTGTTTAACCGGGAAGAATGCTTAGAAAAGACAATGTTTCATTCACCAGCAATATGCCGCAATACGTTCTTGTGTATTTGTTATTCATAATGTTTAAACCCTATCTTAAAATCAAACTGTTGTTATTTGGCATACCAAAACACCTGAAACAAACGAAGTCACCTTATAACCGGAATGATTTCTTGACAGAAGCTGCAGAAAACAAGGGGAATACAAATAGATAGCCTACTTTTAAGGGTAAAGTAATTGATTTCAGAGGAATCGAAGTCCGGGGAACAACTAAACTTGCTGAGCAAAGAGCAGACTTTGTAAGAGACGTTAAAGGCCAAGGGAAAATGTTGGAGTTAAGTGTCTCTTACAAACTCGCTCAGACCCAAAGCAGTCATTACAAACCATCATATTTTCCGCCGCCCTTTAACCACTTTAAGGCAGTTGTTTAACTGTTTCTCCACTTTCCCTCTTCTGCCGAGGTATCCGCCCATCGTTTAGCTACTGAGGCCAAAACCGGGGCGTGGCGACTCCGCCTCCAAGACTATAAATACAGGTGTAATAAACCTCTCTTCTTTCCTAATAGATCCTAAGCCGTAGCTGAAATGCCTGGTCTCCGTCGCTTCATCTCCCTCGTTCTTCTGGTGCTCCTCTGCTCCTTCGCAGCACCCTTGGATCTGAAGGTACCTTGTCTCCATTTCGTATGAAATGAACTAATTCAGGCAATCAAGTGCAAGACCAAGGGTAACAAAATCGTCCTCTGCCGTCCGAAGGTGGCCTTCCACACCGTAGAAATGCCCGTCTGCTCTGTCCTCTCCGCTCCTGGAAGCTCTACCTACTACTCTTGTGAGCACAGAGATTCCGTGAGTCTAACGATAATTCTATTTGTTAAGAAAATGATTATCTTAAAACGTGTTACCAACATTGTTTAGACTTCCTACGAAGAGTGCAGCCAGAAGTGCGAGATCGCCGACAGCGAAGGCCCTATCTATTGCTGTTGTACCTCGGACTTCTGCAATGCCGTAGGTTTAAGACTCAGAATGGCATTCAATAATTTTTCAGATCTAAGCAGCCACTGCCACTCTTCCCAGTTCGCTCAGTGTCGTGATATCATCAGGTCGTAGCTTCTGTTTAGACCTTGTGATTGATATTCTCTTATAAACCATGTTTATACACAAATGTGTTATTGTTTCTTAAACAGGAGGGTTATTAAGGGATTCTACTTTCAAAAAACCTTTAAGGATCAGATTTTGGTGTTATGAGATTTTACTGGAAATGTGGTAGAAAGCGAAGGATTGAACATTGTTCAATCCTGTAATTGTGAACGACAAAGGATGATAAAACCACCAGGGCGAATAACTCCATGGAAATAAAACCAATTTTGTTAGTAAATCTTGGGGTTCTGTTTCCTACAGTTTAAGTTGTGTGCTTGTTAAAATCGTGTTGGTTCTTGCAATTACGGAGACCTAAGTACCAATCAGTTCTTTCAAACCCTAACTTTTAATCTCCGTATCTACTTGTCTCTATTTAACATTTGCATAATTAATCTACATCAGATACACATTCTGGTTCTTCCATCCTCACATAACAAGTCAACGGCGTGTCTGAGGACAAGGCTTTTTCTAATTGCATTTCTACAAAATGCAAATGAAGACCACGGGCTTTTTTCAATACAAAACAAGATGTTTCAAAGCACGTGGCAACTTTATGTTGAGGTACTCTTTTGAGAAGTCCACGAGACAAAAACAACGCAACAAGAAGAAAGTCCAATTCTCTCTCTCTCTCTCTCTCTGACTTTTTGTTCCATTGTTGTTTCAAGAAAACCAAAAGAGTTTTTTGTTAACAATATTCATATTCATATTCTATAAATAAACGGCAAAACGACCACAGGCGGTGCACAACTTCATCCTATTCAAAACGGCAACTCTGCTTGGCCTGAGAGGAGGTAGAGGGCGAGGGATTTAGACCATGAGAATTTTATCGGGGTTGTTGCAGTTCTTGCCGTAGCAGCAGCAGAACTGGGCTCCGGGCCCGCTGTCCATGTAGCAGTGCTCCTTGCACTGATCCATGCTTACCTGAAAATACAGGTATGACATAAATTAAGAAAACGTAAAAAGGGCAAATGAAAACCTTAATATCTTACTTCCTGTTGTTCCCAGCAGTCTCCGAAAAACTGGCCGCTGGGGGAGAGGGTGGCCATGCAGGCCTGCTTCAGGGGGGCCGGTCCTTGGTCCCTAGAGGGGAGGCACAGACGGGGGACGTGGGACTCGTGGGTGAAACATGAAAGGAGTATCTCCTGAGAAAACGTATTGCAAAGAAATAGGGAAAACATACGCTCGGGTGCACGGGAGTCCCGACGGAGAGGGCGACGCAGGCGAAGAGGGCGGCTAGGAACATGGTTGCTGAAAGTTTGGTTTGTGTAATTGTTGTGATTCTGGAGAAGGAGAGGGCAAACGAAATGGCGGTGGACAAAGGAAATGAGCCTTTTATAGGGAGGACAGGGGAGGGGCCGCCAGGTAGTCCCGCCCATCGGATCCAGGAGAGCGAAGGTCGCAGGAGGCAGTCTCAAGGCAAGGCGGAGACTTCTCATGGAAGGCAAATTAGACTCTTGGTTACAGAATAGTCATTTAGGGAGTGGTAACTGTAATCTGTGCATGCATTAACAGCAAATACGTGGGTTCTTCATGCAATTATTCCATAAATAGCTCAAGAAAGTTGAAAATATACTATAATTTTGGTGAAAATGATATTATTCTCGTTGGCTTGGCTGAGTAACTAAAGAACTGGTTTTAAAATCCGAATTCAGACGAAATTAGAATTATTTTAACTTTAGAATACACTTTAGAATACACTTTTCAATTGTTAAACGGTATTCTTACAATCGGGGCTTAATTGTCATTATGTTTACAGTACACATTCAGAATTAAACGTTTCAAATTGGCAGACGAATTTTACTCAATATTTTAACAATGAAGTTGTGTGTGTCAATTGAACATTTCGACCGATTCATCTTATATTTTGTCTAATTTTTAGTTACGGTATTCCTCACTTTCTCTGTACCTTTTGTTCTGCAATATCGGTGCGATGTGTCATTTGTCTACCGAACAAAATGCAATCAGAAAAAAAATTTTCGCGGAAATCTACGTCAGTCTGGTTTTATTTATGGATGGCGTCTACTCGTAGTTGGGTATTAATTAGTCTAGAAGTCATTTCAACCCCCTGATATTCAATAAAAAGAAGTTCAAATATTGCAAAAACTTTTACCCTGGAAAGAGACATTCGGAAAATCAAAAGTTGAGTAGTTCAGTCGATGGAGGAGCGAAGCGGAGAGGATTTCCGCAGTGTTCCAATTGGTTGTTTTGTGTCAGAGAAAAGAAAATAGGCCAATTAGATTTGGTTAATTGAGCTTCAAAGTTCCTATTCAATGCACAGTTTCTCCATTCCGTAAACAGAGAAAATGGATGTGTATTTCAACAATCGCAGAGGAACAACGGAGTTTCTTGCCTTTATTTTTTAAGCGAACAAACATGTGTATGATTTTGAGAAAGCGAATATGAATGGAATCCCAGTTTATTCCTCTTCCTTATAAAAATCGAAATAGTGCGGATCGGAGCTTTTTCAGAACAACCCGCCACGTAAGAAGTACGGTAACTGTACTTCTCAGAACTGTTCCCACCTGGCCCACACGTCCACATTTTGCAACAGAGTCAGTTCCTGAATTTCAATTTCAAATTGACAGCAGCCAGACGTCTGCTTACGTAAGAATCATGCAAGTCATCAAAAGACTAGATCCTAATGGAATTTTAATGTTTTTTTTTGCCACAAATAGAAAATTGAATTCTATGCATTTGTACCTGTAGCCTTTTTCTTTGGTTTGTCTTTCAATTGAAAGTGGGCATTTCAACGGCCGATCAAACCACACATTCCTTCCCTTTCTTGGTGTTTAATGTTTCCTCGTCTCAACCATGACGCCAGGACGCATAACTTATTCATATTCACTCCAATTCGTCTTGATCTCAGACGGCCTTGTTTAATTTCTGCCTCCAGCCGGAGGCTATTTTGAATAAAAACACTACTTGCAAACACACTGCAACGCACTTTTTTAACCTTGCAACGCTTCCGAGGGAACAAATCCTGCAAACACCAAACGGACCCAATCTATGGCAATCGGAGTCAAGGAAAATTGTGCAGCACCAAGTGTTTCTATCCTTTTGAAACGAAAACTACCTTACTTCTGGCTTGTGCTTGGATCCAAGACTTACTTACTTCGGCTGATTAGCTCGTCCTTCGACCTGGTGCCCTTCTGCCTGAATTGAGGGATAATCCAGGTGCAAGAGTCGTCTTCCTCTGATTCAGCACGTACAACATCGCAGTTCTCCGCAGCCTGACCTTATCCCTTTTGGCAGACAAAGACCTTGGATTATTCGAATCAAAGCGTCAGATCTATTTATGAACTGCATCTATCAACGGTTACAAATCAAAATCTCTTACAGAATTCGAACTTTCCAAAAGCTAATAAAATGAGAGATGAGACGATATTGATGTATAATTTGCCTGTACACCGTCAATTTCGCTTGGCATTCTTAGGATCTGGGTTTGATATCATCATTCACGTAATCATTTCGCCTGAAACCCTTCGTGAGATCTCCCGAGTCTTAGCTGATCACATTTGGTTAAACTATGTGCTGCCCTGGAGGTCATTTGTCTGCGATGCGGGTGGTCCGCCAGCCATTAAACTCCCATTTTTCTTGCACGGCGCCGTTTTGGCAAAATAGCCGAAGGGACTCTGCATAAACCAACTGTTGCACGAGGGGCTCTGAATTAGTGGTTGTTGTTTTTGAATTGGCTTTTTAAAATTGAAAAACCACTGAAAATGTATTTCTTATTGTCGTCAGTACTAGACATATGCTCGCTTTTTGAAAGGTAAGCCATAGCCGTGGTGAACTGATTGCGTGCAATCAGAAGGCTTTTGGACTTTTCCAGTGTTGGTTGTGAAAACAGAAGAGAATAAGAAATTATGAATAGGACCAACGTGTAACGTTGTAATAGAAATGCCATGCATACAAAAATTTCAGTCTTCTTCCTTTGTTTTCGGTGTTTTGGTGGTAACCGTTAGAATGCCTTATCATTGAACATATACATTACAGGAATTATGACGCAGAGGTAGTTTTCCCCTGCAAGAAGAGGCATAATCATCTTTTGATTGCCTGCATCTTCCGAAGACAATCTCCTAATGATCCCATTTGGCTATCGGTCAGGTGTCATCACGTGGACTTTGGCTGATTGTTTCCATTTCCTTTGACGCAGAAGGAATGGCGATTGAACCGAGAGACCATTTCCTGAGATTAGGTGTGACAGGAGCTGTGTAGGCAGGGCAAGGGGAGGAGGACTTTCGGAGGAAATCACTCTCAAAAGAGCATTCGGTGGGGGGCAGAGAGGACAGGAAGTCATTTCAGTGTTATCAAATCACAGTTGGAAATATCGTTTTCTTAATTGCACTGGGAGATTTGGAATAATCAACCATACATTTAACTTTTTATAAAAGCAGTGGAACTCGATGAGTTCTGCTCTAGCCCAGAGAGTGCTTCGGTTTGTCTTTTTCTCTACTGGAAACTTTCCAGAGCTTTAGTTTGCCTGAGTTTAACTTTTGCGCAATCACTGCGATGAACTCCAACAATCAGGGCGTCTAAAGCGTGGTATGGGAAAGACGGAAATAACTCCACCTCAGCTTATTCTCATGGTGAGATTTATGTTATTTTATGCTGCGGGGCCTTAACAGAATATTCGTTCTGGTTAAAGAAAGGCAAAAACTCCGATGATCTGATCAGAAATCGTCCAGAGAGCGTTCTCAATTGAGTGTACCCCTTCTACAATCGAAGAGTTGTTTGCGGGCGATTGCCCTTCACGTCATTCCAAATGACATCTGGGGTGACTTAGGCACCGAAAGGTTGTGGAACAGGAACACAGGAAATGGTATAGAGTGCAAGGTTATCACATGGGGAATCCCAAAAGTCGAAAAGGAAGGCGATGCGGGATTGAGATAAATCTTTGATATTTGACCGAACTATTCAGTTATATAAATGTTCATTTCTAGTGAAGAGTCGTATTGAAAGCCTGCAGTCTAAGGCTTGGCAGCGTTGTACTGTGCGATGGCAATGACCGCCGGGAGGTTCTTCACAGCGCAGGTCCACTGCGCAAGACTCATCTTCTTCGCAGAGTTGGTGATGATCGTCTGAATAAGGGGTTTTGTGACCGAAGCAGTTGCCAAAGTGTAGGCCTGAGTGGTCATTTCCGCAGCTGGCTTCTTGTTCTTGGTCATAGTGTCCATTTTGGTGCGGATCACTCCATAAGGGCCCTGGAGCTGATTGTAGAACACGGGAAGGGCCAGTCCGATGACGTCGAAGGTCTTTGAGTTGGTTCCCTGAAGACACTTGTCCATGCTGCTCATCAAATTCATCAGTTTCGAGTAGTCAAAGAGAGGAGTGTTCTTGGTCACGTATCCCATCATCTCTGCAACAAAACATTCCTATAGCTATTTTAATGTCGTCTTTGGCGTTTCTGATCTGTTTCGTTTTTACTCAGTTGTGGTCTGATTCATAGTTATTTCTGTATCATTCTATTATTCGGGCCTAACTCCATTGCAGTCTATTTCCTCCTTTGAAGTCATGAGTCATGAAAATGCCACAGTTCAAAAGAGCAGCGCACGCACGGCGATTGAATTGTGACGTCTAGAGCGAAACCTGGTCATAAAAAGCGATGTTCTTTAATCTTAGAAGAGAATACTACACCATCATTCTGATGATCTGAAAGAAGAAACGGAAAAGGATATAAGGATACGTTTTTGTAGTTACCTAATGAACCTAAACACTCACTTGAGCTAATGTTCTGCATGGGAACTCCGACGCGGATGTCTTCGATGATGGAGTCTGCGATCTGAAGTTCCCTTGTGCTGGCCCCTGGGTACTCTCACTTTGCAGAGATTGTCCTGAGACCAGAAGACGATTGCGATGCTCCTGAGCTTTGCACAGAAGTCGGTCCTTGGCGTTCCGGCGCAGACGGCGGCGCAGACGAGAAGACCGAAATAGAGCTTGAACATGACTGGAAGTGGCGTTCCAACAGAGGATCTCTCTTTTGTACCCACCCAGTTCTCGCGAACCAAACTGTAATAATCCCCTGTAGTTGTTCAAGTATCACAGTTTTCATCGGTGAAAGAACAGGAACGTCCGCAACCAAATCCATTCTCTATCAGGAACTAAAGTTATGCTTATTTTCACCCGGCGGAGACCAAAGAATCGCATCTTGCAGGGTGTCTGAGTAGATGGATTGAAGTATTACGGGGGAAACGCATCCTTTTATTATAATGACCGCCTGGAATAGAGCGACGGATGTCTGATGTCAGAGGATATAGTACTACGGAAAGTGAATTGCTTTCATGCCTGCTTCTGAGGTTCCAAAGAACGCATTTTTTTTCTCAACGCCATTGGTCGCTCTTTGTGCACGTGCCTCTTGTGTGACTCATCCTCTGCCTTCCAAATGCCATCGGATATTAGCAGCCTCTTCTTCATTACCTGTGCAACCCCTGCTATGTAATCTCCTACGTCCCCCCTCCTGCGTCACTGATCCGCTCGCTTAATTTCCCTTGTCCTCGGAATCGTGGAAATTGTAGCCACGGCCTTTCACTAATCACAGGGACCATTTGTGTTTTTGACCCCAGGGAAGGGTGGAATTTGTTTGCGGAGAGGGTTTTCGGCCCAATTGAGGGTTTGCACCTGTTGACACAACTATATTCGGACTGGTCTCAATGACTCTTGCATGTCGATGACCCTCGGAGTCACTATAAATCCAGAGGAGCCATGGGCCCCAGACGATGTCCCGTCTACTCCTCATTGTGCTCATTCTCGCCGCTTCTGACGCCTTCTTTATGGGAATCGGCTGTGGAATCGGAATTGGTTGGTTGCTCTCTCCACAAAGAAAACTGGAAACACATTTTCTTCCTGATTCTTCTCATACACGCCTTTTTAGGATTCCATCAGATGTCTTCCTTGAAACTTGTATCTTTTTGAGTTCCGCAAATCGTTCACATTTACATTCTATTAGACCTTTTTAAAAATACAGCTACCGCATTTGTTTTTTAGGTTTCGGTTGCATGGGAGGTTACGGAATGGGTTACGGTGGCTACGGTGGATTTGGAGGAGGCTACGGCATGGGTTACGGGATGGGCTACGGTGGATTTGGCGGTTACGGCGGCTACGGTGGTTTCGGAGGCTTTGGAGGTTTTCCTTTTATTTACACTGCAAATTGGTCGTTTCAGGATGCGGTGGCTGCGGAAAGAAATGATTGCGTCACTCAGGTTCTCTCAATAAAGAATTCTCGCGTGCCGTTGTTGCGATGTTGCACAAATACGGCAGTCGACCGGTTGTGTTTGAACTGGCCGGATGGCCGACTATCCTTGTTTTTGGCGGAAACGACGAGAGCTAACAGCCAATGAATGGGCTCCCAACAACGCATTAGGCGGATGCCGACTGGACAGGTTCTATCCCTCGAGGCTTCTGAGAACAATCCAATTCCCTGATTCACGATGCGTTTGAAGTGGAAGAATCACAGATAAAAGACCATAGTAAAGCATAGACAGTTCTTCCAATTTTCTCCCTCGAGGGCTGAAGAGAACTCATTAAAACCGTCATTCATAGGAATGGGGTTCGATTTACGTTTGTGAAGTTTTTCTTTTGTTGTGTGCTGTTTTTCCAACACATGAATAAATCTGTACGCTCGGGATTTGTCATTCCCAGAAGTTATTTTTCAGTTTTTCTTCTTTGCAGAATTTTAAAACAGCGAACTCTGAACTTTAAATATTCCGTATTCGTGTGAAATGAATGTCCAGGTGTCTTTCTTCCCCGGAATGACGGGTGTCTGTGTGTAGTTCGTCCGATCATCACAGATCCTCGCCAAGTGGATTACCCCTCACTTTGATCCGCAATTTCTGGTCGAGTAATCACGCGGAAAACGAGTAGTCAGAAGCGATATTTTCGGTGAGACGGCCATTTCCGGCGAAACTTAAAATACACTCTGAGGGCTTCGATGTGCGTTTGCAAAGGATCATCCAGGCAAATCGCGACGTCTGAGGGAAAAACCCCGACTGAAACGGGAAATCTCTCCCGAGACTCCTTGGTCCCTAGTTTAGCTTGTTATTTGCCCGTGGGTGAGCGATAGGCTCAGGCGGAGGCTACCTGACGCCCCGGGTGCCAACAAGGGCTCAGCAAACAGGCGACACCTCGTTTCTTTCCGGGATGACCGGACCGGACGCCCAGCATCGCCACGCCTGACAATCTCCTGTTCCTTCAGGCTATGCATCACGTGAGACACCGGAAATGACAGAGGACAAGGGACACGCCGAAGGAAGTGAAATATTCAGGGACCCAGAAGACGCATTAGACGATTGCACGACGGGTATTCACCACTTGCCGTCTGGAAGGAACTGAAAGGGGCTTATGGAAAGCAAATTCAATTTTAGAGAAAAATCATTGGTTGGTAAAACAAGAGTGTTTCATATAAGACAAGAAATTTTCTATGCCTGCATTCAGGATGACATTCTCTGCTATTTTTTCTTCACTCCGTCCACGTCTTTTGTTGAGTCACGGGTTCATTCGGTGATTTGTTGAACCTCCGGTCGGCCTCAGTCGTTCATATTGTAGCCACACTTTGTCCCGTCTACGTAATTGTGTGCGCAACTGTTCACTGAGTAATACCCGATTAGTCCACTTGAAAGGGGAACGGAAGACTAATACGCAATAAGGTTGCAGGTGACAGGCTCTGCAAACAAATGTAAACAACTCAAAGACGAACATAAAACTCTTATCACAATTAGGCCTTACGTTAGTAATAAATTCTTTAAAAATGAATAATCTAATCATAAAAAGTGCACTGGGAATATATGCATTGCATTACCTAAATTTCCATATTAAGTGAATGCTTTTTTTAAAGTTTAACAAAAGAAATGCATGTAGTTTCCAAATGTTTCTTGCCCCACGAGGTTTTCCCAGACTCTGCCCTTTCTGCCTTGGTTCGTCGGCCGCCTTCCACAGTTCCTGACCGGTTCCGGCGCCGGTTCGGATGGAATACTTAAAGGCGGAAGGACGGCGGAAGGCGGAATGATGCGACCGCTGCTACTACTTGCCCTAGCGGCACTCATCCTGCCCTCCCTTCAGGCAATCAAACCAATCGTCTTTAATCATAATTTGTTCAGTCGCCCATTACAAGGGCCAAACGCCAGTGTCCCTGTGCCCAGTTGAGTGCAGCCAAGTGTCTTTGTCGTCCCTCTGGTGGCCAGCAGAGCTGCCAGTGCTCTCCTCCGGTTGCACAACCCTCTTGTTCTTGTGCTCTTCAGGTAGCAGATTCACACTTTTATATACATGTTTTGAGATATGCCTTATTTTTAAATGTTAAATTTCATTATAAGTGAAACGGAGAAAAAGAGTACAATCTTGGGAACATCCTTTTTTCATTGGCGTTTATTTTAAATGTTTCAATGCGCTTTCCCCGACAACCTCGACGAGAGGGAAATTTTAATACTCTGGTAGGATTTACAAGTTCAGAAATAATCAATCCGCTTAATGAGGGATCGAATAGTTTAGGAATGTTTACCAAAAGAATTTTGTTGTCATTTCAGGCGCAAGTGTCAGTCTGTCAGCCGTCCTGTCAACGCACCTGTCTCCGTTCCTGCACCCAGTCCTCCCAATCACAATGCCCTGCAACCTGTAAAACGACCTGTGGTCAGACTTGTTCCGACAGAAGCTCTTCTGCCATTCGAGTGATTGTTCCCATTCAATCGAACCCCTCCTCCTGTGGCCCAGTCTGTCTCCAATCGTGCCAACAATCCTGCAAAACTGAAATCAACGTCAGTTTCTGCATTGATCAATGCAGACAAAGCTGCGAACCCTCCTGTGTTCAGACAAAGCCTACATACTATCAGGTAGAGACATTCTATACAAAGAAGAGGTGTTGTTTCAGCCACCCACAACCACAACCACAAGAGCTCCTGCTACTCAGAAGCCCTCTTATTCTGAAACCTGTGTTGCTGTATGCCAACCGATATGCACTCCTCAGTGCATTCAACAGCACCAGCTGACCATTACTGTGCCCCTCATTCAGGTCAACAACGTTCAAAAGACTCCGGTGAGTAACGCAAGCTTTTCATGTGTTCAATTATTTCAATGTATTAGAAACAACCAAGTGATTCCAGACTACTTTACCTACCCCTGTCCCTTACATTCCTCCGACCACAACCACCGTGGCTCCAAAGATCTGCATCTCAGTGTGCATGCCAATGTGCGATCAACAGTGCGTGTCCAATCAACTACAACAGCAGCAGCCTCAACCTCTCAATATCAATATCAGCTACGCTCCTCAGCAGACCTGTATCTCCATCTGCATGCCCTCCTGCTCTCCACAGTGCGTCCAGTCGGCTGTCACAACCACAACAACTACCGTAGCCCCTCAACCTCAGTGTGCTCCTGCTTGCCAGCCGTCCTGCACTCCTCAGTGTGTCCAATCCTTGTTAATCTCCATCATCCACACTGAGTCTTCTTTGGACCAGCCGTCTGGTCCTCAATGCAATGCGGCCTGTCAGCCGGCTTGTCTTCCATCCTGCACCAACCATTACCAGGAATGCCTTCCTTCTTGTCAGCCGGCTTGTGAGCCTCAGTGCATTGCTGGGATTACCGTCAACATCACGATGAACCAGCCTGGGCCCATTCCTCCCTCGACTGTCATCCAGCCGGCTGCCCCCTTGTGTGCTCCCTTGTGCCAGCCAAATTGCGAACACTCGTGCCTGATGTCACTGAGCAATCTGGGGCAACTCAATCAGAACACTCCCCTCTCAAACCCCTCAAACTGTCCAGCCATTTGTCAGCCAGCCTGTGAACCACAATGTACACAACAGAACGCATTCCAGGTAGTCGATGGTTACTTAATTAATAGTTGTGTATTGCAGCTGACAGTCTCCCTTTCTCAGCAAGACAACCCTACATGCCAGCCCGAATGTCAGCCTGCCTGTGAACCTGCCTGCGTTGAACGCCAGAACACCTGTGCTCCTGCCTGTCAGCCGGCCTGTTCTCCTCAGTGCACTCAGGACTACCAGTTCGAGATAGTCCTGCCCATGGTGACATAGCTTTATTTCCAAATAAGTGACGTATTTTCAGGTAGACGAGCAGTGCATGCCTGCCTGCGAGCAGTCCTGCCAATCATCTTGCGTGGCCCAGAATCAGAAGGGAGGCCAGTGCCAGACGGCCTGTCAAGACACGTGTCTCTCCTCCTGTAATACTTGTTCCACTTGCGAATCTCAGGAGATTCGGCTGGAAATTGTACTCCAAGAGCCAATGCAGGAGGAAGTTGGCTGTGCTTCCACTTGTGCAATTCAGTGCAGTCAGCAGTGCTCTCAGCAGACTGGACAACAAGCCACTTGTCCCTCCGTCTGTCAGCAGGCCTGCCAGAGCAACTGTCCACTTCAGGTAACGAAATTCTAAAAGAGACAAACTTAAGAAAAAGAGAAAGTTTCGAGAAAAAATTCCAACTTGAGATCATTTCACGTTGTCCTTGATTAGTTTCCCAATCAGTTTCTGTTGCAGGTGGAGGTATGCAGTTCCGCCTCCGGTGGCTGCAGCTGTCCGTCCGAGTTCTTCTCCTGTGGCTCAGACCAGTGCTGCCGTCGCAGAAGACGTCGTTGATCTACCTCAGAATGTATGTACATATACGAATAAGTATTACAATAAAGTATTTTATCAAGTTTTAGGTTGAAAACCAAATTTGTTTTAACTAGACTCACATCAAACTGTCTTAACCTTCTTCAATCCCGCTTAGCATTTTTATTTGTCTTGAAACTCATATAATTGTTCCATTTTTAGGAAGTATTTCTGCTGTTTTATGGAACATGTCGGTAGGATTATTCCAGGTGAATTTACCCGAAAAATAATTATATGGAGGCAATGGATTTTTCAAGACGCCTGAAGAAGATTCAATGGTCAAAATCCAATAGAATCAAAAATTAAGAACTTTTTAACACGTGTTTAAAGAGTAACAACAAATGTTTCTGCCGTGCAAAACTTTTGAGTTTCTTAAAGACCATTTTTATTCAACTTCTTGAATTATTTTTTCTTACTGATGAATTGTTTCTTTTGGCACATGACACAAACCTTGCAAGACATAAAGAAGTGTTCTTTCTACAAAAGTAAACTTATTTTTTTAGCATTGTATTCTCTATTTTAATGTTTCTATTAGTTTGAAACGTTTTCGTAAAACAATTGCCCCAAAACGTGTGTTAAAGGAGAAAACATCGGATACATAATTATAGCCCTCGGTACAAACGTAGAGTGCGAAGTCTGAATTATCCTGTCCTTCTATGCAAACAAACTGGCATAAAAAATTCTTATCGTTTCAGAAAAATCCTTTATTTTATTTCCGTACTAATTACATTCTGATATGCTCCGTTTCACGCGAGCGGCTGGATCAGCTGTTAATCCGACGGCAATTCAGACGTCGAAGGGAACTTCTAAGAAGACTCGATCAGCTCACAATCTGAAAAATACCGAAAGTGATTGTATGGCGGTTGTACATTTTGGACACAACGGTTGTAGTCTTCTGTGAATTTTGCGTGAGATGTTGATTAAATTTGGACTTTACTGTAAGACAGCAAACAACTAAACGAAGAATCATGTTCATTGAGTGGGTAACACTTTTTGTAACAATTTTTGGGGAAGTAATTTCCAGGAAAAAACATTGTTAAAATGTTTTAGACTAAGAAATAGTAGATGAAAGCAGTTTGCATAAGCAATCGGGAATTAATCGGATGGCCGATTTACCCTGTTTTTCACAATCTTCGAAGCGTGTCTTGGCAACCGAAGCAAAAACCACCAAGTGCACTCCTCCTGAGAAAATTACGCACTTTCTGAAGGCAGTAATCCAGCGTTCTCCTGACAGTCAGTCAGATTCACTGTTTCATCTCTTAAAAATTCTCGAGGTGATTCAGCCCCAATTGAAAGCGACCTTCAAACAAGCGCGGCAACAGTCCGGCCCGCCACTACATATTTCTCTATCGGGCCGGTCCGATGCTGGCCGCCAATCAGCGGAAAAATAAGTATTTTGATTTTTCTACTACCCACATTTGATTCCGGAATGTAGCCCTTGATTTATTAAAACCACTACAGTCGCTGGTTTCGCCTAAGATTACATCTCTGATCTTCAAAAATTAAAGTAAAATTCGGGTTCGAAACGTGCTCTAATCCCGCCTGGTTGCCATAGTCGCGTGCGCATATTCCTTTTTACCCTGCAAATAGGCAACAGTCAAAGAAACAGAAAGGAAAACACTATTCAGACATTTGACAGTAGATTAAAGAAACTATATTTGCTGCTTTGTTACTCTACAGGTTGTTACGAAATTAAAGTATTTTATGCGGCTATATCTTGTTTCAAGAAATGTGAAATGTGGTGGAAAGCCAAGCGGGTGTTGGCTCTAATTGTCCATGCTGTATGGGTGGTCTTGGAAGAGGCGGAAGCGGAGGTCGCACGGGTCTCACTTACCTGCCATTATATGCATTCGTAACAAGTAGCTCCAGCAGACGGCCGAATGCTGCACAAAAAGAGAACCACCGGTGAGCATTGTTTTCCAGAACGCTTTCCCTGCCTTCTGGGGAAATTAATGAACAGCCGGGGTTACGACCAATTTCGCGTGTCATGCAGAGTTATTAGGCTGACAGACTGCCATTCCAACGGCTACTTTCTGACAGCCGCTTGTTTTTTTATCCAAAAGTTTCAGCCAGGTCCATGACCTCTGGGGAACAGGAGGAGGAGGCCAAGGGATTCTGTGCCAGACTGGTAGCACAGCCTCTTCTTCTGAAGGATTTCTAATTCAGAGGCTTCGGACGGCCTTCGTTCATTTCGGTCTGGTCATCACATGCATCACTTACATTCTATTGGGAGCTTACATGTTCCGATCGATCGAAAGGCCGCGGGAACTTCAAACGAGGAAAGAGGCTCTCGAGACATTCAGAAGGCTTCAGACGGTTGGAGCCTCGATGGCACCTAAGAATGGGTTTTAGGATTTGATGGGAAACCTTTCGGCGGACGCCGAGAGGGCGGAATTTCTGTTGGATGAATACACGGAGAGGATGTTCAAACTATTTGAGGATCCCATCTACGCCCATGTAAATTCAGCCCTTTCAATGTATTTGAACAATCCGCGATATCTCAAAAGATTTCCTCCATTACCAAAACTGGATATCAAAAAATTTGATTTGATTTATCGTTTCTATCTGTGATGTTTATTTTGCATAGAATTATGTCCCTGGCTTGAATTAAATCAGCCTCAATTGGTAGGTGCCCAAGACGCGCTATAATCCAGTTGCCATAGTTGCGGTTATTCATATCGTGTAATTCCAAATGTGGCCTGTGTCAACGAAAGTAATTTGGACAGTTTCAAGAAACAAACAAACAAAACAACAAAGATTAAGAACAAACACAAATTTCAGGTGTTCGAGTCTCATTTCACCAATTACTCTACTCCAAAGGACCTATGGACTTTTTCCTCGGCTGTCCTTTTTACAACGACTACAGTAATCCCCGTCGGTAGGACTTGTAGAATACATGACATCAAATGGAACACAAATGGATTCCAAGCTCTCTCTCTCTCTCTCTCTCTCTCTCTCTCTCTCTCACTATATCTGTCTGTCTCTTCAGGCTATGGCTACATCTGGCCAACCACCGTGGAGGGAAGAATGCTGCTTGTCATCTACGGAATGATCGGGATCCCTCTGGCTCTGGTGACAATGGCAGACACTGGAAAATTCATCAGTCAGTTGGCCACCAACATCTTCAAAGAGGTCTGTTCCCCTGTCTCCTGCCAGTCTGTCTCTTCAGTCTCTGCTCATCCCAACCATTCTCTTCCTTGGTCTCCTGTCCGTCTATCCTCTCATCGCAGGCCTTCTCTTCCACTACGCAACGGGAATCTCCTTCCTCGATGCCACCTACTTTTCCCTTACTTCCATTTTTACCATTGGTTTCGGAGATGTAACGGTAGGTCACGCTTATTCCACAAGAATAGTTAGTAAAAAAAAAGAAATTAGAACAAAGCAAAATCATCAAATTCAAATGAGTATAGTTCGCCAATCGATTGATTTCCCATAGTTGAACCCTTCTGTTCCCAATTGTCCTCTGTTTTTGGGCTCTTTTGATTAACGCCGGGTATATTCTGAATGCCATCATCTGCACGTTTGCAACTATGGTAACTGAGATTAGAGCGCGCTTCTGATGACCAACGGGTAGTTTGGGGTTTAAAGGGAAGATTTAGAGAAAATCTTATGAGGGAAAAACTTTTCCAATGTGGCTGTTAATTCATGACAAACATTTTCATACCAAATATGAGCATACAAAAAATCATAATAGAGAGTTAGAAAGACCAGAAAAGATTAAAAAATGTGTTTCAGATCCGTGGACTTTTATTTTTTGGTCGATGTCATGGAGGCTTTTAAAAATCATGAAAAGCAAGGATTATGACCTACTTTTCATTAGATTAAATGACTGCGAAAGAGAGTGGGGTTTTGAAGAACGCGGTTGGCTAAATATGTGGTTCTGGCAGATGTTCAGCGATTACGCTGCACCTTAAAATATGCGTGCAATATTATAATTTAGAAGAAAGTAGCGATTTTGTTAAGAAGTGAAATTAGATATTAGTAGTATATCAACTGCTATTTAAGCACATTTAATTAATAATTTTGGAACAAAATAGGCTAGTTAAAAAGAAATCCTGAAAATTCAGCCGCAAGTGCATGTGCTGCAGCTGGTGGTGTTCATAGTATTCGGAGTGATCCTCGTGACAATCACCATCGATTTCGTGGCAGCAGAGATCATCGACAATGTGCACTACATGGGCAGAGGAGTGGGCAAAGCCAAGGAGATCGCAGGGAAGATGTTGCAGGTTGGCAGGGCAGAAACAAAGACAAATGGCTTCCAGATGGCCCAGAATATGAACCTCGGAACGAGGGGGATATCAGGGCTGGCGGCGGGAATGAACCAGTTGCAGGCGTTGGCCAGGATGGGTCTGATCGGAAAACTGGACAAGGAGGTAAGCGAACAGAAGGCAGAAACAAATGTAATTCAGACCCTGGAGCATGGAACTCAGATATCGGCCTTTGCACCAGTGTTGGATGACGTTGACTGGATGGACAAGGCGTCTCTCTATACGTCACAATCAGGAGGGGAGAGAGAGCTGGGAGGTCGTCGGCAGTCGGATGGCAGGCATCTGTTTGTACCGTGAAAAAGAGAATAAAGAGGATCACTAGTTTACTCCAGTCTATCACTTATTGAACCATCTTACTGGTCATTGGCGAAGTCAGCGGGGTTCTTCCTCATGGCCTTGACGTTGGTCTTCTTGGCCCAGTCGTAGATCAGGTAGGCGGCCACGGCCTGGGGCAGGTAGTAGTACCACTGGTTCCAGACGTAGGTCTTGAACACCTGGAAAGAACGGATTGCTAATGGAAACAATTAAATAAATACGAGAAAATCATTGCGTACATAAACCGCAAAATAAAAGTATAGATGAGCGATTGAGCCAAACATTTCGCTCTAAGAAATGTTGGGTTAAATCGATTCAATTTTTAAAATAATAGACCACATCCGTTACGCGGCCGCCGTTTACTAGGTTTGGTATTTCAGCACAGGAAACACACGAAAGCGCAAGATTTGTTTCAATATTTTGGGCAAAGAGAGGTAATCGTGAATTAGAGCAGACTTACGTTGACAACGGCCTGGTCGAAGAATCCCTTGAAGGCCTTCTGCTCGTTGGGGGCCAGGGCGAAACGGTGCTCACCATACATCTACAAATTCGAAAATAAGATTTTCAATTTTTTAAACCCACCTTTCCCAAGTTTCCGAAGTGCTTTCCCATGCTGACAATGGAGGGACGCATCTTGACTAAAAATTGTTTAAAGCAACCACAAAACACGAATTAAAGATAAATAGTGGACAATAACCACAACGTAAAGTAAATGCAAATACAAAAATCCTTTAGTTCAACGTCCTACATGTACAGGAACACAATCAGTTGCTACTGGTGTATCTATCGAAGCGTTCGATGTGAGCGAGGCTGGGGTTCTCCTTCTGAGCGCTCAGCTCGGTGTCACGGCTGCGAGTCCACACCATCCCAAATCCGGGAGTGGGGGCAGTCAGTCCGAAGTTCTGCTCCGGTCCGACGTTCACCTTCACAGCATCAGCCTTCCTTAAATAGTGAAATAAATAAATGTGTGAAGCGCTAATGTTTTTTTTCGAATATCATCCAACAAGCTGAATAAGATACGCGAAGTCTTGGTGGTTACAAGAATAATACATTTCAATTCAAAAGGACAACCTTCCATACGGGAATTGGAAATGTAGAAGCAACCCCCTGGGAAAACGACCTAGTTATCCCATTTAACATTCGTATAGCCGAATAATGATTAATGAATACTTCGCTATAATATCATATTTGCTTGAGAAACATTTGACAAATAGTAACTACAATTTACTTACTCGAGGGCAGCTCCTGCAGCTGTTCCAAACTTCACACCGTGCACGTTGGCCGAGTACAGAGCCTGAGGTGGAATTACCTCGCGGCGGCCGTCCCTAAAATAATCCAATGAACGAAATAAATTGCGAGACAAACCTGGTGAAATAGTAGTTATCACCCAGTTTGTGATGAACTCCGCCGGGGAGGGTGGGCAGTTCTGCGGATCCGGGACGCGCCGACTGAGTCTTGGGGAAGCGGAGAGGATTGCAATAAGCGGCCTGGAAATAAACAACTATTCAAGAAAATTATGAATACGTACCTTACCGTCGGCAGAAGGCAGACCGGGTGGCGGGGTGATGGGCAGGCGATCAACGGCGAGGAGTTTGTTCCTCAGCCAGTTCCAGAAGGGAGTCTGGGTGCGGTTCTGGACCGTGGAAGCCGCGATTTTGCGGCCACTCATGGCTTACCTGAAATATAAATAAAATACGATATTAATTTAACGCAAGAAACAAAAATGTCTACACTCATGTGAAAACTATAAATAGTGTATCTTAGCTACGAACTACCGAGATTACATTTATTCAAATATCCTTAGTTTCAAACTAAGTAAAACTTAGAAAAATAAATTTAAAGAAAAAAATAAAATTTAAAAAATAAAAATCCTGGGCGGTGCGGTGGAATGGTCGCGAGCGGCCGCGCCGCGGTTGCGTTGGAGCATATATTCTGTTTGGGAGCAAATATTGCACAAATTGCACGATTATTGTACCATCCTCGCTGCAAGACCAAACACCAATGAAGTATGAGTGTATGGTTAGTTCAAGGACGTGTCAAATATATTTATACCATAAATATAATAAATAAATTTTACTATTCCATACATAGAATAACAAGGAGATCGATCTATTGCCATGCTACCCGGGGATATCCGCGGGGGCCTCTTCTTGTGTAGCTCCCACCACTGCCGTGATCTGCGGAAATGGAACGAGTGACTGGGGCATTTGAGCTGGACTCTACAGAAGGAGTGATAAATGCGTACTGGGAAGGGGAGGAGGCGGAAGACGAAGAAGCTGCTGGAAGGGAAATGGCCGAGAACCTCTGGAAAATAGTTTTATTTTGTAGTTTACTAGGATGTCGTCGTTTTAATGAGTCGTATTTGAGTAATAAAAAAGAGTCCGTCTGAGGTATCTGGCAATCAATGGCTAAAGGAACAGTACCTTAATCAAATGAGACTCCTCCCTCCTGCTGGCCAGCTGTCTCTCCCATTCCTGGAGGGTCTCCGTCATTTTCTCACTGAATTCCACGGATCGGCTGATGTTCTTGTCGACCTGATGCTTTGCTCTGACCATACTGGTGTTCTCAAAATAGGACATCATATGCTGAACCACGAAGCACACTCCGAGACTCAGATCAGACGAATAGATCAAAAGCTAAGAACTTCATTTCGAAGTAAAATATTTGTCAAACCTTTTCATTTCGTTTCCTAATTTGTTCAATAATCTTATTTGTCTTCAGGAACAAGGTCATCATCTCCTGAATAAAGTCATTAAATCCGTATTCCTCCACAATTACCCTAGACGTGGTCTCTTTCGCAATCCCGTAGATAATTTCTTCAACTGGGTGACCCGTGGGGCAAGTGCAGCTTCTTTTCCATCGCTCCACGTCTACGGTGCTTTCGGAGAGATTCTGAAGAATTTCAGATGACCATTGAGATGATTCTTACGATTATAGTGTGAACGTTATTTGAGCAGAGATAAGTCACGTTGCTGGCAGCTTCATTTCCTCCGATGTCGATGAAGGGAAGTACGCGCAGCCACGGCCGAGGGACCCTAGGTGCTGGGATCGCGTACTCAAATGTCTAAAACATAAAGGCTTTATATGTTTGCTGGTCTTTGTTATTGCACAGTTAACTGATTGAATGCCATTCTGAGGAGGGGATTAGTTCCCTCCAAAGGGCCACTGAAGGTCGTAGTGTTGTGTTCAACCGTTGTCCAAATTCCGCCTTTCTTTCCAAATGTCTTTTCCTTGGAATTCCCATTGAAAGGCCTTAATCCCCTTTCTCGGGGATCATTGGTTCACCTCATCCGAGTCTTCTCCAGAAGTCGTGGTCGAAGGCAGCGGCTGGGATTCGTTCCTAGGCCTCACTTGAATCACCCTGTTGTTGGAAGGCACGGGGGGTCCGCTGCTTTGGGAGACCCGCCGGAAGGGAGTCATCGACGAAGACCGGCTTCTGAGATAAAACATAAAACAATGGCAAGGAAATGTTACTTTTCCGAGCTGGCGTCTTCGCAAATGGGAACGGCCGTTTTGGATCTGTTGAGGGAACGGGCCCTATTGGTCATCTTCCTGAAAGTCACAAAAAACAAAACAGACGGTCAGTTCCAAGTCGGTCCGCCCCAAAAGAACTGTGATTTGCCAAATATGTTGACAATGGATTTGAGAAAGAGATATTTTGAAATACCGGAGCGACCCGTTTGGTATTTCAACGGTTACGCCTCCATTTAAATGATTCATCTAAATTCTTAAAGCTGCAGGATGTTGAAAGTTGTAAGGGTAAATTTAAAACAGCAACATTTAAATGGGAAAGGGAGGAGAGGGGGGAAGGAGTTGCAGGAAATGACCGAGAACATTGTCAACGGCTCATCTCCTACGGCCTTTTCGCCCTTTATCCCTGCGATTAATGTGGTCTGTTGGATGAAGTCTGAGTTGAAACACTCGAAAGATTAAATTCTATGAAGCTTTGACTTAAAACCATACTTTCCTGGGGAGGGGGGAGGGGAGAGAGAGAGAGAGAGAGAGAGAGAGAGAGTTCCGTCTGTTGCGAGCGCAATTGCGATTTGCCCGTGGTTTATTCCCACACTGCAATGCCTGTCGTTGAACCAAAGAGTGTCTGAACGGCCAGTTTATTAAAGAAGAAAAAAACACCGATAAAGTTTGTAACGTGTTTTTCTTGATGAAAAAGAACCGAGAAAAAATAGTTATTATTCTGATGAGCAATCTTCTGATTCTGAACAACAACTCTCAAAATTCGTATTCCAAGCGGAAAAATGGCATGCCTGGCTGCAGCATTATGCACATGAGTCGAAGACTTTGTTTCTCCCTTTGCAAAGACGATATCATGTGACAACTCTCTAATGTTTCTAACAAACAAAGTCAAACAAATGATAATAATAATTCTTTGGATAATTTAATTGGAGAATGTCCATTTTCTAATCCAGAGAACAACCGCGTGTTTCGTCGGGTTTCAGCAGCTAATTCCCACACTTTAATATCGTCAGTCGTACACACTCTGTTCAATTGCGCAGCTCGGATGGGAAAGGGTGAACAAAGATTTCTAATTTCTGCAATTTATTTGGACAGGGAATTTGATGAATTTATTTTGTGCAATCATCGGAATCCAGAAGACGTACGAAATAATTTGAAATCTCCATTATATTAAATTCCAAATATTCACATTTTTTTTGAATTTTCTGGAACCGCGTGGAAACTTTTAGACAAGCCTCAATTATGACCAGGATAATTATCAGGTTTGAACTTTAGAGGAAGAACTTGAAAGTTGGATTTTGAAGTAATAAGGATAAAGGTGACGGATCAAGAAAAAGCTCTGATTCACCTGCGTTGACTCAAATAGGGAAAAGAGGCACTTTCGTTTTGCACAAAATAGTTTCATTTCAAAATGAAAGACTAGGAAAGGGAATCGATCAAAGATTAGAGAAAGAAAACCAGTTAATATGCAAAAAATATTCACTTAATGTGACGCGAAATAATACACGAAAGATCATAGTCAGGTAACTTTCATTTCTGGATATTGAAATAGAATACAACTTATAATTTTCTATGAGTTTGGTTTCAATTCGAAAATAAAACAATTATGCTTAAATTCGACAAATCCGTCAAAAATATTATTTGAAGGTTTGTTGATAAGTGCATAATCCCTTGAAGTAATCAAACAACAGATGCAGTCTCCCCTGGTTAGTCCTATTTTTGAATTGGTTCCGTGAAGAGACAAAACAAAGATTATCTCCCTCGCTGAGAGGAAGCTTTTGTTGCGACTCGCCTCTTTTTAATTGAATCACTGCTTTTTAAACAAAACTATTCATTCGGGGATGTTTGGGAAAGGGCAAGGGAAAGAAGCACATGGTTGGCAGTTGAAACTAAAAGAGTAGACTACTAAAAAGTGATTTTCCAAGGTCTTTGGGTCGGACGGGTCAGGGAGGGGGCGGCCGAGAATCTGCTGAAAGGAGATGAATTACCCGTGTTTTCCGTTTCGTCTCACTTGAATACAGGGTGCACTTTGGATTCTGAGAGCAAGGAAAGGTAAGGCAGCGGGCGCAAAACGACAGAGACTCGCTCTTTTCATAATGGCCGTATCCGAGAGGAAATTGAACACATACTCGCTGATTAAGAAGGCAGAGGCGCCAGGAAGAATGTTAGAGAGAGAGAGAGAGAGAGAGAGAGAGAGAGAGAGAGAGAGGAGAGAGAGAGAGAGAGAGAGAGAGAGAGAGAGAGAGAAAGGGAGAAGAGAGAGAGAGAGTGAGAGAGAGAGAGAGAGAGAGAGAGAGAGAGAGAGAGAGAGAGATGACTGGACTGACGCAGTGCGTAATTGATGAAGCAATGTGTTAATTACGCTTCCATTGACGATGATTCCAACAACTTTGGATTAACACCGCCTGCATACCCTGATTAATCCAACAAAGCCTGCAATTATGCCCACACTGATGGTTTTCAATTCAAAAAAGGTGACGCAGACAAATTCAACAGACAACATAAACACATATACCTACTTCCTAGTCTGATTTTCCATGTTTCAGAAGTTTCAACTCTTCCCATCCTCCTGTTATCGCGGCTCAAAAGTGGGTAATCCCAATAGGGCAAACCAGATAAATACAAAATAGAAAGTGGCTATCAGAGGGAAAAGTCCCGGTACCATTGACGTGAAAAAATCAAATAAAAGTGTTATAATCAGGATATATATTTTTTCCTACAAATAACAAGCCAGATGGTAGTGGTCAGATGGCTTAATCCGGGTAAACAAGGCGAAAAGTTGAATAAAGCAGAAGACAACCCATAATTAAATAAAAGAGGCTGTGATTATAGAAAAGGCCGATCGATTGCGGCTGAATTTGCTTTGATTGCTAGGCAAACAGCCACCCTCACCCTTAATTACCGTATTCACTTACACTTTTGCCCTTTCAACCCTCTCACTTCACAAAAGCTCAACATTTATTGCAGTAAAAGTTTCTTTTTATCACAGCTTCTCATTAGCGGCCCCTGTTCATCCGTTCGTACTGAAAGGGACGTTTCAAACAGGAACTCTCTCTCTCTCTCTCTCTCTCTCTCTCTCTCTCTCTCTCTCTCTCTCTCTCTCCCTAGCTCTGTCTTACCCTATAAGCCAGTTGTCTGTCGTCCGCCGACCGCGGTCCCCACAGTTCGTGATGTGGTTTCAGAGCTGGAGTCACATTCTGCGAGTTGCGATATTGATCGACAATTTTGAAGACTGTCAATAGGGGAATCATGCCCATGGTGACAATGGAAATGGTAATGGGTAAATCAGTGATGGCGTTCAGTCTTGCGGTGAAACCAATAATCCAACGACCCAGCAAACTTGCCTGAAATATCAATTCAGTGTATAACAATTCAATGATAAAATATTATGAAACTAAAAAAAACTTACAGCAAGGACCGCTGGGATAAAAGCACACCAGAGAAAGAAAATGAAGGCGTCAGACAATTTCTGGGCCACTTTTGATTGGTACTCCTGGTGTCTCCTTGTTTTCATAGCCATTATATTGGCCAACAGACGTCGAGGGCCGTAGAAGATGCAAACGGCTACCAGCTGGAACAGAACAATTCCTACGCCGAGGAAGGGAACACAAATCTCTTCATAGGATATCATCATTTCGAATCCTTTCTGAACCTGATATCCAGAAGAATACAGGATCACTCACATTGCTAACCAAGACGAACATGATGATGCCCGAGAGACAGATCGTCAGGTACCGCACGACCTTCCGTCCGATGTCATCTGAATACACAGGAAGTGCATCCACGATGGTAGAAACGATGATTTCAACACGAACTATCTGAATTTCTGTTCAAGATAAATTGAATCTTCGGAATATTGCCTTGTTTCCGAGAGTGCAGAAAATGCCCATGAGAGAAAACAAAAAGACGAGGACCGTCTCGAACTCTTTGTACATTTTCATCGACATGACAAATATGGAAAGTTGTATAATCGGATGTCCTGTTTTGATCAAATAGTCGCTTGTTGATATTTTAAGTACTGAAATTGTTTGTGAGGCTTCTTTTAAATGGAATCAAACCAGTGTGCACCCATTTTTCCATGTTGCCGTCGACTAGCATCAGGAGGTAGGAGTCTTTGGAAAACATCTGGCAGATGGAATAGAGGAAGGGGGCGAAGGTTACGCCGAAGATGATCACAACACAGTCACTGCAAGCAAATTGGATCAGATACTGCTGAGTACCCACGCGACCAAGGAATTGTGAAATGGGTATTGCGAACCGAGGTACATCATTCCGCCCTGTCCCAGTTTCAGAGATCGGAGAACCTGAAGGCAGTTGGTAAAGGCGTACTTCTTCAAACCAAATATTTTCTATTGTCAGTAGAAAACATACACTTATGCAAATATCTCACCAGAAGGACAGAAGATATTAGCATTCCAGAAATTGGCGTCACGCCGTTCAAAACCTCCGAAACTTTTGTTTGAGTTGCAAAGAGATAGGGGAATTCTGGTTTTTGAATCAGGAGTAATACGGTGACAAAAGTGAGCAACACAGAGGCTGTCATTATGACAGAAGCTTTGGCCAACTAAGAAAGTTTCAATAGGTCATACGATTCCAGATACCTCAGTAATGACGGTCTTGCGACATTGGCCTATGACGAAAACAATGAGCCAGCTGAGAACCATATAGAAGATGAATTTGCTGCTTGGGAATGTCAGAAACCGAAGCTCTTCATTGGATATGTTGATGTTCCAGAACCTAAAAATAATATTCCTGTTGGTTTAAAGCGAGTCCTACAGGTGCTGACTGAGAGATTCCGAAGCAAACCAATCGGTGAAGTTCACTTTGTCTATGTCCATCAGAGTCCACTCGGGCAGACTGTCGATGTTATGGATGCCCATTCTCGAGCGGAAGCAGTTATTCCCCATTGCCTTGAGACGGATTCCCATCTGGTCGACCACTTCATCAGGAATGTCGCTGTAGTCCCTCTGATACTTTTCACAACTGTGAGACAGCTCTTTACATGCTGCAAGAAGTTGAATAATCACAAAGGAGAACCTCCTTACATGGACTGGCGGAGAAGAAGGAGCAATGGTGCCAGGGCATCTGGTTACTGAAGAAGTCAATGGAGTGGAAGAATAGATCCATCAGGTAGACGATGGATATCTGGTCGTTGATCATGGACATGAAGTTGAAGATAAGCGAGGCTATGCCTATTCCTTTGAAGATCGGAGCCATCCTTACGAACACAGTGTAGGAATTACAGGAAGTGAACTGGCCGAGGGCCAACTCCATGTAGAGGAGAGGGAAACCAATGAACATCATCATCATACAGTAGACCAGACCGAAGATATCTGATGAATGGAAATTTAATTTCTTTGAAGGAGAAAACCTCCATATTTATTCATGTTGTGAGCGAAAATGACCATTGTGTCGTAAGAATTTAGGAAGAGCATAATGACAAAGTAAGAGCCTGCTTTGCTGTTCCACAACGGACGACGGAAACCAATTCTGGCTAGTTTTGCAAGGGTGATCTTAGAAAGAACTAAAAAAGACGGGAGATTATACCTGATTAACGATGCGAATGTTTTCGGCCGTCTCGTACACAACTATGTCCTCCGATTGCTCCGATTCCTGATCAGAGTCCGAGCCAATTGTGTCTCCAGGCAAAAGGGCAGAAAACCTCGACTTTCTTTGAATCGCCTCGGCGGACGAACGAAGAGGAGTGGCGGCTGACTTCATAACAGGTGCATTCTCATGTCTTTCCCCCAACTCTACAAGACCACTTGCCTTCTTAGCAGCCACTAAATTGGTTTAGACATTAGAGGATAAAAAGGATCATACTCTTGGAGACGACCGCACAGGAAAAGGCCAGGAGGTGAGAATTTGACCTTGGCGGTCGGAAACATTATGATAATTCATTTACTATTCCTATTCGTATGCAAAATAAAAAGTAGTTAGAAAAAGTTGTTGATCGACCTCATTTGTATTTATCTCTCCTGTCGTAAGAGTGAATGTGATTGTCTGTGAATGTGTGGTAGTTTTGGAATCATCAAATAATAAGAAAACAATGCCGTGAAAGAATATTCATAGAGGATCTGTTGAATAAGCGAACAACCATCAAGTGAGCAGAAAGCGCAGTCGCCTGGATATGTGTGCTACCCGTGTCGGATGCTCCTCGTCCCGTTAGTCTTCGTCGTCTCTGCCCCACGACCGACTGAAGAAGAAAGTTTCATCTCCTCGGACACTCACCTACGACATTTCACGAGGTCCGTTTCCATTGTGATCTTCATGTCATTTGACTGTAGTTTGTACTTGCGCAGGTGTTGGCGCTGTGGATGACTTGCCAGATTGGCAGAAGCTGTGGTATGGAGCAACTAAAGGAGAGTGGAAATTCACCAGTAACAATCTTACGCGAATCTCATCGTCCAAGGATTCCACATAAACGGGAGGAACCTGGTTATGGAGATCGTCCACGATCAACATTGCAATCTGAAAGCACCTTATGTTTCAAAGGAATACAACAAATAGAATCAGTAATACAGCGAGGCTTCAGCTTCTTTTGCATAATTTTGATTACCTCTAGGTTCCTTTCGAGAATATATCCAAACTCAAAGTCTTCGTCATCTGCTCCGAATGGAAACATCAGGTCTTCTCCTACTTTCAGCCACCCTACGTAGAAGAGAAACTGGAGTATTGTAAAGATGGGCACGTATCTGAACATTCCATAATAGTTGTTTTTCGTCAAACTCACAAATCCACAATTTGCTTGTTTTCGTTTTCGCTAGGAAATTGTCGGCCGATAAGGGCAAATGCAAAGTATCCGTACACGGAAATTGTGGATACCTGAAATGTCTCGTGGAAAGTGTTCAGAGGGAGGATCTTTCCCGGCCAACTTGAGTGTTTAATTTGTTAGAAACTATGGAGTGTTACTGTTAGAGAGGGAGAGAATGGCAAAAGGCGGACCTGGGTGTACACGAGGGGGATCGTGGTCCAGTCGTACAAGTACAGGCGGGAAAAGCGGGAACGAAACGTCTCAAGCTGGCCGAGGAGCGCGCGGAGCGAGTTCATGAAAAGAAAGGATCACCTGCGTATAGACGAGGGGGATCGCAATCCAATCGTAAATGAAAAGGCGGAAGAAACCGTCTCGGTACTTTTCAAGGGCGTCCAGCAGCACCCGCAGTTCGTTTGTATGCGTGAGGGTCCCCTTCTCGAAGCAACGCACCATCATCGTCTGGATCCAGTTGATGGGCACGAACCACTTCTGAATTACAAGTTGAAATAAACGCATGAAAAGTATTTAAATATCTCAAAAGTGTGTTAATGATGCCTGAATAACATATAATAAACCTTAAAACATTTAAAAAAGCATGCATATTAAAGAGATACAAAGTAATTCCTACCCACCTGGTGAGGATCCACTTTAACCTCGATGCTTTTGAAAAGAGCCAGTTCTTCCTTCGTCATGAGACCAGAGTCCACCAAATGGTCGTCCGTTGGATATCTCGTAAGAACCCGCAAAGAAATACTCCTCCAAGCCAATACAGAGGCCAAAATGACATATCTAGCGATTGTTTTGCGAATTATTCGTGTCTCCGGCTGCAGCAACTCATTTTTCGGAAATTTTGACTTTGGAACTTACGTCATCTCCCCGAATGAGAGCAGAAACATTATAAAGCAAGTGATCTGGCCAACTGATCAACTGGCAACAATCCCACCACCTGGAAAATATAGTTGGGAAAGAAAGATTAGGAAAAGAGACCTTCCAACAATCATAGCTACGTAGAAACCTAGGAGGAATGTCAGCGGAATCTCTTTGGTCCAACTGTCGAATAGCACTATGTACTTCATAAATATCGCCTGTTGGTCTGGAGCCAACCAAAACCTGTAAATTTTAATAATTAACTGCAGCAGGGGAAACTGGCCTGTAGATCATATTGATTGTGTAGTAGCAAAGGAGAAAGACCAGGAGGTGTTTCCAGATGGCCTTCCACAAGGAACCCTTCCATCTCACCAGGAGCTTCACGAAGGTGTCCGAGTAACTGATTGTCATTCCTACTCAACGCCTACTCTGCAATGGAAAACTGGAACTGCTAAAGAGAAAGTTTACACCAATACGAAAATGGACACATTCGGTGAAAGCGATGAAAGCTACCAGAAACCTATTTCAGCTTCCCACTGCCCATATATTCAACAGAAATATTTTATTTGATCTCCAAAACTATGGACTGAATATGGTGACCCTCTAATGGCATTTCGAACATGATCGAACATGAGCTCGTTGTTTGTCCCAAAACTCTTCTTTTGTTCTGCTTTTGAAACAAGAGAAAAATGAGCTTCCTCTTAGTTAAATACAATCATCTTCTCTAAATGTTCATCTTCGTGTCAATAATTGAACCCAATCGTTGGCAACAACGGCGCTTTGTTGTAGGAACTAAAAATAGCTGAAAACAGGTGTCGTTCCCCCGGAAGAAGAATTCTAAGCTATTAATCTGCCTCTTCTTCTGCTTGGCTGCGTTGGTTGCTGAAAGGGACTAATCGAATTGCGAAAAAGTCGGAAGTGGCGTTGGAAGCGGCGACTTCGCAAAGAGCCTACTTGTAACTGGCGTCAGAACAAATAAATACGAGGATCTGCAGAAAACAACGTCGTTTCGAATCAAATCGACCGGAGCTGATCCGCGGATAAGAAGGAAGGCATAGTGAAAGGCATATCCAATGGGTAAGTGAGGCTTAACACAGAAAGAGAATTAAACCAAGAAACTAAAAGGGCTAAGGTTGGTTTGAAAACTCTCAGCATTAAACCTCGTTTGTAACGTGGGGGTCGTGGTTTGAAACAACGGATGCTCTGGTGCAAGTGAGCATTGGGCATCTTCTTTCACACTCATTTAGCACCCAATTAGACGTCCACTGCGTGAACGGAGATTACCCTTCAGTTAGTAATGAAAACACAAAACATACATCAGAGTCGAAGTTGTGATTTCTTCGTTTTAAATGAAACATAACTTCAACTCCAAGTTGTTTCTATGTCACTTGGAGGCTTTGACCCACACTGTGCCTGAGAAAGTCTCTTTCTTATGTACTTTAACCAGAGTTCAACAAGACGCTTATGTCCATGGCAGCCGAGTGCGATTTGTGTGGAAGCGGGGAAATAAGGTGCTGATGGATTGCGGCAGACGAGGAAAGCAGGTAGTGTGAGCTGAGGTGCAGTTGAGTTTATTGAGCGGCTGCCTGTTGCTTGTTACACCCGGCTGGCAGTAGCTATCAGCTCCTGTGTACGTCATCCTCAGCCAACTATAAATCACATGGGTCGGTCGGGTAACAACTGACCGCCGCTGCGGCGATGACCTGACCCTACAGGCCACAACTGGCCAGAGGGCGTGTAGTTTGTTATTTATTACACTCCATCCGTCAACTCCAATGTCTTCCGGGTAATGACAGCCGACTGGATCGATCTGCAAACGGGGTTCACAATATTACTAATAAATATTGGCAACACTGATAATAACACATGTTCCGAATCTAGTTCGTCGATCACTCATTCGGCTGGTGCACACTCCAAATAACTTTCTACCTCTTCTCCTCTCTACGCATTTGTTGAGGGGACCGTGTGAATGTGTCTCTTTCTCCCCTTTCTCAATTCCCGCATAGCTGAATTGGCATTTCCGTCCCGGTGATTCCCGTAACGCCCTGCCTCATCTCTACGCTGTCTCCGTCAATGAGCGTCAATTCTCCTGTAAATACCCCTCCCCTGGCCATTTCCTTCATTCTACGATGGCTGACAAGTCGTGCTAAATGGGCGCTGGTGGCTACGGAAGCGGCTACATGGGCAACAACGCCTCCAGCTCCAACTAAACTCGTGAAGACGGAAGCCTACGGAAGCAGCAGCGGAAACAACAACGGAGCCAGCAGCGGAGCCTCCACCGGGGGATCCTCGAACCCTCCCGGCGTCTTCAAACCCCGCATGGACCAGTCCTGTTACCTGGGACCCAACTAGATCCCCACAATAAATCTGGGAGGAAAACTGTTTGCTCATTTAATAACTGCTATATGCTTTTACTTGTAACCTTATATTGTTTCGTTTTCCACTGTTTGCACAGTCTGCAACGTTGAAGAGTCAAACTTTTGAGCATTTTATTTTTTTATTATTTTCCTAAAATATTATGAAATTCTGTCCGAAACGGGAAAAACAAATGTGCTTCAGCTATTCTCTATGACCATATGTTTTACATAGAACGATAAACCATCCAGTTTTGTCAACAAAAACAAAACAGCAGTGTTGGTTTATTACCGTAATCGTATAATACAGTGTGAGATCAGCCGAATGAGATGTCGTCGTCTCCGTCCGAGATCTGCATGTCGTTCGCGCTCTCATTGAGCGATGCTAGAACGATGTCCTTCTTCGAACTGGCTTCGCGAAGAATTGTCCGGCCCTCTTCAGCAATCTGAAATGACCGTTTGGGGAATCAACAAAACTACTTACACTTTCGTGTTCCAGACAGCGCTGCCCATAGCTCATGGCCTTGGCCCATTCGCCCTTTCCACAGTAGTGCTTCGCCAGGAAAATCACAATATAAACCACGTTCTCATTCATCACCTGAAACATCTGATTTCCCTCTTTTTAGTCAGCAATCCACCTCAATCTCGTCTAGTCCCTTCAGATAGCTCTCAAAGGTCCTCGCGGCGTTGTCCATTTGCTGCTCTTTTTCGAATATCCTAGAAAAAAAATTAAAATATCAAGAAGAAACTTACTTGGCCAGATGCCAGAGGGCGGAACCCTCGACGTCTCCGTTCTTGTAAGCCACGGTGAAGCACTTTTGGGCATCCCGGGTGCGCCCCATTTTGGTATATATGAGTCCTAAAGCGACGAGAATCCGCGAGTCGTTGGGTCTAAAACGGATGAGGTGAGAAACGAGATTGGGTACCTGCACTTGTGGGCCTCCTGGTAGTAGTGCAGGGCATGGGCCTGCATCTTCAATATGTCGTAGAGCTGACCGAGACCGTACCACGCACGGTACTCCTGAGGATCGATTTCTGGAAATGTTTTTTGTTGTCGAAAAGATCAACAAAATTAGGAGAATTATCACAAGCACTTATTCAAAATAACACATATTCTTAAAAATAAAAACCAACCGATGGCTCTGCGGTAGGCCAAACAAGCGGCCGAATTGTTCTTCAACTCGACGAATTCGTGGCCGATGACTACCCAGATGCTGGCCATCTTCGGATTCAACCGCAACGCCCTCTGGAAGAATCGAACCGCCTGCTCGTGTTCTCCACGGATTGTGTAGTAGTTGCCTAGAACAAATCTGTACTTCAGAAGAAGCAAAATGGCCAACCGACGATATAGCACGTCTCCCAATTGAACTTGTGCGTTCTGAAGAAGTGGTGGGTCAGCGACGTCAACTCGGTCCTTTCAGCCTAGACATATAAATAGTAACTGTTTTGAAGACACCCACCATGCAGAAGAGAGAGTCACTGTAGAGGTGCATTTCCTCAATTCGAAGGGGATCCTTAGACCTCAGCTTGCCGAACAACTCGATCGCCGTCGTATGTTCTAGAAAAAAATAGTCAGATGGTGTAATGAAACACGATTAATTGAGTCTGAAGTATCAATCCTGACATACCGAGCATATTATCGGCGGCTGCCGCCTTGTGCGCCAGAATCATTGGAACTTCAGGAAAACCCCTAGCCAACAGCTGATCCACCTTCTCCACGGAATTTCTCAAACACGACATAATTGAAGATATGGTTCCCAGTCCTACCTATCGTAATTGAAGCGACGCAGGGCCAAGCAGGCAAACCAATCGGCCATCCATCGGGAATGGGAAGAGGATGCGTGTTCGAGAAGGACCACCGAATGTACCTGAAATATCGAAACCTGGACAAGACTCCAAAATCCATACGTCGTCAGGAGTCGGCACAATGCCAACCATTTGCTCCCAGGCGGTCCACAGCCTCGGCTCCCTCTGGATCGCCAGTTTCATCGTATTGAAGGCCTTCGCCCCGTGCTCCAGGGAATTCTCGACTTTCGCCAGACTGAAACTCGCTTGAATAGCAAATCTGAAATGAAAACCTACAGGTACAGTAGGAAGGGGTCGAAAGAGTCCGGGTTGTTCTTGTAATCGACTGTCATGTCCTGGTGCAGCTCCACCATGTCTTCGTCATCTCTGCTCCGTTTGTCGCTGGTCTTGTGATCAATGGCATCCGCCTCGTTCTCAGCGTCCTGCTTCACGCACATCTAAATAAACAAATTTAAAAAAAACAATACAACCTAACTGACCAGAAACCTGCTCCAGTAGTAAAGGAACTTGGTTACGCCGTTCTTCCCTTTGTCTCGGCTGAGGAAG
The DNA here is from genome assembly GCA_022343465.1 of Oscheius sp. G VE-2021. Classification (NCBI taxonomy): domain Eukaryota; kingdom Metazoa; phylum Nematoda; class Chromadorea; order Rhabditida; family Rhabditidae; genus Oscheius; species Oscheius sp. G VE-2021. The sequence continues at coordinate 1,350,804 of JAJQXH010000058.1, forward strand.
TAAGATGCTCTCGCGAATTCCTTCGTTAGGAAGAGACTGCGCGCCAGTATGACGTTCCGGTTTCCGACGGACACTCTGGTATAAATCTGAATATGATCGTATTTTCCGCAAAGAATGGAATCAACCGAAGAAGATGAAGGTACATCCTTTTCCTCGAAGGCAGTGATCCAGTCGGCTGGTACATTCTCCAGGATCTCTGCAGCCCTGAACAAAAATTATCATTTTGCTAATTATCTTAGAATTAATAGGTTATCTAAAAGTTAATTAACTAGCCATTTGACAGTGTCGGTCATCATCCTCTCGTTGCATTCGTCCATCAGCCATTGTAAGTCCGCCACGATGCTGGCCCCGTCCAACTGGACGTTTACTGCTGTCCTTGATGTCAAGATGCTGATATCGCACATTTCTGAAACAATTATTTTGTGAAATAATAAAATAATATAAAATTTAAAGATATAAAAAAAATCAACCAAGGGTAATTTGAAAATTTGATGTTTTCGATCCAACGCGTTGACGGCTAATTGCGTATTTGCCCGCTCTGATTTGAAAAAAATCAGCTAGCTCTGGCCCTGTCCGGGATTCCAGTCGTCCGCTGTGGCCGCGGTCCGGTATACCAGTCGTCTGTTGTGGTCCTGTCCGGGAAAACATTCGTATAATGTGGCAGTGTCCCAGAAATAGGTCGCCCGCTGTGGCCCTGTTCGGGAAAATAGTTGTCCGCTGTGGTCCTTACAATTAGAGTTAGCTGAGGCATTTCTCGTGCTCGCGAGATCATTTGTACAAGATTTAGCCGAATCCGGTGCATGTTTACGTAAAATTCCACAACCTCCCTCCACAACGGTCTTCGCATTTTCCGCTGTTATCTAGATAGATATCTATGTTCGATTTACAGCAGGTTTTTATTTGTAACCAATGACTACATGTCATGATAAACCCGCTATTCCCACCCATAGCTTTTAAGCTTTAAAAAGCTTGTTTCCTTACGTTGAAATTTCAACTTCAGCTTGGAACTGCCCCCAGCCCGCTGTTTACGCACTTCTGCGTGCTTGTTGCGCTAATTGTTGAACCGTGCGGCAAGTGATCCATTAGCCAGCCGACTGTCTTGTTTCATTTGTTTGCTCCAACCAGCTGATTAGCAAGTGGGTTTCCATTTCATTTCTGCTGAATTTCTTGTTTGCAACGATTAATGCTTTTTAAAACCGTGTTTTACAGATGCTTAGATGAATTCGGAACAGCTACAGGATTTTTTAGCAGATTTATCGCAGTCTGTGCGAGAGAAGGTAAGTATTATTACTTGAAAGCATAGTATTTACCCCCGCACAGTCGAAGGAAGATGTGGGTGCAGCACGAAAGGTCATTTCGAAGACGTCTCAGAACACGTACATATGTATGCACTATATCACCTGCAACTACACCGACATAGACCTGGTTCAGCCACTGACGGCGCAGTTGCTGGCTCTCTACTACAAGGGGGGTGGGTTTTATCACATATTAAGTGTATATTTTGACGACTGAAAATTGCTCTTTAGGCATTCTTCGCCTCTACGTGCTTCAGTTCATCCCTTGCATGATTGGATGTTATTTATTGGCCGTTTCGAAGAAGCAGTACAAGAGTATCTCCATGTTCGAGACTTTCTTCCTCGCTCTGTACAACGAAGAGATCATGGTCGGCGATCCAGGCAGTCAAATGGCCGAGAAAAAGGTCGATTTAATATCGTCTACCGCGTTTATCATTGAGCTCAGGTAGAGGAAGTGAGGATTCCGTCCATTCGTTTCCCCAGTATTTATCACGACCCTCTGAAAATTAATGCCCTGCCCGAAATAACAACCATGAAGCCAGGAGGATCGCCTTCCGTCTTGGTATTTTACTTCATTTTCCCACCAGAAAGTAATTTCCAGACTACGGTGCGCATTGGCCCATATCCCACCTTTGACGAAGTTACAGCCGAATCTAAATTCGTCATTCTTTCGAGATTGATGAAATCAGTGGGGTTCTTCTTCGAAAAATGTGATTTTCGTTTTCCAGGTGAACGACTACATTTGTGTTCTGGCTTCAGACGTTCTCCCCAGATACATTTGTCTCACGGCTCTCTCCGCCTCCTTGAGGTTCCATCCGTCGTTTTCTTAATTCCCGTTTTTAGTGGATTTTCCTTCCCCGAGACTGCCCTCCGTGCCCGTGTAATGCAGACTGATCTATCACAGGAGGTCCTTGAGGACTATTCCAAGTAAGTCCCCTATTTTCTATTAAAATTTAGTTTTTAGAAAACCCCGCCAACACATAAACAGCGCCCTCCTCCGAGAACTCTTGAACGGTACGTGTCTTAAAGACTTCTTATCCAATGTCTTCAGGAGTCTATGTGTCCCTCTTCAATGGGGTCCCTGATCTGGCCCTCCGTGCCATCGACGCTGTTCATCAGAGAGCAAACTATGAAATGATGGTCGATGTGATTATTGTGACCAACGCCATCAGGAATTCTTTGTTGGAGAACCCTCTGTCGAAGGAGAAGAGGGAGGAACTCATGTGGTCTCGCAATTACCAGAAGGTGGGCATTTGAAAAAAAGCTATGGATAATCATTTTCCCCGGGGTTTTGACATTTCTGTTGCCCTGTTTTACACACATTTCCTGTTTTCAGGATCTGAGAAGGAAAGATCTCGTAACAAACGCATCCCTTCGGATGCGCCGGATGCCAGAAGACATTCCGATACAGCCGGAAGTAAAGGAGAAGGAGCAGTCGAAGTTGGAGGAACTGGTTGAGGAGGGTAGGTCACATTGAGTGGGGAAGGTCATTCTTTTGTAGGCATAGACCACCTACACGACCTGAAGAGACGAGTCTCAGCCATCGCCCTCCATCCCAAGTCTCATAGACGCAGGAAGAGCATAGAACCCACCGATGTAGGCCGTCTTGAGATAGAAAAAACGGTTACTTTTCAGATCGAATTACAAACGATCAACGAAGAGAGACCGACGTCGATTCAGCTTCCAGAAGTAAACGGCAGCAATTCCAAGGAGAAGGTTGTGGAGAAGAACTATGACAACCAGGAGAACGGAGAGAACGGGGACACTTCTCACGCGAATGAGGTTGGTCCCTTTGAAACTGCTTCTTTTATGCAAATGACAGACCTCCAAACGAGAGAAATGGTTTGGTTTCAGGCGGAAAACGAGGGCGGCGGCGGTCGGAGGTCGACGGATCTCCAGGAAAAGGGCGCCTTCTCAGTGGGTGGTCTGCGCCACATGGACAGTGGCAGCAGCACCCAAAGGAGCATCGACTACACCTAGATCTTCCCTTGACCACTGTAGATTATAGTAATTTATTCCTGCTTTGTAATAACCTGTAGTATTCGCTGGCCGGTGCTTTATTGTCCATTCGTCTTTCCACATTCCCCCGCTAACCTAGGGTCGTCGTGTTGTTTAATAGGTCACTCCCGCTGATGTACGCCAGTTACTGTGATAGCCCCTTGTTTAGTTTCGCAATTAGGGTTCCAATGAAAGGAAAGTGAAATCTCGAAACGGAGACAAGTGGGCCAGCCGCGGGCGCAAGAAACACCGATTGACTCATTGGCAAGACGTTTCCGAAACAGCCGTCGGCCTTGACATACTCGGCTCTAGGAATCAGTGTCAAGCCGACGGACACGCCCTCCGGACACTGCTTATCACTCCAGAACACACCAGCTATTGTTTATTGTTGTTTTATGTCTACGGGAGGAGGGCGAACTGAGAATAGCCCCATTCAGGCAGATAATATCTCCGAACTATCCAACTGAAAACATTAGCCCTAATAGCAACGGCCTGGAAATATACCGTATTGGTAGTCACAGCTATTTTTCTTCTTTACTCAACATCAACTAAACCATTCCGCCTGAAAGAGAGATAAAACAGATCTTATGATATCCTTTGTCTGTTTTAATTGAGTTTATTCTTACAGTAATCCATTTGCATTCCCTTCTCACATGAGATAGTTCTTCATCGGCGGTGTTTCATTTGAATCTGGAACATTCTTCTAAATTAAATTTGACTAGCGTTTTATCCCTTGTCTCTTGCAATCCACCCTCTAACGTCGCTGCCAGTTCTTCTATATCTGAAGTCGCATTTCGTTTTAATTTAAATCACAAATTCATGTTTTTGTTGGAACCTTTCTTGTTATTTTTCTGCTTTCCATAGGCCCCGTCAGATGGTGGCACTGCTGGGAGTCGCCGTCCTCCTCCTTCTGGCGTTCTCCATTGAAGCTGGAAATGTTTTAGACACTGCTCGTTTTTGCAAGAGGTACTTTTAAGATCCTTTTAAACTCTACTACTTTCAAATTTAGCTTTGTCGAATGCCACTCAGTGGCCCTTGTAGAAGAAAGACATTGCCTGGGTGAGACTATCTCCCCCATATGAACCAAATTCATTTAGGAAACACCCTCAAACGTCCTTTCTGGTTGATCCAACGGAATGATCCCCACGGATGCCACGACAAACTCAGAAGCGAGTATATTACTGTAAGAAAACGCAACCACAAGCAACAAAGTGTTTTAGTTGGATGAACTGGAAAGCCAGCTGGACAACGCATTCTTGGCTTGTTTGACTGAGAACGCACAGCCACTGACTTCGGAACAAGTTTGAATCAAAATAATTGAAGAAAAAAGGAGTTTTAGAGACAAAGTTGCACCTCTGAAGTGCTTCTCAATTCACCAAAGTTCTACTATGGAAGGACGATTGCAGAAGTTCCGACCAATTGTTTCATGGGAGTCGAGAGAAGACGGGAGAGGGAGTGCTCAACGGTCAAAGAGTGCTGTGGAACATACGACAGGTGAGGAAGTAGGGAGGGCGAGAAGACAGGCACAGTTAGGATTGTCACAAGAATATCTTTCACGATAAGTGAAAAAACTTAAATAGATGTTGAATGAGAAAAGAGCGCTACAGGATGATTTGATTTGGTTTCTTTTTTGCGAGAACCTCTCCCCTTTAACGCCCCAAAGTCAATAATTGCTGAAATTGTTCGTTCTGCCTGATCTGTTTCTCCGTCTGGCGGTTGGACCTAATGTGGGCGTCCTTGGCTGAGCTCCCGCGGATTAGGGAGATCATTAGGAACCTCCGGCCAAAGAGTCAATTCCAGCCACGGGAGATTAATAACAGGCAATTTCCTTTTCAGGTGTTACTCTATTTTGACCACTTCGGAAACAGCCAAGACGTTGGAGGAAAGGAAGGAAATCCTGCGTCAAAGAGCAAAGGATTGCGAGGTTTGAGCCTCATCAATTCAAATTGTAAATACTTTCAGGTGGGGAAAGACATCCAACCACTGCCAGTCCTCAATATCCCAAATGATCAGTACCCTTCCCCTCCCGTTTTTGCCAAAAACAATGACGTGGAGGAGTCCTGGGCTCCGACTGGCCATATAAATGTACGAGTGACTGACGAAGAGAGCGAAAGGAAGAAAAATCGGGAACAACAAGAGGAAGGTCGAGAAAAGGGGAAGGTTCAAAGGAAATGAGGGCATTCAGATCAAATGGGACACGTGAATGTTCGTTTTACGACGGCAGAGGAAAAGGCGGAGAGACACGCGTTGAAGGTGCTTCTGAGGGCAGAACCCAACGATGGGTAGGCCAATGGACAGCCTGAAATAGAGGAATTCCAGTGCTTCCAACAATCTGGGAGATGAATCCAGCCCTGAGGAAGGACCCACCTTTGTTCAGGCCAAGTTCCCCCTGCAGAACAACAGACCCACTCTTAATTTCCCACAGGCGGGAATTCCCACGGATATCAGGGAACACAATGAGAAGTTTGACCAAGCCATGAGGAATCTGAACAAAGTAAAGGTGCGTTGAGACTTCCAGTGTGATTCAACCATTTTTAGGAATCGACGGCGGAAATCGCAAACGAAGGAATTAACTCCTTAATGGGAGCAGCCAGGGTTCTAACTCAATTGACTTTCAATCGAGTATTTTTAGGTTTCCAAAGTAGGAGTGGCTTCTGGCCTAGTTCATAAACTAGAGAACATGGGAGAAGAGATGAACCTGGTGCCTGCGGCGGGAGATTTTGTGACATCCAGACCCCTGATTTTGGTGGCAAAGGAACAGAAGGAAGAACTGAAGGAAGAATCCAAGCAGGAAAAGAAGAAAGAAGAAAAACAACCCAACAGGGAGGCGGCTGGAGGATGCCGAGCCTTCGGAACGAAGACGGCAAAGATTGAGAAGATTCTGGGAATGCTGGGAGAGAAGGAGGATTCTAGAGATATGGCAGAGGCACGTTTCATTACTCAAATCACTAGAACATGCCCTTTTTTTAAAAGTTGAAACTTTTCTTTCAGATCAAAGCGTTGATCAACGACTGGCACAATGTTTTCCGAAAGCGGATTTTGAGCGCAAAGGAACGCTCAAAGAGTAAAGAGGTGGGAAATCAATACTTTGAGATTTTGAAGAAAATTCAGATTATGGATGAATTGGAAAGACTGGTAAAACACTTTGATGACGTAAATTTGAAATTAATCAGGACTCAGGTGGACGCAGGTGAGACCTTCAACAACAGGAAAATCCTTTTTCAAGAGTTTTCACAAGAAGACTACCCGACGGAGGATGCGGATATCACAGCCAACGAATGCGACCCTCTTCCGCCTCCAGCTGTTTCTCAGGAGAGGAAGGGAGAAATCGGTGGAGATGAAGAACACCCCTCAGACCTTGTGGAATTAGAGACGCAGTCCAACAGCACCACTCTTTTGGACGAGGAACATGGGGAGCAAATACTGGTTGATGGTGCGGTTTAACTCCTCTTAGATTTATTGAAAGTCTTCCAACTAGTCATAAAATCAATTTCAGATGGAGTGACGAAGATTTTGCTGCCTGGGGGAACCGAACTTGAAATGAGCCGTGATGAATCTAACAAAGAAGACATCACCCATTTCATAAATGAAGAGTACAAAAAGGAGATGGAAACATTCAGAAGTAACAGATTAGCCAACTTGGTAGGAACAATTTCATTAAATAACTAATACATTTATTAAATTGCAGACATCCCCGGTTCGAAACGACACAACTTGTGATGCGTACATGAGGTGTCGTGCGCAGATGCACCTGGCAGTCGACGGTTGCGCGTGGAAGTTTGCCTCGGGAGACCTTCTGTCGTCACTGACTGAGAGTGCGGAAAGCCTTTTGTACCGGGACGAGGGACCCTGTGACCCAAAGCAACAGCCCATGTATGAACAATTGTACGAGATGCTAATTAGGAGGAACACCCATATGAGGACTTGTCTGGATCAACGCAACGACCAATTCGTAAGTATGAATGCATCTTTTTATTCAGCTGTTAAAAGCACCCATACACATTGTTGCTTATTCATGTTTACGTTCAGTTCTCCTCAGCGGTGTGTGTTCCTTACGATGAAGACTCCTCCAAACGCTTCGAGTCCTCTTTGAAGAGAGTGCTCGCAAATGATTACCAGGAGGCAGTCGCTTGTTACCACGACGCCAATAGAATCCAGGAGAAGTGCACCCTCCTCAGAGAATGCTGCCCCAACTTTGACGAGTAAGTATTATAGAGAGGAAGAAGAAAGAGCATTCAGATGTCGGGAAGAGACCTTCGACGTTGAATTGGAACAGACCATCATTTCGAACACAGCTCGGATCAACGAGGGAAAACAAGAGTGCATCCGAGAGAAGGCCAGGGATTCATTCAAGGAAACCCTGAGAGGTGAAGCTAACGATTTACAGAATTATCTTCTGTTTCAGGTCTTCTAAGCGGAAAAGGCGACATTCTCTCGAAATTGAAGAAAGGTCGACTGGGCCTCGATATCAGCCGTGGGGCACGTTTACTGAGGCTGCGAAAGTGATTCCTCAAGTCTTTCTATTGTGCAAAATACCGGTACATTTAAACATTTATAATGTAATAATAAAACTTTTATTAGTGTTCACAGAAATCGGAGATCGTTGTGTTTTCGAACACTACACCTCGTATGAAACGCACGAATAAGACTATAAACGGCTATGAAAAGACAAATCCAATGAAGCAATGCAGATCTTGAGGGTCCCGTACGGAAGAGAGCCGACTGTAGGCTTACGGTAAGAGGGGAACATTCAATGAGAATCAGGGAAGGCTAGACCTGAGGTGAAACGCGGCCGTTGAAGCGGAAGCTCTGAGGCAGAGCCAGCTTCTTCGCCATATCTTTGTACGTTGTAGTGTGCACGAAGCGGGAGAAACAATCCTGAAACGAAATTACAATGCTGAATGTTTTCTGGGGGTTTTATGTAAATATGAGATATTCAGTGGTTTCATGCCATGCGAGAAAGAAGTCAAATAGATAGGTTCGTTCTGCATAGATTTTGATGGAAAATAGTAGTCCGCTACAATTTGCAACTACGTCCAAAACAGGAACTCTGAGTTTGCATTCATTGCGAATCCGCCGCTTCCTGCCGCCTTCCCCCGGGAAGAGACCCTCCAAATAAAAGAGGGCCGGAGAACAAAGCCTGCTTCTGCAGCTGTTGTGGCGGGTATCGACAGCAGCCACAACACTTGTGGGTCTTTCCCCGGGAGGAGCAGTGTCCTTTTTGCGATGAGAAGCCACAACAAGGGCTAATTGACAGGGAGCAGGGGATTAGCGGGGATTTAGGCAGAGAACGCCTTCCGCACGCACACAATCCAACAGGTGAATGGCAGGATCATACACCCGAGAGAACGTCCAGGTCAAATGATAATCTTTTGCTCTTTTTGAAATTAAAGTTCAATATTCAAATGTCTGACTGTACCTTTTCCATGAGTCTGTAGACATGTGCCTGTGCCTTCTCAAAAATATTCTCTGGGTAGCTGGATGGGTCCTGGTTCTCCACGCGAGTGATGATGTCCTTCCGAGTGTCGTGGTCTATGTTGATGGCCAGGGGACTCTCCGTCGCAATGAAAGTGTCGTACATTTCATTCACTGTTTCTTCGAACTTGGTCCTGTCGGCATCCCTGGCCACGTCCTTCAGCTGCTCGGCTGCCCACCTGAAAACACTTGAATGATTGGCCGAAGGAATCTATCTTTCCACGGGCTTATCATTTGGCTGATTGAGATCAAAAGAACCAGGGATGTGTACTACGTTCCAGACATCAGCGAATATTCAATTAGCAGAACTTTGTTTCAGAAGGCACGCACCACATTGAACCCGGCATTGTTGGGTGGGGATAGGAACGTGATGAGCCGATTCTGTGTGAACCAAAAGTCAGTGAGTTAATCAGAAAGGGATCATATCCAAGCAGAGAACGGCCAACTTCTCTTTTCAGATTAGCACGCCTTTATCAAGGAAGAATTTGATTTCAACAAAAATCATCTTTTGGTCTTAATTACCTAAGACTGACCGAAAACTAAAATACCTGTAGATACTCTCAAAGAGTGTCTAGCGCGTATATTCATTGAATTACTTTAATTTCAACTATGGTTTGATGTGACATACTCCCCCTTCTATATGTTCTCTGTTTTCTGTTTTCCTAATAACCAAAGTATCTAATACGTGACAGCGTAACAGATTAGGCTTCCTTCTATGGCAAATCGTTTTATGACTCAGAAAAAGAGCACCGTCGTCGATCATTCCAGAATGAAAATCAATTCACACAGACGGCCCTTGTTGTGGCCGAAACGGGATCAATTCTAAAGTCATTGCCATCGACGACGCCGCTGATTGCAAGTGGAATTAGGCGGAGTGAGCAGCAGGAGGGAGAGATAGATAGATAGATAGATAGATAGATAGATTAGATAGATAGATAGATAGATAGATAGATAGATAGATAGATAGATAGATAGATAGATAGATAGATAGATAGATAGATAGATAGATAGATAGATAGATAGATAGATAGATAGATAGATAGATAGATAGATAGATAGATAGATAGATAGATAGATAGATAGATAGATAGATAGATAGATAGATAGATAGATAGATAGATAGATAGATAGATAGATAGATAGATAGATAGATAGATAGATAGATAGATAGATAGATAGATAGATAGATAGATAGATAGATAGATAGAGAGAGAGAGACTCACCAGAATAGAATGTTTTCTTCCGAGTACTCTGACTGCAGGAACCTCATAAACGCCTCACGACCCTCGTCGTCGAAAATGAGGTTGTCGAATGCCACTTGCCACTCATTTGGACTGAAAACACAGTTTTCAAGTAAAACGTAAACGATTATTTCTTAGTAGTTTTTACGCGGTAAAGTTCAGATCCCTAATGAGCCTTTGACGTAAACTTTGGATTAGGAAACCGATCTAATCGAATTATAAAATTTGCAATCAAGTTGCTGACACGCATTTCTGAGAAAGTAATAATGTAGGTGTTTACTCTGCAATTTCCTGATCAGATCGCGAATGAGCGGCCAAATACGCAAAACAATATAGCGTTCTAGAAATTTTAACAGTTTACAGACAGTAATGTAATACTGAACACCATACTCATGTAAATGGTTAAAAAAAGAAAATGGATACCCCAGAACCTTCTTCGTAGGAGGTCCTGCCCACCCCTGGCCTTCTGTGAGCGGTGTGTCCACTCGGAATTCCTCCTAGGCTAAACAAGGATCGTTTGTCGGGGCGTAATTGAACGTTTCAGCGCATTTCAATTGAAACGGCGCCGTCTGTTTTTGTTTTCGCCTCGTTTCTCTGCCGTCCGCCTCAGATGTCGTCGAATCACCCGCCGATTCAGCCAGATATCACATTATCTAAGGCTTCAGCCACGACGACGTCACGCGGAAAGAAAGGACCCGCGCCGTCCGAAGGAGGAAGAAGGAAGGCCAGGGGAAGGGGAGGAAGGGGGAGAACAGCGCACGATACTCAATCCCTTAAAGTGCTCAAAAAGAAAAGGCCCTTTGAGCCCGAAGCCTTATCGTTCATTCCATTTCTCCTTATTCCAATGTCTCTAGTGTCCTTTCTTTATTTCAATAAAAAGTTGCTCAACCCCAGAAACCAATGGTTAACAAGTCAAAGTCGCCTGGGGCAATTCGCCGAAAACGTGACAAAATCAGCGAAGATTGCATTATGCAATGCGCTGAATTCTGTCAAACTTCGGCCCTCAGAAACTTTCTGGACAGTTCTGTCTGAAGAAGAATCCCAAACAAAAGTCTTACGGGCCTCTCAAACGGGGAACATTGCTTTTTGAGTCTTAGTTTTGTTTTCTCAGACAGATCTTACTTGCAGTCGGTAATTTATGACTGGAATTTTAGAGAGGGGCTGCAAAAGAGCTTCCACGCAAAGAAAAAAGTCAACATTTGCATATTTAGTGGCTATTTTTGGCAATTTGGTTTAAGGTGTGAAAGTAAAAAGGAATATATAAAAGACACGCTAAGGGCATTAGAGTTCACCTTGTATTCCATGTTGTCTTCTGCTATAAAACCACTCGTTTCCCCAGATTCTCCCTAATTTCCCCTGCTGTCTTGTGCACTTAGAGCGTTAATTAACTGCGTCGGCCCTTCAGTCCGAGACCAATTTCCGTTTTAAGAGCGTCTGATCGAACTCACCTCAGCCGGGGAGAAAGGGTCGCATTCGCAACTTCCGTCCGGTTCTCAGCCGACCGACGCCGTCTTTCTCCTGAAAACAACGGTGTAACACAGCTGAGGAAGATTTAATTTTTAGAATCTCCAATTTTCCCAATGGTCAGAAGTTTGGCAAAACGAATTCAGTTTGATTTACAGGTAAGTGAAGGAGTGGGGATTACCTCTGATGGAGAGCTGTTTGAGCAGCTTGCGGGGAGAGCGCATCTCTTCTGACCACGAGGCCCCGCCCCTCAGAGGGTCGGCACAGGAAGCTTATGAATGTCGCGGAGATTCTGATTTGAAAGGGAAAGCGCACTAAATATGGAATCTACAAACTTCACTGAGTAACCTCTGCGGAAGGCAGATCGTGAGGTACTTTTCGTTAATTAGGATCTTCCACCTCCTTTTGAAAGGGGAAATCGCCGTTATTATAAGAAACCCATTTCTAGTAGGAGAATCATAACAAAACGATATATTGTAGAGAGACAAATATTAAAAGAATTTCAACTGAACAATCTTTTCAAATGATATCCTGAAACGCTATTTAAACACGAGTAATGAAGCTGCTATCCCATAAATAGATGTTTTCCACGGTTTTCATTGTTTACTACAAGCTGCTCAAATCAGTCTTTGAAATACCCGGTGTTCATAGCTTTCTCGCTCCTTCAAGCGAAAGAATCGCGTCAGATCCAGTGGATCCGTGTCTGATGTGTGTTCCTCATTATCAAATCGCGAACTCGGGGAATCGTCTTAATGGCAATGAGTCAGAGTGTCTGTCTGACCGAAGTCATCCCTACGTGCCACATCCGAGTGTCATCTGCCGTTTTCTGGTCCTCTCCCTTCCGTCCCATGTGATTCCTGTTTCCTGTGCGCCCTGACTGACACTCTCTCTTCCACTGGCCCTTCAGTTATTTTTAGCTGACAGCCGTGGCTGGAAGAGATGCCTTGCACATATTTTGAGTGGCCGCTGATGTGGCCGATTTGATTATCACAAAGGCACAGCCAACACGGACCACAACAAGACGGCTGGCTATACGGAGGGGGGTACGGGCTGTACGAAACACGGCTAAACTGACTGTGTGAAGCGTAAATAAAAACGTAATAGATGCGTTTCTTTTGTAAAGTCTGAGCAATTGTAAAATTTACCATCTCTCCAGTGTTTGTTATCTTGTTCAAAAATGGTGATCTTACATTGGGATAAAATCCGAGCGAGTGGGGTTATATGAGTGTTTGATTTAGTTCAAAGAATAATACATGCATATGATTTCGGAAAACGCACCGTATGTTTGATTTCCAATTTGATTCAGTTTGACTGACGTCATGGAGGTTTCCATCCTAGTTCTGATGTCATTCCTACTCATTCCTTATTGGAAACACGATGTTTGGATGTGTTCCCTCCTCGATGTTCCCTAATGAGCTATTTTTAAGCCACCTCGTAGTCCAAAATAGAAGCTGACACGTGCGCAAGGCATTAACTCAGTTTTCCTGACATCCTGAAAAAATAAACAATTCGGCTGTCTCTCCCTCCCTCTGCACTACTAGTCTTCGGGGGCGTACAATGTCCCTAAGACAGGGATTAACTCTCAAAAGAGCCTTTGCCACACCAGGAAAACAGACCCGGGAGTGAACCCCCGGGTGAACGAGAGAGATTCCAATCGTTGGACTTCTCTCGGTTCATTCCGGAGTGCATATCCACGGCCAAAAAGGCATCGGATGACCGCTCGAAATCCGAGCCGGCTGTCAGAAACTCTTGCACTACTTCCCGGTAAACAATGACGCTGCAGACAGACGGATCAGACGGAGGGCCAAGGTGACGACGGACATTCAGAGGAGGGGATTAGGCTGCAAATTCAAGGGGATTCGCGTGGCAATCGGACATGGCATGATGAAATATGCCTCCTTCTAACGCCGCCTTTTACTAGTATAATATCATGCATAGCAAAGAAGATTTTTAATTGAGAGACGAACAAAATTATTTTGTTGGTAAAATTAGGAAAATAGAAGTTAAGTTGAAAGAAATCGAAAAACGCGTCTGCTTGCTTGTTAGGACTTTTAGGACTTTGCCGCAATTCACCGAAGAATGCCCTTTATAGGGCCTCCTGGTTTATAAAAAGGGCCCCCGTTTGTGTTGGTCGACGGGCCCCCGCATTCCCTCCGAAACGGCAAGTGTCTTTTTCCTCGATGGCTAGCTCTTGTGACGTCACCTCTCGAATTCCTGCCAGCCGCGCGGTTTCTGCTGCCAGTCAGAAGGGAAAACGCTGAAGCGGGCAATTTCCTTTCAGGAGCACTATTAATAAACTGCCGTGCTGGGGAAATTACAGCTGCAGGTGTTTCGGAGGACGAGGGACATTCCTGTGTCCCTCGGAGGCTGACTTTGTTTCCAAACACGAGGACGCAGCCAAAGCCTCCTGACGGATGTTTTCCGTCGACAAGAGCCATTCATCGCCGTTCGCCTTGTTTTCACGATTATTCCAACATAAAACTTGGAAGGAAATAAAAGATCTGCTATTTTGCAATCCCCCGTGATTGTAGAAAACGCGGCCAATCTAAGGGTCACGGACAGTGGTTGGATTAGCCACCACTAGGAAAAGGAGACAAAAAGAGATGATCGGTCGCCCACCGTCTGGCTCAAAAGAACAGTGGCGTTGGGTTGGTTTTAAGAAGCGAAAACTAATTGTCCTGGAGAGTTTAAACGACCTTATTTACTGAATAATAGCAAATTACGATTGCTATTATTTTGCCGTGTTTCATGCATAATTTGCTAAGGGGGAAAAGAACAAAATAAGGTTTTTCTCTAATATCATTTGTCCTTTCTTTTTTGCTAGGGCTTGAGTTCCGGAGTTCTTTGAAATTGTTTGCGACGTTTCTGCACCGTTTTTGTTTGCACCGACGGCGGATATTTGTTTTTGTTTGGGCAAAACACAAATACGGGAATCAGCTGTTATTATTTGGATTTAGGGATTAGACATTGCGGGGAGAGATTTCAGCAGCATTCCTTGCGAAGAACAAAATAAGGGTTTTCTCTCGACTGTGGATCTTTGACATTTTCCACTGGCTACAGTACATTCAAGATTTATGGCAATGACTATTTATTTATCTATATTTATCTCACACGGCATTTTTACTACTTTAGAGTCCTTTAAGCAAGAAGAAGGAGATGCCTTCTCGTTTCAATGATGGACGGAAATGCTCAATATCACCACTCCTTGCACTTCAAAATGGGATTTTTGTTCAAAATGTGTCATTTTCCCAAGCAACCCAGTCTCTCCTATTCTAAGAGTTGAAGGAAATGCGCAGTTTTCTCAATTAGTCTGAATCCCTGTCTAAATGGCTGATGTCCTTTGATGACTCTAGATGCAAAACAAGGAAGACTACGGATTCTTCATTGCCAATAAGGAAACCTTACGGCTTCAATCGGCTAACAACAGTGTTTGTCACTGAAAAACAAAAAAGATATCAAAATACCCTACACGGAAGATCCAAAAAGTTTTCCAGAGAACGAAAACGACCAACTAAAATTATAATAATTTTAATGACCAGGAGAGTAAGCGCGGCCTTGGCCGCGCTTCTCTTTTGGTTGCGGCCTTCGGCCGCTTCAACGGACAGCCTGCGGCCTTCGGCCGCTTTGTTGGCTGGCCTTCGACTACATGACACGGTCAACCGCATGAACGGTTGAGAGTGTAGAGCATGAGGGGAAATGAGTCTTAGACTACGCATTCACGTAACGTAGGCTCATTGCCCCGGCCGGTTTTCCTTTTCCCCTGGAGGAAATGATGGCGTGAGTTTTACGCTGATACACTACTAACACACACAGGAACGATAGCGTTTTATATAAAAGGATATAAAAGGATTTCCTTAAGTTTCCCAGAACCCATCCGTCCAGGTGCTGTTCCCTGAGGCCTCCTTCGCTCCCCCGCTCCTGGGGGGATTACCAGAGGAAACGTCTCTTGCGCTGCTTATCACAACCTCCCCAGGGGCCATCGCTCTCCGAATCCTCCGGATTCTCCAAAAACGACCTTTTTTCTCTTTTCAATCGAGATTCCCCCTCGGAGCCTCTATGTTTCACAGAAGCCTTCGGGCGAAAAGGCAGTCGACGTCGCGATTTCAGTGAAATATTCATGGGCTGCTTTATGGACCACGTGGGCCCCGTTCTTTTTCGGAAAAAGGGACCGGGAGGACCGGAAACAGCTGTTCACACAATGCAACACACCAAAACACATCCATCCTGGCGGCGCCGAAACTATTTCTTCCGGTTGGACGGAGGCTGAGTTACGGACGAATGCACAGGGCAATTGGGAAATGGAACAATATGGACCTTTCTTAAAAAGGAATATTCCCTTGCGTTTATGCACAAAGTTACTTATTTTATGCAATACGGTAATTTGTGATCCATGTTTAAAAAGACATGTCCCGTGTTCAGTAGGGAAGGGCAAAAGTTTTAAAGCGGTGGTCTTGCTGAGATACAATTGCAAATCAATAAACAGTTTGATTGTTTTGAGTGAAATGAACGCCTGGTTTGACGACGCGGCACTAAAACGTTTTCCGATGATTTGTTAGAAGCACCTGTTTTTTTGTTTACTCTTTATCAACCTCTTTTAACTGCAAGTCGTCTAGTGTTTTGGTTCGCGACGCGTGCAAGAGGGCAATTAAACACGACAGAGCGGCAGTAATCCGTGATATTAGAGAAATTAAGGGATGTTTGGGGCTTAGATGCCTTAGATGAACCTTTGACAGTTCGGAAGGGCGTCCGAAGACGGAAGAGCAGCTGAGCCAGCAGACGGCGGGAGTTCTTGTGGAAAGCGGGCGCTGACAACGACCGCGGCAGGCGACGCTCCATCCAGCGACTAAGGGGGGCGGGGCCGAGGGGGTCGGCGAGGTTGGGATAGGGGAACATGGGGTCATTGAAACGATTAAGGGGCTACAGGTAAACACGGGAAACACATGGTCACTTGGGCAGAAGGAAGTCACTGTTCATTTTTCTTGCTGGGAGCTACGAATTTTCTATCTTAAGACGATTAAGGCATTGACATGTTTCATGTAAGTGCACAGTACAATGCCCAAATGACTGCTCAAAGCAAATAAACACTCCAAGTCCCAATTTAATGAGTTCACTGAATGTTATTGTAGGCACACTTTCTTCCCCTTTCCAGTAACCTAATCCATTCATCTCATAAGCTGTCTGAGCGAAAGACTTTCTTATAAATCTTTCTTATAAATTCTTATAAACTCATATCTTTGACGCATGGTTCGTTCGTGGTTGAACATGAGGCCCTCCATTGCTTTTAAATGGCCGCAAACACCCATCAGATAAGCTCACCCTCCTAAATTTCCCCCAGAGAGTTGAGAGGTTTTGAGGGCGAGTAAGACTTTATACCCCTTGCCCATCGAGCTTGTCAATTAAAAATGGTCATGGTTATGCTAATGTAATCTGCGTCTCCTCATTGTGCGCGCTCTCTTGCTAGTTAGATGTGCAGGTTATTTTAATCTCATTCCAAGTTCGATGGGCGAGGAGTATATATGAGGTCGTAACTAACCATAGCGGACCAGACGAGGGGTTCCGAAGGTGCGTAGTTGGAGCATCAGGAGACGAATTAGAAGCGTTATCGGAGAAATTAGAGACCAAACAGTCAATGTGTTAATCCGGTCACAGGAATTCGATATCACAGAAGATTTCTTGCGGAAGAACCGAGACAACAGAGAAAGAAATGAGCTTGTGAAGCCGAGGTTACAACGTGGGAACATATTTAATAACATAGTTGGGAAGAACACTTATTCCTTCTAGAAACCAGTAACCATCATGCGAATTATCCCGATTCAAACGTCATTCGCTTAAGTTTTCCACCCACCCCTTAGCATAGTCTAAAATTCCTGTTTTCCATCCCAAAAACTGCAGCCCACTCATGCGAAAATCCCCCTTTGTGGTTGTTTTTACGTGGACGACAGACCTGGGGAGAAGAGTTTGGATTCGGTGACGGTGACCTTGATTCGGTTGAGCTTCAGTCGCTCTCTCATCTGACTCCATCGTTTGCTGAAAACGAATAATTCACAACGGGGAACACGCGCCTACCGGGCAGTCTCGCGGCGCAGCACGAACGCCGGCGATCGGAGAACGGCCACCAGGTTCTCCTGAAACATCTAGGAGCTTCTGAAGCCACCTTACTATTCACACTCCTTCACATATAAGCATTCATAATTCAACAGGGTAGTGACTGAAAGTCGTTTTCGCCGGATCCTCAAAAAGCCCCCAGGGACAGGCGACTTTCAGCTGACGCACTCACACGCAAACCTCGACTAGGGGGGTCCGCAGGGACGAAAGGACCTTCCTGGTTGAAAGGGAAAGTTGGGATAGGGAGAAAACAATCCATATATACAATTGGGTAATGGTCTTGGTTCGCCCCTGGGTCATCCCCATTTCCCAAGAAGAGAGGGGTCGGTCGGATAAGCGAGGGGAGGGTAAAAAAGTGCGGCCGCCATCCGTGGAGGCGCGAAGCGCCGGAGCGGTCGGCCGCACTTTGGTACCCGACCCGAGCGTTCACGCATGTCTCAGTAACTTACGCAATACCACGTAGGGCCGCAAAGCGGCCCCGAGGCGGCCGAAGGCCGCCCAACCCAGAATGAAAAGACCTGCGAAGCGGGGCCTTTGAATTCTGGTAAGTTACATTTAAAAAATATTTTAGGCGCCTTTTTGTGTTCTATGACGGGTAAAGAAAATTCTGTTTTCATGAAAGGTGCGATGAGGTCAAGAGATGACAGATGCATAGCCTTTGTTTCCTATTCTGCTGTGTGTCATATGAATGTCTATAGGTCTCTACAAAATAATGTATTGAAATAAACTGAAATGCAACCATGTCTTCCTTCTATCTCTTGTTCCCTGTTTCATTGTAATACCACCCACCTAATCCCCCCAACCTACTCCGTTTTCAGTCAAAACAGCTGTTTGCATAGTGTGCGTCAGAATATTTGCGATTTCCATTTCCCGAATGACAACCCATTCAACAGGGGTTGGCATTACGAAAGCCTTATAAAGTATTCCTTATTACATTGTTTATTGTATGAAATATTATTTCAAGGATTCCCCAGCATCTATTGTATCTTCCGATTGATCTCACCTTAAGAGAGCTCTTCTTCCTGGGAGGCACTGCATCGATGCTGCAGGCGCTGATCTTCTTGGAAGAGGGTTTGTCCGCTTCGAGGGAGAGCTTCTTGATCATATCAGCAGAGAGTCGTTCAGTCATCTGGAACAATCCACTTCAAACCATGATTTCATTTTCTCTTTTTTTCTTTTTTTTTTTTAGGAAATTTCAGAAAGACTGGGGTGAGAAGTGTTTTGGGAGCCAAACAAGAGGCCTTTTCCGTGGGAAGACAGCGGCGTGATTTTTGAGATAAACCAATTGAAAGGTGGAGATGAGGAAAAGGGCAAGAAAGAAATTCACTTTTAACTGAATTTTGTCCACAAGAGTCTTGGAGATATAACATTTTGCAGCAACTGCGAAATTCCAAGACTGTTTACGTATTGACGGGAACAGCTGATTTCTGAAATTATGAAGCCAATTGTATGCAATAGGCCTACATCCGTATTTTTAGCATGGGAAGTGGTCAATGACGAGGGTAAAAGGTCTCGTCAGATAAGTAGACAATGGGAAATTCATGTCTACGCACAGAAGCAGGATGAATACTCATATGAATATAGAAAGCAAGAACATGTTCTCTATTACCCCTAAACCCCGATAAACACTTGAAAGACAGCTGAATCCAGGAGAGACGTACACAAGCAATTCTCTCGGATGAATCACACAAATAAGGCTTTGTCACTTGTTGGTGACGCCCAGCCCTGCAAAAATGCATTGTTTTCCTGGAGTTTTCCAGAAAACGGAAAGTGGGAACACGGGCAACTGAAGATCGTCTCAAGATGCTTAGACGCTGATGACGCCTTTGAGATTTTCTCTTATTTGTACGATCGCACTTTCCGCATGACTTTACACTGAGATTACGACGTCACTGAGACTATTCACTAAGGGGTGTTTATTTCAGTCAAGTGCTCACATGCGGCCGATGGAGGTTACTCTAAATTTGAACTGTGGCTCAAAAGGTTTCGTTAGTCTGGACGGTCCACCGGAAATTATATATCTTGGGTAATGCAGGACTACAGAGCTCCAATACCTACACTTCATTTGTCTGATTTTTGTTCCACACTTCGCCTTGCCTCTAAAAAATGACTGGACCAGCTGGAAGCTAATATCCTTCCGTCGTCCTCTATCTCCATCCCCTCAATTCTTTCCGCTGTTTCCGGATATCACTAAACGTCTCCTCCGCTGACGGATAAGGCTGAACGAGTGCCAGCAGGGCACGTAGCACGGCCCATTCGCTGCGGGGCCCGAGACGGATTGTGTCCCATGTGGGCAGCCATCTGGCAGAACCAAAGGGTGGGAACCACTCTTAGCAAATGTTTTCAGTGACACACAGGAATGAGGCTGAATCACAGGCTGACTCCCAGGAGAACCAGGGAATGTCTCCGGCTGTCACAACAGCTCCTCTCAGAGGCCAATGAGTCTCCGGCTGTCAGCAGCAGGGAACACTCTGTCATGCATTCTCTTTTTCTTAGCCTCGCCGAGGCGTTTGGTCAAAAGTGCATTCATTCTGAGCATTTAATGGAGCCAACGGGGGAGGAAAAGGGCCCGGAACGGTTGCCGATTGTGGGAACGATGACCCGTTTGGGCCGGAAACGGAGGGGGAACGAAGGAGGGAGTGGGTGCACGAAGACAGGGAGCACGTGTTTCCTTTGATCTGTTCCCTGCAACGTGACTCCGAAAGAAAGTGCACGAGGAAATTGATTCCAAAAGACAAATGGTTTCGGAAGAACGAGTTCTGGTAGTTGAAATCACTCGATGTTGATGGGACGGTTGATGATCCGAGCCTCCAATTTAGAAACTGAAATTTTCAGCAAAATCTGCAAAAATCCAGCTGAGTGTTCCATTTTCAGCAGTCTAAACACTTATATTCAAGAAAGAATAACAGACAAATCTGAGAAGAGGCATTCACCCCGTTTTCTTCTCAAAATGTCTTTAAAAAGATATTTGGAAAGTTTTTAAAAACCCTACAAGACCTTTATTTCTCGAGTGCCGTCGGATCGGTCTTTGAATGGCAGTGGTCTGAAGAAGGGAAGGAAGAATCTCCGAGTCTTTCTCTGCCCCTCGATGTGCATTTGAGCGGAAAACTCGATTGCCTGGATGGTCAGAGAAGGTTCTGCGGAAGTGTATTTTTGGCTGCGGAGGCGGCGGATTCTGCGGGAATCGGCGACAACGAAAAACAGGAAGATGCAGCCAAAATGTTAAAAAAACAATGCAGGAACAACTGCATCTTGCCGTTGTTTACATTGGCGGACGTAGAATTTTTTGATTCAATTAGTGGCCGCAGGAAACGGGTTTCAATCAAGCAGCTCAGTCACTTGAAGTGGCCTCTGATTAACAGACGTATTTCACGAAGGTTCAGTCTGAGAGACAATTGTCTGGGAATTCAGCGGAGGATGAAAGTTGCGAGTAATTGAAGAAAGTAGGCGGAATTAAGAGATTAGAAGAGGCATTGGCCTTGGGTGAAAGGCTGCGATGGCAAGAGTGCAGGCCACGGTTAATCGGAGGAAGGACATGACTAAGATTAGCAGAGGCGATTTCCGGATGGAAGATATGAGAGGCAGATGGGGAAAGATGAGGAGAGGCAGTGGAGAGAGAATGTCTGGAGGGAGGAGGACAGGAGGCGCTGGAGGTCGTTTGGAGGAGTGTTTAATAACGACACGGTTATGTTACGGAGGACGGAGGACATGTGGAAAAGAAAGGTTATGACGAAGGAGAGAAAGAGAACTGAATATTTTAAAAAGAGAACAGAATATTTCTAAGAGTTTGGTAGATCAAAAAGCAGCGCGTAGGAGGAATTTTAATTTGAAAACATAATGTTCACAGTCTTTCGTTATTTTCTGGTCAGTTCGCTTGAAAGGTGGATTTCACAGGCGAGTGAATTGTCCTTTGAACGGTAACTCTCATTTCCCGTTGGAACTGGAGCGGATTTATCACCGGATCGAACAAAGGGATAATGATTACCGGGCCCTAAAGCGACGTGGGCGGTAACGACACGCCTGCGAAATCCGCCGTGCAAAATTCTGCAAAGCATCCTTCTGCCAACGAAAATTAGATTTCGGGATGGGAAACATGGCGTAAGGTTACTGAGCATCTGGATCTTGAAAAATTAGAACCCAACAAACCCAAAGGTAAAGGGAAAACAAATGATTACCTTGAATCGGAATCCTTTTCTTCAATCAACTTAAAATTGTGAGTTATAGAAAACTTTGCCTCAGAAGCCACTTCCATCCAAGGTGTGGGTCCAATTGGCGTAGAGTGAGTCAGGTGAGAAAGAAGGGCCGTCGCACAAAAAGACGAGTCTCAGGGGAGGAGCGCACGTAGGTCAATCAGCAAATGCACGAACCCCGAGGATAATCCGCCCAGGACAGGTGGTCTCTCGAAAAGACCGCAATCTGGGGATGGAAAGAAGAAATGATAGACGCAAACTATATGCAAATGACTGGTTTTTTCCAGCGGGCGGCGGGAAATCAAAGGGAACACATGGGTGGGAGGATTCTCTTAAAATGCAAGGCATGCAGATGCAGCCAGGAAAAAGTGTCATTGCAGGGCAGATCACTTAAAAGTTTTATATTATGTTTCATTTCGCATAGAATCCCATATGATATAGTCTGTGTTTCAATAAAACTAGTGGCATAAATGTGAGGAATAACAGTTTTGAATACAGTACACGGGGGAATAACATTGTGCAGATGAAAATGGACTCTTTATCTTCACTCATTTCCTATAAATAGTGACACGTGTTTTCTGGCTTACTGTAGGCATAGATCACTGGGGGCACTTATGCTGATGAAGGGTCATGTGACTGCCGTTGGAAATCTCTTCCTACGTGCTCCGCTTAGCGCCGTTCATGCAAAAAGTTCAAACTGCCATGGCTCCCGATTTCAACGAAAACCAACGAAAGTGGGAAACAAGTGCTGTTTTCAGCCATGGTTGAGGAACAACAAATACTAAACACTTGAAAGAGCCCTGCAAAAGCATATGCTCTGTTAGTTTCCAGACGGAAATATTATTATTTTGCATTAAAAACTGGCCGAAAAGAGCATTTCAGGGGGCAGAATTGTGAATATTACGGAGGATTGGCCGATTTGTCGTGCGGATTAATGTGGAACGACACACTGCAAAATGGGCTTTTTGGGACAGCCTCATTGTGAGAAAGGGATTTATTGGAGGACTGACAGCTGCGGAACTACAGCCGACGGCAAGCACTGGGCGGGAGGACAGAGATCGGCCGAGACTCAGAAGTCAGACTGAAAGCGGCGAGGTCGGAAAATGCGATCCACGAGATGCGATAGCAGAGACTAATGATGGAGGGGGCACGGAAATCTTCTTTTTCAGAGTTTTCACTGATGAACTGCAGGAGAAAAGACAAGAGAAGGGGGAAGGGCAGGAATTAGGGAAACAGGAGGGTTTCAATGTCACACAACTGCTCACAAACATCAAAACACACGTAACGATCGTTTTGAAATGAACTCAGTGGTTTTAAAGGTGTTTTGTGAACGAGAATCCTTTGTTCCCCGTCTTCCAATCAAAAGTGTCCTTGTCCGTTGAAAGGACGTTGACTCCAGAGGCTCCGTGGATGAATGGCGCAATTCTGGATGTAAACATCCCAGGATTAGAAGAGCAAAGACCCAAATGCGCCGATTGTAGAGGACAAACAATTCCCAGAATCCGTTACTTGGCAGCTTTTTGGAGGAGCAGGAATCAAGGATTATGGGTTTATCCTGGATATGGGATTAGGTAGATTAGGAGAAGAGAGATCAGTTGTGATATTACGGGATGAGGACACCGGAAACGGACAGTTGGTGGCGGATGAGGGATGGCGACTGGTGCCAAGGCTTTTCGTATCTTCCAGGTTGCAGTAGCTGTTTATTTGGAAACATTCAATGACAAACGACTCACGGAATACCGGAGCTCGGACTATTTTGAGAAGGCAAAGTTGAGTGGTTGAATGCAGATGAATGAAAGGAAATGGTTCGGATGGGCAAAGAAATTAATCGTATTCAATTACTTTGAACTGATTGTCGTATGCGCCGTAATTTGGGTCGAATTTTAAGGGTAATTTCTTAATTTTCCGAAATGGAATTGGAAGAGCAGACGGGAATTGAACCCGGATCATACATGTAGAATGAAATCCCAACTGCGGGTTGTGGAAGTAGGGTGAAAGTCCGCTAAGAACTTGAGCGTGATGTTAGACGAAGATCTTTGCTAAAACCTTCTCTCGGAACACCTGTTTTCACTTGGTTGAATCGTTTGAAAACCGCTTAAAGTAGGTGTTAAAGAGTGATTTTTCGCAGTGATCGGCGTGAATCCGAGTGGAAGTGCTTTGTAATGGGGATGTAAACCGCGAGGTGGCAGGCGGTGTTTTGGGGTGGTCAGTGGAAGGGCTGTTGACTGACTGTAGGGAATGAATTCAGCCCTTAATCCCAGATGGGATCGACGGACGAAGGAAAACAAAGTGACGGCAGGGATCAGAAGGGGAGATTCACTGAGAAATAAAAGCAACTCTCAGAATCTTCTATTTAAAATGTTTTAGATGAAATATTTTGTTTGTGAAGTGGTCTGTCGTGCAATAGCTTTGAAAACAATGGAGGAATGCGAGAGATCTGTGGATTGTTCGAGGATATTTTTCATTCCTCACTGTTTACACAACAATTGGTTGATCACTGAGCAGACCAGCAGCCAAAGTGACTTGGCCTTCTGATGACATCAACCATTCGCCAGAAGCCCAGCCGAGGCGAATGAAAATCACAATGAAGGCCAGATTCGGACCTCCAGACCAAGGCTGGCAGCATGGTTTCTGATGCCTTCGAATCAGACGGAGAGAGTATTTTTGGACGGCAATGAGCGGATTCTCAGCAGAAAGATGGATGCGCTGTGGATTTGTTTTTCAGCTTGATGGATTTCAAAATAACGCTTATGGGTGGAAGATTTGGAAACAATTGCGAAAGGAATGGAACCAGAAGTTTAAACATCTAAATAGGCGCTATATGCAAATGTTAGACCGGTGGAATCAGCTGTTTTGAGGAGGATGGGATGACTATTGGAAATACAAAGCATGTTGCGCGATGTGACCAACGACATAACTTCTGCGGCCTTATTCAAAAAATAAATAATGATGCTTGAAATCAACTGGCCTAGACAATGCATTTCTCTCCTTGGCGCCAGCCGCCTTGCGTGCTGTTGTGCCAGCCGGTCGTATCCTGCGGAAGCGACCATCGCACCCACGGGCTCCGATGTCTCTGTTTTGCAGCCAGCCGGGTTGCGAGTAAACCGTGCAGCCGGCTGGCTGCTGATCGGCGACAGCCGCCTGAATCCGCAGAACTCTGATGGAAGGACATACGTCATGGCAGCTGATTGTCGAACGGATTACGGGCAATACGCTCTGTTTTCGAGGCAGCCGGGTGACGGGAAGAAAGGTAGTGACAGCCGGAGACGGAGGGGTGAGGTCAGAAGGCGGGGGAGGAAGCGCAGGGAGGATGCATTGTGTGATCCAGTTGCCAGCCAGGAAGGAAGGGAGGCCAAATGTCGGTCAATCCAAGTTTGGACACAGAATTAAATCAAAAGGAGCTCTTTTGAAAAAAGAGTGCGTGGGAATAGAAATGTTGTGGAAAACGTAGTAAACCCTCGAAATCGCCGTCTTCGGCTGAATAAATAGGCCTAAATGGAGCCACGCGGTCCTTAAGTAGACGTAGGAGTGATAAATAGCAGGAGGATCACGTCTAGTCGGGGATTTGTATCAGACAGAATGTCCAAAGTCTTCATGCCGTATTTAGCCATATTATGAGGCTAAATCACCAGAGTGGATTGGCCTTTTGATATGTTCGTGTACATTGGTCTCGATATGGAAACGATTTAAACAAACAGAGAATCAAATTCAATTAAGAGGATTTGTACTAGCTTATATCAATGCTCATGAAAAGCAAGGTTCCAAAAAAAAGAATTGATCGGAAATTGAACTTGAAAGTTAAATAACAGAGAATCGAGGGTTTCGAAATGACTTCAACCTGTCTTTATGCAACTAAGCCTTCAAAGTCCCAGTTCGAATGAACCACCGACGCCTGCAAGGACAAAAAAGGTGTTGTTTGAATTAGCAGGGATTCTGGGAAGGGCCACAAGATTAGCAGAGAATCTGCAAGAAATGGCGGGGCATCACCGTTGCAGAGGAATCGAGGACGACGGGGAAATGGCTGTTGTGGCAGCTGGGCCTTAAACTGTGTTATACAAATGTTTGGTTTTTGATGTGGAGGCCCGAAAAAGACGAGGGCCGAGGGATATGTCAACAGGAAACGACTGGGAGGATTATGGAGGCAGGGAACGGCCAGGGGTCCAAAGGAAACGGAAGTGGCTTCAACAAAGGATACTTTGTTTGGAGGGAAGTCTAGGCTCAGCCACAACAACCACGGTCCTTACTTGATCCAAGATATTGGACGTGCTTTGACAATTGACGTCGGCTTCTGTTTTCTCCTCAGAACTTTACTACTGCTGACAGAGAACAGTTGTCTCGTAGTGTTGGAAGATATCACGTGGGTTCACGAGTTCAGGCAGAGAGATTTGATTGAAACTCAAATGATCAACAAAGGGGTAATTTGAAAGACATACGGGATTGAAAATAAAATATAATGAAACAAAGTGACGTCTGAATAAAGCCACGATTGCTTCAAAGATCAATAGCCGAAAACAGCAGAGCTGTTCGTTGATCCAGGTCTAATTCATTAACTGAAATATTTGCTCAAAAGTTGCAGCAAATGCCCTGAATGTTTTGGCGACGGCGTTTGCCCTCACTTTGCAGAGCAAGGTCGACTCAATCAGACAAGGCGGAAACGAAAAACTGCCCGATTGCTGTCAGACGACGGGGCAGAAACACATATTATGTGTCTGATGGATGCAAGGACACGGAGATTACTTATTTGGCGAAATGGTAATATTTAGGTAACACCTGGGTAATCAATACATGACGAAGAGCGTGTGTGTGTGTGTGTGTGTGTGTGTGTGTGTGTGTGTGTGTGTGTGTGTGTGTGTGTGTGTGTGTGTGTGTGTGTGTGTGTGTGAGTGTGTATGTGAGAGAGGGTAAGATAGAAAGAGAGAGAGAGAGAGAGAGAGAGAGAGAGAGAGAGAGAACCACGTCATAATTAATTGCAAAGGAAGCAAAACAGAACGAAGGGATTCACGTCTTTTGCAGAGGTCGATCCGCCCTAATCCAATCACTCGTGACTTCACGGGGAGCAGAGGTATGCACTTCTTCTGTCATTTATTGCAGAAATGGTGTCTTGAGATAGTCTTTTGATATTATAATTAAAGCTTTATTATTTAGAGACCAATATGTCCGACGATGGGTCCTTCGAACCTGGCCATGCCCTCAGACCTGGCGAACGAAGTAGTGGAGACGAATACGTCCCTGTTGACAGTGGTGCTGCAGACGGACTCTACCTGACCAAACTGCTTGACAGTGGCCTGCTTGAAGGATCCGAAGGCACGGAAGTCGGAGAAGTTGGCGGGAGACTCTCCGCTAACCCCTGTTCCGTAGACGTTCCAGTACCTAAAGTAGTGTTTGCTTGTGGTTTTTTCGCCGTTTATTTGTTGCCCTAACGAGTGACCTTTGCTGACTAATTCAGGTTTTCAAGCAATCAATAAAGTGTGATCATAAAAATCAGCAATAGGTATACGTACCAGAGCATGGTGTTGGATCCGGCGCCAGTCCAGTTGTTGGTGATCTGGTTCCAGTCGTAGACGGAGGTGTATATTCCGACGGACAGACCACGCTGCTGAGCCCTGGAGATGAGGGCGGAGATGAAGTTGACGTTGGAGGAATAGCTGGAGCTCCAGTTGACGGGGGAGGTGACTTGGATCCAGATGGAGCGGATGGTCACTCCGTTGTTGGTCAGACCGTTGACCATCTCATCCAGCTGGGTAGCTGCAGTCTTGGAGGAAAGGGGCTGGGGAGTCATGTAAACCTCGGTTCCGATTCCGGCTGAAAGAAAATTGTTAAGCAAAAGTGAAATACAACAAACCGGCATATGCGTTCTTAACATTCTGGTGGGCATTGTTGTCGTAGCTGCCCGATCCCGCGGGGTTGTATCCACGGATGAAGACGGCAGAGTAGCCACTGCTCCTCATGCAGGAGAAGGTGGACTGGGTGGTGTAGACGGCAAGATCAGTGCCGTAAGCATATGTGGAGGCCTAAAACAAACCAAATGGAATGGTTTTAGAGGGAAACTAACAGCATTTCCAAGGGCAGGGGCCTCCTCAATGACGACCTGAGGCTGAATGACAAAGGCCGAAGCCAATGAAAGACCGAGCAGGGCGAACAACATGCTGGAAGAGGCAAATAAGGAATGCAAGACTAATAAACGAGAGAAGGGGAACTGTTTCAAGCCAAGAAATTGATAGAAGAGTGGGTTGATAGCGGATGGGCTTATTCCGACTACAGAGGCTCTTCTTTTATACCGACTTACACTGATAATTTTAGTTGGCGACCGCTTTGGAGATAACGGCGGCCACTGCGAGCACCGAAAACCCCATCCGGGGAATCTGACGTGGGAGGAATCGAAAGAAGAAATAGAGATCAAGTCTTTGATGGGAAGGAATTTCGAATCGACGACACAATTTGAGAAGAAAGTAGGAACTAAGCACGAGTAATGGTGTTTTGGTACTTATAATTTGTGAATTTGTAGGTTAGGTATAAAACTTGTCCGATTACTTTGTTTGGAATTTTAATAGGCGTGGGGCAAATCCTAAAATAAAAATGTTGCTATTTGGTTTCCATGGGCAAAGCAGGGGAGAAAATGACGCGAAAAGTAGGTTTGAGTGAAAAGAGAACTTCTGAGGTGGCGAAATCTCTCATTACCTCTGAACGGCTGCAATATTTCAAAAGATTCTGTTTTTCGAAAAAAAAAAGGAGTTGGAAGGAAAATGATTGGAAAGTGACTGTTTGAACATTAAAAGGAGCAGTGTACGCCCAATGTTTCATCACATTCTGAATGTGCTCCATACATTTAAGTTGAGCAACTCATTTCTCACGATGATTTGATCGGAACAAATAACGCTGTTTCTCAATGTGGAATGAGCCTCTGTTAAAAAGACCAATCGCTGTCACGTGTCGAATTGAAGTCTATCTGACAAATGTGAAGGCAGTCTTTTGTTTGTGAAGAATACACTTTCACTCAGAATAGGGCTTCTTAAATGTTTCTTGTTTAACCCAACCTTTGTGTAGAAATCAAAGGAACAATTCATGTTCGAAAAGAGAATTAGTATTCTCTTTTCTATTCCTTTTTCTTTTGTCATCAATCAGAAAAGAGCGAATTTTGGGACAAAAGCCACGCGCTTCCGGTGTTTTACCACTGCCAGATAACAGAGAATGACGGGAGGAATGACTCATTCTGTATAGTTTATGCGGGGGATGGTTTACAGAAATCCCATTGAAAAGGGATCGTAGACAGCCACTGGCCACTCCGAAATGCGTTCTCTCCTGGTCCTCCTCCTCTTTTTCTGCCTCGTTGCCTCCACTCCCACAACCACTGTACGCGAGTTATTTCCGTCCCTTTGATTCACAAAAATACTTTTATAACTTTATTCAACTCTTTTTGTCTATTTTTTAATTCTGAATGATTTGTGATGTCCGTGGGTGTTTTGCTTGAATTATCTCTCAAAACAGAGCGCAATCACAAAGGTTTCATGGAAAGCCCAGATAAGACGCGTTTTGACCTTTCAAGCCCCATGACTTTCCGAATCAAACGGACCTTTAAAGGACAGGGGTCTTTGTCTTAGAGTGCACAGACCAATGGGACCAATTCTGCATCTCCAAAGCTACTATGAAATTTACCTTTGGAATATCTTGTTTGATAAAACTTGCAATATTTGAAAGCCATTAAGAGTAGTAGATATTTGAGGAAAAGTGGATATTTAAATTTCGTGGCTGCAATTGTCTTCTGTTTCAGCCCAGTGGAAAGCGTGTGCGTTACGTGCGGGTGACCATCTTGGGTCCCTGTTCCGGACAGCTCTGCAGACGCAGCCACGATTAGTCAGTTTCTCTCTTTTCAGAACACATAATTTCCAGTGAGCGCATCGTCCGTGTCGAGTCCTACCGCTTCCGTCGCTCTCTCCGCCGCCGTCAGAACTCCTGAAGAAGGCTCCTCCCGTTTATGTTTCAATGCTTATAAATCGTTCTTTTCTTCAATCCTTTGAATTCAACAAAGGCAGTCAACTGGCCCTAAAATGGCGGCTGATCCGCGACAAAATCGCTGGAACGGGGGATAAAAAGGGCGCGTCAGGGGGATTTCTCAGAAGATGCGCGACAGCCTCGTCCTCCAAGGAGCCTGCGGGGTCTCTCTTCTGGCCCTGGCCACTCTCTACATGTGAGAACCTTCAGAAGCCATCGCATAGGTTGTTTAGAGCCCTTCCTTCCGTTTTCTTTCGCCTGTCTTCCGTTCGATCCTTCCTTGACAATGAGATGGCCACTTTCTCAGATTTGGAGACAGCTGCTTGGAGAGAAATGAAGGGTCTTCGGAGGGAGAAAAGACAAGTTTACAACTATTGCGAGTGCGAATACTACAATTATTGTCCACCTGGAGCTCCTGGAAGACCTGGTGCTTATTTTCTTTGGAAAAGCAATGCAATATTCAGGAGCTCCTGGAGAAAATGGCTATCCTGGCCAAGACGGCCTCCCAGGTGCCCCAGGAGAGCATGGCGTTCTCCCAGAGGTTCTTTATTCCAAAGTCGAAGGATGCAGGGTTTGTCCCTTCGGACCAAAGGGAAAGGACGGAATTCCGGGCGTTCCTGGCCCTTCCGTGAGTGCCTTTGTAAACAAAATACATCTCTGTTTAGGGATTTGTTGGATATCCAGGCCTAAATGGTAACCCTGGGCAGCCGGGTGGCAGGGGAATTCCTGGAGAAGAGGGTATGCCGGGAGAAAAGGGACACGGCGGTATCAACGGTTAGTCTAGTTTACTTCCGAATAGACAGTGAGTTCACCTTGGCGAACTAGCATTCAAAAAACAATAGCAGCTCATGCTGTTGTGTCTCTCAGTTTTATGGAATTTCTCCTCATCCTTTCTCGGAGTGAGCTAGGAAATCATCAGTGAGACGCATGCTGGCCGCCGCCAGTTGACCCCTATCAGCGGCGGCGCCGATGTGATACGGGGGTGAGTCGCAGGGCCAACAGCCGCCGCTTGTCGCTGCCAGTTCTGTCCTGCGACCAAGGCCATTTCAATTCTAGGCACAAATAATCTTTTAAAAGACAAACTAATTAAGATAAAAAAGAAAACAACTTGAATAAAACAATCTTCAATTTCCAGGCTTACCTGGGCTCCCTGGAGAAAACGGCTACATTGGAATCAAAGGGATCGTTGGAGAAAAGGGAGTTCCAGGGCAAATGGGAGAAAAGGGGCAGTCGGGGCCACCAGGAGAGGTAATTTAGAAGAGTTCCAGTGATTTCTCTTTTTAGTTCGGCGGTGAAGGTCCAGATGGACCGACTGGAGAAATTGGCAACTACGGTCTGCCTGGGATTCCAGGAGCCCCTGGTAAGAGTCCTTTTATTCTTTTGCCCAAACCAAACCCGTTTCTGAGAGCAAACCTGTGCCCCATCACCTAACTTGATGAATTGTGATTTGTGCATTTGCGGCCCTCTAGAGTGGTCTCTCTTGCAAAAGAGGCTATCCTTTCCTTTCCCTCCCTTCGCCCTGGATTCAAACGACCGTCGTCCCATAGAAATGGTGTTTTTTGCGAGATTCGCGGGAATTAGCCCTGCCGCCCTGCAACATCGAAGGACGCGAAGGAGTTTGTTTGTCGAAATAATCTGGGAGCGGCCTTGGGGGAGATTACAAAGGACTTTCGAGTAGCCGACAAGGAATATTCGTTAGCCACAGGGTCAGCCACGTACTGAAAAAGAGGAGTGGGAAATAGAAACATGGAATGAAGGAGATGCAATTGTCTTTCTTTTCAGGGGAGAGAGGACCCCCCGGCAGGGATGGCTACCCGGGAGTCGACGGCGCCTACTGCCCCTGCCCTTCGAGGAGGCTGTAAATGCACAATGCAACCATTGATCATGCAATTTGCATTTCAAATAAATCATTCTACAGGAGATTGGAAAAAAACAGTATTTTCAAATCGAGTTTTTCAAAACGCTTCTTTTCCGGGTTCGCCTGCTTGGAATTCAAAAAGATGAGACATGTTCTTCTTTAAGCACAACTGTTTCTGTGGTTGCATAACACGCACTGTCACTGTGTAAGTTTTCAACTTTTCCCCTTCATCGCTGAAATGTCACTTTTTGTCCTGCCTACCGCAGTACAACCTCGCCTTGTCATTATCATCTGTGTAATTGAAATGGACGTCCGAATGTCTGATGTCGAATGTCCCCTGTCTAGAGTGTTCCTTCAGAAGAGTGTTATGTCGCATGTCCTCCTCAAAAGGGGGCGTCCAAACACTCCGAGGACCGTCTTCTTCCCGTTGCGCCATCGCTAATTGCTCGCGCTCTAGCGCTAATTGTGATATGAATAAAGAGTGACCTTCGAGAGAAAGAAGTCAACTGACTGTAAGAACCACTAACAGCCATTGTTTTCTGGCCGGTCGTGTGCGTTCCTCCGGTCGGAGGTATCAAAGAAAGGTCAGCCATGCAAAGGAAAAAACCGCTGGATATATACAAGTTTACGGATTTGAGAGCCAGTTTCTGAAAAACTGGATGTCGCAATTCTATTTTCTGTTTTTGGAGATGGTCGAGAATCGGCGTCAAACAGTCTCCGCTCACGCGCTTGGCTGTCAAATTAGAACCTCACAGGTTGCGCAATCCCGACACGCTTGGGAACAGCTGACTACGGTAATTACAGGGCACGCTGACAGCATGACAAAGAGGAGACTAGGTTGCCATCTCTTTGTTTTGCTTATTTATTTAAATTTGAGGCTGAAAAATAGTTTTTTTTTTATCATGCGGCAGGCGAAGTCGAATTCATCGTACGAATATTCAGTTGCAGTGCTCACTCAAAACACAACGGGCGGAATGCTGCGGAATAATCCATTATTCAAAGCGTTGGATTCGGCTAGAGGTCACCAGTGACCTTCAGATACTGTTTGGAATTCTGAATGTTCGTGAGTTTGTGATCTACGGTTGGTCGGTCTACGGTTGGTCGGTGTCCCTGAACCGCAGTCTGGGTCAGTTTGGTCAGTCTGTAGTCTGTTCCCTTTCACCGATTCCTCCGGGAGTGTGTCAGATCCTGCGTGCAGAGGATCTTCCGTAGAATACAAACACGCCGTGTCCTGAGGCGATCGGGGTCAGCGGTCCACTTGGACTGCACTCCCTCCTCCCGGCCGTCCGCTTTCCCTGCCATTCACCACAGGTGCGCTCATTGAACCCCTGACCCCATGCTAATGACACGCACAGCAAAGGCATCCGCAGCCCTCCACCCATTGTTCCACAGAAGACCTGGATTAACCCCACCCACGGCGTTTGAAATACCGACGCCAAGGGTCCTTTCCCACCGCATCCGTCTTCTATTCATTCCAATATACCACCTATCGGTTATACAATATCTCATGTGTTTGAAAAATTCTAGCCCAGGCATCTGGTACTAAACATTTCCGCAGATACCGCCGGGTTGTCGATTAATTCCAGTATGGGCTAACTGATGGTAAGAATAACTGTAACCTGTAAACTGTTTTCTGGTTACAAAATATGTGATTGCAACGCTACCTCAACTTTTTTTTTACTCTAACAACTGGGGAAAATTATTTTTTCTGCAAGATGCCAATCAGACGTTTCTCGCAACATGAAGACAAGAAGGGTTCTCGCCTCTCCATCCAACTCATCCCAGAAGTCCTTCATTCCCAGCCTTGAGTCAGTCTCTCATTTCTTTTGGCCCATCCCGCTCCCACAGCCTCGCTTCCTCTCCAAATAGGGGTTTCCGTGTCGCCGGCGCCGACCTCTTCGTGGTTTTTGCCAAGAAAGGGGGCGTGGTCTGCCGTGTGACCGTTTCCCTCCCGACTTAGCCATGTGCCCACCTCAGTTTACGACGTTTGCCCTTACCGTACGCCCATTAGCGGTTTACGGGTGGGCTTAGTGCCGTTTACAATTGCTCACACAGCGGCTGCCTTTGCGCAACACACACGGTCAGCTCAGGTCAACCGAGACTGGGAGCACGCCTCCCCGAACCCGGTGATCGGGCAGACAGCGACCGTCACTACTGCCAAGCTGTTCTTCTTCTGGGAGATTCTCATTCTCCTTCTAAACAACAATAGCATACCCTCCTTGCCACAACAGTATTCAATTGGCCCTAGTTATCATACAGTTCCCGCCACTGAGGGATGACACAAAGAACGACGAGATGAAAAGTTTTCAAAGTAGATCATGCTGATTTCTCTATTTCTATCTCTTTCTGCTCTTACTCGAGTTTCCTTTCACTCTTCATATGTTTTGTTTTCTGTGCTCTATTGCCAGTCCTTTTCTCTCTCTTTCCGTTCATCCCCTCTCCGCTTCCTGTAATCCCGGTAGAACCCTCTACCCGAAACTGTTGCTTCGGCCGCCGCGTGGGTCCTTGAAACAGTTTCCCTTCTTTACTACAAACACTCAATTTCGGGGCGTTTACTATGCTATTTGGCGCAACCTTGTCGCCCACCTGTCTGAGCCAATGAAATTAACCATCATCTGCGCCAACCATCTGTTGTGCACGAAAAAAAGAGAGAAGCTCAGTCATTTGCGGATAATCAGATTCGGCAGCTGTCGGCATTTAATTTCAAAAGTTAACACAAAAAAAAAGAAAATTTTCTGAACTTTCCACCAACAAAAAAGCGTCGCCTCGCAAAAAATGGGCAATGGAGGGTAAAAACGATGGCCAGTGCAATTAGGAGGCGTGAAACGGCGGACCTTGGCCTTGGCTGTCACAAAAGGACCGTCTTCCCCTGACATCCACAATTACCATCCGACGGTCGGTCGTTCCTTTGGCTCCCCTCTTTTGTGCTCCGTCTGCTGCTCTTTTTTCCACCTCTTCTTGGTTGATACCATGTCACAGGACATGTCTAAGCATTTCTTTAGAATGAGGTTGTTACTGCTACTCGTACCACTCGCAACAGCAGCTTACCACTTTGACAACGCTCTTAAAGGTAAGAATCACATTTTTGTATAGAAATAGGTTTTCTCTTATTGTTAGCTTCCCTTGCAAATAAACCTTGGTTTCAGGAGAGCCGAAAATGCAGTGTTACCATGACCATGTGGGTCTCTCGTTTGAGACGGAGAAGGACCGTCCCGCCCATGTCTTCGTGAAAGGCCACTTCCGGAAAGAAGGATGCTCGTTCTCCAACACAACCAGCGTAGTCTTCGACTTTGAAAAGTGCAATGTCGTCCGGAAACGAGAGGTTTGGCGCTGAAACAACCGGACAGTCTATGTCTTCTAGGCGAAAGGCATGTCCTTCGGAATGGCCATCACAGTGCAACTCCATCCCTTGTTTGTGACCAAAGTGGACCGAATGTTCCACGTGAGCTGCTTCTACGCAGAGCAAGAGAAGGCGGTCGGAACGCGTGTTGACATCGAGTGAGTCTCCTTGACCCCCACGACAGGCTATGTGCCCTCGAAGAAACATTCCATTCGTTCAAAGAATGAGGAATCAGACGTGGGAACCCGGGAATTAAACACATTAGTAGCTCTAATGACAATTCTCACCTGACAGTCTCACAAAAAGTGGAGGACGCGCTGAAATGACCATGAAAACCACTCTCCCTCTGCCACGGTTTTCAGAAAGTGACCGGGACCGAAAAAACAAGAAAAGCAGTTGAAGTTCAAGTAATCTCACGCTTTACACAAAAACAACAATGCCATGCTGATACAATTAACCGAATTTATTTCAGAGACCTCAAGCCGACTGAATTGGCTACAAACGCCGAGCAACCCGTCTGCACCTATTCTATTCACAAAGTATGTTTTATTTTACCATTATAATTTTGCATTTTTTTTAGGATTCTCCCAATGGACCCGTGACAAAGTTTGTGAAAGTGGGAGAGATGATCTACCACGTGTGGGAGTGTCCTTCCGACATCTACGCTATGAAGGTCTATTCCTGCAATATTGTGAACGCAGCGGGAGAGGGAACTCCGGTTATTGACGAACATGGGTGAGAAATAGAAGAATATGGAAAGAAATCGGCTTCAGATGCTCTATGGAGACAAATCTAATTCCTGAGTTGACTTACTCAATCAATAGAACACGGACATTCGCGGCGTCCCAGGCCTTCATGTTCCCCGATCAGACGAGTGTCTACTTCAAATGTAAGATCCACCACTGCGTCAAAGGATCCGAACACTGCAATCATATTACGGTAAGAAGGGTTTCAAAGGCCGTAAAAATAGAAATTCAGCCTCCGAAGTGTGGAGAAAACCGTCGCTTAGAAGAATCTGACCCCAGTCTGCAGACACAGATTGACGAGGATCAACTGTTCACTGTTGGAACAACCGAGGTTCCTACGACTTCCTCTCCCACAACTACTTCTACCACGACCACTACCACTGCACCACCCTCTACGACCACCCAGGCGACGACCACCACGACTGTTGTAACGACCACCGTCACTGAGATTACCACCCAACGAACAGGAGGTAAGCAATTATGCAGGAAGGAAAACGATTCCGCCAAATGACCATTTTACCTGTTATGCACTCATTTGTTTTATTTAAAACCGTAATCACGTTCATACATCTATGCTTTTGTTTGCAGTCCCTACTTCAACCACCGTTGTGCTGCCTCCGCGGTTCCCTTCGCCATCCAATTTGCCAGAGAATCCTCTCAACGATTCTGAGGAAGGATCAGGTACTCGTATTCAATATGGATGAAAACGATCGTTTATAGGAATCGAGATCACAGCCAGCAGCACTCCTGTCTCTCTGATTGTGGCGGACCAGGTGTCTCACAAGGAAATCTACCTACGACCGGGCGACGTCACTCCCCCAGACGTCTCTTCTGACAGCGATCTCACTGGAAAGAGGGAACTGAAACGACGGGATACGGTAGTCGATGTGGACGTTTCTTCTCCCGATATTACAATCGTCGACAGGGAATTCGGTCAGTTATTGTGTGCTTTACTCTTAAACATTCTGAAAATTGTCCTTTCAGCAGTGTTTGTTTGAATGTTCCTTTGCAGATCTTCCCGAGTCCCCCTCGGCCCTTCGTCAGGAGCCCCAGCCGAAGGACCCCCAGTCGGTGTGCGTGCCTCTCATCGGCTTCTGGGCAGTGTCCGCCCTCTGCATCGTCTGCTGTACAATCGTCGCCTTCTCCATCTACTACGCTCAAAAACAACGCAACAAGTTCCGGATGCTGCCGTAGACAGTGCCCAAAAGCCTTTATTTGAACCAGAATCTCACAGCTTTCCGAGTTGCTCCCAGACGATTCCGTCCGCCTTCGATTGCCTTCTTTCGTGTTATGACATTGTTGTTGCTTTAACTTTCGTGTACAGTAATAAGAAATGGAACTTTAAAATCTTTGATGTGTTTTGTTATTTTCCTGTAAAATAGAAAAGGGCTTACAAATCTCGATTCCAAAGCTTTATGACATGGCATACCAGTCCTAGATTCAAGTCTTTTGGAAATGGGTGCAATTATTCAGATGTTGTTATTCGAATTTCCAATTGCAACATCATAATGTTTTCACAAAATAGGACCATGCCCATTTTTGTGAACTACATTTGGTTAAAACTATAATGCCAAATATTATGCCGTATGTTTTTAAAAGTGGTTCTAAAACAGTCTTCTTAAAAACAATCGTATGTATGCGGTGTACGAAAGATCTTCAGATACCCTATGTTTAATTCATATGACAAGTGGTTCAGACGATCTTTTGAATCATGGTAAATATTCAAAAGGGGCGGAGGATCAAAAGATTAATGTTTAGATCAGTTCGTATGCGAATCATTCTGCTGATTAAAAGTCTGCTAAAGTAGTGATTCAGCCAAAAATTGAATGGGATGTCGTATAACTCCCTTTTTCATTTCATATAGGAATAGAGATTGGTTTCTCCTGCAGTTGAAGAATGTTGAGAGTCCTTCCGTTATCTTTCCTTCGTGGAGGAACTAAAGAAATACGGTCCTTTAAACTACCGCCAAGGTCTTTGTGGTTGAAACAAGACTCTAGTTTGATTCCGATCTTTATTTCAGATATTTCCATCAGATATTTGGTTCTTCAAAAACTTGCAATTCCCGTCCGCTGTCGATCATCGATGTCTTGTTTGGTTTTATCGTGTTGCAGGCAGTATCGTACGTGCGGTTTCCCCTGTCGTCAGAGACGTCGAAGACCGCCGACGCGAAAGTTTTTTTTTGAAAACATCAACACAGAAGGGCGGGGAAACTAGCAGTTCAATCTCAGGTCATTTTTTAGAATTCAGGAGTGCGTCTTAAGGGTAAATCTGCCTTGCACGCGTGCGCGCACTCACTCCCATGGTCCACGGGATACAAAGGTTTACCAAAAGGAAGTTTAAAGACTGAGCGAAGATAGAGAATTAGATGATTTTATCTCTAGACGTCAGATGAGCCTTATCTCAGTTGAGTGGTGACAAGACTCGTTGGTCTCAAAGCAAGGAAGAAGTGCCTTCCACCTTGTTTTTTTTATTTTCTTGACGAATATCCTCTTTTTGTAGCCATTCTTATGTGGAATCATCCTTCGCTATTAGTTCACCCGTAAACCTCTCCTTGGTTAATCTGCTTCATCGAGGAGGCCTGAATAGCATTTTTACGTGAGAAAATAAGCCTGGGAACCCTGGAAACCAATATTTCTTATAATAGAATTGTCTTCTGTAGGTGTTAGCCAACCGTTTATATTATACCATACGTTGCGGAAGTTTCTCCCCAAAAACATGTCCCAAGAATCGTAGGAATTCCAAATGCCGGTCATAATTCACATGCGGTTCGCACTTTGGGAAAGGACATTCGGGGAACACGGGTGTCAATTACGCAACCTAAGGACAGGTGGTTGGTAGATTTAATTAATAATTAAAATAAAGACAATTATACTTCTGACCTTTCCTATTTTCCGTCTTTTGGGGAGGTTTTACATTATCCTGATGATTTTTTTTTTGGAATTTAACATTACAACATCAAGGCATTTAAACTTCTGACCTATCTTAGTTTCCCTTTTTTAAATGCCCTTTTTTAAATGGAAAATATCATCAATTTTCAAAAAAAAATTGATACATCCCTTTTTCGAGAAACTAAGTTTGGCTAAGAATATATGTAACTCCATAAAATTGTGTTTAAAAATTATTTTCTAACAAAAGGAAAATATTTTTGTTTTAGAACAACAGAAAACATTTTCATTTGACTCTGATACCTTCCTAACCGGAGATTACTGTAGAGCATATATGCGGAAGATTTCAACCCGTCTCAGTCTTTCGTAGGAACTACCGCTTCCTCCTGTCGCAGACTATACACGAATCATTCTTTTCCCATCTCAATCATGACCGGTCGCAATCATCACACCAGGCAATCGGTGACACAAGCGTTCAATGGTTTACCAAAAACCAAATTTCGCACGAACGGTAGACCTCGTGTGATGATTATGATGAAGAATCAAGGGTTTAAAAGTAAAGACAAATCATGTTGAAATGCATAGGAACTTGGGAAATTGGGAACATGGCTCCAGATGGAATTCATTTTGGAATGAATTACACATAGCTGTGACAAATAGAGATTTTCTAAATTTAAAGAAACTTGCGATAGAAAAAGGAATGCAACGACACGTTCCCTTCAAAAAAAGAAGATTGCGCGAAAAGGCAGGTTCCGTCTGCTCAGAAACACTCGCTGGTTAACGAAGCAAGGTTCCCAACAGTCTTTTTGCCCTTTTTCAGTATTTTAACAGCCTGTATTTTAACAGCCCTTTTCCAGTATTTTAAATATTGTTATAAATTCTTTGTTTTCTATTTAACTTTCTATTTATTTATCTTTTAAAATCGCGCTATGTGAGATGGAAGAAACCGGCGCCGCACGTGTCTTGTGGGCGATCGATCGATCGGAGTGTTGTCCCATCCACTTCCTCTTCCCTGCTTGTTTTCCACTTCCTCTTCCGTCGCTTTCAATTAGGGGCATTCCCTGCTCTCCGAATCTCAGAAGCGCGAGAAATCGGAAGATCGGGGAGCCTTTGAAGGCTACGGGATCGAAGACCGCGGATGCGGAAGTGTTCCCCTAAAACAGGAAGTGGACACCAAACAATTCAAAGATTTACTCAGAAATTCTGATCAAATTCATATTTAAACCCTGGTTGGTAGCGAGACAGTAGGGATAGTAGCGTTAAGTAAACAGTTTGTAATTCTAATTAAATAGAGTGCAAATTCAGCAGTTTCTTTTTCACCTCATTGGGGTAAAAACAAAAGGGCAAGCGTAGTTTTTTAAGACAATTACGGTCACAATGACCCAAGCGCGAATGGAAGAATGTAATGTGAAATCATTTAAAATAACTTTGAGAACCTTGATGCATCCTAAAGATTTTCTTTCCTTTCTTGACGCTCCTTCGGAATTCCTAATCATACATTGTGTCGTTAAGAAACTTGATGGTGCAATCCCTCTGCTGCCCTTTGCCTGTCTCTGTCCCATCCATCTGTCCCATCCCAATCCCCTTCGTCCATCAATCCGTCCCGTCCCGGAAGTATTCCTGGCTCCGTGTGCCAAACACCGTCCGTCAGTTGTGTTGTTGTTGTTTTCCGCCCCCTCTGCTTGTTTTCCAGCCGGAAGTCCTCGGGTTTGCAGCCGCAGCCCAATTACCCGTCCATTTCGTCCCGTTTCATATATTTCCCCTACGGTAGTTTGTTTTCCGTGCATAGTTTTGGCGCCACTTCCTTGTCCCCGTGTATTTCGGTCGATCGCCGCCTCTTCTCTTTTTTCCTTCCGCCAGTCAATGCGAATAGCGCCGCTCCCCTGGACCAAGTTTCGATCTCTTCTTTCGGTTTTTCGCACAATCACTTCCTTCTCTGCCGCAGTTTCGACACAATTCTTTGGCCACTGCCAGTTTTATCCCTTTAAGACTATATCTTTAAGGCTATGCTTGTCTCCTACGGTAGAAATTCCTTTCAAAGCACCGAACGGTCTCCGTGTGTTTATTCCCTGGTGTTGATCTGTGAGTGTGCACCATTTGCACACCAACAGAACGCTCTTATCTCTGGTTCCCTTCCCTGCAAAATCTTCCTCCTCTGAATCCAACCGCTGATAAGCCACTTTCCCCGACAGTTGCCTAAACTTCGGTGTTTCCCTGGTATTTGCTCTCTTCCCTTATTTTCAAATGTTCGCTTGTTTTGTTTCCTTCTTTCCACCTGTTTCCTCAAAGCGTATACAGTGTGCCGTGTGTTTGCCCATTCAGGCGGAAGATTTTGTTTTTCCCCGGCCACCCAGTCATAATAATTCGAGGCGAAAACAAAAAACTTCCGTCTTGCCGGGGAACGCCGTGTCTTCTGTAGGTATCTTCAGCTGCTGCCTTATCTCCGCCGATGGTCTTCGCGAAACCTGCAAATTCTTCCTCTTTCTGCCATGGGACAGGCAGATAAGCCGGGCAAATCATCTGTAATCCAATGCATGGAATCATCGGATTCTGGGAATATCACCTGACTATCACTCATCTGGCAGGTCATCCTGGAGACTCATTGGATATCCGCCTTCAAAGAGTTAGTTGGACATTGGAAAGTCTTGTTACGCTAGACTAGAATGGAATATACATCCTAAGAAATTAAGAACGTTGTTTTCGACTTATACCACTTTTGGTGACCACGCAATGCGGTTGCTACTCGCCTACGTTGACGCTAATCTACTTTGATCGGATGCCCACCCGAGTGATCGCAACTTATCCACCTGAGAGCAGTACGTTCAAAGGACAAATGATCAAAACTCAGTGTCGTTCCTTTCCACTCTCCAATGTCGTGTTTTTCTCCACCTCAAGTGACCAAAAATCCGCGAGGAAAGCCTCGATCAATCGGCAAACGCGGAACTCCGCCCCGGAAGTGATTAACATCTGCCGCCGGCCGACACTTCCTGGAAAACGGCGATTTGTAGCCACAAACGACGTTCCTACGAACGGAACGTTTCCGCATTTTCATTCGAACGCATGCAATCATACAGTATGAGTCAAAGGTAAGTAAAAACAAACTTGAGTGAAATAGTCGATATGTTCCTCTTGAATCTTGTTTTCCCCGTCGTCCCTTCTCGGCCACTGGGTTCTCTTCCGTCGTGTTATTCCCCAGTCCGCCCATATTTCATTTGCGCACGTGAGAAAGGACACTTCCCTGTGTTCTCCAGCTGCCACCGTGTGTGAAATGGTAATCCCCGGCCTCTCTGCGGCCGACCAGGAAGAGGCGTGTTTACTGTCTGCCGTCCAATTCCCACTGCTCACACATCGCCCGTCCTTTTGCAATTCCAGCCGAGACCCGGAAGGAAGAGTCGCGTTTACAATTTTACTTCCGCTTCTATTTTAAGCTCTCAAATCGTTTCCAAAACAGCCGCTGCGCCAACATCCAGGTCTATTTGTTGCCCTTTAAGTGCATAAGGAATCACTTTGACTTTAGAGCATCTCCTCCCACAAACACATTTAGTTTAATTACAGCCAACCGAGTTTGGCGGTTCACAAAAAAGTATTCAAGTTTGTTTTTTTTTTTTGCATGATTCAGAAACGAGTGTTTTGTTGGTCGCTTCACTGGCGCATCGCAAGTTTATCACTTACAAGAATCCATTCGACACTGCAAACTTTTACATCAACCCTGTTTCGATGGAACCAGCCATTCTTTTAAAGAGTTTTCCTATCGGAGGAATCAAAGTCTTCGGTAAATGACCGTCATTATGTGGCTGCCGTTCGCCTGCCCAAATCGCCTCCGGCGCTGTTTTCATGACTTCCTCGTTCGTAAAAACACGTGACGGCTGATCGAAGAACGCTGCCTCTCATCTCCAATCCTAGCAATCTCCAAAGCAGGAAGTCTTCTCGGCAGCCGTCTCTCCCCGTCCATGGCTTCGTTTTCAACGAAAGGGCCGCTTTCCCATCTTCTCTTGCAAGTGATAGCTGTCTGGCCGTAATTCACGTGTGCTATTCCAGTCCCGGCGTCATTTCCTGGTCGGCGGCTCTTTCGTTGAAATCGATACCTCTCTAGCGCCGGGTTAATTCGTCCTCCCGTCTGTCCTTGTCGACCGAACATCGCCCGAGGGGCTTCCTTCTTCCTCCTCCTCTGTCATTCGCTCACATTAAACGCCCGCATTCCGGGAAGTGGCCGCCCCGATTTCCCTAATAAAAGGGGCAGAGGAGACAGAGCCTGATGATAGCTGTTCCCTTTTCTCTGACCCCTCCATTTTTCAACTACGAAATGCACAAGGAAGCTACAATTTCCAGCCCTGCAAACAACCGGCTGTCCCTTCCGCGTTCCAGCCGGCTGACTCATCCCCGTTGCCGCCAGCCGAGTAGTCATTCTTCCCAGCATGTGTGGTCTCCCAGCAACGCAATCTTCTTCCCCGCCTCCAACGTCACCGCCACCGGAGATTTCCCGCTAATTTTTTCAAATGTCGCTGCAGCTCCGGCCAAACAACCACCTCTGTTGCAAAACACACTTTATCCCCAATCAATAGCCGACATTTGGAACAGAAACGGAGTGTCACTGACGACTTAAAACACCCTGCGCCTTCTGTGTGTCCAGTGCCATTCGGAGCCCGGTAGAAAGTATCAAAAAATCGTCATACATCTGTTTGTGTTGTACGTCGGTCGACAATAAGTTGGGCAAACAGGTGTGCCTACCAAGAACAGCTATGCCATGCCCATGTTTTCTTTCTACTTAAACTGACGCGCAATGTCTTGTTTTCCTTCTTCTCCGTTTTCCTTACTTGGTCTTTTTGTTTCACACATTTGTTGGTGTACTGGATTACGTATATTTCTTTATCATTATTTTGCATTTTTGGAATCTTTATTCAGTCTTCATTGTTTCAGAACTCCCTATGTTGTCTCTCCTCATTCTCCTCCTTCCTTTCACATCCGCCGACGTCATCAGGACGGTATACTGTAAAAACCTCTGCAACGACTATCTCCATGTGCCAGAGTCAAAGGTCAGCATAACATTATAATCTTATGCCAAAATATTTCAGATGCCAGCATGCCCCAAAGAAGACATGAAAATGAACGAGTGTGGTACTGTAATCACCTGCGATTGGAGCGAGGCAGAGAAGGATAAAGTGCGGCCCATCGCAAATGCCACCAGCGACTTTACGTGCTGCTACCGTTCCCAAATTGTAAGAATAAAGGAAAATTGAAGGTGATACCATAATTCAGAAGGAAAAAGGCGACTGTGATTCTCAAGTAGAAGCCCTCGAGGCGAGGGAGCCACCGGCACCCGAAGTCACAGTGGTTAGTTCATCCGCAATCCTCAGTAACGGTTGTTTTAGCACCCTTCGAAAACTTCCGTTTGTGCAGATGCCACAGTCCCGTGGATGATTTCAGCCATACTTGCAATCATTGTAATGGCTGAGGTGAGTAGTTCACTTTCTTTTTTATTATTACCCTATAGTTCCCT
This sequence comes from Oscheius sp. G VE-2021, assembly GCA_022343465.1. Classification (NCBI taxonomy): domain Eukaryota; kingdom Metazoa; phylum Nematoda; class Chromadorea; order Rhabditida; family Rhabditidae; genus Oscheius; species Oscheius sp. G VE-2021. Next base: position 1,394,887 of record JAJQXH010000058.1, read on the forward strand.
AAGAAAATCACAAACAAATAACAAACAATCTGAGCGTCTGTGTTATTTCTGTTTTTATTTGATTAATTAGTGCACAGAATTTCACAATGCATATAGTCACCATATTAACTAAGCCTTGCCCTGGAAAAGCCTGATGATCTAAGATTATCTTTGAGCGTTCTTTCAGACAGGCTACTTGCTGTGGTGTCGTCTGAAGGAACCCATCAGTCAGAAGGTGGCTGTCGAGCCTCCCTTCTGCCAAAGGCCGCTCTACACCGCCCGGCCTCTCCTCGACCAGCGTCTCCTCGCCTAAGCCTCCGTCTTCTTCAGGGCCTCCTGCCCCTTCCCTTGCTCATCGCCGTCTCGGTTCATTCCTTCCGCGGGTTTATGTCGTGATCTCGTATAAATATTTGCTTCGTCTTTACACTTTACAGCCTCACGAAAAAGGTTTCATTTAAAGGGACCATCAGCCTCCTTTTCGAAATCACTGCTAATCCTATGTTAATCAGCCCATTTGTGAAAAACCGTTGCTTGGAGCGGTGTTGGAAAAAATTAATCTAATTGAAATGGGCAAATTAGCATAAGAGTGATCCTCAATTCGAAAAGGAGGCTGATGGTCCCTTTAACACAATCGTTTTAACGGTCCGACCAGTAATAGTAGCGCAGGCGGCACCAGACGGGAAAAGGTACCGTGTCCGCCGTAAATGTGAGCCGTTTGCGTAAATTTAGAAATTTTGCTATCAACCAAGAGTGCTCACTTTGTAAGCAACATGTTGGCCCAAAAAGGGGCTGATTAGCATACGATTAGCCTATCTCTTGGAAAGGAGGCTGATGATCTCTTTAAGAACCCTGGCCATACTGTCTAGGGCGCCTGCGCAACTATTTCCGCCCAACCAATTGTATACTGAAAAAAATCGGTCGCTTAGGTTTTGAGTAGTAATTAGAATAGATGTCTCATCATTCAACATTGCCTATCGCATTTTTATGTTTTTTTTTCTTCACAAAGGGTCGTTTTGTGTGATTCTCGCTTGGCGACGGCTGTCTAATTCTAAGCAAAGGGGAGTGAGTTACTTCAACTAAGCTACGATGTTCGAGAGAAAATAGATAGTTAAAATTTAAGGAACACTTTGAGTTTCCCGCGCCCTCCTTCGTTTTTAATTTTTCAATCTAACGAAGCTTTTAATACAACCACGATGCCACCTGAAATGAAAGGTAAAACCCAGTCACATTGGTAGAATTTTTCAAAATCGGACATCTAATCTTAAGAAAACTCAAGGGATGTCTAAACGTCTTCGAAACTATTAGTTAAAATACGCCAGAAATTGTTTTATTTGATGTTTGGTAATAGTAGCGCAGGCGACTCCACTCGTAAATGGTACGTGGTCCGCGTGGCTGTGTTCGTTAGTCTTTCCTGGCCTGGTTAAACTGCTTTGATAACATGGCATAATTGTTAAAGTTTCTACGTGCTTCAATCAGCGGCTGCTGAGATATCACCAGCAATGGCTGCAAAGCAGTGGTGGAGCATTCGACTGCAGATCGAGAGGTCCCCGGTTCAAATCCGGGTGCCCCCTACTGTATATATATATATATATATATATATATATATATATATATATATATATATATATATATATATATATATATATATATATATATATATATATATATCTTACAAGGACCACGCACTCGCTTGCATTCCTATTACCCAATTCTTTTTTAGCCTTCTATAGCCGCTGGCAGCCAAGGAACCTTATAAAAACAATGAAGAAAAATTACGGAATTCATGTTTATAGACCATTGTTTGGTCTTTGTTACGCTGAAACCTCTGACACACGACACAAATAGACATTTTTTTAAACTTTTGATACGCAGAACTGACCATGCAGGAGATGGGAATATAAATGGAAGGAGACAGAGGGCAATCGAAGCACATACGGTCGAATTTGTAGTTGCCAAAGATCAATATCCTTTTATATAAAACGCTATATATAAAACGCTATCGTTCCCGTGTGTGTTAGTAGTGTATCAGCGTAACCTCACGCCATCATTTCCTCCAGGGGAAAAGGAAAACCGGCCAGGGCAATGAGCCTACGTTGCGTGAATGCGTATTCTAAGACTCATTTCCCCTCATGCTCTACACTCTCAACCGTTCATGCGGTTGACCGTGTCATGTAGTCGAAGGCCAGTCAACAAAGCGGCCGAAGGCCGCCTGTTCAAACGGCCGCAGGCTGTCCGTTGAAGCGGCCGAAGGGCGCAACCAAGAGAGAAGCGCGGCCTTCGCCGCGCTTACTCTTTTGGTTTATTGATATTTGGCTACTACGAAGTCAGCCAAGTTTGAATCTGTAAACTGATTGAGACCGGAGACATGTCTTGTTTGCCTACAAAGGGAATTAGCCTTTTTTTAAGATTGTAGGCCCAAGACTAAGGTTTGTTACCGAAAATACCAAGATTTGTTTCTCGGCAAAATAGTTACAACCATGGAAAGAAAGACACTGATCACCTTTATTAATGGTAACAGTGGGAAGGAATAAGATTGTTTTTTATCAAACTCGGAAGAACAGCACTTTTTTTAAATTTGAAAAGCCATTTTTTTAATGAAAAATAATAATCGAATAGAAATATTCATTTTCTGTACAAAAAAACCGGGATGCCCTGGGGCGTTAGGTGCCTAGAATAAAGATTTGGGAGATCAGGCTTCGTGCTTCGTATCACAGTCGAAGGAAGAGGTAGTTGCCCCCGTGTCATGGCTCCTCCGCCGCCCCGCAAAGGCCGCTTTGCGGTCCAGGCGGGGCGGCGCTGGAGGGGAGGCCGACTACAAATGCAGTGGGAACTACTGTATCCGACAGTTTTTCCTCTTCTTCCCTTTCACGGGAGATTCTATCCGTCGGTCCACTTCTTCTTTCGGCTGACGCTCCTCCGCTTGATATTTCCTGCAAATGGACTGTTATAATAATTGTTAAACGGTATTTTTCAGCTTTTGGTGAAAAGCATACAAAGCTATCCTTCAGTTTGTTTATCATTCCCATGTGTACATCAGTTAATTAACTATTATCTATGGAAATACCGAGCATAGCATTTTTGATATGCTACAAAGGAATCTCAAACTTCAAAAGTATCTTTCAGTTTCAGCTTCCATTTGTTTCCAAACGTTCTCTGACCCTAGAACGACGGTTCTTCGCTTTGGGTCCCTGAGATTAGGCGTAAGCGCCGGCGGGATGCACTTGTTCAGCCAGTCGGCCTGCTCAAACACTCGACCGAAGCCACGCCACAACAGCTCTGTTTTGAAAATAGGAGGAACTGACCGCACGAGACGGACGACGTCGTGGAAGGCGTCGTCCACGTTGAGCCGCGTTTTGGCAGAACACTCGACATAGCCAACTCCCAACTGACGGGCGAGGTCTTCGGCTTCCGAACGAGAGACCTGAATTATGGAGATTGAATCATAAAGAAATTGTTCAAAGAAATTATTTTTGGGTTGAATCTTATGTTCCTTTAGAACAATTCATTTCAGTCGCTTAATTGCTTTACTTATTAAAATTTCAAATAAAAGATAATATGGCTTCTGAAGAGACGTCTTTAAAGCATGTACTGAAATAGCATGCCTAAAGAAAGCCGCTAGTGGAAAATATTAACTATCTTCGTTGAGAAAACCTTCCCCGTCCCTCAATCAGATTCCCTCTTTCCCTCGCAAGTGCATTCATCCTGAATGCAACAATCACCTCATCGTCTTCCGAATGTGCACAAAAACTGGACATCCCGTCATTCCCAGCGACAGTAGCCTCGACTGAGGGAATGTCAGTGGCTGACGGAGTCCTCCCTCTATTGCCAATTTATCCTCCAAGCGAGAAACATTCTTCTTAATTGGCTCCCGCTGTGAAGTGGGCTCCCATCCGGCGCCGACAAAGATAAATCAGCTGCGAACGGTTCTCCACTGGATTTGCATCGCGTGAAATATCTCCTTCTGCCATTAACGCCGCGGGTGGTCGCCATCTGCACACTTTCCTATTTCATGTTTCCAAAGAGACAAACCTCACTTAGATAGCCATTCATGAGGAAGTTCACGACATGAAGTAGGATAACCGAAAGAATGTTAATTTGGAAACATTAAAGAAAGGAAAGCACTAGTCAGTTCTTTTCGAGATGCACAATATCCCATTTTCTCCCGCCGCTTTGACCCGAGACTCCTTCTGAAACCCGCAACTCTCGGTCCAAGTGTTGTGTCCCACGGCCTTGACGCCATTATTTGCGGTTGGCGCCCTTGGCGCGCGAAAAGTCGGCAAAAAGAGAATTGCGAGCGACGGATTGTGGTTGGTGGTTGTTCGTATCGGATTCCGGCCGAGGTGTCCCCTTTCAGGCCGTTTTTGGCAACGAATGACGACGGGGCAACAGACGGACTAAACAAACCAAAGTATGGAACACTCGCCTGACGCCCGAATCTACAGGACGGCATCAGAATTAGCTAATTTCCAGAAATAGATGGGAACAACAGAAGTTTTGTTCAAATTGAATTTTAGTGATTTGCAGCCACAATCTGCATAATATCAGATTGCATTATACTTGTTTTGCACAAAACATATCGATTTTGAAAGTCAAAACATGTAGGTCTATGGCTATGCCTTAAATAACCATTGGTTTACAAACTGAGGAGTCTCTATCCCCCTTCCTGTAGCCCATTAGCCAAGTCCTATGTGCTCGTGGGGCTCGAGTTACATCGCTTTGTGGCTGTTTCCAAGCGAATAAAGGAAACGGAGCCAGGCAAATACATGGACGCATAAAACACGTACACGTGGGCCACAAACTGCGACCACGGGGATGGTTTCACACGTCGAATAGAAAGGTGAGGAGGAATTTCGTTCTTTTCGAAGTGTGCCTTTATCCCTGACGAACAGATGTCTTCTCCTCAGTCTCACTGTCCCGTTGATCTGCCCTTTTTTGCCCTCTGACTCAGAGGCCACCTGCCCCTGTTCGGCGAAATCAAAACAGGCAGGAATGACTGTTCATGACGTCATTGAGAACGCCGACCAAGAACTACTTACATGTCTTTCCTGCAGAAGATCCGCCTTGTTTCCCACAAGGAGGATTGGGAAGTCGTCTCGATCCTTCACCCGGGAGATCAGGGTATGCAGACGACGGATCTCCTCGAAACTGAAAGAAATTTGTAATGATAACTTTTGCAATTTTAATTAACACAGCAAATCATATCATAATTTCCAAGTGTTTCACTGTTCTTCGCAGTTTGCCGGAATTTGTCATTTAAATATGTGCAGTGGAAGGAATACTTCAACTGTCCCTCCAAATGAAAGACTCTCTTTCGTACATGTTTTCCACCCCGTTTCTGCCAACAGTTTGTTTGTTTGACGGGTGCTTCGGCAGAGACTGATAGCCGGTAGGAAACCAGTTGAAAGGCAGCTGATTCTGTTAAAAGAACGACAGTGGATAGAAAATTTACGAGCGTTCGTGTAAAACTGGAACCATTTCCACACTCAGGCGGTGAGTTTGGTGGTTTCCTTCCGTTACGTTGGCCTTCCAAGCGCCGATTCGAGAATTTACGTGCCGTTCTGATCCGAAAGGAATGCGAAGGATAATTGATCCGCTCGGATTCACTCTCTTTCACACGAGAAAAAGGTGGTAGATCGACAGATAGACAAGATGTGATCGGAGGAAAAGAAACTGGAAACTAAGAGCAAAAGGTTCACAGTGAAGTGGGCCACATCCTCTTATTGTGTCTAACTATTTCAGCCGTCTGTTTGTTAGCCCTTGACAACACAGTCAAAACCCCTTCCTTTGTTTAAACTGGTCGAAAGGCCTCCCCGGAGGCCTTTCGTGTGGCGTGAGAGTGTGATTTGTTCGGCCCATAAAACCCCCGATGGCCGTGTTCATGGACTCGCAAGCGGCCAAGGATTTCTGGGACTCCAACGAACTAAACAAGAGACGAAATTACATTCGTAGGTGGAAATTGCTGGAGAATTCTAAATGTATGCATGCCTTGTTTACGAATCGAGCGAGGGTAATACGAGTAGAGCAGAATGGTTCCACATAATCATCTTGCTCAAACACCCAGGTTTGTTTATATCTAAAACGTCACTTATGTCTACTGTGAACTGAAAATAGAACTGATAGAACCAACTCCATTATATCAAGTGTCCAGCGAAGTTGAGTCAGTTATTCTTTAAATAAGAGTTCTCGTGAATCCGTATTCAAAAGTTACGTCCGTATGTGCTCCTCCCTTTCCCTTTGAACCCCCGCTGTTCCGGACCCGCGGCGCCTCGGGCGATAAATTTGCAACAGCCGCAAACTGTCGGACGTTTCTATCGATCCCCGACTGATAAGCGCTGATACCCGGTCCCTCTCTTCCTCTTTTGGTGACAACCGAGAACCAAAAATCGAAGGTCCCTTTGTTTTGATGGCGGATTTGGACACCTTGATGGCTAGTAGTAGCCGGGGCGACCTGTCTCCTCCCTCGACCGGCCTCCCTGCCATACGGAGGTGTGGCCGATGTCGTAAAGGTCGTAAAAGTACAGGTTGAGAAGGGAGGAAGGCACGCCGAACGGACAAAGAAGGCTCAAGGGCTCAGCACATCGACACGAACTCAAACACGCTCCCGACAGCCGGCTGCCACCGCGCGGCGATTGACATGCTTTCGACTGGAATTATGGACACCATTAGACAATACGAACTGATTTTAAATTTTGGCAGAGGTTGGATGTAGGAATCGAAAGGACCTGTGGAGAGAGTCTGCCTTGAGAGAGTATCTCTGACCAAGTTGTTGGTTTAAAACAAATTTGTGAAAACTTATATTTGTATTTAGCTTTCTTTAATGAACAACCACTACTGTTTGTTGAAAAAGCGTACATTATCAGTTTCTAGTGTTATCTGTGGGAGATAAACGTTGAAATTCCCTGTTTCTGTCGTCTTTCGTGATTATGGCAACCATTTCAATAGAATTCCGCGAGAAATATCGATCTCCAGTGGGGATTCAATTCTTCTTTTGTCTTTGCCAGGCGGTCAAAAAATGGTCTGTGCAAAGGAAAGACTCATGTTGCCCAAACACAACTGCGACGACGAGGGAATGCGATTTCGGCCACAACGGCCGAGGTAAAAAAGGAGGAAATGGGATTTAACGGACGACCGCCTCCGGTCAAACACTGTTCCTTCAGGGGCTTCAGATGCAAAGTTTGCCGGGAACTCCAAGGATTAAAAGAATTGGGTTGAATACAATGGAGAGTTTCCTAGAAAATGTGGGTATACAAGAAATCAGTCAGTTTAATTAAAATTAACATGCTAACAATAAGAATAGTCAACATTTGCTCTGCAGACTAGCAGACCAAGCAAGAAAACAAATATTGTTTACAACAGAAGAAGCAAAGAAGAGACAGCAATGATTGAAAAGTCAAGAGTTCTCGTAGAAAACAATGAAATCCCACCTGTTTCTATCAGTGACTGCAAAAACCATGAGGAATCCGTTTCCAGCCCTCAGGTACTGCTCCCTCATTGTGCTGAACTCCTCCTGTCCAGCCGTGTCTAGTACTGAACCCTTCTGTTCTTTAATTCAAAACTGTTGATCCTACCTTCTAATTTGCATAAATCCTCGTCTACAAAGCATTGTTTTGTGTAGGAATCTTCAATAGTTGGGTCGTAATCTTGCACGAAATATTGCTGAAAGAGAATTGAAGGGTTGGGTGGGGGGTGGAAACCTGGATGAACTGGATGGTGAGGGCTGATTTGCCGACGCCACCTCCGCCGACGACGACGACTCTGAGTACTGATGGCAACGTCCTGCCACCCATCAAGTGTCCTGACGCGAAAGGCCGCCGCCACGGCCCCGCCCCCGCCTCTCCGCCCCACACGTGCTCTCTTCCACAGACCGTCTCTGCGCCCTCCGCCACGAGACACACTCTCTCGTCGCTCCCGACTGGACAATACTATACCTGAAAATAGCTTACGCAATGGGTACTGTACCACACAATTGCACTGTCGCAGCCTAAGGATCATTGGCTCTGGGAAATGAGCAATTGGACAAGCGCATTGTTCATAGACACACGGAGGGAGCTCACCCAACACAAAGAGAGAAGAGAAAGAGGAAGAGAGAGAAAGTTGAGGAAATAAAATTATTTAAAAAATCAAAAAAATCATGAAAATGAAACTGAAAGGAAAGATAACTGAAATCTGTCAAACAATGCTTTGGTGTCATTCTCGATGTTTGTTAATTCGTTTTACGGTCTGAAAGTGGGGTGTTTATTTCTTCCTTGCTTTATCTTTGTTTCTGGGTGTCACGCGGCTTCTTTCTGTGATCAGCTTACGTCCAAAAACACGTCAATCAACTGCAAGTCTCTTGAGACATGCACGCCTGAAGACACCTTCAGAAGAGTCTTTGGCCTCATTGGGCAGAATGACGTTAAGGTCATTAAACTGTTTCAGTTAACTATATCGGTCGGGTCTGAAATAGACAGACCAAGACCCTATTGGGCTGTGAAGAGAGTGTCTATGACTCGAGCGGGCTTTGGTGGTTGACTGGAAGAAAAGTTGCGCGACTGGCGAAAATGGAGGCGCGGTGGGTTAATTTGGCGACCTCGCTGACAATGGGCGAAACAGACCGAGGGGCGAACTGGCTATGATGGATGGCCGAGCAGACTGCTAATCTCACACGGCAAACAGCCTGAGAGAGGGAGAGGGAGAAGCTAGGATGGACAACACTTGGCACCAGAGTCTTTGAGGCTGCCGAGACTTTGGCCTTCCGAGTCGGTTGGCTCAGTTCCTACTATTTGGCAATATTTTGTGGTGAAGAAAAGTAGAGGAAACCGGGAGAAAAACATATGAAAACTGAAACTGGGGGAAGGCATAAGAATGAGAATTTATATTTGATTAGTTCACCCATTGAAAGCTATTACTGCTCCTGTATCACCTCCTTGATTTTGTGTGAAACGTGTCGAATTCAATCTAAACCGTTGTCCTCCGTTCGTAGAAATATAAACAAACGCGGACCAAACATGGGGAACGGCGGAATGCCGGAGGGCAAAGAGCAACCAATGGGGGCGTCAACAGGATGTTTGCCGGCTCAGCGCCCTTGAAATGTCCACGAATAGTCAAAACAGAGGAAAGAAGGGAGATTTATGAGGCTAAGACGAGGGGTGGGATGGTAGAAAGTCATGAACCTTGACTGTACGGGAATGTTAGTAAGCTATTAAGACTGGTAGCGTCAAATGACTGAAAAAGTGTAGACGGAGAAACAAAGACGCCGGTACATTTAACTTAACTCACATCGTTGAACAAACTCTTTTAGAAACTTCCCCAGTTGTTTAACCTTATGGGCTGACATCACTCGAGAACAATACACAGTTCACCTTTTTGGTAGTTTTCGAAAAATAACGGACAGGCGGCTTGCCATTTCTCCCTTGAATGTGTATTTCTTCCTCTACTTTTGGTAATTCAGAACTTTTGAAGAAAAATTTCCAATAACTGAGCGCAAGTTTAGAATTATATGTTTACCCACAACCATTCGAAAATTGAGCATATGCGAAACCTCTTAAAATCGGTAATTTAGAAACAATGTTGTTGATGAAACCAATTGAGAAAATTTATTTGTTATTCCCAGCTTCGTGAGAAAATGATGATAGGTACCAGTTTGGTCTTGCGCAAAAGCAGAGTAGGTGTTAATCCTCCTACAAACACATGGAGTGGTGAGTCAAGCAGCAAGGAACCAACTGACAAAATAATGTGTTTTCGAATCAGCAAGGTTATTTTTAGGTTTGACATTGTTGCAACCACATGGCGTTCAACCGGCTGAAAATAAATGCGCGCAAAGATAACAAATGTGGCCGAGTTTTCTAGTGGTATGGTTCTCGCTTAGGGTGAGAGAAGTCCGGGGATCGATCAACGGCTCGGCCCAATCTTTTGCTTTTTAAAGGAACCGTATTTTCTATCACATCCAGTGATTACAGCGTATATGTAAATATTTTATTTTGTGTCCTTTATATTAAAATCGACATAAAAAGCCACAGAATCCTTCGTACAGCCTCTTTCAGGAGCAGTTTTGTTTACCTTCGTATACAACTCGTTCGTTTATAGGTCGCGAGGGAACAACAACCCATTTATTGCAATAGAAAACAAGAATGAACGGCACTTAGGTATCGGATACCTAGCACGGTGTCCTAGAAGAGATCGAGACCCGTTGGAGACCGATGAAACGACGAAAGACACTCACTCGATCACGATCACCGAGCTGCGGAGGGGCTCCACCTCATCCGCCGCCTTTTTCGCTTTTTCTGAAAATTACGGTTGAAATGGAAAGAGACAGACCACCCAGGGAGGGATAATACGGGAGACTGTAATTGGCAATACCACCGGTTTAGAGAGAGATATGGGAGGGAAACAAAAGGGGATCTACATCATCAAACCACGAAGAACTCTATTAGTTTTTTTTAAAAGAAATACTACTTTTAACAAAGTAAAATCATACCCATCAAAAATGTTTTGGAATTGTTTTGAACCTACAAACCGTTTATTTTGCGTCGTAATTCCTCCAGTTTTGTGAGGTACTGGCTGTCCCTCGACTGTTTGTACTCCTCAATCGACCACTCCAGGTTTGAACTCCAGCACAACAGAAGGTAGTTGCAAAAGCTCAGTCCAGACTGAAACTCACATTTCCTCCTTTTCAATCAATTTATGAATGAAATATTTGTGTTTCCCAGATTTTCTTAGAATTACCAGGCCGTACACAGCCTTGACCGCCGACAAGGCGAATGTTTCCGCCCGAAAAGCCACTAATTCCCGCTGGACCTCAGAAAATACGCCCGATGACGGACGGCCAAAGCAGGGATTTCGGATTTCGGAGGGAACGGCAATGATTGCATAGGCTTGGGAGAAATTACGTAGCTACGCCTAGCTGCGCGAAACTTTTCATCAGCTCATTTCAGAAGTTCGGATTGTGGGAAACGGTCAGACAGCCCATTCAATGCGGGTGTGTACTATTGCAGTTGTTTTGCTTACGTGTATGTCAACCACCGTTGTTTTTCCTTTGCTGGGAGGTGTTAATAATTGGGTGATTTCTGTGCGGGAACCACTCGAGACCAGCCGTTGGCTCACAGAATACGGTTAATTATTCAGACACTCGAGTTGCGAGCGCCTCCATCCATTATGCGAGTGACAAATGCGCCAGCAGATGTTGGTTGACGCCGTTTGGGAGAAAACCCTTCCGACGGCTCGTAAATCAGGAAACCTGGACAAAGGAATGACCGACCTTCACGTGGGCGTACATGGAAAGGAAGAAACTGAGGAAGAAGACGATGGCCGAGATCAGGGTGATCGTACTGAGCACATTCTCCATCTGAAACAGTCTGACTAAGGAAAAGAAAGGATTTCGGCTGATCTTCTGATCTTGTGGATTTTGAATTTACCAGGAACTGGTTTGCCACATCCACTGATTAGCATACGCTCCGGCCCACTTGAGCCATCGGGAGCATGGGACACCTGGGCGACGAGTGAAAAACGAGTGCGACCAGCTGCTGAGAGACCAACCAAGCGTGATCAGTTCTTGTGGGAAAGGATCCGAATTGGAGAAAAGGGACAGGGAGACAGAATATCAGAGGGAAAGATGGTTTCTTTGAAAAAGCAAACGTTTCATGTTTGGCTTATGGTTCTTTGTTTATGGCAAATAGCCTTTTCAGCTCAATTTGTCGAAGAAATGCATATATTTCGAACACCCACAACGCCGTATTTACCAGTCGTAGCTGAAGTTTGTTCCACTAAAGACAACATTAGGAACCTCTTTGTAAGATAAATGCATTATTGGAAATGTGTGATTTGAGGTTTCTAACATTCCCTTTAAATGCTTACTTGTTTACTTGCCTCGGTGGGTAAACAAATGACGAAACAGCTGACCTCCTTGTGAGCCCTGTCTCCTTCTGAGTCTGTTCCGTCCAGAACAACCACCTGTTGCTCAATCGTGGTAGTCGTCCGGTTGAAATCAGTCTGCAGCTGTTTTTCCAACTGAAAACACACGACGGTCGCAGCGGCGGAGAAGATCATCAGGACGATGGCACACATGAAGAGCGTGTAGAAGCGGACGTCACGGCTGGCACAGTCGGGCATTTTCATGTCGCGGTACTGAAATTACTCATATGGATGGAATAGAGAGAAACAGGAAAATTAAAAAGGATGATCCTCTTACCTTGAAAATCCTCCTTCTGCGGTACTTGTAAAGGCACAATTCGCAGATAGCAGGACGGTGCAATTTGCGACTTGAAATGTCTAACCAGTGCTAAAAAGGATATTGGATTGTTTAAAACAATGCCCTTACCATAAGACAGGATGCATGTACAAATTGAAGGGAACCTGAGCATCTACAAGGCGAAATGAGCGGATCTGAAGGAGTACTGTAGGTTTGGGCAAATGAAGAGGTACCTGAGGGATCGGAAGGCCAGCAACAGTGGCATATCCTGCACAAAGGCTCGTTTGTCGACAGTTCTGAAGGGGCCAAGGAATACAAGGACGGCAGGGAGGGCGAGGACATCTCCTGGAAAAAAAGATTTTAATGGAATATTCATATTTAGAGAGATGACTTTGTGGGCTCGAATAATTGTAAATGCAACGTAAACAGCAGAGGAATGTTCCTAAAGTTTCTCTAGCTTAGCAATTAATTAATGACGATCGAATGAAGAAAGGACAGGATCCGAAGGACGGAATACGAATTGATGAGACATAAAGCGGCGGCAGAAGAACAAAGGAACCGACAGCACGGCCTGGAAGCGGAAATCCTGGAAAACGGCAGTGGAAGAACCCCTCTACATGGAGAAGAGAAGAGGACAGGTGCAGGGAACATCTGATAATCTCATTCCGAATGAGAAATGAAATCGAAAGGGCAGATTAATGCCAAAAATCATAAATTATTCGCTGAAAATTCGATTTTGGGAATAATTCAAAAGGGAATTTAGAACCGCTGGAAATGTTGATGTGCGGCAGCGTGAGAACGAAAACAGGGAGGGGTAAACAAAACGAAAGAGGTCAGACTGGGTTCGAGGAAACCCGGGAATGCTTGGAGACGGGGATCGAAGAGCGATGCACTTGGAGAGAATGGCAGTAGTTGATGGGAGATCGATGGACCAAGTGCAGGCGGACCGAAGCATGCACCTGTCTTTTGTACTTCTCTGTTTGACACCAAGGCCGCCTATGCAGGCCACTCCCTGGCGGTCTAAACACGACAGAGATGGAGAAAGGATGGATGGAAGGAATATGGAAGGCCGAAGGAGGAAAAAGCACGGGATGACACACAGCCGCACCTGCACCTCATAAAAGAATGCGCGCCAAACTTTGTTTCCGGCGTTCAAGGAGAATGGGACGGGCGAGGTACCGGCGGCTCAATGGAAGAACGTTTCGAATTCAAACATCTTCCTAAAGGATCCCCTCTTTTTAGATTTGCATAATGGGATGAAGAGTCGAATCAAAGAGAGATAGCGTTTGACAAGACGAAGGAATCGAGGAATTCTAGTAGATAATGAGCTTTTTCTGATCCGTGGCCATTTTCTGCGCGTGACTCTGGACGGAAGTACTGCTGATAACAGTCTCTTCAAACAAGCAACGCCGAACGGTCATTCCTTCGAACACTCGGCCACTTTCACTGGTTTCTGCCTTCATCTTAAATTTTTAGCATAGACGAATTGGAAAATGGGTGAAATAATTCTGATGTTGTTGTTCAAATTCCCCATTAAAACATAATTTTAACCAGATAGGGTTATACCCCATGTTCGGGAAACTAGGTTTAACTAAAACTGTATAAACTTGAACTTTTAAAAAATCTTTTCAAATTTTCGCGCTGGACTGAAATGTTCTTAGGTGATATGTGACGCCGGATGGATTCGTTTCGGAGGTCCTCCAGCCGCGGAAACTTTGTGTAAACCCTCGAGAGAGAGGTTGAGAGGGTTCACTTGGATTAAACTACCTTTTTACTAAGGGAACTTTTAGAAACGGTTTTCAATTGGAACTTTAATAATGTCGATGAATCATTCCGTAGCACTGGAATGACAATAATAGAAGCTTCGCAGCTTTGTTGAAATTATCTAATAAAAATATATTCCTGGTCCGACTACTAGTAATTCCTAAGTTTAAATGAAACTATTTCTTGTTCTTTTAAAAGGGTCCGATGAGAATGAGCGGTCAGCCGAGTGTGGCAAGCACTGATCCCACTGGGCCTGCACTTGGCGGGCGGCGCTGATTCAGCAGACGGAAATTCAAATCTCGCGCCTAGCGAATATTCAAATGTTTTCGAAGAGAAAGTATAGCTTTCACCAAGCTGGAATCATGCCAAAATGACCCTTAGTTCAGCGGAAATGAGAAACGCAGTGCGAGAGACAATGTTGAATGAGGAGGTTTAGATATTCTAATTAATATGCAAAAATTTCCCCGCCGATGTCATTTTGGCAATGACTATATGTGCAGGTGGCAGAGCTAATCTCGAGAGATCCATATGTCATTAGCCATGGGAAACACACTGTTTTCCACAGAATGAATCACTCAATCCAACACACAACACGCCCTTTCGAGGGGCCCTGCAGAAGACCCTGAAACGAGGACCTCACTTTCCCTTCCGCCTGGATCGCACGTCCATTTCCCCATTCACGTGAATAATTGACCATTGGACTTTTTAGTTCAAAGACGAGGCGTCATTGCGAATTAGGAAAGACGGGTCTTTCACACACAGGAGCGATGGCAAAGAAAGATTGTTTTCCCAAAATGAAGAGGGGCTCTTGAAAAGTTCCACTGCACCAATGGTTTTTCAACAATGTCCTCGTTTCTGGACTCGTGTGCAAAATAACGTATTCTAAGAATAAGTTCAAAATTATTCCTCGAAAACACTTGTATTTAAGTAGACGAACGGTGACTTTCCCCGTTTCAACCTTTTCAATGACACGGCAAACAAATTCATGTTGACGTAACTCTGGGACATTCAGCCCTGTTTTCCCCTATTCCCCCAGAAATTCGAGCTTTCTGACCTCAGCCGTCCTTGTCTTTTACATTCAGTACTGTAAAACAAATAAGGTTAACCAGTCTACATTCAACTCAGTCAATAGTTGTACGTATTAATATTTAAGCAAATAAAAGTACCTGTTGGGCCTTCGGACAGCAGATGTCTGCCTGAGAGCAGTGCTTGCAAAGAATTCCCAGCTGCGACGGCGTCCGTCCTCCGAGTTCGACTTCGAGCGGTTCTGAAGATGTCGCTATAAAAAATTCACACTTCACATGCGCTCGAATGCACAATGGGTGGTTCACCTGCACCCGCCACCCAGAAACCACCGGGTCATTTATATCACGCGTGGTCGACGGTCTCTCGATTCTTTCGAACGGTGCTATTTTGAAGTGAAATCGAAATGACACGAGATCAAAGAACGCTCACCGTAGGACTGTCGGTGGAGGGAGGCGGACGAACCAGGGACCACCTGAGTACGACGGGGAGGCAGGGTGGTCGCTGAAAAGAGGAATTTTTTGAAATAGAAATACGAATGTTATCAATTGCCCTGGTTCTACCAGCACAAAATGTTTTGGTGTTCCCGCTGATGTCGGCCTTGGAAAGTAAATTGCAAAAGACGCCTATTATTTTATTTGTTTTATTGAAGAGACAGACCTCGATGGGCATCTAGAAGGAGAAGCAACATGTTGACTGGTGCAAAATAGGAGGAGAAACGGGACCTGGTGGTCTTCGGACGGTGATGTCACCGACCACGGTGGCCATGACGCCAACAGATTAATTACGGCGGGAATTCCCCGGGTTCTCATGAACAAAGAGAACTGTTTGAACTTTCAGCTTTTGTTTTAAGAAAAGAGAGGAAGGGATGAGATTCTGCGTTCATACGAAAGGGACGAGTAGATGGGAAAGACCATGCATTCCCAAGGCGTTGCAGGAACGGCGGTTGAAGAAGGCTTTCTAACTAGAATGGGTTTCCTTTTGGGTCTTCAAAGCTTTTCACCGCGAAATGTACTTTCTCGAAAGGTTTATATGCAAAATACCCCTTTGTATTCACTTCTTAAGCGTCAGATGCTCCTTTCTTTGCTGTTTCGCCTGGGTCACGGGTTTCGAAGGCCTCGTGTTCCCCAAGGCGTCTTTCAATTGGAGGATTTCTCAAAACAAGGAGTGGTCGAAAGAAGAGAGATGGTCCCTGCGCGGCCGCAGAAGTTTGGCTGTCAAAACAAAGCCGAGGAAAACACGAATGAATAAACAAAGAAAGAGAGTGAGAGAAAGAGAGACTCACCTGAGCAGGGCTGGTCGAAGGAGTGCAGGGACTGCGTCTTTGGAACCGAGGGAGGGGCCGTGGAAACGAAGGAACCGGTGGAGAAGAGCCGGATGCGCTCGCCCATCTGAAGCACCGATGTCAAAACAACGTCTGCCGTGGCAGAATGGACCAGAGACCAAGGAACGGGGGAATTTGGGGAGTGGATTACGCCTGAAGGACTGCCACTGGACTCTTGCCGGCTGGATTTGCACACACGGCAAAACAAGCCAAGTCATCTGATGAAAAGAAGGCAGGGAAAACATTTTAGGCCGGGATTCGGATGAGACCTCATTAGACAGGAGTCCTGGAGGACACTGAATTTCGTTAACACGCATAATTGGGTTGCCGGGGAACGCAGATATCAAAAATCGTCGTTGAAATTCAAAATAGTCTATTATTTTTCTTTATTTCATGTGATTCTCCAATATATATTAATGTTTATGATTCTTGTCTCTTTATCCGTCTGTGTTTTCTTCTCATTAACTGGTATTCCTTGTGTTCCACTTTCCATACCATTTAGTCAATCTCAATTACTCAAAGTCAATCTATACGTCTGTTGTTCCGTCATACTCAAAGTCAATCTATACGTCTGTTGTTCCGTCACCACTCCTGCATAAAAATGCTCTGAGAATCAAGGAACTGGTGTCGAGTGAGTTGGGGAGGAATGTCGGGAAGGGCGGAGAGCAGCCGTTTAGGGCCCAGAGGACCGCGAAGGACACGAGTGCATGTGGTTGTGGACCCGGACGACGCCTTCAGAAAGTGCAGTAGTCCGCAGGATCAATGCAGGCAGAATCAGCTGCGAATCCACAGGTCGTACATGGAATATTCTCCTTTTCGGACGGAAGGCTGTTCCCAGACGAGTCAGCGACGGCGAGTGACGCCCAGATTGTGTTTCATCTCACGCGACGAGGTGGATTATTCGACGAAGGCACAAGATGTTCTATGAGATACGTGAGTCTAGGAAAAGAAGCTCCAAGGAGGTGCTGGGTGTCTGGTGCATCCACCGTCGGGCGGAAAAAGAATGTGGCTGGGAAATGGAAGGTTGCGGGCACGGAAACGAGGTGAGATATGGGCGACGGAAGCCGATTCCTCGTGGCGTCGGGATTTATGGGCGACTGACACCCAGGCCGTCTCCTTTTTCGACACTCGAATTGCACTCGTAGACGACGGAAGCAAACGGATACAGGAGGTTAAGAGGACCCGGAGGAAGTGAGGGGAAACAAACGCTTCCTCTTCACTTTCCCTTGTTTTAGGTTCAAAAACGAAGGACTGCCCTTCCTCTGATCACAGCTGCATATTCTACGGAACATAATCGGAAACAACCTACTCTTGTTATTCACACATTGACGTTTGAGCATAACCGAAGAGTGCCTTTGGCCTATGCGCCTATTCAAAAACAAATTGCGATTTTTCCTTCTTCGTATTTTTTGCTCTGTTTCGGTGGATCTTGAGCTTTATAATTACTTTGTCTGACTCTCTTTTTTTAATTCTATTTCTAGAATTACTTTGCTTTAATTTGCAGCAAGTTGGTTTTCGCCGCCAAAGGTTAAAACCGTACATTTTATTGAAGCTGTAAGGGAACTTAACCAAATTTCTCCAGCAAGAATAGAACAAACTCGGATTTTTTTCAGTTTTTGAATGTCCGTGAATATGAGGTTTGTTGGTGTTTATTTCCAAATGGAAAGTATGGCAGAAGGCTGGCGGAAGACGCAATGAGGTGCCAATTAGGCAGTGGCAGAGGGCGTCCGCTAATCCGTTTTGCGGCTGTTCCAGACGGGTGCACCTGCACTCTCACCCATCATTCCACCTTTTGATGAAAGACACCACGCACCTCGAAGAACAGACTCCTTTTACGAGGACGACGTAGCGCAGGCTTCAGCTGAAAGCAAAACATCAGGAACCCAGGCGAAAGAAGTTTCCTTCTTTACTACAAAGGTAAATATAAATGTGTTTGATGTTTAGATAGACGTTTACAACTATTCATGGATGAAGCTGCTTTAAGGGAAGGAAGTGAAAACATCTCTGAATCCGCCGCTGACGACGGAATATGGAAGAATTACGTTTATTGAGGGAGGCGTCTTGAAGGACTCAATCAGCGTATGAATCCATTTCCTAGTAGTGGAATGATCCCTGGCACTGACAGTGGAATCTCCCATGCATGACACTTCTGATCACAGGGAAATGACCACTCAGTCAGATATCAGACCGCTAGAGGACAGGAAATGCGTATGGAAGGGAGAGTACGCACTGGAGATGTCAGAGAGCGCCAGTAGCCGTTGATTAGAAAACTACGAAGGGACACTGGCGGCAGGAACGACGATTAAACCGCCGACCAACGAAAAGGAACTCGAAAAAGAGGACGGGGGAGATGAGCGGCCATTAGGATAGACGCCTGGGGCAAGGAGAGAAAGGAAAGGAGAGGGTTTTGTGATTTTGTGATCTATGTGATTTTGTCACATCATGTCTACGACTTACAGATTGTGTTTTTTTTTTTTTTTTTTTTTTTTTTTGAAAAATAGAAGCCGCCGTCCTTTAAAAGTATGATCATTCGGAATTGCTTTGAAAGCCGAAAATAAACGTGCGTACCTGAACATCTGAGCCGGAGCGACAGGAGCCAGTCGGCTGTTCTGAAAAGGAAGAATCGGAGGGTAATCTGAGAAGAGGCGATTAGAGGGACCCCGAAAACAGCTGTTGGTGGGCAGTGACCGGCGATTGCGGCTAAAGACCGCTGCGAGGGAGGAAGTTTTGTTTTCGAGACTCTATTGACTGCACTCGTCTCCTTAAGCTCAACACAACAACGCGTGCGCGGACACAGTCGGACCACAATCGGACAGGGAGCCTTCTAGAGTTCAGATGAACTCAGTTACTGCTTCTGTTTCAATAGGCAGAAAATTAGACAGAGATCACCTCCAACGATTGAATGGCTAACAAGTGCAAATGATGGTCTTTCATGTTTGTTCATTTGCATTTGCACTTTTCGTAAGGGAACGTACCCTTACCTTCAATGTCCCAGAGTGCGTGAAAAGTGGCTGATTTGTGGGTCCTCTTGGCCCTCCTCGTCCAATGCTCCTCCTCGATCGTCCCCAGCTTCTCTCCCTGCAACCGCCCTTTCCCAAAGGCCATCCGTCATCTGGTCCCACTGGAACCACCATAACCCACCGTCTTGCTGCAAATCACGCCGCCAGCCCGTCGGAAACTCCAGTCCGACACTGACCCTCTCATCTGAAATACCGAAAAGTTGAATATCTGACGTAAAATCAGCAAGGATTCAGGAAAAGGCTTTTATTTGTGTTTATGGTCAATAGATGGAAACATGAATAGTGTTGTGAAGACTCTGACGTCTGAACATACGAGGAATGGAGTTCTGATTGAGAGGAACACCTGGGACAGGAAAACAGGGTACTGTAGGGTGTAGTCATCCTCTGTATAAGCCTTCATTACTGTATTTGGTATGACAAGGTTGGAAAAATGAATTTTCCATCGGTGCTTTTCATCGGAAGAATCTCAGAAAAGGAAAGATTACTGTTCACTGTTGAGTATCAATTCCGCAATTACCCCTAACCTTTTTCTGATTACAAGAAAAACAGAAGTATACACATTTCTGTTATATTTAGCTTTCGAGGAAAAGATCTCAAAAGTCAGGTTATGAGAAGATTGACCGAGGGAATAGTGAGCGGATAAATTGCAAGAGAATGGAACGGAGGCGGCCAGGCGATTCGGCGGAATTAAAGAAATTAATTGGATAAGTGACGTCACAGGCGGATGTGCAAAATGCGGAGTGTGCATTTCGCGGTTGAGAAGAGACACGGCAAAACAGACGGGCGCTAATGAGAGAGACATTAGGGAGAGAGTGTGGGAAAGGAGAGACGCAGAGAACGAAGGAACACCCAAACGGAAGGGGCGGTCATTATCAATGGAGCATGTTTTCTTTTCTTTTTAATCAACTCCTAGGAGCAAGCATGGGTGCGCAGAAAAGTCGAGGAACAATGGAGGAGGGGCGGATGATTGAAGAGGGACACTGGGAGGAAAGGACCGATGGTCATCTTGGGTAGGCCGCAGGGAATGCGGGGAAGTAATGCTTATATGACATTATGACATATTCAAAAGATGTTAAATTAAAAAAGATAAACAAATTATAAATTAAAAAGACAACAAATTACACTGTATATTCCTGGTAATTTCTTCTGTCATATAGATTCCTTCTTTCTGAATTGCCTGCTTCGCATTTTAATCTCTCGTAAGACTTATTCTTTAATGAGCTAAAGTTGAAAACTAAGAGTGTTTCTTTAATGAAAAGGCGCGGAAGACGAAGGCGGGGGTCGGAGATCGAGGGGACGCGTCGTTAGGGACGTGTTTCATAAGGAATTGCGCAATCCAATCAACGGCCGCCGGCACCTGCTTCTTTATTTACGCAAACGCGAAATAATATCTGCGGACGGCGCTGTTTTCACAAACAGAACGCCTTTTAGGAGAAAGTGTTCGGGGAATGGCCCTGGAAGGGGCTGAAACGGCTGAGTCACGGGGACACGGCAAGGGATTAGCATTCGGCCCGAGGCGGGCGAACGTCAGAAGTACGGGGGCGAGAAATGGACAATCGGGTGGAAATAAAGGCGACAGATAAAGCCAAGGGAGAAAGGAACGAGGCAGTCGGCTGTCCCGGAAGTGTGGCCACCACGTGTGAAGCGAAGCGACGTGTTTGCGTGGCAGGGAGTGGGGACGAAGGCGGCACACTTATCCGCTTGAAGACTACAAATCTTTCGAAGGCGGGTTAAGAACTCGATCGAATGAAAAGGAATATTGAAATTAACAGCTGTTAGAAAGAGATCCAGCCTATTTAAACGACTCGTGATGGATGAACATATTTTAAACGTTGACCCATATGATCTGATTGTTGTCCACAACGCTGCCATATAATCGTAAACAGATATACGTCCTCTCATTGTCCAATCTGTAGTGTTAATGTTCTGTAACGTTTCTGAAGAAAAGCTCAACTTTTCGAAGTTTGCTCTGAAAAAAACGAGAAACAACGGTTGCCTCCTACGAGAAAAAGATAGAAAAAACTTTTTTTCATAATCGCACCTCTTACCATAGGGATTTTCTAAACTATTGTAGTGCAAAAAAGGTTATATGCCGAAATTGTTAATATTATGGATTCTATTCCAGCAAGGGTAACAAAAGGAAAAGTCGATGATCAAAAACCTTAAAAGTACGGTGGTTGGCATCTCCTGCCCTTTGGATTCATCTGAGAATGCTCTCCGTGGAACGGAATTAATGTATGAATACGTGAATGAGAATGAAGCGAAGACGAGGGATTATGCGATTAGAAAGAAGATTTCTGGACGGAGGGAATGACGACAGACCATGGGAAATACAGGAAAAGGATCATATACCATTAAGTAAGTTTGGAAACCAGAAAACGGCATAAACATTAGTCTTTGACAAGATGAATGAAGTCAGTGTTCGATGGAAAGGAATACCGTAGTCATAAAATCAGCCCAATGAGCTTGGATGCCGCACCCTAGGTGTTCGCTTGTTCCCGTGGTTGCTTGTGCTCTTCTTCGGCAGAATGAGCAATGTGTGCCATTTAAACGGGGGAAGTGGCGTCTGGAAAACACGACAAACAGGGCGCATGAGGGGAATGACGCCAGCAGGCTGGCACTATTGCTTTAGGCGCCAAGAATTAATGACAGCCGTGACGGAAGAGGCGGATGATCCACGGGATATTAGTAAGTAATAAAAGTGAGCGGGCGGAAACTCGACGGACGATCGATGCAGACTGAATGGCCGCCGGAGAGGGCTCTGGCCGGACGGCTGTTGACGACCGGCCGATTCATGCAGATTCTATGCCCACTTGGTCTCACAGACAGAGAAAGAGACAGAGGGGGAGGGAAGGAGGGGATGACGAGGATTCTTCACGTGGGCCACTGTGCCGAATCTAAAAGATCCAAAGCTCAAGTCCCATTAGGAATACAACACTACAGCACTTCTAACACCCTGCAAGAATGGTATTCGAAAGACAAGTCCTTTATGCAACACCTTAACAATTCCAAATCCTGGAAATAAAATTTCTTGGTTTCTTGTTCTCGGCTACGAAGACATACAAACACAATTGCAGTATTGATCAGAATTTCATTATGTATGTTAAGGTTTATTTTTACTTTATACAACCAAAACTATTGCAAACAAGATGATGTGGCAATTTCTTTCTAGCCGGCCTATTTTTTGCATGGAATTGATATGGTATTGGTTCGATTGCCGCCAAAAACCATAAGTGGCTCTTATGTAAATGTTTTGTGTGTAATTGTCACGACCAGTCCTTCCGAAGCAAATTGAAGTAAGTGTTCGACTGTTCCGCAGTTATCACATGCATCTGTTCTCCAAAGGAATTACGCAGTGAGCTCTCGATGGGCTCCACCCGGTCCTTCTTGAACAATCTGTAGAGTTTGGCCTGCCATGGCTTGTTACTCGTGTAGGTTACGGCACAGAGAGTCATTGCGTAGCTGAAACGAAGATTTCATTGTCAAAAGGACTCTCACCAGTGGATGCAGTAGTTGAATACAACCACTGCTATGTTCTTTACGCACGGTGAAACGGAAAAGTCGTCCACGAGGAGGGCAGAAGTGCAGACGACGTTGAAGAAGGCGATGCTCATTCCCACTTTGCTCCAGATCTTTAATATATTCTGTCACTTGTTTGGAATCTTTAATATATTCTGTCACTTGTTTGGAATCTTTAATATATTCTGTCACTTGTTTGGAACCAGAAATCAAAAACCCGCTTCGCGGGTTTTCGGTTTCTGGCTGGGCGGCCTTCGGCCGCTTCAAAAAACGGTGCCTCCGGCACCTCTAGCCGTATTTGCCCGCCAACCGCGAGGAAATGGCCGGCCACCAAAATAGGCTAATTCCGAGACAACCATCGAGAGACGGACGAGAGATAGGGGAAATGAGGAGGCGCAGGCAGCGCACGCAGCTAGCGCACTTTCACCCTGGGACATCACACAAACAAACACACAAACGGAGATTTAAGCCAAATGTATAAAGGCGGATGAATTAAGGAGGGTAATTAAAAGTCACCTTTGACGCCTTGAGATTCTCCGAAATCTGGAACCGTTCTCCCAGGGAATACTCACTTTGGCCGTTCTGACAACGGAAGTAATACCTTCTGTTCACGTGGGCGAGCACACAGTTCAACTGAAATGGAGGCTTCTTCCTCACATATGATCAATGGAACAGACGAATTTTAAAGCCTTTCATATGAACGAAAGCATTTTTAGAGGATTAAATAATAGTCTTTTACTTGACATTTATTTTCGTTTTATCGTCATCATATCTTTTACTCTAAGAAGAAAAGGCGAAGAATTTTTAGAAGTCAAATCAGCTGAAGTTAGATAAAATGTTGTGATAAAATCTAGTATATTTTGGACTGATTGTTAAAGCAAAATTTGTAAGAAACAAAACAAAACAATTATAAACTAAATGTGCAAATTTTCACTCACAATTTGAGCCAAGGCGTTGAGAAAAACAAAGAAAATGACAAAGTAGCAAATAGGCCGTTCCGATTGGAAGAGAAGCCCGACAGCTGTGGCCGAGAGGGCGTTGAGAAGGATGATCAGACGACCGACACTGGGTCTCTGCCTCCCCTCGTAGTCATTGAGGAAGTAGGTGGCACACAGTCTCTCACACACAAAGGCGGGGAGAATGAGGACGGCTGGAATGGAGCATTCTGCGATTCTGAGGAGAACGAACCACAGAAAATGGAGATCACTCGGATGTAGGAGGACATCTCGAAGAGCAGAGGAGTTGTTGGGCCTCAACCAATTTATTATTAAAAAGGAAAATTTTTTTTCAAAGCCCCACCTCCAAGAAGAACCAGCAGCAATTGGACCGTGTTTCCCACATTGTGAATTAGATAGGTTGAAATATAAAATGAGAAAATGAGTCTCATGTTCCTGTGGTATAATTCAGTCACAATGTTCAGGTAGATTATCACAACAACTACCGATGACCTATTTAATTAACTCTTTTTTCTATCAACAGAACCTACGTGAATATCATGAGGAGTAATTCTACAGACATGAGGGTGGTGTATATGGACATTTGGCCCGACAGGACAGCGTCAGTTTCGTTGAAGAAATTAATGTGATGGTACATTTGGCAGAGGAAACTGAATGAATGGGAATTTTAAAAGATGGGAAATTAGGGAAAGTGCCAGGGGAATTGTCTCCTCGGTTACTGAGAATAAAACCGCGAATACAACCCCAGAGGAAAGCAGAGGACAGAGGAAATGGGCGACGGAAGCCAAATGGGCTACAACATATTCAAAGTTAAAATAATTGTACTAGAAATAACATTCAAAAAATTGTTGCGTTAATTATCAATAAGTATTACAGACAATGTGAATGAAACGTCGGAGAGAAATAATCTGGAGGAGACATTTGGATAATCCGCGGACGGTAGTGGTTAGAAGTCCGATCGATGCCAGTGACTAAGAACAGAAAAACAGAAAAGAAATTCCATGGAAGACGCATTTAAAAATCAACATTGTCAAAACAAAATCCTCGGAATTCAAAGAACTTTCCAAACTGTTTAGATAATAATTGATTACATGTTTTAAAAGAACAGTCCCTCATATTATTCGTTTTAGTAAATAAAAGAAAAGAAAATACCCGGAAACTGAGTAAAATCTCAAAAAAATGACTCATCCTTTAAACTTAATTATCAATTTAACAAAGTACTCCAGAATTTAGCGGAACGTTTTGTTGGAGGTTCTATAGTTGAACAATCGGGATAGATCTACTTGCAGTCTTTGCTACTTGAAATGTACCGTGCAGTCTCCTTCTTGGAAATATACGCCTCATTTCTTTCAGAGGATTCTTGCAGGTAGGGGCCTTCAGGTGCTCCTGAAGTTGTGGTAGATTTGATAACAAATTAAATGAATGAATGACGATTGTCGCTTTGAAATGAAACGGAAGAGTAACGAAACAAATGCCACTGAAACAACCGAGTGTAATGAGGTAGCCTGTCCTTTATTATAATTGAAGCGTTCAATTATACTCGTTGCTCATCTATCTTTATTCAGCCAATAATACAATATGAGTTTATGGAACCAGCCTGCACATCTTATTTGTCCATATGCACGGATCACGAATAACATTGAGGTTGATTACGTGAAATGGTATGGGGAAAAGCATTTTGGATTTAGGTTTGAACGAAACACAAGCACCTGTTTTTTTATATTTTAAAGAAACCTATTTTAGGTCTTCCAGACAAATGCAGAACTTAAAACATGTACAGCCGGGTTGACAGAAAAGTTTTAAGTTACATATATATTGGACACTGAAGTTTCGTTTCTCCGACATCCGTAATGATGATTATTCAAGGTGCACTATTCATCTCAGCAGAAAGGGATAGCCTTTGAAATGTACTAAACAAATGTCAATAAAATACTTTCACTTAGTTTTCTTCTCGAAAACTATGTGAAAGTATGAGGCTGAGAGAAATGCAGGAATTCTCCCTTCTCCTTAGATCCTTTGACCGTCTGCCCTCCCGTGGCTGTTACAACCAGTCGACCAC
Organism: Oscheius sp. G VE-2021; assembly: GCA_022343465.1. Taxonomy (NCBI): domain Eukaryota; kingdom Metazoa; phylum Nematoda; class Chromadorea; order Rhabditida; family Rhabditidae; genus Oscheius; species Oscheius sp. G VE-2021. Next base: position 1,420,697 of record JAJQXH010000058.1, read on the forward strand.
CCGGCTGTCAGAAATCGCGTGTCTTCCCGCCAGCCGTACAAGTCGTCTTGCGTTCGGCTGTCTCGCCAAAGCGACTGTGTGATGCGATGAATGATTGCGCCAGCCGGCTGGCGATTGTGTTTCCATCTTCGCGAAAAGCGCTGTTTTGTGGAACGCTATCGTCTTTCCTTATCAGCTCATCGGCACCTTTGCCAGTCAACATGGATGCCCCTGGTCTACAACTAACTGTACTCCCTCTCCCACTTCTTCACGTTCTTTCCTGAATTCCCGTCCAACGGCCCGTCTGAAAGTTCCTGGAGGAATTTAATAGACAGCTGTCTGTTCGAAGCTGCATTGGTCTCTTTCCTGCGTCAGCTGCACTTCACGGGCCAAGAACCACAAATGTTCCCTCTGAACCCTCCATCTTCCCTTGTATTCAGTCCGATCGATATATTAAAACAATAATCATTTCTAACAAAAAATATTAATTTGCGCATAATCTGAATTAAAGAAATGACGGCGTTTCCTTTCCTTCTTTTGTCACACTCTACACCCCTATCTGTCACACTGATCGCCATTTTTTTCCTGTTCTGCCACCAACGATTTTAAAATAACATGTTGTTCTAAAATATTAATTGCAGTAACTTGCAAAACATCTCCCATGCCGTAGATATGAAACCCACTCCAGCATTCATTCAGGCAAGCATCTGCACCTATATTTTTTTAAGAAGAGTTTTTAGAGCGACACGAATCTTTTGAAGCGGCCAACGCCTGTGGAGGACGAGGACTCTCCCCTGCTCTACTCTGACCCAGCCCTCGCCACTACCCCATTCCATGTAAGGGACTCCCCTTTGGACCCACAATGCATTCAGACAGACGAGGAATCTTCCCTCTTTGTCCCGTCGACTGACCCCCTTCAGTCACCAAATGTCTCGGACATGCAGCTGCCGTCGAGTGAGAGACTCAACGTCAAAGCGTAGGGTTCTTTCCTTTTGAGAATCCGTGGGTTTCAGAGGAAAGAATACTAGTCTGAAGAGTGCGATGGAAATTCGCAATCAACACTACCAGCAACAACAGCAATACGCAGAACAGGCGAAACGGAAGAGGAGCAGAAACATCACTGGCATTGACTTCGAGGGTCAGTTTTCCGTTTCTTCAAAGTACTCTGAAGTCTCAGGTATTCTGAATCTGATAGGGGGGTGTGACCGTTGGCAAGTGTTGATCTACTTGTTCATCTCAGCCCAACAAGTGCCCCATGCAATGTTCAATCTAAGTGTGGTCTACATGATGTATCAGCCGGATCACTGGTGTAAGGTGACTTTTATTTGAATTTCCGAAACATATTCTAAATTCAGATTCCTTTCTTCAATGAGGCCGCCTTCCAAAAGTCGAACACAAATTATAGCTGGGACCAAGTGCTTCAGAGCAACATTGCCTTTCCCCAGCATTACAACAAACAGAGGAAGGAGACTTGGCATTCTCAGTGCAGTTACTACGACAGGAACTACGTTCACATCAAAGTGAATCAGCGGATTAAACAAAAAACCTTAATTTTAGAATTTAACATGGGAGCAAATTCAGAAACAACCGAATGATGCTCAAGTTCTTTTGTGTACGGAATGGGAGTATGACCAGTCGGTCAGTTCTTTTTAAAACGTTGTCCAACCCGTGGCGGGAGGTCTTTCATGTTCTTGGGTTTTCCTCAGTTTCCTGGAGATTCCCTAAACGTTTCTTTCAGGTAATGAAAAAGACAGTGGTGACAGAGTGGAACCGCGTGTGTGACAACAACTGGAGCAGAGCGCACGTCCATCTCAGCTATTCCCTGGGATACTTGGTCGGTTGTTATCTTGGAGGAATGGTCAGCGACAGGTAGATAATAGTAAATCTTCTTCTAAGTAATCTTCAGCTACGGCCGTAAGACTGCCATCTACGGCTTCAGTGTCCTATCGGCCATCTTCGGTTTTCTGCTGATCTACTCGAGGGAGTTTGAGATATTCCTCATTATCCGTTTCCTCCTGGCCGCCTCAAATGAAGCAGCTGACTTGGCTGCCTACGTTCTTTGCATGGAAATAACTGGTAGGTCTCTAAAATATGCCTTTGAAGGCCTTCTTCAGGAGTAAAGTACCGTTCGATTGTCGGCTGTCTCCTACAGGCACCTTGGGCCTGTGGCTACGCCCTCCTGGCCTTCGTGGCCTATTTGAGCAAATCTTGGGATGTCATCCAAATGGTCGCTGTGGTTATGCATATTCTCTCCATTATTCTCATACACCAACTTCCTGAATCACCCAGGTTTCTTTTACTTTATGCTTAAGCGAAGTTTCCCTGTGCCAAGCCCTTTCCGTAGTATTTGGCCATTGTCATCTCCCTTAACAATTCGCTTTAGATGGCTAATCATGATGGATCGCGTGAAGGAGGCAGAGCCCATAATTCGCAAGGCGTGTCAAATGAACAAACGAGGCCTTCCCTCCGACCTGGGATTGGTTCGTGCTAGAAAAGCCAAATCAAAGTGAATGTATAGGTACGCCATGCGGAAAAACGGAAGCTGCTGAAGAACGGCCAACAGCCCTCCATTTTGCACCTTTTGAGAACCAAAGAACTACGCATTCGTTACGGGACCCTCCTTATTATTTGGGTAGGCACGCCATTTTTCGAAGAATATTCCGCAGATGGCCACTGCCCTTGTCTACTATGGTCTTGTGATTGCCCTCTCCGACCAATCTTCTCCCGGACGGTAAGATCAAAAGTTTTGATAAAGCGAAAAAAAGACACAAAACCAGAGACAAAGACATAAACATAAACAGAAGACTATGTTTTCTTCAGAGCCGTCTTCGACGGTAACTTTTTCCTCAACAACGCAATTGCCGGTGCGATTGAGTTGCCGACCCTCATCTGTTGTGTGTTCCTACTAAACTTTGGCAGAAAGAAGTGAGTAATTCGTTTAAAAACTCAAAATGATCTCCTCAGATCCCAGATGATCACCTTGATTGGAGCTGGTCTCCTTCTTCTGGTTGCCATGTTGGCAACGAGCCATCACAGATCCACGGTGGGTCAATATTGGATGTTCCTGAATGACTTTAGTTGGCGCTGCTGTTTATGTTGTTGGCAAAGGCCTGCATTCAAGGATCCTTCAATGTTTTGTACATTTTCACCTCTGAGCTATCGCCAACCATCGTTCGGAACAGAGTCGTCGGGATTTCATCGATGGCAAGAAGCCTAGAATAATCAAACTACAGTAAGCCTTCAGATGGCCAGAATGGGTGCCGGTGCTTCCGGCTATATTGCCATTTTAAGTGATGTCACACTTGCAATTGTGCCCATGTTGATCTTTGCCATATTCTCCCTGTGTGCAGGCACCCTTGTGATGTTTCTGCCGGAGACTCAGGACCTACCTCTTCCGGATACAATATGGGTCAGTCACTCATCTCAAGAGAAATCAGGAGATTACAGGATGCACTTCTGATGAAAACGAGACAAGAGCCCTGTTCAGCGGCGTCCAGTGGGCAGAATGAAGAACTTCAAATGGACGAAATCTACAGGCCAGCCCCAGGAAAAGAAGAGACTCGGACGGAAACGTGAAACGTGTACATGTGAATAAACGGGTAAGAGTTCCTGCGTTGATTGGCAATATTCGAAGAATCAACTTGCATAAAAGACAGGAACCTTTGGACATTTCCAATGTTGTTCGGCTGACATTCAACGTTTTTTCCTTAGAATAGTTTAAAGTCAACAACATATATTTTTACATGTAAAACGTCAGAAATGACAAGATACCCGGAAGAACAGTCCAAGAACCCCCAAGTTCCCATGCAGAAAGGTAGACGTAATATTTAAACAATAATTCTAGGGGTTGGAGCAAGTAAATCCTGATTATTACTGCATCTGGAAAGAAAAGAGACTTTATACTGGCTGATAACCAGTATGGCGCTGCACCCCGATTAAGGGGAGATTGCTGCCGCCAAGGAGGGAGTTGGGCAGACCCTAACGCTACACGACGAACGCGAGATGAAACCGCACGGCACATCGCATGGGGACGTGAAGCACTGTGGCGCTCCTGGCCTCCGTTGCTCATATATTGCATTCCCGTCTCTGTCTAATAGACTGATAGTGAGTGCCTAAGGCATCTTCAATGCGAATAAACAGAACACGGTTCATTTAGATTAACAACATTGGCCGTATATGGAATAGGAGAACACGGAACAATCGGGGAGGAAATCACAGGAGACCCTGCCGTTTGAGATCTTCGAAAGTCCTGCGGTTCACCACGTTTCCAGCGGAATCCTCAAACTCTTCGTCCAAGTCTGCGTTCCACTTCAGACGCTCCTGAAAAGAAGTTAAAATATTGACGAGGGAAAAACCGACCCGCTCGGTCTTAATCTTGTTCCAGAGGTCGAGGGCGTCCTTGATGTTGGTAATGTTGGCGAAATGGGCCGTGTTAGGGATTCCGAGACAGCGCATTCCATGGGAATGTCTCCATTCCTAAACAATATCTTATTAACTGTAAGATAGAATACATACGGTAAAGTGCTTCTGGAAGGCCTTCGGGCCCTTGTAGGTCTGGTTTCCGCAGATTTCACAGGAATAGGAAATGTTCAAACCGTGCAGTTTGTACAACCAATAGGGGATAGGCTTACCGTCCCAACTGAAGATACATTTGGTTAAAGAAAGTAGGTAAAACCAACCCAAGAGGAAGATTCTTCGGATTGTAGGGCACGGTGGTGTCCTCCTCGTAATCGCTCACAACTTCCGGTTCGTCGTCCTCCTCCTCGTACTCTCCGGCACGGCGAGCCTGCTTCCTCTCCACGTTTTCACGCGTAGCGTCGCGCTCAGCCGACAGTATCTGGCACAACCTGCGCATCCAACTATAAACCTTCGGTCATTTGACCTACACTTTGATATGTCCCTCCATCTGAGCCAACTGACGGACCCTCTGGGTCTCTTTCTCCTTATCTTCGGCTTTCTTCGCCAGCGCCGTCTTCTCCAACTCGCTAAGTTTATGTCCCTTGGTCGCGAAGAGACGTTCCGCACGTTCCTTCAACGTTCTGCAATTACCGTATCTCCCAGTCCTTTACGAAATCCCACCCTCCACACTTGAGTCCCATGGCCATAAGAGCTCCCTTCAGGCGCTCAAGACCGAGGCCCTGTAGTTCGGCAGCACTACCGTAAGGCGTGAGATCAATGGCGGTTGGCTGCATACCAGCCGCCTTCTCCAGGCTCCAGCCGGGCAGCGAACCATCCTCGATGCCTTTTTCGATGTCTGCGTCGCTCTGGAGAGGAATATTAGCTTCTTAAACAAAGACAGGCGAACCCTCTTAAAGTCGGACTCGAAGTCGTACATGGGACGGGTCCTCTCCATGAACTTCATGAGATAATCCTTTAGACTAGTGAGGTACTCCTTGTAAGCACCGTACTTCTTGGTTCCCTGCCGCGAAATATCCGCAAACTTGTCCATGATTCCAATGTAGTTGATGTAATCCGCCTTCTAAAATGACTGAATCTCAATTTATAAAATAGAAACCACCTTGATTCCCTTCAGATTGATGTAGTCGGCGTACTGCGTGTGCAGATCCAAGAATCTAAGAGGTTTATTAAGCAAAGCAAAATTTTACACAAACCTGCCGTATCCCTCCTCATCTGTGAAATTGACCATGTCGGTCTCCACGCGATCGGGGTTCTCCATGTCCTTCTGCATCGTTTGAAACTCCAGGGAAAGAGGCTCCGCCATCTAAAATATGAATATTTGACGTTGAAGCAATCCGACAAAGGAGTCCAAAAACGAAACAAACCGCGTCGGGGTCCCTCCTGTGGGCCTCACGGAGCAGCTTCAGACGACTGTAGTACTCGGCAAACTCGTTCGGACCGGCGATGGCCTCCAACTCGCGCTCACGGCTTCTGTCTTCATCGCGGTAGCTCTTCTCCAAAGTTACGGTGCAAGAGTTGTAACGCTAAGAGACGTATTGAGGAATAATAAATGCAACTAACATTGACGAGGTTTTTGACCCTCTTCTCTGAGTTAATCTTGCCCTTGTGAGTTCTCTTCTCGGAGATGATCTAAAACAACTAATTAAATTAAAATGAACGAACAAATCGTCTGCTCACGTCTTGATCCAATATCGTGGAACTTTTGAAAATTAGCATAAAACATAGATTAGCATAAAATGTAAATCGAAAACGAATATCAAATAACATTGGGCCTCAACCACGATGTTCCGATGCCTGGACGTGGAGGAATCGCCTTGTAAGTTTCAATTTTACTTTCCAATCACTTAAAACCATCCCGTTCCCTTACCTCCTTGACGATGGTGTCGATGAGCCGTTCGCGTTCCTCGTGCAGTTTCCTCTGTACTTCAATCACAGAATCCATTCCGTCTAAATCAACAATATTATTATTATAAATATTTCAAATTAAAAATACGACCGAATATTATTCGAATAACGAAAAGAATGGCGCTATGAACTCCAAAATTGAAAAGCAAAGCCATCGAAAATATAAGATACGCAGCGGTGGTGTTATTTCGACTACCTTCCATATTTTGAGTTAAACGTGGTACGGTAATTTCAGCTTTTCTGGCCCTATCCCGTTTAATTTTTTTTAAATTACTTAACTTTTGAAAGATGGAGGTTGATGTTTCAGCCGACATGTCGTCTTCCGGAAGCGTTGTGACGTGGATTCAGTGGTTCTGCTCCCTGCAGGGAAACGAATTCTTCTGCGAGGTGGGCCGGCTCAAAATAAACATTAATCCAGCCAAGTGCACTTATTGCTGAGAAACCCGTAAAACTAATCACATTGCCTTATTTCCAGGTTGATGAGGATTACATCAACGACCAGTTCAACCTCACCGGTCTCGGAGAGTTCGTCCCCGACATCAAAGCCGCAATTGATAAAGTCTTGGACTATGAGGGTGAGTCCCAGCCAGAAGATTTAGCTACGTGGCTTCAGATGACGACGAGACCGTCAGCCTCCAAGGCACCGAACGCAACGCCGCCCAGCTCTACGGCATGGTCCACGCCAGGTTTATCCTGACCAACAGGTTGGTACTTTGTATTGAACCCCTTCTATGCAGATACTTTTTTTTCACGATATCATACGATAAATCATAGGGCTTGATTTCACTTGGTTTCCCACTGTTCAGCGCCATGTGCATCAAGTTCCTTTTCTTCTTAAGGGGTCTGGCCGCGATGCTGGAGAAGTGGAAGGACCAGGAGTTCGGGACGTGTCCCAGGGTATTCTGCGACGATCACCCGCTTCTGCCCATTGGGCTTCACGACATTCCCGCACAGTCTACGGTAGGTTTTAGCCAACATGCGTATGGGATTGAACATACTAGCATCATCGTTGAAAATGTATCACTCGTTCACATACAAGGATTTTGGTTTAGGGTTATACTAGCATCATCGTTGAAAATGTATCACTCGTTCACATACAAGGATTTTGGTTTAGGTGAAAATGTACTGCACAAACTGTGAAGACATCTACCATCCGAAGAAGCTGAGGCATCAGAACATCGACGGGGCCTACTTCGGCAGCTCCTTCCCCGAGATGATGATGATGGTCCACCCAGACAGCAGGAAGAAGCAACCCGCCAAGCGCTTCGAACCGACGTGAGAGTTCCCTCTTCCAGGCGACATTAAAGGTCCATTTAGGTTGTATGGATTCAAAATCCACCCGTCGGTGCAGGAACAGTGAGAGAAGCAGGGACATTCGGGTATTCACTTATGCTATTATCAAACCTCATTGATCGTTAATTGTTGATCCATAAAGAATTCTATCGGAATTAACATTTATTGGTTGAATATTAACATTAAAACGTGCATTGAGCAAAGAGTGATCGAAACGATCGGAATCAACGGAAGAACTGCTGCTGGGAGGAGGGGGCACCCCACGAGTTGGCGGCCTGGTGGCGGTTCATGGCCCTGAAACTCGGATTTCTGACAAAACAATCGCACAAAATACCTGGAGGGAGCGAATCCCAGCGCCTTCTGGAGGTTCTGGCGGATGGTCATGGTGCAGAGGATGTAGAGGAAGATGAAGGAGCAGTCGGTCATGTCGTCGCCAATCTGTTCACATGAATACGGCAGCCTTAAGAGAACTTACTAGATTACGGTGGGAGAGACCCTGGATGAACCCGATCGGAGTGAAAGGCAGCTTGGCCACCACGCGGCCGTCGAAGATGGAGTTGAAAGTGGAGAGGAGGGCGGTGAAGGCCAGACCGATGGCGAACATGGACTTCATCTTGAACATCGACATGTCCCTGTTGGTCGCCTGAAGAACCATGTACTTGGTATATAGAGCAGACGGGCCTTGAGGCGTTCCTCATCCCTTTCCAGTCGCTTCTTCGTGTTCTTGTCGTTCACGTCAACCTCCTGTTTCTTCTTCTCCAATCGCTTCGTCTTCCTCTCCATTTCCACCTGAAAAATCGTTGTGAAATCCAGTGTTTTCCTAATTGAAATAGTTGAAATAGGCCACAGAAGATTTCAGTTGCCACAAATGATCCGCCTAGAATTTTTAGAAGGCAAAACAAACCGTGAGGCGTTTGTACTGCTCGGAGCGGTAAACGAGCAGCCAGGTCAAACCCTCTCCAGCCAGCGCCGTGCAGAATGCGATGAAAATGATTAAGATGCAGTCCGACAGCATCTAAACAATGGGTTGCAAATGCAAATTAACATGGACACATTAGGATATTAAAGTGTTGATGTACACTGCAAAATGAGCAAAGAAGATCATTCAATAGGGAAAATTCATTAAAAAAAAAGAAAGAAACAGTAACAAGCGACAACCCAGGACAACAATGGAAAGATCACAGGAAGGGCTCGACGTTGATCTCGATGGCGCAGCAGGGAAGGGTGAGGCCGAAGGCAGTGATGACCTCGGGATGAAGGGCTCCTTGAATGGAAATTACAAAGGAGGGAGGGGGCTCACCGAGGACACCGAGACGCACGTTGTTGGAACCGATGATGGAGGCACACCTGCCAGGGAAGAAAGTCTCGTCTGCAATTTATATTTGCAATAGTTGCACCGATACACTAATTTCATCAGCCAACCAGCAGTCACAAACGTACCATCCTTAGCCGTGATGTAATAGCCTTTTCCGTCCTTTCCGGGGTTGGTGTCGAGCAGTCGCATAACACTAAAAGAAACAACCCATGTTTAAACTTGAATGTATGAGTACCGATCCAAGAAGCCGTGGACGACCTCAAAGCCAGCGCTCTTGTTGTAGAACACAGCAGCCAGTCGCCGTTCGTTGCGTGATCCAACATCTGACACCACGAAATCATCGATTGAATCCGAGCGGAGACTAACCCTTGGTGAGATCCTTCAGAATCACGTCCTGGAGCTCGAAAAGCTTCAAAGGAAGCGGCATGTCGCGGTTGGAAGAAAGCGTTTTAAGCAGGCCGGGGAGGAGAGAAGTACGGGCGACCTGAATAAGAATAATGGGCAAGAAAATACACAAAACACCTGGAATTCCTGAGTCTTGGGATTGGAAATATGAACAGCAGCCTTGAGGGCGTCAGGCTTGCGCAGACGAGCAGCGATATCATCTCTGAGGGATACTGTAATTTGGTAAATGAGACAGATACCTGCTGCAGAGGGCGAAGCTGAGGGCCTCGGTCCATCCAGCCATGGCGACCTCGTGGCGCAGGAGATCGGACAGTTTGTTCAGAGGGAACATAGAAGCCACGGTATTAGACTGAAATAGACGATTGAACCCTGTATAAGCCTTAGCTTGCCTCTGGGAGACGAGTGACCAAGTTGTTGAAACCGTAGGCAATTCCGACGTCTTCGGCAATGTCGCACTCGTGAAGGATGTCATGGCGGTTGGGGGGAATTCGCACCTTAAAATCAGGTCTGTCGGCACAATGCATTTAAGACACCTTAAGGGTGTCCTTGCCGGTGACTTCAGCCTCGAGGGACATCTTCGTCAACAGTTCAGCCATGGTTTCCTCGCTCAGACTGAAGCCGATCTTCGTGTTGATTGTGGATGTGTTCACAACCATCTCGCGGTAGGCCAGTTTCTAAATATGCTTCATATTCAGTATGATATATAATAAACGTACCGGGTAGGACTCAACACGACCGTCGGCCTCGTAGACCACGTCGACAGCCTCTACCCTAAAAACGGGATTAGATATTCAGGATTAAAGGAACGTACGAGAAGGGAGTCTTGCAGTACTGGCTGAACATGGTGACAACAGTATCCAGGACGACAACGGCCTTCTGGAGATCGGTGGCTGTGGCCTCGATGAACACGTTCTTCGTATTCAGAGTGATCTTCGAGTGTTCACCTACAAAACTAAATAAAGTGAAAATAGGAAACAAACCGTTGATGATAGGAGGCATGGAGCACACGACCCCAGTCTTGTCGTAGATGACCGGGTAGCGCTCCTTGTCCTGTATGATGGGAAGATACGGCTTCAGATGACTGTCGGACTGGAATTAGCGTTTAACCAACAAAAGCAAAGAAACCAACTCCGTAGAGGACCATGAGCTCTTCCGCCGTGAACTCCTTAGTCTGGTTTAGGGGCTTGAACTTAATCTCATTCGGCTTCTCGGCACGGTACTCGAACGGACCTAAACCAGTTTGATCAAAATTTAGATTGGGGGACAACTTGTGCGGATAACTCGTCCGAGGACAACTCGTCCGCTCCAAGGGGACAACTCGTCCGAAAAAATATGGAAAATTAAATTCGGACGAGTTGTCCATTTCCTAAGGGTAATTGGACAACTCGTCCGAATATTTTTTAACCATTTATCGGACGAGTTGTTCAACTCCCACTAGGAAATGGACAACTCGTCCGAAGTTGAAAGTTGGATTTATGAAATATATTCTCGTCGGTTATTTTGGTATTATTGTTGAATTCAAATGAGGATTTCAATATAAATCAGTTGTCTTGAAATTCAGAATTTTACGATTCTATTTGAAATCAATTTTAAACCTTGAATTTAAACAGTATTAATATTCATACCATACAATAAATTGGCCTCCATGTGGCGGGGGGCCCGCAGGGCCGAAATTTTTGGGGTAAGGTAGGTACCTATGGATTTTGAGAGGGTCAGCAGAGGTTTTTGACAAAAAGTTCCATTTTGGGGTGGGTCCGCGGGAAATTTTCGGGGTTGCCCGGAAATTCACGAGTTTTGATTACTCGACAAGTCATTAAAATTCATTTTGAAGGACAACTCGTCCGATGTAACCAACGGACAGGTTGTAAACATCAGGCGGACGAGTTGTCCCCCTGGAGCGGACGAGTTGTCCCCCTACGCAGGGCTGGCAAAAAGTCGGGCTCGGCCCGGCCGGGCCGAAGACTTTGAAGGCACCTTTTAATAATTCAATTATTTCCTCTTATATCCATTTACGAACATTTCTTTTTAGTTTTTAACATTAACTGAAAATAACAGAATATAACTCTTTTCCAAAATGTATGATGCAACCGACCCTGGACAGTGTCCAGATCGTGGGTTCCAATGGCGACAAGCGTCCTTTTACGGCAGATATTCTGGTGAAGTTTATCCTATAAAGCATTTTACAAGCTTTATGACAAAGTAAAACCTGAAGGTCGATGAAAGAAGCGTAGGAATCAGCGTCGAAGGAAATATCGCGCAGAACGGCTCCTACCACGAAAGGACGCACTCCGGCTGTCTAAAAACACACAGTCAACCATATCAGAAAAAATATAACCTCTTTCTTGACGACGATTTTCAGGGGCTCTGCGGTGCGCACCACTTTGTACTCGGGGCGGGGGATCTCCTTCTTGAAGATGCGGATGGCGCGGGAGAGGCCCTCGACGCACAGCAGGTCGTACCTGTTGGCGGGGATATCGATTTTGTAGACTTCGAGGTCGGAAAGGACGGCTGCATCCTCCGCGGAGATGACGCGCTCCTTCTCAACTGCAGTCTTCTCGGAAGTCTGGAAAAAAAATCTCAATAAGATTTAAATTAAAAACAAACTCACAATTTCGTCCAACTCCAGGCCGTACTCGAAGCACAGTTCGTCGAACTCCTTCTCAGCTGAACCGATCGGTCAATGGTAAAAATCAAAGAACGCTTACTGTAGACCCTGTTGAAGTGTTTGTCCAACACCACCTTCTTTATTCCTACAGTAGGCATCCTCGTATTTTACCTTTAAAATTTAAAAAAAATTTAATTGTAAAATGCAGTTTTAAAACAAGATGACAGCTAAAATGAAGAGCATTATGTAAATACCGTAATCGATGATGGCGTCGTTTAACTCAAAATAAAGGCACGTTGCGTCCATATTTTGTACTCGGCAAAATGGATGAAATAGGATTACTGTAGCTCAACGTCAGCTGTCGTGTGACTCAAACTCGTCTCGTTGTGAAATGTTTTCAGCTTCCTCTTGTTTACGAGCTCCATTTAGTTTTCTATTTTCTGAATTTTGTATTCACTTTGTTTTTGTTTTCAGGAATAAAAATCATTTTTTATTACTGCACAATCTTCCGTCTTTGCGATGAATATGCCAGACGCTTTTCCATTTCCTTGTTTTCTTTTCATTTGTGATGCATGCAATTCTTCTTAAACCTCTCTATTTTTATCGTTCATGCTTATATACTCAATTATGTCTCTCACTCAGGTCGTATGCTGCCGTACGCAGCCTACAAATACGTTCAGAAGAAGAAAGAAAAGAATCAAAGAGACATGGACGACGCTCTCAGCTCCCTCACTTCCAATCTTTCGCGTTCTCTCGTCCCCGACAAGGTATTTTTAATTGTTTTTATTTAATTATGTACTCCCCTTCAGGAGGTTCTACTTGTTCGCAGTGTGGCTGCGAAGCTAGGAGAAGAAGGGGATCAGCTTCCCGGAGCTCTGAGCATCGTTGAAAAAGTTTGTTGAATGTGTTTACTTCAACTTTCGTATTCTTAGGTAACTGGTGTGTTTATCGAATGGAATCCGAGCGAGGAGGAATCCTCCTCCGGCTGGGTTCTCACCGGTGAAAGTGATGAATCGTTGTGCAAGTCGCCCTCTCTCAGTCCAGAAAAAGTAAGCCCTTTTTGTTATGTTCCAAACAAGCAATTCCTAGCCTGCCAGTGACAATTCCAAGTTCAAGTTCTCGATTGACGTCAATGACCTCAGCAGTTTCCGCAACATTGAACCGAAGCGAAGTTCGTTTCTTTATTTTAATCAGTTTATATTAAAGTCTTAGGAGGAGTGGAACAACACCCAATCATCCAGTTCATCTGCAAGGATGGCACTAACTATCTCCCCTTGGTCTTCAACGGATCCACATCCGAGTTCCTCGACGTCCTCCAGAGGTTATTATTCTAATTGACCTTTTTAATGATACCTCAAGGTACATCACCCTCCGTCGATCACACCGTGAACAAAACCTCGTCCTGGTTGCCGACGAGAAGGCAGAGGCCCTGGCGAAGAGTGTGACGATGTTAGATCAAAACGGAGACATTCTTACGGTAGTTAAACTAATTACGGTAACTGGGGTGATTCAGAGACTGATGAACAACCCTTACGCCACGGCCCTCACCGGACTGGGAAAGATCACGTCTTTTATGCAGGATCAGGTCATTCCGGCTCTCCTCGATTCGGACGAGGTCAGCCAGGAGGAGAAGATTCGCGCCATGAGGGAGCTTACCATGAGTGGAGAAGACGATAGCAACGGATTGAGGCAGGGCTCGGCTAATCTGGGGGTTTATTTCGGTTTAGGGTTCATTCGGAAGTGGAATTCGAAGTTGTGACGCAGCTGGAGCTCCCTCCTCGCCCCGAGATCTTCAGGGAGGTACCCATTGATCAGGTCCGCTGCAGATATTTGTTATTCATGTAGGAATGGTGTGATGTGGTTTCCCCTCAACGATGTTAGGGTCCTAATGTGGTCAACTGAGAAAATTGTTTCATATTTTGTACTCATGTTTTCTCTATTAGGCGCTGTGGAATTCATTCAAGGCCGCCGATGGAACCTTCGACTTGCAAAAACTTCATCATCTGAAGATGAACATCTTCAGAGGAGGTATTTCTTCCTACCTCCGATAGTTGTATCACTACTTGCAGGAATTACCCCCGAATTGAGGAAGGAGGCTTGGAAGTACCTCCTTGGCTACCGTAATTGGGACGAAAAGACAGCCGATTTTGAAAAGGTAACCATCCCGGAGGTTCTGACCCAGGAATCTTAGAGGCGTGCTGTTTTGACGAGGGAGTACGAAGTGATGCGCCAGCAGTGGCAGTCAATTAGCCAGGGCCAGGAGGACCGATTCTTCAGCTACAGCAAGAGAAAGGGATTGGTCGGTGAGTCTTCCCTTAATTAACGACCATTCAAAAACAATTTCCAGAGAAGGACGTGGCTCGCACGGACCGAACCATGAAGTTTTTCCAAGGAGACGACAACCAGAACCTGCAGATGCTGCACAACATCCTCATGACCTACGTCATGTACAATTTTGACCTGGGTATGTTGGATTAAAAGGCAGATGACTGGGTGGTTCAGGATATGTGCAGGGAATGAGCGATTTCGCTTCCCCTCTGCTATTCGTCATGGAAAATGAGGTGGACGCCTTCTGGTGCTTCGTCAAGCTCATGGACGTCATCGTGAGAGCTATTTAATGTGTATAAACAGTATTTTCTTCAGCATAGGAACTTTGAAAAGGACCAAGCTGATATTAAGATGCAGATGAATCAGCTGCGTGACCTAGTGATGATCATCAACCCCCGCCTCGCCAACTATCTGGGTATCTACTGTTCACAATAAACTATATAAGGCATTTTCAGAGAGCCACCAGTCGGATGACATGTACTTCTGTTTCCGTTGGGTGCTCGTTTGGTTCAAGAGGGAATTCAGCTTCATGGACACCTGCAAGCTGTGGGAGGTTGGTTGATCTTCCTTCTTCGATTTTGATCTCAATTCAGGTGATATGGACACGCCAGCCGTGCAAGAACTTCCTCCTGCTGTTCTGCGTGGCCATTCTGGACGCCCAAGCGAATACCATCATTGACAACAAGTTCGGCCTCACCGAAATACTGAAGGTGACTTCTGGTTTTCTTAATCACCGAGCGTATGATTCCAGCACGTGAACGATTTGTCGATGCACCTTCGCTTGGACGAAGTGCTGACAGCCGCAGAGGCGATCTTTCACCAGCTGTCAGCCAGCCAGGACAAACTGCCCAGCCATATTTGCGGCTACCTAAACCTGGGAGAGGCCGCCAGCGATTGACCAAGTGTAGCCCCGATTCTCCATCTCTTGTGATCCAACTGTATTAATCGCATGTACATACTGTACCATAGAGATCCCTGTAGCCAAACGATCGTGCGTCATTTGCTGGTTATTTTCATATTCCGATAAATCTTCAACTTATGTGATGAATATAACTGCCCAGCCATATTTGCGAGGTGATAACGGACTGAATTGACTCGTCCACGGACCGGACTGATTGATCTGACTGCACACACAAAACACTCAATGGGGTATTCTGATTTTCGTCAAGTGAGATGAGAAGCAGTGGAAACACGAAAACGAAGTTTAGAATAGACCTGTCGTCACGCTAAGTCTTCACCACCGAGCGGTCTGGTCTTCATTCTCTCCGCCGACTAGCTGACTCCGGTCCCAGAACCTCGTCAAGGAGGGACCGTCATCGACACTACTCCCTGTTGATGTGAGGAATCGACTACCGAAGCGCTTTCGCTCAACGTCTATCTACACAAGAAGCACTGGGATCCGCCGGCGAGAGCAACACCACCCGCTCAAGATCTACGGATCCAGCCGTGATTCGGAATAAATATTTGTATTTGTCGTCAATCCAAAACACTTGGAGGCCTGGGCAGGATCTGTTTGATAACTACATATGCTAATCCTGATACAACGCCGGCATGAGTTGCCTACTGTGCAGTACTCGAGAATAATTTCGGCTTTGCTGAGATAGAAAGAGACATCTTACGAGGGAAGTTCCTGAACGTACCCCCGGAGTTTGAAACGACACATATCCCATTGAATAGAGCATTAAAAGTTATCTCCAATTTTGCTGCGGACGCTTGGGAGCCGAGAAATTAGCATTTTTAATTTTATGCAAAAACGCAAATGTGCCTTTTCTTCGGAAGAAACCAACCGGTCAAAAGTGGAAGCATTTATATCTGGCCTATAGGTGTCTTGAAAAATGCAAAACAAAATTTGATTAAAAACAATTTTTTCTGCCACCCACGAATTTTTAGTTGTTTTTTTTTTCGAAATTTGGCAAAATATTTCAAGAACGAAAGACTTGAATTAAAAAAATAAGTAGACCGAAATCAAAAAAGGGAACGGCAGGGATAGATCCAGCATAGTCGGGATAGAGAGGCCATTTATCCATTTCACCACGCTTCCACTTTTGACCGGTTGGTTTCTTCCGAAGAAAAGGCACATTTTCGTTTTTGCATAAAATTAAAAATGCTAATTTCTCGGCTCCCAAGCGTCTGCAGCAAAATTGGAGATAACGTTTAGGGACAACTTTTTATGCTCTATTCAATGGGATATGTGTCGTTTCAAACTCCTGGGGTACGTTCACGAACTTCCCTCGTTAGAGAAAAAGATCTGCTCTGTAAGAGGTCACTTGATAGAGGAATGGAAAGAGTAAGACAATGGAGCCAGGTGCATTTCAGACTAATTATTCTGAAAATAATTATTCTTTCAGACTACAGGAAACATGTTTATGAAAGGGGTGAGGTGGACTCCGAAGCAACGACTTTACATGTAACTGGAACGATTTAAGCTTAGAGAAAGAGGCATTCTAGAGCACTTGAAAGAGTAGATTGTTTAAAGACGATGCAAAGGGACGGTTGGCTGCGTCATTTCAAGGAACTAACGAAAATAGGGTTTTGACAAACAATGCGCCTTTAAAGGGACCATCAGCCTCCTTTTTAAATTGAGATTGACCCATATGTTAATTCGCCTATTTCAATTAGATTAATTTTTTCCAACACCGCTCCAAGCAACGGTTTTTCACAAATGGGCTAATTAGCATAGGATTAGCCGTGTTTTTAAAAAAGAGGCTGATGGTCCCTTTAAGATGATAAACAAGGGAAGGGATCGATTATCCGATAACGCCCCATTAGGGGCAGTTTAATAAACAGAATGCAAGAATTCTGAGAAGGCGTGATGGAAACCTTTGTCGCCAGAGATAATTCTATGCCTTGATAATAAAACCACGGACCTCTTTGTCCCGCACTGAAGTCTTTGTCCTAAACGCTTATGCGGAGATTACATGCTATTTATATATGTATTTCTTAACTCCTAACTCAACTACCCACTTTTGTCTGTTTTATTGATTTCTTGAGAAAAGTTTGACTATACAGTTTCCCCTCTCTGGTTTTTGTCAGATCTATTCCTTTCCCACTTTTTTCCAACGCATTCTGTTCCTCTTGGAAGTTCCCCTCTTGACCGCATAATCACTTGGTCATAGTTAGCAGGCGTCTGTTGTGTCCCCATCCGTCATAATCATCAGCGCCACTGCCCTTTGCCTTTGCCGCCAGTGTAAATGCAATATCACGCAATGTGCATTCCCTCCTTTATGGCATTGCCTTGTCTGAAGGAGGCCTTCGGCTCATTTCATATCCGGCGTTCCAACGGGATTATCCCCGACGCCCGTTCCAGATCACCCTCAATTACCCCTTATCACAGCCTCATTCCGCAACCCACTGTTTGCAGGCCATTTCACACTCCCCTTCCCACGCCGTCATAATAACCGCTGGATGCTGTGAGCCAAATTTTGCTTATGCTTAATCTCTCACCCGAGTTTAAATAAATTCAGCAATCGAATTGCAATGCTGATCGCTTTATAATTATTGATATTCAGTATTCGAAATATAACACATTCACAGTCATTAATCATAGAAGATCAGGATGCTTTCATGGATTTTTCTAGCTCAGACTCAATTTCTTAGCTAGGCTTCTCATTTTTATTGCCAGATTAACGCAAACCAAACGCTCTGTTTCATATTCCCCAAACTTTCTTCCCTCCGTCTTAAATCCCCTCATAAATTGTAGTCAGACCCCTGCCATAATCGTCGTTTGCGTGGCAAAAGTATCTGAGCGATGATAGAGTGGCCGTCGAGCAAAGGATTAGACACGCCGCCATCGAGGCGTTTTTCCGACCAAACGTCCAGTCAGTCGCCTTCTTCTGAAAACCATTGTAATCAGTTGAATTTGTAGAGGAATCAAGTAAAAACAACAACTAATTGCCTGTTATTCGTGTCCAGCGGTCAGCCGGAGTACGTCAATAGGCCGGTACGCCGCGAGATTCTGAAAGGCTGGGGATCGCGTTACAATCCCCACACATTCTCCACTTTCCAAACGAATCAAATTCATTTCTTTTCGGAAACAATGTGATATACTCCCAGAATGAGAGCAGACTGTTTTTGCTTTTCAGAGGTCATTTGTTTTTTTTTGCAACCCTCTTTCACCTCGTTTAACTTTCAATACCCATTTTTCGCCCTTCCCTTTCAATTGTGGAAAGAGGAAAAGAAATATTTGTGGTCGGCCATTTCTCTACTCTACTCGACCTCTCTCTCTCTCTCTCTCTCTCTCTCTCTCTCTCTCTCTCTCTCTCCCTCTCTCTCTCTCTCTCTCTCTCTCTCTCTCCCTCTCTCTCTCTCCCCCTCTCTCTCTCCTCTCTCTCTCTCTCTCTCTCTCTCTCTCTCTCTCCCTCTCTCTCTCTCCCCCTCTCTCTCTCCTCTCTCTCTCTCTCTCTCTCTCTCTCTCTCTCTCTCTCTCTCGATAAAACATTCCCAGTTGCTCTCATAATCTGGAATCCGTGTCTTCTTTTGAAATGCCTTCCGCTTCGTTTCCTTCAGCGCATCCCGTGAATGTCGTTCAGCTATGGCACAATCTGTCTTTTCCGAACGATTCCTTCTTTTCAGGGTAACATTCGGTCGACGGACTTCGCGATGGAGCGCGAGCTCCGGCTGAAGGCCTTCATGGAAGAGTACAGTCGCATTGTGCAACTGTTTGATGACATAGTCTCCATGAAGGAGTCGATGAATCGTCTCGAGACCTACATGATCATCATGGTCTGCCAAGTGGCCGGGGCAATGATCGTGGGTTTCATCTTTTCTAACCTTATAACATTGTTTAAAAAGTCTTCTTGTTTAAAATATGTTTTACATTCAAAAGGAACCTTGTAGTATGCCGCAAATATACAGTATTTAGTTTTGAAGGCTTGTGGGAAACGGAAGTCTTTTTTTTAAAGAAGGTTTAGATCCGTAACTAGCAACTACCCAATTTTCCCTCAAATGAAAAAAATAACTTTCACTTAAATGTACTCAAAACCGTTATTGAGTAGAATTCAACCACCCGTTCATGAATTTATGCCAAGTAAGCCGATCATTCTAAAAAAAAGCCAAATTGTTACATTGTTTTAGACAAAGGTCAAACTGATACTTCTGGCTCCCTGAAAGATTCTGTTTTATCTTCGCGTTAGCAAATTCTTCGCAAAGAAAACGAGGTATAACAAGAATCTTAAAGTCTTCATAACCTGCTAACCCATTCCCTTAAGAAGACATCGAACGCTTTCGAGAATCACTTAATGCCACCCTTTCCACCCGTAATAGGGTTCGTTTCGTGAGAAGACGCATTAGGTGTTAATTGGTCATTTGCAGGCGGTCTCGTTCTTTCTGTTGTTTCGCTTCTGCCAGGACCAGAGGCAGAGGGGAGACTATGAACTGCAGCACCGCTTCGAGGCGAACCCCGGTCTGCGGAAGGAGAGAAAGAACATCGCTTGACATACCCAAAGTGATCATTTGAAAAGAGTTCATGCCAAACGAGCAATCTCAGGTTTCTATGGAACATCGCCCTTCGCAAACATCGACCCGCACAGTTCGGTTCTCCGTCGACACAGTCCTTTCCTCTTCTGTGCCTCCGAAGGAATCCTCCCCCTCTTCCATCTCAGTCGAATCTCTTCCTCACTGCCAAGAGACGTCTCCCGATAGACCGTCTTACTCCTCCATTCCCACCATCGATAGAACCATTAGTGAAGACTCTCTGTTGGTTGTATGTCGACATTAAATACACATCGTAGTGTTTCTTATGCATTATGCAACATTTTAATAATTTAATATTTTTAAAACTGATCAGTTTGTCGACAACAGCCATTTATTATAAGATAAACGTAACATATATTTTAATACATTAAAAAAATTTAAAATATTAATTTTAAAAGATTGATCAAGAAAAAGTTCTCTTCATCAGGGCCAAAGGAGAGAAACTCGACTGACCCTAGCGGCGCGCCTTCGATGTGGCTCAGGGGAGTAAATGGCTATTCAAATATTTGAAATACACCGATGACACCAGAAGAAATACAGTTAGCCAGCGTAGATAACATTGATTTGTAGGTTGTAATTACAAAGTTTGTGAGCGCAAAATTTGCAAAAGTTTCCACACCTTACTTTCTCATCTTTTCAAGTTTCAAACGAGTTACAGTACCTCGCCCCCATTACCGTAACCCGGACCCAAAAATCGATAATCGATTTTCCGTTTTATTTTCATCATTTGTGCCTTTTAGGATATTCACACACCAAATTTGAAAAGCCTAATCGAAGCACGATGAATTTTTATGTCCAAGAGTAAATAGTCGATTATCTCAAGCATTGCGTTTTAAATACATTTTTATCACAACTTTTTTAGTTTTCAATATCTTTCTGCCAATCTTTGCGCGCAACCTTACATTAACGGTTTCTAAATGTGTTCCACAATTGAGGTAGATGGGTTCAGCCTGAAGCTCAATACGATTCCGTGGACGGCGCACTCATGTGCCCCGGGGCACTCATGGGGCCCCATTCCCGTCTACGGCGCCGAGTTCGCTGCCTACGAGACCATCACCGACCACATGACCGCCGATCATCCCGGAGAGCTCATCGTATGCGAACCCTGCGACCGATTTTTCACCAATGTCATAGCTCTCGACCAGCACACCCTCTCGCACAAGGTATTCCAATTAGAATACATTTGTGATATATGTTACAGGCTCTCAACCACTCACAGTAGCTACACAGGGCACATAGCCTCCCTGCACCACTTACGGACGCGTCTTCAAGCGCCTCGGCAACTACAAAAACCATGAAATGATGCATGCATAAGTCTCCACGGCCGCAAGGCTTATTGTTTTCAGAGGATATTTGTTATTGTTATAAGATGATGTTTTGTTATTATCAGAGGATTCATTAAAAATGTTGTCATTCCCTTGTTATAAATATGCCTGTTCTTTTTTTTAAGAAGGCGAAGGCTACTTTTGCTCATGAGGTGTAATTACGAGGATATAGAAAAGAGACGAAGAGGTATAGAGGGAAAATATTAGATAGACGACGGGAGGCGGAAGCGAGGTCATCAATCTAAGGAACTAAACCGTGTTCTATTTCGACGATGCTTGAAAGTTTACTGATTGTGAGACCTCAATTTCGTTAAATGAGTTTTTAAATATTAAAATATGTGACCTATATTGTCCGCTACGTCGACAGCCGCCTTTCTGGTCTTCTGAGCGAATGCCACCTAGCTGATCCTCCCTCCTGAAGGTATCTCCCCGGGGTTCTCGCTGGGAACACGGCTCCCAACGCCCTGCTATTAATAGGGATTGCTGCGTAGTCGGAGGACCAGGAAACATCTTCAGCTAATTGCAGAAGTGCCCCTATCCAACTGACGCGGGATGTACGCCAGTGTAAACCAATCAGGCGCCAACCGTCAGCGACGTCTTTGGGCAAATGAGAAAAAACATACGAACATACGGAACATACGAACATACGAGCGTGCGGTACTATATGCGGCACCAATTCGGGGCTATCCCAGCGGATGTTCACGTATACTTTGGAAATTAGATTTAATTTAAATAAATAAATAAATATAATGTAAATATTCTGGTGCATAATAAATTCAATATTTTTATTTAAAAATTTAAAAAAAATTAATACGCATCATCTATGCGTAAAAAATGCGCATCGTCTTTATGAAATGTCCTTCATTTACTTGATTCTGGGATTAGCATCCTTGGTTGCACGTTCCATGCGAACAGTGGTCAACGTCAAAAATCAACGGTTCATGAGATTAATGGCCACTGGGTCAGCAAAACAAACTTTGTTGTTGGAAAGAACCTTTGTAACCTTGGCGCACAGAAGCGTTACCACTCTAAGTCTATACTCCGTTGGGACGTCAAACCTAACTTAAGGTATAAGGTAGATTCAATTTCTGACTTCTGATAGAAACTATAGTTCGACAAGGTACGGCGCCCTCCTTAACTTTGAGGCCTAAGAACAACATTTCGTGAAAATAGAGCCTAACCCCCAACCTAAAGGTTACTTGTGGTTCCTGCCTCGATACGTTCTTTTTTTATCATATTTTTCTGTATAAGAAGGTTTCGTGGCCAACTCAATGTAATTATTCTTTTCTTCCTTCCCTTTGGTCAGTCAGTCAGATAGTCGTCTCGTTGGTTGGTCAGCTCCGTCACCTCACGTCTTCTACGCTGTCATAGGATCTGACTCCGTGCCACGGCAGGATTTCGGGGAAGTTCACTCGGGCATGGCAAACTACCAAAATCCGCAGGCGGGCGTTGATTACGGTGGACATTTAGAGCGGGAAACTGAAATTTTCAAATTTATGGCCACAGCAGTCGCCGCCTGAGCCACGGGCAAGGCCACAACTCGCCGACTTGGCCACGGACAAAGGGTAAGTTTGAAAATTTGACGCTCCCGCCCATCAATTTCCACCGTAATCAGAACCGCCTGCGTATCTAACGTTTAAATTTTGGCACAAAGCCATGTCCAGGTGAACTTCCGCTGAAACCTTGAGAAATCCTACTGTGGTGCGTCCATACTTGGCCGCAATCCTATACCGCGTGGCACTCCCGCTTGGGGGAAAATAGGTCGATCAGCAGTGGTAGAGACAAGGTACTTTAGGGAGAAAATCACGCAGTATTCGGTTAGTGCCTGAGGCGACACGGTTAAGTTTAATGTAAGGTAAGAGACCTCCAGACAGTTAAGCATTACCGCCATGGCTTACAATGACAATAAAGCCTAAATTACATAACCCAACAAGGATTCTCAAATTAAGAGTTGAATAGGCCTACCAGCCCCCGAAGGAAGCGTCTCGCAATACTCTGAAAGGACAACTATCCTATTGTTAGAGAGAATTCTGTCTACATAAGAGGTGCCTGGCTCATGAAGGAAACTCCATTATTACTATAATCTGTATAGAATCAAACGGGTTGTTTTCTCATATTCAGATGAACGTATATCCCTCCCGCTGAAGCAGGAACGTCTACAATCTACAATAGTGCCGAGAGAAAGGAATTGTTCATCTTGAGCTAGTGGGCGTGACGACAGTATAAAATTAGAGTGGTAACGCTTCTGTGCGCCAAGGTTTTAGGCCATTTGAGCATTTTTAGGACATTTGATAGACAATGCTCATTTGTGATTGTCGATTTGCTTATAGATTGGACCTTAGTTTCATAAATAAAGCTGTATTATTTGTTTAGTAATATTTTTACATTTTAACTTTTTTAAATAATGAATTTATTATGCACCAGAATATTTACATTATATTTATTTATTTATTTAAATTAAATCTAATTTCCAAAGTATACGTGAACATCCGCTGGGATAGCCCCGAATTGGTGCCGCATATAGTACCACACGCTCGTATGTTCGTATGTTCCGTATGTTCGTATGTTTTTTCTCATTTGCCCGTCTTTGATTGGCTAACGCTGGCGTACGGACGGTGTCGGAATAGATGGCGCCAAATTCGATCTATTTATTGTAAATGTTTGCCAAGCGAACTACATTATTTAATCCGTGGTTTCCACTTATCTCCTTTTGATTATAGTTGGTTTGTTTTGATATTGTGATTTTAGGTCGTTCCCATAGGCCACCCTCGTAAATCTAAATGGGGAAACAGAGAGGCCGGGACGAGGACGTAAATCGGCAGTCTCCCTTCACCAGGAATGGGCCTCCCGAGATCCAGATGACTCCTTCGCTGGCAGAAGTTCTGGAAGACGGGGACAGCTTCTTCCACAGCGGACAGCAGTCGAACAAAGCTAGTTTTATTTTGACATACTGCTAATAAACAACATTTCAGATGCTCCAGGACAACAGCCGCCGTATGCGAATGTCCCACGAACTACAGCGGCGTTCTTTTGTCAACAGACTGCTGGATCAGGGCGTAGACATTGGAGACATTCCGCCGGTGCTTTCCGTCTCTTTTTCTGATAATAATGCTAAATTCCAGATGGAAGTGGATGTAAACTCGTCGGTGGTCACCGTAACGATGCAGATATATCACGAAGAGTACTCGGAACTCTTCCAAAAAAGACAGCCGGATAATCTGTCATCGATTATGAAGGACACAGCCACTCTCATTCGATTCCCGGATCCAGATGACGAAAGAGTCTTTGCTTGCCAGGTCTCCATCACCGGACGCATGCCAAATGTGGAGAATGCCAGAATGAGATTACGCGTTGGTACAGATTTGATCATAATTAGGACTTTTCCAGAACCTCTGCCACCTCTCCATCACTTTCCCATTCGAGGAAAACAAGCACGGATTCGGTCCCGCCCAGATCTCTGAATGGATCGACAAGCAGTACAAAGACAATGCCTTCCCCTACTCCAAGATCATCGTCAGGCCCCTCACTCCCCCCATTCAACTGGCATCCGACGTTCGTTTTCTAATTTTATCTGTCAAATCTTATTTTACAGAAACCGTCGATCAACGTGTTGGGAACCTTGGCCCAAGAGAACGAAATTCTCGCCACAATCAAGATGATCACCGAGCAGCTTTTCCTGCCAAAAGTTGCCGGCAAAGTAGGTCTTGTTTCTCGAAAGGATTGAATAGTGATATCAGTTGGAATTCTTCACCGAGCTAAGCGTGCCCACATCTCAGGCTGAGATGTACCTCGGAGGAGAGAAGGCTCCGCAGTTGGTAAGCTTTCGAACCGACAAGGACAGTTCCAGAATCACCTTAATTTGCAGCTGGCTGTGGCTAAGAGCACGAACGCCTCTCTCCATTTTCTGCCGAATCCAGATCCGAAGAGGCGTTTCTACCATTTCTTCATTACCGGCAAGCCAGAAGCCATAACAACCGCTTTCAAGATGATGACTGTAAGATGCTTAAACTTTCTTCAATTATTGATTTAGGCACTCCAACCTGTGCAGCTCAGCCTGAACATCCGGAACGAGGATTTGTCATTCAGCTTCAGTCGGGGAGTGAGTGCTGACGCACGCTCTTTTCATTGTGTCTTTAGGAGATTTGGAAGCAATTCAGTACCCTCAATTCCGTGCACATCTCTGTTTGCCCGTCTTCGCTGCAGCCAATGACTGGCCTCGATTCCGACCCGGTCATAGTAAGAAGTACTTCGATTTATGTCGATTTCCGCTTTGCAGCATTTCTTCTGTTTCACGGCGCAGGAGCACAATATGGTCAGCTGCTACGAGGAGCTGATGAAGAGTCTTCGCCGCGACTGTCCCCTCGTGGATCTGATTCCTCTGGTGCAGACACCCGCCTACATTGAACCCGTTCGTTCTCACATCGGAGACATCTCCAAGTGCCTAGACATCATCGTTCGTTTGCATTTTAAAACCTCAGTCATTCTCATTTCAGAACCGGGGTCAGCCAGTGTACATGTCTTTTGAAGGGCATGTAGACATCCTTTCCCCGTCTTACTCTGACGCGGAGAACGTCGAATGTGACAGTGTCGAAGATTTAGAAATCCTTAGCGGAGGTAATGAATTGCCTGGTAATGTTGGTAAGAAAGACGCTTTTGGAGATATGCCAGCCGCTGAAGGAGACTGTCACCCTACTATGCCACAGCAGTACCAGCAGGGATTCCGCCCACGCGACGATCGTGGAGGTATTTTTCATTTATTCGCGTTAAATTTGTTTGGGTCGGCGACACGGCGGTTCCAGCCGCTCCTCGGTGGATGAAAGATCCGAAACTACCTCCTACAATCGCACGTTCAACCGACAATTTTCAGGTTCCCTAGGTTTAGTCTGTAATAATTTTTATTTTAGGAAGTTTCCGCGGGAACCGATGCCGTCAGATGAGTGGCGGGGACCGGCGGGGGGTGATATCCGGACTGTCTAGGTTACTGTAGTTTGGTTTCAGAATTACTACGGTGGACGGGGAGGCCGTTTCGACCGCGCACCCCCGCGTGATCGCGAGGTCAACGTTAAGAGCGAGTTGCAGCTGAAGCCGAAGGTTAATGAAACAGTATAGCCCCCGTAATGAAAATGTGTGTTCAGAATCATCCGACCGACAGTCAGCAACTCAACACTGCTGGCAAGAACTACGTCTTCTCTGCGAAAGAAGGCGGAGATCACATCAAAAGGAAGGAAGGGTACAGGGGTTTCCGGTTGGTTGCAAAGCTGCGTCGTGGAAATTGACAATTCTTCAGGGGTAATCATCACCGCCACAACGGCTCAGATTCCTACATGAATTACTACTCGCACCCGGTAATTCGTCTGAATCCTCTAATTGGAACTGCTTACAGAATTCCAACTGGAGATCGCATAACGAAAAGGTCTTTCTGAAGAACAGAACCCCCGAACTGGCCAACCGAGAACAGGATGTACCGTCGCCAACTGAGTCGAGGAGGATGAACGCCATGGACCTCATCAAACAGGCTTCTGGAGAACAGCCCGCCTTGCCAGAGGTGGATTGAATTGGCAGATGAATTATTTCTTTGAAGGACCATGACAGTGCATCTCGTGCCACCTATGCAGAGATCCTCGAAGGGAACCCGAAGCGTCTCAGTGATTCAAAGTCCACGGAATCTTCGAAGGAAGTGGATCACAAAAGGCAAGTTGGGTAGGCAATGGGTGTCAGGCTGTTTTCTTTGTGTTATGGCTCTATTTCAGACGCCAAAAGTCCGCTCACCAGTCGCATTCTGCAAAGGCGGTTTTGGCTTCTTCCAATGGGCCCAATTCATCGTACTCCAGCTCTTCTCCATTCGCTTCTGATGGTAGCCCAATCCCTTGTTTACCAAATGCCAGTTGTAGTGAAAACCCTCGACCGGAGGGTGGATGTGGACCACATCCTCTTCTCACTCAATTGCACGAAATACATTGAAAGCTTCGAAAAGGCAGAGGCAAGACCTGCTATCTTTCCCTGCATTTCAGTTGTTCCAGATAAAAAATCTGCGTACTTTCTCCGAGCTCGAAGAGAAAGATCTCATTCGCCTCGGGGTTGGTAGCGAACTCGACAGAAAGACCATCCTCTCCTATGCTGTCCGTAAGTTTTCCGTTGTTTCTTCCTGAGTCTCTTACATTTCAGGCCTCCGTCCCCTTGATTCCCCCGAGCCTGCAAACACTTCCCACAGTGACCCTGCCGCCCGTGCCTAGTGCGTCGCTGGTCGTTTAATCAAGAAATTCTCCCGGCCCATTTTACATTCGCTTATTCCCTATATACTCGTAGTTATACCTTCATCCTCTTTCGCTGCTTCCTGACCTCGGCTGAGGAATCCTTCGCATTTTCGTTTCACGCCCTGTCCACTTGGCTCCGTGCGTTGATTTTTCTCACCCTTACGCACTGGATATTTCTCACCCTGGTTGGACTACTTGTATGAAGCAGAATTGACGTTGGCTGATGTTTTTTGAGTGGGGTTTGGGGATATTGTCAGCCCCATCCAGAAATAGGCGGCCAATTGTGGTTTCCGTTTGGAAAGATATGAAGTGCAGGGATTGTTCAGTGATTCAACGTCGTTTCGAGAGAGCTCTACGTAGGCGGCGACGATACCCAGAAGAGCAGATAAGCACGGTCAGCCACTGACCTGCTCTGACCCGCTGATAACTGAGATAGCCCGACCTCGACGAACTTCTGGCATTCTCTCCTTCGACGACCTGACCTAAGGTCTCCTGCAGACCACCGGTTACGGTAGCCGGTCAATTATAGACACAGTACAGATTTCCTTCTAAATTGCAGCCGCTGTATGCTTCGGGATTTAAGCAAAATATAATAAATAAGTGTAATTAGTGCGCTGACCCCCTAAGCAATCTTTCCACAAACATTCTTGCCTTTTGCCGAGCCCGCCTACTTTATATTTGAACTCCAAATTGTTTTATCAGGATCAGTTGAACAGAAACTCAACAAGAAAATGTTTAGTTTAATTAGGAAACAATTTGTTTTTTAACTTTTTTTGAAGACATTTGTTCAAAATTAGCATGGATATGGATTGATAAAATCCACAGAATCCCAATCCTGTTCTTCATTCTCTTCAGAATGAAGAACATGATGGGGGATTTTACCTTTGTTTCGAAAACGGGCAATCAGTGAGTGATTTAGAATCGACGCATTTTTCAGAATCAAATTCTTGTCATTCTATTTGCTTCTGTCTTCCAGAAATCTTCGTAATATCACCCCTCCCACTCGTTCTCTGAACCCTGGAAAGTCCCCGAATCACATGAAATGGCCCCGTGATGGTTGTGTCCTGGAAGAGCCTATTTTTGGCTTCTGATAGGACCGATTGGTCGCAAATAGCAACTTCCCGGCCGGTGATTCACCTCAATGAACAGCCATTTCGACAGAAACAAATACCAATGGAACCAACATTTCGGTTGAAGCAGTCACCGCCTTTTTTTACTATACTTTTGTGTGAGGAAAAACGCAGAGGGATTTATGGGATAGCCAACATGTTCAGGAGGTTAATCTGCCTGCTCCCTCTTCGTAACTGCCGTCGGCCTCGGTCACTTCCGACCATTGCGGGTCGTTTACGGACCCTTCCCCATCTATAGCGGAACTCCAAACAAAAGCGCCTCATAACGGGGGAGCGAATGTCGCGCAAATACAGGAAACGAGCACATGCATCATCTTTATGACCGCCCCGCCTACGGTAGACACCGTAGGCCGCAGCCAGCCGGCGAATTCGCCGCATTTACAAACACTTTCTTTTACGAAACCTCCCCCAGAAATGTAAGCTTTAAAGAGAGAGAGAGATAGAGAATAGTTTGCTATTGCATGTTGAAATTAGACACTTTACAGCGACATTCCCTTGAAGACTTTGATTTAACCCTGCGTCCGCGTGATTGACTCATTTCGTACAGTTCCTCCGCTGTTTTCCTTCTAGACTTATCTCAAACGTTCTCCTGAACCATGTTTGCCAGTGTTGTTTTCGTCTTGTACTGATAAAAAGTCACTTACCCGATTCCGTCGCCCCACTCTCTTCTCCTCCCACTTTGCACTCATATACGTCCCCCTCCCAAATTCCTATCATATTTCCCTCTGTGACGTAGTCCAATTGCTGAGATTCCTCTCGTTTGCCCGGAAACCGTTATCACGTTATCTAGATCAAAAAAACTGCGCTTCTTTCCAACTAAAGAAACACATGACGGGATTATGAGGAAAGCAAGTTCGTTTAGGACACAACCATGTTACTTTGTTTTCTCTGATTGACTATGATAAGATCTCACTGGAAGAGGTTCTGCAGCGAAATACGCTAGGTGAAAGGGCCTGCTACGGTACACGGCGCGTTATCGACAGTGCACTCTCGAAAACACACAGAAACCGCCGAGCGACGAGCATTTTAGACGCTTTCAACACACCGACGATGGGTTACGAGAAGGAAGCACATTCGATAGTCACGCAAAATGAACGGAAAAGTTACGATAATCAAAGTATCCACGATAAGGGAAAGCGATTGTTAGTGACGTAGGAGATAAAAGGAAGACAAGTGAGGGGCAAGGAGGCAGAATGAGAGGCAAAGACAGAAAGAGAGAAATACTGAGGAAGGTGCGATTAAGAGAATGTTAACGTATCCATGGAAACTTCCCAAAAACCCCAAACTTCTCAACAATCTCAATGGTCTTCGGCCCCTTGTCCCTAACTCAACCTTTCACCCCTCCATTCCTATCTCTCGTGCCATTTTTGTCCTCCTAAAAGTGCAAAGTTTGCAAGGGGTAGTTTCCAAGAGAGATAGATGCCGTCAGCGACGAATTTCCGTTATCTGCTGCGTTCCCTTTCGTGGAAACCCTGTTTTTTGAAGTCTGTACTTCTTAATGACGCTACTGCGAATGTGGATGGCAATGTACCGTAAGACCACCGATGTATCATCAGAATCGATGCACCTGGCCTTTGTTTTCCCCGTTTCAACTGTTTCTGTGAGAAGGGATTCTGAGTCAGTTGTTTTCTTTGTTAGGTTCCACACCTCCTCCCCTGATACCGCTTCTCCAAATAGTCCCTCCTCTGCAGATGACCGGCGACTGCTTCCTCATAACTCCCTCCCAAACGCCCCTGTTCGTCAATGAGTCTGCCGTGAGGAAGAGCAGTCCGATTCTGGACAAAATGATGCAAGCCGACGAATTCAGGGTGAGGGAAAGTGTCTTTGATAGCTGCAGATGACCAGCCGAGGTCACAAGGCAGTCTAGGCGCCGTGATAACCAGTGCGATATAAGCGCCTCTTCGTCCGGAGAGCCCTTCTGTTATCTCTCTTTCCAGAAATCGATCGTCTTCTGATCGCTCCTTCATTGCCACTTTCACTTTCCAGAAGAGAATCCCCATTTCAGAGCTTTCGCGTGCTGACCCTTCCCCTACGAGCCACATACTCAGACGCCTGTCTTCAGAAGGCCATGGACTTTGTCGCTACCGGCAACCTCTCCCTCGATGCTTCCAACAACCAACAGGTAGCTGACACTAAGATTCACTCAGACGTAGCCGACATTGCAAATTTTGAGAAAACATATATATACCACAGCGCTTCTGCGGAACAGTCGGAAAGTTTTTGTTGATAGAACAAATTTGTTTTTGTTGAGGCCAAATTTTATGACCTCTTCGTTTCGAAATATGTACATCACCAGAAACAAACAAATTGAAGCCAAGTTTTTCTCGATCTTGCTTGTAACATTTAGTATTTTCATGTTATCTCAGATTACCTGGGTTCAGTCTCCATGACGTGACCAGACCATGGGTTAACAATCGCTGTCACGTGACGTGGCCTCAGAAGTCATGACTCCATAACTCGAAGAACTCGGGTAGACTCAAAAGGTTTCTAAAGGCCAACTCTTACGTCTAAAAATGACTGTTTTATCGAAAGGATGCTGTTGATATCTTTACGTTATTTGAGCTGGAACAACCCCAATTGCATACACATCATTCAGAGTGGCTAATATGAATTAAATGAAACTGCCGTGACTCCCATAATGGCGTATTGAGCGTGTCATATTCTATTTGCTCAAAAAGAGTAGTTTGCGTGATTCTGCGTTCTATTGGGCAAATCGTTGAACTTTTCCGTACATTTCATTTATTCCCTTCATTAGATGATGGACCTGGCTGAAGAGCTGGGTATGCAGGAGCTTCAGGAGCGTCTACAGTTGCAAGAAATCCAAGATCAACTTCAGAAGCAGCAATTGCAGGAGCATATTCAGAACCTTCCCAAACCGGAGCCTCTTCCCGGTACCTATGTCAAATTGCTCAATATAGTATTTTTGCAGGCCATCTGTTCCCCATCATCCCCCTTCATCTGAATCCCTTCCTGGCTCAACTATCCGCCTTCCACTTGCATCAGAACATGTGGATGCAGCTGGCCATGGCCAACATGACCAACAAACCCATCGCGGTACCTGAGCCAGAGGAGAACTGCCGCCGAAGGGCGCCCAGGGAAATGAGAAAGTCGGTTTCGATGGAGACGGATGAGCCCTTCGACAACATGGGGGATGTAATAATCCCCAGTTCGGACAAGGAGGGCTGGTGCAGGAACAAAAAGTATATTGAGAAGACCGACAGTGGATACATGTGCACGGTGTGTAAGAAGGTCTACGGCCGCTACAATTCAGTCTCCTACCACGTCACAATCTACCACAGGAACCCACCCATCAGGTACGGGGATAGACGGAAACACAAGCGCAGAAATGAACAGAATACGAATTCAAAGAAAATAATGTATTTTCAGGTGTGATCTTCCTGGTTGCCAGTTTACCACACGCGAGGCCCGCTACATTCACTTCCACAAATACTATAGACATGGAATTCCTCTTCCCCACACCATCGACCAAGGTAGAAATACCCTCTGGGGTTACGGTATCCTTTGCAGGAACTAGAAAATGCCCCTACTGCCGACACGTGTCAAAGAGTCCGGCCATGTTGGAGAAACATATCAAACGACACGTTCAGACAAAGTAAGTCGCAGGAAGTGGCTGTGAAAGGTGAATGTTTCAGGGACGAAAATGGATCCGACGTCATTGTAGATGTCACAGATGAAATGGAGGTGAGAATATTTGTCAAGGACTTGGGAATCTCCTTCGCAATATATTTATTTCGCCGCCATTCTTATCTTTTTGTCGTGGAAATTGTTGGACTCTTTGCGGGAATTCCACGAAGCATCTTTATCTCATTGAAAACCACATTGCTTCAGTCCATTTTAGAAGTCGTTCTCACAGATGAATCTTTGAACAAATAATTAGCTGTTTAGCTTAAAACCGAGTCGTAGAGTTCTGTCAAACGAGGAAACGGGTATACCTTTCAAATGTTTGTTTTGCAGGGTCGTTCCCGAGCGACTTCCCTCTCGACGACGATGGAGATGGAAGCGGAAGGAGAAGTGAAACCCCGAGCCCTGACGTTGTGAGCCGAGGTGTCCTGTACATAGCTGTACATAAGTGGTCGCTTTTACTCTCTGAACCTCGATCGCCGTGCAGATCTTTCTCACAGATTCACATGCAATAAATTATATTTTGTTCAAGAACAGAGACAAAGGCAGGCACATTTCAGAAAGAAGAGAAGTTAAAAAGATCATGTTGAGATGAATCAGTTACCTTCATTATATTCAGTACCAGAAAGTTAAAAACCCGCTACGCGGGTTTTTACTTTCTGGGGGAAGGCGGCCTTCGGCCGCCTTTGAACTTTGGGCGGACTTTGGCCGCTTTAATGGGCGGCCTTCGCCCGCTTTATTGGGCGGCCTTCGGCCGCTTGAATGGGCGGCCTTCGGCCGCTAAGATGGGGGCCTTCGGCCGCTTAGTTGGGCGGCCTTCGGCCGCTTTATTGGGCGGCCTTTGGCCGCTTGAATGGGCGGCCAAAGGCCGCTTTAATGGACGGCCTTCAGCCACTTGGCTATCAAATGTACCCCATGGAAGTTTTTAGGCTCATGCTAATTTTTGCACTTGCGCCCTTTCCACCGTTTGACCGGTCTCCTTCCTTGGAAATGGGGTGGCCGCTCTCTCTTCAAGAATACGTTACGCTGCTAACATCACACACACACACGCAGAGTGCCCAATGTTTAAAAGGATCATCGATTGGGACCGACTGAAGAAGAGTAGTGGGTCCCCTTATACACTTCTCAGAAGTCCCGTCCGTGATTATAAGTCCGATGTGTTTGATAGGCAGGTTTTTCCATAATCCAAAATCCTACACTTCATTTCAATGTATGCCCAGCTGCCTTATCAACGACAAATGAGGAATCACAGGTTTATTACAGATTGCCTTTCACAACAATAGAAAACGATTTCGGAACCGGCGGTCCACCGAGACGAATGGGCGGGGCCATCGAAGACAGGTCAATGTTGCCCAAGCGGAATTCGTACTTCTTTGGTTTCAGGAGCGTGGCAACTACGCGGTGCTGTCTGAAACTGGGTTTTTACATAAGTGACCTAGGGATTATTACCTCTCCAAGTGAGATCCATCGTCATTCTCTTCTTCCCCTTGAATCTCCTCGTGTACCTCCAAAAGAGCCTCGTTCAGTTCGTCTGTCTCCATAGCGTGACCTTCCGGATCCATCAGAACTGGGTCTGACATATTGAATCGAATATTAATAAACGATAAAGCAAACCATTACCAGTGTCCACAATGGGAACTTCTGGAGAGATTAGCCTAGCCGGATTGGCGTCAGCCGTGTGATCTCCGCCGTCTTCAGCCGTCTCCTGCGGAGATTCTTCATCCACCCCCATGTGAGCCTTGGTTAATTCACCTGCATTCACAGGCGAATTCGTCGGATCGACCGTCACTGGATCTAAGATACGCAGGAGGTAAGCCCATGATGGAAAAACCGACCTTCCTCCCACTTCACAGTAGGAATCCTTGATTCTTGCTTGCAGCAGGGACACAAATCGGGCAATTTATGCTTTTTAAGGAAATACCTAATGGAGGCAGAAGGACGGGAAAGAGCCTCCAGGGAACGGAGGGTTTCAACAGGGAGAGGCGTTACGGTAGGAATCAGCTGTCCAAATGCGAGTCTATAAGGGGATTTTGAATACAAATCCTTAGATACCTAGATAGGAAGGCCTTTAGTTCCGATCTGGAAGAATGGGAGGGATGTGCCAAGTGATGGAAGCAATTGTCACTGAAGAGAATGGATTTCTACCGATCGTACAAAATACCTCCGGTTGATGAGGGGTTTCGAGTATAAATCCACTACAAGAAATGGCTCTGACGCATCCATTGCCTCAAATCTGGAGTCTTTATATGACTTCTAGAGGAATCCCTGATTACCGCTTGTTCCGTTTCACAACAGAGAGTCCTCTGACACGCCGGGTCATATCCTGTTCCAGTGGTTCGCAAAAGTCGCCGAGGGTGCTCCCGGGGCATTTCCGGAGAATGGAGTGGGAGAGGAACCTCTTCTTGTAAGCCACTATGTTCTCCTAAACTACCTTATTAAAGAATTCCAGTAGGACACACCCCAGTGGTATCCGCCAGAGCTTGAAGAACCTCTTCGTGACCAACGGCTTCTAGTGGAATAAGAAAGTTAACCTCAGGATTATCACAAGCCAGTCTAGCCAACCTAAAAACATGGTTTCATAATCTCCATAGGAAACTAACATTTCCCCGGTGTCCTTTTTTGGTGGTAGTTCATCATGGTCCAAGTGGGTGTTGTCGAGGTACAACTGACCAATATTCGTCTGGAATAGCCAGTCAGCTGGTTCGAATTCTACCAACCCACGTTTTGGAGAAATTTTCCCTCTGGAGAAGCATCCAATCCAACGAAGAATTCTTGATCTGCTCGGAAAGGACCAGTGCAGAGGATGGAGCTACTGGGCACACTTGCCCCTTCGAAGAGGAACATCACAGAACCAGCGCAGAAATTTGATTTAATCGCAGTTACCTTAAATGAAAACTAAATTAGTGTTTTAAAAAAGAGCTGACGTAGAAATTAGGCTCAACGGGGGTCCTTTTTCCGAGTTTCAGCGGTCGGATGACTTCCTGGCGAATTCCAGTACTTTTCACATGTCTGGGACAACCACTAGAAAGAAAGGAATGACAAATACCTTGTGACGAGAGGGAGAAGATCCGCCGTTTCATTAGAACAGTAAATGGGAGCATTCCACTTTTGCTGACAATAGACAAATTCTATCTGAAGATGGTCCAACCTACATTCAAGAAGGGTTCGGTACACGCCAGAAGAGGGTTGGTCAGGAAATAATACTTCGTAGTGGAACTGAAAAATACAAATCGTTTGACAAAAAATAAGCCGTTGAGAATTTCGAATTCCAGAAACAAGGAAAACCCACCCAAAGTGATCAACTGAAAAGAAGTTTCTAACGACGATTGGTGAGCATCCGCTGGGCCTATTGCTTCTTAAAATGTCCATTTTATAGCATAAAATCAACAAACCCAGGTAAAGACGACGTATTTTCCTCTCTGAGTATGTTATTTACGATGAAAAAGAAAAAATTTAAAAATGAAAGTTGGAAACAAACCTTGGAGAGTCCGTAGGTTCGCGTGGATGAACCTCGTTCATTCTTGAAAATATTCTAAAAAGTTTTTAGTAAAAGCAATCTATTGAATTAAATGCCAAAAAAGAAATAATGGTAGTGTAAAATTAATCTTATTAATTATTGCAATTTTTTAAAATTTCAAATTTTAAAAGTTCGCGCCAAAGTCAAAACGCGGGAATTGCGAAATTTTATTTTCTTGGCTAACTTAAGCAAAATGTTGCAATTACGTAATTAATTTTTTTATACAAGTATTTTTGTAATTAGCTGTAATTAATTAATTTAGAATGACTACAGTCACAGAAGTCGAAAGCAGTCTCATAAACGGGACTTTGGAGTACAGCCCGTCGTCGGAGAAGAACAACTGCTTCAGAAGAGGTTCCTTCAAGCCGCAGATCGCAGTTCGCCTCGTGAAAGGAGTGTGGGTTTACTCTTTATTTAACTAAATTAATGGAATTCAGTGCCAAATCTGTCGCAGAAGGCCGTCTCGCAGAAATAGAGAACTTTCTCCATTCGAATAGTCTTTCGAACTGGAGAACTTGTAAGATTCCTGCGGATTCTCCTCTCTCAGGTGGGCAAAGTCTCAATTATACCTATATTGTTATTTCAGAAGTTGTAATATCGCTGTGTGCTGGCTGTGCTCGAACCCCCGATGGAGAAGACCTGACGCCCCTCCTGAAAGATTTCAAAATTGACTGCAAAATTCTCCATTTCTACCGGCCCAGTGAAGACGGCGCCTTGGCTCAGGAACTATCACGTACGCATCACCCTTTTCTTTATATTTCTTTGATTCAGTGGATGGAAACTCGGAGGAAAGTACCGTGGGATCGCAGCTCTGGAATCTTCCCTGTATAGAATTCGAACAAGTCTGGGAGAACCTCTTCTACTGCAATAATTTGAAAAACGAGGTCAGTATCTTTATTTTTCGCTAAAACCTCAATCTTCAGCTGATGTCGTACGTGTATTCGTTGGTGAGTCTGTCTACTCTCGGGGCGGATATGAATGTAATCACCGTCAATCGTCTGATCCTCCTTTTGGGTAAAATATCGTGTGAAGCAAGGAATACTGTATGTTTAGGCCCTCCTGGCACTGGAAAGACTTCCCTCTGTCGTGGATTGACACAACACCTCTCCATCCGACTGAACCAACGCTTCCCCAGGGCCGTCATGTTCGAAATCAACAGCCACAGTCTCTTCTCCAAGTGGTTCTCCGAGGTATTTATGGCCTTTAATTGACAAGCATAGGATATTTAGAGTGGTAAATTGGTGCAGAAGATGTTCGATCAGATCGACGAATTGGCCGAGGACAAAAAGTGCATGGTTTTTGTGCTAATCGATGAGGTTAGTGTCTTCTGAAGCCTTCTGTAGCCTTTGCTTCAGGTGGAGTCATTGGGAATGTCCAGGGAGTCTTCTTCATCCCGCGGAGACCCGGCCGACTCGATCCGCGCAGTCAACGCCCTCCTCACGCAAATCGACAGAGTCCGTCGGTCTGTTTTCTAAGATTTCGGTTTAAACAGAGGATTCAGGCGGGAAAATGTGCTAATTCTTTGCACATCTAATCTGGAAAAGTGCCTGGATGCAGCGCTGGTCGACAGGACGGATCTGATGAGACACGTGGGCCAGCCCAGCCAGATCGCCATGTACAGTATCCTCAGAAGCTGCGTCACAGAACTTCAGAGGGTTCGTTTTGATGAAGAATTCAGCTTCTGATTCACATTTCAGATCGGTGTGGTCACCGAGACGACCTCTCTCTCGTCCGTGGCGGAAATCGGAAAACACGACGGCAGCCCATCTGCATCGCAGACGTTGTGGGGAATCGCCGGAGAGGCGATTGGACTGAGTGGCCGAGCCGTGCGCCAACTGCCGGCCCTAGCGCTGTCGATGGCCTCAGAAGACACCATGTCCCTCGAGGAATGCCTGAACTTCATCCGCCTCGGCGTCGAAGAAAGGAAATCGAGGAAAGAGTAAAGCTTTCATTTGTTACAAAGTGCTAATTCATATGTACATACACGCGGGTTGATTCACTCGTCTTCTGGGAGCATATTATTGGCCGAGGCGGCGTCCCCACTGCCGTAGTCCATCACACCGACGGTCGGCGACTCGGGGTTGTCTATTCCCGAGAATTCGTTGTGGGCGACGACGGCGTATCGATACAGGACGTAGTGCTGCACTATGAACACCACGTCGAAGCAGATGGACACCAGGCCGAGGCCGAACTTTACGGGGTTTCCGTAGAAGCCGGAGGCATCGCCGACGTTGATGGCTTGGAGGACCATCTGGAGGATGTCGAGGGTTCCTCCGGTGAAATCCAACAACACATTGCCGATTGACCAGCCGACGGTACTTTTGCGATGGAAGTTGTAGAAGGCCTGAATCAATTGCATTGAAGGGAAAGGGAGGGGCTCACCTGGGGGAAGTATTTACAGAGGGTGACGACCATTTTGATGTAGGAGAGAGAGGTGACGAAGGCGAGGGCATTGTACACGTTGAAGAGGGAGAGGAGACCGGAACCGACGCCCAGCAAGATGAGGATGGAGGCCAGCACAAGACACGGACGGGTCACGCGCTGGTTCTCACGCTGAAGAGAGCATGGTTAGAGGGTGGTGGTTGGTCTCTTTGGTACCGGAGGGGAACATTACTACACTTGCATCAAAACAACCTTCACGTGGCAATCGGAGATAGGCCACTGGTTTGGTTTATACAACGCTTTTGCAGCAATTTAATAACATAGATGAAATAAGCATTCACCGTCAAACTGAACGCGATTCTAGAATATGATCTGGCCACGAGATGTGAACAATCAGAAATCGGTTAAATTCAATGCCGTCAAGGTCAACGGTGAAATTTGGGAACATTATACGTTTTGCATCACAATTTATCAACTTGTGGCAGTGTCTAATTTGCTGGTGTTCCAACGGAATCCAGAGACCAACCTCGTAAATGACACACTGGAAGGCTGTCACGAGACAGGCGATCATGGCGTGAACTGCGAAAACCACGTCGTTCAGCAGAACGGGGATGGGGCTGCGAGGGTGCTGCAGTTCGTACTCTTCCTGAATCTCATTTAGACAATTCATAGATGGGAATAATTCACCTGAACAGTGGCGTTGAAGTAAATGAGGAGGTTATAGCAGGTATAGGCAGTGAAGCCAATGACGTTCAGAAAGAGAAAGTCGAAATTCAATCCAACCACACTGAAAAAAGGGTTTTCACGGCACATGGAAGGAAATGTACCTTTTCCTGCGCATGTTAAGGAAAATCTGAGGATAGAAGGAGATGCTCCAGGCGAAGAAATAGGCCCATCCCACGAGGTCCACGAACACATCCAGAAGCTTCGACTGGATCACAGACACGCGAACGTAGGTATTAGAGAGACTGAAGGGACACGGTAATTGATGGGAAAGAATACGGTATTACTCAAGGGGACAGGTATCGTTACTGCCCTGCTGGCGACAGC
The DNA here is from genome assembly GCA_022343465.1 of Oscheius sp. G VE-2021. Classification (NCBI taxonomy): domain Eukaryota; kingdom Metazoa; phylum Nematoda; class Chromadorea; order Rhabditida; family Rhabditidae; genus Oscheius; species Oscheius sp. G VE-2021. Next base: position 1,459,718 of record JAJQXH010000058.1, read on the forward strand.
CGGCTGCCTCGAGAATCGCGTGTGTAGTCAGTCGCTTTCCGCGGATCCACAGAGTCCCCGTGCCATTCTCCTTGGAAATAACGGTCTGGTTGAGGATATCCACGTAGATGGAGTTATTAAACCACAAAAGGACGTCGGAGTATATGGGTTCTCTGAAAATAACAAGTATAATTGCACTTGAATGCGATGGGAAGTTTCAAAAAAGAAAAAAACATTATTAAAAAAACGAACGTTGTCCTGAATGTGACCGTTGTTATCTCTCCGATTGCCAATTGGACGTCTGTGGTGGGCGTAGTCAGCTTGTTCGAAGAGCAGACGGGAAAGGAAGAAAATAAGAGAAATAGGGCGAATATCCTAGTCTTCATTGGAAAAAATAGCTGAAAATGGGGTCATTTGGAAAGAAAACAGGAACAGAAATTGATTGGAAGCGACTGTGTACATAGAGATAAACACTCGATCAGTCGACCAAACGCTCATGGTCGCTTCACAGAAACTGCCACTGGTTCCGCCTTCCGCTGTCCGTTTGGGAAAAGGAAGTGGTGTGGTTCGTGATCAAAAGGGAATGTTAAAACCTATCTGCCCATCTCCGCCAGGCGGAGTGGACCTAACGATTTTTCTGGTATATATTTTCTACTAATTGGGAAATTCTTAAACTTTCCGGGATGGTGCCATGGCAGGCAAAAATAAACACTGTGGCCGCTTATCCATCAAAGTAAATAATGATAAAAAGTGGAAATTCAGTAAGGACAAAGGGAGTACTGTAGACAGATAAAAGAGACAGTGAGAATGCGAAATGGAACAGAGAATGAATAACGATGAGGCGCCAAAGGAAACGACAATTGAAATCGGAGATTCTCTTTAAGGGAGACACCAGCTGATGCAATAAAACGGGTTCCTGCAACATGAAAATGTCCCGAAATGATGACGCCTTTGATGAGCTTTTGAAAGATCAACCCAGCGCCATTCGTCCCACATGCTTTACTCGGTTAATTCTAATAGAAGACAGTTTCTAGAGTAAGTCAAGGATTAACAGTTCAGAAGTTGGACCTTCACACTATTTACACTATCATTTCTACATACGTACGTTTCAATCTCCTAAGTACACGACCGTACGGCCGTCTAGACACGGCGGGTCGCCGCGGCAGTGGCGGCGGCCCAGCGCCTGAGGCGCCTGGTCCACACTGGTTACGGTAATAGCGTCTAAATGCGCAAGCCGCTGGACATTTTCAATTTTATTCTACTTTTAATTCAATCTTTATGAATTAAAGTGAGATTGTTTTAATTGAAAAGGAGAAAAGTGTCTAAATTGGCGAGTGTTGTACTTATTCCGTGCTTATAGACAAAAACCCTTGATTAACCATAGGATTTCCCGATTTATTGGTTTATAAACACCCGTCTGCTAAAATATAACATTTTACTGCAATGTGTATTTAAAAAATCTCATTTTTATTAATGAAAATGGAATTAACAGCAAAATAAAATATAAAAATGGTCCAACGACTTGCGTGTTTAGACGCTATTACCGTAACCAGTGGGCGTCTTGGCGCAGCGCCAGCGCCCGGCGTCTGGGCCGCTGTGACTGCCGCGGCCGGTCTCTTTTGACCCGCCGTGTATAGACGGTAGACGTCTAAACGCATCTAAACTATGAGTTACAGAAACAAGGTAAAACGGGGAGGCGGCATTTACTCTCATATAAAACTGGAGATAAAACGAGGATTTAGTCATAATCCTATAGAGAGCGGATGTGATCCACCACCTGACAGCCGGTTGGTAACATACCAGTTATCTTAACCCAAATACGGTAGAAAAAATCGGAATACGTATTGCGTACACATAATTATTGCGACAATAGACTGGATTTAAAATGGTTTTATTTTTGTCTATTATCCCCGTATAATTATTTAGAAGTGTTGTTTTTCAATTTTACTGGTGACATACAATGGAATTAAGCGATCGTTTCAGATGAGCAATGGAGTAGATGTCAGATGGCAGTTCCGTCGAGCTCGGGTCGACCACGGCCTGATTTCTGGCAACCCGGCCCTGACTCATCCGTTGATTCCTCCTTCCGCCTATTACAAGAAGTCGGAGGAGGTGAAACAGGCGGATGACGACAACTATGACTTTTTGGATCCACTGGGTTTGTCTTTTCTTTTCTTAACTATTTACTCTCTTGCAGGAGCCACAGCGGGTAACGATTTAGATCTGGTGGATCTGCCTCTATCGGCGAAGACAGAAGATCTACACGATGCACCCAGAAGTGAGCGAGTTCTGGATAATACGCTGGAAACTCGCAAAACGGATCGCCTAGTAATTGGTAAGTATTACTAATATGCCTTTAAAATTAATTATTTGAGACGTGGAGCTGCCCAACTTTGCTCCTTGGCATTTCAAAAGACAGCAAATGTTGGATTTCTCCTCGTTGGCCACTGAAAACTTTGCATCTGCGTCCACTCCTAACCCCGTCCCAATAAACAGGGTCAATGGCCCCGAGAAGATTCGAAGGAGGTTGGGAAAGGGAGATTTCCATAAGAGATTAAGTTATTTTCAGAATGGAGATTATGGAGGACCTTTCGGGATTGAGGAAGCTCTCTGAGTCCTCACAGCAGGAATTTGTGACAAAGGCTAGGGAACAGAGGGAGACTTTGGTCTCCTGCTGGCACGAAAAAAGACGCGTAGAGGCCCTGAAGGTATTTTATTGGATTTTTTCTTATTTTCGGTTCAGATAGTGACAGAAATGGCGCGGTCGCTGTCCTCCACTGCGAACGCCTCGTTCTATCCGGAGCAGTGGGTTTTAGTCACGGATTCTCTAGATCTTTTTGGGAAGATGGTCTACGATCGATTACATCAGAAGGCCAATGAGGTGTGTTTTCGGGATTAATCTGGGTATCATTTGGTGGTTCGGCATGAGACAGTCTGCTGACTCACGAACTCAAATACCTGTCACTATAATTAAAAATTACTAGTGTTAAGGAACGCCGAGGTCTGAACCAATCTCTCCTTCCGTCCAACTTCACCTCGGACGATATTCCCAGTGAAACCACAGAAATTGCCAAGAATTGGTTCTGCAAAATCAGCGATATCAAGGAGCTGATTCCCAGATTTTACGGTACTTTCCCAAAATGTCTCTTAATTTCCTTATTTTTAGTAGAGACTGCGATGATCAGTTCGATGCGCTTCCTCGACAGTGCGAGTGTCCGCGTGAACCTCATCCGACTGGCCACCATGACTTCCAGTACGTAATCAGGGCCTACCGTAATCTTTTCTGAAGAATTCAGCCACACGTTACAAGCAGCCTACGGAAGGGCCTACCTCAGCAAGGTCTCAATGGTCGTGGATCCGGCAGACAGAGCTCCCCACTGGAGGGTCCTCAACGACTGGATGCAGAGCCAAATGCCACATATGGTATGATATTTGAAATATCTCCCAAGTAGTCAATTTTCAGCCAGAACTCACCTCTCTGGCCCTAGAATGGATCGTCCAATGCGTCTCGTACGGTGCCTCTTCCATAAACGATATTGGGCCACTGTGGGAGTACTGTAGACAGGTGTTTCCCTTATTATTCGAAAGTAGAATGGATTCAGGAGTCTAAGAGGAGTTTCGTATCACGTGCCTTCCTGAATGGGCTCAGTCCCAGCTACATTGCAGACCACGTGGAGGACGTAATCGTCATGTTGTCTTACGAGGGAGTGTCGGGGATTGAACTGGCCATTCTGGCCGATCGACTAATGCTCACCGAAATTCCGCCGGAGATTAGGAATCACGTCCTTAGGTAATGGATGCAACTACAATGATTGCGCGACAGAGGTTCCGCGACCGTAACCCTGACAAAAGTTCCGCAGCAATGCGACAATGGTTCCGAAGACGACAAAGGTTCCGTGCCGATGCGACAAAGGTTCTGCCCGTTTTTAATGAAACACCCAGCTTCAAAAGGCATTTAACAGTCTTAGTCGGCCGTTGACCAGCGGTAAAATAACATATTGTAACCGTTTCAACACAGTCATTTCATTAGAATCTGGATCTTGGTAGAAAAGTCGGACTTTTCAGAGCTGGTGTCCTAGCAAAATGTTTTGGAATTCACTCAATATATTGACTGAATACAAAATACTTATGTATTTAATGTAGTGTGGCTTACTGTCATTTGAGATGGTTGTGTAGTATTTTACGTCAAAATTCAATTTGAAGGTTTTCTATCATGTAGATCATTTTCTGTCAATGGAATATTAGCTAATGTCATTTAGTCAACGACTATTTCAGTCAACGAAACATGTGTGATTAAGGTTTCCGTAGCACATAAGATTATGTTTGACTTGAGAAATTCTGCGGTAATATTAGCGCTGGTGGTTCCATTTGGGAAATGGCTAACCTGGTGAGACTACCTTGCTATAAGACTAGGTGAATGGCAAAACTGTTGACTTCTCAGGATTTACGCGGACCCGGTACCTTTCTAAATTGGGGGGTCCAGGTAGGGTATTTGGACCCCTCCACAACCCGGAAAATTTCCCGCGGACCCTACCCAAACTGGAACTTTTATCTACGGACCTCTGCGGACCCTCCCCAATTGCCATAGCGGTAGCCCAATTTAGGGGTGCGAGAATGATCCTATACCCGGGTTCTTAGTGATCTTAGTAATGTGAACCGGCAATGAAAATATTTAATATTTTCTTGTCTGAAGATAAACGTAGTGATATCCGGCGAATTGAGGCATAACAATTTTCTGTCATGGTAGTATTGATACCAAGATCCAGATTCTAATGAAATGACTGTGTTGAAACGGTTACAGTATGTTATTTTTCCGGTGGTCAACGACCGACTGAGACTGTTGAATGTATTTTGCAGCTGGGCGTGTAATAAAAAATGGGCGGAACCTTTGTCGCATCGCCACGGAACCTTTGTCGTCTTCGGAACCATTGTCGCTGTGCCGCGAAACCTTCGTTACCTCGCGGAACCTCTGTCGCGTCAATCAACTACAATAGCGATCTACGTTAAAATCACAATGGAACCCTTCTTTAAGGGCTCCCAACCCTTTCCAGTCGATGATTCACCGTTCAGTTTAAGAGACATTTGCAGGTCCGTGTGGAAGCTGATCTCTCGTCTCACGAGCACTTCAGAATACCTCCGCAGCTGTGTCTCATGGATTCGCTTCACCAGCAGGTGCCCTTTTAAATATTATATCCATAGCCCGTGTTTCAGGTATTTCTCCACGTCTGAACTGATTCAAATTACGGAAAACTTGGCCAAGAGGGCTTCCGCCGACCCGGTACCTGTTCTTCTTACAATTAATGCTTCCCTTTCCAGAGCCTCCTTGCTCTTCTGCCAGTGGTGGTGCAGTACGTGAGGAACATGCTGGAGTTTCTCTCGGCAGACCTCCACAGCCTAATCAAGAGCGAAGCCTTCATCTCATTATTGGACATCCTCAGGTAATCCCTTTTAGATCATTTGCTCATTTCCTGATTCAGGGACGAGCCATACGCGTCTCAGGTCGCCAGGGAGATCCTCCTCTGTTTCTCCAGGATTTACGCTACCTTCTCAATGCCAGATTTCGTAGTTGCCTACCAGGTGCTCATTTCCCTTACCGTAACCCACATCTCTTCAGATGATCGATCATTGCACCACTTTATGTCAGTCGCTGAAGCCGGATTCCCTCTCGGACGAGGTGAGCGTGGCTTCAATTGGCATCTCTTCTGGTTTAGATTCGCAGTGTGTGTGGGTTGGTCTGCTCGGTTATCGATCGATTTGATCTCCACTCTGACCTGGACAGGGCCCTCTCTCTCTTGGTCGCCGCCCGATCGGCCATCGGAGACTTTCCCCAAGTGATCATGGTTAGTTAAATCTTTTTATTTACTCAATTAAACTGAATATTATCATTTCAGCATATTGCGAGTGCAATGAAGCGGTGCGCCATCCACTGTCTGGCCTCAGTGCCCCCGTCTTCAAAGCGAAACGTCTGGCTTCGGTGGGTTTTCTTCAAAATATTACAGGAAATCCGTGGTTCAGGGCTTGTATCGCCAATGTTTTCATAACCATTTCATCGTTTGATAATGCACAGGACACGTTTGAACACGCGTTGCAGGGAGCAGCCGTGGCACTAGCGGCCAATTCCCTTCCCCAGGTTCTCTCTCTCTCTCTCTCTCTCTCTCTCTCTCTCCAACTCTTTCATTTCAGGCCGATTCCCTAATGAAGTTGTGTGCCGAGATGTTGAATGAGATGCCAGTTTCCCCTACCTTCACTCCCTCTGCTGCCAGCTGGTTGGCTCTCCTGGTCTCCGTCCCTGATTCTCCTTCAAAGCGAATTCTCTACCTCTTCGAGGCTTTTGTAAATATTCTCGATAGGTAAGCCTCATCTTTCTCTCTTTCATTTATAAACTATCTAGAAAACAATGGGAAGACAAGGGCCAGTTGACCGAATTGCTCGTGAAGGCGCTGTCCTACCTGTGGGCTGTCTCTCAACCGAAGATTGACCAGCCCTTCTCCTCCGTTCTCGCCAATGACACCATTTATGGGCAAAGCAGTGACTTTTTGTAAGATTTGAACCTGTCATAGTACATTATTTCTCAGGGGTACTGTAGAATCTCACGTAGACAACCTCATGGAGAAATTGATGACATTGATCGGGAATGAGGACTCGAGCCAGCCGACTGCCTCCCTCCTGACGCTGGAATTCCTCTCCTCTCGCGTCTGCATAGAAGGAAATGTTGGTTTCACCTGTTTCTTTATGGCCTCCTTCTCCAGGTGACATCATTGGTGGGGAATCTTCTGAAGAAGGTTGTCAGAAGCGGATCTTTCCCTAGTCGGGTGAATGGAGTCATCGCGGATCTCCTTCTTCTCTCAGAAAAGAACCCGTCTGTTAGAGGATTACTGGAGAAGCTGAAGATAATCTAGGCTTAATACGTAGTTTCAATATGGTGCTAGTTTTCTGTGATATGCCCCTTTTCATTCCTTTCAACTGCGATTTGTATACGGGTGTTTTAATAAACTATGTTTTTAATAGTATAATGTAGTTTATCTGGTTTTCCCCACTTCTTTCCTTCAGCCGTTTCAATTGGCATCCAGTGGTTAAAGATGTTCAGTGACGAGGAAGAGGACCTCTTCAGTGACTCCAAAGACTCTTTCGATTCCATCGGCATAGACTGTGAGTTTCAGAATCATCAGAAGACTATTTGTGTTGCAGTGGCCGAGGAGAAGCAATTGGAGGATAATGACGATACACAGCCGGCTGGCTCCAGCCTTGAAGAGCTCACGACGAGGATGGGTCGATTGGGAGAGGAAAATGAACACCTAGACCGATTGGCCAAAGAGGTGTGGATAAGCTTCTAATGGGAAAAGGGGGTTCTAGCTGAGAGTGGCTGTGAGTCTGCGGAAGGAAATGGAGAGATGTCAGAGCAGGAGGAATGACGGAGGACCCATCCGGTGCTTTATTGAGGTGAGAACTGCGGTAGACAAGAGTATTCTGATTCTAATCTGTCCTAATAGTTGATTTCAGAGCAGACACCTCTCAACTGGATCTCAGCTGCTGCTTCTGAACGTGGAAAACAAGTCCCAGTTTCCTCTGAATGACTGGATTTTATCTATTTCCTGGAATTCGGCCGCTATTCTCTCTCCAAATTCAGGTAAAACTCATTATATTTCACTTGACAGCCGCTTTCAGTAGTCAAATCCTCGTCGCAGGCATTCCACCTGCCTTTCCTGAATGTCAGCCAGAAGAGGTCCTTCGAATTGTTCATTTCTGAAGAATTCCTCCACACACGCACCTTAGATCCCTTAGTTTTCCGGGTAGAGCTTACGAGGTAAATGGACTTATTAGCTTCTGGAGACAGACATTCCAGAGGTTTTGTTATTTCCGGGATGAATTCCTCCTTCCGACTGGCGTTGAACTCCGCCTTCATCTGTACTCTGCATATGCTTTCTCCGGCTTCCACCCCCTCGAAGCCAATGCGAACAGTGAGTTTCAAACGGCTGTGAAATGAATACCAGAAGTCAGTATCAGTAAAAATGTGATTTCAGTCGTATACAGTATCCATCCCCAGCAGTCTGGTCAATCTGCTCTGCGGCTGTCCAGATGACGTCACCGTTTCCCATGTGCTGCAGCTGCTCCTCCGCCCATCCTCTCTGGAACACCTCGTCCCAGACTCCTCCCCCTGCGTCTCCCTCAGTCTCCACCTCTCCCCCTCCTCCCAGGAGCCCCTCTCTCTGTCCATTCGCTCAGAACCCCATTGTTTCCTCGTCGACATCCTCGCCCGTGACCACTCCCTCCGTGATCTCGTCTCTCGTGACATCAAACTCTACCTCCTTCATCTGGGAGCTGGCTGTCACTTCCAGCCGAAGGGCAGTCTCGCATGTCTCCCCGAAAAAGAGTCTCTCGATCAATTCTACGAGTCCGTCATAGGTGTCTATAAATAATAACATATATTTAATATGATTTCTTTGCTTCGGTTAATTACCGTTAATTCCTTGTTCGTTTTGTGTACGATCTCATTTCTGCTCAGATGTCATCCCCTAAGCGTGCCTTCATTCTGGGTGCTTCTGGGGCCGTCGGCCGCCGTCTGGTTGACGTTGTCCTTGCCTCCAAGCAGTTCTCCAGGGTTGTTCTCCTCGGCCGTCGTACCCTCGAAGACGTCCCCCAGTCCGACATTCTCGTAAGTCTTCCCCTTCCTCCCTTTCACCTCAGAATAGGAGCAAAGAATCGTGGATTTCGACAACATTGACCAATTCGGGGACGAGTTCACGGAACTGGATGTCGGCTTCTGCGCCCTGGGAACCACACGCGGCAAGGCCGGAGCGGTTGGTCCTTCCTTCCTTCGGTAATCTCTCGTTTAGGAAGGGTTTTACAAGGTTGACCACGACTACGTAGTGAATTCCGCACGCGTCGCCAAGGAACAGGGTAATCTGGAAGCTTCTGAAGAGAGCATTGGCAACGTTTAGGAGTGAAGGAATGGATTCTGGTATCTGCCGCTAATGCCAACGAAAGGTCCTCCTTCCTCTACCCTCGCACCAAAGGAGAGGTCGAGAGAGACGTCAATGCCCTCGGATTCGAAAAGACGCTGATCGTGAGGCCCGGCTTCCTCGAAGGACGAGACAACGGTCAGTGGCTGTGGTTCTGCCTGGAAGACTCTTTCAGACTTCCGACTGCTCGAAACGATCGGAGGACTTCTGGTGAAGCCGCTCACTCTTTTCAGCAACAGCATCGCTATTTCATGCGAAAACGTGGCCAAAGTTATAATTACCTGGATTGTTCTATTCCCGTATTCTAGGCCATGGTTGTGGGCGCCCTCTCGGACATTCGCGGACAAGTCGCCTGGTCGAATGCAGATCTGATTGAGAAGGCCAAGGAATTTAAAGCCTAATTGCGTACCCCCAGCCCGTTTCATAGTAGCATGTGAGCATTCCTTTTGTCAGTCACATTAATACCTCACTGGTCGTGTATATTCCCAAATAAACATAGTATATTATGCAGGTATTTTGATGAGAATGAGCCAGGCCCCTGCTGAAAATGCGACTGAAAAGCTGGTAATCCTGGTGTGCTTATCATCGATAAAATTTGGGTGTTGGACGATATGATGCTTAACAGAACGACACACAACGGCCAGAGCAACCCACCGACAGTTGGACTATGAAACAAAAGGGGCAGGTCCGTTTTACCCAATGCTTTCTCTTTCCCCCATCCTCTCTCTCTCTCTCTCTCTCTCTCTCTCTCTCTCTCCCCACCTCTTACGCTAGGAAGGTTTTTCCTGCCTAAAATCCTCTCACAGTAAACCTTAAAACATGCTAATTAGTTCTATTTTGTAGAATGATATGGTAAATGTGTTCGCTACATTAGAATAATATGAGGTGCTTAATTGACAGCTATTTAAAAGGCGTTCACTCTCTACCCATTCTTTCTCTCCAGGAGAAAATTTGACGTAACTTTACGCAAATGCTGCGCTTGCGTGAAAACTACCGTGACCCTTCCCACTTCCATTCCATGCTCATTTCTTCCTCAACATGGCTGGCAAGCGGCCGAAGAGACGCCCCAACACTGCCACCACGACGGCCACGACGTCTATGACCGAAGAAGATGGGACACAGGTCGAGAAAGCGTCGAAGATTGAGAAGAAGCCACGGAAGGGAAAGGCTCCCACCGGAGGCACTCTGAAGGAGGCTCTGAGGGAATTCACTCTGAACACGGTGAAGATTGGAGTGAAGGGACTGATGGAGGAATTCACGGCCATGAGGGCGCAGACACAGCCGATCGGAGACAAACCGAAGACTGGCTTCGATAGCCACACGGATAGGAATCGATACAAGGGTAGGTCTCTCTCTCTCTCTCTTTCTTTCTTTCTTTCTCTATCTGTCTACTAAAACCTTATTCAGACGTCTACTGCATCGACTCCACCCGTGTGAAGCTGACCTTCCCTGCCGGGGGAGATGATTACATCCACGCCAATTGGGTCAACGGCATCGACGGAAAGAAAAGATACATCTGTACCCAGGTACCGTCATCTCTGGGCGTTCTGTAGCAGAATTGTTGTAGGGCCCTAAGGAGAATACGGTTGACGACTTTTGGCGAATGGTGTGGCAGGAAAAGTGCAAAAGCATCGTCATGCTTTGTAACGAGATGGAGTGTGGAAAGAAAAAGTGTGAGAAGTATTGGCCGGATGTCGACAAAGAGCCGGTGGGGGCTTTTCCTTCCTTGGGCTGATTCCGGGCGACATAATGTATCAGCGGTTCTTAATTAAGTTTGCAGCTTTCTCTCCCCTGTAAGCTGAAGGTCTCCGCCGTGAAAGTGGAGGACGTTGAGAAGAGCATCATCCTCACAAAGCTCGAAGTGTCCGACGAGGAGGGGAACAAGGCTTTGGTCGACCACTTCCAGTGGAAGGACTGGCCCGACCGCGGTGTTCCCGACACGAATCTCTCCGCCTTCCGTCTTCTGAATCGCATGGGGAAACTCCTCCCAACCGCAGTCCACTGCTCCGCCGGCATTGGCCGCACCGGCTCCATCGTCGGAATCGACCTCGTCTACCAGCGACTGGAGAAGGGGGAAATGGTAGGCAAGGCTACAGTACCCAAGCTACAGTATCCTCATCAGACCACCCTGGAGAAAACCGTGCGTGAACTGAGGGAACAGCGCCATGGATCAGTTCAGACGGACGCCCAGTACGCCTACATGCATCGCCTTCTGATGGCTGTGGCTGAGAGTAAGAAGGCCATCACCCAGGCCGAGATTGATAAGTTTGTGGCCGACTACGATGCGATGGTGAAGGCAAAGGGAGCTGGATGAAGCGGTGGTTCAGAGGAAAGAGTCTCAGAACATTACGTCAATAAATCCGTCGATTGGCGATGTTAAGGGTTTCAAGGGGAAACAGTTGGCCACAAAATGAGGGTTTCCCAGGGTTCAATCAGCTTTCGTACAACTTATTCCTCTACTTACGAGTATAGAATTGATTATGCTGTGAACATTTTGGACGTACGAAACTATTGGTAATTGGAAGTCGGAGTAATTGGAAAACTATTGGTAATTGGAAGTTATTACTCAGCTGGTCCTCAAAATATCTAGATTAGTTTCATAGATTGTTAGTTGTGGCTGCAACTGCGGCCAGTGGAAATGCGACTTTTCTGCAAAGGAGAGGCGCATCTGCCAGTTGAAAAGACTGATTGACTTTTGGTCTCAAAGGAAAGTCGGCGCAATTCCAAACGTCTTTGGAACACGTGTGTCTGGAAACAACTTGTAACACTGAAGTCAAAGATACGAGCGACTTTGAGGGATTCTAGATGAGAATTCAAAGGAACCTTAAGGGAAACACCTTTAATTTTCATCAACGAGGAATGCACACCCGAATGAAAGCACAAGTAGCTTCATTTTTCGCCAACATTTGTATTATTCATGTAAGAATTTGCCCAACAATTGCATTATTCAGAAGTAATTTATCATCCGTGGCCCGAAATTCATTGTATCGATGGTTGAAAGGAAATTCCGTACAAGAAGTCTCCGCATTTATTTCTTTCTTCAAGAAACAGAAAGTAAATGAAATGGTTATCGTGGGCGTCTCATTTCGTGGTTGTAGTTTGCTGTCGCATTTCCCGTAGTTTGTCCCCCTCTTTCCGCCCTTTCGCCCATAATCGATTCCACCTGTTTGTTTCTTCGCCGATTTTCTCAGGGTCGGGCTCTCTGCACGAGCCGTTCGCGTGTCTCCGCTGTTGTAATGCCCTATCGCAGTCGTTTTGTTTGGGCAGCACCCGGCCGATATCACCCGGCTACCTCTTGGTCTTCCCATAACCGCACACGCCTTTTCCAGCGCTTCTTCAATTTCACCTTCCCCAGAGTTTAAAGCAACGTGATTTTTTGGAGTTCTTTCGCCGCCAAATCGATAAAAGAGCTCCCCCAGCCGCTATGACGCAATTGCACTCGGAGCATTTGATAATATTGTGGCTCTCTCTCTCTCTCTCTCTCTCTCTCTCTCTCTCTCTCTCTCTCTCTCTCTCTCTCTCTCTCTCTCTCCTGTTTCTCGAATTATCTCTCCGCTCTATTTAACAGTTCCGTCTACTTAACTTTGCTATTGGTTGTTGCTGACAGGCAAATGTTTCTTTTAGAACAATGCCGAGCCACGGGGCCATGCCGCGGAACCTGTCTACCACCAAAATCGCCAAGGCGCTGGCAGGCGAGGAGCTCGAGGATAGCGAGGTATGTTTCTTTCCGGCCGAAAACGGAAGAAGTCTCTGAACTTATATAAAAATCTCAGTTATTTTCCGGTCTCCAATTATGTGGAAGATTGTGGGAACTCCCTTATCGCCGTGTTTTCAATTCTTATCGCACTAGTCTTTTTACGAATGCGAGAATTAGGGGATTTAAGTGTTCCCGGGCGTAAATTTGGTGATATGTGGCCTTTGTGGTCCAGTTTGTCACAATTAGTTCTGGTTTGTTCAGTTGCGGTAAATGATTTCTTATGGTATGCGCTTGTTTTCGACAGAACAAGTGCAAGTTGGGAACTTCTTTACACCCTATTTTGGGTTTTGGGACTGAAACGGGAAATTCGTCGCCTTACTCGTCTGTCATTCGACCAAAGTATCATTTTTTGAGTGTCGAAGTCCACGTTTCCGTGACATCACTCGACACGTGTGGTAAATATGTTTATTTCGCTGCTGCAGTCGTGCCTTTTGACTGTTTCCGACGATAGATTCATTCACAGCCATGGATGCCAGCTTCGACGAGCAACGCTTGCACTTTCGGGTTCCGAACTCTCCTTCCGTCTCACGAATCGACCCTGTGCTCCTTTTCGCAGTAAATCTTACGAAATATGGCTGTAGTCGTAGAAATAGATAGGAATCCGCTATTATTAAAGGGAATTGGCAGTAATTGTTTCTTTTGCAGACGCTTCCCATGGACGAGGGCAAGACTGCCCGCGAGGAGGGACGCTTCGTCTTCGAGTGCGCATGGGAGGTCGCCAACAAGGTCGGAGGAATCTACACGGTGCTGCGTTCGAAGGCCCAAGTGAGCACAGAAGAGCTGGGTTCGTAATCAGACCGTCACTGTGTTACTGTGAATGTTCAGGCGATCAGTACTGTATGTTCGGTCCTATGAAGGACGACCGCTGGCGCATGGAGGTGGAGCAGATCGAACCGGAAAACAGGACCATTCGAGCGGCCATGAAGAAGTTCCACAAGGACGGCTTTCGTGTCAGTGTCTCCTCCATTTCTTTAGCTTACACACCTTTTTCAGTGTACCTACGGCCGCTGGCTGATCGAGGGCTACCCGAAAGTAATCCTTTTCGATCTGGGATCTGCTACCTCGAAGATGGACGAGTGGAAGCACGAGTTGTACGAGAAGTGTCGTATCGGCATCCCCTGGGAGGACATGGAATCCAACGACGCCGTCCTCCTCGGATTCATGGCTGCCATCTTTCTCCGCCACTTCCGGGAGTCCGTCACCGCCTACCAGCCCCTCGTCACGGCGCAGTTCCACGAGTGGCAGGCCGGAGTGGGTCTCCTGATGTCCCGCTTCTGGAAACTGGACATAGCCACCATCTACACGACACACGCCACCCTGCTCGGAAGGCATCTCTGTGCCGGAGGATGCGACCTCTACAACAACCTGGGCAAATTCAACCTCGACGAGGAGGCCGGGAAACGCAGGATTTACCATCAGTATTGTCTGGAGAGGGCGGCCTGCAACACTGCCCACATCTTCACCACCGTCTCTGAGATTACGGGGCTGGAGGCCGAGCATCTGCTCGGAAGAAAGCCCGACGTCCTCACTCCCAACGGCCTCAATGTCAAAAAATTCGCCGCTTTGCACGAATTCCAGGTATTTCCCTCGGTTAGCCCTCAGTTCAGTTCTTTCAGAATCTGCACTCGTTAGCAAAGGAAAAGATTAACAACTTCGTCAGAGGCCACTTCCACGGCCATCTGAACTTTGACTTGGACAAGACCCTCTACCTCTTCACCGCTGGAAGGTAGTCTTCCAAACCAGTTTATCTATTTGTGGTTTAGGTACGAGTTTTCGAACAAAGGAGGCGACATGTTCATCGAGTCCCTGGCCAGATTGAACCACTACCTGAAGTCCTCGAACGACCCCCATCACCAGGAGATTACCGTAGTCGCCTTTATCATTTACCCCGGTTGGTTCACTACGGCTACGGTAGATAATGGGCCTGTTTAGCTCCCTCCAACTCTTTCAATGTGGAGTCGCTGCGCGGACAGGCTGTCACCAAGCAGCTGAAGGAGGCAGTCGACAAAATCAAGGTAGGACGCAGGGGTGGTTGGGTAAATGTTGTGACTTCAGGAGGCCGTCGGTCAGCGCATCTACGAGACCTGTCTGCAAGGGAAACTGCCCGAGGCCACGGAACTTCTCAACCCCGAGGAGAAAATCAAACTGAAGCGTTGCATCATCGCCTCCCAGAAGCACGAGCTTCCTCCGATTTGCACTCACAACATGATCAAGGGCGATGACCAGGTACCCCTCCCTCCCGTCCTCCAGTAATCACATCGCTCAGGTCCTGGCCGCCCTCCGTCGCTGCCGTCTCCTGAACGATGACTCCGACCGAGTGAAGGTCGTCTTCCACCCCGAGTTCCTCTCCTCGGTCTCTCCGCTGATCGGCCTCGACTATGAGGACTTTGTGCGTGGCTGTCATCTGGGCGTCTTCCCCTCTTACTACGAGCCATGGGGCTACACCCCCGCCGAGTGCACCGTCATGGGCATTCCCTCCGTCTCCACCAACCTCTCTGGCTTCGGCTGCTTCATGCAGGAGCATGTTGAACAGTCCGAGGAGTACGGCATCTTCGTCGTCGACCGGCGGAACTGCGACGCCGAGCTTTCCGTCCAACAGCTCGCTCACATAATGTCGGTTTCCTGGGTCTTCATGTGAAACTGTCCCGTTTAGGTACGATTTCTGTGGAATGTCCCGTAGACAGCGCATCATCCAGCGTAACAGGACCGAGCGGTTGTCGGAGCTTCTCGATTGGAAGAAACTCGGCGTCTTCTACAGGTCCTCACTATTTCTAGCCTCAGTGATCCTGTTGTTGTAGGAAGGCTCGTCGCATGGCTCTCGAGAAGCTGCATCCGGAAATCGACAACATAATCGAGGACAACGAGGGCAAGGTGCCTTCGCTGGCCACCAGCCGTCGACCGTCCTTCCACGAGTCCAGTGACGACGAAGAGGAGTAGACTCCGCTGGGCCACATCCTGCCATTTCGTGCCATTTTTACGTTGTTATGTTTCATGCTTATGTTTTATCTTTCACGACGTTTTATGGTGCTCAACTTGTGACATACAGAGTTTTATTTTATATAAAGATGTCTATCGCATTACGAGTGTTGTAAAGGTCAGACTGGGGACAAACGGCGCCGTCGACAGGGCACACAACTGGTGGTAAACGTAGGGCAGATGAATGAAGGCACCGCTATAAGAGAGGCTCACTGCGGTGGTTGGGATTCTATTCTCCAATGTTTCTCTTCCTCTCGGTCATCCTTTTCGCCCAACTCTCTTCAGTTGCCACTTGTGGCGCAGGCGGTGAGCAATACACATTGGAACACTTCTAAAAATCATGAAAAGTCAAAGTTTCTCGAAACGATAACTTATACTTTACACACAATGTTCTAAGCCAAATTAAGGAGATCTATCGCTTACTTTAGAATTGCTGTTCATCATATGTTTGTGCCTCGTTTTCCTCATAAACAACTTATCCACTGAACTATCTAAATGTAAACCATCTCTAACTCACATTCGATGAGGGGTTGTATGTAGTCTTCTTAGAAGTTATAAAACCACGAAAATTTTGTTTTCTAGGAAAGATTCATAAAAAAAATTTAGCCGGGGGTGATTACACTTTTGTGAAGACGCCCGTGTTCACCATGCAATTGGCTCCTCCCGTCGGATGGACGTTCTTCCCAGTGAAGGCTTCCGACGCCGCCGCTGTCGTCTGGTACTTCGTCGGGCAGTCGAACAATTCCGTTCAGGCAGAGAAAATATCCAGCGCCGAGATTGTGGCTGCGGTGAGAATATTCGCGAACGGAAATATCAGAAAGTATTTTAGATGACAGAAGCACTTGTAACAGCCAACATTCCTCTGCAGGGGGTGACGATCACAGACAACTACACTCCGTTCCAGGTAACAAAGGAAGGTAAACAGGCGTATTTGGGTTTCAGGTTGAAAACCCAGGGGTTCTTACAATGGGAGTAGGACCGCTCTACGGAAAGGTGGAGGCAGGAGCTGTGACACAGACTGCACCCGGAGTGGCCAACAGTGAGTGAATACAGATGGAAAGAGTACGATGACAAAGAGATCAAACATTGACAGTAGAAGAACAAAGAGATAAAGAAGAGAGAGAGAGAGAGAGAGAGAGAGAGAGAGAGAGAGAGAGAGAATATCCTTTCAGCTGTGTTCGTGTGGCAGCCGTTCTCTCAGGCGGTGCAAGTGGACATTGCCAACTCAATTGGCGCAACGATGTACAACTGGAACATCGTGAAGAACACTTTCATGCAAAAGTTGACCCTTAACTACAATGCTCGTTTTACTGGTGATATCACAGTGACTGGCCAATAACTCTCTGTTTTAACATTTTCTGACACTTGAAAGATAAAACATCTGCTTTATTATCCTCTTCCGGCGTATGTACAGGGCAAGAGGGCTGTGGCCGGTACCCATGGTCATGATATTCAGTCACACGTAGGACACGTCGTGGTCCGTTCCTGGGAACAAGTCTCCCGCCGTCGGAAGAGACAGCACCCGTTCCAGACTGCCTGATCTCCTTCGGCCGGAAGAGTACTCCTTGTGCGATTGACGACGGGAAATGCGAGACGCCCCGTGGCCTCCGTCCACAAAGATCTGGCACTGCAAATATGGTTATTTCTTCTAAAGACGTTAACTATTTTTTTCAAAATCGGAATATTTAAGTGTTTTCCTGGAATAACAAATCCGGCTAAATTGTGTGAGTCATAGAACGCACTTCGTCAGTGGTGTGTGCGTGCACTTTTGGAAACGAAATTATCCTAAATGAAGGAAAGCGTGGCCGTCGCGATAGAGTAATTGTGGTTCATTTCTGATTCCTACCCTTTGGCTAACCTTGGCAATGTCTACTGTGACGTCAGCGGATGGTTGCTCGTTTTCCTCCTTCAGTCTGTTGTTGGAGGCCACGAGTGATCGTTCCGAATTTGGTGAAATGAGGATGGAAGTGGTGTAGCTCCTCCGTTGGTCCCTGGGTTTTGTCCTTCTCCTCGGCCGTTCCTCCGGACTGCTGCCCCATTCGTCCTTGTCTTGAGACCTACGATTTGTCTTCACCAATTCAGTCGTGGGAGGCATGAATATGGGCTCGTCGTCTAGGTCTCCAGCGTCTTCATCCTGCAGGTCCTCCACGTCTGACTCATTTCCGGCGTCATCTTCCCGTGGTGGTTTTTCCGAGTATCGACTGAAGAAGTCCAACCAATCGGCCTGACGATCCACGGAAAACACTGGCTGAAATAAACTTCTGATCAAAGTGGCAGGTCACAACTAACATAAGCCAAGCGGACCAGTTCCTGTACAGCTGCATTTGTATACTGCGCGTGTTGGAGGTAGGCACAATGATCATTGGCTACGGTAGATGGAGGAGGCCAACAGAGGGAAGGGGCGACGACGGTGGAGATGTTGGAGGCACTCATCAGATTCGACTCTTGGAACCTAGGAAGATTATGTGAAACTGACGATCTTTTCTCTTTTTCTATCTCACATTCGCTTGCTCTCTTTTTGATATCTCTTCTTACATTCCGCCGTCCTTACCAGGTGACGCGATTGAGGTGGATGATTACATGTCGCAAGGTCTCATAGTTTGGTCCTGGGAGACGAGTGACAAGGGCGCGTAGGTCGTCGATTACCTTGTCTTCTGGCTCCGATTGGCATCGCTAAATCCACTCGCTTACCACGCAAACAGGAATCTGCCTACCTTTCCTAATTGCACCCAGTCATCGTGAAGATCAAAAGAAAGAAGCGGTTCAGGCAGTTTACGAAGATATAGTTTGATAACAGAAGCTAGGTTCATCGGATGAACTGTTGTTAGGTCCACCGCAGGTCCTCCGCCACTTCGTTCAAAGGCCTCGCAAATCTCTTCAATCTTGGATTTTACTCCACAGGTACGGTAGATGCCCTAAAATATGTGGTCTTCGTTTCTATTAATCATCCCACCTTCACTCTCATTCCTCTCTTCTGCAGCTCATCGATGGTTGTTTCTAGGATCATGGGAACCTTTCGTTTCTGTTGTTCTAGATGTCCTCTCAAGGACACGCCGAAGATGCTCATCCTTCTGTCAATCGACGTCGTTCTGGCCGGTTGTCCACTGCATCGGGTGCCAGTCTTCGGGAAACAGCTCCTGTGCCACACGTGCTGACAGTCGATGCACTGCACCGTGAACACGATTGACAGCCGTTCGCAGTGCACGCACTTCGAAGGCTGCACTGTTCGCTGGACGCAGTGCGTCTGAGCAGCCTCCGACAGCTCCTGTGATTCGTAGAGTCTCCCGGCTGATATTAAAAATTAACACCAACAGCAAATAGGACCAACCGGTGCTGGTTTTCTTGTGACGTTTTGTGTCTGGGAGGGCTCCCTCGTCGTCTGGGTTGAGGGCATTTCGACGAAGGGAGGTCACCGAGGATCCGTCGCAGGACACAACTCCCTCGTCCACGCTACGGTCCGATCTGAAAACAACTGCATTGTCAAAGAAATGTTGATAGGGACACTTCCCATTCTACCTGCTTCCCAGAAACATATTGCAGAGGCAAACATGAATTTTAGATTAACGGACTATTGCAAACAAGGAACAAATGAATTGTGTTTTCCACTGCCTTCCTCCTTATGGCAACAGTCCCACGCTTAAAAGGGCATTGATCTATGCGCGGCGCCATTTCCATTGTTAGGAGAGGCGAGGGTGTGCACAATCCTACCGGTTCCCCAAAAAGTGCCTGAAATTACCTGAGGAGGGAACTGGAGGACGCAGCTCGACTGGGCAGGTGCTGGAGATACGCCATGTACGAGCTGCCTGGCTCGAAGACGCGGGTCGCATCAGCTAGCTCCTGGTAGTCTCCCGGCAGCTTCACCCACAGCGCGGCCAGCGCCTGAACAGAATAATGAGAACACGGAAATTAAGTAAACGGCTATTATCATGTATATTTTTATGAACAAATTCGGAAAGGATTGGAAGTATGAGTGAATTACACCAAAGATGAGGGCGGATTAAGGATTCCGGGTGCAGAGAGCGGTTTCCGGGAAACGGGGGCGCGTGGGAATTCGAAAGACCGCCGGTGGGGGAGAAGAAGGGATGGAGACGAAGGAAACGGCACGTGTCACACTGAATATCGATCAGAGCGAGCATTTATGCTGGGAATACAAAACGAACTGTACATGACGAATACGGGGTGGGAGACAAGCATTTTTAAGAGAAAGAAAGGTAGCGAACAAAGAAAGAGAGGAAGAGCGAGAAAGAAAGAAAAACTTTATGTTTTAATTGAAAATGGATTTATTGCAAATAGGAAGAGAGTGAATATAAAGCCCATTTCCGTGATTTTAAGGCGCATCGGCTTTGTTTCTGTGAATAACTCTGAAAAGGGCGCGAAGACGCGTCATTCGACCAAGCAATCTAAAGTCTCAGGGAAAGTCGGGGGAAATTTCGACTGGTTCCTCAGAGGAACCGGAAAGAAAGTAGAAAATAGAGGTGTCAGGGCAGCCTTTCTTCAAAGGCGCTCTCGCCTCCTCACAACCACGTTGTACTGTTTAATCGACCCCTTCACTGATGTAGAATCACAAAAGACTTGTGCTAAAATCGAATTTGCTGCCTTATGGTCTTGTCATGCCATATTTAACGGCTTTGGTGTTCTTCTGAGACACATACCCAGATCAAAAGAAAGCTAAAGGTTTATTTGGAACGGCGGGTTTTCTTCGATCGGCGCCGAATTGACGGTTCTCATTTCGAAGCGTGTTGCTGTTTACTAAGGGAACTCCCCTGGGAGTGGGAGGAAAAACAGACGACGGAGGAGACCAAGGAGGACAGGGCAGAGGGGCTAGTGACTCATGGAAGTGGTGTTTAAATCAGATGATTTGCCCCCGTTGCAGAGAATGGAAAACAGCGTTGGAAGAAGGAAGACAAAGGGACGCGGTGTCTTTTGAGGCCAACAACATCGAGGGCCGTCAAGGGACGGCCATTTGCATTATGCCAGGTGACAACAAACCACGGATACACATCCTGCAGCCCACCACAAACAGCCATAATCCGGACGGCGAAAACAATACCTGCGAATTTTGTACACACCTTTCCTTGGGGAAAACAAGGATGACTGTTAGAATGTGGTATTTTCTAGAAAACGGATACAAGTGAGTCAGTTGCAAAACACTTTCTGGAAAGCTTCTGAGCGAACTAGAAACGGAATGCAAAGGAAGGGTCATTACCCAGACAAGGAAAAGCCTGCGGCGTTTGCAGGCCGAGGCAATATTCGTGTGGCCGGGGCTGCATTACGAATCATAAGTTTTTTGGATGAAAGGGGGAGGGTATTGGCTGAGACGGAGGGTGTGCTCAGCGACTGATTGGGGTAGTTTCTGGCACTCGAGTCAACAGAAGAAAGCGAAACCCTTAACTCCATCTGCATTCGATAGAAACGAAATGACGTTGATTTATTGCACTTTATCCGAATTTAAAAACTTAAATTGTTGGAACAGTTGTTAAACTATTGTCAACAATTGTCCTGTAGGATGTATTCAGATACTCACAAAGAAGAACCTGAACAAAAATCAGTTCTCCCTTATCTAAGAAAAGCGGATTTTTCGCCTGGGCAGCCCTCCGTGGCCGTCATTGAGTCGTGGTGCAACAGGGGAATGCGTTTAGGACGTGCCAGTGGCCTGTTCTCACTTGGAGAAGAATTCAACTGACGTCATCCGGCGGCGACGGCCGACATTCGGCGGAACGAAATTAATTAAAGAAAAATTCATTCGCGAGAATAGGCGGCGCCACGGGAAATTGCCGCGCGGCAGCACCGACGACGGATGACTCTGCGGAGGCACTGAGGGACAAGGGCCCTTGGGGAGGGTTCCAACTGATCAAGGGAAGGCATTGTAGATGGGAGGCAGATCTGTTGAAAACTGGTGTTTGCGGCAGCCAAAACAAGGCCAACTCTCATTCATACGAGAGTGTGGTGCACTACTGGAATCGTACACCCCTTCGTGCAAAAGCGTTTAAATGTAAAATGTAAACACGTACATCGAGAATTCTACTAATTTCGAATGTCTCCCGACAAAAATTGTCGTTTGAGGGGAAATCTTTGATTTTCCGTGTCTAGACTAAGCTGTGACAGAAATAGTGCTTTCCACAATGGGCGAATAGTGGTCGGAACAAAGGCGATGTTTGTGCGATGTGGGAGGCGCTTGGGGGGCGTCTCCTGTGGGAACACAGGTCGCAAAAAGTCTCATATCGTTTCCACAATCGGCGCATCGTTTGACGAATTGGCGACTCTCGCCGAGAATTGAACGCAAACAGGCGGTCAGGACAACGTCATTGAGTCCGTGGGAATCAAGTTATCGCGGTGCGCGACATTCTGGGCGTGGTCAGGGACGGTCGCGGTGGGACCCGGCTGTCGACGCCTTTTCGGCTGGGTATCGTCGGCGTCTTTGTTGTTGTCGAGTGAGGCGAGTTAATCAAAACGAGAAGCGCCACAAAGCGCCTCGCGCATACGCAGTTCCGGATCAATTCCGGTAAAGATTCTGGACTTAACGTCGAACTAATTGGGATCACGTTAAAAAATAAGCACACCAAGTAAACACGGACAAGAAATTTAGGAAATTAAGTTGTTTGCAAACAATTAAACGAAACCAAGATGGTTATAATTTCTCCCGTTCTCTTTCTTTCTCTACAGTTTTCATATAAAAATGTTCTGCATATCTAAAAAAAAATCTTCCTTGTTCTTTCCGGAAGCTGCGGATCAATCCCAGTGTGGATTCTCGCAGAACTAATTGCGCATATCAGATCGAGGTGGCCGGGCGAGAATTGAGTTTTGCCCTGATTCGCCTCTGCGGATGTTCTACGGACGATCCGCGGACTTTCGGAGGACCACGTGGCCAATTTCGAGAGATAAGGGCCGTCGATTCGCGTCACAAACAAGGCTGAATTTGTGATTGCAAAGGGCATAATCCAAAGGAGAGGACGAAATAGTGGGTCCCGCAACGAAAAGGCATTTGGAATACTTGCGAAGGTAATCAATTAAATGCAAAAAGACATGCATTTCGGAGATTGGCACCTGTCCGACTTTAAAAAAGACTTCTTTCGAATGCATTCGAAATGGGATTTCCTAAGGAAAGAGACTCACCTTGAAGTAGTGGGAAGTGCAGGCCTTCGTCGTCTGGTCGCACTGGAACACGAGTTCCCTCAGTTTCTCTATGATCTTCTCCTGAAATCAATGTTCTTGCCCACTAAAGCCAGGCGCCATCGGAAATGAAGGCAATGGACGCATGACTCGCACAAAAAGGAACCCGTAATCAACTCGCAGGCCCGGAATGACGTCACTCACATTGAGGGTAAAATAGACACGGTGCAATGAATAAGGAAACTTCTGAGACTTTGAAATCAGGCGGAGGCTTGGAAGGCCCGCTGATTGAAAATTCATATAGAAGTTTACCCGCAGTATCCCTTCGTTGCTATCATCCCATTTATATGAGTTGGAAAACATTAATCTAAAAAACAGAACTGTCTGAAGGTCATCTGAGTCGGGAAAAAAAATTTTGTGATGAGCAAAAATGTCAGTCTAAGCTTCCCTACATCAATAATGAAACAAACAATTGTGTCAAATTACGGCTAACCGCAAATTTTGCAACGTTCGAATGAGATTTGCCGGCGAAAAGAGGAATCGGATTAGGAGCGGCCTTGTTTGGATCCGAGGCTTCGGAAACCAGCAAGTATTTCGGGATTCCCGCCCCTTGGAGTACTTTTTCCCGTAAACAACGAACAAAGAGACGCCTTCCTACCTTTATTTCGTCCTGCTCCTTCTGTTTCCGACGGAGATCCGAAGCCAAGGCTGCGAGGTGTCTCTCGGCCTCTTCCCTCTTCCCACACGCGTCTTCCTCCGTTCTTTTCCTCTTTTCTATCTCTTTTCGCCTTTTCATCAAATCGGCTGTTCCTGAAATTATATCATGGAATTGGAATAGAGTAGACAGTTTATCAAAATAGTCTCTAGAATATTTCCTTCGTCCTACCCCCTTGTCCAAGAGACTCCGTCCTCAGGCACTGTTCCCTGGCCCTTCTGACGGCCTCTTCCCTTGATCTGAGGTTGCTCCTGGCCTTCTCATAGGCCTCTTCGCAGTCTGTCATAGCTTTGCTTGCCTTGGTCCACTCCGCTTTCAGTGCCCCTCTTTGGCTATCATGTTCTTTTCTCCTTGAATCCAACGCCTAAACATTCAGTGTTCTCCTATTCCCTTCCCCATACCTCGACCACCCTGTCTTTCAGTAGTTCTGCGGTGTCTCTCGTCCGTGCCATCAATTCAGAATCGTAGTCAAAACTGTCTTCCCACACTTCGCGAAGTCCAACAAATGGCTGAAATTCTCATTGAGGCCTCTCCGTTCACTGACCTTTCCAATGTCTCTCCGACTGGTGTCCACCAGGGCATGTACCCGTCTTGCATGGTCCTGTTCCAACTGAAGCCTAGCCCTTACGTACGCCAAGAGATCCTTACAGTATCTAACAAGTTAGTTTAAAATGTGAACAGTTTGGTATTTACGTGCTCCAAACTTTCGTCCTTTCAAACGCGACGTCTACGCCGTCCGAGCGATTATAGAGGATCCTGTCCATGTCACTCAGCACTCTTGTTTCATCTGAACTCAAAAGTCCCCAGTTCCTGCATGATCCCACCGCTATGTTCCCTTCCGCTGCTGTCGAGGGGGTCGGCTGGGAAGGCCGAGTGTCGTCGTTGGAGGGTCGAAAATCGGGGAGAGAAGGTCTCGGCCGACTGCAATCAAAAATAAGAATAATCAAAGCGAGAGCTCAATTAGACAAACCGTCACACTTGTACTCTCAGCCGATGCTCTCGCTTTCATTTTGGAAGCAGACTCTGCCAGCCGGTTGGAGCAAACGGAGCAAATTGTTTAGACCCGCCGTATCAAAAACAAACACTTTCATGCAATGAGTAGGAAATGAGGCAGAACGAGTAAGCTCCAATTTTTTTAGAGAAAATAAAATTACAGATTGATCACCCCTTCTATGAACGTTTCAAATGACTTTTTTTGTTCGATCACCCTTTTCCGTTTTTTCGATTTCTTAGAAAATCTCTCGTTTCCAACGCATTTGGTCGGAGAATTCCGGGAGATTTGAAGATTTTCTGCTTTGCACATGGCGATAAGACGTCAGAACGGCCCTTTCACACTTGATAAGACACCAACCGGCTGGTTCATTAGCATATGCTCAAGAGAAGTGCGGGTGGCAGAAGTTGCAGAAGAGGAATGCTCGTGACAGCCGGCTGTCCGCTCGGGAAGAATTCGCCGCGTAATTATTGGAATATTCAAGGAAACGCCGGGCGGCGCTTCTTCTCTTTTGGCTACTCAGGAGACTCTCGGAAGTTCAATTCTGCACGGAGCGTAAACACAAGGAAACATTTGAATGAGAGCGACCAAACAAGGCGATAAATGGCTTCGTTTGACGGGAGAACCCACCTGTTTCGGTCTTCTTCCTAACGTTGAGTAACGGCCGTTGTTTGGAGACAAAACGTGTCGGTTTCTGAAAAAGAACGTTGAAAAGACACACCTGCGGGGCACCGTAATTCACGCGCTGGGGTTTTGTGGGTAAAACTTGAGGGTAGTTTGAAAGAAGGGATCAACTCAGAGCCATTGGACCTACATGTGCAAAACAAACGTTAATTGAGTCAGTCACGTAGTGGATGCTCGTGAGTATTCCCTTAATCTAATCATCCACAGCAGCTAGCCGCCTCCATGTTTTAAAGTGTACGTAAAGTTCAAACCCTTCCGAAGAGCGTACCCATTGTGAAGAGAATAGCTGCGAACGAAGGATTCGGCGACAGTCTCGAGCATCTCTGCCTTATCGGCCCCTTTGGGCCCGGAAACAGCCGAGGACGGCTGGGAAAAGACAAAAGTAAATAAACACTCATTGTAGGCCAAGATAGCGGGGCCATTTGCATCTTTTATGAGGCTCCACGCGGCCAAGGACGCGGGAGATGAGCAGAAGAGGGACAGGAGGAGGAGGGACAGGAGGAGGGACAGGAGAAGGAACGGGGAAAGAGAGGGGGGTTGTTTATGGGAAACAGGGCGATAACGATTACGACGACCACACACGACGACCCTTTGGGCGGCAGCTGAGGCTAATTGATACTCAATGAGTATTCATGGGGGAGTCTATTGTCGTTTATCTTTCTCCCGCTTTCTCTTTCTTCCGCATGCATTCACACTCTTTCTCTCCGCAACTTACATAACAGTGTTGAGAATGGCGACCTCCAGTTGGTCTAGCACCCGATGGACCGCAGCCGTGTCGACTGGACACGTGTCGAACTTCAGTTCTGTTACCCTTTGTGTTGACTTTTCAATCTCCTTTACCTTTGACGCATTGAACCAATTGGAGACTGGGCAGAATCACTGGACTCGTCTTGAACTGTTCGTATTTCAGAAGATCCCTCACCGTCTCGGAGACCATTTCCAGAGCGGCATGGACAGAAACACAGGCAGACTCTGCGTTGTCTAAACTTCTGTGTTTTTCTTCCTTCTTGTGCGAACTGTCTCGCTTCAATCGGTGCGCCAATCGGTTTCCCTGTCGGTTTCGTTTTTCTGGGTCGCGGTGGCCGCAAAAGGGCGCAAGAAAAGCAAGGGCGAGACCTACCTGCTGCGTTCGCCGTGGATTCCAGGACGGAACGGAGACGGTTGACAAAGATTGAGAAGCGCTCGACGTCACGGCGGAGGGCAATCGGGATCTGAGGGAGAGGTTCGATGGGAAGTCATAACAGTGTTGTTGGTCAATGAGTAGCGCGTGTGCTTGTGTGAGTGGGAGAAAAAAAGGCTCTAATGATGACTAACTCAGGTACAAAAATAAAGCGAAAAAAGAAATTGCAGTGTAAAATGTACCTTACTGTCGATGACAAAGTCGGCGTCATTGGACGAGCAGACGCTACTGGTCGACGACATCGCGTCGACCGAACGGCCGCGGTTCTGAAAAGAATTCTCAGAGTTAGAGGAAATTGCGACGGAGAGTGTGAAACATGGGAGAAGAATTATATGCGGAAATGAGACATAATATAAGCGGTAGATGATTAATTCAAAACAACTCTTGCCATCGCAGCAAGCTTTTTTTGTGTCTTTAACAACCTTTGTTTTCTTAGATTTAAGTAAGATACGGTATTATGTAATTAGCAGATATAAAAAAAATGTTTCTTCACAAAGAAGAGTAATATAATTGCAGAATAAGAGAATCCCAGAAAAATCCCAGAATGTGTGTTATTCGCTAGCTTTGGGAGGGAAATGGCGCTGTCACCTCGCGTCAGTCTACAAACACCGTCGCTGTTGGAACCGGTTGTACTTTTGAAACAAGATTTTGGAATTTACTGTGGTCAAATGAAGAGAACGGGAGGAAACACGCAGACATTGGGGGGGGGGGGGGGGTGACACGGGGAGTGGACAAATACTCGACTACTGATAACTGGGTGGCGAACGAAACGAAGAGGCTCTGCGAAAGGTACGAGCATCCGCCTATCTCATTAAATTGTTTTAGTTTCAATCTTTTTCAAAAAGTAGAAACGGGGTGAGTTCAAATGTTAGGCGTCAACCGGGGTCACACTGCTTTTCCATATCGAAAGGCGCATCGACCTTGGACCGCCGACCGAAGACACACAGATGTTTCTCTATTTTAATCGGCTTCCCGGTGAGGCAAATGCAAATCTACGAAGAATTGGACAAAATGTCGAAAAACTGAAAATCGAGACTGTTGCGAAGGATTATCAATTTTCACGTTTCCCTTCGCGAATAAGCGGCGGACACCACACTAAAAGAACACCTTTTTCATAAGCTTATTGAAAATGCGTCAATGACGCAACTCTATTTTTGGTTCATTTTTATCATACTTCTACCTGTGTGCGGCTGTCCTTCATTTTGTTAACTCTACCCATATGAATTACGGCAGGTATTTCCTCTTAATTCTACTCTTGTTTAGCTATTATAAAAAAAACTATCGACCTATTGTGTCCTTCGCGATTGTCATAGGCATTTTATTGCTTGATGAAGTAGGTGGTTACATTAAGACTACACAAGGTGGGGGGTGCCATTGCGATATAGTGGTTGGGGGGTACATTTGAGATCGGTGGGGGGTTCAAGCGGTATAGGTCCTGGTAACCCAGATGTGCCCCCCCCCACCTAGTTTGGTGGGGGGTACCTTTCAAAACTACCCCCCACCATTTCCGGTTGGCTCGATTGTCATAGGTGCCCCCGACCCCCATTTTGGTAAGGGTGGGCGGCGCAACTATAGCGTGGGGGGTGCAATTGAGGTGGGGGGGGGGGGGCACTTTTGCGATTTTCCCAAAGCCTTTTTGAAGAAGTTAGCAACATATTTGAAAAAATAAAGACAATTCCCCATTGTGTGACCGAAAAATTATGATTTCTGTTGTTTTCTCGTCTCTGAGTGATTTATCTTCCGCGAGCGGGGGCGGAAAGTGATATCCATTGAATGGAAACGGGGCAAAGTAAACGGTTAGCAAAGGATTAGAGACTGCAGAAGAACACGGTGGTGGGTTTCAATTGAGAAACAAACAGGGACAGACCGGTAGGCACGTGGTCACTGACCAAGACGACGCGGAACGACATCCGGAGGAGGCAGACAGAGAGAGAGAGAGAGAGAGAGAGAGAGAGAGAGAGAGAGAGGGGGAGGGAGGGAGGGAGGGAGGGAGGGAGGGAGGGAGGGAGGAAGGGAGGGAGGGAGGGAGGGAGGGAGGGAGGGAGGGAGGGAGGGAGGGAGGGAGGGAGGGAGGGAGGGAGGGAGGGAGGGAGGGAGGGAGGGAGGGAGGGAGGGAGGGAGGGAGGGAGAGGGAGGGGGAGAGAGAGAGAGAGAGAGAGAAATGGAGATGGAGAGAGGGAGAGAGAGCTCCGTAATAAACATATTAATTGCATTGAATTTGAATCAGCGGATGAGAGAAGGCAGGCTTAGAAAGAATGAGGGAGTGAGTATAAACAGAGAAAGAGACCTATTGTTTTGATGTCCTGCCAACAGCGGTGAAATAACGGTGAATGAATGTGAGATGGGGGAGAATCCGCCAAGGGCGAAGAAAAAGCGCGGCGGATATTCCGGAGAGTGCAGCTGCGAAGAGGAAAACCGCAGACAACGAGTACGATTAACTAGAGAAGAGAAGTTACGGCATTGTCTGAGATGACTTCCCGTCCCGTGATGTGTTATTCCTTCGAAGGGCCGTATGCAAACGTCAGCTGGTTTGACACGGTTGTTCCGTACAGCGCCAAGTATGAGAAATGTGTGGTCGCCTGGGTTCGCGGACGAAACGGACGCTGAGCCAGCGGGGCGTCACCACTCGCGGCGGCAGTACTGATGAAACGACGGAAGCTGAGGATTGCGGACGAATTGGAAAGTGGTGCGCGGAGCAAAAAAAACGCTGAGAGAAGTGGAGCGGAAGCCGTATCAGACGGCTGCTGATACGCACGGATCAAGAACACTAAGAAAAAGAAGACGCGCGGGCAAACGGGCTGCGTCACGGACGAATTCGCGCATCGACACGAGTCAGGAGGGAAGGGTTTCCTTTATGGGATCACTTTCTTTTCTATTGCAAACCACTGGTAATACTCGAAAATGTAATATTAAGGGGCATTTAAAAGACTGCCCAGGATTTTACGATCGGTGATCTCGCCAGACAAAAGCCAGGTGGACAAACATTAATTATTTGGCATTTTGGACAGCACTTCTCACCCAATTTAGCTTCAAAAAGTATACCCCATATTCTTTTCTGAAAAGAATTTCAAGGTTACGACAGTTCAACAAAACTGTGACGTATGCCTTTTAAGTAAATTGATGTTAAGATTCTTTATCTATATATACACTTGGCTGTTTCTTTCTTTTTGTTAACAGCGCAACCTGAAGGCGCGAAGCGCCGGAGTGGTTGGCCGCACTTTGGTACCCGACCTGAGCGGTCACCAAAAAAGTTGTTAGGTCTTTTAGGGCCGCGAAGCGGCCCAGAAGCGGGCGAAGGCCGCCCAGCCAGAAAGCGAAAACCCGCGAAGCGGGTTTTTGATTTCTGGTCTTATACAACAGAGAACACATTTTAAACGTTTCTAATGTTGACTCTGTTTGATTATCAACAATTAAACCCAAAACATCGCAGAGGACTTGTAAGAAATGCCGTAAATCAAGGTACTTCGACGACTTCCGACGGGGTCATTCCAATTGAAATAAATTTTGACCGAATGAAATGAGCGAAAGAAATGGGCTTTTTCTTGCAAGGAAGCACTCAACAAATGTCTCCGTTTTCAATTTCACTGGTCAACCTAAAAAAGGCCATTTTAAAGGCCTCTATTTAGGCGTTCCCTGGTCTCCCGCTGTTCAGTTCCGTGTTTGTCCCTCGTCGTGTTCCTCCGAGTCTCGTTCCGCCAACCGGCTGGCAGTGTCATTGACTGTGCCGCAAACGGCTCCCGTTTTACAGCGAGAGTCCTTATCCCGCAGGGTTGTCCAGGGGAAGAAGGGATTGACTCCACCCCGCCCCTTCTCCCGAATACAATGCGATTTCTGCGCTGACGCAAGACTAGACGAAGCGAAGAACAACGTTATGATAGCCGCAGTTGGAACCTGTCGTGGCGATCGGAAGGAGAGATGCCCTCAAGGAACAGGAAGGACGGGTGGCAGAGGGAAAGCAATCCAATGAGACAGGAACAAAGTTATTTATAAGTATCGGCCAATCGGAGGATAAATAAAAACCCGATTGAAAAGGAGTTCAATGAATAGGAGAGCTTAGAAAAGGATATTTAAAAAGCGATAGCGACGAAGAGACACACACAAAAGAATACCAGAAAAATACGAGGAGGGCGTGATTAGTTCATATAAATAATTAAAACTTGTGCATCTCCTGTGGTGTCAGTTGTAAAAATAGTTCAAAGACGGCGTGAATAGAGCGAGGAGGACCCCCGAGAGAGGTCGTAAAGTTGTGCGCGAATTGGCATCAGAGTGACCTGGATCAGTGAATTGATCCTCCCCTGTTAACTGTCGGCCGAAGTCTCCTCGGAGGCTCTGACCCGTATGCCTCCGTCTGCAGACACTCCTCCAACTCTCGCCTCCCTCAATCATTCCGACCTTGGGATGCCAGTGGGGTAAGGCGCCAGGCGACGGCAAAAAGCGGATAAAACAAATATTCGGGTGATAAAGCGTGCTGACAGCCGGCTGGAACTAGCCTCGCCGGCAGCGACGTCGCGCCAGTTTCGGCTGGCAGCAGTGACCCTGCGGTGTAATGGCCGGACACAACAACAAGGCGATGGACAGCGGTGCGCGGCTGCCAAAAATACAGCAGGAGACTGAAATAGCAGGGCACTGAAAGTAAGGAACTGAGTGATTCTTACTTTGGATGAGGGTATTTTTCAGATCAATAACATTTGGGAATAAATGTGGAAGCAAACATGTGTGGGTTATACAGAGAATGAAAAGGGAGATAAGAAACGATTGCAAAACCCAAAGTAGTCGTCCATCCGCGTGGTATACTCCGTCAGTGGAACCGCTTTGTGTGTGATCACTGACGGAAGCCTGCAATCACACAGTGGATACTACGCCCGGCTATCACGTTTCAATCTGCATTAGTTCGGTTGATACCAGCGTAATAGCTATAGCTTTACAGCACAAAAACGAAATTCAAAAAACAAATGCAGCCATTAAATTGAATAAAAATGATGGAGGCACATTTGAATTGTACATTTTTAGTGGAAAAATGATTTAAAAAACGAGTGTGTGCTTTTTAAGTGCGAAAGTGCGTGGCGCCGAGCAAGGTGGATTGCGGTTTACACGGCTGCTCGACCGGACACCGTTCGCTATTTGCCTGAAAACTGCCGCGAAAAGAGGCATAACTGGCAAATAGCCAAACACACGCACGTGGGAACCAGCGGAGCTATACAGGGCACGCGACGCCAAGATTTCGGCCAGGACATTCTGAAGATTAAAGGAAAATTTAGACTTGGCAGACCATTTGGCTTTAATAATGTAGATTACGGGAGTTGTTCGCTCTAGAAATGAAGCAGCAGCTATGTTTTCGTGACGGGAAAACGACGGTTACTGTTGAGGCAGAGTTGTTTGACCTAGCGATCGGCGTAAGACTCGACCACAAGCAAATGCGACAATAGCCACTCTTTCGGCGATCAGACACCCGAAACAGTTGGTTCACACGAAGAGAATGGAAGTTGTTGGGCCATTATAAATTCAAACTGAAGAGTAGCGGTTGGAACTGATTTGGGTTGAAATTAGAACCAATGCGGAAGAGCTTCAAATGTCATTTCTATGTCGATTCACTGGTGACGGCCACTTTTCCTTTGAGAAGTTGTTTTCTAATCAAATCTTTAATAGCCGTGTAATTTAAATAACAATTACAACTTGAATAAACAAAACAAGAGGTTATAAAGTCAGTTCATTGTCTCTACTGGAACTTCTTCAGCACGGTGGTATCGACGAAGTTGTAGGTGGGTTCAATGATCTTCGTGTGGAAGAAGACGGCTCCCTGAGTCTGGGGCAGGTAGAGGAAGACCAGCACCAGC
This sequence comes from Oscheius sp. G VE-2021, assembly GCA_022343465.1. Taxonomy (NCBI): domain Eukaryota; kingdom Metazoa; phylum Nematoda; class Chromadorea; order Rhabditida; family Rhabditidae; genus Oscheius; species Oscheius sp. G VE-2021. Next base: position 1,491,904 of record JAJQXH010000058.1, read on the forward strand.
GTCTTCAGCAGGAAGTAGAGGGGCACCTCCGCCAAGAAAAAGTCCCCGATGGCTAAGAGACCGAAGATGGTCCAGTAGACCATCCAGCGGGGGCTCTGGCTGATGTCCCTGAGGGCAGAGGCCGACGAGATGACAGGGTAGACGACGGTGATGAGGGCACACAGCAGGGGGGCACTGCTGCAGACGCACAGACACAGGGCCAAGAGGCCGAAGATGCCGTAGAAGACGTGTTCCCTGCGCACACCAGAGGCATCGGCCTTGGCCATTGCGTTGTCGAAAAGGGCGCCGTGGGCCTGGTAAATCCAGGCGACAAAGTCACTCTGAAACAGAGGAGTTGTGAGGGAAGGGAAGGGAAGGGAGACGAACGTGGGCCTGGACGACCCCCTGGATGGGAGAGGGGGAATCTCCGCTGGGGGCAGGGGAGGCCTCGGGGACTGGGACGGGGGCAGATTCGGCTGGGGTAGCTCCTTCCATTGCGAGTAGAGAACCTTCCGAGAAGAGTAGGATAGAATGGCTCTGACCTCGGGCGAGGGCCTTATATAGTGCCAATGACGTCACGTGGCGTACTCAGCGTACGGGAAGTGGCGGAGGGAAAGCCACATTTACAAACCTTGAACTTTTCAAATTGGTTAATACCAGGAGTTACGGCCCGCCTTCTATTCTCTTCTTCCATCCTAAATGTAAGCTAAGTAAAGTCACTTCTTCTATCCTAAGGGCAGGCTAAGTAAGGTATCTGCTTAAGTCCTAAGGGTAGGCTAAGTAAGGTATCTGCTTAAGTACTAAGGTTAGGCTAAGTAAAGTCTCTGCTTCTATCCTAAGGGCAGGCTAAGTAAGGTATCTGCTTAAGTCCTAAGGGTAGGCTAAGTAAAGTCTCTGCTTCTATCCTAAGGGCAGGCTAAGTAAGGTATCTGCTTAAGTCCTAAGGGTAGGCTAAGTAAGGTATCTGCTTAAGTACTAAGGGTAGGCTAAGTAAAGTCTCTGCTTCTATCCTAAGGGCAGGCTAAGTAAGGTATCTGCTTAAGTCCTAAGGGTAGGCTAAGGAAGGTATCTGCTTAAGTACTAAGGGTAGGCTAAGTAAAGTCTCTGCTTCTATCCTAAGGGCAGGCTAAGTAAGGTATCTGCTTAAGTCCTAAGGGTAGGCTAAGTAAGGTATCTGCTTAAGTACTAAGGGTAGGCTAAGTAAAGTCTCTGCTTCTATCCTAAGGGCAGGCTAAGTAAGGTATCTGCTTAAGTACTAAGGGTAGGCTAAGTAAAGTCTCTGCTTCTATCCTAAGGGCAGGCTAAGTAAGGTATCTGCTTAAGTCCTAAGGGTAGGCTAAGTAAGGTATCTGCTTAAGTACTAAGGGTAGGCTAAGTAAAGTCTCTGCTTCTATCCTAAGGGTAGGCTAAGTAAGGTATCTGCTTAAGTCCTAAGGGTAGGCTAAGTAAGGTATCTGCTTAAGTACTAAGGGTAGGCTAAGTAAAGTCTCTGCTTCTATTCTAAGGGTAGGCTAAGTAAGGTATCTGCTTAAGTCCTAAAGGTAGGCTAAATAAGGTCGCTGCTTATACCCTAAGGATAGGCTAAGTAAAGTCTCTGCTTCTATCCTAAGGGTAGGCTAAGTAAGGTATCTGCTTAAGTCCTAAAGGTAGGCTAAATAAGGTCGCTGCTTATATTCTAAGTGTAAGCTAAGTAAAGTCTCTTCTTCTACCCTAAGGATAGGCTAAGTAAAGTCTTTGCTTCTATCCTAAGGGTAGGCTAAGTGAAGTCTCTTCTTCAATCCTAAGTGTAAGCTAAGTAAAGTCTCTGCTTCTATCCTAAGGGTAGGCTAAGTAAGCTTCTCGGTTCAGTGGGTAGGCTAAGTAAAGTGTGTCTAAATACCCAATGGGTAGGCTGAGTAAGGTTTTCATTCTATTCAATCTGTGGGATAATTGAGAATTCTCCTTCTGTCTAATGTGCAGATGATACGAAAACTTTCAAGAAGTAGTTTCGGTTTAGGTCAAATCTTATGGGGAGAGCACAACCGCCCAGCCGTAAAGCTAGGCCGACCTGGTGAAAATGAACTACAGTAAAGGACCGAGGCCCTTTATAGAGAACAACACAGTCAGGACCAGGAACTAAGTTTATTATAATATAAGATGAATAAGAGATATAAGTCGGAGAAAAGGGCAACCGTCTTGAGAACGGGGGACAGGGGCTTTTATACGGGTCGAGATGCGTTGGCGTCTCCGTGGCTGATCGGCTGATCGTCCCGCTGCCATAACATAAGTCAGATGTCAGACAGAAGGAATGTGAGCGGGGGTAATTAGACGGGATCTCAGGAACATCCTTACAACTCCCATGTTTTAATGCAGTCCGACCCTGGACGCCAGCATATGGTTTTTCTACAGTGCGGTGGTAAGTGAAACAAGGTGTCCTTGTAGTCGGAAAAGTTAACTTCTAGGCAAATTGCGTGGCGATTCCCTCTGACGCTCAGTTTTAGGAAGGCCAAGACGGACGAGCACGGCGGCTGAGCGGCAGCATCGGGGCACGAGGGTTGCTGTCTTCTAAACAAGAGAAGACTATCTCCAATTCCTTTAAAGGAAATTCGGAGAGTTTCATAACAATCAGTGCTCTAACCGCTCCTACCCTACCTTGAGGTCCGACCCTGGACCTTGCGAGAGTAAAAGTGCGCAGTGGGCACTCGAATGAACTAAGCTAATCACTGGTCTTTAGGTGACACAGAGAAGAAGACGTTGTTCCGTTTAATCAGCGCTTCCAATTGTGTATTCTTAAGACGTAGCTCCTCGATGAGTGCCAAATTCTTTGGGGTGTCTTGGGAAGCCAAGAGGACATTAACCGAAGCCCACATCAGGGGATATGAGGTAAAGGACCTGAAGGACGCAACGGCTTGCGACTTCCGTTACGCCTTCAAGGAACTGCATCGTGTGGAGACGTCAGCCGATTCTCAGGGAGCCAACATGGTCGACCAACTGAACACCGCCATGCAGAACATCGAGTGGATGCAGGAATCGCAGCGCCGCCGGCCATCAACATGTTCGGCCCACTGGGCACAGCCGCTAATGCCGGCTACCCTCAGTTCTCGGGAACTCCCGGATCCAACTTCACGGCATGGAGCCGTTCCTTCACCGACTGGATCAACAATGAGACAAAGCCGCCGAACTGTTGGACGCTAACCCGAACCTTACGTTCAACCAACTCGTCGATGGACTGAAGATGGCTTTCGAGGATCCTCAACGACAAGAGATTTCACGGCAACTGCTCCGTGCCTGCACACAGCAACACGCTGAGACGGTGGACGAATTCGCCGCTCGAAGGGCAGGGTGCGAACCAAGAGAAGGAGGTACTCCACTCCCCCGATGTATATATAGACCAGGAGTTACAACCCGTCTTCGGCGGTCCATGCACGAATCCAATGGTGGCGATCTTAATTAAACATTTGCAGTTCCTCTAACAATTTATTAACAATAACAAAGACAAGAACCATCAAGAAAAACGAGAAAATCGTATATAAAATTGGATGATCAGGAGCACAGGCTACGTTTGGCGATAGTCGGTTGATGGGGCAGGGCTGAAAAAAGTTGCATCACGAACGGTCGAACAAAAACAGCCCAGGAACGACTACTGGCCAAACCCCAAAAAGGTCTTGAGGGTAAACATACTCGGGAAGCACTCCTTCCACAGATCGAGCATTTTCCGCCCGCCGTCCGGTCCCTCGCAATCGATGGGGTCCTTCCACTTCTCCTGAGGATGACGCGTTTTGTGATGATAAGTCATCTGAAGATAAACGTGGAAAAATATCTCTAAAGACTCACAATCTCGCGGTATGCGCCTTCGAAGGCGCAGAAGGCACATCGGAGCACCGGCCAGGAGACGTGGATCTTCGCGTGGCGCAGAAAATGCGAACTGCCGTAAGATGGCTTCCAGGTAATCTTTCTGCCACAATTCTAGAACATCGGTCGGTTACACAGTAGGGAAGTTGAAACCAACAGCGAACTGACAGACGAAGGTTTTCCCGTCAAACTGGGGATTGCTGTATTTCGGGCGCTTCTTTGCTGGAGCACCTCTGGCGGGTCGTTCTGGTTCGCAAGGCTGAAAAGAAGCAAAATATAAATTTGAATGCAGAATTCAGGATTCCTAGAGACCTTACAATCCCCGTAGGACAATGGCACCCTTCCGCAGATACCTCTTTTTCATCGCTTTCGCCTTGCTCCCAGCCGAAATCATCTGCATCCTCCCCGAGCGAGCAGTCGACAAATATGGCTAACTCGTCGCCCTGAGGGGAAGCAACTGACAGCCGGCGTTTCCTCGAAGAATCTTCAGAAGCCTGAATGTGCCACATTAACCCATGAAATGCTGTTCAGTAGTCCACATAAATCAGTCTAACCTCAGCTTCCTCGATTTGACGCTCTCGCCCTTGTGAACTGTTACTCTCAGGGTCTTTTTCGCAGTGGTGTGTCGTCCATTCGAAGATAGGAGCTCCAGATCCATTGTGGTCACCCACTTCACCCATTCCTCCGTCGATCTCATAGAATTCTTCTCTAAACCGAAGATTAGATTTATTTAGAATCATAATCGAACCCAAAACAGCAATCGAAGAATGTGTCGGCGTCGTCACAGGGAAGGGAGGCGGGTGGCAGCAGCGATTCCACCGGAATCAGAAGATCGTCGTTCTTTCTAAACAAACGGAGTGCAACAAACAAATAAGCCTTACTCTTGCGGGCAAATGTCTTCCAAGGTTTCAGAATCCATGGGGTCCGAAGCGAAAATTTGCTGGACAGAAGAAATATAGGGAGCGGCGAGGGAGGAGTGTTTAAAATTGTCGGCTGGAATTCGATACCACAGACATATTGCAAGCCTACCAGAATCAAAGGAATTCATTGACAGGGTAATGGCAACTACGGCCATCGAGGAGTAGGAGGGCTTGATCTGATCGGGTTCGAGTAATCTAAAACAAGAAGCATCTTCCCGACGGAAATTATACACCTTTGAGGAAAACCGGCTGGCTCGGTGTCATCGAGGGAAGGTGAAGCGAAGCCTGCAATGAACTTGTATATCTCCCGTAGTAGTCAAACGACCTTCAAATGCATTCTGGTTTTGAATATTCGACTGGTGGGAAGCGACATCGGCGTCTACTTTACAGACTTGACCCAAAATGATCATAAGGCAGTCTAAATCAAAATAGAGTGAGGGGTAACAAAACAGTCCCACCATTCAAAGCAAGGGAGAATTCACGGGTCTCCACACAAGACTTCTCATTCATATTTAGTGTCATATTCTCTTCTTTATAGGCCTCCTTAATGAAAGAGGCAAGACGGACCCGGGAAAGCATTTGAAGAAGACGCCCTTTAAAAAAACAAGAAGATGGCCGGTACCATCCACACCGTTACCGAATTCCAATTCGACCGACGAGTCGGAAAGGTTTTGATTATTCGGTTGGTCGGAAGCGACATCGGCGTCTTCTTGGGGGTCTGCTGCACAGACTTGGTCCAAAACGATCATAAGGCAGTCTAAAATAGAATATTGAAGGAGTGACAAAACACTACCACCATTCACAGCATCCGCCACAGAAGACCTTTCGTCTCTAGTTTCCATCTGCCGTTCTTCTACTGTCATTTGCTCTTCTTTAATCGCATCCCGAATTGTGGAGACAAGGGAATACGGATGGGGAAAAGGCCCTGAAATCAAATAATTAGGTTACAAAAGAGGACGGTACCATCCATATCGCTACTGAATCTCAATTTGTCCGAGTAATCCAATAGTTGCGGCTCCCTCTTCTGGGACCCATTCGATTCTTCCGCTGTCACTTGTGCTGACGGAACAATGCGCCTTGGAGCGATGTCGTATCCTGGAAAATTATAACCCAGGCCTTCTGAAGTGTAACCTGGATTGATGGTGCTCAGAGAACAGTCCATCAGTCCCGTTCCCGTAGATACGTTAGCTACACTAAGTCGCGTGGAGTGGTGAAGCACCTTTGGCGGGAGCTCATCGACCACTTCCTCCTTCACTTCGACATCAACGAGCTTCGGAATGTACGTGGTCTGTAATAACAAATAAATGAGATCTAGGCACAAAGGAACCTACCTGGCACTGTGAAATGGTCCTCTTTGGCATATCGAAGATCACATAATCCACAAAGCCGTGGCTATTCTGAAATCTCATATTCTGGGTTTCACAGAACCAAACGCACCAGTAACTGGTGAATATCCAGTCCATTCTCCAGAAGCATTGCCAGCGTGGTTCCAAAGACGTTGATTTGAACCACGTTGTCCTGATTGTCGCAGCAGGTCATCGTGGACCTAGGCTCAATGTTATCGTAACGAGAGGCGAAAGAATGAGTTATTAAAAGAAACATGAATGGAGGGGAAAACTTAAATTCAAAAATTAAAAAAAAAATTAAATTCCAAAAAAATTAAAATGAACTTAAAATTTTAAAAAAATATAATTAAAAAGTAATTTCAAATTTCCAGCAACCCACAATGACTTTTCTCCACAAATAAGTTATTTGAAATAACCCACCCCAGTAAAAAATATTTTTTGGGCCCCCCAACTAATATAGCACCGGGGCAAACAATACATTTAACGAATTTTGAAGATAAAAATGCCGGTACCATGCATTATCATGATTATTCACTTTATGCAAAGCCCGTAATGTTGTCTAATCCCTCCTTACAAAAGCGTAGCGGTGTGTGTTGGTTGGTTGGTTGGTAATGTGTGGGTTTGCGTGACGTTGGGTGCGCTGCCTGGGTCTCTCATGTTCCCATGCTCTCTAACCGGTGCGTGTCCCTAATTTGACGTGAAGGTCTTGCCCTTGGCGGGCGAAATTAGCCTAAATCGTTGGCCGTTCATTTCCTCCGTTGGCGGTCACTTTTTGTTTGTGCGGTGCCGGAGGCACTGTCGTGGCTGCCGAGCAGCCGTTTTGGCCGCGTAGCGGCCCCTTTTCGCGCCGCAGGCGCCCATGAGGGGGCGCAGTGTGTGTGTCTAGGTTTGTTAGACGCGAAAATGCGCTGCCTGCACTCTCTCATTTTCCTCAATCCCTCGCCGTGTCTCGATGGTTGTCATGGAATTAGCCTATTTTACTCGCCGGTCATTGCGGTTGGCTTGCAAATGCCGTTGGCGGTTGCACTGCGGCCGCAGGCGCCTAGGCCGCCGGTTTGAAATTGCCTATTCCAGCAAGTTGAGTATCAAACGAAAGCTATACCTCTCGCAAAACCTAGTTCTTGGAAAAATGCTAATTCGTGCCAAAATTATGATGTCGAAGTTAGAAATTTTAACTTCGACATCATAATTTTGGCACAAATTAGAATTTTTCCAAGAACTAGGATTGGCAACATACTGATGTGGCGATTCCGCACATGCCAGGAATAAGACCGCCGCAGGCGGGCCGTAACTCCTGGTCTATGTACAATTAGGTATACATATAGATGACTTTTTGCTTTATTATATTTTTACCAGAAGAAAGCGCCGCTTGGCGGGTCTTTTCCTTCTGGTTTCGGCGGCCTTCGGCCGCCTCGGGGCCGCTTCGCGACCAAACGGACAATAACGTTAGCGGGTGAGCGCTCGGGTCGGGTACCAAAGTGAGGCATCAGCACATCAGTAGCCTTTATTTGGTAGTAAACTTGCTGGAAACTAAAATTTTAAAGAGGCGGCCTTCGGCCGCTAGGGAAGGCGGCCTTTGGCCGCTAGGGAAGGCGGCCTTTGGCCGCAAAAACGGTGCCTGCGGCACCTGCAGCCGCATTTTCCCACCAATCGCGAGGAAATGACCCGGCACTAAAATAGGCTAATTCCAAGACAACCATCGAGAAATGGCGAGAGACGGCGAGAGATAGGGGGAAATGAGAGAGCGCAGGTTATGCTAATTCCTACAAAGATAGAAACATATACACACCGTTGCTCAAATGTATTAAGGAGGACCAGGAGTTACGGCCCGCCTTCGGCGGTCCTCACTCCTGGCATGTGTGGAATCGGCACATCAGTAGCTTTCGTTTGATGCTAAACTTGCTGGAATAGACAATATCAAACAGGCAGCCTTCGGGCGCTAGAGAAGGCGGCCTATGGCCGCAGTGTTCGCAGCCTTCGGCCGCTCGACAGTGCCTGCGGCACCGCCAGCCGCGCTTGCCCACCAACCGCGAGGAAATGACCGGCCACTAAAATAGGCTAATTCCAAGACAACCATCGAGAAATGGCGAGAGACGGCGAGAGATAGGGGGAAATGAGAGAGCGCAGGTTATGCTAATAGTTACAAAGATAGAAACATATACACACCGTTCCTCAAATGTTTTAAGGAGGATAGATCTTTGAATCGCAGGGTTTCGCTGCGAGACCCCGGATTGATCAAACTTACTGCCGCACAGTTTTGTGGGCGATGTAGGTTACTCGTTGTGGGACTCTTTAAATAATGGATTTTGTGCATGACTTTGTCCATTTAAATTTTAGTTTTCAGTCCTTTAAGGTGCCCGTCACGGCGGACAATCCATGGATTGGAAAACGAGCAAACACGATCGATGACAACAGCGGAACGCGCTTAGACTCACACAGATCCCACCACGATTCGTTTGGGGAAACGGTGACTCTCCCCCGCACGTCTCTAGAGACGGTGTTCACTACCCAAGTGCTTGCTGTTGAGATCGCCGGACAGCCGCACGCGGCTCTCACGCGAGCGGTAGGCCAAGTCAGCCAATTATAAGTCATATATAGAGGCGGCCAATGCCCGAATGGGCGGGGCGAAAGGGGCGGAGCCTGCGGTTTTCGGCCTCTGATTGGCTGATTTAGCCGACCGCTCGCGTGAGAGCCGCGTGCGGCTGTCCGACTGTTTCACTTGCTGTTTTGGCTTAACTGAACACACAAGAGCTCTTTTTGGATGTGAGCTGATCCACAGATAGATACTTCTCTCCATCACAATATATGCTAAAGAAAATAAAACATGAATATAATTATTTTATTGGTTGTTTTTACACGTTGCGAATTGTACAAACTGGAACTTATATCTACAGTTTGCTCTTCATTTTCTTGAGAAGAGACTCCAACTTGAGGGCCTTCTGCATGTCTCCCTGGATCTTCAGCTTCTTTGTCATGAAGGCCGTGGTGGCAGACAGCTGGCCGTTGAAGAGCAGGGGGAAGTTCGCAGCAGATACCGTGAACCTAAATTGGGTGTTAATTATGAGGCAGATGCTTTGTTTGGAATCCCGTAAAAAGTCACTCACTTGACGTCCACCTTATCGTCTGAGCCCTCCTTGATGGATCCGCCGCCATTCTTCAAATCCAGAACAATCTTCTTGCTCTCATCGCCTGAAACAGTCTTACAACATTCCAAACTACAGTAATTACCAGTAAGGGTGAATTCGTAGACGGCACCGATCTTCTGCACAATCTCCGGGTTCACAAGCTTTCCCACAGCCGAAATAACGTTCTCGACCTCATTTCCAGTGACGGCCTTGTCGATCTGGGCACGGCTCTTCTGTCTCTTCATGTTGTCGGTGAAGACGGCGTCGTACTTTCCGCCGGGAATGAAGAAATCCGGCATCAGAGGAGAGGCTGAAACCTGATTTGTATACAAGGAAACATCCGGGTGCAGGAGTCAACATACTAGTTGTATGACTGGGCTTTAAGTGAAGATCCTACCATTGCCCAAAACTCACAAGGGTCGACGGCGTATTTGTCAAAGTCGGTGACTCCTTCCATCCGGAGAACGTCCTCATCGATGGCAAAGTTGCCCGTGTAATCGCGACTGTTCTTTGACAAAACGGAATAGGCGGCATCTGCCATGATTTCCGGCTGAAATAACATCCACAGTCAAACAGTGGGCTACAGTATACCTTTCTGCAGCCATTGGCTCCGCCCCCAGAGCTCAGCATTTCCATGGCGGCTGTCCAGATGCCAGTCAGAGGCCAAAGGGCATTCACTGCGATTCCGTAGGGTCGGAACTCCTCGTGCATTCCCAAGACACACATGGACATGCCTAGAGTCTAAGTACGTCAAGGAGAGGGGAATGGCCTACCGTATTTAGCCATGGTGTAGGCCACGTGGTTGGAGAACCACTGCTTCTCCATAAGAAGGGGAGGCGAGATGTTGAGAATATGGGGGTTCTTCCCCTGCTTCAGATAAGGCAGACACATCTTAGACCTGTTCAACGGGTTAATTGGGGACGATTAAGTGACCCACATGAGGTAGGTTCCACGGGTGTTGATCGAGTGCATCAGGTCGTACTTCTTCATGTTCGTGTCCTCCGTGTTTGTAAGACTGCAACATACCATTGAATTGGCTTTGGAAAAGGATACCTAATGGCGGAGGCGTTGTTGATGAGAATGTCAATTCCTCCGAACTTCTGCACCGCCGCCTCGACCGCCTCTTGGATCGAACCCTCGTCTCTCACATCCACAATGCACGGCAGGGCCTTTCCTCCGGCCTAAACACCAGATAACAGCCACCTCGATCTATGGAACCTTCTCAATCTCCTCGGCCGCTGAGTAGATGGTTCCGGGGAGCTTAGCGTGGGCGGTGGCCGTCTTCGCAGCGATGACGATGTTGGCGCCATCCTGGAAAGGAAAGGTCAATGAAATACACTTGTGGGAAAACGGGTTTCACAAATAAGCGATAAACCTTGGCCAATTTGAGTCCGATCTCCTTGCCGATTCCACGGGACGCTCCGGTGATGAGGACCGTCCTTCCAACGAACTTTCTGAAAAGCTTTTATAGATGGAACTTTCGACGGGCTTAAACAAAAGCGACCAGAACTCACCCTGTGTTGTACATGTCAACTATAGGTTCGCCTCGCCTGAAGAGAAAACATTGAATGTTGTAAGATAAAGAAGGAAAGAGCGAGAACAAAGAAGGAAAAGCCAACTGATTTGGTGCATATCAATAGAGAGCTGAAGATAAAGTGAATGAGCATATGTGGTTTCGTAGACCACAGAACTAAAAAGAAAGGCGAAGCGGAGCGATTCGGCGCAAAGTACAATGTCCAGCAGACTCGTAAACAGGCGGCCACACAGTGAAAGTCTTGATTTTATAGCAGACATGGGATGTAATAAGGTAGAGAAGCGGGAGAATTATGTAATTGTTTTTGAAGATTGCATTGTTTTTTATTTACTAATATATGCTTATGTGGTATGGGTAGCGAAATATGTCGCAAATTAATATACATCATTATCAACGGAAATAATGGGAAAGTAAACGTTTCTACGGATTCAGTGATAGCCACTAATGAAAAACAACGGGATATTAACCAAAACAGGTTGAAGGCACCGGAAGATCATAACAAAACAACTCAAAACAAGTTACTCTGCGTGGCCGTATACGCACAATCACCGGGTTTGTACGCATCGGGAATGCCTTTTCTGATGCGTACGTACATTGTCCTGATGCGTATAAACCCCGTTATTATGCGTATATTTGTGCGCATCTACCCCTATTGGTTGCGCATCCTTGCGTACATTCTACGCATCAAAACGAAAGCTTACGCACAAATACGCACGTTCACGATTAGCACCAGGTCATGCTTTTCGCCCTTGAGCACCCTTACTCCCCACCATTTCGAAAAATCCCCGATTGGAACCAAAATCGGCTAAATTTTTATTACAATGCTCAAAATATACATATAAACAAAATAACAATAAAAATAACAAATAAATATGAGTTGCCGAGCATCTTGCACATGAAAACTCTTCTTGGTTAACGGCTTCTCCCTGATCTTCCGTAGATTGCCCGAACGAACGACGTCTTCAGTCCGCGCACCTTAATATTCAAATAATTTAACCATGTATAAAGTGTGATGAAAAAACAATACAGAAAAACTCCCTTTGTTTCATCCCAGTGTTGAGCATCCATCTGCCCCGGAGCTCTTTTGGGTCCCTCAGTGTTTTCCTGAAATTAAAAACATTTACTAAAATAAATAGAAATGGAAGGCAGATAAAATACATACAATATATTAAATTAACGAATCAGGCACAAAAAAATAAAATAAAACTTGAACAAGAACAAAAAAAAACAAAGTGCCAGCACGTATGCGCGATTTTCCGCGCTTGCTTCATATGTTTCTTCTTGGGACCACTTGTACTCAAGTTTACTCATGAGTATACAAGAGTATCTGTGAGTAAGTAGGCGCATTTGTGCGTATACGCATATATACGCATCTTTCTCATCAGTGATTTGCGTAACTTCAGTTTTCTTGCGTATGTCACAGTTAAACCCGTGCCTGATGCGTAAATACCCATCGGGAATGCGTAACACTTGGATCTGTGCGTATTATTGAGTAATAACCTGGTATTTGTGCGTATACGGCCACGCAGAGTAACTTTGACTTTGAACACTTTCGCCTTTTTCGACTACGATCACAATTTCGCAGCGACGAAAGAATACGTATTTTTTTAAACGCGAAATCACTTCGAAATTTGTTCTCTGGCTTATTTACTTTGAATTATATATTGTAGTCTGTGCATTGTATTATATTTACATTGAATAATTGAGATGTGGCTGGAAGCACAGCATCTCTTCTCGGTAGTGGATAACTACGCCCAAGACGATTCACCCGAGAATGCTGCTGCTCTCCTGGGCCAGTTGAACACTTTCAAGGAACGACTGCAGCTCATCACCAAGAACAAGGTCACAGAAACTATTTATTTTGTATTGATCGCAATTTCAGCCAAAATGTACGGTCGCTCAGGCAAAGCTGAAGCCGGGGACGGAAGTAGAGGTGAACGACCTGAAGGTGGAACTGGACGATGCCATATGCAACGAAGTGAAAATCATCAGCAACGCTTTTAATATGAATGAAATCGACGCACTTCAGGTCGTATTGGCAGGTGGGTACAGGGGGAAATTAAGGGAAAAGGGGCTCTTTCAGGAGAGGTCCAGACAGCCAACTTTGGAGGATTGCCGCGCGGCTTGCTGGCTGTCGTCTGCTATTACGATATTCACAGATTCCTCGCAATGTCGTTGCAGGTAACACCCTAGAACTCCTTAGAAAATCCCCTTTTAGACTGTTCTTCGGCTAGACCCGGAATCCCTGCCCGACGACCTCCTCAAATTCATCGAGAACACCTTTGTAGACGTTTCCGTCTTCAGACATCTCCTGAGTAAGCGTCACCCATTTTCTTTTAATTATTTTCTTCAGGCGTCCAGGCTTCATTTTCCGTTGCTTCCGAATTCACGCTCCTCTCCCATCCAGACATCAATGGCCTCGGTGGCACCAAACACCAACTACTCGTGAGAATCCCATTCCTTGCATGTAAATGATTGATTTTAGTTGCGTACAATAATCGAAGAACTGTGCGAATCCGTCTCTGAATGTCTGTATTCCTTGTGCATGTGGGGAGCGGATAAGGCCAAGGACTTTGCAGCCGAACTGTATCCCATCCTCAGGGTACTGAAACTCATTATTCCTCTGTAAATTGTGATTTTAGGCCGTACCGATGGCTGAAAAGTTCACAAGTGGTAGTCTGGCCGCCTGGTGCTGTCTGATCCGTCTCTCCTCTTATGAAGTTCTCACCCGCGGTAATCTCTTTTACTTTTCATTGTTATTTCTCGTTTCAGCCACTTCTTCCGCTGGTGTCCTAGGTGACATGGTGAGGGAGATCCGAAATGAGACCCTGTGGTCGGATCAGTCCGTCTGCGGAACCATCCAGCTGGCATGTGCCGTTGCTATAAGATCATTGGCCCTCAGCCCCTCCGACCTCTTGTGTGAGTTTTAAATCAATCTTGGCTCCCGGTCAGCCAGTGTATGTGAAACAGGGACATTTACAGCTACTGTGAATGTGGAAATCGACGTGGACAAGGTGTTCGACAGATCCATCCAGAACTTTGCTCTAAAATTCCTCAGACTAGGAATCATTGGGTATTTGTCTTACTAAAATATGTTTAACCATTTAATTCAGGAGTGAGTGCTTCACCCAGTCAGTTGCACATTTCCGCGTAGTCGACACCCTCTTGAAACAGCTGATTTGCCACTTTCCCGCCAAGGTTAGCCTCGTTTTTGTGTATCCATGGCCCCCCTTTCAGCTGATGGAGATCGAGAGGAACAGCGAAGATGAGCTGACCTGGGCAGAGGAGCTGAGTGCCAAGGGCCAGAAGGTCTCTTTTAATTCCCTCTGCTGCTTAATGTTCGTTTTAGGTCTCTCCCCATTTGCATTATGCCACCTTCCTCGGTTGCATCTGTGACATCTACTTTTTCACCGATTCTCCTCGAATCTCCGCCTCCAAGAAGGAAGAACTCATCGAAATGAGTCGCAGTTTCAGCACCGTTGGATCGGTCAGTCCACCCCCAACAGCCTTATTTGTTTATTTCCAGATGGAACTGTGTCGCTTCCTGGAAAGGGGCCGTATGGTGTGTCACCCGGTGCATACCGTGCAGTACCTGGAAATGGAGAGGTCCGTCTGTCGTTCACAGGAGACAGCCGTCTTTCTCTACGACGTATTCGCTCGAGTTCCTGCCAACCAGGGTTAGTATACCTTTATTTTAAATATGTACGGGCATTTCAGAGGTGTACATCGGCTGGGAGCAGTTCATGGCCGCTCTGCGCACTTACGAGCAAATGTTCCGCCAGAGCTGCAAATCCCTTCCATTCGGGTATCCATCCGCCCCTCCTTAAATCTTCATTTCCCTCAATTTTAGAGGCAATTCCACCGCCGTACCGCCCGTCATTCCTTCCCAGGAACTCGCCGGTCTCATTTCTTGGATCAAACTGGCCACGATAATCTCAGAATACGTATGTCCACTGAAGTCCTAACTAACAACGGTGCCTTCAGGATGAAGAAGGTTCGGACGCCTTTATCCAGGAGCCCACGTGGGCTGTCATCGACTGCTGCTGTGGCCTGATTGTGTCGCCCGTTCCTCTGGAGCTCAAGGGAGCTCTTCTGTCGCTTCTCTCCGCCTTTGCTTCCCGGGAAACTGCCATTTCCAGGTTTCCCAGCTGTCTGACTCTTATTTGTGTTGGTTTCAGAGTGTGGCATAGTCTGCAAGCTCATCAGATCTGCTACTTCGAGGGCGGCGCCCTTTGTGGACTCCAGGTGAGCCTTGGGCCACTTCGTTTAGTCATCTGAAATAATGTGAATTTAGCAAGAGCTAGAAGAACGTGAGTGCGCAGCGAAGAAGTACGACACGACGGTGGGAATGGTGCATCTGCTGAACGCCCTCTTGTCCCATGGGTAACCTCACGCATTCGCTCTTTCTCATTTTCTTTTTAAGAACTGCTCCCGATTTCGCAGCCCCCTACATTCAGTTTCTCACGAGGAGCGTCATTTCTCAGATGAGATCCAGATCCTACGACAATGTCCATCAAATGGTGTGTTTATCCATAACAAAAACAGATGGTGTCTATGAAAGTGAGAGGTTCAAGCGTCGTAATGCCCTGAGTTGTTGTGTGCAATGTAGACCTTGTCCGCATCGATGGAGTTCTCTATTTGTTTGCTGAAGAGGGTGATTCCAGTCAGCCGGGTGGCTACATTCAGGGAAGTGAGCAGAGGCAGGAGCTCCTTCTCTCCGCGCGTTCCACTCAAAACGTGGAAGAGAATCCGAGCGTCGTTGTCTTTTTCAAAGGCAAAGTTGATCAAACCGCGGGATACGGTAAGGGCATCGGTCAAGGAGTCGGCGTATATGGGGGCTAGCTGAATATCAATTAGTTTTTTGCACGATGATACTAACCTTGAACATGTGGCTTTCCTCCGTGGAAGTGGAGGTGATTGCGGCAGAAGCCACGATCTCTCCGTTTTCATCGAAAAGAACGTTTCCGGAAGTGAATGGAAGGGCGAAGAATCTGACAATCGGATGGTTAGTAGATGAAATGGAAGCCTACTTTCTCAAGAAGTCGGAGCGGTCCTTTCCTGTTATCTTTCTATCGAATTTTTCGAACTTTGCATGTTCTTCAGCCGTCAAAGTTTTAATCGATTTAACCAACGCATTCTAAATAGATTAAAAATGAAAAAAAAATTACTCATTAAAAACTACCTTATGTTCATGTTCCACGCAAATATCGTAGATTATCTTCCAGGAGACGTTGTATTCGTTCAGTTTGGGTCCTTCAATTGGAGTGTCCTTGGATTGATACCTGGAGGCCATGTACGGAACTGAAATTGTCCCGATACTTTTTTTTAAAAGTTTTCCACCTGATCTCAATCCAACCGTGTAATTCTGGGGCATTCGGCCGAGGGCCCTCTTCCAAATTACGGATCCAATGCCTTTTCCTCGGTGTTCCTCACGCAGCAGGTAGAATCCGATGAAGGCCACGCCGTCGTATTCGTTCCAAACAACGGATCCAACGAAGTTTCCCTCTAAAAATATATGTCGCTCTCTCTCTCTCTCTCTCTCTCTCTCTCTCTCTCTCTCTCTCTTCCTTCCTCTCCCTGTCTAACCCTTGTCTTTGGCCACGACAGATCTGGTTGAGCTGAGGTTGGGAGTCAGTTCCATTACGGAGTGATCATCCGACTTCCACCCTTCGCTTTCCACAATCGCCCTCCATTGTGCCCAAGTCTTGTCCGTGGAGGAGACGTTATCGAACACTTTGTAGTCACCAGAGGTGATTGTCATCTGAATTGGTTTTCTGATTTAGCAAAAAAACTTTTTCTGAAAATATCTTATTTTTAAGAAAGAATTATTACATAATTAAAAAGACAGTAAAAACGAAGGCGAGAATGCGCGTGTTGCCATCGTGTTGCTGGGATTAAAGGGCGGTCGCCCTTTGTGCTGAAAGGACAGCTGCCGCCGCGCGTGGGAAAATTGCGGACTGATCAATTAGAATATGATAACAAGGAAGAGATAAGGAGAGATGGGTTTTTGGACGGCTGGGAGATCAATAAATCAGGGAAATGGCTTCATCTGGGGCTATGATTTGAAAAATTAGAAAGTGAGATAGAAAAGGAGAAAATGGGCCTCAAAGTGAACCTCTTTGTTTCAGTGGGACATCGCGGAGACCTCTCTGAACACTGTGCATTCGATGATCAAGAAATCTTACACGGACACAAAGGCTGTGGTCCAAAAGGACCCCCACGTCCAGCTGTTGGTTCAGATCCTCAACGACACCCCCGTGTACCGAGCGGTAGCCCTTTCTTCTCAAAAGAAACCTAACTTCCCTTAAGCTCTGCGAGATTTTCGCCGAAGACAGCGACGCCTACGTGAACCCGGCTGCCAACAGTGGAACCACCCGGGTGTCTCAGGAGACCGCCCTCTCGGCCCTTCGACTCCTAGCCCGTAGGTCTTTTCTATTTCCAAAGTAAGAATCCCTCTTAGTGGCCGTCTCCCGTCACTCCCAGCTCCGTTCCTCCGTCCGATCCGCCGCCTCCGACATCATAATTACGAATCTGCCGGTGCTCCTGCAACAGCCACTGCGCCATTCCGGAGAGAGCGTCCTGGACATCCTCTTTTTGTACTTGGACCAGGTGCAGGAACTGCCCTGCCATGCATTCCACGCCACCTGCATTCTGAAGGAACTCTGCGCCATCCGACCCTCTCTTCAGAAGGTTGTCTTTTTTCTTAAAATCAACAGAGCGATTTCAGAAAATGACGGATTTGCTGAGGATTCGGATGAGGGCCACTCAGTACGCGGGAGCCATCGGAGCCGTGTGGAAGGCGTTGGATTTCGGGAAGATTGAATACACAGTTGACAACGTCATCGTTTTCGGTTAGCCACATAATCTTTAATGTGAAACATTAACTTTGACTTTTCTTTGCAATATTCCACTGTCTTCGTTTAGGTAACGACGACTCGGATCCAGTGCGCTGCCGCGGGGAGACTGCGCGGATGCTGCTTGAGATCCTCTCGGACGCCATCGACACGGACCCCTCCGGTCCCAACCTCTGCTTCCTCCTCTTCGGATTCCAGAGGAACCTCGACGGCCGTCTCTTTGCTTCCCGTGGGTTCCCCCTCTTTCTGCTCCTATTTCTTCAGATGAGAGGAAGACGGGATTCCACAACCTCATCGCGTTGCTCGAGAGTTTTGATCCCAGCCGTCCCTTCAACAAGCCCTATTCCGCGCTCTTCGAACCAGGCTTCCGTCTCCTGGTCTGTCCTTTTGTAGTTTCTATTCAATTTCCTTCAGAAACGCCTAGTGTCGGTTGACTGTCTCTATTCCACACCTGTGCTGCGATATCTCCGTTCGAACGAGTTCATCCTGCAGATTCTAGAGTCCGGAAGCCTCATCTTCTGCATCAATCAGGCATTTCTTACTTCGATTGCCTTTTGAATCATATTTCAGTTCGACATGGTGGATTCTCCCACGGAATCCTCTCTGGTGAGAATGATCGCCGGTTCGATCCTCCATCTGGCGGCCATCGAGACGTCCTCTCTGCTGAAGAACGGACAGCTGGATATGCCCCGGCGCCTCTACAAAAACCTGTTTGATAAGGTCGATGTTCTGGATGAAACTACGATGGACGAGGAGGGAAATTCGTCCAATATCCTCTTCAGGTAGAGCACTTTTTGACCTACAAATGGGAGTTACAGTATCCTGAGGAACAGCCGCAGTGTGGTCACTCCAGAAGTGGAATTCATCCCCTTGGACCACTTCAACTCCCAGAAACTGCAGATTGTTGGTTTTAAAGGTTCTTCTTTGTATTTAGTTATGTTTTAGATTTCGAAGGATTGCAAAACGACGACGACTTTCGGAATTCCCCAGTACGACATTGAGGGTCTGCACGAGCTTCTGAAGAGGGAGATTTCTTCCACGCAGAACGAACAGCACCTGGTCGCCATCGCAGAAAAGGTCAGTTTAAGAGAGAGCGAGATAACCAATCTATTTTCAGGAAATGACGCAAGTGCTGGAGTATTTCACTGATCTCAACCGGGAACTGCTCCTCCGAGGGGCCGTTGATTCCCTGGTCTCCGGCTGTACCGCCGTGCTCAACGTGATCGCCCTGTTCTCGCCCGTCCCCTTCTTCTCCATAGGTGCCTCCCCTCTCTCTTCCTAATCCTCTGCTTCAGAAACCCAGTTGGATCTCCTCTGCGATGCCTCTTTCGCCGTCATCGAATTCGGCAGCGACTGCACCGACAAGTCCTCGATTCCCCTGTGTTCCACCCTCTTCCGTCTCTCGAAGGCCATATGCGACCTAGCCAAAGAGGAATACAAAGACGTGAGTCAGAGGGTTTATTCTGAGGAGCTGTCTCACTACTGCTTGTTGTTGTAAGAATCTCCGCGGCCTCCGCCCCCTCCTCCGTGGGCTCCTCCGGCCCGGCGCTGAGGGCACTGGCAGTACTCTGCGTCCTGGCCAGGTCTTCCGACCTTTCCTTCTCCTCCCGGTCGTCCATCTAATCCACGGGGTCCCTAAACATGTTTTTATTCTGGAGACTTCCTATTCTGTGTACCTGAGGTCCCTGTCCTCCTGGTGGTCCAGCGGGCCCTGCAGGTCCCGGATGTCCGTCCTTTCCGCTGTCTCCCTGTGGTCCCTGGTCTCCTCCTGGCCCTCTCTGTCCCTTGGGCCCTGGTCGTCCGATTGGCTTTCTTCCGTCCATTCCCTTCTCTCCGGGGATTCCGTCGGGTCCCAGCTTTCCTGCAGGTCCCGGGGCTCCCATGTCTCCCGGATGCCCGGGGTTTCCGTCCCTTCCCGGGCGTCCTTCGGCCCCATCGGCTCCCTTCATTCCACGGCCTCCTGGACGACCCATGGGTCCGGGGGAGCCAGGAGGTCCAGGAGGACAGTAGAAGCAGAGGCCGGTATCACGGGCAGCAGGCTCCACGTCCTGAGAGTCGTGGCCAGGGCGACCGTCGATTCCAGGCACTCCGTTGGGTCCGGGTGCTCCAGGGCTTCCTAAACACGCATTTTTCTAGCCTTAGCCTATTAATTTACCCTTTGGTCCAGGAGGTCCGGAGTGACACCTGTTCTTGGCGTGGCATTGGCAGCCTGCTCCTGGTTCTGGACCAGAAGGAGGAAGTCCGAAGACAGAGGCAGGGGAGGCGGCGCCAGTGACGTGGGCCGGGGCATTCTCCCTGTATCCGTCTCCGCCTGCCTGGTAGCCGCCGTAGGCATCCCTCTTCTTACGGATCTGGCTGATGCTCATCAGATCCTTCCACATCTCGTTCGTGTTGCTCTGAATTTTGTATACAAATGAGATCCTTTATAAAACACCTTGAAAGAGTTCATTTCTCCGTCCAACTCGGACCAGAACTCCTGTACGTTGTTGTAGATCTGAGCCATCGTCAGAAGACAGCAGATGAGGGCGATGCCGCTCATGGAGCTAGCCACGAAAGTGGCCGTGTGCACTTGCATTCTCCTGGAAAGGGCTGGTTCCCATTGCTCTAAAGTCTTACTTTTCCTGCAGACGGGGGCAGCTGGCTGTCCGAGTGGCGACCGCCGTCTTTAAGTAGGAACCGCGCGGATGTCGAACTGGTTGCGCACCCGACAAAGCAGTGGGTTCTGGTATATGGCGATAGGTTGGCTATTCCGGCGATAAATAGACAAAGCGCGTTGAAAGGCGTTTCTTAAACACACAATTCGTTAACACGCGAGGAAATTGTTCTGTGCTTCTCACTCTATTTTATGGAGATCTCTTTTAAATCTGAAAAAAGGATATTCTTTGTTTCAGCAAGATGACCTGCGTGCGGTGGTCGGAAGACTGTTCGTTCCTCTCCTGGAATTCCTTGTTCTTCCTTCCGAGAAGCCCTTCCAAAGCAAGGTAAATCCATCCTCAGACCCCAATCAATTCCTTTCAGATCTCGCTGTACGAAAGTCTCCGACTGTGTCTGAAGACCTGTTACTCTCAGCAAAAGTCCCAGGAGGTCCTTCCCTTCCTCTTCAATTTACAATCCCTGTATTCAGATTATCCCGGAACCCACTCAGAATTGGCTGAACGAAACGACGGCCTCTCCCTCCGAAAAGGACCCCATCCTTTCTTGCATAGACCGAGTCTCCTATGAACTTAGCAATCGCCTGGTGGCCGACACGGGAGACATGCCCTTCGAGTCGAAGGTGGGTTCATTTATTCAGAGGTATACTGTAGGTTTCGATCACAAGGTCATTCACGTCTTCTTTTGACGTGGAGGGGTACGGTAGTTGGACGAGAGGGGGGCTGGTCACCCGGGGAAGACGGGGTAAGCTCTGCAACATTCCAATTAGAGATGTTTTACTCCAACCCACTCCGTTGTTGGCTGTCTGAGTTTGTGCTTCGATGAGTCCCGTCTCCTTCCTGGTTATGGTCATCAATCCCCGTTTATCCTAAACAAAAGGGTGTCAGTCGCTGTTTCACCCACATCCGTGTGTATGACCCCCAGAGTGGTGAAATGGTTAAATGGATAGTCGTCCAGCGTCATTTCACGAAGACTATCGAAGCTCTCCATTTTCGCACAAGATATGTTTGTCCTGAAGGAGTTATTTTCTATGAACACCACGCGACAACAAGTCATAACAAGCCTCTGGGGATGGCAGCGGAATAAAAGAGGAATTCTGTCATGGCAGACAAGGCATGACATTAATTTCTCGGATTCCTGTGGATAGCTCACCTCAAAGCAATATACATTTTCCCCGGAAGCCAATAAGCCCTGCACAATTTAGTATTGATCAAATTGACAAAGAGAGAAATAAACGTGATTCCCACAATAATGAATAGGAAGAGGGCCAATTGAGCAGATGTATTTTCTGCAAGAAATGGACATTTGCTTCTTAAGACCTACCTGGATATTCCACCTCGCCAACACCGGTGGTCGTGAGAGAATGGAAAATAAAATAAACGGCAGTCGAATAGGAGACGCTTGGAATAAAATAGCGGAGGAGGGAGCAACCTAATGCCACCCAGCCAACAATCGAAAATACGGCCACCGATATCTGAAGAACGGCGATTCTGAGAGGATTTAAGAGATACTGGAATGGCCAGGAGTTTCTCTGTTTCGTGCAGTCGGTAGTCTTCGTTGGTTTTCCGTCTGGCGTGTAGTTTCCTCTCCAATTCATATTCATCCACCGGACGGAGGGTACAGAAACGAAATGTCGCCCAGATTTTATCTGTGATTTGGGTTAAAGAACGATTTCTTTGACTTGCCCAATAGAAAACAGGGGAGATGCATTCCCTTTGCGAGGAGATACGACAGATCTTTGATGACGACGATGGTGAAGGGAATGCCCAGAATGCTAATGAGGATGGAGAGCATTCTGCCCCTGTCAGTCACCGGGTAAATGTACCCGTAGCCAATGGTTGTGATTGAGGAAAATACCTAAACATCGCTGAATTCTATTCCAGCGCATTTCTCACGAAAAGAATGGAATTCTCGAGAGTGCAGGGCATTTGAGGCATCGGAGGGCGCAGTTTGACGAGTCTCTCGTAGTCCGCCAGTCGGTTGTTCAGAATTTGCGTCAAATACTGCGACTTTTGGTTGTGGACGTAGAGGAAGAGTTTGGTGTTGTTGAAGATCTGGGGTATTATGCTGTCCAGAATGAAACTGAAGGAAATTCTGAGGAAACTGCAACGGCTTACGAATTTCTCTCGTCGGCCAGCTGTTTATTCCATGTTTTCCTGAGTTTATCGGAATGCCTTGACTCTGTCAGGTAGAATGCACCGGCGGATAGCAGAATAAATAGGAGATATGAGATAATCAGGATGAAATGGCCGAGACTGAAATTACGCTCGTATTTCAGACGAAGAGTTGTATAGTAGGAGAGCGAAGTGGTCCATAGACAATAGGTTACCTGTATTTGTTGTAGACATTTTTGAGCCTAATGATGAACCTGAAGGCCTGTGAATTGGAAAGACACATGGGAGTGGCTGGAATGGGTCGGGGGTCCTGCGAGTAGCGATGGAAGCCTATTATACACATTTGTTGGTTCTGGCGCCAACTCCCTCGAGGGCCCGAAGGTCATCCATCATTTGACGTCGGGTGTCTGCCTTTCCTTCAATGTCCTCAATTCAAATCATACTCTTTTTCAGATCCATCCGCTTCTTTTGCTCAGCGACATCCTCTTCGAAGACGCCAAGAGCTCCAAAAAGGTCCAGGACTTCTTTGTCGACGGAACTCTCTCGTTCAGGTGGCTGCCCAGTTCTCCAAGTCCGGAATGCCTCGCTACATCGTGGAACTCCTGTCTTCCGTTGAGATCGACTGGACCGCCCTTAGCCGCAGAGACGCCGTGGCCCAGACCTCCCACCGTCTCTTCAATACGGTCATCGCCCTGCTAGTCAGACTCTCACTCACGGACTCTGGATGGAGTGCCCTCTCGGAATTGGCTACTCCCGAGGTATCCCCCACTGAGTATCATACAAAGAGACAATTGCAGATCCTCGCTCGTCTGCCGGTCATCATGAACCCGCCGAAGGAGATCTTCCTCAAGCCGGAGAGTGTCAACACGTACGTCTCTCTCTCTCTCTCTCTCTCTCTCTCTCTCTCTCTCTCTCTCTCTCGTTCTCTCTCTCGCTCTCTCTCCCCTCTCTCTCTCTCTCTCGCTCTCTCTCACACACTCACTCACTCTCGCTCTCTCTCTCTTTCTCTCTCTCTCTCTCTCTCTCTCTCTCTCTCTCCTCTTCTAAATCTAACCCTTCAGTGAGGGCAGTCCCGCCCAGTTCTTCTCCCACGCCGTCGGTCTCGTCATGCATCTCTGTCTTTCCCTGTGCGCCAAGCCCAGATGGAAGCGTCTTTCCTTCAAAGTAGGTCTTCTGAAGACGTATAAAGAAGGGGATTCAGATTCTGGACGTGGTAAAAGCGATCGGAGAGATCCTCAGCCAGCTGACCCGTGCCGAGATCCAGTGCGACATCGTCAAGAACTGCGCCGACCTCGTTCACCACATTTGGGAGTGCGGTACGTTATAAATTTTCAAGAAATAAAAAAAATTTAATTTCTGTAACACAAAGGTTCAACGACAATTCATCCGCGACAATTCATGCCCGGATGACGACAATTCACCCGCACATACAAACGACAATTCATCCGCGACAATTCACCCGCGAAAAACGATAATTCATCCTCTTGTAGTCCAAATTCATCCCCAACCTAGTAAAGTAAACTTTTGAAAGCTGTCATTTTTGTTTTTCCTTTTTTAAATCACTTCTTTCTTTTTCTAAATCTAAAAATTAATATTACACAAGATTTTTTTAAAATAATCCGCGGGGTGGAGGCCCCGCGTACACTCCCACGCATCCCTTCCTAGCTGAAACAGTTTTATTACTTGTTTTATTACAAAATATAAAATGTAATATTACAAAATTACATATAAAATTAGTAAAACCTTTTTTACGTCTACTATTTTTTAAAATGTAATATTACCCTTAATTTTTTTAAAAATAATCCGCGGGGTGGGGGCCCCGCGTACACTCCCACGCACCCCTTTCTAGCTGAAACAGCTTTATTACTTATTTTATTACAAAATATAATTACAAATACAAACGTGATAGCTGAAAATTTCGTAAACATTATCCCCAGAAGCATACCAGGACACTGGGTGCTTGCGGGACCTTGATTTTTGGGTACTGTGGTTGGGAATGGGTGGTTCGAGGCCTCGTTTTTAAGGTTGAGCCCACTAACGGGGCCTTCCTTTTTGATACCACCTCCCTATCATGTACAGGTATACCCAGTACATTTGGGATGAATTGTCGTTTCGCGGGATGAAATATCGCGGATGAATTGTCGTTTTTGGGGATGAAAGTCAGTATTCATCCTTCGCATGAATGGTCGTGGAATCAACACAAACCCTTTGCTAGCAATTCCATTAATCTCCTCTTTTTTTCAGATGACAATGCCAAGTCCTCCATCGAGTCGGATCCTCTGCTGAATTCCCTCCGGAGCCTCCACAACCGACAGCCTCGGGCCGCCCTGCCCGCCTCAGGTCCCGTGGCGTTCAATGCGCCGACCTCTCTGCTGAGGACGTTATTCGCCCCCGCCGTCTGAGTCTCGCCGGCCCCGCCCATAATTCCGCGCTCAATTGTTCCCCCCGACGTTTCCCGGATTTTCGCACTTTCCTGGTACTTTGTTGCGCTGTTGTTGATTTAATTTACGAGTGGTTATTAAATGTGAATACTCTGCTGTTTTTATTTTTATTCGGTTTGGATTGAAACCAAGCAATTTGGCTTTTTATTAGCTCCGGCAAAGGAGGCGAGCAATCTAATAAAAGCGGGCTCCTGCTTTTACCTGCTCCTGAACGCCGTATTCCAAATCGTGTAACTTTTAATTTAATTTTTAAAAATATTAATATATTTATTTTGCTGGATAAACGGAATCGTTTCCCAGCCAACTCGCCACTTCTATTACTATCATTTCGATTCCCGTTAAATCTCTATCCGCAATAATATTTTTTAAATTCCTTTTTTTCAGGATTTTTAAAATGGCGGACGATGAAATTTCGAGGTCTTCGGCGGGAGACGACGAGTACGAGGCCGACGAGAACGGAATCGACAACGAAGCCACGTTGGATGAGGAAGAGGCCCTCGGAGACGAGGATTACGGTAACGAATTGAAAGGTGGGTTCAATCAGTTTAATCTACGTATTTCCTGGATTTTAGATTTGGAAGAAGAGGGCGAAATGTCCATCGAAGAGCTTCGCAGGAGATACGGAATGCCCATGGACGAAAACACCAGCACGTCGGTAGGATATTTACTGGATTTTTTGGGATTTATTTCACACTACATTTTCTTTGTATTATTCGTAATATATATTCACAAGGGAAATTGAGACAAGTTAATTTTAGTGCCAGTCGACTGAAGACGAGAGCGAGGCCGGAGGCAGCCAGGTGGAAGAGTCGTTTGGAGACGCGGTGGTGGAGGAAGAGGACACGGAGGACGACAAGGACTACGCTCCCCCCGACCCGTGGAGGAAAGAGGTACATTTTATATTTATTTTTGAAAATAATCTCATTAGGTCCGCGTGAATGAGGAACTTTACCAGACGGTGATCCCAGAGTTGAACTCTGCTTCTGAGGAACACCCGACGACGGATGCTCTCTGGGTGGCCAACCACGAGCTGTCCCAGGAGGTTCTTGACAGATTCCTCAAGAGCGTGGTTGATGTGAGGAAGGAGATCGGGCAGAAGATCGACCCCCGCTACGACGAGGTTGTCACCGCAATTCCCTAATTGACAATGCTGGTTTCAGAGCCGTGACGACGAAGACTCCCTCTGTGCTCTTCTGAGGGCCGGTTATGACATCAAACTGGCCAAGGTAACGCTAAATGGTGGAAAAATAACTTGGGTTAATTAGGCGTCCTTCCCCTTCCCTCACGTGAACAAGGCCGCCCGCACAGTCCGACCGGACGCCCTGGAATGGGACGAGGACGAGAAGGACATGTTCGAGAAGGCGATGATGGCCCACGGGAAGAACTTCCGCCTCATCCAAACAGCCTCCCCGGTTCGTTTCCTTTGGGTCTCGTCTGGAAAAGAGTGATTTCAGCTGTCCTACCGTACCATGGGCGAACTTATCGAGTACTATTACAAATGGAAGAGGACCGAAAGGTATCCCCATGTTTCTTCCTTTCAAGCCCTTTGTTTAGGTACAACGTGTTTCGTCGTAGGCAGCAGCAGCCGGAGGACGACTATCGCCAGTTTGCGACCACTCTGGTGGCTTCCGACTGTGTGAACGGCGAGAGCAAGACGGAGACGGGCGACTGGCTGTCCCACGAGAGTCTGTCTCACGAGGGCCTGGCCCATCCCCAGGCGTAATCCCCGTTCGTGGTAGGAACCGTTCGTAGTCGCATCCTTGGTCTCTCCTATGTTCTCACCACTCCCCGTGATATCGCAATCTCCGTTGCCCGTTGATCTGTTTTCTACTACTCCTACTCCCAGGGACTCCTCCCCCAAACACTTGTAAATCTCCCCATTGCCACCCATCCCTTTGGGGGCACTATTAAATAATAAACATTGAGGCTGATGTCTTCATTTCCGAGAGATGATTCAGCTCATTTTATTAATCCTAGCTTTTTCGCCTCGGCTTCCGCCCAGGCACGCAACTGCTCCTCGCTTTCCACGGGGGACTCTTCCTCGCCACACACCGCGTCGATGTAGAATGACCCTGGAATTGAGGATTGCTGGGATGAATCTTTGAGAAAATACTGACTCTGTGCGGCGAGGGATTCAAAATCGTCATCGTCTGCATCTGAGAAGGCGCCATCGTTCTGTCGTGGTCTACTGGGAGGCAGGGACATGAGGGAGGAGTAGTCGCTAAAGTCCACAACCACCCTGCTCCCCCTCACTCGCAGACGAGAGGCGTCGCAGGCGGTTCCTCCCACCACTACCGTAATAGAACCACTCTGGAATTCCTCCACATTATGTTATACTGTATTCTAATTACCTTATCGTCCTGTGGAAATGCCTTAATAATCTTCTGGACCGGTTCACTCGTGACCAAAATGGAACCGCTGAGGTCGACGTGGCGCAGGTTGCTGCATTTCGTCAGTGCGGCCACTCCCTCATCGTTGAGATAGACGCAGTTGCGCAGCTGAAGGAGCTCCAGGGGACATGCGGCCGCGATCTCCTTCAGGACGGAAGACCGCACAGCAGCCAGAGATGAGACGTCCAACTGAAGGAGAGGTGGGGAAGGAGTGGGGGGGGGGGGGGGATTACCTGGTCGAGGGACTTCAGCTGAGCGATGGCTGCGATCCCCCGGGCGGAGATGGAATTGTCGGTTCCCGCATTGGCGATGCTGAGGGTCTTCAGAAGAGGAAGGCCTTCGCAGACGGCCACCAACAGGGCGTCGTCGACCAATACGTTGTAGTCGAGGCTGAAAGGAAGAAAATGCATAAGAAAGAAGAAACTGTAACTGACGCCAATTCAACGAGACCTTCGATGTGTGCAATGTGGCAGAGTCCGGGTCGTGTGAGGTGTTCGAAGCGGTCGCCACACAAAGTGAACACCTGCAGATCGGTCATCAGACGGGAGATCATGCTGAAAACAATGGTTCGGCCTTTCACTGTGTGTCGCTTACCTCAGATTCTGATCCGTAATCTGGTAACATTCATTCGTCCGCAGTTCTTTCAGCCCCGCCGAGTTTGTACATAAATCCTCAAAAGCCATGGAGTCAATAGAAGAACATCCATCCAAATACAGCTGAAGACGGAGATAAAACCTCTTTTACCACAAATGTCTACCACTGCTAATTCTGGTCCCAGAAGTTTCAGACATCTGCCGCGGAGTCGAATGGCCCCTCGGAGATCGAGGAAAACTAGGGATTTCCCACAGCCTCGCAGGAGGAACCAGAAAGACTGAATACAATGTGCATATGTAGAAGAGAAGGGGGTACCTTGTCTCCCGTGTTTGCCATATCACTGTAAGAAATTCGTTCGAGCGAGGGAAGGCTGTCGCTGAGCTCGGAGAGGGCTTCCCAGGAGGCACCCACCCCGGAAATGTCCAATTCCTTCAGCTGAGGGCACTGGGTGGCTATGAGGGAGAGGGCCTTGTTGTCCAGGAGATGAACTACCCCGGAGACATCGAGGGAGCGGAGATGGACGCCCGCCCGGCGGAGGATGGCACGGAGGTGGCTGTTGCGGAGGGGACGGTGCTTGCTGAATCCACGGAAACCCTCGCTTTCTCTGGCGAGGGAGAGGCGGTGGACTTGGGACCAGGACTGAGGAGGGAAATATGAGGGAGAGAAAAAGAAAGACTACCTTCATCGAAGCCTCCATCCATCGTTTGTTCACTCTCTCACAACGGACGGAATCCAAGGCCGGGAGGACTGCGAGAATGCGTTCAAGAGCAGCCGAGGGCAGGTCGTCTAGTCCCTGTACATTTTCCTTCAAACCTTAACATTTAACGGCCTGCCTTGGCCTCTCCGCAACTGGCAACAGTTAGCGACTGAATCGAAGAGGCGCGAGATAGCTGACCGTCGTCTTTGGAATCGTCGGCCAGAACCATTCCCTTCCCTCCCTTCCGTTTAGAAACATACTGAAATGCCCTTTTCCTTTGAGAATGAGTTCCCCACCTCGGTTACAGTCATGACTTGGTCGTAGAACCTCAGCTGGTCTGGCGTCGCCTCCCTTGCTTTCCGAGCATCGTCTGTGTGTCTGAACCCCAGAATTAAACAGATCCACTACGGATTTACTTGAATGTGATTGTGGCCGTTCCGCAGTTCTTGGGATTCTTCGGCAAAGTGGCAAAAATTGACTGTCGTCTTTCCTCTCTCGGAAGGGAACAGTTGGAGACCTACAGTAACCCAATAGATAGTCAAAAGGAGACCTAACCTTTCCGAATTGGGAGAAAAAGCTCTGCAGTTGGGAGGCCGTGATGCGAGGAGAAATATTTGAGACTAGAACTTTTCGGTCCTCTCGGGAGTTTGATTGAAAGGCAAAAACAGCATCAAAGTCTGAAAAGAGTCTTCAAAAGGTAAAAAATTCACTAACCGTCAGTTTCCATCCCTTCACATTGCTGTCCATCTGCGAGGAGCATCGGAAGCAGCCGACGGTACTTCATAAATTCGGCAGCCGAATGGGACCATGTGCGTCTGAAAGAACCATGTGCCCTCTAAATTAAAGAGAATTACCGTAGTTTTCCAACACTGAAGAATCTGGCCCTGGTGACGAAGGACTGGAAAGCCTCGGTCATGTCGTTCAGGCCACGGCTCTCCAGGTTCTGGCCGTGGAGACGGCGCAAAGCTTTGAACATTGCCTACATTTTAAAAGTTTAAAAACGTTTTAAAAAATAAACGTACATTTGGCCGATCTCCATGAGAGGCCCGGAAACTCGCCCGAAGGTCCATTCCCTAAGTCCTGAAACTAAATGTATTGAATAATTTAAATGGAAAGAAAACATATTTGGACAATAGATGAAATGAAAAGACACGAAACAAAGGTGTGACCTATGAGTGGTGATTTAGGCGGCGCAGTCGGTTCTTGCGTCTCTTGCTATGGTGGCTGAAAGGTACAAGGCGCGCAGCACTCACGTGACCAGGGATCAATCCCTCTCGGGATCATTTGTTAGTTTACTCAAAGTTTCTTCCAAA
This sequence comes from Oscheius sp. G VE-2021, assembly GCA_022343465.1. Lineage (NCBI taxonomy): Eukaryota > Metazoa > Nematoda > Chromadorea > Rhabditida > Rhabditidae > Oscheius > Oscheius sp. G VE-2021. The sequence continues at coordinate 1,521,694 of JAJQXH010000058.1, forward strand.
CGGCAACGTCTTTGTTGTGCAGCTTTTCTTGGTTCGAAAAACACAAAAACGGGTGGTAGGAAGGCATGAAAAGGCTACAGGAAAAGTCAATTGTTGAAGTGACAGCCGGTGGTTCGATGAAAGTCTAAGGGTCCCGCCCCGATTTCCGACAAACCACCGACTCCGCCCACAAAACAATACTTCCCAATTAGGCCCTTTATAGATTTTTTTCTATTTATTTTTATTCCTTTATTTTGTGAAAAACTGTTCCTTTTTTCTTAATAAATAACTATTTGAAATATATCTACAATTTTGATAATTTACGTTGGTCAGCCAATTTTTGCCATTTGTTTTGTGATGTGTAACAATTTGTGCATTCATGCGCTTTTGTTTAAATTTGCTTTAGTGTAATATGTAGACATTGATGATTGGACCGTATTTGTTAACTACTTTTACTATATTGCTAACAAATTATCAATACTTAATTCTTATGTTGTATCCGCGTTTATTTTATTTTCTTCAAAAGTTCACTTGGAAATATACTTTATTCATTTTATCAAGTTTTGTTGTTCCAGCAGTCATGGTCCGTATCTGTCCACATTGTGGATGCTCAGACATTGATGAAGACGCCGCGAGAGGTAAGAGTTCTCTGGTTTCCCCCAATAGACATGTCCTCTTCAGGAGATGCCACTTGCATGGGTTGTGGAACAGTGCTGGAGGAGAATGTGGTGGTGTCCGAGAACCAATTCCAGGAAAGGGCCGGCGGCAGTGGCCACACCCTCGTCGGTTGGTCCCTTTCTTTGTCTGTTGTTATTGAATGCGTAGGTCAATTCGTGTCGATGGATCGTCAGAGTCACACCTTGCAAGGAGTGCCCGGATTGGTCTCTCAGGAATCCAGGGAACTCACATACCAGAAGGGGAAAAGGCTAATCGAGGAGGTCCGTCCCCTCTTTTCTCTGTTGTAATCAACCCTTTAGATTGCCAGTCAATTGCGCATCAATCAATTCTGTATTGACACCTCGTACAATTTCTTCAAAATGTGCGTTGTGAAGAATTTGACGCGCGGAAGACTCAGGTTCGATCCCCTTGTTGGCCATCAACCTTCCCTTTTCCAGATCCCACGTGGTTGCTGCCTGTATGTACATGACGTGTCGTTTGGAAAACACTGCCCATTTATTGTTGGACTTCAGTGACGTCACTCAGGTTCCTTGTTTTATTGGCAATTCTAATTATATCGTCCTAGGTCAATGTGTTCGATCTCGGTCGCACCCTGTCGTTCCTCTCCAGATCTCTCCGCATCAATCTGCCCTCCACTGACCCCTGTCTCTATATAATGCGCTTTGCCTGTCTTCTCGACTTTACTGACAAACAGAAGGAGGTGAGCCCTCCCCATTTGGTGGTTTACCCTCCTGTATTTTAGGTCGTGAATCTCGCCACCCGGTTGGTCGAAAGAATGAAGCGCGACTGGATCTCCACTGGCCGTCGACCCACCGGACTCTGTGGAGCAGCTCTTCTCATAGCCGCTAGGTTTGTTTCAGAAGTTACTGTATTTAATCATCATTTCAGGGCCTACAATTTTAACCGTTCCATTGGTGACATCGTCCGCGTAGTGCACATCAGTGAATCCGTGGTCCGGAAGCGTCTCGACGAATTCAGCCAAACAGCTTCCGGAGCCCTGACTATCGACGAGTTCCAGTCCGTGGATTTGGTTGGTGCCACTAATTTAAGGGTCTAACTTGTTCAGAATGAAGCGGAGGATCCCCCGGCCTTCCGGGAGGCGCGAGAGAAGGCGAGGAAGGAAATGCTGAGGGAAGAACAGAATTTGGCGGATGGGATGACGGATGAGGTGGGTGTTGTTACATTTATAGAGGGTAGTTTGGTTGTTCAGGTGCATCTGATGGAGGCGGAAGTGGAGAAGGCCCTGGAGAAGAAGAGGAGGGAGAAGTTCAAGGGAACACCCTATGCTAGGATGGTCACTGGAGTAGGTGTGTCTGTTGTTTCCAGACGGCGTAGTCTATTCTCCAACGGGATTATCCCGCACCCAGAATATCAGAACCCATTGTTCTACAGCCAAATTGAAGTCAAAGTTCCAGATGAGATTGGCGTGGGAAAGGCAGAGGCCAACTTGGTGAGGGATCAGATCATGGATAGCGTCTACGAGGCGGCGGATGGGCCAGAAAGCAAGAGGCTAGTTTCTTTTTCCCAATTGTTTTATATCGTTTGTTTAGTGGGTCTATGGTGACTAATTTTGGTCCGACTCTCCAGTCATTGGGAATCGCCCCTACTCACAGTCTGACTTACCAACACGACCAGCCACTGCCAACGGCCGACAACATCAACGGAGACCTCGATTTGGACGGTCAGTTCATCTGGATATAACCCCTGCATGGAAACCTTAATTCTCCGTTTAGGAATCGATGACGACGAGATCGACAGCTACATTCTGACGAACGCCGAGTCTGAGGTCAAAGAGAGGTTTTGGATGAAAATGAACGGAGAACATCTGAAGGAGATGGAGAGGAGGTGGAGTGTTTCACTTAAGGATTAAATTGAGAGGTCTAGAAAGAGGGAGAGGGAGGAGGAGGATCCGAACAACCCCGAGACGAAGAGGAGAAAGAGGAGATCCACCACCGCTCCCCGTCCAACGGACTGCGGACCTGCCCCCTCCACAGCAGCCGAGGCCATTGGAAAGGTCATACAGGTACTATGCCATGCTTTATCCTTGCACTAGGCAGATTTACCCTCTTGACGTCATTTTTCAGGAGAAAAGACTGTCGAACAAGGTGAACTACGACATTCTGAAGGAGATCGACACGGCCTCCATTTTCAATCCGACGGCGGTACCGAAGGCTGACCCAGAAACACCGAAACCACCCACTTTTGACGTACGATTAATTTTTGAGTGAGATTTATTATAGATTTTACAGTCCCCGTCATTGATGAAAAAAGAACGAATCACCCAGAGACGGAATGCGGTCGGGGCAAACTCCCTGCGATTGAATTTGGTCAAGGAAGCTCTGAGTGTGGTGTCGGAGGTTATTTTGGGAGGGAATGAAGCAATGTAAATATTTAGGCCGAAACATCCGAAACGAAGCCTCCCAAGGGTGTGAATGCGGCGGCCATCGTCAGGTATTTCAAACTCTTTAAAGAAATTTATGGATAATTTAGAAATCGCTTCGGGAAGGTGCGCCCCAATCTGGGAAAGGCCCCCAAGAACGAGCCTTTGGTGGGGGGAAAGATGCTGGAAGAGCTGAGTGGAGGGGATGCACTTGCGGTGGAAACATCGGTAGGTAACTGGGATAGCAATCGTCAATATGAAAGGAGAATTATTCACTTTTCAGCGCATGGCCTAACTTTTGCTTTAGAGCGAACCGCAAAAGGAGGGGTCGAATAAGCCAGAGCCTATCGTTCCGTCGACCACCATCCGACAACCGGAGGGCCCGGCGGGTTCACAGGTTGAATTTTCAGCAGAATAATGAAATTTAATCTTCAGGAGACCCCTTTCACCAATGAGAAGACGGCGGAGAAGCCAACGGGCGGTCGACTTATCCGCGGGCGGAAAGCCGGCCCAGTATTCAAGACGAAGAAAAACGAGACCAAGGGAAGCTGATGTCAAGAGCCAACTGTTGTTATTGTTTTGTTGGTGACTTGAACATAGATTTATAACAATAAACAAAATCTAGCATCTACAGGAACTTATTCGCTAACGAAACGACCTTGTTGAACTGGACGTTGTCCCTCTTCTCCAGGAGCTTCGTGGGGATAGGCGAGGTGATTCTGTTTCCCAGGGGGTTTCCCTCCTCGTCCAGCAGAACGATGTTGTTCGTGTCCGTCACGTGCACGCCGTGCTTTCGGTAGTGGACGTGGGTGTTGGCGCCGACCACGAATGCCTTCCTCATCTCTCCGTTGATTGCCACCAGGATCTGAAAACTTAACTAATATCCTGTTTAAGGGTAAGTGGGGGTTCCAGCGGTATTCCCTCACCTTGTCGCCGAGTGTGGCGTGGGGCATGTGTCGTGATCGCTTCCCCTGTTTGTAAACGTGAATGCAATACGGCAATTTGCCTAAAACAAGTGTATCCAAGAGGAATCGGTGCCCCACCTGCTGCGTGAGCCTCCTTGCCGAGGGCGGAATTGTCGACGACCATGCAGCGGGTCCTCCTGTGGATTCCCATGGTCGGAGGGCGGGTGCGATGCTTCGACAACTCGTACCTGAAAGCAAATCAGTCTCTCCGAGGGACAATGTGTGGCCAAGTTTCCTCCCACATAGTGTAAAACAGTGTGTTAACTATGTTTATTCGATCTATACATAAAATGCGCCATTCCAGACTTTGGTTCGGCGGATCTCATCCGATGCATTGGCCATGTCATAGGGGCAATGCCGACAGCCGTTCCCACAACATTTCCCCTTGTGCAAATGATGAGAGATCGTAAAAACGGTGTATCCAGTGAGGGGATCCAGGTAGGTCATCTTGCGTTCCTCCACCGCCTGCATGTGCTTCATGTAAATGTCCCTCTCGGCCGAAGTGAGCGAGTTATAGTCATTCCACCTGACAGCCGTCTTCTTTATGGATTCTTCGAAGAGGGGGTAGTTGGCCAGCATTTCGTCCTTTGCGCCAGCCACCAGACCGATGCCCTTCCCATCGCCTTTGGGCTTATAGTAGACAGGAGCGGCCTTTTCTTTATCCATGATGACAGAACCAGTAGGTGCTGACACAACGGAGCCAGACTCGGGAGATGTTGAGTAACCAGCGGAGTGTCTGAAGCCAATTCTCCAGTCTCGATAGAACTATACAAATTTTTGTATTTCTGATAATTTAAATAACCCGATTCGACTAATTTAAAGACAAGATAGTGTAGGGAGAGAACTCACTCAGGCTGAGGGTACCATCTTCCAGAAGCAAAGTTCTTGGAGGTAACAGAGAGGTTCAAAACATTCTTCAGAAGAGATCTCGCGGCGGCCAGAGAGGACGCTGTCGCCTGCATCCTGAAATTGTAAGAATGTACACATTTACTGTTGAAACAAAGCTTGAGATAACGACAAAAGTGGGAAAATTTCTTGAATAAGAAACATTTTGAACCATGAAAAATAGGCTTACATCAACACTGTAAAGTAAAAAAAGCTGCGTTGCTGCTGATAAATAAAATACAAAAATTAAAATGTTAATTTAACAGCACCGATCGGCATGGGATGGAACTAGTTTAGTACGTGTTCGACTGCTCAGCCAGGGTCGAATTACAAAAACTATTTCGGCCATATTTCGTTGTATTGTAAAATGCATTTCATAATATAAGCAAAATCAAATAAAACTAATAACAGAAAAATAAAAACCTGCCGTTTGCCGCACAGTTGTGCTCGAGTATAGGGCACCGTCCTGCGTAAACAACGGGCAAGTGATTGCCGAGTAGGTCTCAAATCAACAATCGCATATGGTAAAACAGATTACGCATGGAACACTAGTTTTCCATAAAGTGAGCGGAAAGAAGCGAAAACGTGTAAAATATTAAAAGCACAAGATCATACCTAAGTGTAGAGTACAACTCTCTCTCTCTCTCTCTCTCTCTCTCTCTCTCTCTCTCTCTCCTTTTTTACTCCACAGAAAGAATGTTCTAACCTCTTGTTTTCCTTTGCCTTGAGGAAAAGGTGAACAAAGGGCGAACTCATAACGTTCAATCTTAAATCAACAATCTCAAACCTATGGAAATGATCTCCAAACTGTCTGTACGAGACTTGGTTTTCATTGTTCTTGTCGACTCGTAAAGTGACCACACTTTACGAGTCGACAAGAACAATGAAAACCCAAAGTCTCCTCTTCTAGCCGCTTTCATCGAAAGGTAAAGAACCGCGCGTGAAAATTATACGTAGAAAGCGCGTAAATCCACGTAGTTTCAACCCCTGTCACAGCGTCTTCGGGTGGGTCGTATTTTCCCAACCTCCAATAACTTTTGTTTTCAGGCCTGTGACTGGTCCTATGGACTCGGATACGATCACCCGCTATCTAAGCGTCCCTGCGAGTCCTCGGTAGGTGACCACCAGGAGCCCTAGTGCCCTGGTCCAGCTAGAGAACACCCGGCGGGGTCTGAACGCACCCCTACGCCGACCGAAGCAGCGGGTCGAGTCTGGTCTCCCCGCTGATCTCCACTCCCTCGCCGACCAACATCCGGCCCCCCGCTCTGCAGTCGACGCAACGCTGTCCTGTGGGGCCCCGTTACAACATCAACGAAGACCTCACTCACACCGAGGTGAACTTTCTGGAGAAGAGCCGCAAGAGGCGAAGCAACCAAGACCTGCAGCCGACCTCTGCCTCTTCCTCGCTGAAGCGTACCCGCACCGCCTAGAAGTCACCGGAACCCGGCAAGATCACCGTCTTCGGTCGCTCCCGCCGTGAGATCGACATCGACGTAAGAAAGGATTCAGTTTACATCCCAAACAACCTATTCAGGACGTCGTTTCCAAGTACCCGGAGTTCATGCAGCGGAAGCTTCGGGATCTCTTCGAGTACCGTCTCTCCAACGTCTCTCGACTGGTTCGACAGGGTGGAAAGCGTGGCCAAGTTTGTTCCTCGGCACCACAGGATTGCCTTTGTGGCGGCCGCTCAGCGAATCTTGCGGATGGACGACTGGATGCCCCCTCCGACGGTTCTCTTCACAAACCGCTTCCCTCAGCGGCCGACGAGAGCCCAGGTCCAGGCCGTCCTCCCCCGTCTCATCCCCGACTATGTAGGCTTTAAGAAAAAAAAATCAGACTGGTACCGACCGATCGACGGAGAGCGACGAGGAGTTCACCCATGACTGGAAAGCCTCCTTCGACCAGTCTTCGACCATGATACCCAAGCAGCCCAGGAATGAGACGGAGCCAATGAACATCACCAACTCCGAGAAGAAGGATCCCATTGTTTAAGGATCCCAGTCGGAGTTGAATTTCCTGAGGGTTCAGCCACCCGAGTCGTCTGCCTCCGGAACAGCCGCCATGAACAGGACCTTCACCATCCCCACGCCTCCCCTCAACACAACGTTTCTCCGGAGCCTTAGACCACTAGGCCACAAATGTGTTGTTTCTGGGAGGCGCGCGATCGGTGATAAATCCCATGCAAATTAGAAAATGCTAATTTTCTCTAAAAACGGAAGCCGTTTGGCACTTTCTGAAAATGGCTTTAGGTAGTCCTAGGGATCTCCAACGTTGCCTAATCGGCCGATTTTGAAAAGCTGAGGACGCGTTCAAGGGATTCCCTCGCCAGGGACTTTGAGGCTTCCATCAACGAGGCCCTCGACCACGTTACCACCGTGGGTGTGGTCTCTTCCGACCTCCTGGACAAGATTTTGGCACTGAAGAAGGATCTGATTCACCTCGATATCCCCGAATGGATTGTTAAAATAATAATCCGCGCAGGGTGGGTGGGGGCCCCGCGTACATCCCAAGCATCCCTTCCTAGCCGAAACAGCTTTATTACTTTTTTTTTTTTACAAAATATTATCACAAATATACCTCTATCCAAACCTAGTTCTTGGAAAAATGCTAATTTGTGTCAAAATTATTATGTCGAAGTTAGAAATTCTAACTTCGACATCATCATTTTGGCACAAATTAGAATTTTTCCGAGAACTAGGATTGGCATCAACTATACAAACGTGGTAGCTAAAAAATTCAATCAGAACAACCGGGTTGCTTTTGAACGTTTTGTTTTCGAACCCTACGCCTTCAATTTCTAGTCAAAGTTAAATTTTTACGTGTCTGAAGAGGACATGTCACAGAGGAGGAATTGTCGCAGTTTAACTCGGAGGAATTGTCGCAGTTAAACTCGGAGGAAAAGTCGCAGCGGAGGAACTGTCGTGGGCGGGTCGGAGGAAAAGTCGCGGAGGAAATGTCGAGGGTCGCGGAGGAAAAGTTAGATGAAGGTCATTTGTAAAATGAAAGAAACCTCACTGTATATCTACATTTCCACTTGTATTTGTCAAAATTTAAGGTATATATAAGAGTTTATTTTTATAATAACTTGGTTTATTTTCTTCGAACTTTCTTTGCCAGTAGAGGATCTGGTCAAACAGTGATGTTGGAGATATTCAAACAGAAAACGCGCCAATCCGCATGTTGGCGCATTTCGTATTCTTTGACACAGGTTTTGTGTACAGATTATATTTGTATTTATTAAGTTAGGGTTGTTTTGTAGTTTAAATCCTTTTATTAAGTACGTGTGTGAGATAATTTGCACCTTGTCCGGTCAGTCTGTGAAAGTCAATTATGTTAATCGGGGAAATATATTTGAACGTTAGTATGTGATTTATTTTGCAACAAAATTCTGTCACTTTGTTTGCTTTCTAATTCAATCAATTTATTCTCCAGGTAATTGACTGAAATGACGCTCCTTAGCAAGATGGCCGTGCCGGCCGGAAGGGCCATGTTGCAGCCGAAATCCTTCATCATTCCCACAATCCGCGAATCTCACGCTGCCGTGTTCAGAAAAAGGCCCGGCCAGCTGATTGTTAACCGAATCAAGGTGTGTATTTAAAAAAATCCTTTGGATATTGCGCCAATGTTGTATTTAGGACGTGTGCCATTTCTATTTCATCGGAATCGGCTTCATGCCTGTGCTTATGTGCCTTGCCTACAACCACATCGTCTATGGCCCGTGCGAGTTGAAGGACTACCCGACCGACGGCCCCCCTCCGCACCACTGGCAATACGAGAGGACCCCCGTCCGTCAGTGGTGGGCCAAGTACTTTGGAGTGTCCGATGTGGAACATCACGAGAGGAATCTCGCTTACTTTGAGAAGCAGGGCACTCTCTCCCGCTGGAGGTTGGTTTGCGAACGAGAGGTTAATAAACTATGTACAATTAAAGGCAAATCGAGCAGCGAGTGAAGCACCTGGAGGGTGAGCGATGGGACTACAAGGGATGGAGCTACCAGCCGGTTTCCTCCGCCTGGGTTGACTACGGAAGGTGGCACGCACTCCGACTCCGCGATCAGTACGAGCAGCACGGCCACTATGCCCAATAAGGTAAGTTGTTAAACTATTATTATTTCGTTTATTTTAATTCGCAAAGTACGCGTGTGAAATTATTTCAACTGTCATTTCCTTATTTTAAGATATGATTATGTTTTAATCAAGGCATTTTCAGTTACTAGACGACGACCTGCGAGTGTTTGCGGCCTGCTTTGGATCCCCAGGTTACTAGACTACTGTTTGATAGAAAAGTAAATAAATGTTCCTGATACTGTTTTCTTGTTTTCCCTTTTGCGTACCCTCGATGCCCTACTTCTTGTTCTCCCAAATCCATTCATCCTCCCTAGATTGCGTGTTCCATAGACAGCTTCTGAATCAATCGATTAGTGCTCCAATTGATGGTTGGTTCCTTCCTAATAAACATCAACTGAGCTTTTAACGGGCGGCTATGTTGGAGAATATCGTGGCCTGGGTGTTGAACACCTACATTGGCGAGTATCTCGAGGACCTCAACACTGACCAGTTGTCCGTTGCAATTCTGTCAGGTCAGCCATTCCGAAGGAACAGACATCCCTATTTAGAAACGGCACTGGTTCAGTTTCACGACCCTATGAAGCAGTTTTAAACCTTGAACCCTGAAATACCGTTTTTGATTTTGGCAGGGTTTCTACGGCCCGTTTCGGCCCGGCGGGCCGGGCTTGGCCTTTAGGAACCCTGGATTTTGGAAAATAATGGACGCACGGACCGCCCCTGAAACCTTCTTGGCCGGTTTTAAGCTATATTTGTAGGTCAATTGGAGTTGGAGAATGTGCCTCTGAAGAACACGGCCCTTCGGAAGCTGGACCTTCCGATTGAGGTGAAGAGTGGTCTGCTGGGCAGACTGACCCTTTCGGTGCCGATCACGCGGATCCGCAGTGAACAATGGACTCTGACCGTAGGTAGACTCTCATTTGCCCTCAGAAGCCACATTTCAGCTGAGCGACGTCTTGGTGATCGTCGGTCCGCCGTCGTCAAACAAAAAGTACGACGTGGAGGTGATGGAGCAGATGGAGCAACAGAAGAGGAGCCAAATGCTCGTCGAGTTGGAACAGCGTCATCGGGTGGGGTATCCACAAAATGGGTTTATAAAGGATATATAATTGGCTAGAATAAGGAGACATCAGAAATAAAGGCGAAGGCTGTTAAATTCGTAAATTCGGTCACTTTTCAGACAGAGTTGTTGTCTTTGATGGGATTGCCGGACACAGCGACCCAGGACAACTGGTGGGGAGCGTCCCTCTTGTCTACCGTTCTCAACAATATTCAGGTGCGTTCCACCTCTTCCCTTTCCATTTCGTTTTCAGTTGATCATGACGAACGTACACATCCGCTACGAAGACAGCACCACTCTGCCCCACGGACTGGCATTCAATTGTGGAGTGAGAATTCAGAAGATGACAGTACAGACCACCAATTCATCATGGGTAGTTCATCTTCATTTCCCCAGAAAATCCTTACTGTCTTGTAGAAACCTGGATTTGTGGAACCACAGGAGGGCCACAACGTGTTCAAAACGCTCGATTTGAAGGGTTTCAGTCTCTACTGGAACTCGGACCAGACTGTTTCCACAGAGCTCGTCGCTCCCAAGGATCTCAGGGTGGAAACAGTGTCTTTTTAGTTAAAATTGTAGTTTTAGGATATTCTGGCTCCTGAAAACCGCTCCAATTCCTACATCATCCATCCTTGCAGTGCGGAATTGAGAATGGAACGGAATTCCAGCAAATTTCCCCTCAAAAGCACCCCCAGGTTCAAGGTAGAGCTGCATATCTATCGTTCAATACCAAATTTGCAGTTCTTCCTGAAACCGGACAAAATCGTCTGCGAACTGACAAAACGACAAATGGCTGAGCTCCGGGCATTGAATAGGTGAGTTTAGAGGAAGAAAGTGCCAACGGGGTGGCTGATTTTTCCAAATTTCGATTAATACACTCCAGTTTTCAGGGAATGGGCTCGTTTCGAATTGGCTAGGAGACACAGAAAATGGAGACCGCTGACATCGATAGGAACCAAGTACGCATTCCCTCATCCACATTTGCCCACTTCTACAAAGAAGAGGAATTCACACTTTTCAGTGCTCGTGAATGGTGGAAGTTTGCGTACGATCGTATTTCGGAGGAGAGGAGAAGGAGCCAGACCCGCAAAACGTGGAGTTTTGCCATTACGAGGGCTCAGCACCTGAATGCCTACTGTAATGCCTACAGGAGGAGGTTGCTGGAGAGCATCGAGAAGAAGACGACCAGGTGGGCACCCAAACTAGGTGTTTGAAGGAGGAAATTCAGCGAATCCAATGGGACTGCTCCGGCTGCCACAGTGACCAACATTGCCTCTCAGGAGGATCAGACGATAATGAAGCAGATCGAAAGAGACCCCGATTTATCCTTCCACGTAGGACCATCTTTTTATAGAATCATGTTTGTTTAGGAGTTGCACCTCTTTCGGGAGACTGTCTTCCGGCGATTGGTGGCAGAGAAAGAGAAGGAACTGGGACTGCCGGAGAAGAACGCGGATGAGACGGCATTCGAGACACTGGATGCCACGGCCGAGGTACAGTTTTATCTTCTTAACTTGGGTTTTACATTTTTAGATATGGTAGAATATTTATGTATTTCAGATACCTGCTGACCTGGATTCGATCCCTCCGAAGGAAGAAGGCAAGGGACTCTACGGCTGGATCACCAGTTTTTTCGTTGCCGAAGAGCCGAGTTGTTCCTTCGAGCACCCCCATTTATCCAAGTTTTTCAGAGGCCCAGGAAGAGGACAAAAACTCCGAATTCGCCCAGATCGATCTCTCAGAATTGAAGAGTCTGCCGCAGTCCTTCAACATGAAGGTAATTGCCTTCTTTTGCTCTTAAAATATATATCTAGGACATGGAGGAAAAGATTCTGGACGTATTGCACGAGTCCTGGGACGATTCCACCATCCTCCGCAGAGATGCCATCTTCTCAGACATTGCCATTCGTCTGGACAACATCACACTACGATTCATAGACTCTAGTGTAAGGGTCTTTCGTCATATAAAAATGCCTCTTTCAGATTGTGGCGGGGATTGAGCAGAGGAGGGTGCTGGCCCTGGATCTCTCGGGGGTCTCAGCCCAGGTGGAACTCAGTCCCAGGCAGCACACTTTGTCGGTGCAATTGGCAGTGCAGGATATGAGTGTGCAGCGACTGTGCACAGGACACACTCAGACGGTGCTTATTGACAGCCGGAGTTGAAGAATCTGGTTATTTTCAGAGCGTAGGGACGACGCCAAGTGAAATGTTCGACGATTCTTTGTTCTATTCTGTGGCCGAGTCTACAAAGATTCTGCTGGCGGTTGGGAAGAAGGACGGGGCTGAGAAAGATCCTATATTCAGGTAAGACAAATTATTACACTTCCCAACTAACCAATATACATAACATTTATGATTCAGACTTCGCTACCGTCGAAGTGCTCCGAAATTGACAGTGCGTCATACCGTCGAAGGCAGATTTCGTCCGATCTCCGTAATGTACGAAGAAGACGCCTTCGCCGGCCTATCCACCCTCTTCGCCGACGATCCAATATTGTACAAGGTGCTTTTTTCCACTTTCCCGGCTATTTTATGATTTAGGCAGCCGCATTGTCGAAGTCAGAAACCCCATCGGAGCATCTGATCGACAGCCACGTCTTTGTCAATCTGCACATTCCCAGCGTACCGAAATGTAGCTGTTATTCAAGAATCCTCTTTTAGATTGTCATGGAACTATGCCAACAGGGTTGGTCGGCCTCTCATTCTCGCCAATGGGAGGCGGGGGAGCCTTTCGCCGGAGTGCAGTTGAACGACGTCTTCTTCTGCGTCATCAACAAGGAACGATACCTATCACAGGTCTGTCTGCTGCAACTGGCTCTTTGGCTTGGATCATCTTTTCCTAATCAAATTCCAGGTGAAAATAGACGTCGGCCACGTGGAAGTGACGGATCCTCTGGAGAAAGCGGCCATTCACTCAGTTCTGCTGACCACAGGAAGGACCATCGGAGGATTCCCGGTACCTTCCCTTTGTTTCGGAAGAACCCCCTTCTTCAGAAGACCATATCCAACTCCTGTCCTGACATCTCCGATGTGGCCGTGGAGCGTCCCTCTCCTTCCAAGCAGTCGTCCTCTGCTCCTAACCAGTGCTTCATCCCCAGTTTGCAACACCGTCTAAATCCAACAATCTTATTTCTCAGATGTCTCCCAAGTACACAAAACGACGAGGAAGGTCAGCCACTTTGGAGGGGATCCTGCTGAGACGCGCATTTTGGTCACCCTCGTGGATTCGAAACATCCCCTGTTCGACTCCAAATACAAGGTTTGTTTTGGTAGCCACTCCATCCTGACACCATACCTGGGCACGGGAGGCTTGGCGCACCCCCGCAGTGGCCCAGGGGTCGGGGCTTAGGGGTATGTACCCCTGCAAAAGGGTGAAAATTGAAAAGTACCCCATTTGATTTGTCGACCCAGGAAATCAGCATGTTTCGGCGCACCTCCGCAGCGGACCCCCTCTACACGACCTGTCCAGGAACGCCTGACACCATCTGGAGAATAGGAGAAAATAGCGGATATTACAAAGTTCTTAAAGAAGCTTTGGGAGTAATCATACCTTAATCGCCACGAGGGTTCATTTAGGCCCTCGAGTATTCGTTAGAACTGCACCTCTCAAATCCCGCCAAACACAATTATTCCCACGGTTGTTGGAATATGCGTTTAAGCGAGAATATGACGTAATACTTTTTGGCTAAAAATAGCATTTGCTGGAACGAAGACCGGGAGGTCTTTTTTGGGAAATGCTACGTTCAAAAGTGTGAGAGTCGGGTGGTTATTTTGAGAATAATGAAGGGCTTCAGTTTGAATTAGCATAGAGTACCGTAGATTCTCCTCAAATGTTTAATTTTAAGTAAGATGTGAGCAAACACACAGCTACAGTAATCCATACGCTGTTTTCAACCTTGAATCTGATTGTGACGATGTGGCTTTCTTCGTTTTTGCTCGAACAGTTAAATACCAGCGGCTGTAAATGGTTTAAAGCGGTCGTTCGTACTGAAACATTGGTCTCTTCGACCAGCAAAGTGCATCGGACTTGGATCATATGATATATCCGGGGCCCTTCCTTCTAGTAATCTATTAAAGTACTTTTATTAAAGATCTAATCAACTATATTACTTTAGCTGCTGTTTTGAAAGTGTACAACAGAGGAATCAACTATATTACTTTAGTTGCTGTTTTGAAAGTGTACAACAGAGATTTATTTAACAGAACGTGATACTGACGAATACAGAGACAATGCTCCCTAGTAGACGTATCCGTAGTAGGGTCGTTCTGGCTGCACATCGTACACATCGTAGTTGAGCCCTCGCTTGCCGAATCTGCAATTCACCTCTTGTTTGTCTGTCCGAAATACGCGTTTTTCGACAGAATCGCCATTTCCCTACGATTCCATTGTTCTAAGGCTTCCTGTTTGCTATAACACTGAAAATGACGCCCAATGGAGGCGTTTTTCCACAAAAGAGCGAAAAAAAAGAAAGCCACTCACCGCATCCGGCCTCCCATGGCCTTTCCTTTCAGTTCACTGACGATTTCTCCAAAAACTCCAACTTCCCTGCGGTTCATGTGAATTGGCTTGTTGATATTCTGAAGGAGGAGAGAGTTACCGTAATCTACCGTAACCAGACCTGTGCACTGGATGACTGTGACAAAAAGGAAAGGGAGAAAAGGAGCAGGGCTGCGATGTGGACGGCCAGCATGATGTGATACCTGGAATGACACGGAAATCGTCAGAGAGCTTACGAGTATGGCGGAAATTGGCTTGCGCCAGCAGAGGACACCACGAGGTGCGATGTTGTCACTTTCTGCGAGGGAAAGGGTTGCAAGAGGGAGGAAACGGTTAGAAGGACAGACATCATATTTTGAAAGGGACGGACACATAAGTGGCGGAACTCGTCTGTTTTCGGACGTGGTACTACTTGTCCTCAAACGGAGCTGATGTCATCAGACAGAGTAAAAGCAGGAAAGACCGAAAATAGGGGCGAATTGTAGGCCATTTTTGGTTGAATGGGACTTTGTCGGAAGGGTTAGGGTCAATTAAGAGTTATCGATATCGCATAACTGGTATTGAATTGAGCCATAAATTCGTGGGAATGAATGGCCACAATAAGCTAACAATTGGACAGCAGACAGCTGGATTACATTTGACACGGGATGTCTCAATTACGCTTATACGTTAATGAACAACGGTCAAACACAACGATGCTCATTCACAATTCATCCTAAAATACCTACAAGGATTTAGTGTGCGATAGCTGCACATTTTGTGGATTTCTAGTAAAATAACGAAACGGCTCCTTTTTTCTGATGAATCTAGCCATTTCTATAACTGACTAAGGGGATGTAGAAATATCGCTATCAAGGTCAGTAATGATGATATGCTTCCAAAGGACTAAATACCTCCCCAAGAAACCCCTCTCTTTCTTCAATTAATTAAAGACGTCAATTAATGTCTTTTTCAGAGCAACTGCAAAGTGGATGTGGCCATGAATGAGCTGAACGTGGGAATGAACAGACGGACATGGACTGCCCTCATGGATTTGGCCGGTCTTCTGGGCCACAAGTCACCGGCCGAAGAGGACGAAGAGGAACGGGGTGGGGATGATTTCAATGGACACTACAGTAATCTTTTCAGATGAATTGGCCGAGAGTCTGGCTGTACCCTTTTCCGTGGAATGTTCGCTGAGGACGCAGACCCTGACAATCGACATGAACTACCCGCGAAATGGCACCAAACTGGGAGTTGTTCGGTTGACAAAACCGGAGATTCTGTTTACAGTAAGAGAGATGGAGAAAGAGGAAAAGAGATGTCTGGTTCAGGTGAGCTCTAAGAACGAGACGGGCACTCTCTCTGCTCTGCTTGCCCTGGAGGGCCTGGGAATCGAGGACCACACTCCGCTATATTCTGAGCTCTACCGCGAGAGGATGTACATCTCGGACGAGGGAGGGGCCGTCCCCAGCAGGGCTGAGCTCCGTTTCACAAAGTAAAGCACTTGAAGAGGGCGTTTAAAACGACACGGCAGGTCGAATGGGGGCATAAAGGGCGGGGTATAATGACATGGGAGGCTACGAACTGCGGATGTGACGTATTTGACCTGGGATCGGAGGAATAGTAGCCGTGGGGCGAATGACGGGGTGGGCGTTTACGGCCACCGGTGGAATGTGTTTTCGGCTGACTTTTAGCACCGTTGTGATGGATTGCGAGGGTGGCGAAAGAGTGAGTCTGGGAGAGTAGTCTTCGAAGGAAGCGGGGAGTACGCACGGGTTACGGTAGTTCTTTCCAGGTACTTGGGAGATGATCCGGAGAGGGACTGCGACCTTAGGATAGGGCTGATGGTCCCGAACACAATGCACGTCTCCTACGTCCACACCCACCGATTCTTCATGGGATTGATGGACTTTTGGCTCCATTTCTTCGAGTTACAACTACAGATCACGAGGAGAAACGGCGTACGTTAGATTACAGTAACGGCATGGGTACAGTTGATAACATAGGATCAACTGTAGCCATGCGATTTGCATATTGGATAGTTGTCTAATTAAGTCCCTCTCTTTCAGGCCATCGCCAGCAACACCCAGTCCCGTGTCTCCCTGGACATAGACATTCGTTCGCCCACAACCCTCGTCTTCCCTCTGAACCAATTCAGCGACCAAGTGGTGGTCCTGGAGAGCTCTGGAATGAAAGTGAGCAACTGCTTCAAGAATATGAGCAAGGTCATGGACGAATTCCACGTGCAATGCGTGGAAACAGATTATGGCTATGGTTGGATTCCTCTTTGACCTTATTTAATGGGATTTAGATGAGTCAGTCGACTGTCTCCTGGATTGTTCCAAGATCACCCTCTTCGATCTGGCTGCCTACGAGGGAGTGCGGGTGGCCAAGTCTCATCACAGAGAAGAGCAGGTGAGACGCGACTGGCATCTTTTATCCCTCAAACACAACAGTCCGGGCTACCATACCCTCCGCTATCAGCTAATTGCCAACATTGGCATTGGCTGCAACTCGCGTTTAAGCACGGTTTCAACTTTTGCTCAGTTCTGCTTCCAGGTCGAAAGTGAGCGAACCTTCGGTCCCGGCTTATTCGAAGACTTTGAATTTCACGTGTCTAAGCACAACCAGTTCAACAAGAAGTTCAATCTCATTACCGACGTCTACCGTAACCTGGACGGCACCCTCTCCCACAACGGTAATCCATTGAATATTGGATCACAACTCGGTTCAGCACCCGACATGACGGCCGTCATGGCCATTTCTGGGCTCAGCTGGCAGATCACAACCGACTTTTACGTTCTCTTCCGAGGAGTTCTCGAGAAGAACTTTGGAGATCCATTGGTTACAGTACCCGACACCATTCCACTCGAGATACTCAACATTCCAGCCAGCGGATGTGTAAGTTTCAAATCTCCAACAAAACAAATCCAGCCGATTATGTATTCTTTATTTATCAGTTTTATCTATCGATTGTCCGTTTGCTCCTCATTAGATCTTCCCAAAGAACTTTCTCATCCTGGCGCCCAACTTCGAGAAGACCGAGGGCGGTGGCGGATGGAGCACTCCTGGCAGCTGAATTCAACTCTTTGGCCTGCCATCATTCCCCCTACCGCTCCAACCAACTTCTCCAGCTCCTCGAAAGACGGCCTATTCTCTGGCTCGTAGCTCATGCATCGCAGCCTCAGCTCCTCCACGTCCGGTTGGATCTCTCCCTCCACTTCCAACGCAGCCTTGTGTCCGATAATCTTCTTCTGCAGCTCTCGGTTGTCTGTGATATTCTCGTATGGCTCCTTCCCCGCCGAGTACACTTCGAAGATCATCACTCCGAAGCTATACACGTCCGATTTAGAGGTATAACGACCCTTCTTCAGCGTCTCAGGTGCCATCCATCTGACCTCATTTCTACAGAAGACTTCCATCTCACCTCACAGGCACCTGCTTCATCTTCTTCTCTCGGAATTCATTCCCAAGCATCGACAGTCCAAAGTCAGAGATTTTCACTTGCTTGCCTCCCAGAAGACAGTTCCTGGCGGCGATGTCTCTGTGGATGATCTTCTTCCCCTCCAAGTACGCCATCCCCTTCACTCCGCCGTAGACAAAGTTCAGCTTCTCATCCATCGTCGGCTAAACGTCTTCTTAGATGAAACTTCAGCCACAAACCGGGTTTGCCTGGTTCTTCACTCGAGAGAGGAGGGATCCGCCATTGGCCAGTTCCATCACAATCATGATTGGCTCCTTGGTTGTGCACACTCCGTACAACTTGACTACATTCGGATGGTTGAGACTCAACATGAGGTTGGCTTCCTTCAGGAACTTGATCCTCTCGTCTCCATTCAAAGATCCGCTCCGCAGAGTCTTCACTGCCACTGGGACTCGCGGAAGGAACGGAGACACCTGCAGGTGCCCCTCGTACACCTCTCCGAAGGCTCCCTCTCCCAAGAGGACCGTTCGTTCCACCTGAATAATTCCATTCACCTCCCTCTGAGTCCTGACCTGTTCGTTATTCAGCTGCCATTCCTTCTTGAAGCATGGCTTCACCAGGAGAAATCCCTCTGCTCCGATGGGCTCCCGGTTACGGTAGTGGTACTGTACCAGGTCTCCGACCGTCTTGAAGGCGTATTTGTACACCCAATAGAGGCGCTTTTTGTTCGTCCGCTTGATGAGGTAGTTTCTCATATTGCCGTCGTGGATCACACTCAGAACAAAGTGCAGCTGACCACCGACCTCCGTCTTTCGCACTGCAGCTTTAAAGATTACATGTGTTTCTGTCTCTTTACCAAGGAATTCCCCGTCCTTCTTGAGCAGTTTGTCTGCCTCTGTCCGAGTCATGAATCCGTGATAGTAGGGCTCGTCATCGATCGCTCGATTGACCCTTCCCACCTCTTCGCAACTGATCTAATCTCATTTCCTCTGTTTTCTCTCCTTCCCTCACCTGAATAAGTCGCTTCTTGATCGGCAACTGAAACGAGTCTGGCGCCGCCGGTTTGTCATTCTTCCCGGCCGGCGGTTTCTTCCTGTCCAGTGACTTCTACAATTAGAGAATGATCCATTTAATGAGGAATAGCCGACGTCTTCATCTGAAGTGGTCGCTGTTCCATTCTTCGGGTAGCGCTTCTCCAGCTCTTTCAATGCGAGCTTTTTCCTCTCCTCACGCTTGGCGTCGCCTTCTATTCCGCTGGCTTCCGGCGAACCGCTGATGAGCTCCTTCGACCCTGGCAGTGCGTTGACCAGCTCCCTTGAGCCAGGACGGCCTAACGACTCCCTGGATCCAGGACGAGGAGTCATCAGCTCTCTGGATCCTGGACGAACCATCTTCGATCCTGGGGGATCGTGGTCTGAAGAGGAGTTGGAGGATGGCTCTCGGAGATCTACCAGATGGCATCCACCCGTCGGCTGGGGAAGAGCAGGCGAAAGTGGGGAACGTCGAGGAGCGAGCCAGACGAGTTTTGCGTATTCTAATTAACCATGAATAAAAAAAGGACCTTCTTTCTCATCAACGGATTCACCCATTTTTTTCCAATTTTTCCTTTTCAGGAGGTGACGACTGACAGAAAATACGCCACTCTGTGCTTCCGTCTCCTGTTCGACAGCGTTCTCCTCGACTTCCGGGTGCCTCTCTCCGTGTGCCTCTTAATTCCTCGTTTCAGGTGCCAGAGTCTCTCTCGCGTTCCTACCCGAACCCCTTCTCCAAACTATTCGTTCCCTTCGCAGAGGCCCATCTCCACAGTGCCCGCATCTCCTTCGATCTCTTCTCCGACAACCAAAGCGAACTGGATTTGGTCTGCGAGAGTGCCGATCTAGTGGACAGCCGCAGGGGCAATCTGAACCTCTTCAAGAATATTCTTCAGCCGAGGGAGCGCTCGGGCCACAGGTTCATTACCCTCTTTAAAGGGTATACGGTATGTTCAGAGGGATGTTGATGTTCGAAACCCACGTCATGATGAAGAAAGACGAGCCCCCACAACTGACGGTGGTTCTCATGAACTCCCGGATGCTGGTCCTTCCTGAGTGGCTCAACGACGCAAAGGATTTCCTTAATCTCAACACTGACTTTGTTCCCAAGTGTAACTTTCAAATTAGGAGATTGAACCAAGGGAATTTTCAGACTGGGAGGACGCTGATCAAATGCCATCGCTGGCGAGGGACGGAGTGGTCGGTCGACTGGCTGCCTTGCGGATGAGCCCCATTCCCGCACCCAGCATTTCCTTGAAAATTACATTTAGGTGCTTATTTGTAGTAATCTTGTTTATGAGGTGTTTAGGGAATGTGACCTGTACCTTATGGAGAACCCATGTGCTTCAAATAGTCTGGCTACGGTAGCTTCTGTTTCGGTGGTTTTAAACATGACGGATAGCCACGGGGACATCAACACCAATTTGGAAATCCAGGTGAGAGATAGGAAAAGGAAGGGGATGTCGTCGTTTCAGAGCATGACGGTCGGCTGGTGTTTGATGCAGGAAGAGGCCAACACTCTGAACATGTGCTCCAACGAGTTCTCCTTCGGAATCAGCCTGGTGCCTGTGGTGCCTGTGTCAGCCACTTCCCAAGCCATTGGCCTGCCCCAGTTGGCTCAGAGGAAACACTCTTGCGAGGTAATCTCTTTCAGTAACCGTCATCTAAATCCATGACTTAGATCGAACTCCGAGGTATTATCGGTCGTTTAGCCTACAAAGACGCTGTCGTTTTGAACACGGCTGTCCGCGGCTTTCTCAAACACGTTGACGCTTATTTCGGGAAGAGTCTGATCCCCGCACCGAAGCACACCCTGCCTCAGAAGGGTAGGTCCTCCACACAGTCCTATACCTAGGGTTACTGTAGGTCTCCACGTGGAACGGGTGAAATTGACGACACATCACATGGATCTGTGGCTTCTGGACGAGTACAAGGGCGTCTCCATCCCAATGCTGCGTTTCTCGCTCTCAAGTGAGCTTTCTCCTTTTTCTGCATCCTCTTTTAGACCTGAACATCGACAAACGACCGGACAGAATCACAGCCACCGTATCTGTCAGTGCAGACTACTTCAACCATAGTGTGTTCGGATGGGAGCCGTTGATCGAAAAGTGGGACATTTTGAGGTTTCTCTGCCAAACCAAAGATAAACTCAAGATTATCGAACTGGTCGCTCGTGAGTTGGAATGGTGAAGAAAAAAAGGGAAGGGTGTTTAGAGACGAAGAGTACGCTGGACATCACTCTCACGGAGCAGTTTATGCAACAGGCGGTGCAGTGGATGAACCGATGGCCGGCCATTAGAGCCTCTCTCGAACGAGACGACTTCAGGTTCATACTCGAAAGCCTATTTTAATCATAATTCTTCAGAAGCTTCTGTGGAAAGTCCCGCGCCGACCACCTACCGTACCTCATCCGCAACGAGACTGGCTGCGACGTGGTCTTCACCACCGGTAGTATTTCTCTCTTCTCATTGTATTCCCTCATTCAGCTGTGGAGGACATTCAATTGGCCAGGAAGGAGAATCGAACTTCCTCTGTCCGTTGGATGAATCTCCCCTCTGGCAAGGAACAGACCTTCGCCTTCCCCTCGAAGCTCCTCCTCTACTCGGTAGGTAACCACTCGTTGGTTCGAATCCCCGCTGTTCCAGCAGTCTGAGAGGGAACCCCCTCGTCAGCTGATCGTCCGAGTCGTCGGCTGGGAAGAAATCTCTCCCCCCGTCAGTGTCGATGCCTGTGGAACCTACTTCCGCGTGATTAAGACTTCAAAGGTACCTCTGCGTTCTTTGAAATGAACCAACCATTCCAGCCTGGTGGTTTCCCGAACGTGCGTCTGGTTATCCGAGTGATGATGGAGAAGGATGGGCGGAAGCTGGTCTCCGTGAGGTCTTCCATGGACATCTCCAATTCCCTGCCCCATCCAATCCACGTCTTCGCCGAAGGACCCGAGCGAGAGATCATGTCCGTCGAGCCATCCGCCACCCTTCCCGTCCCCCTCTCCTGGGCTCATCAGCACTTCCGAGTGGTGCCCGTTGGAGCCTCCCAAATAACAGAGAAAGCCGAGTTGTCCTGGAGATCTGTGAGGATTTCCGGCGAATGTCTGAACAGGACACAGCGGCTGGCAACAGCCAACAAGGGAATGAACTACTGGTCAGTCGTACGGGGATTCCGAATGAAAGTATTCTTAGGCTGTGTACCTCCGTCAGAAGAGAGTTCTACCCGGAGGAGGGGCTGCCTGGCCACTCGCTCTTCGTCGTTGCTCCTCTGTCCGTACAGGTATCGAATGGAGTCGAGGGAAGTAAATGAAGGATTTAGAATCTATTGCCAGTCGACGTGGAAGTGAGAATGCAGGACCAGGTCTTTGCCATAAGCACCGGGAAGGAGTGCAAAATCACCACGGTTAGTCTCTCTGTCTTTCTTTTTCCACCTCTTCAGATTGACATCACCAGAGACATCCAACTGTGGATCAGCACAGATCGCCTGACTTCGGTTACCCCGTGTACAATAACGAAGGCTTCGATCGGCGAAGGACAGCAGATCAACATGAGGTAAGTCTGAAACCGAAGAAAAAAACCGAAGGCTCCGTATTCATTAAGGACTCCTAATTGATTATGTTTCCATTTCAGACTGCGCGATAACGACGGGCGGTACCTGGACGTGTACGGTAATCTGAAGGTGAGCACCGGCTCCTCCATCATTCTCTCCCTTTGGGTTCCCTATTGGATCGTAAACAAGTCGGGTACGTAAGCCTTGTCTACAGTAATCCTCCTTAGGCATTCCCCTTGTTTTGAAACAAGAGGCTGCCTCAACGGAAGCTGCAGGCCAAATGGACGAACACGAGCAGGCCAAGGACAAGAACCCCCTCATGTTCAGCTTCGCCGATGACGGATGTCCCAACCTGTAGGCCGACTGTAGAATCCACGTATTGGATGATTCAGATGTGTTGTGAGGGTCGGAAGACACTTTGTCAGGGAACCAGGCTTCGTCCCGATGTACAGTCCCAAGTTCTCCCTGACTCCGGGAGTTCAGGCCATCAAACTGAAACTAGAACATGCCACTCTCCCCACCCTGTAAGGCCGTTTGGTCTACCTTTATTCTCCCTTAGGTACTACAACATCGGAGTGGAAGTGCGGCCTGGCACCGGCCGTTACAAGGACACGCAGGTGGTGCTGCTCACCTCTCGCTTCCTTCTGAACAACCAGTCGAGTGCCCCCGTCTACGTCTGCCACTACGATCTTATCGATGTAGGTTGAGGCTGCTTCAGCTCATGATTGACGGGTTCAGAGGCCTTCGGAGCACATTGCGGTGGCTGCTCAGAGCACTCTCGTGTGGAATGAGAAGGTGGAGGACCAGCGAATGCTCTGCTGCAGGAGGGCGGACGTGCGGCACTGGAGCTGCCCTTTCAGGATAGACCGCGTAGGGTCATTCCACGTCACTATGAGGTTAGTGTTCTATCTCTCTCTCTCTCTCTCTCTCTCTCTCTCTCTCTAACTCCCTCTCTTTTCAGAGACGCTGATGAGACTCCTCGTTTCGTCCGCGTTGAGATCGCCCTGAGCAGCGCCGTCTTCTGCGTCACCTTCACCGATGCCTCCTACTACCCTCCTCCCCTCCGCATCGAGAACCTCTCCGACGTATCCCCCTTTTTCCTCCCTTTCTCATGTCCTCCCTTAGGTCCCCGTCCTATATCAGCAGCAGTCTGACAACGTCATCCGCCAGCATCTTCGAACCATCTGCAAGGCCAAGAGTCACGTGGACTACGCCTGGGATGACCTCTACGGCAAAAAGAGGATAGTCCTCCAGGTAAGGTGTTCTGCAGTATGCCTTATGTCCCAGGTATACGAGAACAAGTCAAACTCCTACGATCCATCGCAGCCGGGGCCTGGACCACAGCTGGTCTACGAGAATCACATGTTCATTAAATTGACGTCTTCATTTAACACGTATGTCGGATTCTTGCTTTCTTTTAAGTTCCCTTTTTAGGATGTCGATGTCTAAGAAGCCTACGGATGAGTGTGAATTAGTGGTGGAGACCCTTCAGAAGGGAAAAGTGATTCTTAACAAACAGAACAAGATCGACGCCAAGTGGGTTATTGTAGCCGCTTTTACCTATGTTTTAGTGGCTACAATCAATTGTGGAAGTTGTGCGGCGATGGCTGCATCGAGAACATAGGAATGTCCGCCAGGAGCCGCACCCGCATGGTCCTGGATGTGCTGGAGAAAATGGGCAACCAGCTGATGATGGCCGAGAGGAACTCCTCCCGCGACCGTTTCCAGAAGTGGACTTTCATGCCGGTTAGTCCATCGTACTGTAACCGACTGTTTTGTTGTTGCAGGATGGCCGTCTCTGTCCACAGCACTATCCTAACCTCTTGATTACCGCCAAGGGCACCGAGGTCTGTCTGAGTTACCACGACTCTTCTGCCGTGGTCACAGAGGACGGAGTGGCTGATACGCAGCAGTGGCAGATCAGTCGCCAGAGGCCTGGCAGCGGTGTCCTCTGCGTCGAGTGTCTGCACAGTGGACCGACCCTGGTGGTTCAGATCAGGGACAAGGACTCCAGGAAGGTCTCCAACAACAAGTCTATGATTGTCAAAGGTGGGTCACGAAAATAACGATACTTTCGCGTTTCATAAACTTAATTCTGAGGATTTGTCTTCCAGACACTGCTGAGACAGTGGACGTGAGTGTGACGATGCGAGGCGGCTTTGGCCTCTCCTTGGTCAACGGCCAGTACGAAGAGCTCATTTACGCCCATTTCGGAGGGATTGTGGCCCATGCCCGGAATATCCACGGCAGCTACCAGGCGACGGTCAGTGTTGATGTGATCCAAGTGGACAACCAACTGCTCGACGGGGAGAACTGGCAGGTGCTATTCTGCCAGGCAGAGGAGCCAGGAGACGAGGAGGGACAGGTTGAACTGCCAGCTGGAATACCGGCCACCGCCCGTCCCGCCCTGAAGTTGGAGATGAACTGCACCCCTCAGAACAACTACATCGCCTTTGATGTAACCATGCCTCTATTTTCGCATACAGCCAATATTCAGTGTTTCCGCCTAAAACTCTGCGACTTCTCCGTGCTTCTGAACGAACTCCTGCTTTGGAAGATCGTTCAGTTCGCTCAGGCTTCAGACGCCGCGTCTCGTGTCCAGGAGAAGGCCCTTTCCCTTCCGCCGAACACCGAGTGACCCCTTCTTTCGTCGAGATTAACCAAAAGTTTCAGATTGGAACGGCCTGATCCGCTGAAGACGCGTCGCTGCTTTTTCGGAACCCTGGACTTGGAAATGGGCCAGATCTCCCTCAGTGGTAGCCTCTCTTTTGTTTTCTTGACTCTTTTTTGTTCCAGTTGTGACCGTGCCAAAGTCAGGTCTGCCACCCGGCTGTCGCAAATTGAAGCAGCAATTCAACGTGAAGCTGATATCCTTCGAGAATGCTGTGGTCACTCTCCCTCCGTTCCGTCAATTCCACTACTTTGAGACCTCCAGTTTCCTCATGGAAGCCATGCAAAAGTTCTACTTTGGTAGGTCTCTTGAGATCCGTTTATTCCAATTCCTCCCAGCTGAACTCCAAAAGCAGACGATGAAGTTCGTGGTTACCCTGGATGCATTCGGAAATCCCCAGGGATTCATTGCCGAGTTGAAGGACTCATTCCAGGTTTCCTGTCTTTAATTGTATTTATGACTTGTCACTTTAGGGTCTGTTCATAGAGGGAGATGTTCAGCGTTTCGTGGCCGGCATAGGCTACGGTGTGTCGAACAGTATCTCAAAAGTGGCCTCGTCGATCTCCTCCGGAGTGGGCTCCCTGACCTTCGACCAGAACCATGAGGCCCGTCGTCGGAATATGATCCGTTCGCAGAGTGCCTCCTCCACTCCTCTCTCCCACCTGTACTCTGGGGTCAAAGGACTCAGCTTCGGACTCATCGGCGGCGTTTCCGCCATTCTCACGAACACCATCAACGAAAGCAAACAGCACGGATATGTCCAGGTAGGACTACTCCAACCTCTAAAGAACCCTTTCTTTCAGGGCGCCTTCAGAGGATTTACCACCGGAGCCGTGGATACCGTAACCAAACCGGT
Source organism: Oscheius sp. G VE-2021 (assembly GCA_022343465.1). NCBI lineage: Eukaryota > Metazoa > Nematoda > Chromadorea > Rhabditida > Rhabditidae > Oscheius > Oscheius sp. G VE-2021. Next base: position 1,547,707 of record JAJQXH010000058.1, read on the forward strand.
GCAGGGAATCTTCGATTTGGTCGAAGGAACCGCCTCAGCCTTCAAGGAAATGTCGGGTTCCGGTGCGGCCAACTCGCGTAGATCCACTGCCATCAGGTAGACACCCTATTGCCATTCACTCGTTTCCAGCCGTGTCCGTTCGCCCCGTCTCTGCCGTGATCTCTACCATCTCCTACCCAGCTATTCCCGCCAACACGCCAATGCACAGATGGAGATGCTTCGAATCAACGGATATTCTCTCTCCGAACGGTAGACATCCCTCTATCTTTCGTAAAACTCCAATTTCAGACTGCTTGACATTGAGGTCACTCTGGAGCAGTTCACAGAAGATGGGCTGGTACGACAATACGCCCTAATCTCTACAAAACAAGTGTACATTTGCAAACAGGTATTCCCATTGCCGTTGGTTTCACCCACATTTCTTCAGGCCAACAACGACCCATCGAACGTGATCCAGAGGATCGTTTACAAATCGGTCAAGCACGTCCAAGCCCGCCCCGAATTGGCCAATTCGGTCGCTAGCATAGGTTGGTCACCCATACATGGACACGGTTCCGTAACCCGGTCCGTGACGACACCTCGCCTTAAAAAAAATGGCTTTTTCGGTGGTCAACGAGACCCCTCTTATATAAACTTTTAACTGGACAGACCCACTCCCGTAAGTTACGGGGTGCTGCCCATGTATGAGGTCACCTTCGGAAGACTCTAACTCCTAATTGCAGAGGTTCAACTGGAGACGTACGATCGTAAGGGAGCTCACCACGTGAGCATCTGGTGCAGCCGATACGACGTGAGCCTCCTTCTGTACAATACACTGAATGATTCCAGGTGGCCCGTCGTCTGGCTGAGAAATTGTTGCGGGCGAAGCACGAATTCGACCACAACATGCGGACGTTGTTAGTAGTGAAAGAGTAGCCCCTGTACGTAGCCCCCGCTTTAACTCCGCTTTGCTTCCACCCGGGTGTCATTTATCCCATCTTCCCATGTCTACTAGTCATACTGTATCTGATGGACACCGAGCGAATTCGCTCCCTCCTTGTTATTTATTGGTTGTTTTTGTTAATAGTTCAACTGTGATGCATGATTTACCGGTGTTTAACAAAGTTATTTAAATCTTTCTATTCATTCTATTCATCTCCCAGGGTACACAACCTCTGATTGTTTATCCCCTTGCTTCTGTAGCATTTAGGTATAGTTCAGATGGCTCCTAAGCAATATGGCTTCCGCGTGTTCGTCGCATCCTGTATTTTCTCCGCCACGTGTATAGGTCTGTTCCTCAATCTCTATCTCTCAAATGTCCTTTTCAGGGCTAGTTCTGTGGGACGAGCGGGTGCAGAAGGAGAGGAGACAAGAGGGAGTCAAGTACAGGCTCAAGTCCATCCAGCAGCAGTCGGTCAGGTTCCCACTAGTCTCTTTGAACTCTTGCTTTTAGAATATGGAGGATTACGAGCTACAGAAGGCCCGTTACGAAGAGTACAAGGCGCAGCACGCGTGATTTCATAGATTTCTTTTTTAGCTTAGACTATGCACGGGCTCACGAACAGTAAAGTTTTTCGTCATGTTCTTCTGTTTCCTAAAAAAAAGAGTTTTAACTCTGGCTTATTTCACCCAATCCCAATTCGTTTAACCGCCTCTAGATATGCTGCAGTCCCTGTTGGGTCCCGCGCGTGTCTCCGCAAAAAGGAATCTGACCACTTCGGTAGCCTTAGCAGCCAGGTTTGCCATTCCAAATCGACTGAGACATGCGATGTTTCCAGCGCTGCTCTGAAGAAGAGCAACTGGAAGAAGGATGTGGTGTACTTGTACCAGGTACATCCCTTGCCAGTACCTTACTCTTCCTTTTAGTTCCCTCGCTCTCCGGTTATGCCGAATCTGTCGCCTTTCTGTCTCAAGTTGGAAACCTTCTTGCGCGTGAACAACATCAAATACGAGGCATCTCCCTTTTTACCATTGAAATACCGTATTCCAGGTTATTGGTAATCTCTTCCATCGTTCCGCCAAGGGCCGCCTTCCTTTCATCGAAATCAACGGAAAGCAAATCGCCGATTCCCAGGTTATCCTCTGGAACCTTCAGAAACAGTTCTCTATTTCGGTGAATTCCTCTGGTTTCTTTTCTTTAACTTCACTTAGGAGGATTTCCTGTCTGAAAATGAGCGCGGAACGGCGAGGGCCGTCGAGAAAATGGTCGACGCTTCATCTTTCTAGTGGGTTGTTCCTCTTTTCCCTAATTCATTCGTGTTCCAGCGTCCTCCAATGGGACAAGGGCGTCGTTAACGGCAAAGTTCTTCTTTCACGTCGTGTCAGCGGAGTCCCTGCGCCAGAATTCGTAACCAACTTCCTGGCTACGCGATTCGCTGATACTGTAGGGCAATCCTCAGCCTCATCCTATACGTTTTCAGATGCGCAAGCGCATCAACGGAGTTTTGGGCGGTTTCTCAAAGGAGGAAAGGGAGCTCTCCCTCCGCAAGGACATTGAGGCCATCGACGCCGTTCTGGGGGACAAAAAATTCCTCTTCGGAGACCGCATGACCGTGGCCGACTGCTGTGTTTTCGGTCAGCTGGCTGTCACTTTCTACATACCAGCCCGACAGACGGTGACCGACCTGCTCGAGGACGATTTCCCCCGCGTTCGCAAGTACATCGAGAGAATCAGGAGCCACTACTACCCCGAGTGGAAGGAATAGACTATTTATTATAAATATCAGGAGCTTTTTGTAACTAATTTAATGTCATTCTACAGGTATGTAATAAAGTAAACGATTCAATTTATTATGAACCGCATATCACACGACTCTTCTTGCTCCATGGCGCATGATCTTTTCAATCGACAACTGCATCTGAATATTTATTATTAATTTCAACGATGGATTGTATTTGACCTACAACTCTAAAGAGCCTTGGCAGTTGTCACGTCCTTCTCCTCCTGGGCACAAGTGATCGACCTGGCCGTGGCCACATCTCGCTCTTCGGAATCTCCCAGGGAACTCAGCGACCTGATCAACCGAGCAGTGGAGCAGTCGCCCTCCTCCCCCGTCGGCGATCCAATCGACTTTGCCGTGTCGCAGTCCGGCTCCTGGAGGTACATCGAGAACCGCGGCAGGGCGGACAGGTCCTCCAGCGACTGGCGGCTGAAGTCGCGGAACTTCTGTTTGTCCATCGATTGCCGAGAAAGCGAAGGGACGGCCTTCAGATGGCAGATGGAATCGGAACTCATCAGGCGCTTGTTGAGGGTCTAAAGGCCGGTGGGATGAGGTCTAAAGCAGTCTACCGTGTGATTAGGGGCTTTGGGGGAATGAACAGAGTTATGGCCCAAGAGGACTGAAGAACTGAAGACGTCGGGGAGGCGGTTGTGGTCCTCGTAGGTCAAGGTGTCCGATTCGATCGTCCGGGTCTTCTGGGCGGGGTTCCGGTACTGCGCGAGGTTACGGTAAGGGTTGTTGATATCCGGCATTTCCACAGTCGTCGATCCGTAATAGTCCCATTCCCGCTTTTATACTTATGTCTGTCCATTTCCCGTTTTACCTCATATGTCCAGGTCTCCGGTTTGTTGGGAACCAAGGCCGTCCGATAGTCGAAGCTGGGCTGACGGAACCTTTCCAACGAATCAGCGATCGCGGTACGAGCCCTCTCCATCGTAGATCCAAAGTCGTAATGTCCGTATTTGTTGTAGCTGTAGTCAGAGTTCCGCTGAACCAATTTTCCTCAAAATCCCATGAAAGTTCCTACCAATGCCGGACGAACAGCCATTTTCAAGACGACCAGCGACCGCGGCTGAAGATTGGAAAATGACGAGTCAGTGGAGGAGAGCCCCCGGCAAACGTGGCGTAGAATGGCGTGTTTAGATGGGAATATGCAGAATTAGGGGAGACAGACCGCAATATTTATTTTTACACAAAAACATAAATACATGCGCGCCACGTGAGATGCGAAATCAACTCGGATCAAGACCAGCAACAAAGTAGTGGTACAGGGAACCGGTAGCATGCGCCGGCTACTTGGCCACGAGGACAAGAAAAGAAAACCGGAAAATAAATACACGGGGATTGATCACGGGAGACGTTTAGTTGTACAGGTCGTCGTCGTTGCTATCGGCACCAGCCGGGACGGGAGCACCAGGATTTCCGGCGGGATTCTGTCCCTCACCGGGGAACTTGAAGTTGTTACCTAAAAAAATAATCAACAATAAAATTAAGGAGCGTTTGTATGAAGTCAGGAGAAAACATACCGAAGCCCCTCTGCTGCTGGAGGGTCTGAGCGAACATCTCATACTTCCTGATGTCGTTGTCAGAAACCGATCTACGAGCGAATTTCATCGACTCCTCGAAATGAGCACGAGTGATCTCGGGCACAGGATCCTGCGCAGAATCCTCCATAAGCTCCTCTCCCTTAGCACGCCTCTCCTGTCTATCCTTCTCGAGTCTGATCTCCTGCTCGATGGACTGACGAATCGCGAGCTTGCAAGCCCTAAAATTTAAATCATAGCAAACCAGAAAAATTCAATACCTCTGGCAGATTTCGGTGATGTCAGCTCCAGAGAATCCGACGGTGCTCTTAGCGAGGAAGGTCATGTCGACATCCTTGGCAACAGGAGTCTTGCGGAGGTTGGCCTTGAAGATCTGGTGACGAGAGGCTTCGTCGGGCAGAGGGATGTAGATGAGCTGATCGAGACGGCCGGGGCGAAGAATGGCAGAATCAATTATGTCGGGTCTAAACACAATGATTTCAAGGGTTAAAATGCTTTCAAAATAACCTGTTGGTAGCTCCGATGATGAACACGTTCTTCTTAGAGTTCATACCATCCATTTCAGTGAGAATCTGGTTGATGACACGGTCTGCGGCACCACCGGCATCTCCAACAGATCCTCCACGAGCCTTGGCGATGGAATCCAATTCGTCGAAAAAGAGGACACAGGGAGCGGCAGCACGGGCCTTGTCGAACACGTCGCGGACGTTGGCCTCGGACTCTCCGAACCACATGGTGAGGAGTTCAGGACCCTAAAAGGCGATACTAAGAAGGGGCAAACGCTAATGCAAACCTTGATGGAAATGAAGTTGGCCTGGCATTCGTGGGCAATGGCCTTGGCGAGAAGGGTCTTACCGCACCCGGGAGGACCGTAGAAGAGCACACCACGAGAAGGCTGCATGCCGAACTTGAGGTACTTCTCGGGGTGCTCCACGGGGTACTGCACAAGTTCCTGCAGCTCACGCTTGACATTTTGAAGACCTAAAGGATAGTTTAGGATCTATGCCAGGGACCCTAACCTCCAATGTCGCTCCAGGTGATGTTGGGAGTTTCGACGACGGTTTCGCGAAGAGCCGAAGGAGACGATTTGCCCATGGCAAACTGAATATAAATATATGATACATACTAAGTGAAAACTCACGCGGAAGTTCTCCATGGAAACAGCCAGGGAGTTCAGGACCTCAGCGTCGATGGTGTCATCCTCGAGGTCAATCAGTTCCATCTTCTCACGAATCTGCTGCAGGGCAGCCTCGGAGCAGAGAGAAGCCAAATCAGCGCCAACGTATCCGTGGCACTCGTTGGCGATCTGCTCAAGATCCACATCGTCGGAGAGCTTCATGTTCTTGGTGTGTATACGGAGGACCTCCAAACGGCCAACCGCATCGGGAATTCCAATATCGATCTCCCTGAACAACAGCAGTTGTAAAAATCTAAATTTTAAATACCTGTCGAAGCGTCCGAAACGACGAAGGGCGCCATCAATAGAGTTAGGACGGTTGGTGGCAGCAATAACGACAACATGAGACCTCTGCTTGAGTCCATCCATAAGGGTGAGCAGCTGAGAGACAATACGACGCTCAACTTCTCCATGAGTCTTCTCCCTCTTGGGTGCAATGGCGTCGATCTCGTCAATGAAAAGAATAGCCGGAGAGTTCTTCTCGCACTCCTCGAAAGCTTTGCGAAGGTTGGACTCACTCTCTCCGGCCAGCTTCGACATGATTTCAGGACCTGTAACATGGCCTATAAGAGAAAACTTCATAAAAAACACACCGTTAAGGAGGAAGAAGAAGGCTCCAGTTTCGTTGGCGACGGCACGAGCAATCAGGGTCTTTCCTGTACCAGGGGGACCGAAAAGCAGAATTCCGCGCGGCGGCTTGATTCCGATAGCCTTGAACAGCTGGGGATGGCGGAGGGGAAGCTCGACCATCTCCTTGATCTGGGCCAGCTGCTTGCGGACCTAATTATTCTCAATGTCTTTGCTATATCATAAACTCACTCCTCCGATATCGTCATAGCCAACGTCGTTCATGTTCTCCTCCTCTTCCTCGCGCTTAATTGCCTCTCCCTCGTAGTGGATGACGGTATCGGGAGCAACGATGCAAGACGGAGAGGGATCAGTCTCGACAACCTAAAATCAGATTTACACGTTGCCCGAAAATGGGATTACCTTGAACTCAACAGTACGCATGGCGGCCTGCACGGTGAAAATGTCACCCTTGTGAAGCGGGCGGTAAGCCTCGACGAAGTAGGGCTTAAGGAAGACCTCAAAGAGGTTTCTGAGAATGAATGCTATAAAACAAATGCAATGTATTTACCCGGTGAGTCCCTCAATAGTGTCATCGATGGGCAGGACGTGGACCCTCTTTCCGTAGCTGATGTTGGGAGCGGCAGTGACACTGACGACGTCACCCAGTCTGACGCGCAGGTTGTGGCGGACGACGCGGTTCATGCGGATCTTGTCGGTCGGGCAGTTGTCATCAGCGAGAACGATGCAGACAGTCTCCTTCCTCTTCTTTCCCTAAAACAGAATTTTTTTTAAATATTGTTTTTATAAGATCAGGTAACCTACCTTCAGGACAACAGTGTCTCCGCGGAACAAACCCAGCTCGTCCATCTTCGCCTGGGACAGAGAGATGACAGAGTTGTCATCTTTCTCGCTCTGGTCGACGAGGAGCCTATTCGGCTTCACCTTGTCCTTGAGGATGGCTGTGGCCAGAGCCTCGTTCTTCTTCTCCTTATCGTCTTTAGCACTGAAATCACGTTTTCGTAAATATTTCTCATCTAAAGTCGATATAAATGCAGTAACGCGGTTAATAACAGATCATAGTTAAGCTACGCTATCCACAAGAGCTTAAACTTCAAAATAAGTGCCCAAATACTGAGTACTTAGCTAGAATATATTTCGAAATCCGCTCAATAATAGTCATCAACCAGCTATTTTAGCAGTTACATTCACCTAAAACTGCTTATTCGAGCGATGTTATATATTAAAATCGATATAATTCGATACATATTTTACAATTTATTAAAAAGCAAACTTACGTGGGGACTTGAGCCATGTTGAATACTCGATTATTCGCTGGACACCGAAACAGGTGAGATGGGAGTGATGACAATTCAAAAGCTGACGCAGGAAGAAGCGTGTTCTTCCAACCATACTACGATATACCCGATTAGAGCGCGGTTATCGTTCTATCACCATATGTTGCTATTGTGCATAACCACGCTGACTATTCGACACGATACAACGGAAGGATGCTCTCCTGATATCTTAAATTTTGAACGCTTGAAATTTACTAAAATAAACTAATCAAACGATTATTTATATAAATATCCGTAGCTGTGCTATGAAATAACTGCTAGCAATAAGTGAGGATAGACAAAACATAAAGTTTCTTTTTTTAAAATTTCTTGTTTCATGTCGGCATACTTCAATATAGTCATAAAAGTCGTCAAACAACATCGAAAAAAATTTGACGGGGAGGATTTCTGAAAACAGAATTGCAATAACATGCATTGTCGCCACTACAACCACGTTTTTTTTCGCGTGATCTAGGTTTAATTTGTTACACTGAGAAGATTTTTACGGAAATGTTTTTTAAAGCTAGCAGCCCAACGACAACTTTTTATTAGTTGAAAATGTTTTGAATTTTTTAAGGTATTTTAAACTTTTTTTTTATTACGCACACACACACACACACACAAACACACACACACACACACACACACACACACACACACACACACACATACATACATACATATACATACACATGCTTGGATTTGGTAAAATATTGGTCACTGCTTTGAAGCTCATTTGAACTAGCATCATTTAGAAATTTATTGATATTCCTCTCAAAATTCAACCCTCGATTAAATCAGCTATGAAAAGTTTTCTGATTTCCCAAATTTTCAGTTTCCTCCATAATGGCGGATTCCTCGTGTAACAGTGATACGGGAACGGTAAGAGATTAAAGGTTTAATTGAGTCTGTTTCCAGGAATCCCCCAACATTCAGAACTCCAGAAGCTCCAGCAGAGCTCCAAGTTTAATTCAGGTGAGCTACATCATCGATCCGAGTGCTAGCAAAGTGACAAAATCAGAACAGAGGCAAATATAACAATTTCTCTCTCTCTCTCTCTCTTTCTCTCTGTCTCCGATCGTACCATCAGAATATCAATGCTTATCAGCCCATGTTGACTTTTGATACTCAAGTTCCCTTGTTCTTCAGATGACCTCTGTTAACAATTGGATATTTGCTGATCGATAAATGACTTTGGCTTGACCTTATGAAACGATTCGCATAATGTCGCTTTCGTTAAATCGGTAGATTTTTTTCATAGGAAAGGTAATCAATCTAGTGGGTCGAATAATAATCAAAATGAAAAGACGTGAGGATATTTTATGAAAGGAGAGTTTGCTTGCTCAAAAGAGAAACGATTAGGTATTCTTAAAGAATCTTCACCCGTTCCCTTGGTCGGTGCCATGCTGTGATTTGCTAAAAATTCTCCCTTGCCCTATCCCACCGTTCGCAGTCGGCCACTAATGGCCATTCTCACTTGGCCGTCTGCTCTGCGGCGCTCTTACGCAACTTTTCGCGCCCTTTTTCTCCCGTACGCCTATTTTTTCTTGCATCGGCTACAGTACCCCCGAAGTCTCGTGACCCTTCGCATAACCACTATACGAATATCTCCAATTGGAATAGTTGGATAATTCAGTCTTTGCAGTTAATCCTGAAATTTGCATTCTTACATAATACTTGGCACATATAAGTTTGTAAACATATGATCTTTTCTTTTTGATAATTTTAACTTTTTCCACATTTGTGTTTCATAAAGCCGGTTTATTTGAAAACTTTAATTCTGTCTTATACGAAAGTTTACTAAGCTTTTCTCAACGCTTCTCTTTTCATATTTCATCTCTTTGGTGTCATTTAACTACACGATTGACTTACTTGTTTGTTAGTAAAAGTACAAACACATTCAAAGTTATACCTAGACAAAATGATATTATAGGCTCTCTGGAACAAAAGAACTGTTTATAAGATTCAGTCACATTTCTCCTCCCTAAGTACATCATTTCCTTTCCTTAACAATTGGTGACCTATCAGTTGTGTTGCGTCGCCTGCTGGCAGTGACTATGGCACTCCAGGTTACTGTAGGTCAGTCGCCGCCCCTTAAGGCCGCCAATCTTAACCTCTGAAAGGCCACATAGTTTCTCCTGTTTTTAGTTTCGCTTGCCAGATACCTATAAATTTCTTCTGAAACGGCTCAAATTGCATCCTTTCCCTGTGTTTCTTTCTCTGCGAAAATTCACTCTATCGGCGGCTGTGACCATCCCCCGCCCCCTCCCGTCCCCTTCTGCCAGGTGCGAGCCTTTCTCAACGGCCGTCTGCTCTCGCGCCCTTATGCAACATATGCACCCTCCCCCGCGCCTTTCTTACTCTGAAAACGATCACAGTGCTTCCAACCAACCTGACACCAACCTTTGGCTGCCGGTCCTCTTAAGTTTTCTCCGCTTTCTCAGTCGTCGTGAATGAGTTGTATGAGGATAAAATGTTTCATCTAGTAAAATAGTCTCATTATGGGTTCCAGAGCAAAGTTGAATGAGCCACGACTACAAATAATGTTAGGTTAAGTGCCATTTACATATATCCCCAACATGATGTGCTCTGATAGTTGAGTTGAATGATGTCCCTACTGAAGGTCGTCTGCAGTCTCTTAGCCCCGATCCCTTTGGCAATGCTTTTTGAGTTGCTTGTTTTTCTCTCTAATTAATCTAAATAAGGGTGCAATCAATAACTTCCTACAAATGACCGCTTTGGCTTTTTTGCAGTTGGAAAGCGAGAGACCGGTTGCTAAGCGACCAGGATTAGCCAATTTCGTTTCTCAATCAACAGTCCCCTCTCACCTCGTTACCCGCTCTTATACCATTTGCCATTGTAGTCAGAATAATACAGATGCTCAAAATAAGATTAGCTACAAGTTAATTTTAGGAGCAGATTCAACAGCCGTCGACAATGGCTGCCAGACAAGGAAACTCTGCCCCCAAGCCATTGGCTCCTAGACCAGTTCAAGTCCCAATCCGTTTGTTTTTACAACGAAAAAGGAATATTATTTTTTAGAAGTACAATACTCAGCCGGACACCTCCAACAGCAGCCACAGTATCGAATGCAACAAGCAATCTATCATTACAATCAGCCAAATCGTAAGTAAGCATGGCCGAAATTAGCATTTCCAAGGAACTAGGATTAGCGAGATTTATGAGAAAACTATAATAGCTTGTGATCTAAAAATGATTATCTGCTTAAATCATATTTCAAAGATTATTTTCAGCAGCAGCGAATTTGATTCCGGCGAACTTCGCACGAGTGCCACAACAAATGCCACGTAACTATGGACATCAACCGGTACGATCTTTTCTTTTGAAAAAAAAGTTCATTTTTGGATTTGTATAAGTCAATAATCTTCAAATTGTTGTGCATGTGAATAAGTCACATCCAACCTCAAACGCCGTGAACAAATTTAACTTACAAGGGAACAGTCAGAACCTGCCCGTGGGATTAAATTATGTGGTACGCATAATTCTGTAGCTTATATAGTAGGAAACCAATAGCCGATCTCCAAATCTGCTAAACGACCTCCGGCTTGGAGTAATGCGCGTTCAAAGATTGGAAGCATCCGCCGCCGCGGGCGCACCTCGCCTTATCAAGGCCGCCGCCGCCATTAGCCGCCGTGGCAAAGTGGCGCAGCGGCAGTGTGCCTGACTGGCAAGCGGAAGGTCACGGGTTCGACTCCCCACCGCTGCAGTTATTTTGCTTTTTGTTTCCTTTAAGCTTCGGTATGCGATTATTAAACTATTAAACGAAACAAACAAACAAAGGTTTTATTCAAGATTTAACAGTGGTCGCGGTGGTACTGAACAATAAAATCCTCAAAACACAGATACTTGCCACAGTAGGCACAACGGACGAATGAAATGCGACTGCAAGATAATTCTTCGCAATCCGGGTGCTGGCTAACGTCAAAGCAGTACTGAACCGTACTGCGTAGCAGTACTGCGTCGAGTAGAATGTCCTTGATAGCGTTGGCAATCTTCTTCGCTTCCTCACAAGCTACAGGGGCTCCAATGTGGAGAAACTCGAAGGCCAAATTGGCGACGATGCGTTGAGACAGCTTCGCCATTCCGATGAATGACAGCTGACCAACCGAATTCCGTGAAGGTCGGTGTTTGCGAATTCCTCGCGAAACAATACGAAAACATATGCAATACGCGAAACATTACGAAATTGGAAGCTACATAAACAAAAAGCAAAATAACTGCAGCGGTGGGGAGTCGAACCCGTGACCTTCCGCTTGCCAGTCAGGCACACTGCCGCTGCGCCACTTTGCCACGGCGGCTAATGGCGGCGGCGGCCTTGATAAGGCGAGGTGCGCCCGCGGCGGCGGATGCTTCCAATCTTTGAACGCGCATTACTCCAAGCCGGAGGTCGTTTAGCAGATTTGGAGATCGGCTATTGGTTTCCTACTATATAAGCTACAGAATTATGCGTACCACATAATTTAATCCCACGGGCAGGTTCTGACTGTTCCCTTGTTAGCTTTTTCTTTCAAATAAGAAAACTTAGGTTTTGAACGCCATGCCGAACGGCCACGACAGCAGGGAAGAGAACGGAGAAGAGGAACAGCTGGAGAACGACATGCCCCTGCTTCATGAACGTGGGCTTTTGAATGTTCCCTTTGAAGTTTTCTTCAGAGGACGACCACCAGCTTTACCCGGAAGACGTCGACGCTGACGAGGAGGATGATACGGACGATTCCCTGCAGAGAATGTTCCTCCTAGTAAGTTTTAAAAGAATGCAGCCAAAAGACCACCCCTCCTCTCACACCTTTTGTTTTCAGGAGGCCAGCAACTGGCACTCCAGGAGGCTCCGAATCCTTCCCCACAGCATCGACGACGTCGTAATTCACGTGATTTTTCAAAAAAAAACTTAATTTCTGTTGTTTAAGGAATCCGCCAGTCCGTTCTCTCAACATGAGAGGAGACAGCCTGAAGTGCATCTGCATCCGGCAGAAGAAACATCATACGAGGAGGGGCCCGTCAAACGTTCGTTTTCTTATTAAATTTATATTTATTTATTTAGGCAAAAATTTATATTTATTTATTTAGGCAAAAGGGGAGGACCTGGAAGCCGAGGAGGAAGGGGGCGCGGAGGAAGAGGCCGAGGCAGAGGAGGCCGTGGAGGCAGAAACAGAAGGATTGTCCGAGAAGTGGAAGAGCTGCAAGACCAGGAGGATATCGAGGTTGAAGATCAGGTGGAGCAGATTCAGGAACCAGCACAGGAACCCGCTGAAGAACAAATCCAAGCAGCTCAAGTAAGCTTTATTTGTTTTCTGCAGTGCAAACACTCGGTTTCGGAAAAACTTTTGAATTTTTAGGCTGATGAACAACCAGTTGAAGAAAGAGAAGCGGCAGCGGCTCCGGTTGGTAAGAAGCATAAGAGAAAGAGAAATCAGGTGGAGATGCTGGGAGAGGGCTTCGAGGGACAAGCCTTCGGAACACCTGCCAAGTCTGGAAGACGCAGAAGCACAATTGTAAGTCTTTCGAGAGATCTATCTAAAGGGATTCAGGAGGCAAGGCCGAAGGAGGTGAGGAAGTCTCCCATGACCAGGCGGAAGCGCAAGGAACAGTCTGGGGAACGTGAGTTATACATTTTATCTTTTATCTTTATTTCTCCGATCATATTTCTTCAATAATGTTTTATACACTGTCTTATTAACATTGATTTCAGTGGATTACGAAGCTCCTGCAAAGACTCCTCCGCCGGCTACTCCAGAATCATCGAATGAAGATTCTCCAGCTTCAGATGGAAAACCAGACCCCTGCCTTCAATGTGGACAGACTGTACCGGTGTGTTTTATATTTGTTCACACGAAACTACAAATTTAGAAGGACTCGCAGCACCCCCAATATTGTACCACAATCTGCCGCAGAAACTACCACACATCCAGGAAGGAACCAGGTAAGATTCCATATTTTTTCAAACCTTTTATTTTTCTTTAAGAGGAGCAGATTCGCCAGGAAGAGCCAGCGGAAGAAGAAATACCTTTGGCTGCTGATTACTACAATGACGAGACCATTCCCATCGATGACCAAATGCCACAGGACGAGGAGGTTGAGGAAGAGGCAGAACGAGAAGACATGGAAGACGTGGCCTTTGCCTCTGCTCCCCCAGCTGAGGCAGTTGTCTCAGCTCCAACTCTCAGGGCTGCGATTGAACAGACTCCATCGCCTCCTGCCCTTGATCTCCAACCAGACCAACAGGAGGATCCCATGGAAGATGCAATGGAAGAAGAAGAGCCTCAAGAGGAAGAGCCCGAAGAAGAAGAACAACAACCTCAAGCCGCCATCCCTAACCATGATAATATGGCCTTGAAGTATTGGAACGTGGAATACACTGCAGCACAGGTGAAAAAATTTGCCAACATAAACAAACACAAAAACACACAGTCTCTTAGCAATATTCATGAGTACTTTAAGGTATCCGTACTAATGAAAAAAGAGGGCAGAGTAGATATCGGCAAAGTGTTCTTGGAGCATCAAATCGACGGATACACCATCTGGACTCAATCGAAGAACGTCGTCAAAACCGTTGTTGCGTAAGTTCTATTTAAACATTGTCTTATTATTCTTGTTTCAGTTTTGGTCCAACCCTGAGCATATTTACGAATTTCCTCGCGGAAGACGTCCTGAGGAAGAATCCCCCGTACACGGCCGATAGTCCTCCTGCATTCAACACCAGCCATCTGAACACGGTGAGAACGGGGCATTTGAAATTGAAACAAATATTTAGGCGGAGTCTGTGAAAGACTGGATTGCAGAGATCACAAATCAAGAGGTGGCTGAGGAGCTCTTCATGTGCAACTTGGATGCCGTGGCCATCTCCAATATGACCTCCCAGGAACTCATGGAGTGCACTTCCTCCCTCAAGTGAGATTAACTTTCATTTTGTACTTCATCCACGTTTAGACTTGGATACGCCCACAAAATACACCATATTCTGGAGGAAAACAAAAGAAAGGGGTTTATCTTGACCCCCCAATTCGGGGAAGATCTCCCAGCAAGAATGAAGAACACCCTGATCGATTGCCTCAGCCTCTGCATGGGAAACCAGTTGGCAACGGAGTTAGTCAATGTGCGCGGAATCGACTCTGATGTCATCTACCACCTGACGATGGAGGATCTGGTCAAAAATCTCGATCTCAAGTAAGTTACTCTTTTATTTCACGGTTTACAGCAGCATAACGTACTCTGTAATGTTTCTTTTTCAGATACGGTATTGCAAAGAGGGTCTCTTTGCTGATTGAGCAAGCTCGATTGGAAGGAGGGTAAGTCTCCCAACCTTTCTTCGTTAAAGTGTCCTTAAGGGATTCTTCTCCCGAGATGGTCGTTTACCGCGGGCCGCCTTCCCAGCCTACTGTTCCGATCCAAGTCTCCGGAATCTTCCAGCACGTCCTCTCCACTGTGGAAAAGGAACATTTCAAAAAGGCCATGATCAGGGGAGACATGCTGCAGTACCTGACCACCGATGACCTCGTGAAGATAGGGCTTCGCTTTGGAACGGCGAAGAAAGTTGTGATCTTGTGCAAGCTGTTCAAGGATACATACGGGTGGTAAGAACCGTACCTGAACCCATCTATTTTTGTTGAAGGAGCTACGATACTCTGATGCCGGCGGACGATGAGTTCTTGCGCGGGGCCTCCAGTTTCTCGGTAGAAGCCATGCCAAATGTTAGAATTGGTCATTTTCAGGAACAGCAAATGTTCCAATGGATCTCCTCCATCTGCTCCTTGGAGGTGGCCGTGGCATTCAAAGAAGCCTCAATCGATGGATCTCTTCTCAGCTGTCTTGACGCTGGCCTCCTTGTCAAATTCTGCAAAATAAGGTGAGGATGTGTCAACAAAAGTTGACTTCAAAAGGCGTGGTTTTCTTCTATTTCTACAAGAGAAAACATTGTTTGTAGATTCGATCATGCTAAGACAATTTGCGTGAAGTTGATGAATATGAAGAGGCCTGGAGATGGTCAAGACATGAAAAAGCTCACGGTTGGTTATAGCTGAAATAGTTAACTTGGTTCTTCGGTTTCAGAATGAAGAGCTGTACAACGAGATTGCTGCTGCTACCAGCCCGGGGGTTGTCGAAGTGCTGAAAAAGAGCGGTCTAAACATTGACAACATCGCTGTTGTAGGATTGGAAAACTTACTAGATGACCTGAAATTAAAGTAATTAAAAGACACACACACACATCGTAAGACATCGTTTGAATTTCAGATTGGTTACGGCTTTGAAGATCATCAACTGCCTCAAAACGGTGGAAATGCCTCATGTGATTAAACCGGTGGATGGTGGTTTCTCCAGGTGGAATGTAGGATTTTTCATTTTACCCAAAGACCAATTTTCTTAAAGGTAGATCAAGTGAGTGATTGGGCGATTGGCATCGGAGGCCCCGTAATAGCCGAGAGACTGAAGGTGGAACAGATGGACGGACATTACCTGGCCTTCCTCACATTGAACGATCTCACCTCGGAGCTGGAATTCCCGTGAGTGAGATTTAGCGTATACAATAAAATCAGCTGACGCAAAGTCCTAATATATATTTTTAGCTTCGGTCCATCGAAAGTCATCCACGACAACGTTTTGTTCTGGAGAAGGGTTTAGCGGATGATCTTTCCTTGGCATATTCCCTCGTTTTGCAATTTCCCTACCCGTGTTCTCATTTATTCACTCAATTGTAATTTCGGCAGTTGTTGTCCAAAATGAAGTGTTCTCAGCAATGTAAATGTAAATCAGATCCCTCCTTGATTTTGGAATCAGAAAGAAAGCAAATGCCGTCTTGAACCTTTCTAGAATACGATATCTAGAGGCCTCTAAAGTTCCCATCGCCCCAAAAGACGTCAGCGAAGTCGTATTCCGACTACATGGATTTTCTTCTACAATTTAGCTCCAACCGTTTTCACCTCCTGAAGTGCAAGGTAGCCTGAATCCATCAGTCCCTCCAATCGCCCCAGCTGAATCAGAATATAAGGACAGTGTTCAGCATAAAGCTTTATTACGGAACGTTTCCTCTCCTAACCACATATGAAATTGAGAAAGTAACAAAGCAACGATCCCAGCAGCAGAGTTTAAAGAGGGGCAGCATGCGTCGCCTTCTCGTAAAAAAAACAAAATAGAGCAGAAGGGGGTAAAACGGGTCTATTTTACATAAATAACGGAGGACTGTGGAATACGCGGACTAGAAATGGGGACTACATGGATCACACTGCGATGCTCACTGAACGGCGATGAAAGAGCTCACCCAGGGGAAAGGCGGATATACCTAAGCAGTCGAGATTCTCTGTACATGAAGTGTTAAATGGAGGGAGCAAGGGGAGGGCGGTCAACGCATCGTGTTGAATAGATTCAGCTTGCTCCTGGCTGTCTTCTGCTGCCCTGACTTGTTGAACACGTGCCAGAAACGAAGGGTCTCGTCCCCAGCACCGGTCACTATCGCCTCTCCGTCGGGAGACATTGCCTGCAACAGAATACATGAAACATGAAGAATGACAATTTAAAACAACGGGTCTTCTAACTCTCATTCTTTATGCGTGATAGTAACTGCACATGTCACTCCATTCACTCGCTCTGCTAGAATTCCAAAAAAGGGCCCAATTACAGATCCGAAGGGACTTACCAAGTAAAGAACGCGGAACTGGTGTCCCGTGAGCTTGGTGACAGGAGTGAGAGTGGGATATTTCCAAATAATGACCTGTATTCTCCATTAATCCGGTCTCTTTGGTCCTTTACCTGATTGTAAGAGTACCCGTGGGTGGAGACCAGTTCACTGCTGTGCTTCGACCAAGCCACGTTGCACACCTGGCTACCCGTGTCTATACATTGCATCGGCTGTCCGGTCAGAGTGTTCCAGAAGCGAAGACAACGGTCGGCCGTTCCTCCTCCGGACACCAGGAGACCGTGGTGATGGGGAGACCACGCGAGGGCCTTAACCGCCGCGTTGTGCTCTGTGTAGACCTGGAGACACGGGGTGTTTGGATGGGGAGGGAGGGTACCTGGATTGGCTGATCCCTTCGGTTGCACCAGACGAGCAGCTGGTTATCATTTCCACCGGAAGCGAGGAACTGGCGGTCAGGAGACCATTTCAAACCACAAACTTCTTGGCGATGGGCCGACAATTTTCGCTCCTGACCGGTGGGCGCACGAATATCACGCTGCAGGATGGAACGGTCTCTGCAATAGGGAATATATTGCAAACCATTATTGTATTTCCCAAAAATCGAGAATGTGTGGGAAACAGAGGAAATCCGCACCTGCTTCCAGAGCAGATCTGGTCCCCGTTCCAGGCGAGACATCCAATGCGAGAGGAGTGGCCCTGCAGTTCCAAAATCTTCTCCTGACGATGCACATCCCAGATCTACAATTAAATCCTTGTAAAATCACAAAAGGTGATGAATACCTGGGTGAGACCCCTGTTGGTCCCTACGGCCAGGTATTCTCCCTTATCCGCCCATTGTACAGATGTCACCGTGTCCTGTTCTTGTGCGAGATCGCATAATTTTATAACCTGAAGCAAAGGATTCATACAAGGGGAATTTCTGTGAAACCTGGCTGTTGCATGCACTCCAGAGGTAGACGCAGCTGTTGAGACCGACTGAGAGCATGTTCTGGGATGACCAGTCAACCAGGTTCAGGTAAAAGTCGTCCTGTAGTTCAGGAGCATCCAGTACCTGCATAGGAAGGAGTGTTTCTGTTTTAAAAAAACTACACTGACTACCGGGCCAACACTTAACGATCTTTAAAAATATCTCACCTTGTATGGATTCTTTGGTACTTTCCGTTGTGGTTTTCGCGGACTTTTGAGTAGTCGTTGACTTTCCTCCGACAAAGGACATGAAAATACGGAGGGAGAAGAGCTAAAAAGGGATTTTAAAGGGAAAAAACGGGTAGATCTTACCTCAAGGGGACTCTCGCACTGGTGCTGGGGTCTCCGTATTTGGTGGGGGTTTTATGAGCATAGGAAAACAAGTTCCTAGCCGCCGGCGGCCGTTGCTCAATGTTCACCTCGTCCTTCAGTAACTAAATCACATTTTTTGCCATATTCCAGGGAAAACTCCAAATTTGTGAAATTCATAGCCAACATTTAGATAAATAATAAAATCCCACCCCCATGTCGTCTATTTTGTCCTCCATCAATTCGTTCCTTATCAATGCCCTGACTACCAGCTGGTCCTGCCGAACATCTTCGTTTTGTATCTAAAACGGAAATTAATTCGAAAAACAATAATAAATAGACAAAGGGAAAATCTCACGTTGGCTGCGGAATTGGGGCTGTTCGACTGCATGTGGGAGTG
This sequence comes from Oscheius sp. G VE-2021, assembly GCA_022343465.1. NCBI lineage: Eukaryota > Metazoa > Nematoda > Chromadorea > Rhabditida > Rhabditidae > Oscheius > Oscheius sp. G VE-2021. The sequence continues at coordinate 1,566,355 of JAJQXH010000058.1, forward strand.
GCTCGAAGTCGAAGACCCCCTGGTGGCGCTGGTTGGTCTCTTGAAACTAGCCTCCTGGAAAATAGTCCTTTAAAAGGATAACAGGGAGCTCTACCTCCGCGTCTGGGTTGTTCAGGGCGGTGTACCTCGTGGTCCAGGTCTCTCCCGACTGTCGTACGGGTATGAAACGATCTCCGTGCATTTTTGTCGGAGTGACGTTTGGAGAACGGGTCTGAATAGAAAAGGTTAATCAAATGTTACACTAATTAGGTAATTTGTACTCGAATTTTAAAAATAAAACATAATACCAACACAAATGTTTCAAACTTACCGGGTACCCCTGTTGATTCTGCGGGCCAGATCCGTTGCGCTGTCCGAACAGCCTTCGCTCAAAGTCGGATGGCTGCATCCTAAATTAAAGAATTAATAAAGTATAAAAATTAAAACAAGAAACAAAATAAAAAAAAGAGGGATGTACAATCTGGAAAGGAACAGCTAGCTGGCTGAGGTGTTCGATGATAAGGCAGCAAGCTGTCAATTGGAACGGGTGGAGATAAAAAGAAGGACAGATAAGGATTCAAACAGAAGAACATGAACTATACGAAGATCGAGAGGAACGAACGGCGGTTGGTTGCTGATAAATAGGAAGAAGAACTGATAACGGGAGGGACAATAAGTGTAAAACTGAACAAAGGACGTTCTAGAAGTACACGTGTACGGAATGACATTTGAAAAGAAGAAGAATCAATAAGGTAAGGAAAAAGGCGGAGAAGAAGACAGAGAAATGATACATCGGGAAAAAAGGTTATGACAAATGGCGCCACGTGGTCTAAAAGAACACCCGGGTGATAGGTAGGGGGGGGGCATTTGGTTTCTTATGCACCTCGAAGACAAATAGAAAAGAGTTAGTTAATGAACTTATCAAATTATGAATTAGGGGAAATATCAACGTGAATAGAAAAAGAAGATAAAATTTGAAATTGGTTTCATAGAATTCAATATCAATTTTTTGGTGATATTGAGTTCGCTATGGGACCCAACATCTAAAAAGAATGAGTAAAGCATAAAAAAGACAATGAATGTTTTCTCAAGGCTTCGGAGAATTTTCTGGTGTACAAAGTAAAGAAAATAAAACCTGCAATTTGTAGTAGCATAATTGACAGGTTGAAAGGCAGGAATTATGCTGAAATTGTACACAAATAACGTGGAGAGGGACGGATATAGAGATAGAAGGGGGAGTAAGCGGGTGGAAGAGAGACCAAATAGACAAATAGGAGAATCGTTTAAAGAAAGACCTTCTAGAATCTCTTTCGACGTTCTGTGCCACCCCGTCTGTACCTCCATCGTATAGTGAAGGCTGAAACGAGAGGGTGCGGGGTAATCGACGCCGCTCCCGTGAGCCCCCGGGTCGATTCCCCCGCGTGATTTCGTGAGTTCGTTCGGTTTTATTCGTAGGCGCGCTTGTCGGTGAACGCGTGAGCGCGTGTGTCATCAAATCAGCCGTTCCGGGTGGTCTCGTCGCTAATAGCGGGGGCTGAATTATCGATCGAAAAGTGATGTTTCACTCACGAGCTGCGCGAGCGGTCGCGTTGCGGCCGCATGCATTGGGCATTGTGATGCTGTTTTTGCCGTTGGAAACGTCGCCGTAACCAACAACAAAAACAACGGGCACAGGGAAAACCTCTGAAGAGAATTAGATTTTGCAATTTTGATTTACCCCTCCGAAATTCTCATGGAGACATGGAAAATCAATTGATCGTAAACTTCTAGCTGATCATTTCGATTTCTCTTCGAGACCGTACATTCAAAGTCGCTGCTAAATTATCTCATTCAGATATTGAAAGGTGTTGTTTTATTTTAAAGAATACACGAATATATTAAAATTATAAAATATTTCCTCCGTTATTTGCAAGAATAATCAAGTAGAAAGGAATAGCCGAATAACAGAGGTAAAGCCGTGATTTTGCGTGTGGTCGAGGATCCGGCGGTGCCAGTTACGCCGTCGCCAGCCAAGGACAATTAAGACAAACGGTTTAACGGAAACGGAATGTGAAATGTCAGGCAATGAGGGGTGGAAAAGGAGTCAAAGATGTCGTAGGTCGACCTGGATGTTGCCTTCCGACTCTTCTTTGAATCCGTGGAAGCAGCGGCACCTGAAAGCTGAGTGGTGTCCTCATTGACAGGTCAGCTAAAGGTCAGAGGGTCGCACCCACCGCCACCTGCCGGTGGGCGGGCACCCGATATGGTCGAGGGTCAGGACCACCCCGACCCGGCCTATTGTTGTAACACCCGGGTCAGCACAAAAGAAGAGCCTATGCGTAAGACTAAAATACAACAATATCATATGCAAAGACGAGAAAAGCCCTGTAGAGCGGCTGAAATTATTTTGAGCATTGTATAGTCAAAAGGCCAAGTGTCAAAAGAACCAAAAGATATGCAAATGATGGAACGTGTCAGTCAGGTGCTGCCGCTATGGGAAGTTGCGGCCATGGAATTACCAAACGGGACATTACGAACGGGCAGATCTACGATTCAGGGAACAGCGGAAATCTAATGTGTTCACGTACAATCGAATAGTCTTTCCTATCATTCTTTCTCTTTTCTTCCTCCCCTCCGCAGACCCCATGGTCTCACCTGTAAATGTGCTGTTCACTCCTGAGAGTAGCCTCTAGGTGTTTGATGTACCTGATGGCCAATCTCAGTGTGTCAACCTTCGAAATTCTCTTCTCTCTGAAATCGGCCTTCATTTCCTCGGAAAAAAGTGATGACATTCAGTTTGTCCTTCATTTTCTGATGAGCCCTCTGGAAAAAAAAACACAAGGACACTCGTCTTCGAGATCTAGCGATTACGGGGGTTTGGTTTCCTTTTCTCAATTATTTGAATGTTTTTTTTAGATGAGCTACTTGAAAAGATACATGTTTGCATGCTAATGACCCTCCCTGACCCTCACTATTTGCGTAAACGACAACACAACCGATAAGTGTGTGCATCAAACCGACATACCGTCGTTCTAAAAACCGCTACTGGGGAGAATTTCTGCGGATGTCACAAATCTCAGCCTAACTGCTCTTTTCAGATTTTTCTTATAAAAGCCCTTGAATCGGCTGTTTCAAAGCGTGAATTGAAAATCATGTGACTGTACAGTGTCCCACAGTGTTCCATTCTCCCGTCGTTCCATTCAATTTCCCACAGGCGGGGAGCTGTCGTCGCCCGGCACCGCCATTATACAAAACGCATTAGCTGGCGATTTGTATCGGCCGAGTGTCCCTGGCGATGACCATCTCGGCTGTTGCGTAAGCTAATTGCAAGGGTCGCCCGACCCAGGCATTACACTTTTGGAAATGACGCGGGACGAAAGTGGCAGCACGATTGCGCCAGGGAAAGGCAGACAACGAACACCTGAACGGGGAAGGGGGAGGCATGGAAGTTATCCTTTTGTTGTTATAAATGTTTTTTTAAACGGTAAAGAACTATTTCTCCGAATTCAAAGAAAATTTTCATAAAGTTTTCATGAACGTTTAGGGTTTAATTATTCAGCCTAGATATTCGAACACGGATAAAATATCAAGTTTCAATGTGTTGTCATAAGGAGTATAAAGTGTTTCCATACTCTTTTGGAGCCATTTCTGCTCCGCGAGTCTCATTGGTTTGGTGTCAAGGTTGGTGGTTGCGTAATTTCCGGGGTCAAGGGTTCTATTGAGCAATGCAATGGCTTTACAGTTCTATTGCGGCCAATCAATCACTTTCACTTAAAGGACTGTCTTTTCTTCCGTTTCTCCAATCGTTGAGGCAACCATTAGCAATGGAAGATGGCCTCGGAGATTACGGCGACTCTTCCTTATTTCGGCTTCAAGAATCAAAGGGATCCGTCTATTTCTTTGTGTTTCCTCCTCTTTTAACCGTTCTTCGTCTTCCGACTGAACCCGTTTCCGTGGTCGACGGGTTCTTTCTCGCATTGTGTGGTCGATGCGGCAATTTGTCTCTCGACGGGGTGTGATAACCACCGATTCTGTCCCAATCGTTGACCTTTTCCAGGGGCAACTGGGTCTTTTTCTCCGAAACCAACCCGTCGGCAATCGGCAGTCGATGGCGCAGTTTTTCGTATCCGTCGTTCACACAGCGCACCCGGTAACGCTCGCGTTCGTTCCTCTTCCACACTGAAGTGCCGTACGGGCTGAAACACGGGGTGAGAGGGAAGGCAATTGCATATTAGAAGATCTGGTGGAAATAACGAGAAGGACTCACCCAAGGCAGTCGTCTAATTGGAAGGGCAGAGGAACGGCTGCTTGAGGATCAAATGGATTTACAGCCTTGGAGTTTCCATCAGGAACTGAAAATGGTCACTTTCTTATACAGTTTTACTATATTTCATTTGCCAATGAAACTGGTTAACATCTTTTTTTTCAGATGGCACTAAAATAATTCTGTTTTATTTGAAGTTGTTTTAACCCACGTCCAACATAAACCCCGTGAGCCCATTATCGTTTGCGTACCTACAGTAATAGAGTGCTTAGGATATGAATATACACAATCGCGGTATTTGAAATTAAATTTTTATCTTGCCTGACTCTTTTTAAGGAATTTAGGAGAAGGGTTTACCTGCGTCTCAATTTTCTCGTAATCAAAGGGTACCATAACAGTGGTTCAGGCGGGTTTTGCAACTTTGCCCTGATTGCCCCTCAGGGATCATCAGCCTCCTTTCCAAATGCTATTATGCTAATCAGCCCCTTTGTAAAGAAAAAAAAAGTTGCTGTGGGGGGGGGGGTGGGGGTGTTGGAAAACTTATCCTAACTGAAATGAGTGAATTAGCATATGGGTAATTCTCATTTGGAAAAGGAGGCTGATGGCTCCTTTAACTACCGTTGTTTTCATTTCATGAAGAGAGTTGTTATTTGATGAAGTGGAAATGCCTACCTCTCTGTTGCTGAATGACGTTCACAGGAGTTGGGGCTGGTAGGCCCAGGAGGGTCTGGCTGTAGATGGGAGTGAATGCTGGGAGGAAGGACATGGCAACTGGCGGTTATGAGGATGAGCAGGTGGCGACTGTCAGAACGCCCAACAGTCAATCAACTACCGTAACAGGAGCAGGCTGATCAAACAAAAGGCCACAAACACGCGAAAAGCCCTCTGGCGGCAGCCAGGATCCCTTTACACGCGATTACCGACAAACGATCTGCCGCACTGTTGCAGGCAAACAGTGTCATTGTTTTTGAGCTATGATTTATTGATTATATGCACATTTTAAAATAAATAAAATTTATTATTAAAGTCATTTGGCCCTGTTGATTATCTGTAGAATCGGGTCTGCGGTGATCCCGCTCAGTTTTCTGCAGCTCTCTGGCAGCTGATGTTCCCTGTAACATTCTTATGTGTTGAAAAGAGATAGGGGGAGAAAGAAAGAGTGAGAGAGAAGAAAGAAAGAATGAGAGAGGGAGAGAAAGTTAGGCATTCGAAGCCCGACAATGTTATATTTTAACTGAAAAATCCGTACCTCCCAGTAACTGAATGCCAATCTGCCACGTCTACTGCATGCCATTCAACCAACGTCTTCATGAGGGAAACGGCAGAGGATGCGATATTCCGAGAGCAAACCTAAAACGAATGAAACATTACTGTTTTGTGTGGGTCAACCTCCATAATTACAGGTTCCATGCAGGCCATATAGCAGGACTGGAAAGAACACAATTGTCCCAATTCGCTCTCATATCCATCGACGGAAGTGGAGGAAAAGAGTTGGTCGGCTGTGGGACTCTTAGACATTTGCTTATGGCACTGTTGGTCACATTTGAGGAATGTGATTGGCTCTGCGTCTGACAGACAGCCTCGAGCTTCGGAAAAGTGAGACCGTTTGAAGTTACAGAGGAAGTTCGACGGGGAGAAGACAGTGTCCGCTGACTAAAGGTGTTCTAAGGTCATTGCAAGAATAACACCAACCATGTCTCCACAGTCTGTTTGGTAACATTTTGTTCGTTGTTCTGCTAGTTTGCAGTAGAGGAGATAGGATGAATGTTGCAGAACCAGTGGATGCAGCGGAAAGTCGTAAAAGTCGGAAACACTCATGTTCAGACTGTACTCAAAGTCATGAGTGTGCTTGTCGTTGCATTTCTGAAAATGCTTTTTCAACTTATTGCGAGTTCTAAAAAACCATCGATTACACGGACACTGACTTCTAATCATATGCGCATCGAAAGGACAGGCCTCTATGCAATCAACGTATAACTTCCAATGAGACTGTTAATCTTGAGCATTTAGTAAAAAACAAGATGAAACCATACCTGATAGCAATCGGTGTCGGTGCCATTTCCATCCGCTACGTACATAAAATCCCTTTTCATCCGCAATTTCATCCCCGATGCGAATGATACAAAATAATAGAAAATAACAAAAGTCAGGAATATCCTCAGAATCATTTTTTAATGGAAAACTGTGGAAACGGCTGAATTTCAAAGGAATTTCGACGTCGGCGGCTGTCGCTTGCATCCCGTGATGACGTCAGCGGCTGGCGCTTCCAGTTCGTCGGGAACCCGTCGTCGACTGACCTCTCACTGACTCAGCCCCCGTTTCCCTTCATTCACAGAAGAACACAGGAACGGAGATAGAAATTTATATGCAGAAATGTATTGATTTACATGTGGTGTGAGCAAGTATTAAGACACGTGGAACCCGGTTCAGATGATGGCAACAAGAAAGGCAGACAAAATGAGATGCCTAGAATCAGAGAAGACCTGTGAAGAGAAGTTCTTCTGAGATGTGGTCGAAAGGCACGATTTTGAAGAGACGCATCACCTGGAAAAGGGGAGTTGGAGAGGAGGAGGAATATGTCACCTGGTAACTCTCGAGCATCGCAGAAGCAGCTGAGGTAACTCCGGAAATAATCAGAATCAGATTCCCGAAACGCTCTAAAAGAGTTATTTGCTTTTTTAAAATAGGATGGCTAAAATTACGATCTATAAAGACCAACCTGGGTAGTCCTTGTAGTGTATGCTCTCGTAGAAGGCAAAAAGAGCCTGTACAACGCGTTCTCTGAAGAGAGCGACCATCCTCCGAGTGTTTTCAGAGACGCAAGAGTAGTCGGATCCATCCGGCCGGTCAGTCTCCGTCGGGAATTTTCCAGAATTGTCTCTGCAGTTGAAGAGCATAATGATCTTCAGAACCACAATCTCCTGTGGCATGAGCTTCAGTCTCCTCAAGGGAGTGGCCACCTCATCAATACAGCTGTCCGTCATCTGTTGATACAATTTCTCCTGTCGCCATTTTCTGTCGGCAGAAATGGAACATTTCGTTTCTTCTGGGAGACGTTCGACATTCCTTGGCATACAGGTTCCATTTGAGATGAGCCACACGTCATCTACGGTGGCTGAGGCCGTGTAGTAGCCATGTTCTACTACTAGGTTGAGTACGGCAAAGCGTTTGATGAGATGGACGCGGTCCTCCTCGGGAATGGCAGGGTAGACGGGCAGTTGGCGAAACCACTCGAGCATCATCAGAAGGTCCGTCTGAGTGACGTTTGAGATGTCGTTGGCCAACATAATCATCATCTTTGAGTTGTGGTCCACCCGTCGGCTGTTGCCATCTCCTCCCCTCATGGTCTCCGACAGACTCATCGCCTCCTGCTTCGATCGCACCAACTCGAATTTTTTCGCCCTGAATGAAACTCTCGTTGTGTTTTATAGGGTATTTATAATCTGCTCTCATTACAGCCACTCTTTTTGCCAGGTTTCCTCTTGAAACCTACCGTATCAACTCATCCGCGACTGTGAGTCTGTCTATCATGGCAACCAGTTCCTCCTTATAAGAAGTGGATGGCATTGTGGGAGACACGGGAGCAGGTCGAGGTCTGTTTATCCGCCGACACCCAATCAGATCTCTCCTCGGCTGAAGGGCTAAAAGAAAACCTTGATTATGAAGTTTATTTCTTCCAACCTTCTTTGCTCATGCCAGTGTCCAAACACTTTTTGTACCGACAGGCCCTGCAGGCCTTTCTCGCATTCTGAGTTGTATCACAGGGCGTGTCTCTTTTACATTCCACCTCTTGTCTCTGAACAACCGCTCTAAATCATTAATTTACTTGAGAAGCTAGAAAAAGAAAGCACCGTCTGAAGAAGGTTTTGCATCCGAGACATGCAATTACCCCGTAGTGTCTTCCGGTGGACACTTCCCCGCAAATCAAACACGATCCGATGGCACCTGCAAGATTTTCAGTATTAAATTAAACTATTATTTTAAAGTTTATTTAAAGTTTGGCTGTTGATATCATAGTTCAGATAAAAGAAACACGCCCCATGCACGTGGACAGCAGGAAGTGTCAAAACAAGGGAGGAGAGAATACTTTCGTTCCGCTCATTTTCCTTTCTTTCGATAGTTAAATAGTTTTCCTTCTTTCGATTGTTAAATCGTTTTCCTTCTTTCGATTGTTAAATCGTTTTCCTTTCTTTCGATAGTTAAATCCTCGCATTGGATAATTCAAATTCATACGTTTTTAACGCAATCTGCTTTAGTCTCACGTGTGATTGTTTTCACAACATTTGAGTAAGATTTACAGTGTATTTCTCTATTAAATGCAAGTGGGTTCGTGTGTTCTTTGGGTAGACGGAGCCATCGGTGCGTGAGAGCAGCCGGAGGTCGTTCTTTGAGTGAGCCCGCCCACCTTTCACTTTGACCGCCGGCGGAGACAGCGCCGACGTCTGCAGCGGCTTCAGAATCTCGCCCATTCACTTTCCTAAAATATTTTCTTACGCACTGAGATAATCGAAGAATACATGCAGACAAGACAGCGTCACAGGAAAATAAACAAACGCAACGTATGAAAGATCTAAGGTCTAATGGGAAAAGTGTTTTTTTCAATCCAAATAGCTGTTTCCAAATACTTTGATCTTTTGTTCGCAAATTCTGCAGCTCTATTACTGTTTGCATGAAATAGAACACCCTGGAGAATGATGTGACCCAGGTAGAACTCCACGGGTTCCACTCAAAGGCCTTTTTCCTGTGCTATAAAAGAAATATAACTAATAATTGCCTTTGCAAATCAGAGAAAAGGATGTATAACCTCCAGAACCAGTCGGGTATCCGTAGGATGCAAAAAAGGGGTTTATCAATCATATAGAATCGGTCGGACATTTTGCAAGGGTTTCAAAAAGAAGCGCACAACATTTTATAGTTTAAAACATAATTTTGGGTAATCGCTAGTTTGTGAACAATTGGCTCTAAAAGTGACAATGATATTTTCTCTATGAACTTCCCATTTTTCAGTCTCTAAAATTATGAAAACATTTTTTTTATTTTTACGGAATCCTTTAAAAAAAAATAAAAATGTCTCAAGTCAAATTGATATTGAAGAAAAAAAAAACAAATCTCCTTCAGAAATGGAAACAACTAGCCGATATGAAACTTTTGGCTGTGATCGGAGAACATAGAGGTATCTAATTTTCCTTTGATTTGGATAGTTATTGCAATATTTTTAGACCAAAGATGTGTGCAAATCTGTCCGCCGAATGATATCAACTACTTGATCAGATTAGCTGCCATTTGCAGCTGAAATGATTGGCAATGTTCCAGTTCCTGCTCTAAAATCGCTTTGTAGTTAGAACGGGTCAATTTATATGCCTGTGTATTCATTGAATTCTCACTGATAACCCCTTCTCCCCTGGTTTTATCAAATGGAATCCTCAGATTCGCGTTTATTGAGGTACCTCAAATATTTACCCGTCACTTGGTTGGAAATCGATGCAAGGCACTTTGGAAAGGTCGGAAATCACGCGAAACTCTCTTTTGTGTTTTCTGTAAAAGAAAGATAACAAACGTATTCTTAGAATGATTTCTTTGAAAAGGCCGAAGTGGAAGAGCGTGCAATTTCTGCAGAATAGGGGATTAGGGCAGAATGAAGGATTAATCAAAGGCCAATGAGGGAACGAAACGCCGCGGCCCAGGAAACTCACGCAAATTACGATTCACCAAACTACGCGAAAAAAGACAAATCGGAGGAAAACTTGGAGTTTAAAAAGTTTCCCCTAAAATAAAAGCATTTGTTAAAACACAAAAAAGCTTTGAAGATGTTGAATAGAAGTTATTAAAGAACTTACTCTTCATGTTTCATTCTAAGCAGTATTGGATGGAAAAATTCTGTTTTATTTTTTTTAAACATAACATGTTTAAAACAAGAAAAGTTAAAAAGTTCACTTAAAAAGTGTTGAAAAGACCGGGGAAATGTTGTTTGGAGTGCAAACGAAAGCGAAGTTTAAAAACAACAGCACACAAAAGGGCTTTTTTATGCTACAATATTGGCTACAATGTGTTGTGTGATTTTTTTTTGTAAATTGGTGAAAATCTTTGAATGTTTAACCTTTTCAACAACATGAATACTGTTAGAAAATGCTAGAAAATGCCGTATTTCCTCAAACGTCACAGTAATTTCCACACAAAAAAACCGGCGTTTTCCCTCGGCTGATATGCTGATTCGCTGGGAACCGGTCGAGTGCAGAACCCAGCTGTTTTCCTAGGCTCTGCCTTGTTTTCCCGCCGCGGGCAACCGACCGCCGGCTGGCAGGAGTCGGAATCCCGCGTCGTAGGGCATACGGTATCCGGGGAATTGTCGTGGGCGCAGAGAATGATGATGGTGGCCGTTCTTTGTGGTAAGAAGCGCGAGGAGGCTCAGTGAGCGACCGGCTGTCCCCTGCGTCTCTGGCCCAGCACTTTCACCGCCTGACTCTCACAATCACGTGGGACCACGAGGGCGGCCTTCACGTGGCAAAAGAGCGTGGGAACGAGGAGAGCGCAGAGAAGGAGAGAGTACGCAGGGGAGAGAGACGCAGACGTCTTATCAGGGCGCTCCGAAGATCAGCAGTTCTCGCAAACCGGGCGCTGCAAGCAGCCCTTTCCTGGAAAATCACTCGGACATTCAGCGAATACTCACATTCCCTTCTGGGAAATGGGAAACGAGGACATGACAATCATGATTCCTGGTTTAGAGGAAAAATGGAGAAAGAGAAAATAATAGAGAGAAAGAAAAAGTATTATTTCATTTTACCTCGGAAAAAACAGAGCTCTCTCACGTTATTCTCGCCTGCCCACGTGGGAAATAATTGCAGGGCCGCAGTTTTCTTCTCACGATCTCTACTCAACTGCATCCATATCTGCGGATTTAAAAAATTACTTTAAACAAACTTACGCTTAAAAACAGTGGTTGAAATGTGGTTAAGAGAATCAAATAGATTCCAAGAAGCAATTCCAATCGAAGAAATGTGTTTCTTTGTTGTCTGCGTCGGCGAACTTTTCATTTCGCCAACCGCATGCTTGCTATCTGATACCACGGCCCTTGAGATTTATTAGGAAGGGAACATTTGACCTAACAGCTTAGATAACTTGGATAGCATTAATAACAATCAATAATCATTCAATATGAAAGGAGACACAGCAAAAATAAAGTGTTGAAGAGCACGATTGCACCAGAGCATCGAAAGGTTCGTTGGAAGAAGCCCCGAAAGAACAAAGATCGTTGTTTGTGTGTGAAAACACTGGCCTATTCTTGCCCTTTGTGAATCATCGCTGCAGCCAATGGCGTTTCAAATAAATTTATATCTTAATTATATTTCGATTGCGAGGGAGATTGAAAATTGCCCGCCAAATATTTATTTGCAATCTGGTACTGTAGTTTGGTGTCCGTCACCAGCAGTCTTCGCTGATGACCGTCGACGCCTGGGTGTCGTAGGTGGCTATGATCACCTTTTCCTTGTCTGCCGGAATCAGCTGTTCGTACTCCCCAATGACCATCTCCCTCGCCGGCTCCCTGTCGCTCATCCCTCCTTCGCTCATGATGTCATCCACTTTCCCCCTCTGCGTCTTCCGCGTTTTGGATCTCCCCTGCTCCTTTGACCTCTTCGTACGCGACGACCGTTGGGTCACTTCCAACTTCAGCTGCTTCCGTGCCCTTGACTTGCATGTCAACATGGACGGCTTTTTTAATGTATCCGTCGACTTTACACTGAAATCGGGCATTTATGGGTGGTTGGAAACACCTACTATGTCATGCTGTCCTTCGGAGGTATGTAGTCCTGATCCTTCTGAAAAAAACTAATGTAATTTTTAAAGCGGGGAAAGCAAGGTGTCTTATTGGATTTATCTGATGTGCATATGCTTTTGTGGTTTCATTATATTGGGTTTCGTTGAACCAAACGACATTTGATTGGTACACACCTCAGTCTGTCTGACTGCCTCGTCTTCACTTAGTGGCGTCTGCGGGGTGAGGGGCGTCCTGGCCTGCGACTTCTTCGCCGTCGAAGCTGTTTCACTTGAGACGCTCCTTGGAATCGTCATCTTTTGACTGGCTGCGGTGTTTTGGCTCTTCTTCGCGGACTTCCGTCCGCCACAATTCAGAGCAGACAGGGTGGCCAGAAATAGGAGGAGGGTGAGCATGAGCATTCCTCATAAATGGAGGACCGACCGCCGAGGAACTCGGACGGGGGAAGAATGCAGGAGAAGGGGAGGATAAACGCATGTTCACGTACTTCCACCCAAAGAGTACTTTTAAAATGATTGAATAGTCGGCCTGTGGATTGTTTTCCCCGCGTGCTTCCTTATCAGGCCCTCTGTGACCCGCATCGATTGTCCCCGTCTACCCCCTTGGTCCTCAGTCGAAGGGGGTCACCTAAAGAGGGTCGTTCCTTCTCGGCGTCTGACTTTCAAGGGCAACCCCATAAACGGGTTCCTTCATCGATTCACCTGCCAAAAATCACAGATACTCGAATGATTTTAAATTGAAGCTTTTCCATCTGATCGTCGTTCTTTAAAACACTTTGAATATTAACTTTGTTTATATTTGTTTCTGATTAAACCCAGAGAGTATTTTTTTTCGTTTTCAGGTTGACCGACTTATTATCACATTATCTTTCAAAGAAAACTCAATTTTTTTAAAAGAAACTTGTGCTGTTCGTTTTCGCATTAACAAACTAAATTGACATATGTTTATTTGACATTTGAAAAAACGACCATAATAAAAGTAAACCTCTTTACACACAAAAACAAATTGTCCTAGCTTTAAATAGAGTTTGTCTTGCTTAATCTATTTCATCTTCTGAATTCAGGATGCTGCTCCATCTGGGCCTCTTGCATCTCGGCCTCTTGGCCGTGGGCCAGGCAGCCAAGGTCCTCTTCTCCCCGTCAACCCTAGAGCCAGTTCACAGCTACACAATGGCTCATCTGGCAAATGAATTGGCTTCCCGTGGCCATCAAGTCACTTGGATCGAATATGGACCATATCCTTCTGAAGCAACTCTTTCTAAATCAATTTCCAAGAAATTCCTTCCAGCTCCATTTGAAGATCAAAAGTTGATGGATCTTTACGTTCATAGGAACCACTCCATTTACGACGATGTACGCGAGAAACACATATAAAACATGTTTGTTTTAGGTGTGGTACCCTGATTTCGACCATCCGAATGAACAAACGACTGGATGGCTGGCTGGAACGAGGCTGTGTGATCGAATGCTCGTCAGACACAAGAAGACCTTCGATGCTTTGGTGGCAGAACAGTTTGACACTGTGGTTGTGGATGATTTGTACAATCCCTGTGGACTACTCCTTGCTGGTCTCAAGGGTTAGTACATGTTTTCTATAAATTCGCTTTAGTGGTATTTTCATTACAAAAATTGCTTCAGGATCTGTTTACATCTATTGGAGTATGACGGGTCTTCGCCCCGAATCCGCCTGGGCCAATCAGAGTCCGAATCCTCCCAGTTACTTGCCTACGCCTGGAACCAAGTACTTTTGACCTCTTTTATTTTCACTCTTTTCCTAGACTCACAGATGAACTGACGTTCTGGCAGAGGTCTTACAACCTGGCTGCTTATTTGAAAGAGCTCTACATCCACCAACACCTCATTCACAACCGCATCGACGCTGTGTTTCAGGTAATTCCTTCATTTTCTGTCATTTTATTCCTTTAGAAACATTACCCAGGGGCTCCATCTGCCTTCTTCCTCGAACGAAATGCCTCCGTCAACTTTGTAAATACTCCTCCCATCTTTGACTTTGCCCGTCCCTTCATGCCCAGGGTCAACTTCGTCGGAGGACTCCACTGCCATAATGCTACCCAACTGTCTGAGGTAAAAAAACGTTCAATTAAAGGCAGAGCCTGCCAGCACTATTTTCTCTCTTGGAAATACGTATTTGCTTCAGTATGCATTATTTCATTTAGGATTTCTTCAAGTTTGCCGAAGGAGCGGACGACGAGAACGGCTTTGTGGTTGTTTCCAGTGGATTCAACGTTCAGTGGAGCAGGGCTGCTTCTTACATTGTGGTCAGTGTCATTTTGAAATGTGGCTAAAGACCTCAGCTTGACTAAAACATTTGGATGTTTTAGGAAACATTTGTAAAGGCAATGACCGCTAACCCTAAAACCCGCTTCGTCTGGCAGACCGACGGAAGACCCATCGTTCCTTCAAACGTTATGACCAACCACTGGATTCCTCTTCAAGATCTTCTAGGTGAGATAGTTTAATTTTGCTATGGATACAACGACGGGGTGTCTGTAAGAAAGAGGAACTAGTGCTGATTTTCCATTTGTTCTAGTCACACTAATTTGTTTCAGGCCACAAGAACTGTCGTGCCCACGTGACCCTGGGTGGTCTAAACAGTGTCATTGAGTCCGTGTGGCACGGCGTTCCCGTCGTGGGAGTTCCCCTGACCGCCAGATCCTACGACAATCTTTTGAGAGTGACAGCCAGAGGAGCAGGAGTGATGGTCACAAAGGAACAAATGGCCAGGAGCGACGAGGCCTTGACCAAGGCTCTTGAGGAGATTAAGGACAAAAAGTAAGAAACACCATTGCTTCTGAATGATTGATGTAGATTCAAGGAAGAGATGCTCGTTTTCCAAGACATGGTCAGAGACGTGCCATACACTGAACTCAACCACGCCGCCTTCTGGGTTGAGTTCATCGAAAGGCATCAGGAGGTCCCCCACGCGAGATCTGGAGCCGACAAGCTGAACGTCTTCCAATACTTCCTGGTCGACGTACTCCTTTTCATGATGTCCGTATCATTGATTATCATTGCCGTGTTTGTCTTCATTTTGAAGACCATCTGGCGACTTTTCAAATTCCTTGTTTCCCTCGTTTTCAAACGGGAACAAAACACTCCAAAACCGGCTGTCACCAAAGCAAAGAAACAGAATTAGGTCTCACGGGTCAAGTGTTTACTGTTATAATAAAGAATCTGCCATTTTCTATAACTTTATGGAAGTTGTGAGTGGTAAAGAAACACGATAAGATACTATGCAACTCCAGAGATACTCAATTAGGGCATTTTCTTGATTATTACAATATTTATAGGTGCGTGAATCTACAATAATCAAATGATTTCTTCTTTTATTCCTATCAGAATCAGAATCCCTTGCTGCTTGCGACCGTCTGAACGAATGTACTCCATCGGTTGGTCCGCTTACCTCTCCCTGCGTCCTGGCCGACTTGTCCTGTCCGCTGCCTCCCGTCTCATCAGACTCTGTCTTCTTCGTGCTTTCTCCCTTCTTACCCTCTTTCTTTCCCTTCTTACTGCTCTTTTCCTTTTTGCCACTCTCCTCCTTCCGACCGCTCCTTCCCTTCTTACTGCTGCCTCCCGCCTTCGTTTTCTCCTTGGTCCCCTTCTGCTCCTTCTTGCTTTCTTTCTTCTTCTCCCCCTTTGGTTCCTTCTTTTTCTTCTCGTCGTTCTCAGTCGCCGCAGTCCTTTCCGTCACCTTTTTCGAACTTTCTTTGCTCTTCTCCTGAACGAAATAGATACTTGAGTAGACTTTGTAGATTAACCTTTTTTGTCACAGTGCGTTCTTTGGACTTCTTGTCGGAACAAGGCTTCGAGGTTGCCTTGTTAATGGCCGTCTTTGACTGGATCTTGGCCAAAGACTGCTTCTTTATCTAAATTCTCAATTCAGTAGGGGTAGGGGGAGAGATTCAGCGCACACTACCAGATGGATTTAAACTTACTTCCTTTTCGTCGTCTTTCTGTTTGAGTACAGGAGTCTTATTCTGAATAAGAATTGTTTAAATCCGTCAATTTTCAACCTTTGGAGTTTCCTTCTTCACAGCTCCCGCGGTTCTCGAGGAACATTTAGCTGGCAGCTTCTTCGGCGATGCATTCTGAAGGCATTGACTTGTGTTCAGCATCGCCACTTACCAGGTTGTCATTGGAAACACGTGCAGTCGATGGTTCATGATTGCGCGAAGTCACCATCTAAATCTCTTCAACTCTCAAGTGAATGGAACCTACGTCAGCCTTGGATTCCTTCCTCTTTGGCGAGGTTCCCAAGGGAGTACGCACAGTCGGAAGCTTCGGGTCTGACTTTTTATTGCTCTGAATACTTTTTTGCCTCCTTATGCCTCAGCCTTGCCTTAATGAGAACAGCCGACTGCACCGGGGCGGCTTTCAATGGACTCCTTACTTCCACCTCACAAGAAGGAACAAACTCCCGAGTTGTCAGTTTTTTCTTCGGTGCAGGACCGGATTGATCTATGAAAAGTAGATGCCGACACTATTACCAATATTACCTCCAAAATCGTGGTACATCTGAGACTTTTCCGAGAGAGGCTGGGACACGTCCTCTGCGTAGCAGATCGGTGCTATCTTCTTCGAACCTTTTGTTTTTGCTTAAAAGTTATGATAGCATTGAAATATAAGAACTACCTTCAGTTTTCATCTCAAAATTGGCTATGTCGTACTGAGAGATGTGGTTGAGGACGGATGTGGGCACCATGATTTGCAAGGCCTTGTTTAGTTTATGAACTTAAGTGTTGAAGGGACTCACGTCGTCAAGGACGGCCAAGACGAGAGTTTCCAGCTCATCGATGGCTGCTTGGGTCTGCATCACTGAGTAGGCCACCCACACCGTAAACACGACGGACACGGCTGAGAAGCCGGCTGCCACGTAGAACATCCAGTAGGAGGTGTCGTCCATGAACAGCCACCCGGTGGGAGAGAAAGGAGGAATGGTCAGGGAAACATGGCAAAATTGGAATAACTCACGGACATGCAACGTCTCATTTCCCCTAAACTACTATGTGTCAAAAAGAATACGATAATGTCATCGTTGATCCAAAAAGGGTGGTGCATGTCATTCTGTAAGTCCTGAAGTTTAGAGAGATGAAAAGTTTTCTTAACATGGTAGATGATTACAATTTATTGGTGTAATATACAATTATTAAAGTTATCTTCTCCTTCTGCGGTCTTAGCGAAGAATACGTTCCTCCCTCGATTCGAACAGTCTGGGAAAAAAACTTATTTCGAAGCATTTCAATGGGGCTCACTTGAAGAGAAGAGCAGCAATTGTGGATCCAGCAAAGGGTCCAGCCCAGTAGATGTAGTGGTGGGTCCAGAGATCAGCGGGCGGATTTGGTACGAAAATCTGGGCCACGATGTTTGGCCCCAAGGAGCGTGCGGGGTTCATACTGGCTCCCGTGATTCCTCCCCTGGAACACGGCTCTGTCGGAAGTAGAGGCTGACACTTACGTAGCAAGGATGTCGATGGAAAGGGTGAGGCCAATTGCCAACGGGGCCAGAACGGTCTTATCCGTGTCGACTGCAGTGTTGAGGATGGTATGAACAAGGAAATAAGTGACGACCGTCTCCGAGATCAGACCCTGAAAGCCAGGGTTAAATGTAACTCTTTGGTTGAATTTACCTCCCACCAGGAGTTTGGCTGTGAAAGAAGGGTCGCTCCAGCGATTGTGGAAATCAGTTCTGATTTTGTCATGATCAACTGAAAGAAGACACTTGAAAGAACACAAATCAACGTGCAGCTGTCATTAAAGCTCCACAGAATCCTCCAAGCAGTTGACTCATCATGTAGCAGGGAAAGTGGTACCAGGGCATCTTTCGAAGGGCCGTCACGGCCCACGAGACGGCTGGGTTGAAGTGGCCACCGCTGAAGACCAACTGTCTAATTGTTGGTGAGGCAGTTTTCATAATGTTTCAGTTCTTTCAGGTCTTTGTTTAGTTTTCCATCACTACTCCTGTTTTGTTTACAGAGCCTTAACGTATATTTTCACTTTCACCACAAGAGTGCATTGCCGAAGGCGATAAGAACTTAGATTTACGACCCTTATCACCTGCTATGTGGGACCGTACCTTATGTGACCGAGGGTTGTGACCAGAATGAAGATTGTGAATCCGTGAGCCAGGGCTGCGTGGACAATGTTGTCAGCCAAGAGGTCCGTCTTTGTGTTCACGTAGGCCTGCATCGTACCTGAAAGTTTACATTTAGTACACATTCTCTGTTTACTTTTACATTGATGTCATCTATAGTTTCATTTAAATCAACCAACCTACAAACACAAAAGTAAAGTCTCCGACAAATTCAGCGATGCATTTTGTAATGAGTGAGTACTCCCGTTTCTTCACAGACGCTACGCTCTTCTGATCATCGTCTTCCCAGCCGTTGTACCTCTGAAACAGCAAAATCAACCCTCCCTTTCTTTCAAAGTCTCCGCTGGAGTACGAGTAATCTGAAATTGCCAAGATAGCAACATTACGATCTGAAGATGACATTCCACCCAAGACCCGAGAGGTCGTAAATTGGCTGAAACACCATTAAGGTGACAGAACGTACGCACATCTTTTAAGACTGTATGGTTATAAGTCATTGGTCAATTTCAGTGGGTAAAATGAAAGGTTATGAAGATCGCGTTAAAAACCAAAAATTTCACACACCTTATGAAAATTGCTTTTGGTGTGGTCGTTGAAAGTGCGCATTAAGCAATGAATTTCACGCGGGATTAGACTTTAGATAGGAAAAGAATCCTAAAATCGAGACCACGTTGAAAGGGGAAAAACAGAAATTCTGTGACAGTCTTGGAACAAAGTGCATTTCTAAGCATTCAAAGCATCTTTAGCACAAATCAACACAAATGGTCTAGTTTTTACGTATTATGCATAGTGAGAGTTAACCTGCACTGAAAGCCCTTGAATGAAGCGCCGTTAATTAGAAAGAAGTACGGTATGCATAACGGCAGAAGATAAAAGAGACAAATCAGATTGTTATACAACGTGTTTATTGTCGTACACCCACCGCAAGTCTAGCCCCACTGAGGTACGGGGGTGACAGTTCGGAAGGGTCGGTGGAGGGCATCAGGAAGAGCGCTCTTCAACCGAAGGGCCAGGGAGTGGGGTGGTCGTAAAGCGGAGCAAGATAAAAGAGACATTAAATAGTCGTCCTCCGGCTACCAAACATTTACAATTCTGATACCAACACACGTGGGCGCCACTCGCTTCTATGGCAGGCAGAAGCGAAGGTTCTTCTGACCCTTACACACCTTACATAGTCAGGTCAAGACTACAAAAGTGCAATCATCTTTCACTCGAAGGCCAAATGCACCATCGAAAGTCATTTTATCAGTGAGTTGTGTGAAGGATCCATCGGAATCCGCTTAAACCACGGTCACCTTATCGGTGGGAGATTTTTTAGATGCAGAATGCCAGAGAAAAATTAATTCAAAGATCACAAAATAGACAAAATAAAGTCAAGATGGCTGTAGCGAAAACAAAAAAATGTTTTACGATTATCATTCAGATTGATTGGCAACAGAAGCAGCCCTTTTTAAACAAAAGGTCTGCAGACAAATCTCATCATGTGCACACAAGTGTCTTCAGGCCACGTTCTGTTGTCTGTGTTACTGTCTCTGATGATTTCATAAGTGATGTGTTCCCCGTGTTTTCATCACAAACTGCTGCAGCCAACAGTTGACCACCATATCAATATTTGGCAAGCGTATATTCACACCCAGCTGATAATAGTGACGTTGTTACGAAGACTCAAATCACAATGTACATTTGTAATCGTCCAGACAAGACATGTTTGTGTAAAATAAGTCAAGAGAATCACGGAACTGTAAATGTGAATATTCCAATTGAAATTTTCGATTATAATTGGGTGAAACATTATTTGCGGCCATTTTCCTCAGATCGGCCGTGCGAGGATGTTGGAGAAAACGCAATCCTGGGATGACGTCTACACGGCTGCCAACAGCAATGAGAAGGGGAAAAAGAAGAGCCGAATGAGGAAAAGGGGAAAACAAGAGGCAACGCAAGCAGACAGCAGAACAACCCAGAAGGACAGCAGGGAACAGACCAGCAAGGAACTGGACCAGAAGAGCAGCCAGCCACAGGTCACTGTCAGTGCCAAGGGAAAAACGGCCGAGGAGGAAATCACCCAGCCATCGGAAAAACCACCGCAGGAGTTCCTGGTTCCTCTCGTTTCCAAGATGAGGTCGAACGACCGAATTACGGAGACACAGCCCAAAGGAGGAATGAAGAGACAGCGACCGAAGAAGCCGATGCCTTACTCGATTGGCAGTGGAAAGGAGGACTGGCGGAGGAAAATGGCCGGCGATAGGCGGTCCGAGAAGACGCAGCAGTCAGCGAACGCATCCTTGAGTGAGTGAGCAGATTTGATAGTAATAGAAAGTCTTTTTCTGAAAATATAAACAATTGTTTTTTGCGATCAACTGAAACTTTCAGACAATGGAGACAAAGGCCGAAAGTGTATCAGTGCGGAGGGAGTAAAGTGGCTGGGGATCGACTGGTCGTGGCTCTTCACCGGCTGCCTGGCTTCGGCCGCTTTCAGTCCTGCCCAAATAGAACTTTTAGCCGAATACACTCGTTTCTACGGTGGCTGTGAGTGTCTCCCTCATTTCCCTATTTTCCATTCCAGTCTACTTCTTTGCTCTCTTCTTGTTAATGCTGATTGCCGTCCAACTGCCCCTGACCTTCCTCCTCATCCACTGTGCCCAGTTCACTCAAACGGGAATCACCACGACCGCCCCTTCTTTCGGGAAGATGTACCGAGCCCTTGGCTTTGGAATGCTCTGTTACTGCGTTCTCAACCAAGGCCTCCTTGTACACGAGGCCTCCCTCCGTGTTGACTACGCCATCAGTGTTTCTTCTCATCTCGACGCCGTCGTTGACTGCAAATTCAGGGACATGGGTTAGTTCCTTCAATCATCCTACTTTTTGGCATTTCTGCAGATTCCCTGAGCAATTCTTCTGCGGAATTTCATTGTAGTTCTCTGGCAAACACTCTAAGATGTGTCAATGGAACCATTCGATATTGTAATGGAATTTTGCCCTTAAAGGCTACAATTCCAATAAAGACAAAGGAAGAAAACGAAGAAGGTGTCTATTTCAAAGAACCTTCAATACGGCCTTCCTCCAAAATATTCATGCATTCAAAAAACCTCAAAAAGACAGTCAATATAGGACGTTGGGTGAGCCAAGCTTTCTTCTCACAGGGGAACTATTCCACCGTACCCCGGACTTTCAAGAAGTGGCCTGATCCATTAAATAGTGTGTTTGTGACTGTATTCGCCTGTGAAGTTCGATTTTGCTAAACGGCTAATATAGTCACAAACGCACTATTTAATGGATCAGGCCACTTCTTGAAAGGCCGGGGTACGGTGGAATAGTTCCCTGGTCAGGAAACCGTAGGCTTTAGAACAACTACGTGGCATCCATACCTGTGGTTCTCCTGGGCGTCTTTGCATGTTTTGGTCCTACCGTACTATCCGCATTTACCTCGTTTCTAGGTTGGTTTAACTGAAGCATATCTCTATCATCGATCAGTTGTAACCACCCTTATGACAGTCTCCACCCTCTGCATCTGGATAATGGTGATCGGAACGCCAGGAGAAGCCCTGCTCCGTCTGCTCACCCTTTCTCAGCCACAGCGACTCTTCTCCGTCGGCGTCTTCTCCGCCCTCTTCGATTTGGTCCTGGCCCCCATAGGCCTCAACTTTTCAATCATATCCATGGCCTCCTTCCGTGCCCGCCGTTCCGATTCATTTACGGTTTGTGTTAATCAGGCATTCAACGAGCGTTTGCAGATTTCCTGTGTGCTGTCATTGATCCATACTGCTGTCTTTGTAATGTTCTTCATGGCCAATAACTCCATGTCCTCCATTGTTGAGAAGAAAGGGGCGAGGGAGCTTAGGGCGACCAGCATTCCTTCCTCGAGACAGGAGGGGAACAAAATGCAATGGAATGGTGAGTGGTGAGTTAAGAAATATATTTTTAATCACTTCAGATGAATATTGGAAACATTTCCTTCCCGAATTCATGGGCGTCTTCGGTTCATCAGGCCTTTACATATTCTTTGTTATCACTGAGTTTAGTATCTACTTCCTCAGTCTGATAGATGAGTTGTAATTCTTCCCTCCATCTTGGTATTGTAGGTCCCTTCTTTGCTGTGATGGTAGTAATTCGTGACCATGACTGCCATCGTCGTAAAATCACTTACCGTCTCTCCATCGGCCTCCTCTCAGGCCTTGTGCTTCTGCTGGCCGCCCTGCTCCGCCACTACCCAAACGTGGCTTGTCAGCTGCATGGTCCTTCACTCGTCGGCTTTTTTACCGTAATCTTTGTACTGATCGTCATGCGTACTTACGGAAAACGAGAGTTTGCCTTGGATCTGTGTACTATGTACCCTTTGACTGGAACATTCCGTGACCACTTTGGTCCTTTCTCCCCATTCCTCAGTTGGACTCTCAACACCTTCACCCCATTTGTTCTCTCAGTACGTCTTCTAAGCAACTGGATCTTACTTTTCAGGTGATTATGACAGCTCGACTCTTTCTGAAATACGAGTTTGACAGGGAAAAGGAAGAAGGATTCACATTTGTGGGTTTGCCTTTATGAATATCCCAAGTTGATTTTAGGGTGCCTTTCTGGAAATGTTGCTTCCAACTCTTCCAGTCATCCTCTCCTCTGCCATCCTTCTTTTCGACATTGGCAGGTGGTTTCATCACCTCCGAAACCCCATGAAGCGACGATCCATGTGGCTCCTCGTCTACCCATCGAACATCCATCCATCCTATCATCGCATATTGGACGAAATGGGTGGGCTTAAATATTAAAAAATCATTTTATTTGCTCTTTTTATTCATTTGGCTTGCAAAAGTTTAACTGTTTTAGGTGACGAGGAAGAAATGAAGCTGCACAGCAAAGAGACAATCGTCAGCACGGACCGTCTGTCTCAAAGTCAGCCGCAGAGCAGCCACAACTCTCAGAGTGCAAAGAACAACTGAAGAAGACACGGAAACAAGCTACGGTGTTAAAATGGACATTAATTGCATTATGAATTGTTCGCAATCATCCCGTTGTCATGGACGGGTATCAGTCGGAGGGTTCGGGGGCGGGCGCCACTTGTGAAGGGATTGGATTCTGTTTATCTTCTGGCAGGGTCAATCTGCAGGATTTTTTTAAAAGTTGACAGAGGAAAAGTCTTAGAAAAGTTCAGCAATCATCAGGAGGCACAGTTGACTTTGTCTTACAGTTAGTTCTTCATCTGTCATATCTTGCATAAGTACCGTGTCGATTAAAATTCATTGTGTTGGCAAATTTCCTGAAACTGTCAAAATAAGCGCAACGAAATTTTATTCCGAAGAGAGAATTTGATGATACACGGGGCGAGTCGTACTATTTCTGAAATTATACCAACATTGGCAGTTCATACCATCAAAACAGATTTTCATGGAAAGAAGTGGGGTTTTTCGGGTCGCCAATAATGCAATGACAAAGAAGATAAATGAGGAAGATGTAATGAAACACCAGGAATCACGAAAACTGGAAATTCGCAGTACAAAGGATTCTCGAATTGCTACGCATGTGGTCTGTCTGTAAATAAGTCGCATTTGGAAAATAATAACCACGATAATGCCAGAAAGAAGAATGGCTGGGTCAATTATAAATAGCCATTATTTCTGGGTCCAAACTAATTGAAGGCAGTTTTTATTTCCAAGACAACTACATCTCAGAATCTTATTTGTTGACGACTCAATTGATAACACTGAACATCCGACTGATAGTGTTTCAGACATTTTTCATTCAATAATTTTTAGCAAGTGATTGATACAATTTAAAATAAACTGTTTTTTTCCAAAACAACAGAATATTTTACTCTGAAATCATTTGTTGGCGTTGACAGGCACTAAGCGGACTGTTTGGGGCGTTGGCAGCATAACTTGCGCAGGGATAGGCTCCATGTTGATCTTTTGGCCAGGGACTGGTTCAATCTGGAATAAACGGGTTTACTTTAAAAGTGTCCCTAAACCTTATAATGTTGGATGAGGGAAACCAATCCGACGTAAAGCTCAACCTTGGCCAAGGCTTCACCGGCGCAGACGCGTTTTCCTATGCTGAAGGGAACCAGGTGTTCCACAACCTCCTAAAATCTTTTTAAAATCTTGTTTTCTATTTCTTCCCTTGTTCGGAGTGACTCCGTCTTCTAAAAGGAATCGTTCTGGCCAGAATTTGTCGCAATCGACCATTCGTTCGGAATGCTTCATCACGTGCTAAAACTTCGATCTGCCTGATTGTACGAAGGCTCACCGAAATCTGCCCCAAAACGAAGGTGTCCTCCGGGATAAAGTGTCCAGCCACCTCAGTGTCCTTGGTTGCTCTGTGGATGACGTTAATTGGAATGATATCTGCGCATCTTTGCACTTCTTGGATTACAGCACTAAAATAATTATTTCAAAACCTGTGAATGATTTTTACTTACTTGCAATAGGGTAGTTGACCTCTTTTCGCAGTGGTGGGAAGGTCGTGGAATCCAATTTCCCTGGCTATCTCTGCCCTCATTTTGTCCTGTACGTCCTGGTTGTCTGCCATGAAGAGGACTGCCCATCGAAGGGTCGTAGTTGAGGTCTCCATTCCTGCGATGAAAAAGTCCATGCAGACGTTTACCAATTGTTCATATCTTAAAATGACAATGGTTGAACGGTTTGAAACCAACGAAAGAGCAGGATTTGTCTGCATCTTCTGGAAATAGGCCTGGGCGAGACACTCTGGCTCGTGGCTTGGGTCGTAGCTCTTCACAGCCTCATCCGTCATCTCTTTTATCATATCTTTTACCTAAGAGCCCCGCTTATTTAAAGTATTCATCTGACAAACCGGTTGAACGGCTTTCATCATTCTCCCGTATGCCAAATGGCGGTAGAGGGGAACGTTTGCAAGCCAGGGCCACATCTGCGACAGGAAGAAGAGCTTACTCACTCTGGTTTTTTTCCTTGGTTGAGATTAAACGACCCACTTGACTTCGGCAAGGAAATCCACAATCGCATTGGCAAATCTCCGAAGATTGGCAAAGTCATCATAGTGGTATTGGATGCCAAACACTGCATTTGCTATCACATTGGAAACAAACATCTGAAAAATTAGGAGAACTTACAGTTGTTTCAACTACCTGAATAGTCCATCTGGTGTCTATTTCATCCAGGGATTGGGTCTCCAAGTATGTCAGACTCTCCTTCATCGAAGACAGAATCTGAATGTTGTACCATTAAAGCCCCTGAATTGGGTGTACCTGAGCTTCCATAATATTCTTTCCCATTCCGAAATCTCTCATTATCTGAATAGAAACCCTCCTATTGTCCTTCCACGTGTCTCCCTAAACCATCTTTACCCCATCTGTCCATCGGCCACCTGTGCCCAGATGACGCCACCGTTCTCAGTGTTCATAAATGCAGTGTCCGGATAATATGGAGATCTTCCAGCCATGTCGTCTCCTGTTTGAAATCTCTCAATCTCATTCAATTTACCTCACCTTTAAAGGCTTCTTTAAGATTGTCGTAGTCCATAATACATACAAAGGGACGAGGTAGCCAAATGGTGAATACGTTTCCGTATTTTTCAGATAATTCCGAGAGTTGTTCATGGGCACGAGGCCAATCATACTGAAATCTGTGATTCATTACATAGGGATTCCAACCATCAATAGGTTTCCGACCAACGGAAGGGGAGTGGGTCCTTTCGGGTAGCGACGGACATTCTCGTAGTAACGCCAGATATAAGTCGCCACTGCCAGGACAACGGCCAGGATGATGATCATCTGAAGAAATAAATTACGCTTGATGGCGAAGCCTTCTTCAGATAAACCGTTGGTTTGCAAAAAAAGATCTAAGGGAAAGGTGGTTGCTGGGTTTTTGTTAATTAAAAAGAGACGCTGGAATGTCTACCTGGCGACAAACACGACTTGACTTTTAGACTGAAAACAACTGGCAAGAAATAATCCTCTTTGTGGAGACTGTTTGGACTGATAACGCTAGAAATTGACGTTCAAGGGTTCAGTTACGTTTAAGACGGAACACAGACGGTTTCTTTGACAAATGATCTATATGGCAACAATTGAACGGTCTTTGAGCTCAGCAGACTTTCAGACACCTATTGTAATTTTCAGTTCGCGCGGATGTAGTTACACTAAAACTGTGAAAACTTTCAGTGAGGATTAGTGTAGAATGGCAGGGGAGAAGGTGATAAGGCTGCGAATGGTTGTACTATAAACAAACGGTAGCCAGGAATACAGTCGTTCTGATGGAATTTCAAGATCTTTTAAAGCGATTTACTAAGAAATAGATTCCTGGCTTTACACCACAATACAGGAATTGACTTCAATGATGTTCCAATGGAACCACAACTCGTTTCGTCCAGAACAGGTTGATATTATATGCGTACACAAGGAATGTGCCCTTTATGCGAACAATGCATTTTAATCTTTAAATTTTCAGTAATTATGATACATGCAAGAAAATACAGAAATAAATACGACTTTCGGTTTTTTCGAGGTTGAATGCTGAAAATTATATCTTGGTCAATACATTGTGGGGCAAATGCAAATAAACAAAGACAACTACAAAGCACACAAGGGGCAACCGCCTGTTTTAGATATCAGTTTTGCGTTGCTTGAACAAAAGTGGGCAGGCAACAACAAGATAGAATTCTCCATCTGACAGGTTTATTTTAAAACGAAGCCCTTAATTGAAACCACAAGTAATTTGACTAGGTATTAATCGTAAGTGAGCATTGCCATGTGAGGTCCTACCAAACGCATTAATGAGGGATGGTCCTCGGTGAGCGGTCGGCCGCTCTCGTCATAGTCTTCCTCCTCATTCAGGTATTTCATCATTTACTCCCAACCTTTCTTTTATAGACGATGATAGCCCCTGCTTCTGGTGACACCTCGTCTGCGTCTCCAGGCAACTCCTTATTTGAAGCAGAAGTGACGTCAGTCTTTTCGTCATAAGTGGTAATTTAAACAATTTAGAACCCCGCAGACGGATGAAAGTGGCTTCTCCTGGGAAACTGACTGGTGGATGTGGGACCTCACGTCTTACTTGTGACATCTTTCGTTCAGACCAACCCTTTGCATTGTTCTAGTTCTGCTCATTGGAGTCGTCATAGCCGTTGTTTTATATTTTTGTGTTTGTCGAAAGAAAAAGAAGAAGGGATCTACGGAATGCCCAAACAAGATTCCTTCGGCGTTTTCAAATCAAAAAACGGATCCTGCAGAGTCAGGTAGGTCATGAACTAACTTATTCTTCCATGTTCTTCCTCCTTAGGCGCTCTTACTCCCCAGTACCCAACGCCTTCAGCGGGGCCTCCGTCTGTGAAACTACAGAAGAAAATCAAAGACCAAATGATCCAACCAGGAAAAATCGACAAGGAACATTTTACATTCCTCGGTCCATTGAAAGTGGACGCAGGAGTCAAAGGACCAGTGGTTTGAATACATCAACTATGCAGATGCTTTTTATTTACAGCGCCATGCTTTGGAAGGAGAAAAGTCCCACAGCCTGAAAGACATTGTTTTCGACGATGCGCAGAATGTGGTGCGGTTCATCGGGAGTAACGTAGAATTCAGGGAGACGTCTCCTCTGGGGTCAGTGACCATGGAAGACAATGACAACACACTCGAGGTTACAAGGCTTTTATGGGGATGCCAGGGTGGTTCAGGCTTTGAAGTCAAAAGAGCTGGGAGTCACTAGGTCAGCGGATACCCTGCACAATCAAAAGTCAAAGGAGACAGTCGGGCCCACGAAATCATCGGACGTCATAAGATCCCGAGAGGTCAGGTTCATAACCTCTTCCAAGTAAAATAGGATTTCAGGGGTTGAAGGGAGATCTGAAAGTGGACAAAACGCAGGAGAGGTCTGTCAGGTGGTCGATGAGCAAGTCTAAGGACAAAGGATTCCAGAAGAAAAAGAAGAAGAGCAGAGAGAAGTAGACGGCCCATGGATATTGCAAACTAAATGAAAAGAATTCCGAGATAAACAAAACCATTCTCTCCAATAACTCTGTTTTACTATTAATTTTTGTTAGCGTATTTCGTTAGCTACGTTTACATTGAATGACTTTCAAGTATGATTTTATGTTTTTGTTATTGTGATTACTCGAGGCGGTCAGTAGGCCTGTTTTAAGTTTTACAGTGAACATTTTATTGAAATCTTCATTTGCGGTGATTACAATTGAGTACCCGTATTTATTAAAGCCCTTCGTCCTTCCTTTCCTGCTTCTATCCGACGACCATCAGCCCAGCAATGATCGCAAATCCCAGAAAAGTGGCTGCCCACTGAGCAATGTTCGAATGTTTGTTCGAATGTTCCGGAGCTAATATCTCAAAGAACGTAATGTAGATGAAGGTGCCAAGTGCCAGTGACATCAACACACTCGTCAGAATGTTCTTGGCAGCTGATGTACTCGTGGAATCCTAGGAGAATTCATAGGTCTGTCGTGATGAGCCATACCTCAACGATTATTCCGATTGCGCCACCCAAAGGAGCGATGAGGGCAATTATTCCGATGAGGAGCACTACGAACCACTTTTTGTCCGGATGCTCTCGAACAAGACGCATTCCTAAACAAGGGGGTTTCAGCATATACTGAGGTTCAAACCAATTGAGAAACAGACGATGGCCTTATGAACAATGATTCCGAAGAAGAGAGTGGTCACGGAGACGGTCGTGTCCTGGACTCCGAATGCAAATCCCTCAAGACCTGCGTGGAAAAGGAAAGCTGTGACAAATGTGAGAGAATTTAACATTTTATTTTCCTTTGGTTTTCCCTGAAACACTTAGTTACGGTAGATGTTAAAGACATTTACCAATTCCACCACGGCCAGGTCCTTATTTACGATCGAATGGAAGGTGGCAGCCCTTTTTCGACCCAGCTCTTCTTCATGATCATCACTGAAAGCAATTTTTCTGTTTTAACGTTAAAATTTAGAATCTAAGAGTCTAAAAATTCCACTCGTTTGAATGGGTCTAATGGTTTTGAATCAAACTACACAATTCTTCCTTTGTTTTCATTAGAGCGTCTATACATTTCTTTTGTTTTGAAGTCAAACTCACTGGTGATCTTCCATTCCACAGAGTCTTCCAGAGACCTCTTCAAAAATGTAGACAAAAAAGAATCCGAGGCAGAAAATTAGAGGAACCAATGGGTAATCAGTGGATATCCCATTGGCCGCTCTCACATCTTGCCAAGCATCTCTGAAAACAGTTGGGTTCAGTTTAAATAATAAACCTTACAATGCATCTGGCATCATGTCCAAGAAGCAGACGCCTAAGAAGACACCTCCGGCGAAGCAAGAGATGAGGGAGATGAAGAGGGAGGCCCTGGGGGACAGCACTTGGGAGGATCCGGCCGTTAGTATCGACATCACCTGAAACAAGGCCTCTTCAGAGTATTCGCAATTCCATTTGTGCGTGCGGCCCTTATCGCAGTGAAAAAAGCCATCCACACTTTTTGTTTTCGGATTCCGCTACCAAAGCATATGATAAAGGAAGCAAGGCAGACTATAACAATGTAGTTGGTGTTTTACGCCGTGTTTTTAGTTTTTGAATGGAAAAATACGCAATTAAATTTTCAAACAAACATAATACTAATCATGCAAAAAACTAGTAATTGAAAGAAGTCTCGTATTTCTTTTCATATAAACAAACGAACCTTAATTGGCGCCAATCCAAAGATGAGAGTGACCAGAGCCATCACTCCTAAGAGGATACTTTTCAGCACAACCACGTTCATTTCTGAAAGAGTCTTTTATTGTCTATTAGATATTTCTGTTGGATAAATTGAGAAGAAGCCGACGGGGGCATTTAGGAGAAAGGACTGTCTTTTCGAAGACGATAAGGCTCGTCTCAGAGAGATAACCGGGCCTGAAGGGCCTTTC
The DNA here is from genome assembly GCA_022343465.1 of Oscheius sp. G VE-2021. NCBI lineage: Eukaryota > Metazoa > Nematoda > Chromadorea > Rhabditida > Rhabditidae > Oscheius > Oscheius sp. G VE-2021. The sequence goes on from JAJQXH010000058.1 coordinate 1,596,312, forward strand.
AGATAACCACAGCATTTGATGTCTTTTACGACACACCCAGTGGACTTTATCTCTTCTGGAAAAAGGAAATAAACGGTTTTCTCTCATTAAACGCATCGAACTGTGTCTCTAATGAACAATGGTAGACGAGCTTTTGTATCTGGAAAAATACTGGTAATGAAGGCTTTTAATCTAAAAATGTCAACTAGAAGCAAGAAGTGAGCTCTTAAAGACCAACATTGTTTGTGTGCATAAAAAGGGTCCTTGGGGAGGAATTTCAAAGTAGGTCCTATATCTGTCACGCGTCCTTTTATAGACCGATAGCCGGGTATTTTGACGCCAGTGGGGCCTAAATGGCCTATCGCAGGCCTTTCGAAGAATGATGCAAGGCGGTTATGCAAGGAAATCACAAAAACACATTGTCGTGATCTTTTCAACTTGCTAAATAAACGAGAAGTAAGTTTAAGCCTTTTATACTTAAATGATGCAACTTCATTTGTATATGTTTCAGTTTGTGGAGACCTCAGGCAACTGTTTTAAAAGGGAGATTGAGAATAAGGTGTTATTCAGGGCTCTGGAGTACATAAAAGAGATAACAATGGGAAAGTGTATCAACAAATCTCCACAGGTCGATACAAAATGGTCAATGGAACCCTCCGCTATATTCAGGAGAACCAGGGCATCCGTCGATAGTTTTGTCGCATTTTTTTTGTAGTTTGTACTTATTTATCCTTTTCAGGCATCTGCCACAGGTTATCCAACAGATTACAACTTTATTCAGAAAAGAAAACACAGAACACAACTGTTAAAAAAATGTTTTCTGATTCAAGTGCAGAATCCACAGGTCTTCCTGCAAAGAGTCTCCGCTTCCTTCTTAAAGGAAGTCTTTGTACAGATTCCGCTGGCCAGCCAATCGGCGCAACTAAATACTTTAGCATTTTCGCTTGACAGACTCACTAGTCGGATTCATCGATGCAACTGTCAGGACTGCAAAAGTGGCAGGTTTTAGCACAGTCTTTAGCCATGCTGTCTTTGTAGTAGGATTTTGTGCACAAGCCCTGCTTACTCCAGGCTTCGCAACTGAAAGAAATCCATCTAGGTACTCTGCGACCTTACTTGCTTGATGTATCGTAGCAATCGTGGCACAGGCCGCAGGTCACAGGACAGTTTCTAAAATTTCCCTTTTCTTTATTTCTAAGAAGGAACCAACTGTCTCAGTGTATTCTGGTAAGCAGTCACATTGCAGTAATTCTTCATTGAAGCACAGTTAGAGGCAGGGTTGTCATGACATCCAGCTGAAATGGAGAAATACTGCAAAAGTGGCAGGTTTTAGCACAGTCTCGCTCATTTTACATGAATCATCAAATATATTTTCCGTCAAATTTTTTGTTACAGTAAAATATTTTCTTAGATGATTAATACAGTTTGCATGTTTATCAGGCAATGTTCAATTGTACAAAACCCACAGTCAGTCGTGACTTCAATGCTTTCTGTCGTCTGTCCAACGCCCATTGTCACAGTCGATTCGGCAACTGTAGATGCTACCGTTGAACTGCTATCCACAGCAGCTGCCAGTTGCTGACGATCGGCCTCGTAATCAACGGCATACGTTGCACTCAGAAGAAACAGTGAGGCTGAAACGCATTTTAAAAATACGATGATGATTCACCGAAAAATGAGAGACGAAGACAAGACGAAGGCGTCATTTTGAGACGGTTATCAGGAGGGGAGATCTAAATACTCCGCCTGATTTTAAGGCTTAGTGTAAGAACCAAAGCCCCTTATCTCTTCTTTCGCCCAAATCCTACAAAATCGTACAAAACGCCCCCAGCGGAAGTGGAAAGTACACGAAACGAAAAATCAACCTTCCTCTTATTCAAAGCATTCAGGCGTAAATTCCTTCGTTTGGATGACACATCCACTATGTTTTCCCACGCCACGCATCAACAGAGACGAACAATTAAAAGGAAAGACAAGAATTAAACTATTCCTTTCATTATATTAGATTAAAAATGCATTAGATTTTATTAAAATTCGTCTTCAGGAGAAAATGCTAACAAACATGCTCACTCTTTGAAAATACTCGTCTTACTATTAACAGGTAGAACAAAAGTTGTAGAAATGTGAAAGGCATTGCACTTTATATTATATCTCTGTTTTGCATGTCTGTTTACTTGATCGCATTTATCCTTCTACGGATTCAAATACACAGATTTGATGAACTTGTCCATCTTCGGGGTCTCGTTCTCGCCCTCTGCAGAAGTCTCTGTGACTGATTCCTTTTCGGCCCCATTGGCTCCATCGGCGACTTTCGAGACTCTGTCGTTATCCGTCTTAGCCACGTTGTCGCTGACTTTTCCCTCCTTTTCAGCCGGGATTTCCTTGTTTTTCTTCGGTTTCTCAACTGCATCCACCGTGGTTTTCTCGCCAGCATTTGTGGGAACAATGGCATCCTCTTCGACGCTCTTTTGAGTTACAGTATCCTTTTCAGTAGGAGAAGGAGGCGTTTTCTCCAAGACGCCAGTTGTTTTCATCTTCTTCACGGCATTCTTTGTTTTCTCCGCTACCGATGTAGGTGCCTGAAAATACACATAAGCAACAAGTGAATATTTAAAGTTTCAAAAACTAACAAACCTTTTCCACAGCCTTAACTTCCTCCACGCCGTCTTTCCGTTTCTCCGTTCCTTTCTCAATCACTGCAGTAGGCCAACCGTCGTCTTCCTGTTTCGAAGGCTAAAATAGTTTCAGCTGTCCTCATAGCTTAATTAAACTAACTTTCCAGCAGGTTTCTGGACTTTCGCCTCCTCCACAACCTCTCTGGGGGTTTCCTTATCTTTCTGCGTCACCGTTGGGAGCGGCACGACCTCTGCCTTTTTCTGTACATGGAAACATGTACCAATTTGTAAAGCATGGATAAACAAACCTTATCTGCATTCTTTGCAGCCTTGTTCTCCTCGACGAAGACCTTCAGCTTTTCTTTCAACTTCTCCACCAATGCAGTGTGTTCAACGACTTTGTCAACCGGCTTTGGCTTGCTCGGCTGTTCCTCCGTAGCTTTGGTAATCTCAGCCTCACTCGCTTTGGCCTTCAGCGCCTTGGTCTTCTCCTCCCAGCTCTTCTCCATCTTCTTGTCATCTGCGCTCTTCTCTTGTTTCTCTGCTCCCTTTGACGGCATGTGCTTGTTCTGAGATCTCGGAGTCTTCTTCTTATCCGTATTCTTTGGAGCTTCCATGATCGATTTCTCAATCGACTTCTCGGTCGTCTTCGCAGCCTTGTTCTTCTTTCCCTTCTTTGAAGTTTCCACGTCGCCCTCCGCTGTGTTCAGTGTCACATCCGCTCCCTTCCTCGCCATCACCTTTGATGTCCTAGGCTTTTTGGCTTTCTTCTTTTTCTCAGAATCACAAGTATCGTTTGCTTCGGTGATCACAGTCTTACACCTGTAAAATAAAGACTAATTTAAAACTTGTTAGTGTCTTACTTCTGTGCTTGGAGAGAGGGAAGAGGGTTCTTTGGCTTGATTCTCATCGACTGGGGCGGAGGCTTCGGCACAACCGTCATTGGAATTATGGACTTGGTGCCTTCGGGCTGGGAAGAGCTGGTGGAGCTCTCCTCCATCTGATCAACCAAGGCTCGAGATCTTATAGAAACGTTGTTTAAAATTTTTAAATATTAAACAAAAAATTGAATTTAAAAAAATAAATGTTGAAAATTGAGATTCTAGGTGATCGCGGTGATATCAAAACAAAAGCTTACATCTTGATTTCAAGCGTGGCTCCGGTTCCTAACATCACCCAATCCATTGGAGTCTTCTAAATATTTGCTGATCTAATTGTGATTTTGGCTTACGCAATCTTCCACTCCTTTCTTCATTCCGACAATGAGCATGTCGTAGATGGGCTGCGACTCAAAGGTCATCTGGTTCACAGAGCGCAGAATCATGCGATACCCGGCTGGCATCTTTGTGAGAATCTCGTTCACGATTGGTCCCCGCTCAGACACAAAGTTGTCCTTGAGCTGCATAATCACCAGTCGATCCCTCTGCTTCTTCCACAACATGCTCCGCTCGTTGTAGATGTCGGCCATCACGTAGCAAAGAGACTCCAAATCGTCCTTTCTTCCCTGGGCAGCTTGGCGATCGGCGGCCCTCGGGGCATAGCGCTGCGTTCCCATGAACTGAACCTTGCACCTCGGAATTCTAAGGAACCATGTGTTACAATCAATGCCACCTACAGAAGTTTCCCGTATTCATCAATGTAGCGCTTAGCCACTCCAAAATCCAGGATGAAAATGGTGCATTGGTCTTCTGCAGAAACTCCAATGGCGAAATTGGATGGCTTGAGGTATCGATGAAGATACCCCAGTCCGTGGAGGTCTCTAAGGGCTTCGAGCATTTGGACGCAGATGCGCTGAGCTGTCAATGGGCTGCAATGTAAAGGTTAACATAAATAAATCTGAAGACAGGACCTGAACTGTTTGTTTGGAACGTTGTATCGGACCTTGTCCAAGGTCGGTCCCAACAAAGGCATCACGATGAACTTGTACTCGTCGGTCATTCCTCTGTCCACCAGATGAACACAATGTCGCTGCTTTGTTATGGCGCAATCCCCCAACACCTGCGCTTCCATCTTCAGCCTTCTCAGCCACTTGTGGGCATTCGACGGTTCCGTTTTCATAGCAAACACCTCGCCGCCTTTGCTGCCTTGCTTAATCACTTTGTATACATCGCCGAATCCTCCAGATCCCAAGGTTTCTCCGACTACGAAGGCGGCAACGTCAGTCTTGACAACGGTTCCCGGATTCAGGTGGATTCTCTTGGGCGTCGGGATGTCGCCGGGATCCGCATCCAAAGAGACTTCTGGAGAGGCGGTCTTCATGCAACGGCCAGTTTGGAGGGAAGGAGGCGATCAAATGAAAACAGAAGTCCCGTCTTGTGAAACTAATGAAATATGCAAATCAGGCCATTTGCCATTTTGCTAATCGCGGCGGTACGATTTAAAAACTTCCCAAATCAGTTTAACTTGACTTAAAAACGTAATCGTCTTGTGGTAGAAGGCAGATCAGAGCCGGACAAACGAAAAGTTCCACAATGTGGTTGAAGAAGGCTAAATCTAAAAACAAACCTATTATGTGAAAGTGGTATTTGCCGCAAGAATTGAACGTTGGTATACAAATTGCCCTCTTCTGTGAATCTGCCGCTTCTCAGAAGTACATCTAAAATTCCCCTTTATTAGTCACGAGGGCATACACCACAAAGTCCGCATTTCTGGGAGGCGGCAATCTCCCCCGAATCGGGGCGCCGCGCCATTCGGGGAAGATTGCCACCCTCGCGCTTTTTTCGGGGGAGATTGCTCACCCGCCTTCCGGGCGGGGAAGATTGCCCGATAATCATATATACCTATGTAAGAACTGTATTTTATTCTCAACATTAACAAAAGTACTAATAAATAGGATTTACATGTTAACAAATGTTTAGAATTTATATAAGAGGTAATATGACAATGAAAAACGAACAATCAGATGTTTTTGAATATGTCGTCTCATCGCTTTCCATTGTTAAACCTAGGTTTTATTCATTTTAAGTTACCCTATTACAAAATACAATTTTAAAAGTAAGAAGTTTTGGATTGACTTGATATAACTTATAAAATGTCTGATTGTTATTGCAAGAAATAGAGACCTTACATAGGTATATTTGATTATCGGGCAATCTCCCCCGCCCTGAAAGGCGGGTGAGCAATCTCCCCCGAAAAAAGCGCGAAGGTGGCAATCTCCCCCGAATGGCGCGGCGCCCCGATTCGGGGGAGATTGCTCGCTGCCCGCATTTCTTAGTCGTTATTGCCAAGGGCAGTTAATGCTGCACCAACTTAGCCCGTTAGATCTATGGAATTCTTACATTCATCTTCAGAACTAACTACAAGGGATTACCTATAGTCTTAGCCAAAGCTAGTTCCCTCGAAAAATGGCCTTAGCGCTATTTCTTGAAAAAGTTATGCTGTTGTAAGGGGAATTTCGAATAATAACATCAGAATAATTTCACCCTTTTCCAAAACTCGCCGAACTAGGATTGGCTGGGAGTATAAGTATCTTTAAAATTTTATCCTTTTATATTCCTTTTATATAAAACGCTATCGTTCCTGTGTGTGTGTGTGTTAGTAGTGTATCAGCGTAACCTCACGCCATCATTTCCTCCAGGGGAATAGGAAAACCGGCCGGAGCAATGAGCCTACGTTGCGTGAATGCGTAATCTAAGATTTCTCTACACTCTCAACCGTTCATGCGGTTGACCTGCCATCCAGCCGAAGGCCATCCAACGAAGCGGCCGAAGGCCATCTGTTAAAACGTCCATTGACGCGGCCGAAGCCCTCCCATTTAAGCGGCAAAAGACCTCAAACGGCCGCAGGCCGTCCATTAACGCGTCCAAAGGCCGCTCGTTTAAGTGACCGAAGGCCGCAGAAGGAGAGTAACCGCGGCCTTGGCCGCGGTTACTCTCCTGGTTTAATAGGGAAATGCCTACATTGAAATATTTATCTCTTCGGGTTTCCATCTTGTCAACGGAAGATGAGTTGAACATTGTTTTCCCATTTACGATATAGCTCATTTACAAGTTGAGGATGAACATTTCGCTTCGTGGCTTCTGGGGAAAACATTTTGTTTTTCTCGAAGAATGGTGTCTGATATGTTCACTTTCAGGACTGCTCCCGTAGAGTACAATTATGTTCATTCAGTGAAGTTTGGTTCTTTACTTCGCATTCCACCTACTCTTTCTCCTTCATCCCCTCTCCCTCTCTCTTTGTGCCAATTCCCGTCGGTCGCTAATCGCCGTCCCATTATCTTCCGTCGTCTCGTCTCAGAAGATGCTAATTTGTGTTCACCTGTCGCTCTCCCAAATCGCCTGCCGGCTGTTTCCGTTTCCCCTTCCTTCCGCCCTCATTCCGCTTCGTGACAACCGCTCGAGAGCTATTGCCAGCCGTTTTCGACAGCAGGTCACGTGCCAGCCGTCACTCGGATGGAAGTCAACTGCCGATGGGAGGAATGACAGCTAGCAAAGGATTCCAACATGAGCCTTTACCTCCAGACTTTTGCGCACTGATCTCATTAGTTCATATTTTTGAATAAAAAGTCTGAACGGCTGTAATGTGCACTTTCTGTTTTATAGTGCACATGTCTCTGAATGATTCGGAATGATGAACTTTCGTTTATCCTCATCTTAACACACCTTTTTAAAAGTGAAACTGACTACATCTTACTGGTCGTTGTATTGCCCCAATCGCCCTGCTACCGTACTCTTCCGCTTGGCTGGTCTGTTGCCAGAGTTTCCTCTTGTCCGAGGTTGCGCTGGAGCCATTACGGCGACGATTATCCCGCTTCAAGCCGAAACCAGCCCAGCTCCCACATCCAACCCCTCCTGCTCATGCAAGCACTTTTCCCAATTCACGTGCTTTGCAAATTTCACAGCGGGCCTTATTTTTTATTGACGTCAATCGTCCTTTGAATGGTTCTAAAATGTGACATCAGGGAAACTATATTTTACTTTTGATTTCAAATAAGAAGATTAATTTCAAAACGACTGATGAATGATTTGTTAGAGTCTCTTGAATAAGGCATGGACCTTACCTTCGCAAGAAAGATTCTTTTGACATTAGGAATCTCTAAGCTGTTCCCATCTTTTGTTTATTGCATTACATCGGCCACTTTATGAGAGCATCTATTAAAAAAGAGAAGGTAAAGACGATATATTCTCTGGTTTAATCTAGCGACTGATTTGTAAAGTAATCCTCATATGTTATAATATGAGAACACGCTCTCTCCAATTCAGTCAGTGATCGCCAGTCTTCCCAAAGACTCCTCTTTCCATTCATTTCTGCCCCTCGTTCTCTCTCTAAAGTTGCACATTGCAGATTTCCGTTCGTCGGCCGTTGTGCATATTTAATGTGGTTATTATTGCCTTCGCCGCGTCCTCGCCCTTCTTCCGGCTATCACATTCATTACTTTACAATCTTCACTAAATTTCGCGTGTTGTTGCATGTTACAGTTATAAAACAATGTACCTTAATTCGGATCAGTTACCCACTTACATCAGAATCATGCATCGAATACACATAATTATCATGTTTATGAAATAATAACCAAAACTCGATTTCCTTTGTTTCCCACCTGGAAACCCGTCACCCGGCAAATCGCCTCATATTTCATGCATCCGGCGCCACCCACAGCCAGATTCGTACTCTTTTATTCCAATAGAGGATTGTTTTCTTTCCTGGAATCTTTCCCATTGATCCCTATGTTTTTATAGAAACCTTGGCTTCTCCGAAGTCAAAATACATATTAACGTGTCTGTCGCAGTCGCCATAGAGACTGCCTTTCAGAGACTTTTCTCCTCCCTCGATCCCTGGACGACTGACAGACATGGGCTATTCGCTTTGAAAACGTTACTGCCTTGGTTGGTCATGTGATTCATTATTAGATATCTGGGGTGAAAAATACTCGTTGTTTCTACCTCTTTATTGCCTATTTCTCATTAGTCTCATAATAATGAAATTAGCAAATATATTAATTTACAAGATCTATCCCATTTTTTTTTCAGTTTTACAGCAATCTAAGTATCTGTAATTCAGTTTTTGCTGCAGAAGAATTGAAGAAGATTTTCCATTGAACTCATTTCCGAAAAGTAATCATCGTTGGTCTTCGAGGGGATGGCTGGAATCGTGGCTGCAGCTCCTTCTCCCAAGCGGCCGTTGCAAACAATTTCCTGTGTACTTCCGGATGTGACGCGGCCCTTGTGCATCAATTATGCCCGAAACAGAAGGTCCCCGTCCCCCATGTCCCCTCCTCCATTCCCATTTCACTAAGGATTTGCCTGCCACCCCACTCATTCAGTGTGTTTGCCGTTGGCTCCTCTGTTTTTTGATGCCGAAACGCCGCTCAAATTCCACGCCGTCTTCTCGTATTTTCCTAAATTGCGCTCAAATTGGCCCCCTGGCTGACTGTTGCCGACCTACGACGAGCCTAATTGTCGGAGAGAGCCCCTCCGGAGGCACTTGCCAATTATAGGCGAAGCGATCTGCAAAGGGAAAAACACGATCATTTAGGCTTCAATTGGGCCTATAGCAGGGAGAGGCTGTCGAGAAGGGAAGGGGTTGCTGGTTTCTTTTTATTTAATTCACATATGCTTCTATGAGACAGTGTAAGCTGCACATTAAAAGAACACCTTTCGGATCTTAGAATCTCATTTTTTGATTTTGTTCATTTGTGATTCGAGGTAAATGAGCTCATGACGAGAGACGTGCTTAATTCCACTAAGCCACTTTGCGATTAGCATCAAGTGTTGTGACACTCCGGGGCTGTTTGGCTCCTTCTACGTTTCTGTCTTCAGAAAACATGAACCAACATATTTCTTTTGAGCGAACCCACCAGGAGCAGATCAACGAAAACCGCTGCTCATCGCAGCGTGACCACCCCTTTCACTTGCAAACCCCGAAATTTCGGCCAAACATTAGTCAGCTGACTTATTCCACTACGTAACACCCAAAAGTATTCCATCTTTATTGAATCGAAGGATGATGACGAGGAAAGTATTTGCGGATTCGCGCGTTTCCTTCCAATTGTGCCTTCCAGAATTTAATTCTTCTCGATTAAAGACGGCGAACCTTACACGCCACAATCTGTAGTCCACATTATTGTGATGCTCGGAAGAACTCTTTATTTTGCCTTTTTTTTCCTTTTTAAGTGTCAATTGGTCACCAACAATTGAATATAATGGAAGGAAGGGAATATTTTGGTTGTTTTTTGTTTTGTTTTCAAGTTTTTTGTTTGAAAAGACAATGAAAAATATTTTCTTTTTCGTCTTTTTCTCATATTCCAAAGAATATTTGATGTGGAGTATTCGCGTGCTCTCAGAGGTAGTTAAAAATCTCAAAAAAAACGAAAAACAACTTCAGAATTCAATGACCGCAGGATTGCAACGTGGGAAACATCACAGTTCTTCTTTTGAAGATGTAGTCCCCCATCAGAAATTATGCATATCTATCCCAACATTTCCCGTAACGTTTCGGCTGCTTGTTTTGCCATTTCGTTTCCTAATTATAATTAGCCTTGTCTTGCTTTCCATTGAAAGGACATCCATACTTTGTGAAAACACCAACAGACATGAAGCCAAACTTGTTTTCCCCCGATAACGACGTTTTTTTATATTTATAACTTTGATTTTCGCCATTTAAAAAGTTTTTTTTTAAAATTTGAGTCTTCAGAATGTCTTCGGCCAGTGACTACACGGGCTACTTTCTCCAGTCGTCTTCGACCCTCGACTCTGCCCTTTTCTTTGTCCTTGCCGCATTCATCCTCAATGTCATCGTAGTCATCGGTATGTGCTTTCTTTGTGACAAATACAGTAATTCTTCAGTGGCCTTCTGCTATTTCGACCCCGCTCCCTACGACCCCCCTCTGATCCAGAGGACCTATCGCTCCCTTCGGAAGATGTCCGTCCGCCGACAGAACCAAAAGTCTTGCTGCAACAGTCCTTCCCCATCCACTGTGCTCTTCGTCTAAAGCCACGGGTTGCCAAGAACTACGGGTACTTTGCAGTGCGCTATTCTATGTCAATCAGTAAACATGAATAGTTACTGTTTAAAACATTCTCAAAGAAAACGGTGTTGCTTATAAATACTAAAACGCGAATGATAAGGAAAATAAATATTTATTATCTCTTTGGTCAACAACGACCCTCTGTTTTGTACAAAACAAATATTGCACCTATCCGGATGACTCCGTTTTGGATTAAGAGAGCCATGAGGGCGAAAGTACGACCTCAGAGGCAATGAGTTTAGATTCAATGAGAGGAGACAAGGCGTAGGGGGAAAGGACGACAGCGAAGAGGAACTGAGGAGAGAGGATGATGGGAGAGAGGACGAAGGGAGAGAGGACGAGGGGAGATCCAACCATAGGGTTGACAATCAGGGGGGAGAGAACCATGGGAGAGAGAATGAGGGGAGTGAAGACCTGAGGCGAGAGAATGAGCGGAGACAAGACGAGAGGAGAGAGAATCAAGGGGTTGAAGACTCCAGGTACGAGGATGAGAGGATGCAAGACGAGGGGAGAGAGAATGATGGGAGAGAAGACGAGGGGGTTGACAATGAGAGGTGAGAGGACACGAGGAGACAGAATGAGGGGAGTGAAGACCCAGGGAGACAGAATGATAGGACCCAGGACAGCAGGAGACAGAACGATGGGAGACAAGACCAAGGGAGACAGGATGACTGGCTGCGAGAGGGCCGTACTGGCTCCGATGAGAGGGGTCAGGAGGAAGGGAGACAGTGTGATATCCTTCTTACGGATCTTGAACTTTTCCGCTTCGGCCAGGGCACGGACGCTGAAATTGAGAGTAAGATGTAAAAATTAGGATAAACTCACTCGTGTTCCACATGGGTGTGGGGATCGTCACGAAGCGTCATCTTCTGGAAACGCTTGAGGGCGCTTTCCTTCTTGTAGGGAGAATCCTTTCCGTAGACGACCTCCAGCTGCTCTGGGGTCATGAATGAGTAACCGACCTTATCCAACTCCGCTCTCTGAAATTAAAATTATAAGTATGTTGACAATACATGTAATTCTAAGAATATTACACTTTTAGGAATCTTTCTGTCCTCACCTGATCTGGGCTGTAGCTCTTATCGAGTCTTTCGAATACTTCAATCTTCTTTCCTTCGACGTCTCCCAGAATCTCCGTGGCATTTTCCTTGTTGAAGTAAAGAGGCACTCCTCCAGTTCCCCTCATTTCCCTGTCCTTCCTCTTCTTCTGTTCTGCTTCTGTCTTATCAACTGCATCAGTCACTCCAGAAGCCTCGACCACAAAGTCCAACCAAGCCTCCTGATCCTTGACATTGAGGTTCTTGAGCATCTGGGGAAGAGAGAACATCTTCTCATCCTCCTCTCCGTCTTCGTGAAGAGAGAACAAAGAAGGCGACAGGAGGTTGAAGATGGAGTCGGGGTCTTGCTCAGGAACGAGGGAAAGCATTCTGGGACTGAAGAGCTTTAGGGTCATTTTGTCGAAACCAGTGGTGTTCTTTCCAGCCAACTGCATTCCAACCTAAATTTTCGGATAAAATCATTAAATGGACTGTCACCTTGATAACCTCCCTCATCAACTTCATGGGAATGCGAACTTCGCTCTTTTTCTCCTTAGCAGCCGCCTGCTTCAAAGCCATTTCCTCGTCTTCCATTTCCATCTGACGCGTGGTGAAATATCCATTAAGAGTATACCTGCTGCATAGCCAAAGGCTTCCTAGGGTCAACCAAGTCCTTGGGAGTATTGTCGATAAACATGCGGAGTCTCTTCTTCAGAGCCTCGCGAGCCTTCTTCTCTTCCTTGGCCTTTTCTCCGATCTTCTTCACACGTCCAACCGTCTCTCTCCATCTATAACCACAAACTAAGATAGTTTTTGATGCTTAAAGTACTTTTCCTTTCCGTCCTTGTTCTTCAGCTTTCGGACGCGCATGGTCATCGTCTTGGCCACCTGGGTCATCAAAGAGTCGTCCATGACACTTCTCATTTTGTAGGAGTCGCGGTTCACAACCTGAATTTTATAATGAGTTTTGAGATATTTCTATTTTAGAGGTATATATGCTCCTTTCAGCCTTTTCTTTTACTTACTTTGTAGTCAGACTGTCTTTTGGCTCTGGCCTGTCCGAAACCGCCAGTCCATTCCAACTCTTCCTCCTTCTTCAAAGTGATCTTAGTTTGCTTCAAAGGTTTGTGTTTCACGTGGGATTCCGGAGTATCTAAACTCAGACGATTCTCCTGCTCCTCCCAATTCCCTTACCTTTCACTGCGGCAACCACGTGCTTCGTATTGTCCAGAACCTTGACCACACATCTGGCGTGGTCGGGGACCGTGGTGGCCTCCTTCGAACAAGCGTGGATGTCCTCCCTTACGTCGGACGACAGCTGGTCCAATCTAAAGAAATTCCAATCTTCGGAGGAATGCGTCGCAGTCTCTTTCTACTGCCGCGGGCGTCAAATGATGAGCATCGCAACGGTATCTTTTTGTTCGTGCGGGCACGTCTCATTTCGGTTTTCCCCGCCCGACTTAGCCACGGTATAGGCGGGAAGAATCTATCCGGAATTAGTTTCAGCGGAGGCTGTGGTTTGTGTCTTCTGATGACCTACCTGTGGGAAGCGAGGGCGGCCATGAAGCCAGAGACAGCCTGGCTGAGCCACTTCTCCAGAAGCTCCTCACTTGCTGTCTCATTCAAAGGCACGCGAATTGTCTTTCCGTCCTTCAAAATATTAATTAATATGTACATTGTATAGCTTTACCTGATAGGCATTGGTCTTCGTGTCCACTTGAACAGCTGTGGAAGCCCATGCTGCCGTCGCTGAAAAACAAAACGTCTTTCTTTCAAAACATGCGTTACTGTTTTTCTTAATCTATTTTGAATAAGTGTCCAAGTGTCTCGTGGTCTGTGAACGAAAGAACAAGTTTTCCGAATTCCCGTAGGTCAAAGTGAAATTTTCCGGTTCCGCGTCGGGTCAATCACTCAAAATCCCGAACAGGCTGAGGGTAAGAACCTGATTCAGGATGAAGTTGAGTTCACGGAAACACGTTGTAACCAACTGTTGCGTTACAATCAAAATGCGTTATACCCATTCAGAAGGAATTTTGTTGTGCTGCCTGCCGCACGTCATGGCCTAAAGCCCAAAAATCGGAATAAACAGATTGATGGAAGTCACAAAACGAGCACATTTGAATAGAACCGCTGTATCTTTTTCACAAAGTAATGGAATAAAGAAGCTACTATATAAGCACAGTTCAATTTGGAAACATACTGTGCTTATACAATAGCGTGTTTATTCCATGTACTTTGTGAAATGTGTCCACACCTGAACTAAGGGAAAAGCGGATGCCTTTATCTTCAAAGGTCGCTTAGGTACAGTACCTTGGCACGCGAGGAAGAGAACAAGCATGGGTGGCTGTGGAGATCAATCGAGTGTTGCGACACGTTCGCTAATGCGACATGCGAGATAACCAGTAACGCCTACGGAAATAAGCGCTCGGATCGGCGTGGAAAATAGCCGTCTAATCCGGGAATACGGTAGGAAATTACGGTAAAGGTGGAGTTGCGTACCTGCGGCCAGCAATAGGAGAAGACAGTGCATTGTGTGTGCCGCCGGGTGCAGCCGGGATCTCTTAAATACGATCCGCCCCCCTCGGGCGCTTTTTCTCCGACACTCGCAACTTTCCCGAATACGGTAGATATAAACGGACTATGGTCCCCAAATACGGACAGTCCTTTAGCTGCAGAAGATGGGTCGGTAATGGCGCTTGATGGTAATGGCGCATAAATCAAGACCTTTGTCACAAAGGCTTTGTAAAACTCACAGTACACAATATACTATGGAACTACAAGTCACCCAAGTTGAAACATTCAACTTATGCGAGGGGAATTTCTCTAAAGGCCCGAAAGAATAATTTAAGCTACACAGAATATAACTTTGCCCATATACTAACTACGTATTTCTCATGATTTCATCTTTCATTCCAAGACGTCATAACTTTACACGATTATGCCTTTTGCGGCGGTCACTTTGCAACCACAAACCCGGCTTTATCTTGATGAATAGCAACGGGATTCAGCCGCGGACATGACCGAGAAGGGTTCCTTATGCAGGCTTCCGAGGATTATTTGTATCGGTTGGCCATTCTCTGGATTCACAGGATGATTTTGGATCGCCTCTTATCACTCATTCCCAGCGCATGCAAATCGAAAGGAGATTTCGACGACAGCTTTCGATAATTAAGGGAAGGAAAGATGGCGGACGAGGACACTTACAGAAGCCAAGTAGGAATGATTTAAATACAGACTGACTGGGTAATCAAACTTCTAGTTGGGTTCTATTCAATATTACATCTTTTATCCTAATCAAATTGTACCCCCGTTACCCTGAACCTCCCGTTTCACCTCACTGAAGTCCAAAATTTATGAACCTATTCTATGGTACGTGTCCCTCTTCGACAGACATTCTCACGAGGCTTCAAGATAAAGGCGAACGATGAAGGGGGTTAATGATTAACAAAAATGTGTTTAAAAAATGACAACAATATTCCAATGCCGAATATTCCTATTTAGACTACATTTACTTTTTACTCATTCCAAGTCCCAATTCATTTATGTCCTATAATCCTGATTGTAAGTCGTCTCTCAAGCGCAATACTTCCATTTCGCGTCATCTGATGTTGAAACAAAGCAAACCCAGTTTATTCATAGTTTATTCCTCTTTTCAAATCACTCCCTGTCTTACCCGGTGTTTACCACAGTTGACGGGTGTGTCGCCCTTCATTTACAAGCCGATGAATTATCGGGATCAGCGCGCTCGATTGCAACAGACATATAATTGAATTAACGCGGGTCTTGGCCAGTTGCCAATACAGTATCTTCTCCTGAGAATCTCCTGTCGTGAGAACTGCACGTGCGCGTGCGTAGTTTTCAATCTGATGAGAGTGCAATTGACAGCCGGCTGGGCTCGCTGGCGACAGCCGGTGCGGCGGGAGATCAGAATATAACACATTATTCTGGACTGATAAAGAAGATGCATAGATCGCAGTTTCACGAAACATCACGTTCAAACTCAGTTTATTATGACGATTCAATGTGCAGGTCAAAGTAATATTCAAATATTTACGTGTCGCAATGGGTTTCTGAGGAAACAACGATAACAATGATTTACAAATAAGCATTGTTTCCCAGTGAGGTTAAATTCGGTATCACTTAAATGGACGTCTTGTCTGTGTTTCCAGGAGACTTGGCTTTATTGAAGAGTTATAGGCAGTACTCGTGGATCTCTTCTGTTCTGTTAGAACCCTTTTGCGACCAACTTGTGGTCTCTCTTTGTCGCCGATGTCTGCTGTTGATATTTTCTCGCAATCTCCCGACCTTTGTCCGCAGCCCTGCTGTGGTGGCAGAGATTCCAGAAGAGATAATTTGTCGGCGCGTGTTTCAAGATTTACGGCTTTCGGGCGAGAGAGAAGTCACGAAGAAACCGGTTGCAACATTTTGATTCTGCAATCACAACTTTTCTGGGTGCCATTGGAACAAATTTGAAAGAAAGCGGCTTCAATGTATAGTTTGAAATACATTGAAGCCGCTATCTTTCTAAACTGTCCAATGTCTGAAATCGAGCTCTTTTTCTCCCCATTAAAATGCGTTGTGGTCAAATAATCGTATGAATATTCCGTCGTAACCTCCTCTTTTGTTGTCCCTCCATTCTTGAACCCAGTCCTCCTGTACTTCCGATCCCCGTTATCTCCCGTGAGAACCGGCTTTCTCCCGGCTTTTCGCTGCCGGAGGAACCCGACTGCCACTTCCTTTTCCAAAATCAACGCCGTTCACGCCTTTTTGCCCGTCTGCAGATCGGCGACGACTCATTTGTCAAAGGACTGCAAATAGGTCATCTAACGGCTCATTCTGATCCCTCCATTGTGTACTCTGGTCATCTAAACATCAGCTATCAATGGGAATCGAATATTGATTGAGGACTGGCTGTGTGGACACGAGAAAAGAGTAACATTTGATGCAAGCATTGGGAAAGAGTATCGTGAGCTTGAATTCGTAGGAATCCTCCGTTTCCTCGTCGTCTGATCTCGTGGCCTCAGTGTTTCGTTGCTTGCATAGGACCCTCCACTTAGCGCCGTTAATGGATCGACTGAGTGCACTGTCTGCTGCAAATTAGAGGCAGGGAATGTTGTCTAAATACGGGCTATCTCGGAATGGTGGGGTCTCCGCTTCTTTAAAAATCACGAATCGTATGGCTGAGGAACAGAAATGCTTAGTCAAATCGAACAATCTCCTTCTTGCCTTTTATTATAAGAAGGGTTTTCGTCGTTGAATAAAGGCATTCGTTCGGGGATTCAATTCTCACAAACACAACACGTGGCCAAATTGGAAAATCATCCAACTGTTCAATGGCTTTGAAGTATGAATTTAGGACAGACAGGCTTTTTATCGGAAGATAAAGGAAATCCGTGGAATCCCAGGTCTCATGGAGTGTCTATGTCCGTATCAAAATGTTTCAGCCGGTCTTTTTGTGATTTATGATAGTCTGATTCTTTGGTTTTAAACCAATCGTAGGAGAAATAACTTCTTAGCTACTTAGCCTATCGTGATAGTCAATGAGGGTTCTCTTGGCACGCCGTTTCAGTTTGTTCTTGAACTCTGTCGATTTATTAAGATATATCGAGCAGCTGTGATTCAGTCATGCTTTGCAGTTGAATTGACCAGTACCCTCGCACAAGCTGCACTTGCCCCTTTAGCTTCTACGGTTGAGGCTGAAGTTGTATTCGTCTGATTTGTATTGTTATTTTATTTGGTAGAATGCGTTGAAGTGGCCCCAGCAAAAAATATAGTTTCTTCAGTTTTGTATATAAAAAGGTTTATTCACAGACACAAAAAATTCTCTTTCGAAATAATCTTTCTATTTTAGTATTGATCTTGATCCAAAGACATTTGCAAAATCAGACGGACTGCCGATGTCGGCGTACTTTGAAAGTTGCAGGATTCCTGCTTTTTGCCGTATCATCCAGTCGTCGAGCGGCCTTCCGTGTGAGACCAATCCATCAGGGCGACCAGGATCAAATTGTGGATCTCTCGTACGCACGTACTTGGCGTCCACCGTAATCCGCCAAAGCGAGTGAGACGATCCGATCCTTTGTGGATTTAGCGGAACTGGCGGGAACAAAAGCATTCCGAGATAGCACGCATTCAGCGATTAGGTAATATGCCCTATCATCTACTGTTTCGAAGATTTTCCACGCAAAGGATAGAGTAAATTAAGAGACCTGCTTATTTTATACAAGAATGGAGGTTCAGATGAGTAGAAGAAAAGGTAACATAATTAATTGAACATCTTTTCATAGGTATTAATCGATCTTTGATCAACATTCGACGCCAGCACAATTGTCAGGAATCGTACACATTCTGTAAATGCATAATGTGGATAATCCATAATCCTTTATTTAAACTTTGCAAATTAAATAGTTCATAGTTTTCCTCTAATATTCTGCCCCGGGGTCAAAAGAGCCCGCCCACATAAAATGGAATTTACGACCGTCTCTTCCTCGGGCATTAACGGGAGACCGGCTGTGGTCCAAGTGAACAAGGCCTCCGGTTGAGCGTTCAACGTAACAATGGGGACCAATATGTCATCTGCCAGTGGCTACGTGCGTCCGATTCGATCTTCTGGTGCGGAAGCCATCAACATCGGTTCCAATGATTTATTACCCAAACCCGTAAAACAACAGGAGAAAGCCTATTCTTGGCTACGGTATCGCCAGGAATCGTAGCGAAGATGGACGGTGGAAATGTCAAATCCCCCGGACTGGGCTCTTTCCACGAAAGAATTGAAAAAGTGTTTGGAGAAGGGGACTTTGGCGAAAAGACACTGCAGATGGACGAAGGACTCCAGGACGTCTTCTGAAGCCTCCTCAACTGCAGCCCAGCCTACGTTATGACGTGTGTCCATCAGAAGAGAATAGCACTGCAACACAATTGATACAGAATGCGATAGGGTCTCATACTTCAGTTTGGACAAACTTGGCGTTTGGGATCTTCTCCCGCCACTGCAGAATCTCTCTTAGAGAGCATCCCAGATGACGAGTGCCACACATGGAGTAGAACAAGGGCTCCTGAAGGTTACAGTCCTGGACAGAAGGCACATTTCCATGTTCCACGAAAGATCTAAAGAAGGAAATGACCATGCAGGGCGGTTGGGCACCTTATGAGGATGGCAGTCCGATTGCGATTGAGGGATTGGAGGTTAAGGCTGCGGACTGCACGGTAGTTACAGTACAGGTGGACGAAAGTGAACAACTGAAATACGGTAGATTTTGCAAGAACCGTGCCTATTTGATCGTTATAGTCATGTCCACGTCGAATTAATCACAGTTCAGTTTATGTGAAATAAAAGCACCCACCATGAACAATGTCCAAACGACAGTGAAGTTTCCGCTGACCAATGGCAATACAATGAGGGAGATGACGAGAGCACAGACGTTGACCAAAGTCTCCTGACTACCGTCCTTGGCAGCCACGTCGGCAAGGTTGTTTTTTAAAGCCTTTAAGTAGAAAGAGATAAAAAAGTAACGGCAGTGAATAACCTGGTGTTGGGTGATGGCCGTCCGAGTGGCTCCCCCTGCGACTCCAACCACACACCGAAAGAGGGAGGAAGTGCAGGCCAATGGGAGGAAGAGACTGGGGAAGACGGGCAGAAGGAGGTCGACGAAAAAGGCAGCGTCGTTCAGAATATCCGCCATCAGACGCCATCTCTTTGGATTGGCGTCCAGGTCACTGCCTGAAACCAATCATTAGGGTTCTTCGTTGTAAGAAATAGTAAAATATAATTGCTCTGAGAACTCTCGTACCTTTAACATAGGTGAAGAAAATCCTTCCGAGCATGCCCATCCCGTCCTTCACCAACCATGTCAATGAAGCAGCCAAAGCGGATGCATTCTTAAAACTGAGAACAAAGAATGGATCAAAGAGAAGCCACCCACCTGGTCTCCAACGCCGGCTCCCCGAAGAACAGCTTCCGTCGCCAAAGCCCCGGTCAACGAGCTGGCGAGGGCCTGCAGTGTGTCCCAGATCTGATAAGAGATGTAGTCGTCACTGACACTGTGAGGATAGCCTATTTATCCAATACTGTAAATATATAGGTCTCAGAGCATACCGTTTGGCAAAAACACTGAGATGAAGAGGGCTTTGGCCGATTCCAGCGACAGTCCGGCTGACACTGATGAAAAGGGAACCGTCTTCAGACCCTTGCCGATCAGTTTTCTAATCGGACGACCGTCGTACAACTCCAGAATATCATCCATCTGAAGAAAAATATAGCCGTAATTATGACAGCTGGCTGGTAGGAAAAGAAATTAATAAAAGGAGCGTCTAGGCCACATAACTCGAAATTGAAATCTTAAATAAAACGAATAAATAAAATTTGAAAACCAAATCAGGTTAAACATATCATAAATAATGAATATACAATAGCGACAGATGGCCGTACATTTCACGGCTGAGCTGGCTAATTGCCAAATACAACGCAGCTGACAAATGGCGCGTAAACATCGGCCAGGCAGAGCGGCAGCCGGCCGTCTCGTAATAAAGAACAATCAATAGGGTCAGGAGATTGGAGGCTGTCATTAACAGCCAGCTGCTGCCAGCTGAGCACTACCCAGGCCATTCGTCCTCCGGAACCTCTCTTTTCCCTAGTAAAGAGAGGCGGCTGTGACATTCAGTTTTTACCCCGCGACGCGGTCATTCCGCCCTTTTTGTTATCGCGCGGCGGCGTGTTTATCCCGATAATAGAGGTGATTCACCCGAGTTTCAATACCGACACGCGCCCTCGCCTTATCAGTCGCAACCTGCTGATTCGACAAAACATTTCCCAAATCTCTTTTTTCTCATTCCACTCTTTTGTGAAAAAGAGACTTTTAAGAAAACTTTGAAATAAATACTTATTACTTGAGAAATATTACTCGTTAGAAAACTATAGTTGCAATATTAGAACCACATGTGCTCAAATGACATCTGGCACCATTTATATCAATTATAACACTTTTATATCTCTTTAAGGGGGTTGTCCAACCATTGTTTTGGGATACAATATGGAAAACACAATTAAAAACATTTAAAAACTGTTGTTTCATTAGGTAATTGAAAGTTTACAAGGAATCCATTCTATTCCTCCTCCAATTCTGAAATGTTTTAGAAGTGAAAGAATTTCCTAAGAGACTTAGTTGGAACAATTCATTTCCGAATATTTATGCATATAGCGCTGTTGCTGACAGCCGTTGGCTTTTTGTAGTCTGACAGCCGACGCGAGAGAGCAGAGACAACACTCTGACAGCCGGCGCCCTCCCCCTCCTCTTCTGAATTCATAGTTTCCAGCGCATGCATGTCGGCCACTTCCTGTGGAGAGGTCGTCCGCTCCATCCTTCGCAACCACTGCGACGGCTCACATCACAACGTAGACTATGTTGAGGTACGAAAGGAGAAGAAAAGAATGGGGTTACAAGCCAACTGACGCATTGCTTCTCTGAGTATCATCACGGCTTTTAATATGTTACACCCTGCTTTAGAAATACCTTGGAGTAACCAATTTGAAATATAGATATGGTGAACCTATACTCCTCGCCCACCGGGCTTTCGAAAGCGGCTGGTAAAAATGTCTCTGCGTCTCTCGTTTACGTGTGCTATTTCGCTAATTAGATGTCTCAAATCGTAAAGAGGCCCTGCTCCAGAATCCATAACTGCTTGTACAGCTGCCGGCCGTCACTCGAAATCTGATATGGGGTCCTTTGTGTGCATCTTTGAATGGCCGCTGGGAACCCAAAACCAGAAAACATACAACCACAGATTTCTCTTCTAAAACAATTTAAAGTTTCAGTTGTTTTTGGACTTTGAGAATGCTGTGCCGACGGACGCAGAACGGCCAGTGTTCGAAACTTGCGTACAGACAATGGCTGGATGTGCCTCTGTTCTAGAGGATGTGAGGAATTATGACAAAGGTTAAGCAGAAACAAAAGGAAAACATTAGACTTCAGGAGCAACAGACGAGATTCGACAGGCCTTGCAACATCCAGAAGACTTGGAGGCCCAGGTGACGGCGTCAGCTGTGGTGGAACGCTTCATTCAGAGGGCAAAGTCTTACCACAGACTGGCTCTCAGACTTGAGAAGGTTTGTTGGAATCTTTGGAACAAAAGGTGTACAAACCTTTCATCGACTTCAACCGATGAAATTAAACGAGTGACCAATAAACTTATACTCACAGCCAATCCTAGTTCGGTGAGATTTGGAAATGGGCGAAATTATTCTGATGTTGTTATTCGAAAGTTATTCGAAAATTAGATGAAAGTAAGCGATGACTGAATGTTTACATTACATTGCCGCCTGTGATCTTAAACCTCTTTGATAACAATATGAAAGTAAACAAAGAAACTCTTTGTTGTTTAATTCGGATACTAGGTTCGAATTGAAGGCCTTTCGTCCCCTAAGATTTTTTTTCTTAATGAAAACACTCTTTCCGCCTAAACGAAAACAGAGCAATTCAAAGGCTTGTTTGGCTAATCTTCTGCCAAATGGCGGAAATGACCGTGAAAATGGTCTGTCACTCGACGGGAACCGGACGCTTATGCAAACCGGCGGATTGGCAGGAAGGCGCTTAATCGGCGCCCTGAAAAACATGAGAATCGAGAATTTGAAAGCACTGGAGAATGTTTCGTCAGAAAGCCTTTTCAGATTGTGCCTGATCTCCTGTGGGACCTCTGCTCCGGTCCCCTGCCTCCAGAAGAACAGTTGGATAGTCGCCAAGCACTGACAGGACAGCTGGCTCGATTGATAGACTTTGTTCTAGATTTTGATGCAATCAAAGTAAGAAAGCTCTTTAAAACTAAGGAAACAAGGGATTCAGATGTGTACCCCCGCCCTTCAGAACGACTTCAGCTACTACCGTCGGTCGATGGGAAGGGGGGAATTAGAGGCGAATGAGATAGAACTCGCCAACCAAATCTCCCTCTTTCTCGCAGCTCCAACTCCGATGCTCAGCACTCTCAGCCAGGCGTGTATAGACTTTGTGAAGAGTCACCCTCATCTCCCTCTGCATAATACAACTGACACTTTGGCTACTATTGTAAAGTTGGTTTTTTCTTAATTCTACTGATCATCGAAGGACTTTAATATGACGCCATTGCAGTGTCTGTCGTTTTATGGTGTGTTCCGAAGGAGGCCGTCTCTCCGAAGAAACGCGGTTGTTCTGCATTCGGGTGATGGTTGGCTCAATCATTCTCTACGACCACGTGGATACTCATGGAGCTTTCGTTAGGTACGCCACTTACATTTCTTTTGTTCCTTTTCAAAACCAACACAAACTATCCCTTCAGCAATGAGAGAGGTTTCTGTACAGCTTCAAAGTTCAAAGGAGAGAGAGAGAGAGAGAGGAGAGAGAGAGGAGAGAGAGAGAGAGAGAGAGAGAGAGAGAGGAGAGAAAGAGAGAGCTACTAATGAAATAACACAAACACCTTTTTTTATTTTCTGCGAAAATGAATAGTGGGCTTAAACAAAGTAGTGTCCCCCGTGTCATCTGCATAAAATGTATTTCCAGAGACGCTCGCATCAACATGAAGGCGGCTGTGCTGGTCATCAGGGAGCACTCTCCTCCGCAGCAGGCAGAGGCCCTCCTTAATTCCCTCCGCTACACAACTAAGCACTTCAACCACGCCTCCACCCCTAAATCCACAAGGGCCGCCCTCCAGTGATCCCTTCCGGTCCTTTCCTCTCGGTGTGAATAGTCCTCGTATAGTCTTCCGTAGGCTCTAGTCTCCTCAGTAGCCCATTCTAGTCGAACCCCCTCCCTCGCATGATCTTCCGTCCATTTTCTCTCAGCCAGTCCAATGCCTTGCTTTCAGCACCCTTGGTACACCGTCACTTAATAAAATCTCTCGGCATCGCCTTCATACCAGTTCATAGGGTTATATAACAGTGTATACGATGACAAGATTCAGTTATTCACAATCAAGCGTCGTTAAGAAAAAGAAGTCATACAGTGGGAACCGTTAAACAAAGGCAATCATTTCCAAGTATTGTTCGGAAGCCCGCCGTCTGGAGGGCGGACGGGGGAGGACAGTTCCTAGGATGAAACAGACGGAGCAAAGCACATTGGGCCCGATGAGGAGGATCCAGAGGGCACTGATAACAAGAGGAATAGAAATCTTGTCTACATTGGAACAGCGGCGACCAGTGTGATCGAAATCGGGTGAGAACTAATAAATTATGGAGGGTTATGGGAAGAAAGCCGTTGGAGGACTTAGAGGAGGCTGCATTTCTTCTTCTTCTCCTGCTGAGGGGGGTCCAGCGCCGCCAGGATAGCCTCATCAAAAACGTTCTTCAGCCCCTTCTGAAAAGGGAAATTTTATAAATAGTCTGTGGAACGTGAGGCAGCCCCACAAGATGCTCAAGCAATTGTGTTTTTATGCGTTTCTTATGAAATACTTCAGATTGACATATATAAACGGTCCTCGAGCACAGGACCTTGTACTCGCGATTTTGTTGGCATGAAACGGGTAAATTCGAAATAACCATTCAGTAATGTGAAATGTGGGGTAACTTAGACGAACCTGCGTCAAAGCGGAGCACTCGACGTATTTGACTGCCTTGAGGTCCTTCGCCAGTTTTTCTCCCATCTCTGACGAAATGGGCTTCTGTTTATTCTTGGCCAGCTTCTCCAGCATGGAGGGATCGTCCCTTAGATCAACCTGAATAACCACAATGCAAGGAACGAAATATAGGTGACACCTGCGTTCCGACGAGCAAGAACGGCGTCTTCGCGCAATGGTGGGCGATTTCCGGGACCCACTAAATATATAAATAAAAGAAATAAAGACTAATACCAACCTTTTCCCTGACATTCTCGTAGGATGCTGGTGCGACAACCGAAAAACAGACCAGGAACACATCCGTTTGGGGGTAGGAGAGCGGCCGCAACCTATAAAACGAGGATTACTCATAGGAAGCACCTTCCCAGCGGAACCAACTGAATCTGCAGTAATTCGCAATTCTAAGTGCCTTTGGGAAAGAATACTTTCTGAAGAAGACTTCAACATAATCAACTCAATGTTTGACAAAAACGGTTCGAAACCGCCGTGGGAGGTGCTATTTTGGCTTTAAATGGTACTAAAAGTACTTTTGGGGGCGCTATATGCAAATTGTGGGGGTGCTATTTTCAAATGAGACCACAACTTGTCAAGCAGTGAATCAACTACATTTAAACATCCGTCGCTTTTTGCAAAATTCCAGCCACGGTTTCACAACAAATCTTATTGCTGATCAGCTGCTAGCATTGTTTTCTATGCAACTATGGGCAATTTGGAGAATTCTGAAGTCTTTACAAATGGAAATTAGAGGCGCATGTTGGGTCGCATCAGGAGGCACAGCATGCTCAGATGTTCCCATAGAGCATTTGCGCTGATTTGTTTTAGAAAATGAGTATTGTAAATTTCAAGGTATCGCTTTTTGTCTTAGAGTCCAGAAATTTCTGCTGTTATTTCTTTCCTAAACGCACCTGTCGTAGTCTTCCTGTCCGGCAGTATCGAATAGCCCAAGAGTGTAGGGTTCTCCGCCAATCATCACAGTAACCTACAGAAGAAATCAATAGAAACATTGTAGATTTTTAAAGGTCAAAAAAGAACTCACGGCATAGTTGTCGAAGACGGTTGGCACGTACTCGGACGGGAATTTGTTGGTGGTGTAAGAAATGAGGAGACAGGTCTTACCGACGGCTCCATCACCAACTACCACGCATTTGATGGTCTGCATGGTCCCTGCAAGGAATAAACTAAGTAAATGAAGGGAGGGGGATGCGCCATGGAAAAGAGACGGGTGAAGGGACTGATAGAAGAGGCGATGACTCAGATGGGAATCGATTGCACAATCACAGATAGCAGAAATGGGACAAAGGCCTGCGAAATCCGGAAAGCTAATATCAGACTACAAACCAACAAGATAAAAGGCAAGGGTGATGTAATTATTGAATGTAAAATAATGTTGTGACCTGCCGAATAGGAAACCGTATTTTTGAAGATTGCACCTAGGAGAAAAGTAGGAATAACAGGTTAAACCAATATTATTGTCTGAGGAAGGCAAACAACACCTTATCGTGATGACAGGAACGTCTAAATAACCAGTTTACACAACTACATAAGGTATTTGAAGTTCCGTGGTGACGATTATGCTGGTTTGATGCACTTTCAATGTGTTTAAACCCCAAACTATAAACATAAGAACTCTACAACACAAGCGAAGCGATAGAATTGAAATTTTAGGCGGTGGTATGATTTTGCAAGCGTGGGCGAGCGAGGATTGTGAAATCCATAGTTTAATAGCTGATTTCACAAAACAATAGAATACAGACAGACTGAATAAAGACATAAATAATGGAGCGATAAAAAGAAGTCTTCGCGCAAAAAAAAACTTCTTGTTATTACTTCACAATATAATTTACCAAAGTAAACATATTTTACGTGCTTTGCAGTACATTATCCAAACAACCAATAAAACCATATAATCATTGCTTTTTTAACCCTAACTGAAGGAAATCGTCCGCATCAGATGAGCAATCAACAGTCAACAGGGCGCAAACGACGCAAAGTACAACCCACAGTTCGTTGTGGACAAATAAACGTAGGAATTGGCTGAATCCGTGCTTCCTGACAGCCGACTGCCCCTTCCTTTGTTTTATTGACAACTCGGAAGGTAAATTGTGAAGAAAGAAGGGAGAGAAGACAAAAAATAGTTGGGAGAATTCGCCGGCGAGGCGCTGGACACGCGACGCAACCGCGACGCGTCCGGTTGACCGGAGCGAACGTAGCAGAAGGGACTGTTGTAATGTTTAGGAGACTACGGAGGGCAGGCGACGGATTCTGGAGAGAATGCAGACGGAAAGGGATTTATTAAATTTATTTAGGCCATTTAATACAAGACATTCATTGGAAATTCGTTATTAGAGATTGAGTCTTTCAAATTCATGATTGTTCTTGTACTTTGCACCGTTACAAATTCAAATTGAAAAGTTGAAGATTGAAAAGCTGCAATATTTTACTGGAAGTAATATTTAAAGCAAAGGAGAACGGCTGACGATCTTAATGCCGTTTAATCAATTAAATTGGATAAATTGGGGGTATTGAACACTTGTAATCTGCGAGAACTCAATCATACACTAAATTGGGGGGTCCGGGTGGGGTCTGCGGACCCCCCACAACCCCGAAAATTTTCCGCGGACCCTCCCCAAAATGGAAGTTTTTGTCCAAAACCTTTGCGGACCCTCCCAAAATCCATAGGTACCCACCTTATTCCAACCGCCATCCAAGTGATGTTGGGGAAATGGGCATGGGCTGCCCCCCCCCAACTAGGTTAGTACCCCTACCTTATCCCCAAAAATTTCGGGCCAATTTATTGTATGAACTCAATTCATATTCTTAGCTTGCTTCAAGAAATACTGTTTTTTCGGGTGTTAGGATTCTCTCTCTTTCTCTCTCTTTTTTGTCTCAACCTAGTTTATCTGAATAAGGAAGCGTGTAGACATATATCAGGGTACTGTAAATATTTTACTAATACAAACTAACTTAGATGAGACCGCTCTAAATATAAAATAGCACTTTCAGCACAAAAGACGGAGGAGCACAGAAGGAAGGAGCCTCCTTGTTTCGCGCGCTATGTAATCTCAGAAGCAAACTCGGCTGCACATGAATCAAAGTGCGCCCAATTCATTCGTCTTTCCTTTGCTGTGTTTTCTCCTTTCCCTGACAGTAGACCGTATGCAGACGAACCGTTCTAACATTAAAGAGGGTGAATCGTACAACTGGGTTGCAAATGAAAAAGGCGGTATTTTCCCTGCCGATCGGTGGAATAAACAATTTGCGACTGCACTGTTCCCGTAAATATTTATCAATATGTGTACTCCGCCTTGAAGTTTTTCGCCATGACGCCGTGTTGATTGTTCGCCACACAGGCGTACACTCCCTGGTCTCCCATCGTAGCTGGGTCTGAAAGAAAGTTCGTTTCTTAGAATGGAACCTACCAATCTCCAATTTACTCCACAACATATCGTCAAACAAAGGCTTTTCGTAGTACTAAAGTTTTCGAATAGGCTGGAGAGGGCCGTTCTTACGTGGATGTTTGGTTTCGGGTGCATTTCAGCTCCTTCTTTGTACCATTTGATTGTCGGCCGAGGGTCTCCTCTTGCCTTCAATTGAGGAAGTAAACGAAGAAAAGGTCATCCACCTTGCAAATGAGGATTAGTTTGTAGCCGAGACGGAATGTCTGACTGAAATGAGATCCCGTGACGATGTGAGCACTCTGAAAGTAGAAATGAGGGAGAAGACAACGCATAAAAGAACAAATTCAGTTCTACAATAGAATTCTCACCCGATTGTCTGCCAACTGAGTATGAATTAACGAAAACTCGGCTACTTGAGCAAATTGAAGGTTGCTTTTCCCCTTTCCTTTTCCTCCCCTTCTTCCTCCTCTTCCATCGGCAAACGGCAGAATCAGAAGAAACAAAAGGGAACAGATCTCTAGTTTCATATCAAATACCCTAAATCTGTTGAAAAGGTGTAAAACAAGATATTGTAGTGAATGGTTGAAAATAAAGAGAGTCGGTTAGTTGTTGGATGGACGAAAATTGGGAACAGCTGCCGGCGAGTGACGCCCAGATGCGAAATGAGCAAAGCCTCATTTATGAGGAGAGAAGTATTCGGGAGAAGGCGATGAGCGGTGTCTCCTCCAACGGACACCCAGGGGAATGGCCACTTCACAGCCACTTTGGGCAATTGCCGCGCACCCGGGTAACTTAGGAAAATCATTTTTAAGCTTTTAAATTCCGTTTGAATCAGTCAATCTACATTCATCGATTTAAATCGTATTCGTATTTTCTAATTTCAAAATTCAAATAAAGATTCTTTAGTTGAGGTGGAGCCTTGAGGTACGTGATCTTTGTGATCTCTCTCGAGACATCCTGGCAGACCCGTCTGCCGTTTCTCTTCCCATATGCTACACAGCAACTGCTCTCCCGACCCACTTTCTCACTGGATATCACTGCGATAACCCCTATCTCCCGACCTCTCCTGGAGACCTTCATCCACAATAACACGCTTATCTACGATAGAAACAATCATTTCTTTGTTATAGCGCCCAATGCGACAAGGAACACAACTACTTGGCTCAAAGCATATTTCTTTCTTTCCTCTTTTTTGCCCATTCTTTTAGACGAACAATGCAATAATTGACCTCATTGCCCCCTTTAATCTCAACGTTTCCGAATTCTTGATAGTTTAGAAGTAGTGCTTTTTTACCTCCAATCTTTTCCTTTTCTTTATCTTTTTAATATGATAAATAAGTCTCCATTTAGATGCGTCTCTTACTTGTCCTCCTTGCCTTGGTTTCACTCGTCTGCTGCACTTTAAACCCGTATTTCAAAGCAGAGGATCCACAGCCGGTAAGGACCTCTATGTTAAAGCAAAGGTCTTATTGCAGCTGACCCAGAAGGAAAGAGAAGACGCCGAAGGATTCTTCAAGTTGATGGCCGAAAAGACGAATGACAGGAACGGAAGGTTCTACGTTCAGAACGACATGCTTGTTCCTGAATGAATCTGTTTACTCACTGTATAGACCTTTCCAACGGCGTATCCGCCCAATTCGGAGGTAATTGGGAAATTCGATACCTCTATCCAGCGCCCACGGCAAAACACTACACATTGCTCGCACCAAAGGTAGCTGTAGTTAAGTTCCTATCGTCTGAATTATGAATTCCTAACATTAAAGTAGAATTGCGTGTTAAATTGCGTCGATTTCTGTTTATTTGCCAATTTTGACCGTAGAACACGCCGAGAGGACAAAAAGATGCGCGTGTTGCCGTGTTTGTTCACGGTCGCCGTTAGAACCAGCCGGAAGCCGCCCGGAATTCCAGGCAGCCGGCTGCCGCCTCGAGGCAACCGTGAACTCTTTCCATGGACCGCCAAGCCACCCTTTCAAATATTTGTTCTGATCCGATCGCGCATTACGGGATTTTGTGCCAGCCAATCACAGAATGAACCACCAGGCACAATCGGCCTGTTTTCCCCATTTGGTCAATATTTATTTTTT
Organism: Oscheius sp. G VE-2021; assembly: GCA_022343465.1. Taxonomy (NCBI): domain Eukaryota; kingdom Metazoa; phylum Nematoda; class Chromadorea; order Rhabditida; family Rhabditidae; genus Oscheius; species Oscheius sp. G VE-2021. The sequence continues at coordinate 1,625,964 of JAJQXH010000058.1, forward strand.
CTGATGACTCGCTGCCTCGATGAATTATAGCATTCTGAAACTTATGGTTTGTAGAGAAAATAAGGCGAATTGCCTTATAGTCGGGGTAAACTTGGTGTTTCTAGAACAGGGAAACATCTGACAAAGCCCGCGTTATGACTGAAAGAAATTGCCGCACTGCCATTGTGTCACAACGAATGTCCCCACAAGTACTACAGGAGGCGTTGAGAAACATTCTCTCTCTTTCTCTCTCTCTCTCTCTCTCTCTCTCTCTCTCTCTCTCTCTCGCTATTTCCGTGAATGTTTATCATTCAAGGAAGAGATGCATCCAATGTCCTTTGTGGCCTTCCTGACTGTCTTTTCCTGCTCCGTATTTGGTACCCCATAGTCAACATCCACCCCCTTATGACGTTTATTTTGTTGTTGTTCTGTCTGTTTGTTCCACTCCTTTCCAAATATATAAGCCATATTGTCCCTCGCAAACGCCCATCCGGTTGACCTTACCCAAACATCCTCTCCAACACCCTCAACATTTCACCTGTAAACACTACTAATCGTGCTCGATATCAGCAGAGAGTTTCACCCTGCTGTCACAAAAAGAGCGCCAGCCGGGTGTCGCCAACAGTAAATACGTTCCTGACGTGCCACCCGGTCGCGGTGCCCTTGTTCCTTTGTGACAGTCGTCTGCGGTTTTACTTATTTTACCACTTTTCCTCATTCCTCGTTCTTTTCGGAAGTAATCCGCAATGTTTTTTTTTGTGAAAATTGCCGCTGATCAATGGGGTGTGGTTCCGCCGGCAGTCGCCCACATTCAGCCGAAGGAACACGTACTTTCAGCTTCTAATGGACATTTGCATCTAACAATAACATCATTCTCTTTTTATTTTAGTCATTTCGACCGCTTCAGCCTTTGAATGTTATTTCTTCTGTTGTCGTTGGCGATTCCTTCAACACTCGCTCAATTCGATGCGACCTCCTGTGGCCGAACGAAGGGCTGCCTCTTCTCTCCAAACGACTGCCTACCTCTCACAGGAAACTGTAGAATCCTCTTTTCCTATGTGGTTGGTGTCTGCTCTTTTCTATCCTAATTTAGTTTGCAGGTCGTGGGAGATGTCCTCCAAATGGAACTCTCCGGTACCGTAACCGGCGATGGTTACATAGCAACCGGCTTCTCAACCGATCAGGCAATGGTTCGTTTTCATGGAAATGCATAGTTTAGTAGAAAGTGTCTCTTGTTAAGGCAGAAAGTGAATTACAATGTTTGTTCACTGAATCATGGTCGAAATATTACTTTCTGGTCCTCCGAAATGCTCTTTCGTCTGCTCTGTTTACATTCTGACTGAGTAGGCGTCAGCGTTTACTCAAACCAACCTGGTACCAAACTCTAAATGTGTGTGAACAGGCAGTGCAGATGTCAAAACAGGCGCATGTTTATCCAAAGTATTCCCCCCTCTCTTTACTATTATGGCTATTTACGTAATACGTATAGTCAGTGTCTAGCAACCCTATGACCAGTTGAATCCCCGTGTGAGAATGACAGATCTTGGAAAAGTGGCAAAACACTTTAGTGGCCGCGCGATTATCCCCTCTTTGAGTTTGTTGACTACTCTAGTTGGAATGCAACTTTTTTGTTACATTCACTGTAGTTTAACAAAAGAATCATTTTGAAAAAGATTACATAGAATAAGGGAAATTTGGGTAAAACGAGAAAGAAAGTTTTAGGGCGACGACACGGTCGTCTGGTGTGGAATTGAAAGTGGACAAAATCAAGTTGGACTGTCTTACAATAATGGGAGGTCGAATGAACCAATTGTGAGTTTAGATGAGGGATTGAAGAGGAAGGAGATTTAGAATGCGAATGGAATACAAACAGTGGACAGAGCTTTGGCCAACAATGGGAATGTGTACTGCTCATTCAGGTTTTTCTTCTTTTCCATTAGTAAAAATAGCTTTCATTTTAGCCAAAAATTGAATCCAAAAACTAAAAACGTAAAGCGCCTAGACGCCGAGTATTTCGCTTTGATGGCCACTGGACGTCTCCAAGCTGGAAGTAAGTGTTTGAAGAATTTAATCTCAAATCACCTGTTTAGGACTACAGTACCACGAACAGAATAAATACATTCTGCCATTTCTGACCGACTTTAGAGCGTACAGGAACGTGGACGGGCAGGTTCAGGTCATCGGAGGAGGAGTTGGCCGTAAGTTGAAGTTGAACCTTCGAAAGTAGAAAAATACGTTCAAGGTCTTAATGACGAAGGCGCGAAACGATCGAATGCAGACAAACTGAAAATAGCCCATGCCATTCTGATGATTCTTTCCTTTGGAGTCTTCATGGCCACCGGAATTCTCTTCGCCAGACACTTTAGGAACCATTGGCCTGAGACCACCATGTGTGGGCTGAAGATGTGGTTCCACGTAAGAAAAAAGCTTCAGATGTTTCATGAGTTTCATTCCAGATGCACAGGACGTTGAATATGATTGGAATTGCTGGGTCCATCTGTGGATTTGTGATGATCTTCGTAGCCAACGACTGGAGATGGACGGGGCCCAAGGCCTACGCTTCGAACGAAGAAAACAGGGCCTGGGGATCCATTCACTCCATTCTGGGTCTTCTTGCCTGTGTCATCGCCTGGGCACAGCCACTCAACGCCGTCTTCAGGTATTCCAGTTAAACTACTCTCAATAGATGGCTTCAGATGTGATCCTCACCACAAAGCTCGTTTTATCTTCAGTTGGATCCACAGATTCTTTGGCACTTCCGCTTTCGTTCTTGCTTGTAAATTTGGTTTTCACAACCTTTTTAAATTGTCATTCAGTGTCGGCTGTGATGATTGCCTGTGTCCATTTCACCCCAATGTTTAGCAACAGAGATGCCGCATTGGGTATTTGGATAGCCTACGTCTGTGTGGTTGGAGTGACCCTCATCCTTCTTGAAGTACTCAGCATTAAAAGTTAGTTCTTTTAAAAAGAAGTAAACTGGACCGCCAATATCTGTTTAGAGACTACAATAGCAAATCTAATTTAGACTGGTGGACAGTTCGGAAACGCGTCGGCCCTGAGATGGAAATGACTCGTCTTGGTTCCACAAGTGTAGTTGTCTACGAAGATATAAGCAAAGTAAGCGAAGTGGCTTTCTTTTCAAAGATGTTTTCAGATGCAAAACATCCAAGCAGCCATAATGTGTCTGTTCATAATCTGTGGCGCTGGTCTCTGCATCGCCCTCTGCGTCATCATTGGCCTGAAACCTGTGGTCTCCGTCTAATTCTTCCGCATGGTCTCATATGTTGTGATTTATCTGCTCAATGTGAATACTTTATAATAAATCGTTTATCTATATGGCATTTAGCCAAAGGAACACGTAATTATCTCAACTGAACACGTAATTATCTCATTGAACGTCCTTAGGCCATCTGAAGACACTGCTCCGCGAGGAAGTCGGCGTTGCAGCTGGCGTTCATCTCCATCACCGATTCCACCACGTCGCGGGGGAAGATCTGACACAGCTGCTCCAGCACATTCTGTCGCTCTTCGTCCATTGCATTCCCTGATTCTTGCGCCGTTGGCTCTTCCTGGCCCATCCCATGAGTAGCCTCTTCCACATTCTCTCTGTCTTCGTAAAAGGTGTCGCCTTCCTCGCCACCATTGAAGGTGCTTTGTCCGAAGGGGTTTCCAGTGTCACACTCAATTGGATTCTCAAGGTGAATGGTAGAATTCAGCTGTTGTTCAATCAGGTCAAACGGATCCAGTACAGTTGCGGCAGTAGTGCATGGCCTCATGGTAGCAGGCATGGGATCATCGGACAGGTCGATGAGAGGCGCATCGTCTTCAGCCAACTGAATTATTTGGTCTCAAAGCAAGTGGGAGTACTTGCTTGAACGCTATGTGCAAATGAACGGGGGTTGATGTAGTGTGCAGTGTGACCGACAGAGAAGGTGTCTCCTGGCTGCCAGACGCTCTCGTCCCTCACCAGCTGCAGTTCCTCCAAATGAGGCAGAACATACTTTTTCTCCGGTTCACGCGGTCGTTTCTTAATAGAGGATGAACAAGTATTCTCAAAAGAAGTTACCTGGAATTCAGGCATTGCGTTGAGCCTGAGAGGTCGGATGGCATTCCTCTCGCATAATTCGTAGATGAGGTCATCGCACACAGAGAGACACTCCTTCCTCTTCTCAGCTGTAAAGGCCTGTCTTCTGGAGAGAACCTTGGACATTTCAAGATTATCGGGAGGACAGTAGATCTTCTTGGCAATGTTCTGTGCCCTGACGGAAATATCATCTTCTGAATACCACGGAATTAGTCAAAAATTGAAATTACGGATGAAAAGTTCAGGGGCTGCCTTGTAGAATACGTCGTCGCCGAAGTGGACTACTTCGTGGTTGAGGAAAAGAAAGCGGAGGTCAACCACTCTGTTTACGATGACGTCGTGGAATTGGCTGACAATGACACGTTTAAAAAAATAATTTATTAGAGAAATGACTGTACCTGTAGTTCGGCTGTGCCAGAATGTCTTTGAACTTGTCTCCGCTGAGAATGCATCCTCCGTGTCTTTCAGCCATCGTCGTCAGGTAGAGGTCGTCGTAGTTGATGAAAGCCCTCCTCTCCCCGTTTCCCGTTCTGGCAGGAGTGAAAGTCACCAGTCCCATCTCCTCCATTTTCTAAATGACATCCTTTAGTGTTGTGTAGTGTTTGCCCCACTGTCAGAAGATGAACGTTAGTGGTGTTGTTGTTATGAGAGTTGTTGTAGACCACTGGGAGGAAGATGACACACTCAAAATCGCGGAGGAGCAGCCAACGAACTACGGACAACAGACCAGCACAGGACACCGCTCTTAACACTTCCTTAGAAAGAGAAGGGAAAAGTGGCTTACTCCCTGGTGAAGCCGCAGGAACTTCGACCGACGTTGCATCCATCGATGACTATGAGTCTCTGCTGCCAGTCGGGAGCCGGACGGACGAACGCCTCATCCGGCGACATGAGGAAGACTGAGACACGGCGGAAATGACCTGGGAAATTACGCTAATCACTCGGTAGGAAATTCCAAAAAAAAAGTTATTCTAATTGCACACATTTTCGACAGGGAAACTATGAAATTAGAATATCCTGTGGTAATATTGGATAGAACGTCGTTAGAAATCAAACCACCGCTCCGCGGTGGTTTGATTCCTCCCCGTTGCCTAAAATGGCAATGTCTTCCGTCGTTGAATCGCCCTCGCTACGGACGAATGGATAGACGTACCGCCACCAAATTTCGCAGAGTTGTTGGAACCCTTTGCACGTCAGTGGGGAGCGATATTCCAGACAAATCGGTTCACAAACGTTAGAATAACAGACGAAAAACTGCGTTTTTGGAGAAATTCTATTGAATCGGAATTAGCGTAAATGAGTTGCGTGCGTGGACCGCCATTTCCTAGCGGTTGGTTGGCACCGCGGTGGATGGTGACTAGCGCACTTTTTCCCGGGCCTCACTTGTTTTGCCCACCGACTTTTTCTTTTTTTAAGATGAAAATGAAGGCCAGGTGAAACAATGACGGGGTGGATAGATGAAGTTAGGTTAGTATTCTGACATGCCAAAACCACCTCAGGTGGGTAAAGGAAACGATTCCCCTCTTGACTAACACCATCACTTAACAACAGATACGACAATATATAGACCGATTGGGTTGTGCGATATTCCGCCTGAGGTGGTTTTGGCATGTAGAAAAGTTCGTCAAATTATTCCTTATTTTGAACTATATTTACTTTGTTCTAACATTTCTATTGTTCTCTTTTTATATGAACAAACCAAACCACCCACTTTCTTAGCGTCTCGCTTTTTCACACATAATAATCATTGTTAATTTTCTTCTGACCAACACACTAAACTACGCGTACACCTGCACTTCCATTTCCTGACTATTTTTGTTTAAAACAGACTTTGTCTATCAGTTGTGACAAACAAAACATACTGAGTTGCGGGACGACCAAAAAAGAGAGTTTCGAATATTCACATCAACACAACTGAAACACACACACACACACACACACACACACATTTACGCGTTCGCACAGGCGTAATATAACTAGTTTCTGAACTGCCAGACACATGTACAATATTTGTAAAATTAAGAACTCTTTTAAGAGTTACATTTAAAAGGCGTTTTGTGTCCTCTTTTGTTCTCTTGAGAATCGGATATCAGACGATTCTTCCGGGCGGCCGTAAATGATCCGTTGATGTTGAAGCTGATGAGATCGGTGTTGTTCGATCGAGGACATCTGTCACTCGGTCGGCGATATCCGCCGAAGGTCGAATTCCTGTAGGCAGCCAGCCGTTCCTTCACGTCATCCTCCATTCCATCTTCCCTTTCTCTCTACGTGACGAAGACACAATTAGTTTCGGATACGCCAATTGCACACTACGGCCGTAACGAGGCTTCCCCTGAATAAGAGACACGGCTGGGTAGAAAGGTCACAAAAGGATCTCTGAGGAAAGACGGCGGTGCTTCGCATTTTCCCTGCTACTTGCGATAATCAGACGAAATGACACGCATGGGTTGCTTTAACTGTTCTCCATTTCTCTCGCATATTCAGTGACTTGGACAGGTGTTTCAGATTACAGTTGTTGATTAAATGACGGAGAGAAAACGGCAATCGCTGGTTTGTCATTTCAAAACATACATCGTTTGCAGAATGTTTATGAGAAACATACAATCATTAATGTCTGCATCGGACGCTTTTCCTTCGCCGATTACCTTGTCTAAAATGAATGTACCAACCCTTGGCATATCAAGTAAAACCTACCAACTCGTATTCAGCGTTGCCCCACCGCCTGTATTCCATTGTGATTATTTAATTGTTTATCTTTGTGCGGATGTTACATGTGAACAAATAGATGACAAAACGCATCCATACACACCTTGTAATTCTTATATCCCACTTTATGCAGAAAAAACTCTTTCGAGGGGTAAGCGTAGGCTCAAATTCATATTTTCTGTTTACTTAGCATATCAGTTCTACAGTTGAATCAGGACCTTCCCTGGTTCTCCGTTTATTTTTTCCTTCTTTTACCCTCAAGATCATGCCTATGGCTAAATGAGTTTGTCAATAAACCAACAAGAGTCAGCAATCCTTTCTGTCCATCTTGTTTTTTTCATTTCTGGAATTTCAACGGTTGCTCAAGTAACCGAATTCGAATAAAGTTCCTAATAGAAGAGTTCGACTATATCAATGGATGACTATTATATTCGCACTCCTACACGCCGAATGTGCGTGCGAATCCGCAGTTCCCATCGTTTCATGGACACCTTCATTTCTTCTTCCCAAATACCCGATAAGCCGATTGGACCCTTCTTCCAGCTGACCTCTCCTTCCCAACGGACCCCTTGCTTCCTCCGTCTGTTTGCTCCTCACATCGTCCAATGTCCGCTGATTACTCGCTGCTGCTGCTGCAACCGCCACCCATCGATTTTCGTGCAGCTTTTGCAGGAGCGCCCGGAAATGCCAGAAAACAGAACGCCGTCTGCAAAGGCACACGGAGCGATTGGCGACGATTTGTCTGGCGGAGACTCAATTGCTCCGCCACAGCAGAGATCACGGAGAGCAGAAGGCCTGTGCGCAGACCCTCTCATCACAAACACCGTAGCTCCTGCAAAAGGCGTATTTATAGGCTGCAAAACCAATGAGCCGCATGTTTTCTTCTGGTAATACTGTATTTTGATGCGAGTATTTGATCAAAGGATGCCGAATTTCGTTGACGGCCACATTCAGTTTGCAATTTTGCAGTTTGCAAACATTTGCACGCCTTTCAAAAGAGTTTTATTCGAACGTTGCAGCCTTTCAGTTGTTACGATCACTTGTTTTAATGAAGTCTCTTTTAACATTCGACCTGACCTTCGTCTATGGGCAAAGTCCTCCGGCAAACAAAGAACTGTCGGGTGGCCACATTCACTTCGACTTAGCCAAAAACCCAATTCGCTTTGGTATTGAACCAATAATAGCAACGCTTTTAGTTTATCGCAAGTTTTGTTCTAGCTACGCGCGAAATGAAAGTCCCCCTTCTTCCCCGTTTTGCGCCCTACTCCCTTGCAAAGTCCCTCGTGTCCTGCCCGTGCTTATTAATTCTTGCTGCAGAATCTGCATGCCGCACAGACGTCGTTTGCATTTCTCCGCCGATAAGAGCCACTTTGGTCGGTTTTTTCTCACGAAGGAACACGCGATGCAAATGCAATGGCAGGGAGTGATGTTTATGGCTTTGATACGAATGGACTGGAGGACATCTCATGTTTCAAGCACTCACAAACCACGAACACTGTGTGTTCTGAAATGGCTGAGTCATCGAAAGTAAGGAACTTCTTGAAAGAGATGTGGGATAAACACTTGTTTACTTTCACTCCACCGAGTGTCCCTCTGAATTAACGCCGTGCCTGCAGACACCCGGCTGTCGAGTGCAACGGCCGACTGGCCCATCTGATCCTCTGCCCTTTCCCTGTTTTCTCTTTCGTTTGGACGCAGTTAATGTTAAATGAGCTTGTAATCCTCCCTATCCATTTTGCAGCGAAAAAATACCCATTGAAGTTTATGGGCGGGATTCCTCTGCAATTCAGTTAAGACCCCATTAGGAAAAACAAAGTCAGACGTCCATTTAGATTTTGAAAGCACCTTTCCCATCTCAATGCTTCTCCTTCATTGATGTGTCTTTTTGGTTTCGTACTCGCCCGTCTGCCGCTGTGTCATCGCTCGCAGACGTCTTTGCATTCTCCCATTCTCCCCTGTCTCCCATTCGCCCTTGCACCAGTCCCTCTCCTTCCCTTCTGCCCTGCCTTCTCAGAGTTGTTTGGGACTCTGGCCGTTTCCTCTTCAACCGCCACGGAGGACACGTGTCCTTGTGCTGTTGCTAGGGAGGGAATGCTAAAAAGACGGTCGATTTGCGGTGAAAACAAAATCCGAATCACGGAAAAGTCTCCGGGCGACACTTTACTATCTTTCCTGTCAATTTAACTTTTGTGAAAAGAGTGAATTCCATAGTCAAATCCCTTAAGCTACAATCATCTGTGATTCCGTAAGGAAATCATATTTTTCCACGTGCCCACGTGTTCCTTTATATCTCTTTCTGTTGCCTATGTTTAGGCCCAGGTGGTTTCTTCTGGTTCCAACCCATTCAAATGCGTTGTTTTCGAGCCATTCCAAATGAAGATCTCTCAGAATTAACTTAAGGGGGATTTCAAAAACCACCCTGTTTGTGTGGTTCTGTCTCTTTCTATTTTCGGCCCCTTCCAATGCCTTCCCAAATGTATTTTCTGCAGGCTGTTGTCCACACTCTCTATATTTTCTGGTAACTACATACAGTATCCCCTCCTTCTACAAAAGAACTCCCGGCCTAAGTCTGACCCCGAACCGGCGTTCCCTATTTAGTGCTCTTTGCGTGACTTTCGATCGTATCTCGACAAGTTTCCCCGCGTCCTCGCACACTTTTCGGTCACAAAAACTCCTCTTTAACCCAGGAAGTCAGCAGTTCCACAGCTGATCTCATAACGACAAGTGGCCGAGTTCAATTGGAATCTGAGAGTGCAATGGCTACAGACATCTTGCCACAACTGCGAAACAACACGGTTTCACAGCTTTTGCGAGAGTAAAAATAGAATACACCGCAACACGAAGCCCCACCAAGAGAAGTGAAGAACTATCCAGATTATCCCCCTTTCATAATATTTATTGCAAAACAGAGACCATAAGCCAGGCGGAAACCATAATTACGCATGTCCTCTGGCTGTCATTCAGAATGAATGACGTCATTCGACAGACAATTTGGTTTCAAAACACATGAAGGTTGATTGAGCATTGAATCAAACTGCCTCACATGTCACGTCCTCATCTGCATCAACCCGTTGAGGATTCATGAATCACCTCCTCACATGCTGACTTCCATTGGATGCATCACGTGCTCACATGTTCCTACTGTCCTTGGGATGTTTGATGACTCACATGCCCACAGTCCCTTGGGACTATTGGAGGGTCCATTCGGAGCACCCTCGGCCTTCGGGTTCCAGGAATACGATGTCTGTTTTCCAGGCTTTTTCATTATTAACCGAATGGATCGCGGCTAAAAATAAACGAAACCCATCGTATCTTGTAGATTATGATTCCAGATCCCACAATTCCCAAACTGTGGGAAAACAAACACCAGAATCCAATCGTGTCCTTTGTCTTCTGAAAATAAACGTGTTCCGCCCTTTAATCCACCTCTCCCCTTATTCCTCCCACCTTTTATATCTCCAACTACTCATTTAACCCCGCCCAATTACTCCCTCGATCGATTCTGCCCTTTGACGCCGTCACCTCAAAAACAATTGTGGGCCCAGTGCCAAAGGGCGTCCAGGGATCGTCACTTTTATACTACGCCTAGTTTCCCCCTTAGAAAAACGCCATAATGCCCATATTATACAAAATTAGCCATTCGGAAAATTGAGAGAAACTCAGCGTCTTTCCGTCAAAAGAGGCTAATTAGTAGATCAACGCTTGCTTTTTTTCCGAAACGAAACTTTTCCGACAGCTGATTTCTTGCTGAGAATTCCCTTTTGCCGGAAATGCGGTTTTTATAACCAATTTTGTATTTTGTAGTCCATACTCAGAAAGTGAATACATGAACCATAAGAAATCCTACTAAAATGTTTTGAAACGTCTTTTCATTTTGAATCAAATGCATGGTCTTTGTTTTTTGAAGCTTCGGTAACGAAACTAAATTCCAGCGGTTTGAAGACACCCGAAGGCTTTTGTTTATTCTTCTGTAAACACTTTCGTTTCAAAATTAATTTTGCTTTGGAAGGAAACGTGGGTGCATTTTGAGAACATTTGTGCCGCCCTTGTGGCGCCACTGAGTAATATTTTCAAAGTGTGGTGTCTGAGCAAAAGGAAACGTTAAATTAAATTTCCCCGCTTCAAGAAACTTCCGGTTTCAAGATTCGGGAATGTAATTTCAATTTAAGCGGGCCATTGTGATTCTGTCAAAACGCACCCTTCGAATTGGTCGGGTCTTCCCGTTTGAGCCACTTTTCTCTTCTTGCATCTGGCCCCATTCGCGTGTTTTGTGATCATTCCCTCCCTGTAATGGAGGGGCATTAATTCCGGAACATCCGACAGATGAACAAACAGCCTTACGTAGCCATTTCCGGCGCCTATCCGGATCGAACCCTTTGTCCTTTTGCCACTGTTCCCTTTGTTTCCTCCGTTCTCTGTTCAAGCCATGTGTTGATCCCGTGCCTGGAAACTGCATATCCAAGTATTTTCAGTTGCCAAAGGGCAGCTCCGAAGGATTCGTGTAAGCAATTCCCCGGAAACGAATGACGAATTCACGGGAAAAGGGACAACATTGAACTTTTGAATAACTAAAATACAAAATGGGAGTAACAAGTGGCTCAAGGAGAAAGATTTATGAATGCTCGTCCTAGAACTGCCCACAAGAAAACCTGAACATGTCTTAGGAAACTGATTATCTTGGTCGTCCAAGGTACTTGCAGACCATGTCGTTTGCGTACCCATTTTCACATATTATTGGTTGTCTATTGTTATTCAACCAAGCCGTTGATACAAAATTATATTTTGAGCTATCAATAAGATAAATAGAGTCAACATTTCAAGGATAAAACAAATATGTGCTAACATATTGAGAAATTAATTAGTTCGCCAGGTGAAAATATAAGAAATAACAACTCTAAATACCAGATCATAGTTAAGTCAAAGGCGCCGTGTGTATCCGAGTGCCTTCTGTTTTTATCCAAAGGAAATCTCCTTTGACGTCAGAGCCCGTATTTTCCCACCGACGACCCACGCCCCACGTAGCAGTTGTAGCAGTTACTACTCAATTTTCCTTCCAAATGCTGTTTTCCACTGGATAAGCCCCTTTTTATTAGAAATCTACTCTTTTCATGCGGACCAATCGTGCTAATTTTCTTTAGTTTTTAGATGCACAAAGCCAAGTTCCCCATTGAAAATAGACTGGTGACATTTGCTACCGTAGCCCCTCCTACAATTATATATGGAAAGTGTACCCGTGGCACGTGACAATCGTCTGGGTCAGTGAACGATCTCTCGAAAGCCTACAATTTGGCAAATTTCCGCCCACAAAGTCTTTCGATCGGCGGAATTTCGTTTGAATTCTGTGTTCGCAGCTGTTTTCTCCCACACAGTGCTAGCACTGTTTATTCGCTGCATTCCCGTGCAACTCTGGGCGCGAAACGAGTTCTCCCGACGACGGAGGATCGACAACAACCTTCACACATTCACTGATTCCAGGAGGACAAAGGCTAAAGGTAGAGGAACAGATTTGAAAGACCTTCCTTTCTTCTCTTTCGTAGATTCCTTCCGACTCTCCCCTATTCCACAGTTGACATGTCTCTTCCTCTTCCTGTTGATAGAGGCTCATAAACCAATATTTTCTGGCTCACATCTGTTTGTCATTTATCCAAGTCTGCCTCTCCCATTAATTCCCATCTTCTTTTTGCATTCCCACGTTTCTTTATAAACCCTCTTCCGCAACATCCTCCACCAGATGCAACCCTGCAGTCATTCGAAACCAGACATTTTCCTTCCATCTGCGAATGTCCGATAATATTTCCCCTGGGCTCACATTTCCGGCCTTCTGCCTACATCCTGCAAAAGAAGAGGCTGCAAAACAAAAACAAAACACGCCTATCCAGAATCCCTTCTGCTTCTCGATTGCGTGTGTTTTCCTTGCAGATAGCCGTGTTTTCCGTGTTTGCGCATCGATTGAGGAACGGTTGACCACTCTTTCCTTTTCCTCGCCACATCGACCTACGGTAATCCTATTTGCGTATGCAGCTGTTCCGCATGTTTGACATAAGCCGTCGAAAATAAAATCGAAGAGACATTTCCCCCTGCCTCTACGATCCAGACGTTTAGTGTTGTTTGCGGACATTTGCTCAGACTTCCCGCCGCCCACTTTAGGAATTAAGAAAGTGCAAATTGGCTACATTTCCTTTGATTAAACATCAGTTACTTTAAACGAAACTCTTTACCCTCTCAACGAAACAGACTCAAAGGCGCGCTCAAGGCCAAAGTAAATAAAGAGGAACTCGGTCAGAGGTACTCTTGACTTTTGAGTCACACGGCAAACTTGCTTCCTGCAAATCTCCCTTCGCAGCTGTGTTTTTGTGTTTTCGTCTAGGCGCATTTTGGAGAAAACATCAAGAAAACACAAACAGGGGTCAAAGTACCCTCAGACACTCTGCCGACACGCCCATTGTCCTCCAACGACTTTCACTCTATCGCAGCAAAACACACTTTTGAGAAAGAAAAGAAACTCGAAAACATCTAGTGAGTTTCTGGAAAACTACCTGACTGATTTGTTATAGTTGTATCTAGTTTTAACCGAGTGTAAGTTCCGCCTGTGAAGGTCCTTTGTCCGTAGGTCCTTTTCCTCCGTCCCTTCTCTTCCTTTCTCTCAGGTACATGTGTTATTGCTGCCTTCGGCACGGAGCAAGTGCATCGGCCGTGTTTGCGACAGCCGGCTGCAATTCTGCAGGCTTCGGCCCGTTCGCGCCGAAGAATCAAAAAGCGCTCTGCCTTTGAATAGCCGATCTCAGCCGCCTCCTCCTGTTTTCCGCCCAGCTTATCCCACTGACTGGTAATGAAACTGGTTTGTTGCAGCCACGTGTGTGATTCATACCCATTGTCCCAGTGTTCTGGAGAACCGTGGTTTTCGATGTCTTTCCCTCGCCATTCTAGCTCCGTTTCTCTCTTCCTTCCATTTCCGCATCGGTCGTCTCCACAATCTGTTTACTCTGATTGTCACTGTCTGTCACTTGTTCCAGAAGTATTCGTCCCTTGTTTTCGTCCTTCGCTCGAGCCCTCCTGCCCTCGCAATCGTCTTCAACAGCTGATGTTTGATCCCAGCTCGTCCGTCAAAGTGTTTTCCTCCTTCCAGCCTAACCGTCGTCTTTTTTATGTGAACCTCGCTCTCAAGCCCCCCCCCCCCCACCGAGTCCTCTGTATGTACAGTTGTTCGCCGCCAAATGCTCGCTCTGTCGGCAAGCACTTTGGTGTTGGCAGTCCATTATCGATCCGTTCAAAAGGGATCAACTTGTTGGGTCCCACGACTACTTCTCCCGACGACCTGCCATTAGCAGAGTACGTCTGGGGCTGTTCCCAGAATCGGCTCTGGTCCTGGGTAAACAGGATCGCGTGCATCGCGGCGCAGTTTCAACACTGACATAAATCAATCGCGAATATTTTTTCATTGCAAGACGACGGCCGTTTATTTTGGCCACACCTTCATAAAATGAGACGGAAACAAACAGCCGTGCATTGTCTCTGTTGACTGTAGTCTGCCCCATGTGATGGTCCTGTTTTGGCGACCCTTTTCCTATCTCCCAGCTGTTTTCCAGAGTCCTCTTCTGGCTTATTTTTATTCGCCGGCCAGCATTTGCTGTTAATCGTCCTCGTTTCTCACGTGTTTCCATCGCTGCAAGGCCTCCTCTCCGCCCGGCAGTTGTCATGTGGAGGGAGCTGGCTGCAAAGCATTTCCTCCGCCGGCTTGCATTGCAGAGTATGTTCTTTGGCCACTGACGCCCCTATAATTTCTCATGCACTCATTCAGCTTCTTCCCTTGGCGCTCCAGCATAATAATTCCCGCTCCATCGCCTGCACTCTCATTTCAACAGAATCCGAGCTTCAGGGAAACATTGTTAGAAAGGACATTTCAATCGATAGTTTGCCTTGCATAACAACTGCTTCTGAAGTCCCAGTACAATTGAGAATACAACAGAACCCACTCTCCGCATGAAAACAACTACATCTTAAAGAACGCCACGTCGTATTTTCCATTTTCATGGGGGAATTTCTTTGGCAGTCCAATGCATATTGGACTGAAGTAGACATTGTTCTACAAACAAAATCATAAGCATACAAACACCTTACAACATCCTTTAACTATTGCCTAAGATGTGTTGGTTGTAACAGAATGGGTCGTCGTGATTATTTTATAGTTTATAGTTTGGCATTGTATTCGCTTCAGGATTTCTTGGTTGATTGTTATAACGGGTGGATGAATTGCAATTTTCGATTTTCCTATTCGTTCTTGTTTGTTTTCTGCTTTTTGAATTATAATCTCCCCCTTTGGAATATTTTTGCACTCCGCAGGAAAAAAACATATTTTGTTATAATCATATATCCGGCTCCGTGGGCTAATCCAAGTAATGGCATTCCTGCTTTTGGCGTTCGACGATTTTTCCATTTGAAGGAGTTTTCGATATTTCCTTATTCCTTTCAAACACCCTTGCGTGACTACAAATTGGCGTCATTTCCTACTCGACCACCTCGCGTCTTTCCTGACGCCACATTCTGATGTGATTGCCCTTGGCTGGTCTAAATCCCATAATCAGAACCCCCAATTAACCCGAATCACGTGATATCACCCGAATCTGAATGTAAGGCTAATCCGGGCCTTCTAGTCGTGTTTGTCTCAGAATTGGTCTCTCAGAGACCACTGTTTTTGGCCCACAACTCCCACTTTGCTCATTTCGTGCCTGTTTGTCTGCTGGCCTTATCGTGACTGAGCACGGCACCCTTCTCGCGATAAGCCTCCTTACTTTGAACCAAAGTTAAAACTTTCAAATTTCCAATTTGGGATTCAAGCTTCTTGAATATATTCCAAGTTATAATGAATGAAGAATATAAAACCCCTTTTTAAATTGAGAAAAATAACCCATAACGGATATATCGATATTTTAAATATGCATTGGCGCATAGTTTAATTCAGCGGCGCAGTAATTCGTTGTGGGACCCGCCTTCGATTGAAGATCTAACAGTCGATCATTATTTCCTAAATTTTTTTTAGTATTTCGGATTACTTTATTTGTTTTTATTCATTTTCTTTAAACTTTCTCATGTTTTGGCCAAAGTAATATACTACTTTAAGATTTACCGTTTTCATTTTAATTTTTCAACCTGACTGTAATTTCACCCGGACCTTTTAAATTTATATTTCTTCTCTCTGTCCAGAGGTCACCCCTGCGGTTCTCCTGTCAACACCCTCCTCTGACATCATGTTGGTGTGGATTTGTACGCATTCCGGATATTACTTGCGCCGTTGCCAGCCATTAGCAGAGGCAGCCGGCTGGCACCAATGCCTGCTTATTGCAACCACCTGCAGATTCCATTGCGTGCGTTCCCTCCCTCCTTTAATCATTCCGCTCGGATGAATGGAAAATGTCAGGGCCTCGTTTGCAGACTAATTGCTGGTGATGTCGTGAAATGACCGCCCGTTGCCTGATAGTGGGCCTCTTCCTCACCTCTCTCGTCGCCGCCCAATGGGTCGGCGGCATTTCCGATTTTGAAGAACCGGGCGTCAAACAGGTATTTTTTAAACTTTAAAATCAATCAATTACACATTTCAGCTCGTGGAAACGGATTTCACCGGCAACGACACCGTGATCCTCGTCAGTTTCCTCGCCGCCATCTCCCAAGTCTCCCCTGATTTGGGGGAAATCCTTCGCACATTGTCTCAGTCAAAAGTAAGTTTTCCCCTGATCCCAACCCCTTAATCTTCATTTTTCTTTAGTCAGGCATAGGAAAGAACCCAGCTGGCTGGTTTCAGTCGTGGGTACGTGTGGCATATTCAGTGGAGTAATCGGTGTTTCGGCTTAATATAAATCCATAATTCAAACTCGCACGGCATGTCCCACTTACGAAGACCGTATTTGGTTTTGCCACGAGGGCCTAGTTGACCTTTCGCGTCGAGACCAATTAATGAACGTTGTAAAATCTTGACGAATTGTGGCATTTTGCCAAGGGCTGGGGACATGTCGTGTGGTTTGAGCATGCACAAGAAGTTTGCTTTTTTGCATAAGAGTTGAATTACTCTAACGACTTGGTTTCACAATTGCACGGCGTCTCGTGGAACGTAACACGACAATTTACATTTATTATTTGTAAATTTTATTAAACTTTGTTTCAGCAATCTTCCGATTCCTCGTCTAACTTCGAATCCCCGCACTTCTCAACCGTCGGTTCCCTCCACAAATGTTTCCGCATGGATTTCGACGGTAGGTCGCCTGTTAGTTTACGGAAGGCCTGACTCTCTCTTGCAATTGGGGTTCGCACTGTATGATCCTAACACTAATTATTCGTTGTTTCGCTTGCAATAGTCCTTTCAGGTTCCATGATAGCAGGGGCTTTGAAAGTTGCCATCGACGACATCAACGAGGACAAGACCCTCCTGCCGAACCATGTCCTGGAGTACGTGTTCAAAAACACGTGTGGAGATGAAAAAACGAGTGGGTTTGACTCCTGAGGGGTTATAAATCGCTGTTTAGGCACGAAGGCCTTCATGGCTCATTGGAAAATGGGCGCTCGTGTGTTCATTGGACCGGAGAGCAACTGTCGGACCGAAGCTCAGATGGCAGCAGCCCAGAACCTGCCGATAATCTCGTACAAATGCAGGGATAAAGTGGTTTCGGACAAGAAAAAATACTCGACGTTTGCGAGGACGGTGCCTGCGGAGACGGACATCACGAAGGCCTTCCTGACGACGATGAAGGAGTTCCAGTGGTACAAATTCAGCGTCATCTACGAGTCGACCACTCCCGCCAGCAGCGAACTCATGGAGGCTTTGAAGGTACGAGTCAGATGGATTTCAATTCAACACGGGATTCCAGGATGCAGTTGAGAACGAGAACAAGAACGCCTTCGACGGCGATGGGAAACGCTTCACAATCCAGAATCAGTCGGACATTAGCCATTACTCCGACATAGTCTCCGATAACCTCGTGGATGAAATCATCGAACAAACCAAGGGAATCACGAGGAGTAAGACTGATCCATTACCTGTCTAGTGGACTTTTGCAGTTTACGTGACGTTTGGGAGTGTGCAGTTGTTCCGGAAGATCCTTCAGACGATGGGACAGAAGAATCTCATGGAGAATCAAGAGTACCTGCTCATCTATCTGGACCCAGACTACAACTGGCTCGATGTCTACCACGCAATGAACAATCACTTTGCCAGAAGTAGGTTTCCTGCAAGAAATCCCCCTTTTCCGCTACGAAGTTTACCATTTCCATTCCATTTCACTTTTCAGACACTATGCACAATCTGGTCGCGTCATGGGACTTTACGAACACTTCGGACCGAAAGTCGGCCGAATACCTCCGCAACGCCCTGGCCATCATCCCCACCCCCGTCGATTACACCTCGGACAAGTAAGCCTCCTCGCGTTCTTATCATTTAAATGTCTTAGATTCGTAAAATTCTGGAACCGCTCGACCCAATACCTCGGCAACTTTGGGGTTTACAAGGACACCGACCACAAGTGGTCCCTCAAGGTTGTTTTTTTCCTTCTTTTCTTCCAAACTCCTTATTTTGCAGTACAATCGGTTTGCCTGCTATCTCTACGACGCAGTGAGGCTCTACGCAAACGCCCTCCACGAATTGATTGAGAAACCACCGAGTGATGCGGTAGAGTTACAGTAGTCATCTGGAATTGCCTTTTCAGCCCCGGAAGTACGACCCGATCTCTGATGGATTGGGGATTACGTCGAAGATCAGAGGGAGCTACGAGAGTATTTGTGGATACACGATGACCATCAATGAGAACCACGACGCCAAAGGGAACTACACTCTGCTCAGCTGGCAGGTAGGGTCGGTCACACAGGGTCTGGGTAGCTTAGCCCATTTCAGTCGGTGGAGCCACGTCTGGACAAACAGTCGGCCGACTATTACCCACTCTCCAGTGCACTCGACATCACGGCTGTCTTTGTAGAGGACGTAAGCGGAATGCCGAAGCTAAAGTAAGTGGTAGATAGATGGTCTTGCCCGAGGAGTCAAAGCTGGGTTAGATTGTCTATGATCGGGCTGAGATTTCAAATTCGTAGTTTAACAGGCTTTTAAGAAGCGAATCCGCGTTGTGAAAAAAATGATAATCCGGGTTGTGTACAGTAATTTTATATCCATTTTCGCAAAGTTATATCTATTGATCAAACTACAAAGGTTGGGGAGTGCAAACTACAAGGGTGGGGGTGGAAGCTCTGATCGAAACTAAGGCATTCCCTGTTTTGCTTATTTTATCCACTATTGTTTGTCTTTTGCAGGTTCAGCAAGGAAATGCAGTGGCTGGATGGCCTGCCGAAGGATCAGCCAGACTGTGGCTTCGACAACGAAAAGTGCACTGGAACTTCACCGTGGTTGATTGCCGCAGGTGTGGCCATAGGGTGTTTGCTATGCATCAGTGTCCCCTTATTCTATGTCAGGTAGACCTTTAATCTACCAGTCCTTTAAACGCCCTTCAGGAATCGGAAAGTGGAGAAAGAGCTCCAGTCTATTTGGAAAATCGATGCCAAGGAAGTCCACAGAATCACCAAGAAAACGGCTTCTGTGTTGTCCCTTCTTGCCGATGGAAAAGAGGTTGTTCCCACTTCGACAGAGAAACAATGGCACTTTCAGTTCCTGGACCAGTCGTGTTTCGCCGATCCGGACAAGTTCATGCGGGACGCCGCTCACTACAGAGGGTCTACGGTGTATGTTAAGGAACTGCGCTACGAGAAGAAAATGAGGGAGTTTACGAGGCAGATGAAGGTGGAGATGAGGAATATGAGACAGCTGGCTCATCCGAACATCAACACTTTCCTCGGTTTGCGACAGAAGAAGCGAGGGTTACAGTAGGATTCAGGCATAATCACCAGCCACCAGTCAATCTCCGTGGTCAGGGAGTACTGTGCCAGAGGGTCGCTCATGGATCTCCTGCAGAACAAAGACCTCAAGTTCGACGAGGTTTTCATCACTTCCTTCGTCGATGATCTCATTCGGGTGCGAATTGAATTCCATGCTTCAAATGAAACTCTCCTTTTCAGGGAATGACGTACCTGCACGAGACGAGTGTCCACGGGAACCTGAAGAGTACCAACTGCCTGATCTCCACTCGATGGGTCCTCCAAGTGGCCGACTTTGGCCTCTGCGAATTTAGAGACGGCAGGGAATGGGACAGTGGCCAGCAGCGATGGGAGAACCTCATGTGGACAGCCCCTGAGCTCCTGAGAGAGAGTGACTACGGACAGACGGCCTACGTCCGTAAGCAACATACCGTAATCCCTGCTTATTTGCACTTTCAGCCACCCGGATGGCAGATGTCTACTCCTTCGGTATTATTCTCCATGAAATTGCGGTACGGTTGGGTCCTTTCTCCATATTTGCCAGTGATTCTCCCGGAGTTGAAGGTAGGTCATGGAAGGACGGAGTTACGGTATGTTTTCAGAAATCATGAGAGGCGTAGCTGAGAATATGGTCCGTCCGGAACTCACAGCTGACGTAAGTTGCTGATTCTGACGGGCTGGCACGGTCTTCGCTAAGGTCTCATCTCAATCGTTTCAGGTGTCGATCGGTCGCGGAGTCTTCGAGACGATGAAGGCCTGTTGGGACGAGGTTCCCGACAATCGGCCAGATTTCCGGACGGGGATCAGGAACGGCCTAAGGGACCATTTCTTGAAGCAGAGGAAGAGGAACATCATGGATCACATGATGGATCTGATGGAGAACTACCAGCTGACTCTGGAGAAGAAGGTGTTCGAGAGGACGAAGCAGCTGCACGAAGAACAACAGCGCAGCGAGAACCTTCTGCAGAGGATGCTGCCAACGTAAGTGGGCGATGGAATGAGATAATTGAGGGGTTTAAGGGCTGTGGCTCAACAGCTGCTGGAGGGAGGCAGCGTGGTTCCGGAACTATTCCCAGCCGTCACCATCTACTTTTCGGATATCGTCGGATTCACGCGAATTTCTGGGGACAGTACACCTCTTCAGGTAGAGAAAGAAACCAGACGGACGTAGATACTATCTTAATTTCAGGTGGTGCAGTTCCTCAACAAATTGTACACTCTCTTCGATGACATCATCCAGCAGTACGACGTCTACAAGGCGAGTCTTTCCTATGTCTTGGTCGCCTTGGCTAGCTCTCGTTGCTTGAGTAACCTCCTTTCCTTTAGATCGAGACCATTGGCGATGCGTACATGGTAGTTTCCGGAGTTCCTCGCTACACGACCAAACTATTCCACGCCGAGCAGATCAGTCGGTGTCTCTGTTTTTTCCTTCCATTTCCCGTCTTCAGGTATGATGGCCCTCCATCTTCTGGCGGCCGTCAAGAACTTTACGATTCCCCATCTGCCGAAGGAGAGACTGATGCTGCGAATTGGAATGCACACGGGCAGCTGCGTGGGAGGAGTGGTTGGGAACACCATGCCCAGGTACTGCCTCTTCGGAGACACGGTGAACACGGCCAGTCGGATGGAGAGCAACGGAGAACGTGGGTTATGAAGACGTCATGGGGATTCTTCTTATTTAGCACTGAAAATCCACTGTTCTGAGAGCACTCAACGCGTCTTGAAGGAGATCCCCGGCTTCATTATGGAGGAGCGGGGGATAATGCCCATCAAGGTGGGTCATTGTTGATTTTGAAGGGTTAATTTATTCTCCTTTTGCCAGCTAAATTAAAAGCCAAAAGAATAAACTTTACCGCCTAAAATTGATAAAACCCCAATGTTATTTCAGGGGAAAGGCTCAATGACGACCTACTGGCTGCACGGGCGGAGGGGAGTGGACTTCCCAGACATCCCCGACCCAGAGTTCATTCCGGAGCTTCCACTGGCCCCCGATCTCTTCCCCCGCAACTCCTGTCTCCGTCCAGTCACTAGCCGTGGCTCCTCCTGGGGTCTCAATCGAGAATCCACCCTCTCCCTCCAGAAGGAAGTACGCAGATTGGAGAGATCAGTGCCTCGAAACACAGGGTTCCAGGTGAAAACTCAATTAAATTGGGAGTTAAACAGGATTCTAGGACCCTACGGCTGCCTTCTTTTCCTGCCACAACGGAGGTCTGGTGTCTGTCGGAAGCTCCTACAAGGAACTGGCTTCTGTTAACGAGGAGGAGCCGCAGATGACGGACAGATCACGGTGCGTTGGAAGAACAACCAATTATCTCGTGCAATGATATGTCATCCTCATCTCACGGTTGACCACGTCAGACTGTGTTAGACAGAGTTAATGCTGCGAAAAGTGGCGTCATATAGGTGTTTATTGAACCTCACTGACAAACGTGATTGCAGACCACGCTGAAGCTATCATAAACAAAGTACATATTTCAGGGATCGACGCAGGCCTTTCTCGCGTGCCCATCCACGGAGAATCTCCGGTGAGGATGAAGTTGTGCTGCGGAAGAGGTCGACCTCCCTGCCGGACGGGGAGGTGCTGAATACGGAGCAGCTGCTCAGCCTCAACAACACGGCTCCCCTCAGCCAGCTGACCCGCCGCAACACAGAGTTTGTCCCTCTCAAGAGCCCTTTAATCTGTTGCCTAGGTCCCACTCTCTGCAGTCGGTGTCGCCCTCCCCCAGCCAGTACCCCTCCTACCGAGACATCAACGCAGAAGTGCAGAGGTAGGTCAAATGTCCCTCCCCTGTCTCCGCTTGCTAATTGATGGTGTGTGTAACGTAGAGTGTCCTTTGTCTGCTAACGGGGCACACGGGTTGCAGAAAACCGGGAATGGCGCTCACCGTCTGGCCTTCTAGGAAGAGATCTCTCTCGGTGGGCGACAATCTTCAGATGGAGGCTGAGGGAGAGGTCGTCGATGCGAGACAACACCTCCTGGAGACGAAGAGACACCGGTCGAGGAAGCCATTCCACAGCAGGGTGAGTCAGAGACATAGAAGAGATGCAGACGGAGAGAAAGGAGAAAACCTAACCCTTGCAGGACCGAAAGTCGGTGTTATCTCTGCACGGGGTGCTGCGCGACCCCTCTCCCTTCACGCGTCTGCGCGACGCCTCTCCCTTCGGCCGTCGCTCCTTCTGGGGTTCCCGTGCCTCCACGTGAGTTCTCCCCTTCCCCCCACTCTAACTCTTTGCAGCCTGTGTTCCGTTAGTTCTCTGACGGAATTCGATATCGTGTCGTGAGCTTTTTTTCGTTTTTGAAACCCGGCGTCTGCCCTCGCTTTTGTGTCCACCCAGTCGCCTTTCCTCTCCTCTTTCGCCTTTCTCTTTGTTTCCGCTGACGTCCACAGCTTACGCCACAACCGCTGATTTATTGCTGTTTGACGGAGGAACAGGTGGAATTTCAGGGAACGCTCAAGGGGAGAATCGCTGAATCGGCTATGGAGGAAAATACGGAATGCAGGGTCAGAGTACACTGGGCTCGACGATTCTACGGACTGCAGTGACGAGAGTGACAAAGGTGAGAGAGAGAGAGAGAGAGAGAGAAGAACCACTCGATTTCAGCCGCTTCGGCCACCAGTCAGACAATGTTCGCCTTCGGAATGGACGACTGCGCAGCGGAGCCCCTGATCAAGGCCGAGCTAATGGTTTAGTCCTCGTGGAAATTGCCGAATTGTCTGTTGTTTTACGGGTTGTATTACATGAATGTGTCTGGGTGCCCTTCTGAGGGCCTTCTAACAATCTGATCTCTCCAGGACCCGCCCCGCGTGTACATTTCCTGTGAATACCACTGGTCCTACCGACAGTCGTTTGAAGAATCTTTTTTTGCCACTTCAACGGCTGACCCCCGAACAAACTCATGTGATACTAATATATTCGGGTGCACTGTTTTAGTCTGTATAGAGCTTACATATGTTACCGAGATTAAAATTTATATTTATTGTTCTGGAATTGTGTTCGAATGGGTTTCTGATTGGCTTGCATGCGGTTGCTGTGCAAATAGCCTGTATGGAGGTGGTTGAATAAAAAACATAGTCTCAGCTGGGGTGTTTCAGCTTTATGACGCTGATAACAGGCAGATGTGCTGAAAGAGGTGAACGAAAAAGATGGAATAAGCGAAGACGTTGGCTCGTCGTGGTGATGGAAGATCTCATCTTCTTGAGGCTGTTGACTCGCTCCACATTATCTCCCAGGAATCAAATTAGTGCAACTATTCAAACTTTCCTTCAATATTTTTGTTTTAAATAATGGTTTATTATTTGGCATCGAGATATAAGTCCATGTTGACGTGAAAGAAGGTTTTATCTTTTCCTAGAGAAACAAAAGAAGTTGCCGCAAGGAAATAGAGACCATGAGATAAAGAAGTTGAAGAAAGATATGGGAAGCAGGGCTGGCAGATTTAAGGGCCGGCTCGGGCCCGTAGGCTAAAATTTAAAAATGTATTTTTCTTTTTTTATTTCAGAGTTACAAATTTTCTTTTCTTTTACAATTGTTGTTTGTAATTTAACGAATAAAATGAAACGTTAAACCGCAAATGTAGTCAACTAAGAATAAAGATATAAAATTTTAAAAATAACTGTAAAGCAGGGCCCGGATTTTTGGGGAGATGAGAAGAGGCTGTGCAACATGAAGGGGTTGGGAGAAATGAATGGGAACGAATTATACGCGCAGAGGAAACAAAGGAGAAAATGGGAAGACGAGGAGAGGTTTATCATCATATACAATGTTCGATATTACCTATGGCGCCCAATTTTTACTTTTCACGCGCAAGTCAGCAGCGGATAACATTTAGCAATACCCATTCAAAAATAATCAGAATGAGCTTATGCAAATCAGCCCACGTGCGACGAAACGTAAATCTATGCAAAGTTTTGAAAGGGAAAGAATCGGCCATTCTACTCGTTGTGCTCTCCGCGGCTGGTCGGTCGGCTGGGCTTCTCCTCGATGTCGAAACCGTTCGACCTCGACAGTTTCATCGACCGCCATCTCCACAGCAGCAAAGTGATCAACGGCAAATACGTTGGCTTCTGCAGTAGCCCATCTACAGAAGGCTATTTAAGATCAAGTACACCCAGGATGAACTGCTGGAGTTGTGCAGATTGAGCATAGAGACGATGGGAAAAGAACCACCGCTGGTGAGGCTGAACCCTCCGTGTGTCATTGTGGGAGACATCCACGGGCAGTACTACGACCTCCTGCGGATGTTCAGCTTCAACTCGCACGGAAAGGTCACCGGAGCATTGGCCAAGAAGGTATTAATCCACTCTTCATCAAAACTACGTTTGCAGTACATGTTCCTGGGAGACTACGTAGACCGCGGAAGACACTCCCTGGAATGTCTCTGCGTGGTACTCGCCCTCAAATGCCGTTTCCCCGACAAATACCAGGTGTTGCGGGGAAACCACGAGTGCATCACCATCAATCGCGTCTACGGCTTCTTCGATGAGATCATGGACCGCTTCGGGAAACAAGAAGGAGAGCCCCTGTGGGAGAAATTCAACGAAGTCTTCTCCTGGATGCCATTGGCCGGCCTCGTTGGGTCCAAGATTCTCTGCATGCACGGAGGCATCTCACCCGAGCTCCACAGTTTGGACAGCATTGCCAAGGTAATTACGAGAGAGGACCTGCATTCTACTGATTTTAGCTGCCACGTCCACTGGTCGAGGCTTCTACCATAACACTGGCGCTGGATCTGATGTGGGCTGACCCAATGATCAACATCAGCGGATACAGGGCTAACACGGTCCGCGGAGTGTCCGTCTTCTTCGGAGAAGACGAGGTCCAGAAGGCATGCACCCGACTGGGAGTGAACCTGATCGTCCGCGGTCATCAGGTGGCTGGGTGGAAATGGCGGAAATGGAAATACTTTAGATGATGACTTCGGGCTTTGGAATGTTCGCCGACAGAAAACTGATGACAGTGTTCACAGCCCCGCGCTACCAGCAGGACAATGTAATCCCAAAAAAAACTGACGGGAAATATAGTTGTTGCCAATCCTAGTTCTCGGAAAAATTATAATTTGTGCCAAAATGAACTTTGGTACGAATTAGCATTTTTCCAAGAACTAGGTTTGACGAGGTATATAAAATTGCGCTTTAGCCAAACTCTGGTGCTTCTCTGACTGTCGACGGAAACGGCCGTATAGGAATCCAGATCCTTCAGCCGAAGGAGACGCAGGACACGGATGAGGCGGAACCCGGCACTGACTCTGCCTCCTGCTTCTTCAACCGAGAAGACGAGGGAGCCCAGGCCCTGAACAACGCCAAGAAGAAGGCGAAACCTGGCGGAAAGGGATCGAAGGCTCCGAGTTCGAAGGCAAGCACCAGCCAGTCAAGCAACAGCCGAGGCACCCCCACGGACGGAAAGTGAAGAGAGCCCCAAACAACACCTCTACCAAACCCGGCATGAAATGAATGAATTGGCGATGTTCTTCATAAATAAATGTCGAGTCTTCGGGGCAGTTTGTGGCTTTTATTCCGTGGTTTTCCTATGTGTTCAGGTGGATTGCTCTTGTTAAATTAAAATCATCTTTTTATTGTATCGTAGCAGAATAATCACATCAGTTCGTTCATGTGCCGAGTATGTTTATTTTTCTTCTTAAAGTAGATCATTGGTTAAATAAGATTGACAATGAGATCAGCAGTTCGTGAGTTTTCGATAAGAATTATCTCAATATGTTCCTTCTGGTAATTTAGATGACTTCCTGCCATGGCCTTGTCAGCTGGTCCAGTTTCGTAATGAATGCAACCGTAACGGAGCTGGGAAGGCAAAACTGCGATAAGGGAACACGTCATGGACTAAAATTGCTAGCTTCAAACACCAGGTGTTTGGAGAGTTGAACGCAGTGATCTCCCTGCGTAACAGATTCTTATGACATGTGGGAGGCCGGAAACACGGAGGTGTTTCACTGATGAGCCCGGGAAAACTACAGCTGTTATACGTTGTGACCGCAGTGGTCGGCCCATTCTGTGATACAGTTTGAGATGTCTCTCTAAACATTAGTCACTGAGGTGATTGAGTAGTGCCTATTATGGCGTAATGGGTTATGCCACAATTTAGTAAAGATCGCACGACAGACGACACTCTGCAGTTGCTACCAGGTGAATGAGGCTGACAATGGCAGAAAGTATAAGTTTTCGACAGGACCCCGTCTTTTCTGAACTTTACGATTTTAGCTGAAATTGAAACACCTTATATTTTAACCATTTCCTCTGCAAAATGGAACCTTTTGCATTCTTCTAAATCCCGAGTCCCCGAACTTGGTTGTTGAAACAGTTGTTTGTTCGATTCAGTCACACATATGTTTCCGAGAATTAAATGTCGCGGCGATGTTGTGATTGAATGTTTTATTTAATCGTTGTATTATATAACAAATGCTAGAAAATCTTTTCTTTACAAAGTTCAATGTAAAATCAACATATTCATCAAATTGTGAAGGGAAAGGGTGATCGAAGGATTAGAAAGGAAGAAATACTCGGTATCCTAATTTTTTTTGAAATCTTTATTTTCTAGGATAAGCATTTGAAACAATTGTTAAGGAATAGAAAAAAATAAACGATTTTTTAACAACAAATGTGTCTGAAAACGTCTCTTTCCTTTGTGTCTTTGTTTCAACGGCGATCGTTCTCCGATTCCCATGCTGTTTGTCCTCTGACTCCAATGTGAAACGTGTGATTCACAGTCTTCAAGGGTCGTCCGTCGCCTTTTATGAATCATCGACCGGCGCCTTTATGACTCAAACTTTGCAGAAAGACCCTCGTGACCCATGAAATCGGGCTGTAATCACATTGCATGGGAATCGGAGTATTACGTGATGAAATGGGAACTATAGTGGCGTGAGACAGGTCATAAAATTACGAAAACGAGTCTTTCTAATTGACGGCAAAGCTTCACCATTTCTAAATCGCATAATTTAGTTGTGTGTTTTTCTTATTCTCATGTGAGACAATCCTCTCACAAAAAGTGATGGAAAATCCATTTAGTTTTATTGAAACCTCATTTTTCTCAATATTTGTTTTGTGTTCATCACAATTAAAAGAATAGTTATATTTCTTTGGATTGAAACTTATTTTTGATTGTCAGTTCCCACCGTTACGACTATATCGTACGCTTAAAATTTGTCCGACGCCATGATTCACAAAACAATCCTTGACAGCCGCTTTCCTAAACTTTGGGTGACTCTGTGCAAAGCACAAACAGCTCTGCAGTAGCAGAGCAAACAAAAGTCAAGTGACGGTGGAATCGGTTGGGATCATTGGACCGACGGAGCGGAGTCACTTCTTGTTCTGCTGTAATCTGGGCGTCGACGCAATCGATGTTTGACAAAGTTCACTTGGCTACAGTAAGACCTTCCGATATTCTTTATTACTGATCACAGTTTTGTGTAGAAAGTGCCAAATAAATGCTGGTCACAGAAATGCCAAGTGACAGTCCCGCTCCCGTTGGAATCGGCTCCCGGGTCCGCTGAGCGATCGTGCTGTGTTCGACTACGTCATATTAGACGATAAGACCAGAGGCGGTGATTCACAAAACACACGAGACAGGAATATATTCTTTCAAGTATCACAGTATAAGTTCTGACTATAGATTGGGTGGAATCACTCACAGAGGAAGAGGAGAGGACTAATAAGAAAAGAGACAATGACCCGTACGCCTTATGGAAGGGTCCGGAGGGGACCCGCTGACTATTTATGTGTACAATTCACTGCACCGCAATCTCCACGCTGCTCTGGGAACTCAGAGAGACACGGTCGGGCTCATCGGGAGTAGCCTTGAACTCTTCCTGAAACTGAACGATCATGTGAGAGTTGAAGGAAAAGGAGGGGGAGATAGTGAGTAAACGAAAAGTGTGTGTGTGTGAGAGAGAGAGAGAGAGAAGATGAAAAAGCGAACGGGCTCTCACCTGATAGCCGGATTCTGGAGACTCTGCCTCCTCCTCCTTGGTGCTGAGAAGTGCAGGAGAAGTCTTGGCTGTTATCCGTGACTGACTGCTAATTTGAACTCCAGAGGCCTGGAGGCAGTCTGGTCTTGTGGCCGTGGGTGTAGTGACTGCGTATGACCGCTGCTTGCGAAAAAAGTTGGGCACTCGATTAAAAAAACTCGTGTTGTTCTTGGTAGAAGATGGTCCCGGCAGGATATCGAATCCTTCGGGAGAGGTAGGAGAGGTAAAGCAAGGGTTCTCCAAAGAAGTGGGAAACTCTGCCGCTGGTGATGGCAGCTCTGCCGTTTGGGCTCCGAAAGTCATTTTTTGGAACTCTGATGATGGCGAGGGAAGGTCTTCCGGAAGAACCCTCCGTGGTTTAAGCATTCCCAGCCCAAGGGCCCGTGGTCGGTCGGGGGCCGGGGCGTCAGCCGGCGTCTCCAGACCTCTCTTTCCGTTCTCGTTCACACAAAACGAGGACTGGCTCTCCGGCTCAAAGTAGCTGGATGACATCATGACGCAGTGAGAGGAAGCAGACTTGGGCACTTTGGACGGGTACGCCGTGTCGTCCTGTTTCTCTGCCAGGATTTTGTCACAGCGCTTGGAGGAGACGTTGGCCGGGAGGATCTTACGTTGAATGAGCTGCTGTTCATACTCCAGAAGCTGTCCCATGAAGTTAAAGTTCGGGGAGATCGTCGGTCTCTTCTCCTTGACGAACCTGCAACACTCGTTTAGTCATTCGATCCCATTAGCGGAGCTTATAATAGCACGCGATGTTGTGCTGACTCATAGTCGACTGCAGAATGCGCGCCTTGCGCCATTTACCAAATAGCCAATTCCGTTGATTTTTAAGCGTATTCTGGAGATAAACTACTAATGAGGGTGCCACTTTTAAGGGAAATCTTTAAGTTTTGGGATAGACTCACTTGTACGCTTCATCTGAAGACATCTTCTTTAGTCTCATGATGTATGAAATGGCCAAAGTTGGGCTGCGCGAGATTCCAGCCAGGCAGTGGATGAGGACGACGTTCCCCGTCTTGCGCACATTCTCTGCAAATGCAAGTTCTCCCAGAGGCAATGTGTCACTCGGCCTCCCACATCCGAGAACATCAGCGGATTTCCGGATTAAATGCGCAACGAAAGTCTCATTTCTCACGACCGCAATGATTCAGGAGTTTTCTGAGATAGCAAAGGGCCACAATCCCCCTCCCATCCATCCGTTTATTTGCTCTCTCACCGAGGAATTCCCAGGCGTTCTCAAAGTGCGGAGTGAGCTTCTCCTGGTAGTTGTCGTTCACTGGGATACGCATAAAGTGTTTGTCATCCACCACCTTCGGACACCCCACAGATAGGTTCAGAACGTAGGAAATGCCGTGCTTCTGAAACCCTCATTCATTGGATCCTGGTGATGTCTTACATCCATGGCCGCTCCGTCCAGCGCGTCGTGTTGGCTTCCCAAGTAAAGAAATGGGAGGATCTGGGTGGGCCCGATGTTTTCAATCTGGGTGGTCGAGAGACAGGGCGTCGAGAGACAAGGCTGCAGACGAGACATGCCCTCGCTGCTGCCCTCGCACAGCTGCGGAAACGCCGACTGGAACCCACGGAAACCGCCTGAAAACAAGTATTTAGGGATGTAGTCAAATGAGACTTTGTTATTCTCTTCTCGCGGCTACAATCTGGCTTTACTCATGCCGTGCGTCACATATTTGCCTTCTGGCAGAGTCTTTCCGGGGAACAGTTGTCCCGCGCAAACATCGTGAGAACGGTATCGATTTTCGGCGCCAAAAAGCGCAATTATCAACATAAAAAGTCAAACATATTAGTTTTCGAGGGAATTTGCAAGAGAAGTACAAGATTATTTGAGCAAAGACGGTTGAAATCGCGAGACAACGGGCCTCCTGACTGATAAAAGAAGGTGACTCAGCCCACCACAGAAGTGTAGCAAAGAGAGAAAGAGAGACACAGAGTTATAATGTAAGTGACAGCATACTGGTTTCAGCCGGTTGACAGGTCAGCGAATGGATGTTTTCAAAGGAAAGTGCGTTGCTGGGCGGGGAGGGCGCGTGGGAACAGAATGAGGAACTATGCCCAGATCAGATGACAAGAGAAATACAGTCAGGGTATGTTGTTGTTAATTTTAAGTAATGATAAGACATTGAGAAGAGACAATGGATGTGAATTGGATGGGTGGAAGAGGGAGAGGCCCGGCTGAGTCAGCGCAACGCCGCAGCGGCCGCCGATATACAGGCCCGCTGATCGATCGCCTACGCGAAACCATCGATCGAATTGTTTTGATCTACCTTGATCTACTTGTTTATTTGTTTTATTGATTAAGCATGTGGAAAAGAGAGTTTTACAAAGTCAAGTTACTAATGGAGGATTTGGTTGTACCATTAAGACATGCCAACATGAGAAATGAAGAGAGTGTAACGAGAGTTCCGAGGAAAAGGTGTGGTCAGGGCCTTTTGACCTTTGAACTGACGAGGGTCCTGGAATCCGGACCGGTTCCAGTTCTTGTTGGGGCTGAGTCACGAGGGAGAGGGGCGGCGAACGCGCGCGCCGACGAGGTCGTTTTGATGTCACTTGTGACAAGGGTGACAGCCGACTGGCAGTTCAGACTCACTGGAGGTCGACGGTCCTTCATCTTCAGCCTCGGGCGCCTCCAACGACACCACTGGCGGTGGATCCAGAGGAGGGGGGACCTGGAGCCTTGTCTTCGGACGCCGACGTTGGCGTCTCTTCTTTTCGCGCATCTTTACTGTTAGCGGGAGTGACGAGGGGGTGCCAAGGGCTATATGGCCCAATATGAATGCGGGATTCAGGACAGCGCCAGACACGCCGGCCGGCGGGGGCAGAGACGCAGCGGAAGGGCCATTGAAAACACCACGATCGATGCGTGACTCAGCACGACGGCACTACGGCCCGGGCCCGACGACGAGGGACCATCGATCCAAGTGCAGGGGTCCGCGAAGGGGCTTCTGAAGGAACGCCGGATGACACCAAAGGCCGCCGACAATCCAGCGGAGGCCGCTACAATTACGCCAAGGACTATAATCCCAGAATAATTAGATACACGCGGGTGACCAAAATATCAAAGAACCTTTTCAGAACTCCTTTTAAGGGTTCACATTGGTACATTGAAGAAGACGGTAAAGTGATTCAGCTTGATAACATCATATCAGCAATCAACATATTGTTTATGGGAGGGACTGAAAAGACATTTGAACCAAAATATCTTAAGGTTAGAATTCTGTTAAACTAATATAGAAAACTGGAGTAACAGCATAGAATTGTGCGAGGGTGAGACAGTGAGAACAGGTGTGATTGAGATAGTGAGAGAGTGAGGATATAATCGCAAAGCTGTTTTGAGCGGCTTCAGAAACTGCAAAAATATTTACATAGGAAATAGAAGGAGTGACTAATTGAGAGAGCGATTAGGAGAGTTTTACGAAAATGATTATTTTTAGTGTTGTAAAAACACTATTTTGTGCCTTCTGTTTGTCTCTGTTTGGTGAGTCAGAATGTTTGTGTGGTAGAGTATGGCTGGAGAGGCGTGCTAGGGTGAACCAGAGCGAAAGAAGAAGGCGTTGACTCGATTAAGAGGCACAGAGGCGCCGGAATTAACCGCAGCCTCTGTTATCAGAGACTCCCGTACGGAACGGGTCGCTGAGTCACCGAACGCGCTGTAATCTTTCGGAGACCCACCCTCGAGGATCATGATGCGGTTGAACTTTTTCGTGCCAGCCAGCTGGTCCCTGAGCACTTTCAACATCTTGGCCGGATTGTCAGGAGAGTTGCAGGAAGCGATTCTGAAGCACCCTCTGGTCGACTACTCTCCACGGCCTACCTGCGCTTGAGGCAAGTCTTGGGTGTTTTATCCTGGTCATCGCTGTACAAAACAACGTCCATTTTGTCTTCGAGAACTCGATGAGCAGCTCCCGACAGTTGATCGAGCAGGACGCGGTCGTCAAGCTAAAATTCAACTGTAAGAAAAATGGTGTCTACAAAAGATTGTTTCTGCCTGAATTCTAATCAGACATTAGCTATAAATAAAAGATGGATAGTGAGAAAAACTGCATGAGAGAGTTATTTGGGTCTCGACGCGATGTTTGGCTCTTGCAATTACTGTAAGCGATCAAAAGTCTTCTCGAAAACAAGCCAAGTCGCGGATGTTTGCCAAAAACAGGCACGTGGGAAGCGCCAGCTGTCGGAGAACCGCGAATGAGTCAGTCCGGGTCGGCCTGATTGATGATCGTCGCAAACCCTGTTGTACAGCTATCAAATTCTTAGAAAAAAGTGCCGCTGGGAATTATTACTACTAGTTTAAAGTATGGGTGATGAAGGTTGAAACTATTTTGTAGGCAGACCATAGCATTTGTGTGGCTCCGCCCAGAAGGAGTGTAGTCGTGCACAATTTGTGGCCACTGAGTCAGGAGGGAATTCGTGAGAGCCTATATCTCTCTTGTGACTAAGTCTCTCTGACTCAGGAATCGGCGCATCACAGCCACTGTTTGTCGAGGAGACGGGAAGACGGGATCGGCCAGGAGAATGATTAAAGGACTGGGGAGACCGAAATGAGCACGCGCAAAGGGCACGAGAGTGTGATTCAGGGGGCACTGAAAGACACAAATTCCGCCGATGGGAGAGTTGCTCTGGACAATCCGAGGAATATGAGGCACATGATGACTGGATTTAGACGGGGTCTATTCCGACCGGGGATAATCAGGGGAAATGAGTGCTGATATTCGTAAAGTGCAGGTGGCACTGAGTCAGAGAGACTGCAGCCAGTCGCCGACGTCACGGGCCGACCTTCGGAACCCACAGCTGGCGCCTGTTCGGCTGTGACGTAGGGGAGTAAATGTAAAGGGAGTAAACAGGCCGTCAACTGCCTTGAGCTAAATTTGGATGGAATATTGACTGTTATTTGTGGCACAAAGTGTAGCTGAAGAAGCTGAATGAAAGAATCAGGAATGCGTCTACGACTAATACAAGAAACAGTTTGAAACATTGGGTCAAAACTGTTTTACACCAGCATTTAATTGTAGGAATCATATTCGAAAGCAGAAAATAGACACATAGAAGCTAGGCGTAGGAGAATGTGTTGGGGTTGCATGTGCAGCCGCAAAGGAAGATGTGTAAAAGTGGAACGGTGGCTGTTGCAGTGGCCGTGTGTTCTGTGAATGCATAGGCGTTTTCAGTGACCGTTCGGGGCGTGGTCGAGTGACCGGCCCCCGTGAGTCAGCCCGATTCCCGTTGACTCAGCTGCTTCAATATGGCAATGACACTGCGCAAATTACATATTCCGTTCAGAATCCGCGCTGAGTCATGGCAAATCGGCAGTTGTAAGATGAGGGGATGGAGAGAGGCACGGGCTGATGCAATCAGAAGGGGATTATGGGAGGGGAAGGAAGAGGCCGAGTGCAGACAGCTGGAGTGAAAGAAATAGAAGACAAGAAATGAAAGGAACAGGCTGCCTCGGGGGATGAGTCAGACGCCATCTGGACCATATGCTAATTGCTTGCGAAACCAATCAGACCGAAGAGACCGTTGTGAAAGCGCTGAGTCAGACGGTACGCGACGCAGAAAGGAGATATTGGGTAGATACACGATTCGAATTTATTCCAAGAGAGCTCATCTATGTCTAACAAAATGCCACAGATTCCCTTCTTGGACAACCAAACGAAAAGTGCAATAAAGAATATGCCCTCGTTGAGACTGTTTTTGAGAGAAACAGTATAAGATTACTGTATCGTATTAGCAGTCCTTTAATTGCTAGTAAAGGAAACAACACGTCCTTTGCCATAATGCGTACCAATTCCAAAGTCCTACGTGTAACCCCGACTACCCGGAATGCCTTCAAAGGCTGATTACGTGCCGAGGCTCACTCTGAGAACTCTCATGTCTCCACAAATCATAGCATTCCGCCTCGATTAACGCGTGGGAGCGATGATTGTCTATGAATCCAAGCAGACACGACCAGCCACGAGGCCTTCAGGGGCTGAATCACAGACGACGGACACAACAACCGTTGAATAAGCAAGAGCAGAAATCTGTTTTCGCATAAATCCACAGCTTAATAAGCGTATTTTGTATAGCAAACAAGCCAAACACCGATCTACAGTAGCTCGTGGCTTCTCATAAGGAACTCGAGACATCTGGAGGATGGGAGAATACGGGCAGTGTATCGAATTGTTTCAGTTTTGATCAATTTTCCCAGAAATTAAATACAAACTTCTTTTTTTGGGAAATGGGAGAACTACCTTTTCTGAAAGAGGGTGAATTTGAAAAGCTTGGGTCTAGCGAGAAGGGAAATCTCAAGTCAACTAAGCTGACTCGGAAAATCCTGAATGTGAAACAATGTTTGTAAAACGTACATAAAAGTGAAGAATTAGGGCATTTAAAAAGGTCATTCAACTGCACTATGACTAATGCCTCAAAGTCTCTTCATTTCTCTTTCATTCCCCAATTTACGAAATTCCAGAAAAGGATAAGCATCTGTTATGAATTTTAGCGAGGATACACTAAGACGTAGATGTTTTCGCGTACTTTAAAGGATACTGTAGACGTCGTCGTGGAGACTGAGAGACAAACAAGAAGGACGAAGCAGGCAGGGAACGAGGGAAAGAAGGGTTGAGTTAGTCACGGAAGGTTAGATAAGGACAAACATAAATGACGACAGTTTCCTTTGAAAGCTGTGATTCATAAGGAAAACAAAGGAACAACATCCCACAGACACGGAGGATGGAATGGCGAAGTCAGCTGACAACTCTCACACAAAGTGGTGGCGTTGTGCAGGTATTGCTGCAACCCTTTTAATCAAGAGAGTAAAGTTTCCCCATTCCCGCCTACCCCCGTGCGAAATTTAACTGAGCTGCCCTTAATTTGATGATTTTTCAAAAATAACACAATTTTCAGTCCTGAAAATGCCCTACAAGGTAAATCCAGCCCGTTGTTTATGTCTACGGAACCATTGCCCACGGGTTTTGGGGAAAAGGGCACAAAATAGCTGACGCAGTGGTACGTATGAGTTGTTATTCATGGGAGGCAGGAATAGACCCCACTTACCTTGTTCTCAACCAGTCTCTTCCTCATCAACTTGGCGAAGAATGCGTTCACGGCGTACTTGACGTGGCAGGCATTGAACTCGGCCATGCAGCGACAGTCGACGATCACCTGAAGTCATCTGTTGGAGGGGGAGGGATGGAGACCGACGGTTGTTGCTTTGGAGGTACGCACCAGCGATGCTAACCCACATGCATCGATGTCCATCGGAGCCCAAATGGTCATCCCCTGAAAGAAGAGATTGGAAAAGAAGAAAGGACGGGTTACATATGGATGGGGACTGTTCTCTGAAAACATTCGAGAAATGTTTGATTTAGTAATGGACGAGTTGACGTGGTTTTCTGAGGGAAAATATTCAGGTGCACTTTTGTTTTGCCGTGAATTTGTATTTTAATCAAAACGCCAGAAATTTCCAGAAAACATGATGAAATCTAAGAACTGTAATTAAAATCAGATGCCGGGAAGTTTATGTTAAAGGTCGGGAACACAAATGGGAAGAGGCCCTTGGGACTTTTGCATGGTCTTCTCAAACTAAGAATTGATACCCATGGAGAACCTTCAACCGAGATCTACTTTGTTTTCGATTCGAAGTACAATGACACCATCCAAACAAAACTTTTTCTTTGGAGATAAACCGCTAAATGGAGAGGCAGTCTTCACAAGCGAAACTCACATTTAGTGTATTTTCGATTGTTTTTGGGTTATTTTCCACCTGTTCTTGGGCTGCCATGGGGACGGAGAAGGGGGCACTGTCCATGGCGCGATTCGCTGTTCAAGGGATCGAAGACAATTTAGACGGTCAGTCCATTCGGACATTTTCTGTTATTAAAATAGTCTGAAAGGGGACATTGTCCGCAATTTGGCGTTTTGTTCAAAAGACGGGGAATGTAGCTGTTTGGGAGGGACGGAACTGGTTGAATCAGGTGGAACTGGGCTGGAAACTGCCTCATGGAGGTAATGAAACGGGTAATGGAAGGACGGGTTACTTCTGTAGTCTGTTGAAATGGTACTTAATGGTTTGCAGAAACCAACTCTAACTTCTGTTGGACATGTGCTACTAACAATAAGACAATAAAAGATGACGATATTTCTAAACGTGTGCTAATTAGCAATTGAGCGTGTTTCGTAGGAGAGGGTGACCACTTTGTTTTCAAGTCAAAATAACATATTTTTGTAGTCTGTAAGTTCAATAAGATGAAAAATCCAGCTTTTTTCCAAAATATGTCGGAATCATGCTTAAAATAGCATTGATTTTTGTGGGAATCGTTGGACTGCAAAGGCCTTATTCTCACGGCCGAAAACCGCCGGATACGGTAGTCGAATGACGTCATGTGCTCACTGTCAACCGACGAAAAGATTTTTTCTGCTTGAAAATAGAGGTTCCTAAAAGAGCTAATAGGAAGAACAGACGGCGTTCGAAAGACTCCTTTGTTCTCGTTCCGTTGTAATCGTCACTGACGCCATTCTTCTGGCGGAAGACAGACAGTTGAATTTCAGAAAAGCAGAGAGGGAGAGAGAGAGAGAGAGAAAGTTGGTATAGCTGCATCTATTTGTAAGGCTACGTTGGTTGATTACAAGAACTGTAGACAAGAGGACCTATCCGATCTCCTAGGGGATGGGTGAACCCTCTTTGACATAAAAGACGCAGACCCACACCAACAGACCAACATAGGGCATTGCTGAAGGTATAGTGAAAATTTGGTGCATGAAAGCCCCGAACATTTTTCCGTGCGCTTTTTATTTTAAGCGTCTTGGGTGGCCCCCCATATACGAAATCCCCGCTTTGGCTTCGATTACAACAACAAAATATGATACTTGGTAAAGGTTAAGAGGGGCTCAAAATAACCTTCCGTTGGCTTTTACTGTTATAGTGAATAGATTATTTCCTGTGATGTGTGGCGTAAGAGATAAGCTGAGCCATCACATGTTTCTAATACAGTCAGAAGTTGAGTTGAAGTCATCGGAAGTTAAGCAGGAAACACGTGGGAGGATTCTATTGAAAGTAGGAAACAGTACTTTCTTTCATCGTAAAATGGCTTATGAAAACTGTAATACTTATATTTTTAAATATCAAAAAACCGCATTGTTTTCCCAGAGAACGGTATAATATCACTCGGGATGGGGGTCGGGTCGCCTGGCTACAGTAACCCGACTGTATGACGTCTGACTAAGCAGTCTGTCTATTTAAAGTGCCGTTCCGCCATTATCCGCCCGAGACGCTTATGAAATTATGTGACGGGTCCCAAAGCGAAAAAAGTGATGTCACCGAGTGATGTCATTGAGGTAACTGGAAGGAGTGTCATCCTATTGCGAGAAAATTATAAGGTACTGTATAATGAGACCGTTCGAGCGAAAATGATGTCACTTATGACGTCATTGACTATAGCAGTGTTTGAGGCCGCGGGAAATGTCACTGGGAACACAATTGAGGAGGAAGAGGGCATTGTCTACTGGAGTACTGTAGGGATACTGTAGTTAAATGGAATAATGGGAATATAGTATTAATAGCAAGGAATAGAATAAATATTCAGAGGATTACGGTAGTTGGGAGGAGGGGACTACGGTGGAACGAGTGGTGACATCACTCGCAGGGAATCAATAGGCCGTGGGAACCGGTGGCCTCGAAATACACCGCGCGTTTCAATCAATCCATGACGTCACTGGCAGGTGTCACTTTGAAAATTTTGAAAGATGGATGACGTCACGGAGAGGTTGAGAAAAAGAAGGCCGGAGGTATTTTTATCGATCGGAATGATAAGAGTACGGTGAGAATTTCGTTTTCATCGAAATGAACATGACGTGGGAGGGGAGAGAAGGGAAGATTTTGTGCTTTGGGCTCAGAACACATGAAACACAGATGATTCACAAAACATACATCAACCGAGAAAACTTTCAGCAATGAATACTTTTAACACTGCGACAGTTCTTAGAACATCTACTTCATAAACAGCGCACTATAACTTTCACAGTCCATATTTCCCCGGAATCGAATCTTGCGGAGTGCCAATATTTCCCGTGAGTGGTGTTTGCCAATGTGCTCTTCTCCTGGCAAACACAAGAATAAAGGCTTATTTTGAAATAAAGAATATTAGATAATCTTCAAGAAATCTACAATTTTATGTCTAACCATTAGTTCAATTCCATCAAGGGAAGGAGAAAATGTTTCCGTAGTTGTTCTTAAAATGTAACTTATAAAAACCACTAATAACATCCCAAATATTCTATGGTTGAAGAATTCAGTTGGTTGGTTTTCGGGCGTGGGAGAGCAGCTTTACTTTGCAAATATCTTGTAGTCTCTCGGAGTTGTCATCTTGAAGTAATAGTAGCTTAAGACCCAATGGGTGTATATTTATCAATGAATAAATTGGAATAGGTTAGAACCAAGCATAAGTTTGTTATTCTTTAGCCCATTCGCTCTGGAAATCGTTAGGGGAAAGTAGGTCTGATTTTAAAAAGTTAATACTCTTTTGTAAATGAAAAAGGCGAAATCTTACACACTTTCGAGCACACAAATAAATGCGGGAAATGCCTTTCAGTGGAAAACACACGTCATTCGACGGGCGCCGCCGTTATTAAAATTCAATGTTGGGAATGAAAATGGGACGATTCGACGGGAGAAAAGATTGAAATGTGAATTGGTTAAATATAAAAATAGCAGAATTCTGTAGAATTTCCGGGAGAGACTGTCAGCTGCGAAAGGGGCGTGCTTTGTCTCTCTTTATCTCGCCTCCCCATTTCTTCCGAAGCAGCAAGTTTTCCGCATTGTTTGCCTGTGAAAAAGAAGATTTCGCTGATTTAAGGAAGGACAAACAACTAAATGACGATGGAGTAGTGACGATTTCTGGATTAGGGCCTTCTACGAAGGAAAGAGGACCTATTTCCGGATGGATTTATAGACGAAAGAACGGATGAAAGAATGGCTTGGATTAGCGGGAAACGAGGTCTTTTGGCTTCTTCTGATGATAACTCCATACCTCAGGGGCTGAATAGCCGCATTTCGTCCATTCTAGCGGAAGATTCGAAAGAGCGCCATCTGCCAATTGCGAAACGCCGCAGGCAATGCAGGCAATTCGACGACCATCCCACCATTTCGAAACAGGATTTGGGATTTGGAAAAAGAGATAAGGAAGATCAGCTGGAGGAACCAAGGGTCCTTTGAGCAACGAAACAAGCGAGTCTTTGATTTTCTGTGGCAGGAAAGACACACAACGCAGGGAACGGCAGGAGGCAGATAATCGGTGGAAGGGTGGTTGGGACTTTTATAGAAACTGTTGAATCACGAGGAAAAGACGAATAACAGCACTAGGAAAACAATGCACGGAATTGGTTTGGAAAGGGTAAAAAAGGACTTTCGTTAAAGTCCTTGCGAATCGATTGATTTTAAAAGCCTTTTCGTGTTTAAACTAAACATTCGAAATATACTCAATGCTATTCGGGGGTTTCGTTGCGGGACCGTCTGTTACGTTTCCTATGTATGCTAATTTCATGCAAACAAAGCATTATGGACAACCCCGCCTGCAAAGGGGCATGTTCACGGACAGGATTGGTTTGCATAGAAATCGAAGACACGTCTTGTCAACAAAGACTACTGAGTACTAAATAAAGGACTGAGTAAAAAGTTCTTTATACTGGATTCCCCTGGTTATTTTTAAACCTTCGTCATAGGTGAGGTGCCCTGACACTGCGAATGTAAACAGCAGTTGTCTCTCTAACTACTGTCACCAGATCTCCCGAATTATTCTCGCAGACTGCATAAACTGGTTGTTCCTTTGTCAACAAAGATATTAATACTCGCATTTATTTATAAAAATATAACACTTCCTATGTATTGTCCAGGGACTCATAAACACTTCGTTGGACATGCATTTTTTGACAATATTTTAACATTTTTTGAACTTTCGGTGGATAATATTTTTTGAACTTTCGGTGGAATTTCAGAGATTGCTCAAAACAAAACAAGGAAATATCGATGGTTTGAGTCAGTCGAGTGTCACTTGTGTTTCCCTGGTGACGTCACCCTAATCGTTGTTTTGAAAACTTTTCTCTGACAGACGAAGGCCCTCAATCAGGAACTTTTGTAGTAAACATATGACAAATGGCTGAGTATTCACCTGTAACCGGTCCCTTTGGACTCTCTCGGACGGGAATCACAAGGGAATGAGCCATAGAGGCCAAGGGAAAACAGTACAGCGGCTCAGGTGACAAACAACAACAAACGCCCGTTTTAATTAAAATGAAGCGGAATTCATCGTTCATCTTCTAAAGAAAGATGTTCCGGCTGGCAGGAGAACCCTGACCGTTGGGTCCAGCCGGCTGGCAGTGGATCCTCTGACGCCAGCCGACCGGCTCCTCTGTTTGAACCGTTCCTCGCGCACTTCGATCGATCATCTCCGGCTGTCACCGAATGACATCATCCAGCCAGCTACTGTCAGGAATTCCCACCTGGAGATGACGTGGGTCCACATATCGATCGATCACTATCGATTTCCGAGCGGTCGCTGGCGGCGGCGCGGCGTCTTTGCGTATCAAATGGGAGGCCGTGTCTGCGCTCTCCTCCCCCGACGTACTCTCTCGCCGTCAGACCAGATTCCAAGTGACGTCACTCTGGGTGATGTCACCGCCAGTTGGAGCCCTTTTCTTTGAGTTTTTGTCACAAAACACGGGATTTCGGCATTCTTGCGAGGGATCCCCGCGGGGGCGGGAAAATATCGATTGACGGCTTTAAAACGGTTAAAATAAGAGCAACATTTTCAGCTGAAATATTTATTTTAATAGCCTTTTGAAAGAATTTAAAAAGACGCTAAAAGAGCAGATAATTATATCTCTTTTTTTTTGAAAACTACTTTCTATCAGTGTCTGTGATAGATGCCCTCGGCAGTCGTGTATTCTCCCATCCAGACTTCTTGTAATGTTATTTCTGCTTTTCGAAAACACATACTCTCAGAACAACATCCACTGATCTACGGATTAAATACTCAAAGGATTTTAGTTTGAAATACATTTTTGACGCCTCTGATATAAAGGAAAACTTTAAAAGAGTAAACTTTATTTAAGTCTTCGTTGGGAATCATTTTGAGAGGCACTAAATAAAGAGAACTAAACGTTGGCGTGGAATGAAGAGAATATTGTTTTCGCACACCCACAATTCGGTTATTTCTGAGTACTCGCACACCCACGGATTTATACGGCAGGGGATCGATAAAGACTATATAAATTGTGAATTCATTTTAAAATAATTCAAACCTAAGCATCCTATTGGACTGTTCGCCTTCAAAAACGAAATAACATGCGTTAAAATTAATAACGATTTCTTTAAAGAAATTCCTTTTGGAATGGCCCTTGAAGAGAAAAAAGAAATTATCTTACATTCCTCAGAAAATATTAGATATTGAAGCCTATCTCCAGTAAAATAAATAAGAAGGAAAGGGCGGATATTGTCACATGTCCTCAGTGCCAATTGGCAATAATTGCTACTCCACAGTCCCTAAATGTCCCGTGTAAGTGGGGCTTATTTCTCAGCACAAATAACATTTGTTTTCATTTTAAAATGCTCTATTGTAGTTTGAAACGGGCGTTTTCCCTGGATGACTCAGAGGAAAGGGCGTATTTTTCACGAGGTTTCAACCTTCGACTTTGGTTCTTCGATGATGTCATGTCTGGCATTTCGAAAACCCCCGAATAACAAATTGAAAACAATATCTACTGTCGGCATCATAATTTTTCACGTATTAGCATTTTGCCAGGAGCTAGGATTCACAAGATGTGGTCAGACATACTTGGAAATACTCTATGGAATTCTTATTTACAGAAGAAAGACAAATACGATGAATAATATATCGAATTTATTAGCCAGTTTATTTCTTGTCTCCGAAGCCTTTCTTCAGAGGCAGTCCCTCTTCGTTCCTAGATGGAACCTGGCGCTTCTTAGGAGCAATTGGGCTGAAAAGGGACTTTATTTCTTTTAAATTAAATTTACCGTCCCGGGGAAAAGTCTCTGGCGGTGAGTTTAATCAGATATTTGTGTCCAGTGTCATTTGAAATGACTCAGGAGGTCACGAGAAAAAGGAAGAAAAGGAGAAATTTCATGTTTGTTTCAGAGAAGAAGTCCGAATTATTTATAGAAGTAGAGTCTGCTTAATTCAGGGGTGGAAATGTTATAAATGTATGGCATCGCGGAATATTTTAAAAATTGGGAATGATAAGAAAAGACGCTTCACATTCCTTAAACTGTTGCAACAAACGTAATAAATATTCAATTGTCTCCAACAGCCAAGACAACCGTAACTTTTATTTCCACAATGTACAGATACTGTAGGTCTTTGTGATCTTTTGATCTCACTGAAGAGGGTTTCTGGCTGTGTTTCGGAGATATCTCTCGGCTACTCTGTCAAGGACCACCTGAGGCACTTTAAAGTGAAATGGGATCAGATACCTTGCGAATCACGACGTTTTTCCTGCGGTAGCGAACGACCCTCTGTTTGCGGGAAGGCCACGTTCCCCTTCCTCTTCTTAGTCCACGACGAGAAGTTCCCCTGAATAGTCAGATGCATTGGATTACAATAAAGATACAAAACTAGGTGTTGGTAAATGGTTACACTGAAAGTGTGGCTTTTTCGGTTGCCTTCTGTCATTGGGGCTCGTGACAGTTTGTGTTGATGTCACCATCAAACGCTGTGATGTTTTCCAACCCTGACTGATCGGGAGATGACAAATTAAATACTGTTTAAACCCCCTAGAATAAACAGTTGGTCCAAAATGCGCGTAGAGTTTGTCAGACACGTTCCAGTGGTAATACAATATTCAGGATAAATCCCCAATACCTGAGATCCGCGGTTCCTCCCACTCTGTTGGACCTTCCTGTCGTCCTTTCACCACGAACGATCGCTGTGCTACCTAAACTTTTGTAAATTAGGGAGAAAAAAATCGTATCCATTTAAAGTCTCTAATTCATCAACATTTTCACAAAGAAGTCAGTGTCTGCTTCGGACAATTGCGAATGACTCAATCGCAGCGCAAGTTTCGTCACTTCATGAATGACGTAATTATTGCATTTCCAAATCCAAGACAGTCAACTTTTCAGGGATCGGCAAAGTCAAGAGAAACCCACCAATCTTTGCCGTGGATCGTCCCTTTTCAGCCCTCGGAGTAGGTTTCTTGCTCGGTCGGATAGAAACTAAGCCATTTCACTTCAAACAAGAACAACCTACTTGTGATTCTTTTGTTAGGCGGTGGTTCCTCGTGTCGTACCATCACATCCCCACTCTTCCTGAAATCTTCCATTTCCTTGTGATCCCGTATCCCGTTGTTGCCTGTTGATATCCTGCCTCGCTCTGTCGTAGTTGGCCGTCCCCTCCTTCCTCAGATCGGCCCTCCTCGCAGTCTCCTGATTCCAGACAAACGACACTCCTTCCGTTCGAAGCCCAACCAATAGCTGCGATGACTCGTCTGCCCTGTCTACCGAAATGTCTTCTCCACTGCCTTCCTCCACTTCCAGTGGCTGCACCACCACCTGGGTTGTGTCGTGGAAGGAAACACGCCGTATCGCCTCCTGTGATCCTTCTGACGATCGACTCACTCTCTTTTTCACTAGAATGTTAGAGTCGTCTACTGAAAATACCAATGTTTTGCTCGCTGTCTTGTTTCGGAAAAAGTTCACCTGGTGCCATTGGAGCTCCAGTAGTTGAGGTGGCGGCGGGGTCAAAATAGAGACTCTCGTAGCCCTCCTGTGCCTGTCCTCCCACCCGAAGGGTTCCTTCTTCGTCCGTCTCCAGACTCACTCCGTGCAAAGCCGCATAAGCCATGGGTTCATGTGCTGGTGGCAGTCGGCGGACTTTAGCAGG
The DNA here is from genome assembly GCA_022343465.1 of Oscheius sp. G VE-2021. NCBI lineage: Eukaryota > Metazoa > Nematoda > Chromadorea > Rhabditida > Rhabditidae > Oscheius > Oscheius sp. G VE-2021. The sequence continues at coordinate 1,670,437 of JAJQXH010000058.1, forward strand.
AGAAATTGCTCTCGGAGGAGCATCTGCAAGGAGACTGAGGTAAAATATTGAGAAACGTCAAATGAGTCAAACGATCTTAGGTCTCTACTCCAAGTATGCCCGTGCACAACATCCCTTTTATTTGTGCCTTCCTAATCATACCATACTCAAGACAGCAGGTGGCAAGACAGCTTCAACTATACCAGGGGGTTGTGGCGCAAAGTGGAATCCCATCTCGTATTCGTTGACTGGATCATCGGCTCTGAAGACTTGAATGGAGTCATCTGGAGGGCAGGTACCTGACGAAGGCTGCACAGAAGAGCAGCAGCAGACGACCGAACATGGCGCAAGGATGTTTCTGGAGGCGGAACTCATTCGAATGTGTTTCGGACTACGTTTCTTGCGCGCCGCTTCTAGTTATCCGCGCTTTTCTACGGCAAAAACGGGCATAAGCGGACCAAATGGCGCTTTTGGAGAAGGGAGGAAGGAAGCGGAGTTAATGGGAAAAGAGACTGGAAACAAGTAGGAATTTCAAGGGTTCTCGAAGGATCCTCCAGGGTCAGGATGCCCTCTGAAGCCATAAAGCGAAACGGCGGTGGCAGATGAGCGATAGGATCTTCACAAAGAACAGGATACTGGCGAGACACAAGTAGAACTCTTTATTAGTGCGTTTTTCGAATGAAGCGTCGGGCAGGAACATCTGGAGACGACATGATGGATCTACGGCACGGGTCATTGGGTTACGGTAGAACATACCTGAGAACAATATCGAGGTCTTTCTGTTGAGTTGGAGTCATTTGAACAAGACGGCCATTGCGGATTATGAGAAGTGAGAGAGGCGGTTCCTGCTCCGGCTGACGAAGGGCCACAGGCCTTCGCTGCGGTGGACGGGGGACTGGGGGATGAGGTGCCCTCTGACGCACACCTCTAACTGCCCCACTGAAAATATGATACGAAACTCTGCTTAAGATTTGTAGATGTCACCACTCTTACCATCAACGTAATTGGTGTTTCTACCATGACTCAAAAACTTACGGTGGAGGTCTTGCAAATTGCTGTTGTCTTCTGGGCGGGGGCACTGGCCTTCTTGCAGGTCTGACTAAATCTCTTTTCTTGTTTTCCTCCTCTCAATCCTACCCAGTGGCTGCCTGTGTTCATCCGTCCGTGGAACTTCCGGCCTCACAATGTCCGTCCTTCCTCCCTCCGTTCTATTCGGTCTCACTTCCCTTTGTTCAGCCACGTTCTCCTTCAAAACTTCTGACGGTGCGTCGGTTATCCCCACAGGACGAGGCGCGAATCTAAACATTTAAGTCGAAATATAAAACACAAAATAAACCTATTTCTGGGTTGTCGAGGTGGAATGGCCGCTGAATGAATTCCGGAATGACTTGGACGTACCACTCTGGAATCTGAAAAAAGGGTGAAAGAAAGGCTGTCTAGAATTACCTCTGTGCGGAATTAAGAATTTATCAGATCTCCGTGTAAAAGGTGTGGCAGGCGGAAGACTGTCTTTTTCTGCCCTGGCAATGAGGAGCTTCGGATGTTCAATACGTGGCTCCACAATCACTGAAACGAGTACTTCTGATTTGCATTCTATTCTTATGCTTGCCTTCGGTAGATACTGAGACCACGGGGACAGGGGTAGTCGCATTAAGGGTCGTTGGTTGAATTGTAGATTCTTTTGTAGAAAGCATCTGCTCCAATGCGTCCTTCATTGAAGAATTTCTAGCAGTTGGCGTGGAAGGAGTACTGGATGAAGAAGAGTACTTAGACCGTGTAGTCTGTGATTCCTGAGGAGGACTGCTTCCTTTAGAAGACAAAAGTTGTGCACTTGTGTCTTTCACGGAACTCCTCAAAGGAGATGGAGAGTTGGAAAGTGGGTGGGGGTCTCGTGTTGTGAGAATGGATTCTGCGGGAGGATTGAGTCCTTTTGAAGACAAGATCTGTTCAATGGCCTCCCTGACCATGGAGTTCTTTGGAGGAGCTCGGGTGGTCTGAACTATAGAGTCCTGAAGAAGGCTGCCTTTGTGGAAGGTGGTTGTTTCCACAATCACCGTAGTCGTCTCCACTTTGGCGTGGTCTTTCTCCTTTGAAGGTTTCACAGTAGTCTTTGGTGTCTCAACCGAGTCTGTCACATGAATTGAAGTTGTGTTATCTTTCTCTAAATTCTTATGTTATTTTATTCAATGCACCTTACCTTTCTTATCTTCTGATGCTTCCATGACAATCGTTAGATCTTTCAGTGAATCCTTTTCCTTCAGTCCGTCCAAAACCCGTCTTGCATCGGATGCAGATAACTAACAAACAATTTGAAATTCTTCACTTAATACCTCTTTTAAATGAAAATTCGCCGGCGGTGGAGTTGGGTCCTCCACAACATTTCCCATTCTAAAAAAGGATGTAAAATTGGAATTTAAAATATTAACAAATCTGGATCTCCGGCAGAAATGACAACGACGAGGAAGAATAAAAAGCGGAGGGGCGCAGCGGACGCCATCGGGGGCGACTGATCGGGGAAAGGGGTCAGCTGCGGGATCCAGTAACTAATTAAGCCGCAGTTCGAAAGATCCGGTTACTGTCACTTTAGACGAACGCTGTTAAACCCACCACTTGTGTGGATAAACAGTCGGAAATTAAGTTTTTCTCTCACAATAGCAGCCATACTGAACTGAACCCTAGGTTTTTAACTATGCATCTTCAGTCACACAGCTCAACGTAAGCCAAGTGTAAATGTTTTAGAGTTAGGTTTAATGTTTCTTGTTATAGCCATGCCACGTGGGTGTAATGAGAGGTTAAAGTGTTTTCGTCCCTGACCGTAGACTCGTAAATATTTATCTTGTGAGATCTCTACTTCTTGGATTTGTCCTTGAGGAAGCGCTTCATGATCTTCTTTACATTCTGCAGATAGAAGCTCTTCGTGTGTGGGTGTACCGGAATATCGAAAATGACTGGCTCGTGTTTCCAGTTCAGCTGTTCGTCGCACTGCGCACAGTTGATAAACTTGGTGTAGCCGTCGGAGGTGCAGCCGTAGCCTCAAAGAAAATAGTAGAGTACAACTAAAGTATGACCTACCTTCGTGAATGTGGGAAAATACGTGGTACTTGGGTTTGACCCTCTTGCAAACGCTGTTCAACAACTCCACACAACCCATTCGCTGTCCGTTCGCCATCAAGTCTCCGTGCCCTGAAACGTGTTTTTGGCCGGATATGTTGTGATAACAAATTCAACTTTTTTTACTCTGGGTCGATTGATATTTAGACTGTTGATCCGAGGTTGTGAAGAAGTAATTCGAAAATCTGTCACTGGCAGTTGTCACCCTAGATATTTTTAGATCAATCACATTGCTTAATCAACAACTACGATTTCTGTCCCCGCATTCAAACAGCGACGATGTTGTGACAGGACTTTGGCCAATTTAAGTTTTTTAATGGGAACATTGTTTGAAAATTAAAACCAATAAAAGTGATCTGTTTGACCTACCTACGGGCGGAGTGTGTGTGAGGAGTACATCCACGCATGCTGGAATCTGGTTCCATTTTTCTAGAAGTGCCTGTCCCCTTGGCAAGTTAAACGCCCAGTTGTCGACCCTTGGCTGCCACGGAGAACCGTAGATGGTTATGCCGAAGAGTTCAATGACAGAATCCTCCAAGTAAATGGCATGTGTGAGAAGAGGCTTTGGAGAGGACATTTTGCAGGCCTGAAGCGCTGAGATCAAGGCCTGCTTCAGGGCCTGTTCTTTTGCCTCAGTCTCTCTTACTAAACATTCCTTTGTAAACGGAAAGAGAAAAGACCCACTTGAGGATCTGAGGAAGCTCTCGTCGAAGGTACACTCGTGATTGCCGGCAATTACTACTTTGTACGCGTGTTTCAGTTGACCTGAATGTTTTAGAAATTCTCAATCTATCTCATTCTCACCGAGGTTTTTATTGAATGCCTGTACTTCTTTCGGAAGACCGCAGGAGGTAAAGTCTCCGGAGACCAGAAGGACGTCGCCCGGAGGTATTGTGGCTGGGTCTAACCGATTTCCATGGGTGCAGCCTACGCATACGAAACGCACGTGGTCAGGCTTCACGGGGGTGTCGAGCTTCATCTGGAAAGGAAGTATAAGGAAAAGAATAGAAGTGACTGAAATACCAAAATGAATAAAAAGTTTTCTAAAACATTCATTTCTATGAAAATATTTTTTTAAAATATCTGATATATGGAGACTTCCAACACCTACCTGTCGTACTGGTTTCACAGGTCTCTTCTCCTTCAACATCTCCCATGCCAACGTCGGATCCTCTGTGTACTGGTAGATTCCAACCTGAAATAACAGAATTTTTTTCTTTTCTATTGATTTCTTTCTTTTGTTCACTAACATCTACCCTACATTTGCTTTAGGTCCCACAGCGATAGAGTCCCTGCGTTGAGCGGAGAGTCTGCGCATCATGCGCTGCTTCTCCGCCTCCTTGGCCGCCGTCTGCTCGCGGAAAATGGAGGCCGTGCCCATTAGATTCGACGTCTTCGAGAACATTCTTCCAATCGAAAAGTAGACAATAAGGGAGGTAAATGATAAACAAGAAAACCAACTGGCCCCTAATAGATAGAATAGTGGTATTCAAAAAGACAGTTGCGTCAAGGCCAGCAATAAAAAGCAGAGTTCAAGAGGTTTTAAAGAATCTCATGAAAGAGAAGAGTTATTTAAGTGATTTCTTTTCGCAGAGCCTCGTTTGCACGCGGAGATTACACTGATCCCTTCTGGTCTCCGATCGGGGCTCGCCCATTGTGGAACAGGAAACGGCGAGAGACCAACTCGAGAGGATTTGGGGGTTCAGAAGGAGGTTGGAACAGCTGACTCTAGAGGATTAATAGGTCAGCCTAGGGAGTAGAAACCGAAATGAAAGGACAGCCGACGGCTGGGCAGTGCGCCAGACAGTCAGTGCGTCATGAGGGGGAGGGACTGGAGGGCACAGTCAAAGGACAAATTCACAAATACATTAATTGAATGGAAGACATGTGTTTCCTCGTTTTAAACACTTGGTTGCGCTTGCAAACAGATAAAACTAATGGACAAACAACACCAGAAAGAATTCCATGCAGAGTGGAAAGCCTCATTAATGCATTAGAGACATCCACGGGATTTTGCGTTTCGTGAAAAATACCGTGACGTGAAAAGCTTCGTGGCGTAATTTCCCAAGACTTCGGTCATTATTTCTATTTCTCACACGACGAAAGGTCCATTTCACTCAAATTACGGAATGTGTATACAGAAAAAGAAAACTGATGTGAGTCTGTCCTCCTTTCATTGAATTCCATTTCCAGAGGGAATCCGTGGCTCGCGACCAACCGCCAAAGCCCGGAAACACACAGGACACGCAGCACAACAGCCAGCCGGAGAAGAAGGACGAGGCGGCTGCGGCTGCTGCTCCTGCCGTGGATGTGGAGAAGGAGGAGAAGCCAAAGGAGAAGCCAAAGAAGAAGAAGGACGAGAAGAAGAGTGAGTGCCAGGGGAGACTGAGGAAGGGGGGTTCAGAGAAGAGGAGGGAGGAGAACTCCGACAACACTCTCGAGGACGTCCCCAGTCTGATGCCCGAGATTGAACTGGAAATGCTCAAGGAAAGGGACCAGGTGCTCTCCGACTCGCAGCTCTTGTAGATCGTTATTGCACACATAACATTATTCTCTCGGATTTATATTGTTTTCTTGAAAGTGGATGAAATGCTAATAGATTTTAATATAGTTTTTGTTGTGTCCAACAGGGACAAGAAATTCTAAACAAAAAATATTATTCAACAAAAAATTGCTTTCTCAAAAAATATGGAGGAAGAGAACAAAGATGGGGAATCAGGAAGCGGCTGCCTTGTTGTTGGCTGACAGGTCCGTGACGGCAAACTGACACCGGAAACAAGAAAAAGGGGTTAGTTTAAGTGTGTAAAGGCGGTTTAGGTGAAATGTTAGTTGGATTTCCGGCGCAATTTGACATCCCACAGGCGTTGAGGTGAGGGATGGGCGGGTCTTGGCGGACCATGAAAAAAACGAGATGTGATTGATTTGACCGGAAAGGGCCCGACACTCATACAAGAGACACAACAAGATGTAACCTCCGAGGGCGTCAACAAACGCTGTGTTGTGTTTAAGACTCGGCCGACAACACGCGACAAACGATCCCGGGAGGTGACTGGAGACTGAGAGGGAGGGAAATTGTAGTAGGAATTAAGAACCTAGGGATGCGAAGCATATGTGTTTATGTGTGCAGGCTTGTGGACATGTGAATGTGTTCTTCTCAGATGTCAATAATTCACGACTATCCCTACAACGCCCCATTCTTCACTATTAATCGAAATCAAACTCTGACGCCGTCAAAGCGGCTATCTATTTCTGGCTCCACCGGCTGACCCCAATTGATCCGTCGGAGAGGTCATAATTCGCCGATGAATGTCCTCGTGATAGTGACTTTACACTCGCAGGAGAGCCTAGCCATTCATCAGCCGAAGCTTTTGTCACGCGAAAACGAGGAGAACATCCGACGAGCAGAAGAAGGTCACTTTCCGGTTGCGCTGATGCGACAGATGCTGGAGATGGGTGGAGAGGGAAGGACTCACCTCTACTTTGTCTCCGATCGTCGATGTGCTTCCTCGTCTTTTGTCAGAAGAACTGGAGACACGTCTCTCACGGGGAACGAGTTCTTTGAAGTCAGACAAGAGCAGAGAAGGTCCTGAAACAATAGAAATGCCAATTAATAAGGCACTTATGGAATCTCTTGATGTTCAAATAGTCCGACTTTTGTCCTCTTCATCTTCTTAACTCACTTCTATCAGAAGACATCCGTGGAGCCTCCACCTCTTGAAGAAGAATCAACGAAGATTTCTTCCGTTTGACATTTACGTCTTCTGTGCGTGGAACCATAACACTGACTCTTCGTTCCCTGTCATGAATGGAGCATTGGAGAAGGGCAGGACTGAGCATCTGAAGCAACAACTAATGACAAAACTGTTATGAGAAAACACATAAAATATGCTCGACCAGTTCAATAAAGAAAGGTCACAAAACCTGGGTTTAGTTTTAATATGGCTTACTTACAAATGCGTGCACTTGGCTCAACCAGCCGTCTAGCCTTGTCCTTTCCTTGTGTTTCTTCCCACACCAACTTTATTTAATCTACGGACAGAGAGTGGACGAAACGAGCCAAGACATTCCGCCTAACCTGCCATCGGTCATTCGCAAGGGCCAATGAGCAGGTTAAACATAATCTATCGCACTCTTCGTCACCTGGCTGAGACATGGAATGAAACTAGTCCAAAACAAAACGAATGTTTCACCCTTCGCGTCGATGATACAGCGATAACACCCAAATTTGGTTCAACAAAAAAGTGGTTGAACTCCATCTTTCCAAGAAGTGTAAAGTTGGTTGGAGCCGTTCACTTAAGGAAAATCCAAAGTGGTTTGTGAAAGTTTGTTGGGTTTAGTATTTTTAGTGACATATGCCAGTGCCGAATTGTTTCAGCCATTCTAAATTGTGGGTTTAAAGATATAACTGATTTTTTTCAAAGCAATATCCAAACGACTAGGGAAAATCAATTCGATTTTTTTCTAGATGTTCTAAAGACAAAACATATAATAAATACTAACCAAACATTTTTGTCTCAAATGTACGTCTCACCATATCAACAAATCACGCAAAAACTTCTCTGCCAAGCATTTTCAAGTGTTGTTTTCAAAGAAACGTATCCACTACTGCAATAAACTACTGATTTGATGGGACAAACCCCGAAATGTGAGAGAAGAAGAAAATTGAAAGAGAGTGCTGGTTGTTTTTACAAACTTAGTCAGGAAACAATAAAACGCCGTCTAAAGGTTAATATAGGAAATACAAACAGATGTGAGGTAGAGCTCAAAGGGGTTTTTTAACTTTTATTTTAATCAAAGTGTTTTTAAAGTAATCGTTTTCAGTTAACTTTTGTCCAACTACTGGAGTCACTGGGGTCCATCGTAAGCGGGAGATCCAAATATCAGTGGGTTTGTTGCGGAGGAGGCAACACACAGATTAGAAGGGATAGATCTCTCTCGGTGTTTTATGAGGAGAGGCACAGGTAGGTCTTTGTCGGTTATGAGGAGTGCGCGGAAGAATGCGTAGCGTGGGAAGCCACTCCCCTTCATCATCTACTTTCGCCTCCTCCCCCGACAACCACTCTCACCTGGTAAAAAGGGTCTCAAAGAGCAGCCGGCTGTCAGCTGAAGTGTGATCCTGAGGAGTGAAGGTGGTGCAATAAAAAAAAAGAAATTGAGATGCTTTTCAGGAGTAAACACGGTTATTTTTTGCAACTAGCCGGTCGAAAATCGAAAACGATTAATAGCATTCACGCGCGAGAGACAGCCGTCAGAGCTGGACATGGCGGGAACAGACGGAACTCTGGTCAGCTACGAGGACTACCGGGTGGGAGAAGCGTAGGAGTGAAAGAGGGAGTCAGACTTTAGAAGAAGGAATAAAGGGTTGAAACTGACTCCATTTTTATTTCGTGCCTGCGTTTGCAGAAAGAGTATTTTTCTTTGTCGTTTCGCTTTAATGAGACAAATTAGCAGACAAACACAACATCAACGACCCACAAACACGTCGTTACAACGGCAGTTTAATACATTTTCAGACAGATTACTGTAGGACACAGTGTACTCAACGTTTGGCGAGAAATTCTAAAGTGATTCTATTTTTCAGTCAAAGTTTCCACTTTTCTCACAACCAAAATACCGATTCATCCATCATTTGGCGAGTAAACTTTGAACTACGAGATGGAAGAAAGGGAGGACCACGGAGGGTAGAGGATAACAGCGCAATAGCCCAGTCTCTTATACTTTGATTTATGAGAAAACAATTAACGAATAAGTCTTGATTTTCGGCAACGGAGAAAGATTAGAACATTCCACATGAGTCAGAGGGGGAACTGTTGACAGGTCATTTGGAGTGAAAGGAGTGTTGGAGAAAAGGAGGTTTATTGAGTGAGAGCAATTAGAGTGAGGAACTGACAGAAGAATTCTGGTGTGCAATCTGGGCAACAAATAACAGTTGGCTGATAAATCGACGCCGCTGGAAACAAGCCGAATTTTCAGAGGAACACCCGCGGATCCGTCACCCGAGACAGCCGGCTGTCGAAATTTTTCGCTATTCCGGCCATTCGTGCCAGACGCTGGAAATAGGCGATGAACGGTGGAAATAGAGGACACAAATCAAAGCGAAAAAGCGACAGACGGCTGGAAAATGGGGAACACGGGGTTCTGCACGGGCGGAGGAGCGACAGCCGTCTGGTAGAAGGCTGGGACCGCCGAGCGGCTCATTTTAGGCTGCATAGCGGCCGAAGGAATCACTCCTGCGGCCAAGGCACGGTCCACGTAGTCTTCGACCAGTCTCTTCAAATCGTCCTTGCTGGCACCCGATTCAGACGCCCTCCAAACGGAATTCTGAAAGACAATTGAAGGTCTCGAAGATGACCTACCAAGAGGGTTTTGTAGACGGGTTTAGGCAACAACTGGGCGTAGATGGAACATTCGTGGCCTTTGCTTTGGTATGCCTTAAAGCAAATCGTATTTTGCCTTTTTTTTTTAAATTATACCACGAGTTCAGGAAGAATTTGGTTCCATTTTTGCGGTCCAACTTTTTGAAGAACGAAGTGATTCACTCGGGAGAGCAACTGAAATATTATGTTCAGGACATAGAAGACTCAAGGCAGTTGCACCACTCACTGCGTTCAGATGTATGTGTGGATGCGAGAGAGAGAGAGAGAGAGCGAGAGGGAGAGAGAGAGAGAGAGAGAGAGAGAGAGAGAGAATCGCCCACGTGAAAATGGAAAGCTTTGGTGTGCCTCTGCCATTTCTGGCTCTATCACCCATACCTTTTCTGATTCCGTAGTAGTTACTCAAGCGATTACAACATGCATACCTTATTCGCACCCATTTTTTGAAGCTGCAAGTTCCATATTAAGCTAACTGGAAAAAGCCGAACTAAACAGAAACAGCGGCACATACTGGTTTACATGTTTTCCGCATAATCCTTACGCTGTTTAAAAAAATCAATGCTAAACCGCGGCTCAATTCTTTGCATGCAAATATAAAGCCTCTGCGAACGAACCTCGGCGGCATTGTCTCCAGTGAACGTAGTATGCACCATCCGCCTCAGTTCTACCTTATCCGCCGATGATAAGGCCTTTTCCAAGACAGACTTAGGTCCTATACAGCCGCCAACGATAAATGACGAACAAAATTTAGTAAATAATATCAGGAATAGGGCAGACGGTAAGACAGCATGGAAGAGCATCCGCCCAGTTGACCACTTAGAAGACTGCGAGGTGCGAAAGCGCTGCGGACTTCCACGGTATCAAGTGCCCGGTCACGAGCGACCAGGGTAAACGAAGCCGGCCTACGAAAGAGCAAAAATTCTCGAAACAAATCTTTCTTTATTGAGATTACCGCGTTTTCCGCCAAAGGCAGTCACGCTCCGGAAAATAACAAATGGGGAAAATAATGGAAAAAATTAAGTTTCACAATTTATCCTCACGCCCTTAACAAAAAAACAAACATCCAACTGCCTCCTCCTAAACAAATGTCCTAGACACTAAGTTGAGATGGAACGGAAGATCGTGGAGTAAACAAGCAAGGCCACCGAAACACCGATGAACAAAAAATTCATCAACAACAAGAGATCGCGTGGCTGACAACAACAGAGCAACAAAACTAAAACAGACTACGCTATGCATGCAGACATCTGAATTAGGAGGGTGCAGAAAAGGCAATCGCTGCAGGAAAGGGCGAAGGGAAAGTTGTTTAGTGTGCTCCAAGAGCAGGGAAGTCCTCAGAGGAGGCATCGAAAGCGGAACCACCGTGAGACCTGGTAGGGCCGCGTCCACGGCCACCACCACGGGGTCCACCACGACCACGAGGAGCTCCACGGTCGGAACGACCACGGCCAGCCTCGGTGAACTGGATGTCGATGTTCAGGAGCTTCTTGTTGCTCTCCTTGCGGACGATGATGATTTCCTCTTCCTTGTCGTCGATGTGGCTCTTCTGCATGGGAACCAGCTTTCCGAAGTTCTCCTGAGCTCCCTCTCCAGCCTTGCGGGTCTTGAACTCGCTGTCAGCAAGCTGGAAAATGTAAATGGATTGCTTAAAAGCAGTTTCTTTGCAAAAAAAAATCAGCAATCATAACCAAGTCAGGGTACCCATTTTTGGCATTACCCAAAATTTCCGTATAGAGCAAAAAAAAAACAAATCGCAAGCTTGGCAATTTACGCATAGCCAACAAGAAACAGAAAGGAACTCCAGTGTAACAAAAAGTACTAACCTTTTGCTCGGCCTTGAACTCCTTGAGAGTCTTCATCTTACTGAACTCGGCAAGCTCAGCCTCGTACTGGAGCTCCTCAGCGGTCTTCTCGCGAGGAGCAACAGGCTCCTGGGCCTCCTGCTCGGCGGGAGCAACGGCTTCGGTCTCACCAACAAGCTCGTCCTTAAATTACACCCATTAACACAAAGACGGATTGCAGTTTCAACAGCAATATAACTGCAAACTAACCTTGTCGTCTCCCCAGTTGCCCTTGCCATGTCCGTCCTTCTTGTCCATGCTACGAACTCCAGTACGGTCAGATCCGCTCTGGCGATCGAACTGGCGCCCACGGCCTCCGCGCCCACGTCCACCAAGTCCTCCACGTCCGCGACCACGGCGAACTAAAGGTGAACACATTATACAAAAAATAATTTGCAAACCCTCAGCGCCCTCAGGAGCAGCTTCTTCGAAGGAAGTGTCTTTCGGGGCCTCCTCGGACACGTTGGCGTTTCCACCACGTCCACGGCTGAAAAAACAATGCAATTAGCAAATTAAAATAGCTTACAAAGGACGGGCACCGCGTCCACGACCTCCACGACCACGTCCACCAGACTCGCCGAAGCGGTCGGCAACGTCTCCGCCCTCACGAGGGGGGCGGTTGGCTCCACCGCGTCCACGGCCGCCGCGTCCACGACCTCCACGCTCAGCGGGACGGCTGTTTTCCTTGCCTGTTAATTCACGTTATATCACTTATTAAACATATTATTACCGACGGCAGGCTTGGGCTCCTCCTTGACAGGCTGAGCAGCGGCCTTGGCAGCAGCCTTTTTCAAAGCTGCGGCTTTTTCCGCGTCGACCTTAGCGGCCTTCTCGATGAGCTCCTGGGGGTCCTCGAACTCTGGAAAGCATGAATTATTCATTAAAGGTGTGTACCAGTATGTACTGGAAATCAAACAATAAAAAAATAGACCAAAATGTTATGAACTCACCGTCGTCGTCGGACATGAAGCCGAACTTGTTGGCGACGTTGCAACCGTACTCCACCATGTCTGCAGAAGTAACGATGATTCTCTTCGTTAACGTTGTGAATAGGCGAATTTGATAACCAAGTCAACAGTCCATAACAAGACCCTGAGACAAAAGCGTAATCAAGCAAAACCCCCTTCGAAAAGCCATAAAAAAGCGATATCCGTTTTCCAAAAATTGATTTTCAAATGTTCATATTTAAGGATTGAAATAAAGAAAGCGGGCATCATCCGGGAAGAAAAGGGTCAAAAGTCTGTTTATTCATATTGAATTCTGTTCTGAGGGTTCGCTGCGTATCAATTCCTCCGGCGCCATGTATTTGAAGTCGATGCGCAGAGAAATTGGTCTATTTTTCCGGAGGGAAGTTCAAATTTAATTATTGTCTTACTTTTTGTGCCGCTGCTTATTACTCGGTGCACTTTTACCGAAAATAAAGATTAAATTATGTATTATGTATTATTTTTTTGTTGTTGCAAAAATAACATTTAAAGGTATATTTTTAGGGTAGAATGCTACTGGATGATGCTCAAAAACGACGACAGCTAATGATGAAAGGCTCGTAAGTCGGATTTCTTAATATTCACTTTATTTTTTAAGATCTCGACCCGGCGTAAAGGAAAACATGGACGACGGCAGAAGCGCCAACCTACTGACTTCTCTCGAAGCACAGGTAAATAACAATTGTGATGACGAAAAGAAATGGAAATAAGTGGAATATCCATCCGGACAACGCCACTGAAAGCGCATAACAAGCCAAAATGTTTGCTTTTCTGTTTAAAATGATGATTTACTGTTGGGAAATCATCCAAATAATATTCCCCGATGACTGGACATTTATTCGTGCAGAACATCTCCAATTCATTCAGTTTATGCCGGGTTTGATAGAGGTGTTGTTTCGGGCTCTCTTCATTTTCCGTCCGTGGGGGTGCCTCGGCTGTTGCTCGAGCTGGTGCTTGCCTTCGAACTCGGAGCCTTCGATCCCTTTCCGCCAGGTTTCGCCTTCTTCTTGGCGTTGTTCAGGGCCTGGGCTCCCTCGTCTTCTCGGTTGAAGAAGCAGGAGGCAGAGTCAGTGCCGGGTTCCGCCTCATCCGTGTCCTGCGTCTCCTTCGGCTGAAGGATCTGGATTCCTATACGGCCGTTTCCGTCGACAGTCAGAGAAGCACCAGAGTTTGGCTAAAGCGCAATTTTATATATCTCGTCAAACCTAGTTCTTAGAAAAATGCTAATTCGTACCAAAGTTATGATGTCGAAGTTTCATCATTTTGGCACAATTTAGAATTTTTCCGAGAACTAGGATTGGTAACAACTATATTTGCCGTCATTTTTTTTTGGGGATTACATTGTCCTGCTGGTAGCGCGGGGCTGTGAACACTGTCATCAGTTTTCTGTCGGCGAACATTCCAAAGCCCGAAGTCATCATCTAAAGTATTTCCATTTACGCCATTTCCACCCAGCCACCTGATGACCGCGGACGATCAGGTTCACTCCCAGTCGGGTGCATGCCTTCTGGACCTCGTCTTCTCCGAAGAAGACGGACACTCCGCGGACCGTGTTAGCCCTGTATCCGCTGATGTTGATCATTGGGTCAGCCCACATCAGATCCAGCGCCAGTGTTATGGTAGAAGCCTCGACCAGTGGACGTGGCAGCTAAAATCAGTAGAATGCAGGTCCTCTCTCGTAATTACCTTGGCAATGTTGTCCAAACTGTGGAGCTCGGGTGAGATGCCTCCGTGCATGCAGAGAATCTTGGACCCAACGAGGCCGGCCAATGGCATCCAGGAGAAGACTTCGTTGAATTTCTCCCACAGGGGCTCTCCTTCTTGTTTCCCGAAGCGGTCCATGATCTCATCGAAGAAGCCGTAGACGCGATTGATGGTGATGCACTCGTGGTTTCCCCGCAACACCTGGTATTTGTCGGGGAAACGGCATTTGAGGGCGAGTACCACGCAGAGACATTCCAGGGAGTGTCTTCCGCGGTCTACGTAGTCTCCCAGGAACATGTACTGCAAACGTAGTTTTGATGAAGAGTGGATTAATACCTTCTTGGCCAATGCTCCGGTGACCTTTCCGTGCGAGTTGAAGCTGAACATCCGCAGGAGGTCGTAGTACTGCCCGTGGATGTCTCCCACAATGACACACGGAGGGTTCAGCCTCACCAGCGGTGGTTCTTTTCCCATCGTCTCTATGCTCAATCTGCACAATTCCAGCAGTTCATCCTGGGTGTACTTGATCTTAAATAGCCTTCTGTAGATGGGCTACTGCAGAAGCCAACGTATTTGCCGTTGATGACTTTGCTGCTGTGGAGATGGCGGTCGATGAAACTGTCGAGGTCGAACGGCTTCGACATCGAGGAGAAGCCCAGCCGACCGACCAGCCGCGGAGAGCACAACGAGTAGAATGGCCGATTCTCTCCTTTTCAAAACTTTGCATAGATTTACGTTTCGTCGCACTTGTGCTAGTTTTCTTGAGCTTATTCTATGCGTAGTTTTTTTGAACATCTGAATTTTCTTTTTCAATGATGACAGGAGTAAAATGTTCCTGACGATATATCTAATATGTAAATTTCTATTTTCAGAACTGTCCTACGACGTTCATCGCCCACAACTCGGCCAATGGAAATCCTATAATCGCCGTGTTCCCCCGAATTCCGATGGACGAGGAGAAGGAATCGAACAACTGACTGTAATATACTCGTTGTACAAATAATAAACGCGATATTGGTTTCGTTATTATTATTATTATTATTATTATTATTATTATTATTATTCTGCTATTCGAATAAAGGTACAGGAGAAATAACCATAGATACAATCATTGATATCCAAGCTAATGCCCATCCAGGACTTTCCTTGTCGGAGCGACTTGTGATTGAATCCACATTCCTCTACGGATACGAACCCAAGAATCCCCTGCTGCTTGATTACATCCAGTGGCAATTGGAATAGTTTGAATTAAGGGTTGTATACATAGTGTGTCTTACGGTATTCAAGTTTTAATAAATCAATAAAGTTAATTAATTTTGTGCTTAGGGAGATCAAACACGATAGTTCAGCAAAGGATTGATACTGCGAGTAGTAGAGAAAGGAATAGATAAATTTCAAATAACTGTCAGTCTGAGACAGGAAGAACGAGAATTCAGCCCAGAATTGAGTGATCATAGGATGGGAAAGCTACACTTCGAATTAGCATAATCTCAGTCTCGGGACATGCAAAGTGATTGGAATAATCTAATCCCTATTCCTTAGAATAACTTGATTAGCATGGCAATCTCTCTCCCTCTGACTCATTCCTCCTGTCTCCACCGCGGACGGTCGCCTCTCCCTTTCTTCCTCCTGATGGACGCCCTCTTCGTCTCCAGTGGCTGTTAAATTCCTCCGACATCATGGCATCTGGCTGTTCTTCCACCCCACTTCTTCTGCCGCCACCCGGATGAGTCATTTGTCTTTTTGAATTAGCCTTTTTGGCTTTTGTTTCATTCGCTTAAAATCGTCGTTCCGAGACTCTGGATAGGTCTTCGGGGGTCTCCCGAAGACTCCTTCTTTAGTATTGCCCCGGGATGCAAAGAGAGGACTGCATTGCTCTGTTAGACGGAGCTTTTTTTATATCTGGGGTGCAGCGGCGTCCAACCCGGACGCTTTGGCATGTCGTTGCACCCCAGTGTGGTCTCGTCCTAGTGGATTTCGGAACGACGACTGCCGGAGGACAACCCTTCTAAGCCTTTTCCTGGCGGGGGCTTTCGTCCGGCAAGGGCGACTCTTGTTTTCTCCGGTGTAATTACCACAATTATGTATGGGAAAGCAAGGACACCATAAAATCGTTTTTAACGTATTCACAACGCTCATTTTTCATTTTTCAGAATCGATATGGTTCCAAGAATCTGAATGGCCGGTACCATGGAGATCCAAGGCGCGGAATATGCTAAGCTTCGATGATCCGCCTCGTGGCATGACTCATGTCATGATACAACATATCCATTCGCCTCGCAGAGGGGATGAGTCAGTAGCATCATATCTATCCCCGCCATGCGGTCTCTCTCTCCTTGATCTCTCTATCCTCTATAGTATCGTGTCTAAATATCCCTAATAAACCTATATAATCCTTGATGTATTATGAGTATTAATATAAGTATAAGAGAGGTCCCTTCGTATTGGACAACCGTCCAAACACCTCGACACCCTCGTCTGCTAAGGAGCTTATGTTAGACATCTGGCTCTACAACATGGTCATGCTGTTCAACAAATCTGCAGGAGGACACGTGGCGACAACTCTAAAACTGAAGGCCTGCCTGTAAAAAGTTAAAGGCAAAGTTAAAGGCAGTTTTCTCTTCTAACATTGTTCATACCATCGGCTTAATGTTAGGTACCGTGCAAAATACATCATCTTCATTCCACAACAATGCTTCGTTGACTGATCTTCAGACCACAATCTCTTTTTCCCGTTTCTCAATTGTTTACTTTCAGATCAACTTCGCATGCCTTTGAACACAACGGGAACATGCCGTGCTGACATTTTCATCAGAGGAAATGGGCTGGCAATGGTATTCTAATAACTCTGTCTACCCTAATCAGTTATTATAGAAATGTCTTCGATCAAAGTTCTTCTGATGTACTCGAAGCAAATACGCGAACTTGAAGCAAGACGCGAACACTGGGATCATGGAGCGAATGTTTCGTCAATCCACGCCGTGGCGAGTGAGGGGTTCCACGCTTACGGAAGTCAACAAAGACGAGAAACAACTGGGATTTCTACTCGTAGGATTTATATATCAGCTGGCGTGCCGTATGATGGTGCTTGATGGTAGAGTACCTACGACGGAAAGCCTGTTCAGGAGGCTGGTTTCGCTCCAAATTCCCTTGCGACCTCCCAAGAACCACACGCGTAACCAACTTACATGGCGAAGGCATTACAGAGATCGGTCGGAAATTAGCCACGTCAATCAGATCGCCCTTCTTCGAAATAGGAGGTTGTCGAATCCACGAATGAAGAGATTTTCCTTAACAGCTTCCTAGGCGCAAGCGTCTTCTGGTACCGCTGAACAAGTCGTATCTCGGCCGGATTAACTTGGATTAGACTGATTCTCGAAAGAGGGTCGTCTTTGACTATGAGTTTATGCCTTTCGGTGAAGAGGTTCCTTTTGGTATCGAAAAGCCACCAGTTCATCTCGGTTC
Source organism: Oscheius sp. G VE-2021 (assembly GCA_022343465.1). Taxonomy (NCBI): domain Eukaryota; kingdom Metazoa; phylum Nematoda; class Chromadorea; order Rhabditida; family Rhabditidae; genus Oscheius; species Oscheius sp. G VE-2021. The sequence continues at coordinate 1,687,897 of JAJQXH010000058.1, forward strand.
GCATTTTTTTCTGCTTTCGTCGTGCCCTTGAAGAACATCGTTTAAGCTCGACTCAGCATTGGCGGTGATCTAAACCAAAGTCAAACTGGTTGATTGCACTAACGGAGCTCAATCTTCGGGTGTGTCGAATCATGAACAAGTGGTACTCTCTCCAGAATTTACTTCCAGAAGTGCGCCAAATCCACTTACGCCTTCACTTTTGCTCAAGTTGCTTGCTGTAGGAATTCCAAATCAGCCGACCAGTTGTTGTTTCCTTGCCTTTTGGTCACCATATTCATAAGGGTCCAACGGCATTTTTATGGTCGTGGGCGCGTTTTCCGAACGCAGCATTGAAGTCATAGCACAGGATGGTGCACCTACGGGAGGAGCTTAGACCTCTTGACGCAGTTTAGGCCTCGCAGTTTAGGCGCTGATGGCCTCTTTGTATGTGGTCCAAGTTTTAGCATGGCGAAGAATCCCTTGCTGCAATATCACTTTAATCACAGTCATGATAGTCATCTAATGTCACCATGCCGGTGCCAAATTCCAGAAAGTTTTGGAAGGTCGCATGTAGTTTGAGCAATTGAACCCTCATTGAACCCCTAACTAATTGAATCAGCGGGATACTCTTAGGCCCCCTAGTTCCTTTTCTCCACTGCTGCTACTCGCCCTTCAGGAATGCAGCCATTAAAGGGGAAGGACCGCGCAAAAATAATTTTTCTCATTTTGTGATATAAGTCTAGATCTCAATCCGAGGATTCCGAAAAATACCTCTTTTACCCATTTTGTATCAAAATGAACCGATTTAGGAGCGCTTGAAAATTTGGGGAAATTCTCATTTGAATTACCGCCAACTCTGCGTCTCCCCATTTCCCACACTCTCTCGCCCACTCTAGCCGTGTTTACGTGCGGCAAACGCGTAAAACGGCCGTGTAAACGCGCCCCTTTTGCAGTCGAGATCATATAAAAGGGGTATGTTTCAGAAACGTGAAAACGATTTATATTCGATAAAGTAATTGTAAAGAGACTTTTAAAAATCAATTTTACGAGGTCCTTCCCCTTTAAGCACCAACTATCCTAGACAGACTGCTACGAAGTGACTTCTGTCGCTGGAACCTGTGTCCTCTAGAGTACATCCGAATGTGATGTAACTGAAGCAACGCACACTCGGGCCTTTTAGAATCTATTTTATCTTTATAATCCCGACTGCAACCGACCGCAAAGGACGGCAGCCACAACTTTTCCACGCCGTGAACTTCATTTTCCTGGGAATCTTCTTCTGGACCAAGAGGTTCCTTTTTTTGTGGACCCAGGAGGTTTGCGGGTTTCTTATGCCAACATCATATAGTTATTGCCAAAATGAAATCAGCGGGCAAATGTTTGCCTACTAATTGGAATACCTAAATCTCCTCATTCGACATTATGGCAATAGTAGCGCAGGCGGCTCCATTAGGGAAATGGTGCCTGGACCGCGTGGCCAGGTTCAGTTGCATTTCCTAGCCTGGTTAGACTACCCCGATATAAGAGTGACTGAGTGTAATAATTGTTGAATTTTCTACCTTTTGAAGCTAAAAACTACCTAACTGCACCAAAATGTTGGTTTGGAATATTTAACTAAAGGCATAGCATAACGAAACAGCTTTAAATGGAGCAGTAATATTGTTCTTGGCTGATTGCATTCTTTTCGCAATTTACGCTAATGTTCACGCTTACGCGGACGACTTACCATTTTCCGAATGGAGACGCCTGCGCTACTATTACCGACATTATCTCTCGCATTGAGTATCTCACTTCCGCTGTACTAAGGGTCGTTTTGGCATGATTCCAGCTTGTATCATCCAGTGGATTAAGCATGCATTTGTGAACAGATTCCTTTTTTTAAATCGGAATTTCATTGACATACGACTCTGTCACGTCCGTTCCCGCGAGGGCCCTTGTTTTAGCATACGAAGGTAAATTTTTCTTGGTGCCAAAACAGACACCATTCGAGAGAGCATAAAAAGTTACCCAAGAATCTGTTCTTGTTTAATTTTACAAAAAAATCTGTTTTAAGCACTGTGCAACAGAAAACATAAATTTTGGCCATCAAACGGGAACTTTTCATTATTCTTCATTTGAATACCCAACGTTTTATCCCAAGAATTGCTTTTACAAATCGTTCTGCTAGCTACAAATTTTTTTGTAAAATTAAACAAGAACAGATTCTTGGGTAAATTTTTATGCTCTCTCGAATGGTGTCTGTTTTGGCACCAAGAAAAATTTACCTTCGTATGCTGAAACAAGGGCCCTCGCGGGAACGGACGCGACAGAGTCAATGAAATTCCGATTTTAAAAAAGGAATCTGTTCACAAATGCATGCATAATCCATTGAATGATAGCATACTGTTTTCGAAATTTTCGCAATGACTAAAATTTAACAGAGAAAGGTGGCCGTATAATTATGGCCCGCAGTGTAAATGTATCCGGCGAAACGCCCATTAATTCGGAATTTTTTAGAAGGTCAGGGAAATTGTGCGGAGCGCACCCCGTTGCCTAAAATGTCGATGTCTCCCGTAGTTGAATACACCCTTGGTACGGGCGAACGGATAGCACCCAATTTCACAGAGCTGTAGGAACCCTTTGCACGTCGGTGGAGAGCGATATTCCAGCTAAATCGGTTCACAAACGTTAGAATAACAGAAGAAAAACTTCGTTTTTGAAGAAATTCTATTGAATCGGAATTAGCGTAAATGATGGCGTGCGTGGACCGCCATTTCCCAGCGATTGGTGGGCACCGCGGTTGCGAATGACTAACCCACTTTTTCCAGGGCCTTGCTGGATTTGCCACCGACTTTTTTTTAAAGATGGAAATAAAGGGCGAGGTGTAAAACAATGAAGGGATGGATAGAGGAAGACAGTTTAGCCTAAAGTATTCTACGAATACTGATAAAAAGAGAAAAATTATTATGTGTGAAAAAGCGAGACGCACAGAGAGTGCGTGGTTTGTTTCCTAATCGTATAAAAAGAGAACAATAGAAATGTTAGAACACTATGAAAGAGATCAAAATAAAATAATAGCTTGACGAACTTTTCGAAACAACCACCGTGATAAAGAATTAAAATATATTGATTTATTGATTTATTGAATCACTTAATCACTTATGAACAGATCTGGCAATAGTTAGTCCAAATATGTTTTAAGGATATCACGCCAGAGGTGGTTTTGGCGTTTCGAAAAGTTCGTCAAGTTATTATTTTCTTTTGACCTCTTTCATAGTGTTCTAACATTTCTATTGTTCTCTTTTATACGATTAGGAAACAAACCACCCACTCTCTGTGCGTCTCGCTTTTTCACAGATAAAAATGTAAATGTGAATCCCCTACTTCGTCAAAGCAAACCAGCCTATCATTTGCCTTATGGGAAATAGAACAACCACCCGGAGTTTGACGCGCGAGGGAACCGTAACCGAAAATCATTGAAGGTGCCGGGAGCCCCTTGTCTATCCCATCACTTAGCGCTGCACATTTCATCTTTTGCGGTTCTGTTTTGGGTCCTTCATTGAGTAAAAAATGATTCCATAATCATAAAACCATAATAATCATTTTGCTTGCGTTTTCATGTCTTCTATCCCAGCTGCCGTCTTCCAACTCTCAGCCGACGAGCCATGCCGGGGTCAAAGTGTACGACTGGGAAGAAAACTGATGCCCGTTTTTCCTGTCCAACACCAATAATATCCGGTGTTGGGATTCTTGTGTCAGTTTTGTTGTTACTAAAGGGGGTTGTGGCATTGGATGGACATGTTGGATAGCGGTCGCCTTGTGCCGTCATCCTGTTTACGCTTGTGTCCATGTGTGTAGGATGCCGTGGTTGATGTGCGCGTGTTTGTGTTTTGCCCATATAACGTGAGCTGTTTGCGTGAATGCATATGCGTATGTTTCTTGGGGCGTGTCAGAATGTGAAAGCGTGCATTGTGTTCACGTGTTAGTTGGGTTTAGTGAACAGCGGTCCCTGTCTATGCTTATGACAGTGTACGTATTCTTATTCTCGTCTATCAGCCATAATGGAGGGCATCTTGAAAGCTTGGATTCATCTTGACCATCGATTCGCGCCCTCAGAAAAATAATCTAGGTCAATGATTGTGGGAAACAAACAAAAGACAGAAAATGGACCGAGTTATGCTAGAGAAAGACGGAAGCACTGAAGTCAACGATTCGCGGACGACGGAAAATGATCAGGGGAAGACGTTCGAGAGTTCTGGCTTTTAGTTGGCAAACGAGAAGTAGCTGACCAGTAGCTGACCTAAAGGGTAGAAAGGGATTAGACACGAGCCATTCTTAGGATGGCAGCAAGTTTCTATGGGAAAGCAAAGAGACGGGGGGATAGGAGTAGGTCGTCGTTTATGTCGGACGGAATTCAGCGGGTGCTCACAGGTGAACACTGACTGTAGAACTGCTTAGTGCTCGGGCGACACGTGATTTATATCAGTCGCCGCCAACCAAATCTACAACCGCCGTTTCTTACATGAATGTTAGATGTCCTTTACCAACGGAATATCTGTTAATTTCCAACAAAAAAACTATTTTGAAATCGTATTTAGCGGCATAGGGCGCCCGACCATTGGTGGTCCCAATCTTTCAACGCGGGGTTCCAATCTAGCAGGTTACGATTGTTCCCGTGTAAATAAACACATGAAACACGGAATGTTTATTCTAGACAACAATTTCCACTGCGTAGAAGTGAATGTGCCACCTGTAGGGGTGAGATGGAATAAAGCGGGCAAGAGGGCAAAATAACTGAGGTTCAGAGGAAAACAGCCAATATTTACAATAGATCAGGCCGAGTTGTGTCTCTTCATGTGTAGGCTGAGGTGGTCGGAGCGAGAAAAGGCTCTGTCACACAGACTGCACTGGAACGGACGGTCGCCTGTGTGCTTGCGTTTGTGTCTGAAATTCAGTTGTTTTATAATGAAATTGTTTACTTTATCCATGAATAAAACGTGAACCAACCTCGTCAACTCATCGCTTCTCGCAAATTTCCATTCACAGCCAGCCCATGGACAGCAGTAGGGTTTTTCCCCACTGTGAGTCCGCACATGAGCCTTCAGATGAGAACTTTTGGAGTACCTGAAGTTTTGTAAGAACAGGGAGATGGCATAAAACCTTTTGCTACATCCGGGGTAGGGGCAGGCGTGGACTGCCAATCTCTTGCAGTTCGTGTCCCTCAACCGCCGTTGCCGCCGCGATCGGTCGCTCTCCTCGGATTCCGTTGAGGATTCACCGCTGAAACAAATACATTTTAATTTTCACTTATATTCTCTTCATAGCTAATTCACGGTCAATTAAAGGTTTGCTGAAATTATCTAAATTATGGTCCTATCCATTTACTCAACCCAACCCCCACTTTCCACCCCCGCTTTCTCCCATTTTCTCCCATTGTTCGATTACTGTTGGTGGACGACAGTCCGCAGGAGGTGCCATAAAAGGCATGTCAGGCTAAGGTCGTCCTCCAAAAATCTGGGACCAATTGGAAAGTGAACATAACAACGAATAGTTCCAATGAAAAGTGGAAGAAGCATCTACCCGTTTGACGGAATGAGGTCGTAATAAAACGAAATTTTCGAGCAAAACGCTCCTTCATTTTAGTACTTTCGAGGGATGGTGAAAAAGAAGTAGGTCATAAGTGCAGTTCGGATAAACAGCCTTTGCTCTCGTAGATAATTCGAGTGCTTCGAAAGAAATGTTTAACTTTTGCTTATTTAAGTCCCCCCCCCCCCCAAATATACCTGAAACCGAGATCCCTGCTTCCTCCTCTCGCTGATTACGGTCATTCTGCACGGTGTGTCCGGTTATGGTCGGCGTTTGCCCGCGGAGTCCGCGGGTGGCACCATAAAGCGGCCGTTTCCTTTCAAGAAACGCCGCGGTTTCCCTGCGAGACCCATAACCGTTTTCCATAACCGTCGTGCCGTCTTCCGCTGCTTTCGGGCGGTTTCGGTGACCAAACAAAGTCGACGAGTTGCCAAACCAGAAGCGGTTTCGCGCCCGGGTTGTTTGTGATAATTCATTGATCGGCCGAAGAGAAAGAGATTTTTGATCAGCGCACCGGTTCGAGAGGAAACCACGTTCCCAGGCGCTGATTCAGACACGTGTGTATGTGAGGTATTCGTTGAGGAAGTTGGAGATCGAAGTATAGATAGGAGTGCGTGACGGATAAAACAGCATGTTATCGCAATGGCAGTGTTCGTATTGACGACATTTTGCAGAAAGGAGAGGGCAAGATATTTTGGTCTTTAGGACAGGGTTTGTTGATGCAAGAATAGATCTAATGATATGGATACACAAATGAGACTTAGAAAGGCATCCATCTTCAAATCTGTACATGTTCTGTTCTGCCACTCCTTATTCCTGTCTCGTTATCCCTTGCGTCCTACCTAGGGCTTCCAGCCGGCCGTCTTCCCTTGAGTCACAAATCAGCCGTTCCGGTTTCTCCGTCTCCATTGGAAATCAACCGATTTTGTGTCAAAATCATCGGCTTCCGGAAGGTCAAATTCCCGCGGTGGCCTGTGTTTGTGACGGGCGCCTGGTTCCATTAGGGAAGAATTCTCGAAGCAAATGCGTCCCAACCAAACAGCGCGCGGCACGGTGTGTTTTGACGCAGAGGATCATTTAAAAGAAATTAATCCCATTGAGGTGGAATCTTTTCAAAAGAAGCTGGTCTTTTTTCTAAGCAGACCTTTGTAATTGGGTGCAAATCCAAATGGGAATCCCTGAGATTTCGCGGCTCCGCCGGCGGCTCGGCGGAATTCTCGTCGCCCACTCGACAAACAGCGCGTGCAACATGCGGCCGCCGTGTTATCACCGCTATCTTTCGATGACGTTTGGCCAAGGAGAGCAGCTTCAGCAGCGAAGGGGAGGAGACCAACTGGGGTCTCTGCAGGATACTCTGGCAAACATTGTTTTGGGAAAAGACACCGACAAGCAACAAACGTCGATTAAAAAGCCATTGATGACTCATTTAAGCAATCTAAGACTATCCACGGCTAGTGGTTACTACATATTTTGCGCTTGAATGATTGTGGTTGTTTAAATGCCAGTCCCCGGTGTGTGACAGTCCCCGTCTCCCCTCGCCGGTCCATCCATCTTGTCTTCCGGTCGTCGTCCCACTGCCCTGCACGTGATCCCCTGTGCGTCATCAGGCAGTAAACACTGTATTTTGTTGTTTCTTATCCTGCCTTCTGCAGTTGTTCTTGTGAATCGATGACTAAAAGTCTCGGAATCTGCCTTGATTACAAAAACGGCGGAAGTCCTGTTGTGCATCGATTGACTTTGAATTCCGTCAATGGCTGTCAGTTTTACCCGATAACACGAGATTATGGCCTATGGCAACTGAACTGAATTGGGGAAATCAAAAGATAAGAGACGATTATCGATTGATTAAGACCAAATGACGTGCTTTTGGGAAAACGGAACGGCGGAAGATTCGAAAGGATTTGGGATCCACGGAAGAAAGGGGACACGGACGCTACCGTAACTGGGATGGAGGCTTTGGATACAACTTTCAGTTTTTTACGAATAAAAGATTTTCCATCTCAATGGCAATCAATGTTTTACAATTACAATAATAACACAGAAGAAAAACTTGTTTTAGTGTGTTTTCATTCCAATCATTTTTCCATTCAATTTAGAGGCAAAACATAACAAATGTCTGTGTTGAGCAGAAATTATTTAAGGCAAAACTTTTAAATGTCTGCAGAAAACTAATCAAAAACTTTGTTTGTTAGAAAATGATTGATGCGGTTACATTTAGAACAAAAATACATCAAAGGTAGAAGAAAAATCCCACCTGCTATGTTTCCTGTGTCTGCCAGTAATTTTATCAGAGGAGAGATGAGGTAGACTTTGTGCAAGAGGCGATCCCCCTGACGGGACTCCTGCGCTGTACAAGTAAGGAACTTCTGGACTGCTCGGAGGAGACTCGTCCTGCAGCAAATATTTCAGTCTTCAATTGGGACCGTACCTTTACTTGGAAGAGTGAGGTGGTTGGAGGACAACTGAGGGCGCAGTTGGGAGGATAGAAAGTGGGCAAAGAGGGAGGCGGAAGGGCCAAGGCAATGGGAGGCTCGGAGGGGATGGTGGAGCGAGGCTGATTCATCGGTCGTCGGAAGTCGGACAGATTGACACTTGGAGTCTCGAGAGGAGAGAAGGCGGCCAAAGGGGCTCGCACTCCATCTCCGAGACGAAAGTTCTCTTCATCTAAGAAATCACGAATATCGTCCCAAACCTGAAGAATACTGTAAACAGGGATACGACAGATCAAGATTTTTAACAGTTACTATTTCAATTCTACAGTTTATCGAATGTTCGACCGAAACAATTGTGGCTGAATGATTAAACTTCAAGCATAAAACAAGTTTGTCCAAAGTTTGAATTTGAATCAATTCTGTTTCACCAAATGGTAAAATATTATGAATGTGCAGTGGATGACTAGAGATTGACGCTGGTTTATGCACAAAAACAGCAGATGCCCAATTAGTGGCAGAATTTTCGGACTGTTTGTAGGAGTAGTGTAGAGAGAAGGCACTACGGTGAATTTCGTACTTTGGTTCTTCCCTTGCCAGATGACCGGACTGACTCTGACTTTGGAAAAAAGCCTTAAAGAAGCATTGTACGATGATTAAGTAACATGATTTAGGAGCAAAGAAAACATTTCTATTTTAAAAATAGAATTTAAGTTGATTTTGAAATTTAATTCATTTGTGAGTTTCGGTGGATTACCTCGTTGAGGTCAGGACAGATCACCTGAGTCATGTCTTCTCGGCAGCCGACTGTCTCCAGAGGCCACGCCCCCCGGGCGACCAATAATCAATCGCCCCGCCCCTAAACAGTTACAAGACTGATGGTTAGAGTGCTTCACAAACAAACAGTTTGTTGCTGACAGCTGCTCACGTACAGAACACGGCTACAGACCAGACGGTCAGGGGACATTCCACGAATTCCCAAAGGGTTTACAAGAGAGACATCCTAAGCATGCTCTTCGGATAATGTATTCAATGAAACGTATTCCTTTTAATGTTTCACCTCGCTCAGAGAAAAAGGACAATTTCTCTTTTGGGTCATCTGAGAAGACTGTTTTCGTGAGTCAGTGTTACAACCACAGCCACTCCCAATCCAGTTGATTTTCCAGGCGGCGGGGAATTCCGAGACGAACTATTCACCCGAAGAAACATTGAAAGGAGTCTGCAGAGTCTAAATCTACCTCCGAATCTGAGGTGCTGAGTGAGCAACTTTTATCGCAGAGAAACAAAGATAATGAATCAAAGTAGATGTTAACATCGAAGCAGAGTTAAATAACTGGAAATACTTTAAGGGACAGTCAGGCGCTTTTTGCCACAGTCTCATATGAAAGATAAAATTTAATTGTACAAAAAACTCTTTAGACCCCATGTAGGAAATTCCTTGTTTTCGAGATATTCAGTCTCAAAGTCCTCAAAAGCGGGTCCCTATCTAACCGTAGATAGATAGCCAAACGGTCTACGTGTCCGCTGTATACTAAAATGACTAAACATTGTGTAAAAGTGAGTGACGCAGACTGAAGCATTCCAGTGAAGCAACCATCAAAATTACCGCCTGACTATCCCTTTAAAGTAATTGTAGATCATGGAAATCTTACATTTCAACATAGCTACTGCTTGAAAATATGAAAAATTTACTTCCCCCCTTGTCGAGAACACGTTGACAAACCATTGACAACTACAATGTTTGCCATTCGTCTACTATTAGACTTCCAACGAAAATTTTCAGTCCACAAAGAAGCTGGAAAAATACTTAATAGAACTAGTTCTGAGAATAGATTTCCCATGAAACGAATCTTTTCAAGTGAAGGAGCTTGATGGGCGAAATGTGTTTCTTCGGTTTTCAAACCCTATTTGCTCCAATCTTTCGGAAAAGTTCCCTGCAACCTGTCTTCCCTTGTAATTTCAGTTTCACAGGTGTCATATGTGGCAAAAACAACGTTTTTCTGACAAACAACGTTCATCAAATTCACACTCTTCAGTATTTCCCGTAGATCAAAAGACAGGCCGCCCGGGAAAAAAACGGAAAAATTAATGACTCCCGTCGTTTTCGTCGGCGTCGTCTCCGGATCGGGCGGACTTCGTTTCTCACACGCAGAACAAGCTTGTAATTTTTTTTGGCTGTCTTCTAAAGATAAATTATATTCCCTTCTGAGCCCCATCTTCCAAATGTATAATTAAAAACCTAAGGAGGCGTCTGGCAGCAGTGGTTTTGCTGGTCGGCTGGTTCGTGGCGCAATCAGCGCTGATCGCCTGTGACACCCGGGTGGAAGCATGTTAAACGCTGTTGCCAGCCGGCTACAGATCGCCGCTATTGTGGTTGCCAACCGCACATTCCACAATTACCCATCCCAGATTGCTTTTCTGAAAAAGACGAATTGAAACGAGGGAACGGCCTAATGTTATGAGTCACTACACGGAATGTTTATGTGAGCCTACTGAAACGGTACATTGATAAAAACTTATCTAGAGTTGTTGGAGACAACCTTTTGTAAAAGAAAGGGTCATTTTCTTTTGGCAAACGCCACGCAAAAGGTGTTGGCAGTTGAGAAAAGTCGGCGAAAACCCGTTCTGGATGCAATTTCGTGGCCGCCACTATCCAATCTCCATTCAGCTGTTTTTGGCCGCTATCACTAGGCACATTATTATCGTGACAGGGAAGAGTGCGCAAGAAGAAGGCGTCGGAACGGCCGCCGATGGACATACTTTCCAACGGAGGGCGTCGGAACGAAAGAAGGGATCCTTTGAAACATAAATGGAATAAAGGAGGGTGAATAAAGAGACGATAACAAAAGAATTCATCATATTAAGATGCTTTATTTGCAAAACCAGGTGTTTCTCTTGAGAAGGGAAATACACTTGTCACAATGCTATGGGTATGATATTCAGCAAAGAGACTCATTAGGTTTCAGCATCCAAGTAATTCAGACAAGGGCAGGCAGCTGAAAACCTTTCCTGCATCTGACCTATTGGCGTGGAACAAACAAATGCTTTGAAACTTTTGTGATGTGGTTATGCATGACTTGGGTCTCCCTTTGGTTCTCGTTTCACCCCCGCCAGATGCAAAAGCGGTCCTCCTCCTGTCTGCCTCAGTGTCTCTCGTCTAGTTCTCTCTCCCAAAAACGCCGTTGGCGGTTTCCCATCAAAGGCGGCGAGTCTTTGAGTCTTCTTTCGCAGCTTCCGCTGCTTCTCATTCAAATCGAATGGCGTCCGGAGTGGAATGTTTGCGACTGTCACTTGAATAATCAGAGTTCAGTCAGTCAAAATTACAGGTGCGAAGCCATTAATCCTGCAGCCGAGGCGTCGAATCGTAAACGATGCGACTGTCAGTGGAGGTCGCGGTTGATAGCATCGAAGCCATTAATCGTCAATTCGACTGCACTTCTCGGTTTCATTTGAATGGGGCAACAACAATAACAACAGAGTAACAAGGGATCACGACCGGGAGAATATGTCGACGCTCAATTTGCTCTGGAAGATCTCCTTGTAGAAGGCGAACAGCTGCTTCGCCCCTTCCCTAGCCAGCCTCAGGGCGGAGGCGAATTCACTCGACTCGAAGACTCCCTTCGTGTCGCAGCCGATCAACTGGGTGTCGTTCTAAGAGACCTCATTAGGGTAGGCAACTGCCACTTACGGTCTCCGTCATCTGTAGTGCGAAAAGAAACGAAGCGTCTGCTTTCTGCTCCACGCGACGGTCTGGGTCCAGTACCAACTGGCCATCCACACGAACCACGTTCACGCCACAGAATGTGGACCTAAAATGAAGTTTTAAGCTTCAGCTCTTACAGAGACTCCTGACCTGCTTGGAACCCCGTTGTCGAGAAGAGACAGGGCTGTGGCGGTGAGAGCCACTGCAGCCACACTGCCCATGTCCTCCATGCAGTTTACAGTAACCGTAAGACAGGTTCTGGGGAAGAGCTGCGTATTGACGACGGTTTGAAGGGCGGACCGCAGCAATGAATTCAACTGAAATCAATATACGTTCTTAAAGGGAGGCAGGGTACTGTACCGGATGGTGGTCGCCCTCTCCAGTCGGCTGGCGGAAACTAACATCCAGATGGAGTTTATCGTTTTCCCTGCGGGACACGTGGACATCACCTATGCAAATAGTCCTTTAAGTCCTCCTCTTTTCCCCCACCTGGGCCACTACAACTCGCCCACACCGTGGTTTGTCCCTGGGAGAAGGAGCACGAGCCGTCGGCCTTCGAAAGGTAGGACAGCTGGGCCTTGAAGGGGCGCATTCGGCCGGAGAGCAATTCTGGCATCACTGAAAACGCAGGAAATCAAAAGGAAATGGGGCGAAGAAAGATATTCTGCTCGGAAACAAATGGGTTGATATTGACCAATACCAGCAGTCTTTACAGTTAATGACCGGGATCGAGTTGACCTGGTTGAGACCACGTTTTAAAAACTAGATTTTGGTAAACAATTGCGAACAACCAACAAAAAGAGAGAAAGATGAGATAATATAGCAAAAAAAGCTGTTTGAAGGAATCTCTTGAACAAAATAAGAAACTTTTATGAATCAACGTAACAACAACAATTCAACAACAAAGGAGACCGTTCAGTTCTTCTTCTTTTTGGCTTCTGGCTTGTACCCGGTGGTTTGGGTGCCCATTCGGGTGAATCCGCCCTTTCCTCCACGCTTCCCACGCAAGTTCTTCTTGTTCTCCAGGCGGAACTGCTGGTGGAACGGGTCGAACGCCTCCTTTGATCCCTTTGTGTTATCTGAAAAGTATTTAGTCAGACTTGAACAAAATTAAGTGCAAAAGAGAAGAAGGACTCACTGAACATGTTCTTGTCGTAGGCGGAATAGTCGATACTCTCCACTTTGGTCTTCTTCGAAGACAGTGCCTCTTCCACCAGGAACTCTGTCTCCTCCTCGTCTCCCTCCTCTTCCTTCATAAACTCTGTCACTTCCTCTTCCTCTGCCGACTTCTCTCCAAAGCGAATGTCAGCCGCCTGTCTGGCCTGAAATTCCAGATTCCTCGGTCTCCTAATTTAACCCACGTGCTTCCTCTTCCTGGCCAAAGCCTTCTTGGTCAAAACCTGGTCGTCGGTGAAGCGTTCCTTCGGCCCAGAAGATAGCGTGATGTCCTCGACATTCACTTGCTGCAGAATAAAAATATTACTGTAGGAAGTGGTTCTACCGCGACGGGGATTTCACTCCTTTTGGCGCAGGGGTCGTGGTGAGTGAACCTCTTCTTCTCTCCCTCTCCGTTCTCCTTCCTCCTCCTCTCTTCTTCCGCTTTCCTCTTCTCCTAAGGTATTTCATTTTAAGCGTCTAAAGCACAAGAAAACCTCTCGCTCGGCTGCCTTTTTCACCCCAATCACGTAGCATTCGTAGGGCGTTGCCCAGTTGCTCATACTTGCGATGATTCGGCTCCGTTTGTCATTGTCGTTCGGCTGAAAATACTTCACATTTCCCTTTCAAAAGAGCACAGACCGCCGACTGCTCCACAACGACGGCTGCCTCGCCCTTGACGTCGGAGGTGATGACGGACAGAACGCTGTCCTCTGCCACCTTCACCACTCCCTCCTCCGCGGCAACGTTGAGTTTTCCAATCTCTTCGTCGAAACGTGTATGAGAAAAGTCGAGATTGCACCTGATAATGTCAGTAAGTGGGAAGATTCAGAGGAATCACCTAAGGATAGACTTTTGTTTGGTCATTCTGTTCTGTTCGTCGATCATCGTCTGAAGCAGGGTTCGCTCGACGCCGTCCGTCTGTTTCTGAACGAATCCCAGGAGAAGCGGCTGATCACGGGCAGCATAGACGATCCTAAGGGGGTTAATAAGGGGATAGAAAGCACCCACTTGTGGATGTCCAGCTGGTACTTCCTGACCATCTCAGGCACTGGGTTGCAACAGGCAATTATGCCCTGCACCTCACGCGGAAGAGCCTGAATCATGGAATGAATGAAGAGGAGTGGGGGGGGGGGGGTTAACCTCGGCTATGTAGAGCATCATGTGACTGGGAAGGACGTAGTTGATGCCTTCGTCTTCCTCGCGAGCCACGCGGTCACGCCAAGCCCACAGCTCTCGGAGGGCGTACACCTGGAACAGGGAGATTAACCGTGCCACAGTCGAGTCCTGAGTAATGCGCAAAAGTCACCTGTCTGCTGTTGAAGGTACGCTTGGCACTGAGCATGGGCTCGTATCCGAGAGGATCGAAGACGGGTTTCTCGTAGACCTGAACGCCCAGTTGTATGAATCACTGGTGATCCCTTCCTTACCTTTCCACAGACAAGGACACTGTCGTTGTAGACAGCCGTCAGGAGGTTCTTCATGTCGTTTCCCTTGACCAAGAGGGCTTCTCTCAGTTGGTCGTAGCAGAAGAGCAGGTAGTGGGTGTCACAACGAGCGTAGTCCATCTGTTCCTTCAGCAACGGTCTGAAGCAGGAATTGATTGGAAGAGGCCGCAATGGTCACCTGATCCTCCAGTCAGACGTCTGGTATTGCTTGTTCAGTGCTACCTGACAGTAGGTTTGAACAAGGAACTGCAGGGAGAACTTGGGGAACTCGAGGCGTCTCATTGCATGGTAAGTATCGAACATGTTCACCACGTGTATTCCAAAATCACGTTGCAGCCACTGTATGTCAGACTCTGCTCCGTGGAAGACCTAAACACATTGAATTAGAAGTTTTGGGATAGGCAGAGGTACCTTGAGAATCTTCGGATCGGTGAAAGGTTCGTTGAGAATGTGCATTTCGCCCCAGATGGGGAAGGGGTCGATGATGAAATCCTTGTCTCTGGTGGAAATTTGAATAAGACATGTCAGGCCGAGGAAGGTGCGGGTGTCGTGATGCTGAATGCGTAACATAAAAGACAAAGGAGGACAAATACCTCCAGATCCACGGAAAACTCCTTGACAGAGTTGAGGACATCACAGAGTTCCTTCAGAGCCTCCACTGTGTCAACCACCTTCATAGGTGTCGATTCCAAAGTGCCCAATTTCTGAAAAAGAGAATAATTATGAATTTTGAGGGGGAAAAACGAAGAATGCATTTTACGGATAAAACCAGGTGTTCCTCCAAGATTCGTAAACCCCGTAAAATGTCGGTGACAGGAACCTACCTTTATTGCGGATGAATACAACTGGCTGGCAGGTGGCTGGAAGTGGTCCAATTCCACACGATACGGGTGCCCCTGGTCACAGTCGGATCCCGTCCATTCCGACCTTAATTGGGTAATTAACTGACAATTAAAACGCAGTTAAACCTATCGTTTGAGTCCGCATCAATCACAGTGATTCCCTTCCTCGTATCATCGCGGGGGTGGTGTTTTATGCGCAATTTGCTCATGAAAGGGTCGCGGGAGGTATCCACGAGGCCGGAGAACTTCTTCTGTGGCTTCTCGATGGCCGTCTAAAAAAAGAAAACTAAGGAACATTAAAGAAATTACGCTGGATTTGAGGAATTCCTGCTGTTTCTCCCTGGCTGCCCTGAGCCGGGCGGACAGGTCGTGCGGCAGGGGAGTGGACAGAGTGGCGAAGGGAACGTAGCTACGGGCGGCTGAAACATATATCTAATATTATATAATTTAGTTAAGTCAATGTCAGTCCGGATAGTTTGTGACAGTCGTCTGCCACAAAGAGAGATCAAATCAAAACGAACCCATTTGTTTGGTAGATTCGGCCCCGATGATGGCCGTGGGCACCTGTACCTCCTCGTCTCGTCCAGCCCTATCTATTTCGTCCATCACAATTCCCTTTAAAGCAATTATATGAGGAACATAATGGATATTACCTCTCTTTCGACAAGGGAGTCGTTGGCGCTTATGATCTTGGTCATATATTCCTCCACGGAATTGCCAGCCTTCGGAGCCCTCACGGGACAGCCGGCTGTCTCCATTACACAAGCAATCCTTTAGAATTAGACTAAAAGAGCAGAAAATAGAAACGCACATTGACTGAAAACGCAGTTCCTGTTGTTTCATGAAGCCGTTGAAGGCTGCGAAGGAGTTGCACAATTCGTAGTCGTCGCCACAACGAGGAAGACCCTTGCACGCCTTCACGACGGCTCCGACCTTGGTCATGACGTCCTGAAAGGAGAATGTGTGTGTGTGTGTGTGTGTGAGTGAGAGAGAGACTGACCTTGACGATAGCCTGGTTCCTGAGAGCATTTTCCCTCTTCTTTCTCTCCTCCTCATTCAAAATCTCCTCTTCGAGATCAACAACCGGCGGATTAGACATCTAAAACAATTACAACCACATCAAAAAGACAAAATATAGTCGCGAAGATAGAAAACTTCGAGAATTTTGAATAAGAAAAAATAAATCAATGTTTTATTAAACACAAACTTCAAATTAAATACAAGTGAAAAGAGAGGAAAGCAAATAAAGCAGTGAAAATAACCCGAAAAGGAGCGGAATGTAATCAGAAGCTAAGATTGACGTAGAAGGTGTAGTTGGCCATGAAGGTGTGTTTTTGAGTGAGGAAGGGCACGTAGAAGGCCCGGTAGAGCCAGTGGCTCCTCGAGGGAATCAGGAACGGGTACCCACCCACTGCACGGAAATTCTTCGTCTGAAATACGCACAGTTAGATGCTTTACGACCGTTGAAGTGAGAAAGATTGCGTAACAAAACATGGTTTACCATTGTGCCGATGGCAGGTTCCAACTCTGTCGTCATCTCACGAGGAACGTCCAGATCTACCACAAAGTCGCAGAGCTCCAGAGAAACGTATCTGCAAAATGAAAGTATTCTCTCTAAAGAAAGTACCTGGAGGGCTCCTCCCTGTTCCCGTCGTTCATTTCCGTGGGAATGAGCTTCGTGATGTCGGGGATCTTGCCATCCACGTAGTATTTGGGCAGAAGACCGCGAAATTCGCTCTTCAGGAAGTTTAATCTGACGGCTAAAAAGAGGGAATAAAAAGGAAAATGGGAAACGTACAGAGGGTGTGATTGTGCTTGTCGAGCACTTTTTCAGGCAGGAAGAAGGAGGAGGGGAAGCGGTACCACTCCTTTCCAACGCACACACGCAGATCCAGCTTAAAATGGAGATAGTAGGCAAAGAAATTGCAATTTTGAACCTTTCGCCCTGAGAAATCTCTCATTTGGGCGTTTTCGTCGGATAAGAAGGCGTTGAGACCGTTGTAAACCTGAAATGCTAACATTTAGACAAGTTCCAGGAGGAACTACCTCGATATGGGCTCCAAAGTTCCTGTGGAGGGCGTAAGAGCGAGAAAGAGAGACGCAGATGAAGAGGAGGACGATCGGCCACGACAACTCTGGGATTACACTCGAGACTTTACCCACGATTCTGAAAAGAGCGATAAGAAAAGAGAAAATGAATTTCTTCTTTGTTAACATCATCGAATTCTCGGTTGGCTAGCGGAGCTAGCCCATGAGGGACCCTTCTAAATTGAAAATGCTACCTCCTGGCGGCGTCGATTCCAACAGCGGCAAAGAGGGAAATTAGGGGGTAGATGGGGTAAAGGAAACGTTCTTCTTTGTGTTCTTGGAGGGAGAACACGGCCAGCCAGGCGAACATCGACAGACCAATGGTCAGCAAAGGGAAGAAACGGTCCCAGTAGGCGAAAGAAACGGCTAAAACAGGGATAAGCAAGGTGAGCATGGGAATCTGAAACATTCAAAACTCACGAATTCCCAGAATACGTCTTGATTCCTTCGTGCAAATTAGAACAAAGGCGACGGCTGCGAGGGGAAGGCCGGTGAGAGCCAGCGGAGTGGCCAGATTGAAGTTGAGGGCGAGGTTCTTCACGTAGAAACTGAAGGGTTCCACTCCGTAGAGGTTAGGTCCATGTTCGGTGAAAACGTTGTACAGGACTATGTTCATGGGGGCCTGAAATGAGATATACCCTGTGTGGCAGCGGACATAAGGTCAAACGAAGGGTATATCCAGCCCTCCAAAACTTATATACTTATCGCCCATCGAGCTTGGAATCAATGTTTGACAAGTACGGTTCGAAACCGTCGTGGGAGGTGCTACTGTGCCTAAAATGGCACTAAAAGCACTTTTTGGGGGTGCTATATGCAAATTTGGGGTGCTATTTTCAAATGAGACCGGATCGTGTCAAACAGTGCTTGGAATAAGCTTAAACTAACCTGCACATCTAACTAGCACACAAAGTTAGGGGACGCAGGGCACATTCATAGAGTAACAACCTACCCACCCCCCGAGGTTTGCTCAACTTGCTCGCATTTTCCGGTAGGCTGTTATTGCGGCGCTGGAAAATGCGGTAGCACTCCCCACATACACTAAATTGGGGGGGTCCGGGTGGGGTCTGCGGACCCCCCACAACCCCGAAAATTTTCCGCGGACACTCCCCAAAATGGAAGTTTTTGTCCAAAACCTTTGCGGACCCTCCCAAAATCCATAGGTACCTACTTTACCCCAAAAAATTTCGGCCCTGCGGGGCCGCCCGCCAGGTGGAGGCCAATTTATTGTATGACTCCCCATCATCCCCCAAAGTGAGAATTTCGCAGTCAAACTTCACAGAGTTATTAATTGCACTGAAACCGCGCTTGATAAGTGACGACAAGCGGTGATATGTGGAGGTACTTTTAGTTCTATCGTAACAATAAATCTCGCGCGACGATCTTCTTCGACCGCAACGGACCGTGGCAAGGAAATTGTCCGGTAAATTAGGAAGGGTCCTTTTGTAGTGAAAGCAGATGAGACCACCTCAACAATTGCTCTCCACGCTGAAAGCAGAACATCGCCTAGTAAGATGCACGAATGCCGCAACGCCAAGTTCGGCTCTGCGACAGCCAGAGTAATTGTGATACACTAGTTAGAATAAAGTGTATGTTGTGGTTTCTTTCAATCAAAGCCTAAAGAGTGGGATATGACTCACCAAGACGAACTTTCCAAAGTAATAGGAATCGAAGAAGATGAGGAGACCACAGACGAAGGTGCCACTGATTCCGGCATAAATGAGGAAGAGGAGAATGCGTCGCCTGGAAAAAAAAATAAGGAAACATCTTCAAAGGGAAATACCTCAAAAGAATGAGGTCAATCACAATGGGAAGACCCAGAAGGGCCGCGAACGGCCAGCCAATCAGTGCGGAAACGGCAGTGGAAAAGATGGCCAGGAACCTAAAAGGGAGAGGTTGAGAGAGGGGTGGAGCAGGGCTGGCAAAAAGTCGGGCGGAAGATTTTGAAAAGGCACTTTTTAAAAAAATTGAATTATTTCCTCTTATATCCATTTACGAACATTTCTTTTTAGTTATTAACATTAACTGAATATAACCGAATATAACTTTAAAAGAAAGTAAATTAATTAATCCACATATAAAAAAAGTTATCGAATTTAGAATTTTTGGAGATTTCGGGCCCAGCCGAGAAAATTTGGGTAGGCCCGGCCCGCGACCAGCCCTGGGGTGGAGAGAGAGAGAGAGAGATACTTACCACTGCTGTCGGAGATAGAAGGCAATGGCGAACATGTTCATCACCATGGAGAAGGAGGACGGTAGGAAGGCCCCACTGAAAGAAGAAATTGTCCAAGTTATCGTAAACATCTCATTTGCCAGGGTAATTGCCACAAGAATTGTAGTTAGTTAAATACAGCTCAAATGGAATGTGGCAAACTTACCAGGAGATGAACATTCCCGTCGCAAAGATTGAGAACAGCAGAAAAAGACGGCCAATTCGGATAGAAAATCTATAAATTGGTGAAATCAGTATAATTTGTTATGGACTACCTTTCGCAGATGGCTTTGAATAGAAGAAACTCGGCAGATGCGCAAAACGCAGTCAAAAGGCATCGAGTGCAGACGAAAATGGCTATTTTGGTGTAGTAGAAGAAGAGGGAGAGCAGACCAGCTGGCAGGTAATGCAGCCCCACGTACAAATACGACCTGAATGATACAGTTAAACCAGATGGGGGCCTTAAATATACCTGATGGCATAAAGTGGTGAATACTCCCAAGTCTGGAGTCCTTTCCCGAAAATGAGCAAATGTAATGGCTCCCAGTAATTAAAAACCTGAAACTTATTGATAGAATATGGGAAAGCACACCTCGTCGCAGTCTTGGATGGTTGACCACAGACCGGCGGAAAATCTAATCGATAACATCATCTGCAAAAGGGAAATTAATAGTGAAATGCGATATCTTACCTTGAGAACTGCCGTGGTGCTGGGCATCCAATCTGAGGGAGAATCCGAGTCTTCGAAGTATAATTTTGTCCCATCGGGAGGGGTTTCGCTGAAACTAAGCGATAGTAACAGGGTAATACAGGTAGGAGCTGTATTTATAATCGAAACTGTAATGAAACATCGACTTATTTCAAAAGGCAGCAATTATTACGCTTGTTGTTAAATTACGAGGGGATGCTATAAGCATTCCACAACCCGAACAACTAATAAGGTATTATAATATCAATTAAGTTAACCAAGAATGTGGAAAAAAAGGAATTTAACGCAAACCTTGGTTTTGGTTTGTTGTTGGAGCCGACCGCCTCTCGATCATGTATTTTCCTATATCGATGTTTAGCCATTGTTCTGTAATTAATTAAATTATTATTTTTTAAATTCTGGGAATTTCTTTTTTTTTCAACAGCATTTTTTCAAAGCAAAACCACTACAATCGAAATTTTGATTTTTAAGAGAAAATAAGAAGCGCGCCCCATCGCTACCGTACCACACCCAGTCCTTTAAACGTTTGCCTCTTCTATCCATCCTAAATTCGGGCCCATTTTCCCTCTTTTTTAACCTTCGGTTTCTTTTTTCACGATTTAGAATCTGTAATGTCTTTATTTTTGCTAACATTAAATCCTGGATTTCAAAAATCTATCGCGATCATTTTTTGTCAGTGTTATAAAGTCCCAAAAAACGAAATTCGATATCCCTAAAATTGTACTATTTAGTACGAAATTTTGTTCCTTGTCCAGATTTTTCTTATTTACTGACCACACTTTGGTTAACATGTGTTTTAAGGGTATCAAACAATGGGTCGCAGAATCCGTATCCAGCGTAAGGGAGCGGGAGGTATCTTCAAGTCCCGCAACAAGAACCGCAAGGGAGCCGCTCAGCTCCGTCCCCTGGACTATGCCGAGCGTCACGGCTACATCAAGGGAGTCGTCAAGGACATCATCCACGACCCCGGACGTGGTGCTCCCCTCGCCATCGTTGCCTTCCGTGACCCCCACAAGTTCAAGACTGTGAAGACCACCATGGTCGCTGCTGAGGGCATGCACACCGGACAGTTCATCTACTGTGGAACCAAGGGTAAGTGATCTACTTTAGTTATTTGGTAAATAAATTATTCTTTTAACACTGTTGTTTTAGCCGCCGTCCAGATCGGAAACGTCATCCCCGTTGGATCTCTTCCTGAGGGAACCACTATCTGCAACGTCGAGGGCAAGTGCGGAGATCGTGGAAAGCTCGCCAAGGCTTCTGGTACGTTCATTTAAGTACGATACTCTTGATCAGTGTAGGGCTTAACTGGTATCTACTAATATTACCCTTGTCACAACTCTAATTCTATTAGATATATTGTTTAAGTAGATCGTGCTATTATTAAAGTTTTTTTTATTTTAGGAAACTACGCCACCGTCATCGCCCACAACCCCGATACCAGGAAGACCCGTATCCGTCTTCCTTCTGGAGCCAAGAAGGTTATCCAGTCCGCCAACAGGGCCATGATAGGTACATCTTTAGCCTAAAATTAAAAAAAAAACAATTCTTCAGGACTTGTTGCCGGAGGTGGACGTACTGACAAGCCCCTGCTGAAGGCCGGCCGTGCCTACCACAAATATAAGGCTAAGCGTAACAGCTGGCCTCGCGTGCGTGGTGTGGCTATGAACCCCGTTGAACATCCCCACGGAGGAGGTAACCACCAGCACATTGGACACCCGTCTACTGTCAGGAGGGACGCCAGTGCCGGAAAGAAGGTAGATCCGCTTACCCATCTGCATAAACTTTTACCTTTAGGTCGGTCTCATCGCTGCCCGTCGTACCGGAAGAATTCGTGGAGGAAAGCCCGTCAAGGTCACCAAGGAGGAGGCCGTCTAATTTGTTGTTGTTACATACAAACAATACACATTGTTATAATACATTTGTTTTGATGAGTCTAGTACGTCATGGTGGTACCTGCTTGGATACTTGTAATGTACGAGTATAGGGGAGGGGTTACTGATATTGAAACCGTATTTTCGCTATCTTGGTAGACTACTTTCCTCGGCCCGTGGTTACTGTTGCTCTTTTGGGTTCTAATTCTTGTGAAGTCGCAAATCCTTTCGGGGAGATTATTTGCGGTGACATCTGCTAACACTTCTTGGCTTATAAACTCGGTAACGAGGGACTGCCATCCCTTAGCTTTCATTTAATGTCATCAACAGATGCGGTAAATAAAAAAGCTCGTTTCTGCGGGAATTTCGTTTATCGTTAAAAGGTAAATGCTTACTGTCAACTCTCAATGTTTCTGAAAGCTTTATAATTTTTTTTAGAAGACTTGTGATCACTGTTTGACACGATCCGGTCTCATTTGAAAATAGCACCCCAAATTTGCATATAGCACCCCCAAAAAGTGCTTTTAGTGCCATTTTAGGCACAGTAGCACCTCCCACGACGGTTTCGAACCGTACTTGTCAAACATTGCTTGTGATTTCCTTTTGTGAGTAGTGTTTACATTAGACAGCTGTCTATTCTACGCGCACTGGAAGTGCGCACCCAGAAAATCAATATATCACATGTTGAGAGCCCGCACTCTGGCAGCCTCAGCTGTTTTCCCTGCAAATCCCTCATTACCCACTCTGTTTGTGTCATTTGCTATTTTTCCAAACAATGTTTCTAATCTCATCTTAGCCTAGGATGGCTCTTATTTTTCCCGACGGCGAGTGAAGAAAACAACAGAATGGCGGCCGGAAAGGAGGAGGACATCACCCTCGTCGACTATTTCGTAGTTGCTGGCTACGACCAGGACGTGGGGCTTAAGGTGGGGTGGAACTAAATTTGGCCAAATTCGGCTCCCCTATTTAAATGCTTTTAGGAAAGTAATATTTTGTGTCGTTTGCCCCGGCGTGTGCTAAAATTGTTGTATTGTTTAATTTGAATCCTTGATTCCAACCGTGTTTCAGTGTGAAAAGTGCATTTAATTGCATGCTCAAAATTACAGGAAGTCTTTTTTTTCCAAAAGTAAGGAAATTAAGACAAACGTACAACGGCGAAGACGTCTTCGAACTGATTCTCCTTTTTTTTAAATGCCAATAATTTTTTCTCCATTTGTGTGATTTCAGGAGGAGGAATGTGGTGATTCTGGAGAAGGCTCGATAAACCTGCCCACGGAAAAGTTCCGTCCGCCGCTGCAACGTTCTTTCGTGGCCAAGATTCTCCACCACTTTCCCTACAATCGGCAGAATGCACCCTTTTCACAGGAGATCCTACCCGTAAATGCATCGTTATCCTTTCTATAAACTTTTTTCAGCTGTGCATGCCCCGTGGTCTGCGCTTCTTCACAGACAAAGATGTGCCTCTGGGGCCAATATTCCACACCTTTGCCAATATAAGGGAAGACGGCTCCCGCGTCAACGGAACCGTCATTACGTTCTTTGAGGCTTGTTTTTCTTTCGTTCTTTTGCGTAAAAATGAAAATCAGGAGGTCAGAGATGCGACAATCTGCGAAGCCATGTTCACTTTGCACACGAACCACGTGAAGGAGCTGACGGCGAAGGAGGCGAACGACCGACCGAGGCAACATCTGCCCCCGGGCACCATTTCAGGTCATCATTGGATTTGTATTCAGGGGGAAGAAATAGTGATCGTTGTAATCAACATTCAGAAGCGAATCCATTTAAATTTTTTTGATTTAAACAGGAAATATTTTCAGAGGACAGTCACATTAACGTTTATTACACATTTACTTTCACAAGATCACAGCGAGCCATTGTTGTTGCCCGTGTTGAAATACCTAAAATTGTCCTGTCTACAGTAACACATGAAAAAGGAATCGATTGTCATTTGAACTCGGCGGATTATCCGTCCATTTCGTCCCTGCCCGGAACCTTCCATTACCACCACATATGAACATATTTATAACGTTGTTTTAATGCTTCTGAATATCTAATTCCAGGAGGAACGCACACTCTGCCACGTGGACGAAGGGACAAGTGCAAACGAGTGTCGTACTACGACGGAGGCAACCACAACATCCTCTACATGTGGGATTCCCTCTTTCTTATTAATAAGCCATCACAGGACGAAGGCCCTTTGTCTGATCACTCGACTGCCGTTGGTGGATTCACCGAAGGCTGTTTTGAAGAGGATTCACGAGATGGTGACTTCGGGAGAGGCGCCTCCTCTTCCACTGGAGAGCTACATCTTCTGGCTCATAAACGAGATTCCCCTGCCTTCTCCAGGAACCACCCTCAAGGCAGGCCTCTCCTGCTTATTTCATCTTTCGGGTTTAGGTGTCTCTCCTGGATACAACCGTGATTCTACAACGACCCGGCTCTCAGGAACTGCCCCTCTTCGATGATTCCTTCAGGACTCTTTTCCAGGTTTGGCTTCACTTCTTTCCCCAAATTCTCCATTTTAGTTCCTGTCTGTTGAGAAGTTCGTCCGTCTCTTCACCTGTTTTCTCCTGGAACACCAAGTTCTCATTTGTTCCAAAGGTATAATTTCCCTTGAAAGAATTCTGCTACTGTTTCTAAGCGTCCGCTGCAATTTCCTTCCGCGGCGGCTTTTTATGGCTCCAATGCTGGGAAAGAGACTGTTTCCAGAGTATTCCCGTCTGATGTGCGTCTGCGAGGCCCTCTCCACCCTGGCCTTTCCCTTCCGCTGGCAGATGGTCTACGTTCCCATCCTGCCCAATTCACAGCTAAAGTTCCTCGAAGCCCCTGTCAGTCTGTCCTTTTCGTCCCAATTTCCTCTCTTCCAGGTCCCTTATGTGATGGGTTGGTGCTATGAAGACACAGTGCCAGAAGTCCTCTTCCAATCCAACGTCTGTGTTTTGGACGTGGACACCGGGCGCACGGAATTCCCAGAGGATTTACCCACTTTTCCAGGGTTCAAAGACCTCTGCGCCGAGATTAAAAGGGCAGTCGAGAGGTATTTTTTTATTGTTTTCGGTGTTTCCTTTATTCTTCAGGTACTCGACCGTTCCATCGACTATGAAGGAATCCACTATCACCCTGGGAGCCACGATGCGCGATGGCCCAAGTGCCAGGAATGAGGAGTGGTCGGCCAAGCGGATGAGTCGATCCTTTGATTTGGAGGACGGATGCGACGATTTAACCAGTGGGTTAAAGTTTTAAGATTTCTTTGTTCACGAATTAATACGATAGGCAAGCCAGGAGGACTTTCTTAGTAAAAATTGCCTTTCAGACATGTCAGCTCGTCTTTCGCGGACGGAACTCCAACCTCTCCAGTTGGACAGCGTTTTGAGGAACAATTCCACCCTTGCTAGGTAGGAGCCAGTCGTCTTCTCCATTTCCCTCGTTTTCAGGGTGGCCGCCATCGCCCGTCGAGCGGGAGTCGAAGTGAATGTGGGAGACATCGAAAGTGAGATCTCAGCCAACGACATGTACACAAATTCTCCCGTTTGCAAGCAGTACTTCCAGGTGAACGGACCCTCTGTGTCGTTAATTGTGCATTTAGGACGCCAAACTGAACAACGCCGTGAGGGAATGCGTCCTCCACCGATTCGTCTGCATGCTGTATTCTTATGAGCATTTCATTGTGGGAGGGCAGGGATTCTCCGACAGAGAAATGTTCGAGGCCAGCAGGTGCTCTCCCAGTCTTTCTTACTGTTTTCCTTTAGGGATAGCTTGGTTTGCTTTGACAAGGCGTCTTTCCTCTCAGACCAACCTGACAGCCATCTGTCATTCCTGGCCGCTTTCCTGGAGACCCAGGTACTTTTGAGCCCTTTGAGACTACAGTATACTTCAAGATGTTCACCTCATTCGTCGATTTCAAGATTCTTTCCCAATGGGAGACGCCAGATGAGAATTTGCTTCTATTCGACGCCCGAATCGCCCAGATGAGGGACAAACTGGGACTGTCAATGGTCAGGACGCCCACATACGAGACCAGTCCCCCCTTTGCTCACACGGGTACGGTCATCGTCCAGTACTTTAACCTACAACTTTTTTTAGAAGAACTCATCAACAAGAGGGAGGAGACCCTCGATTACATTGTGCCCGAACCACATTCTCTCGCGGGCGCCATTTCTCTCAAGTGATTGACCGTTTTCCTCAAAGAAACCGCTGATTTTCAGCTACGGCGGGGTGTGGCCTGAGCTGAACAACGCCTTACTGGAGGGATTCAGCGGGGTTTCGCCTGCCCCGAGTCCATGGAGACAAAGGAACCGACTGAGGTCCAGGAAAATGGATGTGAGTGGTTTTATGGTTTTGGTTGACTCGGGGGGAATGCAACTAAAAACTAAGCCATACGGTAGTGACTAAAGAAATGTGTAACAACTGTGAAGCTCTACGTAACAGAAACATTGTTTGAGACCATTTTATTTTGTAGTCTCATAAGTATTATTCAAGGGAGCTTCTTACTGCTGGCTGAGTCCGGTGGCCTCCGGGTAGTAGAGCATCTGAAGTCTCACTGTCTATGTGGCATCTGCCTTTTACCTCATTGGCCTGGTTGAGCTGGTTCAGATTGTAGGAGGAGAGGCTGGGCAGCTGGCGGAGGTCCTCGAGCGACTGTCGGCTAAAGTCCCGGAGAACCCTCTCGGCGTTGTCGTAGATCGAGGGAAGCATCGACAGTTCGTAGGCAGATTCCGTGGAGAAGAGGCGTTTGTTCATGCACTGAACTGGCCATTTCTAACTGTCCACTGGAATACCTGGTTGTTGGGCATCTCCTTCCTCTCGAAGCTCGTTCCCAGCATCTGAATGTCCAACTCGGACTGTGCCTCAAAGGCCCTCTTGTTGAGGGTCTGGTTGGTCGGCTGCTTGGGAGCCGGGAAGAAGTTGCCAGAACCCAGCTGGAAGTTGGAGGAGAAGACAGTTGGAGGAGAAGACAGGCACATGGGCCCTGTCGTCCGAAGTGTTCACAGGCAGCGACACCACCGAGTTCAGCGACACAGAGCTCTCCGAGGAGAGAGGGCTCTCCTGGTAGCAGGAGACGTGGGCGTAGGGGTTGGGACTGTTGGTGGGCTGACTGGGGAGGGGCTGTCCGGCCATAAAGTCCTTGTAGGTGCCGTTCTTAGTGAGGTAGCAGTAAGAAGAGTTCGTAGGGCCATTTTCGAAACAGCCGGGGTAGTAGGCGTAGTCGCTGTTCCTCTGAAGACCCAGAAATGACCTTTCTTTGGTTGTCAAACCAATTCGCAGGAGCTTTTGTTCTCAATGGGAGGGAGGACGTTGAGCTCAGCCATCGACTCGGCGCTGATCGGACGCCTGTGTGCCTCGTCTCCGTTCCTCATCAGATGGACGTAGGCTCCATTCGACCGAAGAGAGACATTCGAGACCGCAACGGAGGGAGCACTCGCGTCGACGGAGGACACGATTTCCTTGAGTTTCTCGTTAAAGAATTAATGATATTAACCTACGAAGTTAACGGGAAGATTGCGCATTTCGGTGACAGACTCGGCGGATCGCATGGCCAGCTGTGGCTGCTGGGAGGCGAGTGCCAAGGAAGGCGTCCTCCGAGGAAGGAGGGTAGTTGAAGAAGTTGGAGCGGTTAACAGCGGAGTCCATGGCGAACGACCTGCTTCCTTGGGGAGAAACGAGAGAATGATTTCCTTTTCTTGTTGATTGGAAGGTTGACGTACCGTTTTAGTATAATCGTATTCAAACGAATTTTGAAAACGAAAAAGTCGTAATTTGTTTTATTTGGCACCAGGAGTGACGGCCCGCCTTCGGCGGTCCTTCACTCCTGGAAAGTGTGGGGTCAGCACATCAGTAGCTTTCTTTTGATAGTAAACTTGCTGAAAAGTTAATTTCGAAGAGGCGGCCTATGGCCGGTCTGTTCGCGGCCTTTGGTCGCAAAACGGTGCCTGCGGCACCGCCAGCCGCGTTTTCCCATCACCCAATAAGATTTGGCCGGCCAGTAAAATAGGCAAATTCCGAGACAACCATCGAGAGACGGGCGAGAGATAGGGGAAAATGAGAGGCGCAGGCAGCGCACGCAGCTAGCGCACTTTCACCGCGTGACACCACACACACGAACAAACACAGGGAGGCAATTCGCTTATGGTCTCTGAGACTCACTCTGAAGCTTTTGGTGTCCCAGGGTGAAAGTGCGCTAGCTACGTAAATGGGCCTAAATGCCGAAGGCTGCGTACACGGTTGCCGTAGGCCGCATGCTTCAATTTTTACCAACAAGTTTACTGTCAAAAAAAGCTACTGACGTACCGATTCCACACTTGCCAGGAGTGTAGGACCGCCGAAGGCGGGCCGTCACTCCTGGTCCCTTTTATACAATTGGCTTAATCTCCCTGTGTTTGTTTGTTTGTGTGTGTGGTGTCACGCGGTGAATGTGCGCTAGCTGCGTGCGCTGCCTGCGCCTCCTCATTTCCCCTATCCATACCTTGGGAATCAAATGAACGGGGGTTTCAAAAGTGAAGGGGGTAGAACCACCACTCTTTGGGTGAAAAGTGAGGGGGGTTATCTCAAAAATGAGTTAATACTTAAAATACACCCAATTGTCCCCGTAAAAGTGATGGGGGTTACCCCGAAATCCTGGCCCAAAAGTGACAGGGGGTACCTCTATGACCAGCCTTTCCCAAGGTATGCCCCTATCTCTCGCCCGTCTCTCGATGGTTGTCTCGGAATTAGCCTATTTTAGTGGCCGGTCATATCGCGGGCGGTGGGAAAACGCGGCTGGCGGTGCCGCAGGCACCGTTCCGCGGCCGTAGGCCGCCTACTCTAGCGGCCGAAGGCCGCCTGTATGAAATTGCCTTTCCCGGCAAGTTTAGTATGAAAAGAAAGCTACTGATGTGCTGATCCCACACTTTCCAGGAGTGGAGGACCGCCGCAGGCGGGCCATCACTCCTGGAAATTCCTGGAAAGGAAATCACGGGCCATCATCGACCGTTCGTGTGTGTTTCTATCTAGGGTTGTTAGACGCGAAAATGCGCTGCCTGCGCTCTCTCATTTTCCCTTATCTCTCGCCGTCTCTCGATGGTTGTCTTGAAATTAGCCTATTTTAGTGGCCAGCCATTTCTTCGCGGTTGGCTGGCAAATGCGGCTGGCGGTGCCGCAGGCACCGCTTTCGCTGCCGAAGGCCCAGTTTTAAATAGCATATTCCAGCAAGTTCAGTATCAAACGAAAGCTACTGATGTGCCGATTTCACACATGCCAGGAGTGGAGGACCGCCGCAGGCGGGCCGTAACTCCTGGTTAAGCCAATTGTATTCAATTGTACTAGCGCACTTTCACCCTGGGACACCACCCACACACACATAAACGGATAGAGACCATAAGCGGATTGTATAAAGGCGGATACTTAGATCCAAAAGATACATAATAATCCTACATTTAAAAAACGATCACAAGACGAAAAAATGCTGGAGCCACCCTTATTTTTAATTTCAGGGTTCCGGCTTCGGTGCTGCCCGTCCGACGAGTACCTACGGAGGGGCCGGTCTGCTAGGAGATTCTCCCTCGACGATTGCCCAACAACAACTGAAATTCGTGGAACAGTTGCTGAGGGAAAGCAAAGGTCTCCCTCGTCTATTCTTTATCTTACTTAAATTTAGGAAAAACGAAGAGGATGTTGGTTGACAAAATGGGAAAAGAGGCCGTCCAATTGGGTCATCTGGACGCTGGAATCACAGGAGTCGAGGAGAACACCCTCGTGGCCTCATTCTGCGACCTCCTGGAGAGGATCTGGGCCCACGGCCTTAACAAAAAACAGGTTTTAATCAATTTACGCGGGGTTCAAGGTTTCTCAGGGTAAATCGGCCCTTTGGACGTTCGTTCTGCAGCACGAGGACCTGGAGAAGACGGGGCTGTCATCCAGATCGATGTCCGCCTCCATGCTGACACCCGGTTGGTTCCTTCCCTAAAATACCGTAATCTTCAATCAATCTACCGTAGTCCGGTCGTCGTGGTCTCTAGATCCTTTTCCTAGTGTTTCTTTTGTTTTAGCTCTAGCCTGGCTCGTTTTCCGGAAACGACTCGAACGTAAGACCTTTCTTTTGGTGGTGATTGGCCCGCTTCCGTGTGGCCGCTGAAAAGAATTTGGCTTATGTATGGTTCAGTGTTGTGTTGTGCAGGTGGTCTTCGTCGAGAGGTAGAGGTTCCCGCCCCGCGACTCCTTCGCCCATCCAACGAGAACGACATAGGAGGAGCCATATCTGACATAGTGGAGAGCATCCAGAGGGAGCTCATCGCCAAGGAAGACCCCGACGCCCCCGCCTGGTCTCGGAGCATCCTCCGCGCAGCCAACTTCCTCTGCGACAAGATTTCCACTGCCTCTGCCGCCCCGCCCACAACCACTCCGCCCATCGCGCCGCGACGCGCGGAGGTCCGCGGGGCGTTGACCACAGCATTCACGCGGAGGACTATGAGCAGGGATCAGGCAGGGAGGGGGCCGCCGAGTTTCTTGCGAAAGTGCAGTTCCATCAGCGGTAAGTCACGTGTGTGGCATCACTCTGTCCTCTTCTGCACACACTAACTGCACGTGGCTAACGAGGGGATCAGTCCGCGGATCAATTCGCTTTCACTGCGCTTCTAACATCACGTGTGGCTGGGTTTGGTGGCGCTTTTACTTTTGCCGCTAGAGCATGAATACTTTTCCCTTCAGATTTCACGAACCCTGCCTGGGGAGGATCCCATTCGGACGGCTATGCGAGCGTGGAGAGTTCTCCGCGGAAGAGGTCGCAGAGCAGGGCGAAGAGTCCCGAGGGAAGGGTGGTCCTGTCGCCTCTTCCCACGAGCATCGCCTACGATCTCAAGTGATTCGGCCTCTTTCCAACAGGAATGTGTCTTTAGGAATGTTCTTCGGATGACTGAGATTAAGACGGACATTGGCTACGCCAGGGCCTTCGTCCGACTGGCGCTCGAACGAAAACTGCTGCACAAACACTTGTCCACGTTGCTCGGAAACAGCCGCCTGCTCAGGTTCGTCCAATTCAAATTAGACTGGATTTCCCACCACCCAAATTGCTTAATCCCTCTCTTTTCAGCTGTTTTAAACATACTTTTCAGTGACTTATACAAACCGTACGCCTTCACTCGCTGTGATGACGAAAAGGAGCAGTTCCTCTACCACATTCTGTCTCTTAACGCAGCCCAGTTTCGCTGTTTTACCAACACTTTCACCAAGACCAGTTTGCAACGTTCCCTGACTTTAACTGTTTATTCAGAAATGGACTACCAAGTGGTGATTGTGGCTGGCGGTGGCTGGAGAGGAACCCTTCCCCCCGTCTGGGTCCAGGTGGAGGGCAGTCTGGGCAGCAGTCCGCCCATCAACCTTCCTGCCAACACGCCGCTCTTCAAATTCGACGTAAGT
Source organism: Oscheius sp. G VE-2021 (assembly GCA_022343465.1). Taxonomy (NCBI): domain Eukaryota; kingdom Metazoa; phylum Nematoda; class Chromadorea; order Rhabditida; family Rhabditidae; genus Oscheius; species Oscheius sp. G VE-2021. The sequence goes on from JAJQXH010000058.1 coordinate 1,719,288, forward strand.
TCCCCAGACAAACGGATTGACCTCCGATTGCAGCACAAAAACCTCGGCGTCCTTTCGACCCTCCGCATCGGACACTCGGCCTCCGCCGACCGTCCTCCCAAGTGGTTCCTGGATTTCGTCAGTTTCATACTTTTCATTTGGCTACTTGGCTTTTCAGGTAATTGTTCGAAATGAAATCACCGGACAGACCTACCGTTTCCCTTGTGGACGGGGCTTCGGAAAAGGAGTCGATGACGGCAGCCTCGAACGGTGATCCTCGTCCGACAATCCTTTAAATCATCTATTTAGTCTCCTCGTGGCAGAACCACTCTATGATGAAGACAGCAGTGAGCCCTCTGCCTGTCCGCCGGCCTCCCCAGCTCGAGGCAGAAGGAGGACGCATTCGAGAAGTCAGACGCCCCAAAGGGAAAGGAGTCCATCGGCTGGCAGGGTGGCCGAACTGACGAACAACCGGAGTGAGGCTCCTTCTTCTACTTAATGAATGGAGGATTTAGAAACAAGACTGACGGAGATCCAGCACTTCCTGGGGGAGGCAGTGAATGCCCTTGTAAAGTACTTCTACAGCGAAAAGAGGCTCAAGAGCGAGTTGGCCCATCTTTTGTGTGGAGAGAATGGCCTGGTATGTGCAGTGGAGCAGGCTTTCCAGTATGGACGGACGGAGCCTGGATGGACGCTTAGGATGTTCAGACAGCACTACCCCTGGGACTACGTTGGTAAGTGGATAGATTATTGAGTTTGAGAAAGTGGGCTGTAGCTGACAATTTGATAGTTCACCCGCCAGGAAGAATTTTATCCTGACAGTTTCCAGGCAAAAGCATTGGCGAAAACTGGGAATTGTAGTTTATTTGACTCGCAGATTGGCGGAACAGGTCGGAAAATCGGGAAACCGTGTACTTTCGTAGATCTGGAGATAAACAGTTGCTGCACTTTTCTTGTTCGTTGGTTTGTCCTTGCCTAAATTCCTCCATAAATTAATTGTTATTTTTAATATTGCAGAGCGTGTTTCCCTTTGGTTCTACGAGCTGTTCCGTCGTGGAGAGGGCGAACGACTGTCCCGTGGCCAAAGAGACCTCATCACCTACGCCCTGAAACTGTGCAAACGCATTTCCGAAAAGAGCGCCCTCGGGAAGGATGGAAAGTTCCACGTGTTTGTGCTGCTCTCCATTCGGTAATCGTCCCCCTCTCCCCACTACCGTATCCTTGCAGAGACCACATGCTCTCCGGCTTCCTCCAGCTGATGGCCTGGACCCCCGTGACGAAGGAAATGTACGACGACCCCTCCTTCCTCCGCACCCCCGCCCATCTCTCCTACCTTTCCCGTCTGTTGGACGCTCTGAACGAGTTCCACTTTCAGTTAGAACCCTCTCTCACCTATGGTATCGTCTAATACTCTTTTGGGTCGGTTGCATTCCCTGGGTATCTTGTCATAATGTAATTGCATCCTCACATAATCCTCAGCCATTTCATCCCGCGGGTCCCTCGGTACTTTCCCCGGAGCGCTTTTCAGCACATTTACCCCAGATTGCTCACATTCGGTGCAAATAGTTTCTACTGTAATCGATCTTTCTCTCGGATTGGCGGCAATTTGCAGTCGCTGCACATGACATTGAGACACAGCAGGGATCCTTCGCTAGAGATTGCCCTTTCACTCCTTTGCCTGCTGCACTAACACGTGTGAAAGAGATAATAAAGAGTCTACCCTTTCAATTCTTGGTTTCTCACGGTGGATCCACCTCTACCTTTTTCTTTTCTTCCTTTTCTTCATCTTTCTTTTCAGATGACAGAGGCCTCTTTTTTCGCTAGGGTAGCTTCCGCTGTTTTTTACGGACTCACATCCGTCGTTGTAGTTTTCGTCAACAAGATCCTCCTCACTAACTATAGGTGGGTCTCTTTCTCTCTCTCATCTCTGTTTGCAGATTCCCCTCATTCCAAGTGGTGGCCGTCGGTCAGATTATCGCAACTATCGTCATCCTCCGCCTGGCAAAGGCCTTCAAGTTCATCAAGTTCCCCGACATGGACCGTTCCACCTTCCGCCGTGTCTTCCCTCTCCCTATCCTCTACGGGTTGAACCTCGTCTCTGGCCTCGGAGGCACCCAAATGATCAAGTGATCCACCCACCCTCTCTCCCTAATCGCTTTCAGTTTGCCCATGTTCACCGTTCTGCGTCGTTTCTCCATCTTCATGACGATGGTGCTGGAATACTACATCCTGGGGTCAGTGTCTCCCTTCTCCTCTAATTGACTGCTTCAGTGTGGTGGCCACACGGGCGGTGCGTATCTCCGTCGGCCTGATGATACTGGGTTCCGTCGTGGCCGCTCTCTACGATCTCAGCTTCCACGCCCTCGGCTACGCCCTCATCTTCATCAATGACATCTGCACTGCCGCCCTCGGCGTATACACCAAACAGAAACTGGATGCCAAGGTGGGAGTTTTCCCATTTTCCTTGTGAAACCGATTTCTTGAGGATCTTGGAAAGTACGGGTTGATGTACTACAACTGCCTCTTCATTGTGCTGCCCTTCTTACTCTTCATCACTTACACCGGCGATATCGACAAGGTGTGTCCTGTGTGTTCGCAATCAAAGCCTTCTTTAGGCAGTCCTCTTCATGCAGAGCGAGGACATGACCACCAACGCGTGGATGTGCTTCGGAGTGTCCTGTGTCTGCGGATTCGTCCTCAACTACTCCCTCGTCCTCTGTACGCAGTGCAACTCTGCCCTCACCACCACCTGCGTCGGCCCCATCAAGGTATGTTCCTTTTTTACTATTTTGGATTTACAATCATAGAAACCATGTATTATTTTGTAATAATACATTTTCAGAACCTCTTCGTGACCTACGTGGGAATGTTCTCCAGCGGTGACTTTGTCTTCCAGTGGTTGAACTTTACTGGAATTAACATCAGGTACGCCCAATGTCATATGTATCTAACATCTCTTTCCAGTGTTCTGGGAAGCATTCTGTACACGTACGTCACCTTCCGCACCAAGTCTTCGGCCGCTCGTCCGGCGTCCGCCTCCTCTTCGAAGACGGAGAAACAGCCACTGATCTGAGTGATCTCGTCCCTTTTGCCTTTGTCGTTGCCTTTATTATTTATTCGGGTTCTTTCAGTATTGCGGCACCTTTCTCCATTTTAACCCCCGTTATCATTGTGAATATTTACCGCGACTCTTTTACACTTAACCGGTCCCTGTGATTCTTCTGTGATTGCCCGCACGCATTGTGGCTTTATAGATTTTACATTTTAATAATAAAAGTAACATTCGGTTAACTATTGAACTGCGGAATTCAAGCCCCACACTGCGAAGGGGAAAAGGTGGGAAGTTTGGGATGTTTAATTCCTCCAACAAGATAGTAAAAGGTTGAATCATTCATAAAATTTTAAGGTATGTATTTCTATTTACAACCGTTGTTTTGATTTTGGCCAAGTTTGGGCAGACTTACAGTACCCCGCACCCGACTACCGTAACCCAAACCCCAAAAGCCGATAATCGAATGTCGGTGTCAGTTTCGTCATATGTGATGATTCTGAATTTCAGCCAAATCGAAGCAGTTTGAATTCTATGTCCGAGAACATTTCCAGTCTCTCGCGAGAGCGAGCTCGCTATCGCTTTAACCAAATATTTCATTTCTATCGCAGGGACCATTTGTGGAACATATTGATTTTTGCGCGCATCGATGGTAGGAAACTCAAGAATTGATACGGGGATACTAATCACACCGGCCAAATCTAGGTCGGCCTACCGTATCCCCAAGGAAGGATACTGTGAAACACGAAGTCGGAACAAATTTAATACTTGGAGATATTTTTCTCAGTGGAAGTCATTATAGAAGTCTCTGTTTCTTCATTTGGGATGACGTTTCTATCGGTTCTTTTTCAATTTCTCACTGTTCTCGACTGCGTTTATAAATATTGCATGCCGCACTTCATTTGCTCCTTCCGATTATTGGGTTTACCCTTGTTCCGCATCCATGTTTGCCGCTGTCTTTTCCACTTTTTCTCATCTAACCCCCACTACAACTTCTACTACCCAACAATAATCAAATGTTTTTTTTAACAAACACAGAATACTGCAATATGTACAGATAAACAGTTACAACCCGACGGGTTTGAATTCCTTCGCCCTTCTCTCGGCAATCGCAAAGGTTATCAAAGCGAGAATGGCAGCAATGGATGCAATCAGTAACTGCCAGTACAGCTCTAGAAGGGATCCCGCATAAACGGCAGCAATGTTAGGGAGAGCCTGCAAGAAGAAAAGGTTGAATACTTGGGTTCACTTACAGAAACAAATTTCATGACTGAATTTGCCTGGGCAGATTCCTGTTCGTAGCGGACACTGACGAAGGAATAGAAGCCGGTGTTGGCGAAGGAATCGCAGACTCCCATTAGGAAGCCGGCTACTAAAGCAACGGCAACACTGAATACCTTGACGATTTCTATTGTTTGTTAAATGCACACCTTGGATTTATAAAGGCTATGTCATCTGTTTTCTGATAGGAAGCGTTGCCTGGAATATTGATGAAAACGAGGGAGAAGGCAATGCATCCAGCCACACCGGCAATGAGAATCAAAGGAAAGACTCGATGACGACTGGCATGTTCACCCAGGAAAATCAATGGAAGACCCGCTAAACAGAAAATTTTCCACCGAAATTCCTCTACAGAAGACTAAATATAAATCGAAATACCTGCAATTTGCCCAGTGCCCACTGCAATTGAATTCCAAGCCATTAGGACATTGGTGTTCAGGTGGAATGCATTTGTGTAGGCAAGGGCTGTGGAATATACTCCCGAATAGATTGCAGCCTCCAATCCAACGAAGATGAACAACGGGAAGAGGAGGGCCATGTCAACAGTCACCATCAAACTAAATGACTTTTCTAAACTGGATTAAAAGAGAAGGAGAAATTCCCACTCATTTCCTTCCAAGAGCTTGTCTTTTCACAAACCGCAGTTGGAGTTGTTCTCATAAAAGCAAATGTAATTCCTCCTGTAGATGTGGAATAACAAAAAGAGACAAGTGGGTCCTACCACCCACACAGAAACAGGCAAAGCCTACGTAGATCTGCCTAGTAAGTTCCATTGAGATCTTTTGTTCATTGTTGTTGGAGAACATGATCAGAAGGAAGACACCACCAATTATCATGCTGCAAGAAATATTTTTCAGTTGTCTATTTGCTCAGTCAAAGGCAATTCCAACCATACTAAAAGTAGCAGAACAAACCTGATCATGAAGAGCATCCACATAATGCCACTGTTCCTACTGATATTCTTTTCGGTCGAGTTTCGTGCTAAGAGAAGTCCGACGGCAGTCCAAACGACTGAAACAAACTTTTCCCCTAGTCCTTGAGTTGTTTTTACCGGCGGCACATATACCCTGAAGAGTGGAAGAGAAATAGAGAAAATATGGATTCAGAAACAAAAAACCCAGCATGTGGACAGTGTACCCTGAATTTGATTGAGAAAATAAGACCACTTCGGTTTACCTGCACTGCTGAGAACAAGACTCCATTTGGCGCCTACGAGCACAACGAAGGGAGCGGCGAATAAGTTGGCTACTGTGTAAGCGATTAAGGAGACGGTTGAACTTAAAATGTTAAATTCTGGTACCTGACTCAGATTGGAAACTATGTGAGCTATTCTTCTTATAGATCTACACCTCTACTTTACATACCCATTTTGTTGCTTCAGCTGGACGCAACGTCTCTTGTGAACATGGCGCGTAACAACTACAGGCTCTACAACCACTTCCGCCAGCCAAGCCGTAGAAATGGCGTCAGTACCCAACTGGAGGGAGAAGTTCAGCTGCTCCGCTACCATTCGAGGAAGGAGCAGTTCAGCTGCGAATCCGAACATGCTCTCCGTCGGGTAGAAGGTGACGATTTCAAGGAATACGCGGATATGCTCAAGAAATAGCCCTTCGTAGTGCACCATCGCAGACTAGAGCTTGACGTGGGTTTCTGACATGGGACTGGTGCCAACCATCCCCCAACCAATCAAGACAACTCCCACCGCATTTGGTAGACAAATGATGTAGGTATACAGTGCGTCCAATAAGTATACGGACACCCCATTTAAGCAGAAATTGGCCATTTGAAAAGTAAATTGAAGCAGACACACTTTCCACCAGATGCCCAAAGCTAAAAGACGACAATCTGTTCGAACCGATTTTTATCTCATTTGCATAAAATTACGTAACGCGTCAAAGTCAAAAAACGGGTGTCCAATAAGTTTAGGGACACTTGCCAGATTCTTTAAAAAACAAGACAAAAAATGGGTTCTAATCCAGTGTTTTGGTAATCCTTGAAAAGTCCATCTGTTGGCACCCATTGGATGTGGGTTCCCACCCAGGAAAGCACAGACACCTCAATTACGGCCCTAAATTAGCCAAAAATTTTGTTGTGTTATGAATTACGAAATTAAACAGATTTTTAGTGGTTTGCATCTCGACTGTCAAGAAGCAGTGTTAGACTGTCTGTAAAAGTCATCTTTTAAACAAAAACCATTTTTTTAAGTCTGTAAACATTGACTTTTCTTCGAAATCGGTATGTTTTCTCTACTTTTAGCCTCTCTCATGGCGTCTGTTATGACGCAACACAACCCAGACGGTCGAAAAATTGTTGCTGACATTACGGTAACTTTGCTAAACATTGGTTAAATTGTCAATTGTGACCCATCCACGTTGAGAACTGGCTTTCGAAATGATAAAAGGAAAATAACGTTGAATTGTTCATAAAACGCACTGTTTTGGTTCTCCCGACAATTGTGAAAAAGTACGAACTTTCTATGCCGACATTTAACATCTTCGACTCTCAAAGGAATGTCAGCAACAATTTTTCGACCGTCTGGGTTGTGTTGCGTCATAACAGACGCCATGAGAGAGGCTAAAAGTAGAGAAAACATACCGATTTCGAAGAAAAGTCAATGTTTACAGACTTAAAAAAATGGTTTTTGTTTAAAAGATGACTTTTACAGACAGTCTAACACTGCTTCTTGACAGTCGAGATGCAAACCACTAAAAATCTGTTTAATTTCGTAATTCATAACACAACAAAATTTTTGGCTAATTTAGGGCCGTAATTGAGGTGTCTGTGCTTTCCTGGGTGGGAACCCACATCCAATGGGTGCCAACAGATGGACTTTTCAAGGATTACCAAAAAACTGGATTAGAACCCATTTTTTGGCTTGTTTTTTAAAGAATCTGGCAAGTGTCCGTAAACTTATTGGACACCCGTTTTTTGACTTTGACGCGTTACGTAATTTGATGCAAATGAGATAAAAATCGGTTCGAACAGATTGTCGTCTTTTAGCTTTGGGCATCTGGTGGAAAGTGTGTCTGCTTCAATTTACTTTTCAAATGGCCAATTTCTGCTTAAAATGGGGTGTCCGTATACTTATTGGACGCACTGTAGAGCTGTGAAGTTAGATTTTGCTGAACGGTCTCCATATTCGAGAACCGACCGAGCAGAAAGAATATGGTTCGGTTCCCTTCTTGTGCTAACGTTTTGCAAATATGTGAATCTGTTATGCACAAAAAACAGAACTTTAAAAAATAACTTTTGTTGAACCAAGGAAATCCAAAAAAAAACATAAAAGCAAAAGCTATGACAGTTAACAATGAAACAGGTAAAACACAGAAACACAGAAATACAGATACTCCAACGATAAGTATTGTGAGCAACCCCCATCTGTCGTTTCTGATGTGCCCTTATTGCCAAAAGTCTCTGTTTTACCTATTTCATTGTTAACTGTCATAGATGTGTATAGTCATTTTCAATGAAAACTTTTGCTTTTATGTTTTTTTTGGATTTCCATGGTTCAACAAAAGTTGTTTTTTCAATTATTTACAAAAAAATTTTACAAGAAGGGAACCGAACAATATACTTTCTGCTTATGAGTCAGACTCTCACCCTGTTGCGCCACCAATTGACTTTTTCATTCGCTTGGCGCGCGCTTTTAAGGCGGTGGGCGCAACCGGCGGCCGGAGAAAATCGGTCGGTTCTCGAATATGGATACCGTTCAGCAAAATCTCCCTTTCCAGCTCTCATTTGTCTACCAAATGCGGTGGGAGTTGTCTTGATTGGTTGGGGGATGGTTGGGACCATTCCCATGTGAGTTCAACGATTCTTAAGTTTTACATGTAGGAGCCAATTGGCGTGTTCAAGGGGATGCTGAAGAGGATGGGGGTTCGAGCCATCTACAAGATTGAGCACTGCTCCATTGCAGCGAAGGACCCACTCACCAGTCATTTCCATTCACTGAAAACGCCTCCCTCCCCGTTCTCCACAACAGCGACATCCCGCATCTGCTCAGCCAGATGACTTTTTAATATTCCGCGAGGTTTTTTGTTGCATCTTTTCAATCATTTACTTCTTTAAGAAATGTCTGAAGTCATCTCTGACTCACAGGATGTCCCTGACAAAGTTCATGGCCTCATTCGCGCGATTCCCCTCGTTTCACGAGGACTACAACGGAATCGTTGATAATCGGAGGATACGCTCCGGCGCTTCGCGTCTCCACGGATAGCGGCCGCACTTTTCGCTTCGCACCTCCCCTCGCATATCCCACCGACCCACCACTCCCTTCCTGGGAAATGGGTAGGGGCCCCAGAGGGACAAGTGCGAACCAAGAGAGACGGTTACCCAATTGTACATAGTCGCTGCCCGCCGACCACGACTACAAAAATGGCCTTATTAAAACAACCTGCACATCTAACTTGCAGGAGAGCACACAACATGAGGAGACGCAGGGTGCATTAGCATAACCAAGCCCATTTCAATTGCCAAGCTCGATGGGCGAGGCGTATATTTAAACATACACTCAATATATTTATTATTTTTTTCCAATTTACAGAATTCCATCTTTCTTCCACGGATTTCCCTCCCTTTCAATAGGAAACTAAACATTCTTTCAAGAAGGATTCAAACTGGTGTGTACAGTAAAAACTGTTGTTTACAGTAAAAACCTAAGGTTCAACAAAATTTCAAGCCATTCGAAATTTTTCCGGCCGGACTTTTTTTTGGCAAATCTTGATGTACGTTGTTGTTAGAAAATTCAGGAGTTTACCTGTAATAACCCGCGTATTCTGAGAAACGAGGATCTTCTTCGTGTCTTGATGACAAAACAGGCTGAACCGTAAATCCCTAAACGAACAATTGAGCCTTCTTGAATTCTTATTTACCTGTGTAAGTGCAGCTGAGAACAAGAAGCACAGACCTACTCCCAGTTGGATGACATTGAGGGTTTCTTGATGAATCATCTGAAAAAGGAAGAAACGGAATGGCAGCAAGGGTGACATATGTATGTTTTGAAAAGTGTCTTTCAGGGCGAGAAACATACTTTACTGAACAAATATGAACTGTTGTGTTGAAGTTCAATGTGTGCACATCAAAGCTAAAATTTATGGTAAACATATGTAAGTCTGACTTTATTGCATGAGTTATTTGATCTCTATCGGAGTTTTTCGTGCTTTTTAAGCTAAACTTCCGGCAAAAGCTGAAAACCCCTTTAATCCGAATAAAGGAAAACATTGCTGATCGAGAATTGCTTCAGTGGCCTTGTGTCTGCTATGTTCAAAACCGGTGAAAATGAATTCCAAGGTAGGAAAGAAATTGAAAGTTTTGTGAAAGCAAAGGGGAAGTGGAATCCAATGGAAAAATAAACAACATCAGCCGACGGCTGTTTCTTTAAGAAAAGTTAGAAGAAAGATCAACATGAAAGACTAATAAGAGCATTTATGTAGAACTTTTTTGTAAAAGTTTACTTGTTTATGCGTCCAACATTGACCGGAAATAGTCATGGTAGCGATAATCCTCTTACTTCTAAACAAACCACTGCCACATGGTGGTGGTACTCACGGGCGCACATACAAACACTTACAGATTGAAATGATCTAACTGAATTTGAAGGATTTTCAGATATTGGCTCTAGTTCCAAAGTGATCTCTCTTTTATCAAGAATGTTCTGTGCTTCTGCGTTTTATCGTTTTTTTTTCACAGAAAGTAAAGCAAGCAATACGGAGTCAAAAAATCTCAGACAACTTGGCAAAAAGCAGATCAGTCAACAAGTATCGCCATAACTGTTCTCTGTTCATTTTTAAACAAGTCGGTGATTTTCGTTTTTCAAGGCAATTTTGGACTTGACAGGGAGAATAGTGAGAATGGCTATATTCCAAAAGATTTGTTTCTCGTTACTGGGAATTTTGTTTGTGAAATCAATATGAAACCGGTTTAATTTTTTAGGTGTGGAAAGGCAGGGGACCAAAACTTCGCTTTCCAAACTATCAGCGGAGAAATGAATGATTTTTCGTAAAGTCTATTTATGCATTTCTAATTGGATTCGCACGCTCCAACCGTTAGCTGGAGCGTAGTTGGGGTGAATTCTCTTAATTAAAAAGACATTATTAGAGAATCAAAAAGTCTTTGATTATACTTGAACATCGTTAAAAGCGGCTATAAGTCGAATAACAATGCTCAATCTTACTCTTTTCATCAGATTATGGTGACCTTGCACTTGGCATGATCGCGCGTTCTGCACTGTCGCATTCACACTATTTTGAGCCAGGAGAATTTTCGAAAAATCCTTAAACGTTAAAAATACTATGAAAACACAAAACAATCTAATGTTGAATTTTCAAACGATTATGCGATAGTTTATTTTCCTAACTCTACATATTCAGCTTATGGGAATTTTCAGAATAATTCTGTATTCCCACCTTTTCAGAGGATTCCTCGTGGCTGTCTTCTGTCGGAATAGCCGCATAATTGTCATAAACGGGAAGATCCCGTGCGAAAGGAGTATCTGCCGTTGGCTTTTCTTCTTCAGGCTCAGCTACCAACGAAATAACTTCCTGAAATAACTTTTTAATATTTACTCAAAGCATTTACTGGACTATCAGCCTCTCCCGTTCCTTCTGATGAACGTCTGTTTTGCTGATTTTGACAATCGACTCCGTGGGATATCATGCTAGAGAATATAGCACACCAAAATACCACCCATATTAGATAAAGAATAATGAAGAGGCGTTGGATATGTTTCTCCGATCAAAGGGAAACTATGCATTATTAATTAAATTGTCTAAATTAAATGGTGGTTCGTTTTTTCTAAAATGTGATTTTTAATGATGAAACAATGCTTGTTCGGTTGGTCTTTGACCTGACGCCAATATTAGGGCAAATGGGTAGTTTATTATGAAACAACCGAAATAAGCACTGAAATCATTTAAAACATAAAATTCTAAAGTGAATACACGGCAGACAGATTCATTTGTTATCAATGGGTAAAATCACTAGAGTTGGCTCAACTGAACAAACGAACTAGTAGAACAGTTATCGTAGGGACGGAATGTGCAAAATGTTTGCCAAAGAATGCAGGTGTTATAGAATTAGGGAAATTTGTTTGTTGTTCATTAAGGTAGTAAATAACCACCTAGACATTGTCACGAAAACCTGTTTGTATATTGCCATTCTTACATAAAATCCATGATTTCCAACGCTTTAAAGCAATGTTCATTGTTTTGTTTATTCAGTACTGCAATTCTCAGTATTTCGAATGGCTCCATGCGTAAAACGCAGAAAAGCAAAGATCACAATGTGATAAGGAAAGAGAAGGGAACGCAAATTGCGAGGTTGTTCAGCTATGAAAATGACTTTCATTTTGAAATCATCAATTTACATGTTGAACTAAGACCAACCAGAAATGGGAAAAACACGAAAGAACAATTCTTAAATTCATTTTATCCAAGATATCCAAATATTAATTTGATCAATCAATAAACGTGAATCCTACCGAGATTCAAATTTTAAAAACCACTGGAACCCCGTTTCGTTGCGTTCCCAGCCGTGACTTATCATTTTTCTGGGGTTTCACACAGCTGACAACAGGTTCTTGAAGGCCAAAGAAAACCTTCCGATGACCGAACATTGCGGAAGTTGCACTTAATTGGATAATCCAAACATGCGCTTTATTCTAGTCTTCTCGTATTTGCTAATTCTTGTATTTGGTAATGAATTGCCTCCTGGAAATAGGACTATTTCCATTCTGAACCTCCAGATGAATGGATACTCACCTACAAAGGTATGCCGTTCGGTACATTCACACGCTAGAGTATAGGTGTATAGGTATTTAAAAAAAATTAAAACAAGGTTTTTAATAAAAGGAATAAATACTGTGCTTTTAGCGTGCTTTGGTTGCATCCACGTGAACACCCAGAGAGAGAAAGAGAAAAGTTCGATGTTTTAAAAGAAGTTAAACAAACTAAAATAAGTTTTTTTGCAGAAAAGTACAATAATCGATCTTACTCAAATTTTGATTATATAATTGTCATTAAGTGTTCCTCGATGTTTTCTATGCACCTTTTCACTGAATATCATTTTAGGTTGACGATTACGTAGCGATGTCAAAATCTGTAGAACCAGGTTACATAGGTAACTTTTCTTAATAATATTCATAATATTACATTTATTACTTTATTACAGTTGCTTTTGAGCCACTTGCCAAAAGTGACCGAGTGCACCACATAATAGTCCATGGCTGTGAGAGACCAGCCGATCAGTCCGGCTTCTGGAAGGGGAAGCAGACCTGTGGAAAAGGGGCCTCTCGCATCCTTTATGCCTGGGCAAGAAACGGTATTTCTTAAACCAAAAGGACTATTTGGTTAAATTCAGCACCAATTCTTAAATTACCAGATGGCGTAGGGATCAGCGTGGGCCACTCCAATGACTCTATCAGCGTCATTGTAATGCAGGTAACTTCAAAAGGTTTTTGCAAATAATACTTTGCTAGGTTCACTATGCGCAGCCTTTTCTTGGAAGGGTTAAGGACTACTCAGGAGTAATCCTGCATGTTACGCAAGAAGCAACGCCTCAACTGGCAGCTGTTTACGTGTTTATGTCTACAGAAACTATTCCTCCGAAGAAGGAACAACACCAGGTTGGCTACTATTTTATGGAAAAAGAATGCTGATCATTAACGAAATAGTTGAACATTGCATTATCCTCCATTTCCAGAGTAACATCAGTTGTTTCTACCGAGGAAACACCCCAATTCACCCCTTTGCCTTCCGCACCCACACTCATTCGATGGGCCGCGTCGTGTCTGGATTCTACAAACACAACGGAAATTGGACAACAATAGGGGCGTGGAACCCCCAATGGCCACAGGTTTATTACATAAACCTTATAAAAACTTCTTTTCAGAAATTTCTTCCAATCGCCGTTCCTCCTACAATCACAAAAGGAGATCTCATGGCAGCCAGCTGTCGCTTCGACTCCAGCGATAAAAGCCAGCCGACAAATATTGGGTAAAAATTCATTCAATATTTATGATAGGAACTAACAGGGATATGGGAAGTAACGAAATGTGCAACTTCTACATGATGTACTATTGGGAAGCAGGGAAGGAGGAACCATTCTCCGAAGGAGACATGTGCAGTGAGAAAGAAGGCCTAGAACTCACTCGAGATTATCCGAAGGAGGGGACTGCGCTCTTAGAAGGGAATTGGCTGCTTAGGGATCAGGGAAAGCAACCTTCGGTATTCTAGATCAACACAACAGAAGCCAAGAGTTCAGACCCCCTTTGGAGTGCAGGAGTTGTATTCCCTCGAAAGAATTGGTTCCATATCTTTGGGTGAAATAGGAGGGCTTTCCTTTGACCATGATACTAACCTAATCATATTTCATAGAGGAGCCAGAGTGTGGAGCGATAGGTTTTGTTTTATTTTATTTGTATAACTAGTTGTTTCAGAACTTTCGATGCGAAAAATTCCCTGTTGGACAAGACGCCAATTGCTGAAGATGTGGTGTTGTTTGTGCGATTTGGAGAGGGCGAACCACGTATAATACGTTCTATGGGAGCCAATCAGTAGGTATTTCTTTAAAAATGTAAACTTTTAACGCTTTTGATTGATTCCCTAAATGTGTAAATACCAGAAGTTAAAGCCCCGCTTCGCGGGTCTTTTCCTTCTGGTTTCGGCGGCCTTCGGCCGCCTTGGGGCCGCTTCGCAACCCAACGGACAATAACGTTAGCGGGTGAGCGCTCGGGTCGGGTACCAAAGTGCGGCCGCACTTTGGTACCCTCCCCTCGCTTAATCACCGCGCACCCATTTATACCCTCTGGAAATGAGAAGGCCTATTCATAGAAATTTCACGTTGCGCTGCAAACCAAGAGAGAGAGAAAACCTTCAAATATATATAAGGACCAGGAGTTACGGCCCGCCTTTGGCGGTCCTCACTCCTGGCATGTATGGAATCGGCACATCAGTAGCTTTCGATTGATGTGAATAATGCCTTTGGGAGCCTACGGCGCCGTTTGGGCCGCTTCGCGGCCTCTAGGGGGCTTCGCCCCCTTATGGGCGCCTGCGGCATCAACTGGGCCGCTACGCGGCTAAAACGGCTGCTCCGCAGCCACAACGGTGCCTGCGGTACCGCACAACCACAAAGTGACCGCCAACATGAGGAAATGAAAGGCCGGTCCGGCCAACAATTTAGGCTAATTTCACCCGCCAAGGGCACGACCGGCCACGTTCCGCCAAAACTTCGTCAAATTAGGGCCACGCACCGGTTAGAGAGAGCGGGAAAATGAGAGACCCAGGCAGCGCACCCAATGCCACGCAAACCCACGCATTACCAACCAACCAACCAACCAACACACACCGTTACGCTTTTGTAAGGAGGGATATTCATCCAAGTTTCTTTCAATTTAAATATGTCATGTCAGATTCTTCATTCCCCATGGAATTAGCTATGGAGCGGATGAATTTCTCTTTACGACCGACGCCGGATCTCACACGGTGGCCAAGTGGAAGATTGAGCAGGACAGTTAGTTCGTTTTCTTGTATCAGCTGTTTTCGTCCTAGATTTTGTGTTGGTTTGGGAGCTGGGCGAGCGCTTTGTGCCAGGATCCGACGACAAACACTTCTGTCAGCCAACTGCCGTTGTACGAGCAGGGAACAATATCTACGTGGCTGATGGAGGCTGCAACGATCGGATGCTGGAATTCAATTTGGACGGGAGGAAGATGGTTAGCAAACGTTAACAATGCTAATCAAGTATAGAATGAGTACGGCAGCAAGCCAGAACTGTACCTAAAGAGACCCCATGACCTTGTGGCTACGAACGTTTTGGCTCTGATCCTGGCTGACGAAGGACAAAAAAGGGCCTTGCGGCTGAGTACAACAGGCGGCACTTTCGAAGAATACGCGGCAAAGTTAGTCATACTTTCTTCTTTTTTCAAAGGGATTTGTTTCATTTTCATTTTTTTCAGACCTTATCCTAACTTTACTTCTGCTCATGACCATGGTGATTACGTCTATATGATTTCTGGAGAAAAGACAACGGCTGGGGTTGGTTTCAAGAGCAAAAGGGAATATCCATGGCTCAGGAAGACATACAAGTATACGTAGGAAGAAAAACCAGCGCCGCCTTTGAATTTTCCTTTGCTCCGGAGGGAAAACCATTTGGAAATCCACACATTCTTCGGCTGAATCAAGGAGGAGACACTCTTTTTATTGGAGACAATGCGGGAGGAAAGGGAAACATCAGGGTATTCAAAGTTAGTTTCCATTATTAGAATGCTTCTAAACCTATTGTAGATATTGGCAGGAGGAGCTGTTCCCATTCCAAATGAGACTAAGGGCCATCCAATCACTGGGGCAGTCTTCCAGCCGTCGGAATACCACGTTCTTTCTTTCATTTCTTACCTCTGCGTTGTATTTTGGGTGCTTTCAATGGGTTTGTTACTTCTAGTTCCTGTATTTTTAATTTTATGGATATGCTACAAAAGAAATCAAAAGGCAAGTCAAACTATTTTAAGTGAAAAGATTTGTTTTCCAGAGAAAACAGCGGTTTTCTGCTTTCCAGCTCTTCCAACAGGATACCGAAAAGTTTATTGGTTCTGACGACGAATGAATGAGACAACAGTAGAATAAAGTATTAGTCAGAGTACAACAATCACATTTGAAAGATGCCGGTTCGTGCTGATTACCATAATTTAAACACTCATCTAAAACTTCTTTTTTACTTTGAATGTACAAATAATAGAAACATGCTAGCTGTCTTCTTCATTCGTATCCTGCTTCTTCACTAGGTCGTAGTAGCGGCCCCTCCTTTTCATAAGTTCTCCATGATTTCCATGCTCCCTGAATAACGGACAATGTCTTTGATAATTTCCCTCTACCGTATACAGCCATCATCAAGGAACAGAATTTCATCTGCGTTTTGTATGCTGCTGAGTCTGTGGGCCACAACTACGCAGGTCCTTCCCTCCTTCGCCTTGTCCAATGCCTCCTGCACCGCCCGTTCGCTCTGACTGTCAAGGGATGAGGTGGCCTCGTCCAACAGGAGAATGGCTGGCTTCCTCACAAGAGCCCTGGCGATCGCTATTCTTTGCTTTTGCCCCCCGGACAATTGAGTTCCCTTCTCGCCCACGTCTGTTTCAAGACCCTGGAGGAAAGTAATGAAAGGAGCAAAATAGTTTACCTGGGGTAAGGCCATGACAAAAGTCTCTGCATTGGCGTCTCGCAGAGCTTCACGGATGTTTTCTTCGGAAATGGTTCCCATTCCAAATGCTACGTTTTCCCTGATCGATCCAGCAAAGAGACGTGGTTCTTGGCCAACCAGGGCCATCTGGGTACGAACACAGTGCAGGGAGAGGTCAGGGAGATTAGCATCGTCCAAACGCTGGAAAAGTGATTTTGTAGCATTTTCATGTTGGGGTTCGCCAACATCAGAATTTGAAAAACCAACCACAACTCCTCTTGTAGAGTCGTAAAAGCGCTCCAAAAGGGAAATGATTGTGCTTTTTCCGGAACCCGAAGGTCCAACGAAAGCAACAGTGGTTCCTCTTTTTATATCCAAAGAAAGCCCTCTCATGACAGGGTGCTGAGGTCTTTGTGGATAGGCGAATGTCAACTTTTCTAGCGAAATCTGGCCGGAGAGAACCTAAATTAATTGTGTTGTCTCGTGAAAATGCGCTTCAATCCTTCTTTTCTCCTTTGAAAACGTCTCCAGTGGCCGAAGGGCGGCTCATCAGACGGAACATCAAAGCGGCGGCAGTGCGGGCACGAGCGAAATCCGAGTAGAATGTGGTGAAGAGGACTGCAGTGAGACAGGAGAGGGAGGTGGCGATGATGCCTTGGTAGACGATGTGGGCAGTGGCCAGATTGGAATACAGCAGCCAGCAACCGAGGGCGAAGGCAGCGCCCATGCAGAAGAAGTCGTAGGATTGAGAAAAGGCAAAGTTTGTGGCTGAAAACAGATATAACGAAATATCTGGAAAGCAAGAGTTTGAGTAGAACATAACAAAGATTTAGGGAATTATTACTTCCAGTAGAACATGTACCGACCTTCCAAGTAGCCATTCTTCACTTCCGTCGCTTTCACTTCTTTTGAAGCTGTTTCGTATTTTTTGTAAAAATATGATTCACTATTCGACAGCTGAATGGTGCGCGCATTTTCAAATAGTTCCACCGCTATCTAAAGTTGGACATTCATCTGATTGCTAAAATACAAACCTTTCCAGATGGATCATGCAGCTGCTGTTGAATGTTTCGTTTGTTTATAGTTTTTGAAAGAAATGTTATAAATAGTCCTAGGCCAAAACAGAGCACCAGAATGAGAATGCCCATGGGCCAACAGGTGAAGAACGTCAATGCGGTTGCCCAGAACCAGGCCGAGACGTAGGCAATCATCTGCATCATTCGGGCGTCGAAAACCTACAAATCGTGTTTTTACCTATTTTTGAGGTAAATGCTCACTGCTTTGACGTTTGGTGCATCACTAGCCAGTCGAGTGATCACCTTTCCTGGAGCATTTTCAGGAGCATCGAAGAAGGCAGCGTCTTGGTGAAGGAGGTTATTGAACGTCCTACAGCGAAGATCTACTATTAGTCGTTCGGCTAATTTTCCGAAGAGATACGCCTGCAAATTATGGACATGGGGTCTTCAATCCTTCTGTTGAAAAAATACAGGTCTGCTCAAGCGTTCAATCACACCGATCCTCAAGTATTTTAAGGCCATAGTTTTAATAGTTACTTGTGATATTAGGCCACATAGTAGTTATTGTGAAATAAAATAAACAAAGACCAACCGCAATAGCGTAGGTGATGAGGTAATGCAGCCCCACGCCCATCATGCCAAAACTGCAGCGGACCAATATCCTCATCATTTCATCAGTGTCCGAATGAAGGTGGCTGAGTGCAGCATAGATTTGTCCGTAGATCACAGATTGCACAGGCACTTCCAAACCAACCAAAATGGACACAAACACGGCAGAAATACACAACCATTTGTGAGGAGCAATTGAAGCAAAAAGGGACCGAAAGTGAAACCCAGGCGGGGCTTCTTCCACTTCAACATCCTCTTCACAGATGGACTCCGCTACTATGCCGTTACCCAATCGGGTTGAACTTTTTCTAAACGAGGAATCAGCGTAAAGGATTGGACGTCTAACCGGAATGAGTCTCCTCTCTTCGTTGCCCTCACGAACGCCTCAGCCCCTGACTCAGCTGGCGCCTCCTTTTTCTTCTCTTCCGTTTTTAGCATTGCCTGAGCTTTGGCCAATTCCGCATATTTTCCTCCCGCTGCCACCAATTTAGTGTGACTCCCTGGATTTGAAGTGAAAAAATATCTAATTTAAATTGAATACCTTTTTCTACTACTCTTCCTTTGTCCAAAACTACGATGAGATCAGCATTGACAACTGTGGCCAGACGATGTGCAATGACGATGGTCGTTCTCCCTGCGGATGCCCTGTCCAGGGCCTCTTGAACCACTGCTTCGCTGTGGACATCCAAGGCAGAGGTGGCCTCGTCCAATAACAGAATTTTGGGATTTCGTGCCAAGACCCGGGCGATTGCTATCCTTTGTTTCTGTCCTCCTGAGAGCTGAACTCCTCCGTCACCAATTAGAGTGTCGTAGCCCTACGATTCAAAGGATGAAGTAAACTTAAAGTAGTTTCAGTAAGCTGACCAAAATGTCAAGGAAATATTGTTTTTGATAGGAATGTGCAAGCGCAAACGAGAGAAAATGCACCTGAGGCAGTTGCATGATAAAGTCGTGTGCATTGGCCATTCGTGCCACTTGTTCAATCTGCTCTTCTTCGATGTCCTCTCGACCCATGCAAATGTTCTCCTGAAGGCAATTTAGGCATATGCTCTATGTTACCTTCACAGTAGCACTAAACAGTGAAGCATTTTGCTCAACAATCCCCACAATTTCCCTCAAATTGGCTACAGCAATCTCTTTTACTGAAACCCCGTCGATGAGCACCTAAGTGTTCTGTGACATTTGATTCTGTAGGTCAACCTGTCCTGTCTCCGCTTCGTAGAGTCTAGTCAATAAACCAACGGTGGTGGTTTTTCCACATCCAGAAGGTCCCACCAATGCAACTGTTTCGCCCTTCTCAATGTCCAGAGTGAATCCGTTTAAAACCTTCACATCTTTTCTTGTAGGATAGCGGAAATGTACATTGTGGAAAGTGACTTTCCCTTCAACGGCTAATAGCTTTTTGGCGTTTTCCATATTTGAAACAAGGGGAGTCTAAAACAACTTTGAGCGGCATGTGTAGGGAAGATGACCCTATCAATGGTATGGAAGATGACGGAAGCGGCTACTCGAGCACTCAGAATAGCCATGAGCTGGGGAGCGATGAGACCTAGAGACTCAAAACACTCTCATGATTTGGCCTACCCAAATAGTGACCAGCTACCAAAGTGGAAGTAACTGCGATGAGTGTCCCTCCTGCATCTGTTGCCAAGCCAATTTGCAGAAGGCGGGCTCCTAAACTGAACTCCGATTAATTGATTTTAAAACCATTTTCTTTTTACAGTAATCCTGCTCCCTGGAAGATGTAGAATACGACATAGAGCATTCCGCCGAGGAAGCCACTCCATTTGCTCTT
The DNA here is from genome assembly GCA_022343465.1 of Oscheius sp. G VE-2021. Lineage (NCBI taxonomy): Eukaryota > Metazoa > Nematoda > Chromadorea > Rhabditida > Rhabditidae > Oscheius > Oscheius sp. G VE-2021. Next base: position 1,739,182 of record JAJQXH010000058.1, read on the forward strand.
TGTCATCGCATGCTTCGCTCCTTTTGTCAATTCCCGTTTGTATCTGTTTAATATTCCAATACTTCTTCATTCTTTCTCACCTAAACACCATCTCACTCTGTCCATTGCAGGCTTGAACAGTCTTCACACCAAAAATAGCCTCCTCCGCTACTGATCCTGCCTTGGCAACCTCGCTGAATTCTTTCGCTGAAGCGAACTCCATTTTCTAGAAAAAGATGATTACTTAAACAATAGACCAACCTTATTCATGATGTTCATGCAGAGGGAGGCCAAAGGCACGGCAGGGAACACTGCGAGGGCGATGCGCCAGTCGTGCCAAAAGGAGATTCCAACGGCGGCGACGATCATGGTGGCCCCACGGAGCAACAGACCCACTTTGTCACAAATACCATCACGGATTCGTTCAATGTTGCTAAAGAAATAGGAGCTAAATAGATAAGATAGCTGCGTTGTAAAACATATGTGAGCCCGTTAAGCCCGGAATCGCACAGTAAAACATGGAGGCATAACGCGTGTCTTCTATGCTTCTAGGCTCAACGTCCGATAGTGTCCCAACCAGTACTACACATCCATTTGCTCAGACACGCGCAGAAGCAAACCCACTCATTGAGCTGTGTGGTGAGGACTCCGCAGCTGTTGCTGTCCAGCCAAGCGGCTTCCTGTCGGAGGATGGCACGCACGTATTCATGTCTGATTCTGGCTATTAAACGGATGCAAACTCGTTGAAAACAGGCGAACTAAACAGAGTTGAAAGAGACCTGGCCCATTATAAAGCTGACGTACCTGAAAGAAATTGGCAAAAGCGGATGTGGCAAAAAGAGCAAAGTATAAGATTGTATATTTAACGGAAGTACTTTGGAAGTCCTCGCTGTCGGCTGGAGTGTTGAGGAGGACGTTTGTAATGAGACCAATCATTACTGCGACCATTGGCTGAAACCATCTCGTGCTTCAATGCTTCAGAACTCACATGACAGAGTCCACTGATGATAGATCCCAGGGTTCCCAGGGCCAAGAGGGCAAAGTCAGCAGGCACTGCGTACCGAAACTGAAAACAGTTTTAGTTTCTTCTGAATATTCCCCCCTTTATTTCATTTGTTTGTCGAATGCTTACCAATTCCTTGAAGGTGACAGGTCTGCAGGTTAGTTTTTCCCTTACGAGATCTCCTCTAAAATTAATTAAAAATTGTAATTCAATGGAAAACCTGCAAGATATGTAATTGATAAATTGAAGTACTTTTGAAGGTGATGTGTAGATTTCTTCCTCGTATTTTTCGCCTTCTCCCATCTGATAAAACAATTTATAAAGGAGTCAAAAAGTAGATAAAGATATGGGAATTGGGAAATAAGGGAAACAAGATGTTCCTGCCTTTGAAAAACAAAAACAAACAAAAAACAGGAAAACAGGAGACTGGATTGGACCCATTTATACCCAAATTCTTTGCATAATTTTAATATAAGCCTCTGTTTTGGTTTTATGTAAATTTTATTTAGGGAATGTTGTTTTTCACAGGAAAAAAATGGTATACGCGTAGTTTGAGCGGAAGAACACAATTCTTTTAGTCCAATAATTGACATTTTCCTCTTAAATATAGCAACCACTTGGTTAAAGTGGTTGCTATATTTATGAAGGGGAAATTGTCAATTATTGGACTAAAAGAATAATGTCTTGTCATATCTTTTGATTTAAAAAATGTACTTGTTGCAAACTCCGACATCGAAAACGCCTTTGAATGAAAATGTAGCGTCAACGAGGAAAATAATCTAACATTATGCAGAACGCGCACTTTCGCTGTCTGATTTGTCTTCCTTTTCGATGGTTTTGCATACAGCGGACGAAGTTGTTGCATTTGCCCTTTGCAACCCACAATTATGGCACTGGACGGCATTTCCATTTATTTTGAAATTTTATTATAGTTCCACTAAAATGTTAAAAACGACTGCGAACTGATAATGTCCTAGAAGCGTAATGTCTTTAAGTGGTAATTTGTGTGCGTGGATGTGGCTTTTGGACGCAGGCATTTGGACGCCGTAGATCGATAGCTTGTTTTGTTAAGCGAAAGTTAGTATATTCCTTTAGACAACAAACTCATCAAAAAGAATTAGCTTTCAATTTGCTAAATTCCCCTATGCACCAAATGGGCACGCATGGACCACCTTCACATGATAAATAGAAAAGAAGAAGAAACGAATACACGAAAAAGTCAAAGTGATTTTTCGACGAACGCGTAAATCATAAATGTCGCGTGAAGGAGCTGTTTTCTAGTTTCAACCCATTGAACACTCTCCGGCGTCTGTTACAACAACCAAACAAGATTCTGATCTTACCGTGACACATTTTGGTGATAAATCATTTGTGTTCTACAATCATTGGATATTTGGGGGGGGGGGGGTGTTCAGAAACTGTTGTTTTTGATTCTTGCACAATGTTTTACTTTTTTAAATGTTTTATTTTGCACCGACTGTTGACAGAATCACCATTCGCGAACAATGTCCACATCAGCCAGGGTCAAAATGTGATCTTCGAATCCCAACCCGCGCCTTACGGTAGCCAACCGGTTCTTGTAGAACTCGGCATCCTGCAGAGACTGGGTTGTGCAGATCTGGATCTCATTGTTCTAAATTGAATATAAATATTGAGGTAGCTTGTTTTTTCACTTCAAGAGGAGAAGTCATCTTGAGCTTGAGGCAGTAAGGGAAGTGCTTCTTGTAGACGGAAGTGTCCTTCTCACTGGGCTGCAGCCTAGCAGCAGGATCCACGTAGGCAATGTTTATCATAATAGCGCCTAAGCATTGAAAATCTTTATATTATGAAAGAGGGCTCACCGTGAGGTTTCAGGATGGACTTGATGTTCTGAATGACCTGATCCTGGAGGAAGGCATTAGGAGGGGCGGGCTTGTATTTGTCTCCATCGCTAGCATCCACGATCACAACGTCGTACTTCTTGCCTAAACTGTGGGCATAAAACAAGTTAAGGAATCCAACCTTCAGCCTTCATTCTTTCGATAACTTTCAGTCCATCGTCATGGACGAAGGACGCAGGGCCGCCAGAGGAAACACCAAACCACTTGGTAGCAATGGCAATTATGGCTTCGTCGTATTCAACAGACAAAATGTTGAGCTAAAATTGAACATAAGCAATATATGTGTATTTTAAAGTGGGTAATTTATCTTGGGCACTTAATCGAGACCAAAAATTATTTGATCGCCCACCTTTGGCTTCACGTCGTTGAGGAACATATGTGTAGTGGCCCCTCCGAGGCCAATCTCCAGAAGCGATTCCTCTTCTCCAGCGCTCTCAAGAGACAGGGCAGAGACCATGAAAGGAGAACTGATCATGGCTGCCATCTAAAACGTTTCCAGTTTAAACCATTCTTTTCATTTTTTAAGTACCGTATGGAAGCGAAGAGCCTTGTTGTCCACCTTCCATGTGCGAGTGTCTGCGTTTTCAAATTCTTCGCCTTCGGGTGAAATTAGAATTTTCGCCGACTCACTTCCTTCCGTCCGTTGGATGTGTCTCTCAATCACTCTGAAAGCCAAGTGCTATCAAGTATCCATTTCATAAGTAAAGTTCTATTTATTTCAACATCCCCATATTGGAATTCAGGAAGGACCACTTTATCTACCCACCCATCGTCCTTCTTCAGATCGACCACCTTGAAGTTGGTCTTGAGGATGTCCGAGTAAACCTCATCAATGACCTTCCGGGGGCAGTTGGTGCTATAAAGCATCGATGCTCAGATATCAAAAATCAAGTTACCAATCACGGAGAGACGGTGAAAGTTCTTCGGCAGACATGCTGCTGGCGATAAACCGTCACAGAGCCCTTTGTTATAAAGCACCGATCAAGGTCAAAATAAAAGACGGTGCCGCGGAAAAAAGTGGGGTCACAGAAGAGATTAGAACAAACATCCTAGGACGTCGACAAAGGACATGTAAACTAAAACCATAGTATTGGAAATGATTTCTATCTTTGCAGCAGTTATTCTTAACATTAAGCATAGACTAGCATAGACTGAAAGATTAGCCGTCACGATGTTTTAGGTCCAATGATATGCGTTTAATGTTAGTGTTACTCTATTCTTTTAATTTTCCCCCATGTTACCTCCCCGTTAGAAAATTATCGTTTGGCCAAGATCTCATGTTTTTGCGCCTCGGCCTTCAGTTTCTCTTCGCAACAGATTCAGTCTTCGGTCAAGCGGTTTTACACTTTTTGATTGGTTCCGTCGCGTTCGCAACATTTGACCTTTAGGAGAAAAACCACGGCCATTTGATGAGGTTGATTCTTGATCAGTAGAAAGACCTTCTTTCTAGATAACGGACGACCTACCTCCTTCTGTTTCGTGAAATAGATTGTATGCCTAGAATTGACAAACCAAGCAGATTGAACTTCCAAATTATAAGATTTATCGAGTTTTTGTGTTTCTTTGGGTACCAATTTACGTTAAATAAGGTGTCAAATCTTTCTTTGCTGATTACACTTTTTGGGATATTTTACATGGATTTGTTAGTTGTGTTCGTACTGAACTTACCGTTTAATGAAATCAAAACTCAGTCAACACGTTGTTTTTTTTCAATTGAAGCGCTTTTAAATTGGGGCTCGCCTTTTCCAGGACCACCTGTGGTAGCCCTACTGAGAATCTCTCAATATGAATGGTTTACGGGAAATACTAAATTTACTTTGTTGGCAAGGGTACAGTAGACAGTAGTCCTAAAAGCATAACAAGGCTTATTGTGACAGTTGGGGGTTGTCATTCATCATCAGTGAAGAAGTACGTGCCGGGTCCCTCGATGCCCGCGAGTTTGTCACCCTGTCTGTAAGGTTGCCAGACGAAACGTCTGACTCCTGCCTACGGCGCGAAACCACCGGTAACACCGCCCGGTGTTACAATGGTTTTGGGCGATGTGCTAATGTGCGCCGGAGTTTAGCGGCTAACAAACCTGGACACACACATACCGCTGCTCAAATGTTTTAAGGAGGACCAGGAGTGTAGGCCTACCTGAAAAGTGGGGAATAAGCACATCAGTTGCTTTATTTTGATAGTAAACTTGCTGTAATAGCCATTTTCAAAAAACCGGCCTTCGGCCGCTAGGGAAGGCTTACGGGGCCTACGGGCGCGAAACGGGGCCTACGGGCGCGAAACGGTGCCTGCGGCACCGCCAATCGCGAAGAAATGACCGGCCATTAAAATAGGCGAATTCCAAGACAACCATCGAGAGACCGGGAAAGATAAGGAGAAGTGAGAGAGCGCAGGCAGCGGATTTTGGCGTTAGACAAACCTAGACACACACACACACACAGACATCGTTTCTCAAATGTATTAAGGATGAATTAAGGAGGACCAAGAGTTACGGCCCGCCTTCGTCGGTCCTCACTCCTGGCATGCGTGGAATAGGCATATCAGTAGCTTTCGATTAATGTGAAACACGCATTTGGGTGCCTACGGCGCCAATGGGGACGCTTCGCGGCATGACGGGCGGTGGCTTCGCCCCCTCATGGGCGCCTGCGGCGCCAAAAAAGGCCAAAACGGCTGCTCCGCAGCCACAACGGTGCCTGCGGTACCGCACAACCACAAAGTGACCGCCAACATGAGGAAATGAAAGGCCGGTCCGGCCAACGATTTAGGCTAATTTCACCCGCCAAGGGCACGACCGGCCACGTTCCGCCAAAACTTCGTCAAATTAGAGCCACGCACCGGTTATAGAGCGCGGGAAAATGAGAGACCCAGGCAGCGCACCCAACGCCACGCAAACCCACGCATTACCAACCAACCAACCAACCAACACACACCGCTACCCTTTTGTAAGGAAGGACCAGGAGTTACGACCCGCCTTCGGCGGTCCTACACTCCTGGCATGTGTGGAAGCGGCACATCAGTATCTTTTGATTGGTATAAAACACGCCGATGGGTCGCTTCGCGGCCTGACGGGGGCTTCGCCCCCTCATGGGCGCCTGCGGCGCCAACAGGGGGCCGCTACGCGGCCAAAACGGCTGCTCCGCAGCCAAAACGGTGCCACCGGCACCGCACAACCCCAAAGTGACCGTCAACGGGAGGAAATGAACCGCCGGGCCGGCCAACGATTTAGGCTAATTTCGCCCGCCAAGGGCACGACCGGCCACGTTCCGCCAAAACTTCGTCAAATTAGGGCCACGCACCGGTTATAGAGCGCGGGAAAATAAGAGACCCAGGCAGCGCACCCAACGCCACGCAAACCCACGCATTACCAACCAACCAACAAACCAATAGACACCGCTACGCTTTTGTAAGGAGGGATGAATGCACTCGTTTTCAAAAAAAGTTTCTTTTAAAATTTGTGCATTTAATGCGATTTATCATCATACACCACATGAAGTCAACCGGAAATCACAAAACATCTAGCCAATGATGTCAGCCTCCCTCTTTCCGATGATGTCAGCCTCCCTCTTTCCGATGATCTCAGCCTCCCTCTTGCCAATGATCTCAGCCTCCCTCTTGCCAATGATGTCAGCCTCCCTCTTTCCGATGATCTCAGCCTCCCTCTTTCCGATGATCTCAGCCTCCCTCTTTCCGATGATCTCAGCCTCCCTCTTTCCGATGATCTCAGCCTCCCTCTTGCCAATGATCTCAGCCTCCCTCTTTCCGATGATCTCAGCCTCCCTCTTTCCGATGATGTCAGCCTCCCTCTTTCCGATGATCTCAGCCTCCCTCTTGCCAATGATCTCAGCCTCCCTCTTTCCGATGATCTCAGCCTCCCTCTTTCCGATGATCTCAGCCTCCCTCTTTCCGATGATCTCAGCCTCCCTCTTTCCGATGATGTCAGCCTCCCTCTTTCCGATGATGTCAGCCTCCCTCTTTCCGATGATCTCAGCCTCCCTCTTGCCAATGATCTCAGCCTCCCTCTTTCCGATGATGTCAGCCTCCCTCTTTCCGATGATCTCAGCCTCCCTCTTTCCGATGATCTCAGCCTCCCTCTTTCCGATGATCTCAGCCTCCCTCTTTCCGATGATGTCAGCCTCCCTCTTTCCGATGATGTCAGCCTCCCTCTTTCCGATGATCTCAGCCTCCCTCTTGCCAATGATTTCAGCCTCCCTCTTTCCGATGATCCTAAACCGGGGTTTGAGGTTTTGGTAAAGACTCAAAATCAAAAAGTAAAGTAAGACTTACGCGGAGGTGGCGGCCACAAGGCCAAGAAGAAGGATCAGACGAGCCATAGTTGGTCTGTTGTGCCTTCCCATGACTGGGTTTATATACCAGAGAGGTAGCCAGTCTCTTTGGCCAAGGCCAAAATTTGATAAATGGCTCTCCGCCCATAAAGCCATCTTTCTTGGAACGTCTACAGTACTTCATGTGACCGTATTACGATAGATCATCGTCAATTGGCTACACGTGGCTAAAGAGCCTAACAGTTTTCCAATTAGCATCCACTTCTTGTATTCATTTGACCAAGCAACGCATATTATGTAAATGCTGAACCTGCGCAATAATGTAATAGTGAGGTTAGAATTGGATTTAATAACGTTAGAGTATAAATTAAACCGTTGTCAATGTCTCAACTAACAACTACATACCAATATACAAATGATTTCAGTTAAGTACTGAAATTTCTCAAGTTTATCTTTGAAGTATAGCAATGTGTATAAATTAATTTTTTTTCGCAATAAAATATTTTGTTTCAATCGCTCAAAACAGGGTCCGAAAGACTTTGTTTTTATTTGACACCTCTCTTCAAAAATGTTTATTTCGGACGAATGGAACTTTTTCGTTCTATTCGCTGCAGCGACCGGTCAACCTTCACACAAGGTGATCGCCAAAAAAAACAAGCGCCCCCTGAAGGAGGATCAACTGTTTCTCTGCGACTCTTTAGAAATAGAAATGAAACTTAGTAACTGTCGGTTTTTTTCCGTTCCTATTTTTTTAAAGTTAGCTCCGAACGTCCACAAGTGTAGCACGTTCATTGCCGTACGGTTCTATTCTTATCCTTTCACAAATACCATTGACCTTGAAATCAAAATACTAGTTTCGCAGTTTCTTTTCTTCAATCGCTTACCGAATCGAAAACACTGTTTTAGATCGGCTCGAGTGGGTGCAGTGATGTTGGTCATCGCCATAATCACCGCCATCTTAGCCGTCTTCTTGGGAAAATTCTATTATAAGCATTACAAATTGCCACCAGGTAACCAAGAAATTTGCCTATTTCATGAACCATAGGTCCTTTCCCACTTCCCATCTTCGGAAACCTTCTGCAAATCAGCAGACTCTCGGCCAAACATGGAGGAATCGTCGGCGCTTTCAAGGAATTCCAAAAGGTTAATATATGTATTCCATTATTAAATGTACAAATTGTTTCTCACCATACTGAAAATCGTTTTTCGAAACATTTATAAATTTAAATTTACTTTAGACTTATGCATCACGAGTAAACAAACAAACGACATGACGTTTTGCTAACCAAAACAAAGTTTCCGCATAAAATATATATATATATATATATATATATATATATATATATATATATATATATATATATATATATATATATATATATATATATATATATATATATATATATATATATATATATATATATTTTTTATATATATATATATATATATATATATATAAATCTGGAACTGTAAGTCTCAACTGTCTATATAAACAAAAGAAACTTGCATTTTCCTATTTGGTGTACTTGTATTTTCCTATTTAGCCTCAGCCACTGTACTACGTATGTCAGCTTTGTAAATTGCAGTGTTCAGTGAAATATTTCGACTGTTTCCACACACAGAAAAATGCGCCACACCGGTGTAATTTTTGTTTGCAATACAGTAACCCAAAGATGGACGCTATCTTTGGTATCAGTTTAGACCAGCGACCAGCTTTACACCTTTTCGCAACATCGAAATGTCAAAGATAAAGTGTGACCTGTTCAAGAACTGGTGTTTGATCCGATGTTTACACTGAAGCAAATGGAATGAAATGGAAGGCAAATGAACCCCATGTAAAGAATGATCAGCAGATAGAAGTACAAACATAAAATCATAGTCTTTCAGAAGTATGGGGATGTGTTCACCCTTTGGATGGGTCCTCTTCCCACAGTCCACATCTGCACAACGGAACTCGCAAACGAAACGATGATTAAGCGAGGACACGAATTTGCAGACAGATGGTTTCCAAACCTCTTCTTTGCAGTTACGAGTTCTTCTGCCCCAAGGGATATTGAATAATTCTATAATTAAGAGGGGAAAGGCCTGGTTCACGCCAATGGACCCGCATGGCTGGAGCAGCGTAGATTCAGCATGCACGTTCTGCGAAACTTTGGAATGGGGAGGGGAATCCAGGAAGAGAGAATCATGATGGAGTTTAATTACAGGTAATTGTTAAATGAAAGTAATCGAGTGATACATTGACACAAGTAGCATTTAAATAACTAATTACAGGGCTGGTCTCATTGATAAAGAACTGGAATTCGGAAACGATGAAGTTGACGCGGTGAAGCTGTTCGAAATTACAGTAGGCAGCATCATCAATCGAATGCTTTTCAACGAACGATTGGATACGGTAAATTCTACAACATCAACTATAAAATAGTTTTTTAGAAAGTAGAAGAAGAATTTTTCTATCTGAAACGCCGACTGGACGACACGATTCACTCTTTTTCCTTCATGGACGTTCTCTACGGAACCCCTCTGCTTGACAAGATTCCCTTCCTGATGAAGAGATGGCAGCCAATGATGGACACTCTGACAGACATCAGGGAGTTTGTTAAAAGACAGATCAAAGTGAGGTAGGCATAGACTTTTAATCTTTAATATGCTCTTAGACAATTACTAATTCTTACACCACTTTTCTATTTAAGGTTGGATGCTGTTAAAAGTGGAGAACATCTGATAACGGAACCCGATGACTACGTTGACGCCTATATTCTGAAAATGAAGGAAGAGGACGGGAATCTGGAGTCTTCATTCTCGTGAGTTACTCAACAAAAAAGAGAAAGAGAGAAAAATAGACATTGACCGAAAAAGTTCAGGGAAGACATCCTGGTGACCAATTGCATGGACCTTTGGCAAGCAGGCCAAGATTCCACTTCCGTGTCCCAAATATATTCAATTTACCTTCTTTTGCAACATCCTCAAGTATATTCGTATTTTTGTGAAAGTATTTGTGTTTGAAGGTTATGGAAAAGACGCTGGAAGAACTTCTTTCGGTTACGCAGGGCCGCCAACTCTCCCTAAAAGACAAACCGAACACTCGATATTTCAACGCTGTCTTGGAGGTACAGACTGTGCCATGTCTCTCAAAGGGTATTCAGGAACTACTCCGCGTGTCCTCCATTGTGGCTGTCAATGGCTTCCGCTGGATTAGCAAAGATACCGTAGTCGGACCATACGTGATTCCTCCTCAAACAGCAGTGAACGCGGAGATTTCAGTGATTATGAGCAATGAACAAGTGTTCGACAAACCCGAAAAGGTTATTGGTTTCTTGAAAAATGTGTATTGTATTCAGTTTGACCCTGAACGATACCTGGATGGAAGTGAGAGGGAACGCCATATTCCAGCCTTTGGACACGGAAAACGCCTGTGCATCGGAGAGTCTTTGGCAAGGGCTGAACTTTACCTGGTAAAAGCCTTGATTTTATATTAGCGATTGTTTTTCAGATAACGGGCAATCTCCTTTTACATTATGACATTTCATTGCCGGATGACAACAACCACAAGGCAAATCATACACGCTGGTTCTTGGAAGCGCCTCAATACAAGATGAAACTGAAAAGACGGGAAACGAAAAAGTAAAACTTCACTTGAACCAGTTGTGTTGTTTTGTTGATTTTCTTTCACAGACAAAGACGAAAACGTATTTTTATTTTCGCCTTGTTAAATATAACATTGTTTACATTTTGCAGGCGACCCTTTCGTCGGAAGATGGCTGGTGTACGCAGAGAGCATCCATTCTGAATCTTCCACCTCTTCATGCTCATTTTCTAGAAATTTCGGTAGATGTTTCGATCAACATGCATTTAAAATTCTCCTGAAATTCAGAAAAAAAACACCGTAAACCTTTATGAATTTTCAAAGGATTTTAAGTATTTTAATCAGTTTTCCAGTGTTATTCATCACTTTGCAATGACGCAGTTAAATCGAAAAGAAAACTAGCACACCAATGATTTATTTCTTTTGTGAACAAGGTGAACGATAGGAAAACCCAACAAAATGAACAAAAAAGTTTTATTCGCATAATAGACTTTTTCTTAAACATCTGAATGGCGTGATTTTACAACCCGAGTGTACCCAGAGAGCATCCTGAATCTTCCATCTAACACCATAGAATAAGGGCAAAAAGGAAGAAAAGAGTCTGCTTTCTTCCGCCGGTCTGTGTCCGTCGACTGCTGTTGAAATGCCTCGGAGCCTTTTCCAATCCGTCCAATTTCAACTGAGCCACCCGATGCAATGCATATTCCACGGAAAATCCGGTCACTCTCTCAAACTTAGCTTTAGTTTCAAAATGGCTTTCAGTACCCTGGAAATGTTCGCCATAACTGTCAGTTCGCTGTCGATCCAACTGATTTTTCTTGTTGAATTGGAAATGTTGTCAGGTAGATTGCAGGCATCGCGTTTCGTGGAGCAAACGCAAAGGGCCACTCCATCGCTGTTGTGACAAACTGTATCTCCCGACCTTAAGAGACATATTATTTGAAACGCGTGACTGCCAGAGTCTGTTATGGATAATTTCAACTAATATTTCAATATATGTTTTCTTGTTTTAGAAAGAAATTATGTATTAATTTGTTCAGAAGCGCGTGAGATTTATTAGAACTGATATTTATGTGTTATAATCACTTATTTAAGTTTATTATAAGGAGTGCTAGTTTAGTGAAAGGGGAAGCGTTATTAGTTTTACTGCAAAACTTACTCTACTTGAAAATCAGAAACGTCCTCAGCGCATCCGGAAAGGAACAATGTCGTTCCGTCATCGATTATATCTAGAAGGGATTTGCGTGTGATGTTGGATGAATACTTACAGGAGTAGCAGTGATCAGCATAGCAAACGCCCGGATTCTCACACCGCAATTTCCCAGCAGACGAATAGACAGTGCAAGTGTAGCACAGACGGTTTATGTCACTGGGAGTGGGGTCGAGGGCGAGGACGAAGGAGGAAAGAAGACAGAGAAACCAATTCATCTGAAAATGAAGATGCAGAAGAGTGAAATCAAATCAAAAGAGACGTTATACGCTGTTTTGCAATCGAGAATGCTCCGTTTCCAAACAAATCTCTGGCTTACTGGCGTGTCAGTGGTGGCTCATGAGCGTCCAAATGGCTGTTCGCCGTCACTGATGCGCTAGTCGCTGGAGATGAATGAATATGCCAAGTTGGCTGTTTTCGCGGAAGCCGTTCCCCGGGGCGTCGACAAAAAGAGAGTCAAAGAAAAGGATTTCCTTTGAAGCGTTGGACAATACTCTCTAATTTCCCAAAGGAAAAAAATGAAAAGTTGTCAATGAATTGAAAAATGAAGTTTGCCATGAAGAGTAATTTTGGGAAACTCGAGAGGTTCGAAATCGATGCGCCCTGGGTCAGCGGAGCACGTCTTTCCGCGCGGTTGATTTTGTCGGTGAGGTTGGCGGAGGAAGGGAAAGTACGAGTAGAAAGAGTGGACGGCGACGGCCATTGAAGGCACTGAATGCCAGGGGCCGACGTCTTCCGGCGGCAGCTGAGAACCACAAATTGTTTTCCTCTTTGGGTCAACCTGGCTATTTAGATGCATTCGATGTTCCCATTAAATGAAAACATGAAATGGATGCTAACAGAAACAACAAAGATAGAATTGCTATTGTAATTAAAATGAGACAAGGGTCACTGGATAAATATCCTACACACATTGTGAGGCATAAGATCCCCTGAAAATCTTAGTTGTTTTGACGGTCTTCTTATTAAAATGAAAACCCTGTAGAGGAATATAGAAAAGGAAGTGGACTTCCGTAAAGAAAATGAGCCTTCGTTGTTTTTTTTTCCTGGCAGACATGAATGGTCTCTTTTATTGCATGTCTGCCAAGGAAGAAACATCCGAAACCTTTCAGCCGCTCTTCTCTAATTAGTGGAGAGCACGTCTAAAGAGAGAAGATAAAAAACGTTATTATTCAGCAGCGTTCTGAAAGAAAGGGTTTTTTTATGAGGCTACCCTCAGAGTGTAAGAGGGTGCACCTGTTCGGCGGAAAAACACTGGAACCGCAAGAAAACAGCCGGGACACGCTATCAAAACATCTCATTTGCACGTTCTACGATCGGTGGAATATTAGGAAATTGGAATCAACTATTACAGCGCTAAACATCACATTTAGCCGAGTCCTGTCAAATCGTTTTAGGTGATGGTCAGTCATATTACAATTGTTTCGCAGGATTGGAATGAGCCAACGTTTCAAAGAGGCAGGCAAAAGAAGCGTTCGTCTGCAAATGTTTGCAAAGTGCGCTCTGATTTGATTGCAATAGCCCTGCTGTCCCTTGAAATTAAGAGAAGGCCGAGTTTCTCAGAAAAAAACAAAAACTCAATGAAAGGCCATAATGATCCAACATATTTGAGAATTGGACATTGGCATTGAACTGAATGGGGGCATATGCGACACATGCTTTCAGTTTCAATTCTTCCAACTTCTGTGAACGTCTTTGTGGGAACGGAGGAGAGACATCGATCAGAAGGGTCTCTGGTAACAAAGTTCCGTCTCCCACGGGAGGAAATCTCCCTGCGGCCGCGGCTCAATCAGGAGACGATGATGCACTTGACACAAATGGGGATTGTATTTGACTCCGAAGTGGCCACTCGCAGGCCCGTCGCCTATTCTTCAGGAGATTCCTCATTAGGTAATTGCCTCGATCATTTGCATAGTTTTTTAGCCGTCGATTACAACAATCTTTACTCTTTATCTAACTCGAATCCGTGGCAACCACGTGTTTGCCGTGTCTTTTATTCTCATCGTTTCTGAATAATTCTCCCAGATACAGCCAAAGTTTCCTCTTCCGCAACACCAGCGTTGCAAAATAATTGGCTTTGTATGCATTATTCCTCCTGAAATTGGATCACCGCGTGGGATTACTCCAGGAACACTATATCAACAACTTTAATCGAATACATACGTTTATCACAAGTTTGGTTCTACTTTCGGCCTGCCTTTTCCAGAAAATCGCTCATGGCCCACGTCTGCTCCAGGTCATGGGAGGGAGCGAGGGCGGCTCTCTTCTTACCGGCGACAAACAATCGGTTGTACATCTGAAAGTACCCCATGAAAGACGGATTTTTTATTAAAAAAGGCTAAATTGTTGTTTACAGTCATAATTAGTGATTCGTGATATTTGTCATGTCGCAAGCATGAATCTTACCTCGAGGTCGTGGGAGGGAGCGAGGGCTGCCCTCTTCTTACCGGCGGCGAACAATCGGTTGTACATCTGAAAGTTAGAACTTTGCGGCACAAAAAAATCGCATTTTAATATATACCCTGTGTTTTTCTTTATAGGCTTTACAATATATGGTGTGATGGCTAATCGAAAACATTATACAGAAATCATGCTAAAATGACCCTTAATGTTAGTGCAACCGAAATGAGATACGAAAAGCGAGATTATATATTCTAATTCTCTCTAAAACTTTCGCGACTGAATTCAATTTGGCAACAATTGTATATTCCTCGCAAATCGAGCTTGGAATGAGATTAGACTAACCTGCGCATCTAGCTAGCAAAAGAGCCCACAAAATGAGGGTGCATTAGCATAACCGTTGCCATTTTCAATTGCCAAGATCGATTGGCGAGGGTTATATACAATGTGTTCGTCAGCAATTTACCTCGAGGTGTCGTCCAACGTCGTCGGCAACGCTGACCTGTCGTTTGCCAATGTCCATGAGCGCCCTCATGTTTCCCATGTCCTCTTCGACGTCAAAAGAAGGGGAAATGTGTCGTTTCAGCTGTGGCGGAGATCTTTTGAAAGCGGAAGACTGAAAAGGAAAATTATTTTGCAGAGGAGTCCCTGACGTCGTAGCCCATGGCTCCCATGAGCAAAGGAGACAGGCGGTTCTCCAGACCAACTGCGGGGCTCAGTTGGCGTTTTGCCCGTTGAGCAGAAACGACGACGGCCAAGAGAGCGACGACAACGCACCCACGGAACATCTGCTGGAATGGAAAATGTTGAGAATGCGGCTGAGTAATAGAGATGGAAAGAAAAGAAAAAGGAAAGACCCATTCTATGCCAAAAAGGGAAAACCGTCTCTAGTCTCTAGCTGAAGAATAAATGAATGAATGTTTCTGTGATTCAATGCCAGTGCAAGACATGAAAGTGTCTCTTCGTTTGAATGATTTTAGAACTTCCTCTTTTCCGGCCGAGTTGGGGAGCCGTGGGATTGGCTACTCGTCCGAATACGGCAATTCTTTTAAAAAAGAAACAGTGTCTGGGTTCTTTCATAAAGCCATCGGCACAAAAAAAGCAATGGTGAAAAGTGTTTTAGAGCTTTAGAAACTCAAAAGTAAAACTTAAAAGTCCGTATAATTTATTTTGGTGCGTAAATAATTGTTGTTTTCGCAGTGCCTAGTAAAATAAAATGGCCCTTACTGAATTATACGAATTCTAGTTCTTCAATAACATTGAAATGTATGCCTACGTTAAACATTCCTAGGAGAACTTTTCTTGGTACAATAACATTCGTGAGATGAACCCTTGGAAATGGCCTAAACTATGCTCTATTGGTGCAGGGGCTGAAACAAAACAAGGTCGAAGGAAACAAAAGCAAAGCGACGATTAAACAGTTCATTCAAGAAGCAGTTTAGTCATTTGAAATGACGTAGGCTGAGCAGGATCTGAAAACCAAGAATGGGCTGTTTTAGGACATGGAATCACAGGGAGTTTGCATTAGATACCAACTATATAGCTAAGCTTTATTTCGGTTTTAGGCATTAAAGAAGCATTCGGCGACTATTCCAGGTGTTGATGTGGTAGTTCTTTAAACTACACAAAGCTTCTATGCATTTTTAGTGAATGGACTATGGGAGAAGAACAAAGAAAAGTGGATTTTCTCTCATGCATGACCACCCACACGGACATTTTGTAGATTCATGTCTAGCTCAGTGTCAAATGAATTTTGACATATGAAATGGAAAACTGCTTTGTGCCTCTCAAAATAAGGAAGTCCTTTCAATTGAGTGTCCCCGGGGAAAATAGAAAAAAGAAGGAAATTGCTTCTACTGGAACTGCATCTAATTGAGAAATGGCTTCAAAGCAATGCGATTCGACGGAAACGGCCACCGCTTGGCTCGGGTGAACCGAGTGATCGGAATGTGTCGGAATGGCCGAATGTAATAGGGCTACGGACGTCCTCCGCGAAAATAGAAAACAGCGCGTGTCGAATCCCACGACAATTACTGACATCACACCCTTTATTTCCTCTCAGTCATAACAAAGTTACATCCAGCAACACACAATTTGTCTGATTTGAGGAGCAGCCTACGATAGGAATATGAGAGATGGCAGTTGGAGTCATTTTAAGAATGGATTACCGGAACCTAGGCACGAACACATATGAAAACAGTAGTTTTTTTAAACTATCTTTCATCAAGAGCCAGTGGAAGCAACCTAAGCAATGATCTGCACTAAGTGACCCACTTTCTTGCAATGCATAAAAACTCAAGGCACAGAAGTTTGGGTCAGACTCCGTACCTGCCTCAGCCGTGGCTCTGTTTTTAATCGTCGATCGCCCCCTCCCTTTCCTCCGTCTCTAAATTGTCTTCGGAAGACGTCCGTAATTCGGGGCTGTCAGGTGTCGTCCGAATTTTCCCTTCGCACCCGCCATTACGCCTGACAAAACGACTCAACCGCCCTGTTTGGCCGAATTTATTACATGGGTGCAGATGTTTGGAAGACGCTTCCTTCGTCATATTGAACCATTGGAGGAGTGGCTCTGCTGATCCTTCCGAGTAAATTCTGCTGACACACGCAGGCGCAAATCAAATGAAGGCAACAAAAGCATAGCAGAAGAGATCGAAATGGGGACGAACGAACACAAATATGGAATCTGCAAGCGAGGGCGGAATGGCAAAAGAAGCGACTGTGCGAGGGAAACGAAAGGAGAAGACTGTTTATCCTTATCCTCCTTAATACATTTGAGGAACGGTGTGTATATGTTTCTATCTTTGTAACTATTAGCATAACCTGCGCTCTCTCATTTTTCCCTATCTCCCGCCGTCTCTCGCCTTCTCTTGATGGTTGTCTTGAAATTAGCCTATTTTAGTGGCCGGCCATTTCCTCGCGGTTGGTGGGCAAATACGGCTGGCGGTGCCGCAGGCACGTAGGCCGCCTACCATAGCGGCCGAAGGCCGCCTGTTTGAACTTATAGTTTCCAGCAAGTTTATTGTCAAATGGGAGCTACTGATGTGCTGATCCCACACACACCAGGAGTGGAGGACCGCCGCAGGCGGGCCGCAACTCCTGGTCCTTTTAAACATTAGGCACTCTGCGTGTGTGTGTGTGTGTGTGATGTTAGCAGCGTAACGTATTCTTGAAGAGAGAGCGGCCACCCCATATCCAGGGAAGGAGACCGGTCAAACGGTGGAAAGGGCGCAAGTGCAAAAATTAGCATGAGCCTAAAAACTTCCATCCTTTTAAACATTGGGCACTCTGCGTGTGTGTGTGTGATGTTAGCAGCGTAACGTATTCTTGAAGAGAGAGAGAGCGGCCACCCCATATCCAGGGAAGGAGACCGGTCAAACGGTGGAAAGGGCGCAAGTGCAAAAATTAGCATGAGCCTAAAAACTTCCATCCTTTTAAACATTGGGCACTCTGCGTGTGTGTGTGTGATGTTAGCAGCGTAACGTATTCTTGAAGAGAGAGCGGCCACCCCGTATCCAGGGAAGGAGACCGGTCAAACGGTGGAAAGGGCGCAAGTGCAACTAAGCGGCCGAAGGCCCCCATCTTAGCGGCCGAAGGCCGCCCATTCAAGCGGCCGAAGGCCGCCCAATAAAGCGGGCGAAGGCCGCCCATTAAAGCGGCCAAAGTCCGCCCAAAGTTCAAAGGCGGCCGAAGGCCGCCTTCCCCCAGAAAGTAAAAACCCGCGTAGCGGGTTTTTAACTTTCTGGTATAACAAAACGCTATGGTGTGTGTGTGTGGTGGATCACCTCCGCGGTCATTTCCCGCGGGAAGAAGGTTGGGTGCGGTCGCAGGCCGTGCTCATGCAATTAGCGTAAATTCATGCTCATTTCTAAATAAATAACGACCGAATGCGGTTAGAAAGAAGTGAAAATTTGCAATGTGAAGGCCGCCAAGTTAAGAGGCCGAAGGCCGTCCGATGAAGCGGCCGAAGGTCGTCTGATGAAGCGGCCGAAGGTCGTCTGATGAAGCGGCCGAAGGCCGCCCAGTTAAGAGCCCGGAGGCCGTCCGATGAAGCGGCCGAAGGCCGCCAAGTTAAGGGGCCGAAGGCCGCCCAGTTAAGAGGCCGACGTCAAATTTATTTGCATATTTTCGGGTGCGAGACCAACCCATCCAGGAGGTAACGCGCCGTAGGCGCGTTTACCGACTGGTAAGATATTATGAGTGTAGTTAATGGACAAAAGAGTTTCAGGCTGAGGTTCCCAAAGACAAAACATCAGATAAAGACACTCCGGCTAATCCATCCATAATGGCTAATAAAGCAGTCCGAGTGCGCTCGGTGATCCCACTACTGGATCCAGAGACAAAAAAAGAAAGAATCCCGCAGTCTCAGTCTGAACTCGGAAATGTAGAAGTTAGAAACTAGTCCCCAATAGTCTTCTTTCCATGGGAGACAGAGTTCTTCTTTAGGGAAGAACGGACGAAGAGGCAACTAAGCAGAAAATTGTATTTTCCATCTATTTTTAGACATGCTCATATACTCTCAAACAAGAGATGGAGGAGGAATGATGACCAAGTAGTGATTAACGATGTTTAGTGGGAAAACACGGGTTCCCAGAGGAATTGTCATAACTCTTCTGGGGAGACTTGTTATCCTACCTATCTATGTTTTTATCGGAAAAGTTTGGAGAAGCAACGGCTGGTAATTGCTCTTTCGGGGTGTCAACTGGAGACCGACTGTGACGTCATTTAGCTGAAACTTGGTAGCAAAGGATTCTTACAGGGCAAATCATAATTAAAATGCAAGATAATTGATATACACTATGACAACGTTCCAGAAACAGGATCCAACTGTTAAAATAAAGTGGTTTTTTGTCTACAAAACTAGTCTCAGAATGGGGCAAAAAAACATTTTTGAATGGTAACAGTTTGTATAGGCAAATGTCGCATATGATGTATACTACATTTTTTGTCTCACAGCATTTTACGATGGCTACAATGTTGGTTTTGAATAACAAAGAACGATGCAGGATTGAATAGTTGTAAACCCCTCCTTCTGAAAAACTGAAGCAGCCGACCGTAGTTTGTGAGTTGTTGTGTGCGAGTGCTAACTGCCACGCGGGTCTCCTCTAATTCCACTAAACATGACTTTCCACGCATCATCCAAGTGGTATTTTCTACTTTCTCCGTGATATACAACCATTAGCCACATGTTTTCTATGGAAACAGACTGTACTACCACTCAACATGGCATTTCTTTTGCGTGGGAGAAGGAAAATGGAAAAGAGCATTTTGGGCTCAAAAAGTCATAGCTAACCTAAACGTAAGAATTTGGTTGAAGTGAGGACAAACACCTCCGGTGTAAATAATTTAAGGACATGTAACGTCAACAATGTCCTCTGCTTCTTTATTCTTCTGGGGTTCTTTACTTTAATGTGGTTTGTTTTATGCAGCTGATGACGGTGGAAGAACAAAGACGACCAAAATGAATGGAAGAGAAAGAAGGGGCTCACTGTTACTCTGCTTTCAAAGTCATCTTTAATGCGTCAGACTCAGTGAATGCTGTTTGGTCTGTTCTTGAACTTTGCTGTTGATCGAAACCCATTTTTCTATCGAAAGGGTAGACCGTAGAAATGCCAAAAAGTGTCAGCGGAGGCGTTCCCCCAATGCGTCAAATGGGGTATTTGTATCCGAATGGCAGAATTCTATTCGGGAAAACAGTGATGTGGGGTTTACTCAATCATACTTGAAGTTTGCTGTGTGAACATGATTTTATGCCACCTTGAACTTTTTCTGCCTGTCAAATAGGCTTAGGGCAATGGTTCACTTACTTTGGTTTTGTGGAAAACAAAGAAGAGCAAATTGTCTTTTGCCCCATTCAGCCTGTTTAGGATAGATAAGAGAAGCTTCCATTAAAGATACGAAGGTTCAGAAGAAACTACCAAGGGAAATTAAGGAACATCATAAGAATATAATGGAAGAAAGAAGAATATAATTTTGATAATTTTGCTTATTTTGCTTATTTATCCCAACTATCTGTCATTTTCAGACGAAGCATGCCTGCCCAGATAGAGTAAGCAAGGAAATGACGAAAAAGTGGCAAAGCAGATATGAACTACGATGAAAGCTAGCATTGTTCAGACCGAGAACCATCACCAGAAATGCGTTCAAATGACTGCGAATAACCGCATTGCTTCCAGAAGGTATGGTCAAACAAGTTCAATGTTGTGACGATGAATGAGAACCAATCCTACTTTAACAAAGTGAAGGAAAGCGTCCCCTAAGGAATCAGTGATTCAAAAAAGAAGCATACAGTACTTGAGACAAAAGATACACAGAGTGGCAAAAGATGAGGTAGACCCAAATTGACAGAGGGCGCCTGCGATGGAGCCAGTACTCATATCTAAATGGCAAACATTGAGATGGTCCTCGGACCAATCGGTCTAAATAATCGCCCGTGGCTATGGGTGGGCGGTTCGCCGTGGGGGCGGGGCAAAAGCTAGTGGCTTTATGGTCGCTCCCTCGGGTGAAATAAGGACGGGCGATACCCGAATTAGCGCTGTGACTGAGGATTCGGTCAGTGATGCCATGGGAGGGAGGGCGTTCCCGGGGAGGCTGGCTTCCGGCGCATAATTGGATTCCACAATTTTCTGACGGCAATCTTGAGATTTTACCTTTTGGAAGCAACGGATGTCACGTCATGGGGTGGGTGCACTCGCCATCTGCAGGGACCAACCATATCGTCTGGAGTAGGTGACACAAGGACATCTCATTGCATTCAACTGTCCAAGCGATTCATTCTAAACCGTTTTTCGTAATTCGTTACTCGATGGTTCAGTGAGATTGCAGAACGGCGCCCACTCGAAAATTCCTGATTCTTCTTGGTATTGGACCTCGAGTTTGTAAAACAGTTCATTTCTAGTTCAAATTTTAAAGTTATCGTCCTTTTCCCTCCCAGAATTGTATATATTCTGTATATGTTTCTATTTTTGAATAACACAAGAAACACAGGACATCCTAACATCCAATGTTTGATCCTATAACCATTCCTTTGGTTATAAAAAGAGGACGGGGATTGAAAGATCCAATTTGCATCCAACAGCCAAAGGATCATTATTCCCCAGCATCCATTAGAGACCACATTTGTCGTGTGAGGACGTAGATTTGCCCCGAATTAGCATCTCAGAGTAGGTGACACGGGGATAAACAGGGGGTTATGTTAATTGCAAATCGAGGGTACACATCCAGGGATTCAGATAAAACCAATCGCTGAAAAAGCAGCGGTCGAAACTATAGCTGAATTGTTTTCACTTCCAGTAATCTGATATTATCTTTATTGACCATGGACAAGGGAAGGATCAAGCATCGCATCATTGAAATAACAACCTTTGTACGTCTGCAGTGGTGTTAAGGTAGAAGAAATTTCACAAGAATTTATTAGAAACATTTGGTTATAAAACTGAGTATGCGTACTATGGATCTACTAGATTTCCAACACATCTACTAGATTTCCAACACACGGTCTTCTATTCTTTCTGGGAACTATATGTCAGTTGACAACGCGCTCCAACTCTAATATGGGGGAAGCGGGAAGTGAAAGTTTTCGAACACAAATCATTTTTGTGCTGTATTTATTCCCTTATTATTGTTGTTGATTTTTATTATTTGACATGATATTAATATTTTTAGACCAAAACACAAAATGGAGAATTTTTTGCCTGCCGATGCTGAAGAAAATCTCTCCGAGTTGTTGACCTGCAGCCTTCCGTTCCACAAAGTGAAGAAAATTTGCAAAATGGACCCAGAGGTATAATTTTATTTTTTAGTTGTAATGTTTATTGTGTTTAGGTTCATATGTTGGCTCCAGATGCCGTCAAAATGATCTCAAAGGCGACGGTACGTTGTTTGCTTGTTTGTGCTTATTCCCGATAATCGCATTTTGCAAGTGGATTCAATTTTTGCAGGAGATTTTCATTGGAGAACTGGCGAAGGCGTGCTACACGCAGGCGATCATCGACAAGCGCAAGACGGTGCAGAAGAAGGACATAGGTCGGTTGGGCTGCATGCTTGTATGGTTCGGTTTCAGATCACGTGGTGAAGAATAATTGGCTGTTCGAGCAGTTGGAGGACCTGCTGGATGACTGGCCGGAAGTGCCCGTGAGGGGAAGGAACGACCAGGAAAAGACGGCTGATGTGAGTTGTTGATTGCAAGAACATATTATATATCTAAGTATACCTTTCGTATGCTTTAATTTGGTTTTTTATTTTCCAGGTGACCACTGAGAACCATACGGAATCCGACGGAGAGACGGGGGATATGAACGCGAGCTCTGTCGAAGACCTGCCGGAGACTGTTCCTCTCGAGGACCTGCCGGAGACTGAACCGCCCGTCGATCTCTCAGAAACCATTCCCCCTTCGGGAGATGAAATGGAACAGTAAATATTTCGATTTCCTGTTGTTCTCTTGTATACTATGGGTTATTCATTAGATGAGAAATTGACAGTCATCGAAATGGATTATTCTGAACTGTGTGACAGGAGAGGCATTGCTGGCAGTTCTCCTTCGCCTATTTGAATTATCACCAGGACTTCACTCTTGCAATACCAGCGAATTCAAATCATTCACGTTCTTCCGCTGTTTCCTCACGCAAATGACACCGCTCACCAGATTCCCCTGGCAGTTGGAGCTCTTCTGGTGCGGGGCCGGTCGTTCCCATGACTTCCTCAGCTTCTGCTGAAATCACCTACAAACAGTTGGTTACCGACGACTGGGAAGGCTTGAAGAGGTAGGCACAACAGCTGTCCCCAGTCAATTAGAGCAGGATTGGGTCGGTCGGCCTTCCCATCGTCTACCCCGACGAGTACTGGATCATGCTCTCCTCTGACTATGAAACCCACTACTCGCTAGGTCTGTCTTCCTTCTTCTCGAAGGACTAAAAGTCTTCAGGAGCCTTCCTGAACGACGAGCTGGTGGGAGCCGTGGCGATCGTGAAGGACTGCAAGGAAACTTACGCACCCAGGTCTGGGCCGGAGCAGAGCCTCGTCAACCAGTACGACAAGGTGGCATACGTCTCCTGCCTCGTTGTGGCCGAGAAGATGCGGCGACAGGGAGTAGGCACCAGTCTTCTGAATCGCTCCATGGACAAACTCCAGATGAACGGAGTCGAGGCTGTGGGTTACTGTAGTTTCATCTTAGGATTGGGTTTCAGTTCTACCTTCACGTGATGGTCTCCAACGAGAAGGCGATTCGTCTCTACACGAAATTGGCCTTCTGCAACGAGAGTACGATTGCCAACTACTACACCATCGATGGGGTCAAGTCCGATGCCTTCTTCTACGTCCGCCGTCTCCGCCAGCCGCTCTACTCGCAGCGCTGCTCCTGCAATGGAGCCTGTGCCATCATCTGACCGACTAATGAATATGGTAAACATCGTTTTTAAACACTAGTGTCTTTTGTGAATCTGCTGTCATAGTCAACAGCCTAAGCCACACATCTCATGCACCATTTCTTCTGTGGAATGATCCAACACGAGTAACGAGTAGGGAATCCCATTCACTACCATCGATGATTTAAAAATTATATGTAAAAACAAAAATTTATCGAAATATTCATGTAATGTTTATGCAATGAAATAGTTACAGATATGCGTATCTTCTTCACTTGATCAGTTTGTCATAGTGTGTCTGCGAAGGCAGAGCGTCAACCAGAGCGGGAGATAGCTGCGATGTGTAAAAGAGCTTCTGAAATAAAGAATGCAAAAATGTGCTCCATGGCCAACCTGTTCAGTTACGATGCAGTCTGTTTCAATGGCTGAAATGTCCTCATCTCTAGCCAAGGAGACAGTCGCATACTCAATGGATCCCTCTTGAACAACCACTGATGTCTCCTCATTTTGCTAAAAATGATATGGATTTCTTAGGGTAAACTACCCACTGTCTCATCAATAGCTTCGTCCAGTTGTCTCGTAACCTCCTCAATTGACTTCTGTTCCTCCATGTTCTCTGTCGCCTTGCGAGCCTCTCCTTCCTCCAGTGGTGTCTTCTCCACCTCCTCTGCCCTGTGTAGTGCTTCCTCAGGGAGACTTCCTCTCTTCGTCTCCAACTGTCTCACTGCCTCCTCGGCCACAGCCTTGGCCCTCTCTTTTTCTTCGTTTACCACCTTCTTCTCTGCAGTCTGCTCCTGATTCTCCCTGTTTTCTTTAGGCGCCTTCACTTCCACATGAGTCACATGGCTTGGCTCCAACTCTGACTTTTCCAGTTCGAAAGCCTTCGAAAGGACAGATTCAGTGAGGACTTCGATGGTTCTCTCGCTGGGAACAGGAGAAGCCGGGACTTTCTTTTGTGTCTTAGGGACATCGACGGCAGATTCACGAGTGACATCTTTCTGAAAAAGAATGCATTTAAGATTTATGTTGATTACTCACATAAAGGGAAGCAGGGGAGGAAGTCGCCGTCCCGGAAGAGGTGACCGACACATTCTCCTTGTCCACTTCCTTCGACCGATTCTTGTTCTTCGGTGGCTTCCTCATTGAAGACGTCGAAGCCATCGACACCGGGCGACAGAACTGATCTTGCGGCTGAAATGTTCAGCATGCCAATTCAGTCATTGCTAATTCTGCTTATCTTCAAGGATATGTATAACACTGCTAAAACAAACGTACGGAGACAATCTCCTCCGGTTCCCTGTGTCCCTCGTTGGCTCTTGCCTGTGCCTGTGCCAGGTCGTATGACTGACTGCTGCTATTTCCCATCTGAAAACATTAGACAGTCTAAAGAGCCAGTAAGAAAGTATGAAGGAAGGACAAGTATGGTTTCTCAGGAAACGGTGGATGGGAGTGGCAGGCGAGAAAAGGGATCAACAGGGCAATTTGATGGTGTTTGCTGATAGCTGGAAGACTCGGGGCAAACAGAGAGAATATGAGTCAGGAGATGGCGTTCGTCGGAGAATGTCCTCGTGAGCTGACGAAGACGTACTCATCGATGGGATATGGGAGGGAACGGATGGGCCAGGAGTTGATTAGGGAAACGGTGCGGGATGCTCTGATTATGAGAGCAGCTTTGAAAAGTAATAGAGAGCGAGTGTTTCAAAAAGAGATTGAAGCCAAAAGAAGAAGAGACGTTCATTAAACGGCCAAAAACAAACAAGTTGCCTAATCTCTTCAGTGTCGAAACTTTGTTTATTTTCCAACTCGCAAGAGCCATAACAGCTTATCTTGGGCGATACAGACAGGTACGTTTGGGGACATTTCGTCAAATGAGAGAACGGTCTGGGAAACAAAAGAAGGCAGAATGGAGTGGGCAGAGAGAATTACGTTCGGGCGGCACTGTGGCGGCTACGGGCCTGACTCAGAATGGAATGCGAAAACGAAAGACGCCGCCGACTTCTTGCGACCCGGCCGGTCTCACGACGCTTTTTCGAATCGTACAGACGAAATGGACACCTGACAGGGGTGCTGGTCCGTGACAGTTGGGTGGTCGGATAGAGACAACAGCATCTACGGCAGCAATGGATGAAGCGAGGAAGACCTCGCGTACATGAAGACGTGCAATGGCTGATAGCGACTACCCTAACATAAAATGTAAGCCTCAGGGCGATATGACAACACCAGAAAGAAAAAACCCGCTACGCGGGTTTTTACTTTCTGGAGTAGGCGGCCTTCGGCCGCCTCTGAGTTAATTTGCTGTTTATGAGGGCGGCCTTCGGCCGCTTCAATGCCGCTTGAACAGGCGGCCTTCGGCCGCTTCAATGGGCTGCCTTCGGCCGCTTGATTGGGTGGCCTTCGGCCACTTGAACAGGCGGCCTTCGGCCGCTTGATTGGGTGGGCTTCGGCCACTTAAATGAGCGGGCTTCGGCAGCAGAAGTATCAAATGTACCCCATGGAAATTTTGAGGCTCATTCTAATTTCCTCACTTCCCACCGCGTGGCCGGTCTCTTACCCAGAAAATGGTGCTGCCCATATTTTTGCTTAATACGCTACGCTGCTAACCAACGGAAAGAAGGACAACCCTCAAATGTTATAAGGAGGACCAGGAGTTACGGCCCGCCTTCGGCGGTCCTACACTCCTGGCATGTGTGGAATCGGCACGTCAGTAGCTTTCGATTGATGTTAAACACGCGTATGGGCGCCTACGGCACCATTGGGGCCGCTTAGCGGCCTCAAGGGGGCTTCGCCCCCTCATGGGCGCCTGCGGCGCCAAAAAAGGGCCGCTACGCGGCCAAAACGGCTGCACCGCACAACCACAAAGTGACCGCCAACGGGAGGAAATGAAAGGTCGGTCTCGCCAACGATTTAGGCTAATTTCGCCCGCCAAGGGCACGACCGGCCACGTCAAATTAGGGCCACGCACTGGTTAGAGAGTGCGGGGAAATGAGAGACCCAGGCAGCGCACCCAACACCACGCAAACCCACGCATTACCAACCAACCAACCAACACACACCGCTACGCTTTTGTAAGGAGGGATAAATAGTTCAGAAGACCATTAGTTCATCTCGTATTTGGTGGCATGGATTGAGAGGAAAACAGTCAGCTGAGGACTGAAAACCGTTTCGAAAAAGGCAAAACAAGATAAAGAACTGTTTTACGATAGATTACGCTTATACAACATCAGCTGATGAGTGGGCGTGGTGCGGTAAGGTCAGACGATAAAAGAAAAGTGCACCTATTTTCTTCGTCCAGCTCACTTCGCAAACAAAGATAACGGCGACTGGCTGACCAGGAGTGGTGACAGCCGGCTGGAGCATCCGGGACGAATAGGTAGAATCATCCAGGCAGCGGATATTCAATCTGATTGAATGCCGACGCGTGCATTTTTAAATAACCACGTCTTAGTCCACGTGCGATTAATTTCCATCGATTGGGATAACACCGTAAACTGTGTGTTTTGAGTTTTTGAGAGTTTAGCTAAAGCAGTTTGCGATATAGAATTCATGGAACTTAATGAGTTGGCAGTTAGAGAGAGGGAAGGCAGAGAGGAAAATTGCCTTGTATTGCGCAAGACCGTGTTGTGAATATGAGCTGGCGATGAGCAGTGAGGTGGATTTGAATGGAATGTGGCCCCCGCAATTCTGATTCAGAGACCGTACACAAACAGACGTCATCGCGTGATTGTCATAAGACGGCGAATTGCACCAAACCTAAATTACGAACTGTCTGTACACACGATTTGTATTTCTTAAAGCAGAGACGGACAACGGCTCACCTAAAAATTATTACTCCTTTGGTGCGACTTTATGTTTGTTATGAAAAGCTCTTTGAGCCTTTGTGTGAGAAAATGCAAACAAATACTCATAGTTGTGTCCATCGCACGGTTTTGGAACTTTTAAAGTGTCAAGGGCTTTGAAGGATGCATTGCGAGAGGTGCGCATTTCCTTAAACAGTAGTCAACTTCAGAGAAATAAACCGAAATTCAAGAATTAGAAGGCTGAAAATGCATGACTTCAATATTAAACAAATCGTCACCTTCGAGGTATTTCGAAAATGTGCCTAGATTTCAAACTTCTTCAATCATTTTGCTTTTACAACGGTTTGTTACGTGTCTTAGAAACACACATATACACGCAAAAAGTAAACTTTTGTTTTAAGAAACAGTGTACAAGTGAAAAATGTCAGGTTATGTGTTGGCTGAAAAATGTCAGGTTATGCGTTGGCTGAAAAATGTCAGGTTATGTGTTGGCTGAAAAATGTCAGGTTATGTGTTGGCAAGTGGCGTTCTAGTTTCCAATGTTAACTACTGAAAATTCAGTGAATAGTTAGTTGTGCTGTTGTTGCTGGAAGGCAGAAGAGGTGATGTCACTTCTTCCGCGAGTTCGCCTGTTAGTTGCTTCATTCGTCGAATGAGTTATCGGCCAGTCTGCCCTTCTCTATCGATCGAAGGCCACTTTCGCAAGAAGGAACGGAGGGAATATTCCCGCGGAGGAGAAAGAAACGCGCCGAAACAGTGAGAACGCGGCCGTTTGATTATTGACGAAACCAGAAGATTCATTCGAAAGCATAACCGAATCGGGCACAAACGGGGTCGCCACGGTATAAGGAGGGAAGGGATAAACAGTTGCGAGAAGGGGAAGTGGACGCTACTGATGTATTTATTCTACCCGAAGATTCAAATCACATAGGAGTATGATGGTGGTATTCACATATCTACGACAGCCACGAAGGGAGCATGGTAACTGCCGATGTACAGACGCCTGCCGCTAGAGGTGACCTGGAACAATCCAGATGAATAGAGAGAAAGCCTGTTTTTGAGAGAGAGAGAGAGAGAGAGAGAGAGAGAGAGAGAGAGAGAGAGAGGGAGGGAGAGAGGGAGGGAGAAAAAAAGCGAGATATGTTTCATTAAGGAAAGAAAGAGAAGAGACTAAGAAGTTACAAAAAACTACCTGAGAAGAATCAGCGACTACCTGTCCAGTGACGTCATGAAGAGACCTTACAATTTGACCCTCAGAGTTCATCTGAATGATAAGGCAGTGGGGAGGTTTGACTTTTGGGAAAAACCAAAGCCAAAATTGGCCGGGAACCATCTGAAGTACAAGTTTTGATGTTTTGAAAACATTTCTACATCAATAAGAAGTTGTCGCAGACGGGCGTATGGGCCAGCAACATCAACCAGGGAGGGCATTCCTGCACGGCGAATTCCGGCCAATCCGACCCAAATGGTTCCATCCTCTGCCTTTCGGATGTTGTCCGGTAGACCAGGGAGGTTCTCAGCGAAAATTTTCTTTTCGCCCGATGACAAATCAATTCTGAAAAGGAAGGAATCATTGGAAATCAAACATTGGGATGCTCACTTCCAAATCCTTGCCATACTGCATTCAGCCACCAGAAGCGTCTTTTCATTCAGCAGCTGAACTCCATTGACAAAGTTAAGGCCCGAAACAAGGACTTTAGTCTCTCCGGTTGAAATCTTGTGGTGGAAAACTCTGAAACTCGAGAATATAATTGTCTAAAGACACATTCTTCTTTCAATCTGTCTCTTCTATATAAAGTATCTGCATCCCCTATTGTAAATGAGTCTCCCACCTCCCTCCTCCATTCTGAGCCAAGATAGCATTCATGAAATGTCTCCTGTCCCAAGTGAAAGAACTGTCGGAAAAGATAATTTCGTCCTCATTCAGAACATCAATATCATTTACGAATTTCATCGGATGTCCATCAATCGGAACGGCTGCACGAACCAGCTGCCGGAATTTTCCTAAATAAACGAATGGATTCATAAAAGGTGTTACTACCAGTATCAAAGTTCACGCTGTAAATGCCCAAGTACGCATCGGCCACGACGAATTCTTGAGGGTTGAGGCGTCGGATGCCCAAAGGACGGCCACAACGGGGCTCAGTGTCGAAGGAGCCACATTTCTTTTCTTTCGTGAATTTGACCTCTCGAACGATCTTTCCTTTTTTGATTTGAACCACTCTTCCGTCGTAGAGACCAGTGTAGATGTTTTCTGGAGCCTCAGTTTACGAAGAGAGACAAAATACCTCCTTCGACGACAATTGATTCGGGACCGACTATTTGGTCCTTCAGAATGTACGACGTCTTCTTTTCCAGAATGTCATTTGGAGCAAGAACGCCGGTGAAATCAGGAGGCGATGGCAGGCTGAAGAACAATGGGTGAATTTCTAGTTGTAACATGTAGTTTTCACATTGTAAGGCAAACTCGTCATAATTAGTTTTACCGTTAGGAAATTGTAAAATTATAATTGTAGGTACCTGTACTCCTTGGCGTCGATATGTTCTCCATAACGAAAGTAGAGGGCAACCCAGGATAGAGCAAGGCCTCTAAAATAAAGGTTGAAAAGAAATCTTTATAAAAAGTGACATTACTCCCAGTTTGAAGAGTCCTCCGACGACTCCCATCTTTCCGTTTGTTTTCGGCTCCTCTTCTGCAATTGACCGGTTTTCTGTGGGTTACAGCAAGGTAGAAACAGTGCCAGTCCTGACTTCCTCTGACCGGTGGGTTCAATCCAAACGGAGAAATAAACAAAAAGAGGGGCTCGCTTGTTGGAGATAAGCGACGGCCTTCGGTATCGATTAGACCGAAGGACGCGGCACAGTTAGAGGGTTTGGCACTCGATTCCACGCTCACCCAACGGTTCACTCAGCCTTTCGCCGTTTAGTTCTCTCTGAGACGCATTATTCCACTTGTTCATGAAAACTTGATTTGGAGTAAAAACCAAACAGTTTGCCATTGCCTTCACACACATCAATCGGTGTAATGTTTTTGTTCTGTTTCAGCAGGCGGTTAAAGACATGTAATTGTACTATTTCACATACTTAGAAGTATGAGCGTCCAGAATGAGATAACGACAAGCATAGCAAACATTTGCTCACCATATACAAATTGAACATATTTGTTACATTAGCATATTCGAATTTTTAAAAAGTCTAACAGATACGATACTTGCATTCGATTCACAAGACGATTCTGTCAGTTTGAGTAAAACATTTCTTTTGAATATTGCATTTCTGTTAATTAAATAGACTGAAGTAATGTTCTCCGAAATCATTCCTTTTTGGACTGGAAATCATTGGGTATCAATTAGAGAACCAACAAAACCAAACAAGTGCGGAAATTTCGTAGAATCTTTTGTATTGCCTCTCCTTCCCCTTGCCTCATACTAATGGCTTTTGCATAGTAGTTCTAACCGGTAACCCAGATAATCGTCTTTCAGTCACAAAAACTGCGGCCGGATCTTCCTCCTCCCTCAGATCTCCAACCATAACCACACAATGCGCCTTCTCATTGTCGTAAGCCCTGTCAATGCAAGGATAAATTTAATAAATTCAGGTGCTCCTCCCCTTGTTCGTTTTGTGTCAAGCAGATGAAGTGTACGACAATGTAGAACTCTCTGACCAGACTGTGGAAGTTCCTGAATGTAAGTTTCTTTTGTCAATCTACACTAAAGTCTTTAGTCTAAAGAAGAGTTTCCACCGAACAAAAACAAAACAAAGAATCTGGTTTTTGGGTAGCAAGAACCACATTTCTTGCGTTAATGTTTGGTCGGTGAATGCTGAAAAAGGATGTTTACACGTAAACATGAATATATACTACTTATAAAATTGTTTTAGGTGGAGAGAATGAGGTGTGGATGGAGTGTGCCTCGTGTGAGCAGACGTGTGGTCAGAAGCCTCCACTGTGTCCCCGTGTCTGTCAGCCGGCCAGATGCCAATGCCCAGCCCACAAGGGATTCAAGAGGAACGACTCAGGAGATTGTGTGAAGAATTGCTAATTCAATGGAATTGATGTTTTCCGGTCTGCCTAGTCATTTTTTTTTTCATTCCTTCCTATGTCATAATTACTAGTTTTGACCTCTAAAACATGCATAATGTATATTATATAAACAATTTTTTCAAGAATGGCAAGAAAACGTTGAAGAGCAACAGAATGGATAATTGAAGATCATAGTAAAAAAGTTTATTTGTACATTTAGTTGATGTAAAGCCAGGGCTTGTTAGAGGGCAGTTTGATAGCTGCGACCTGGCGTCCGTTGGAGTAAAGAGCCAGCTGCCCTTGCCATTCTCCCTGGATTCACATTGTAGTTTGTTGCTTTGATCTCGTACCTTAGCAATGGTGTTCACACTTCCAGGAATCGACGGGAGCATGATTACATTTCCAAAACCACCCATGGCCTCAATCTGAGCCAGGTTGTAGGTTCCGGGAGTGGAGAGGATCTTGGTGAAGTCAGGGCCCAACAGACCATAGATGCTGGCGTTGCTTAAGTGAATTGTTAGTTTCACCATGTAGGGTTGCTCACCAATCCTTGTCAGTCACTCCAGGGGCCTTTGCCTTTCCATCCTTGCAGACGTTTCCAATGAGCATCGAGTTCTTCTTCAACGTCAGACGGACGTCTCCAGAGCTTTTCAAGTCGTTGGCGGCAGTGACGGCGATAGCTCCAGAAACCAGTTTGATCATTCCAGTGAGGGCTAGCTGGGCATCGCTGCCGTGGCAGGATGAGGCGTTGTGGGCGTCGTAGGTTCGGCCGATGACGTTGTGGAAGTGGATGTCGAAGTTTCCTCCACTGACGTCCTCAATGTCGATGACGTTGTCTTTGCCATCGACGCAGCCGGCTGTCACGGACACAGCGAGGGAGAGGAGCACCTGCCAGAACATCTTATCCTGCCGAAGAGCACCCGGCCTTGCCCCTTTTAAAGGACTCTCTTCTAGATAAGGACCACGCGGTCTGCGATGAAATACAAATAGAGGCTATCGGAATGACGGATTTGAGAATTCACCATATCAAAGTGCCAGTTCTAACACGACCGCAAAAGTGTTTGGAGAGAAACGACGATATAGGGGAAAATGAGAGAGCGCAGGTTATGCTAATAGTTACAAAGATAGAAACATATACACACCGTTGCTCAAATGTATTAAGGAGGATCATAGCAACTCTACATAATATAAAAATGAATTCTACCGTATACCCACTAATCTCTAACACAAAAGCTGGTCCTAATTTTCCAATCAAGACAGATAAGTATTCCATATTGAAAGGTTATTTGTCCATGAAACGGGGGATTTTCTCTATTCCGGTGCCACTGAGACCAAATTCTTTGCGTAGACCGTCTTTCATTCGTATCAGCTCTTTTAATCCGCTACGCAACGTCCAAAACAAAGACTGCTCGAAGGCTTTATGTGTGTCTTGTAGTAACGTTCGCCCGTCGACTTTCTTACATTCAGTAGATGTAGAGAGACTGCACATCCAAGTTCATGTCCACTTTGTCTTCCATGTGCACCGGGGACTCCTGAGACACTTCGACCGCCTCCTCCCAATCCAGAGGGTCCTTGTATGAAAAGTTACGCGCCACGAGGTCATTGAACTGTAAACCCATTTCTCAGTTCTTAAGTTTTGCTTACGACATTTGTGATGTATTCCTTGTAATTCGGCTGCACGTAGAACGACTCTGGTTTCTGGTAAATGTGTGGGAGGACCTTCTCCAGGTAGAAAAGGCTCGAAGGAGGAACTTCGTCCTAAAAACCCGTTCAACCCTGAAGTTAGGAAAGACCTACATCACCGAAGGAGAGGTTGGCGAGGGAAAAGTTCTGTTTGAGGCGGATGATCTCGGCCATTTGGTTGCATTTCGACCACGGCAGTCGTCCGAAGATGTTCTCTACGGCGATGTAGAAGACGGAAACCAGGTCGTCCCAGCGGGAGAGGTCCTGTCTCTGATGAGAATTGACCGAAGCGTAGCGGATGGTCCCGTAGAAACGACTGTACGGACGACGCGCCTGCAGGCTTCCGTCGTCGTTCAACATGTACCTGAAGTTCAGATTATCAGGATAATCAACACAAGCTTTTTTCAATAATACATCTGTAGAGCATACCTGCAGAAACCAAAATCGATGACGTACAAGTGACGGAGGTTGTCCCTTCCAATGCAGAAATTGGCCGGTTTCACATCACTGAAATTGTTTGTGCAACAGCAATTGTTCTCACCTATGCAACCACCCGTGGCTGTGAACGATCTTCATTGTATGCATCATTTTGAACAGAATCCACAGGGACGTCCTGGTCCTGAATCGTCTGTATCCAATTCTCATTACATATTTCTTACGTGAACATTCCTCCATTGTTAGACTTCCTCAGGTCATGGAGGTTTCGTCCGGCGCACTCCATCACCAGATATCGGATGTTGTTGCTTTCTCCGTAGTCCAGGTATTCCAGCACCGGTTCCCTCTGACTCTCCTCCGGGTTCTCCGGTTTGTAGACAGAGTTCAGGTGACGAAGGCAGGCAGCCTCTTTTTCCAACAACGGCGCTTCTGTATTTGTGGATTCAACCTGAAAACAGTAAGTTTTGCAGAAAAAAGAATTGATCACACCTTGATGGCGACTTCGTTGCGGCCATCGGTGCCGAAGAAGACCTGTCCAAAGGTGCCTCCGCTGATGCGACGAGTGACGGTGAAGCGGGAGAGAAGTTGTCCGACAGACACCATGTCCTGTTCGTCCCCCAGGTTGGGACAGTAGTAAGTAGAACCCGTCTGAGCGAAATTCTGAAAGGGAAGTGGGAAAACTGACCATGGGAGGGGTTGACGACCGCCGGTCGAGCAGGCAACCGGGGGAATGAAACAATGGACGGAGGGACTTCCGCCCTTCTCGAAACGTGGTTCACGAGTAACGTTTATTCTAATTACATTGATAATTGTGCCATTTTGTTTACACGTCTTTATTTTTAATTATCCCTTGCACGTGGAAAAGAAAGTGGAGTCTGCTTATTTTCTCCTTTTTGTAATGCATTTAGTGAGAACAAGTGTACCTTTTGTCGTCATCAAGATGTTGCGGCCCGTCTTTGTCCTTTGGAAAAGTGGGGAAACCTGTTAGTTTGATTTTGTTCTCATCTCGGTCACGCAAACAAGGGCAGGACGGCTCCGACTGCACATTTAACGATCAACACTTTTCACTCTTTGATGTAAAACAACCTTTGGAACATACATAGGATTACTGTAGAAATACCCCATCTCATAGTCTCCAGCGTTAATTGAATTGTAAAGATTGTCCTTGTGATTTTTCTCCTCCGCCGGTCGTAGAACGGGCATGACGGCTGTCGGCGACGTTCGCGTGATTCTCGCGCGTTCGCCCTTGATGCGGAGGATAAAAAATGGGTCAGAGCCCTATCACAAACACGGCGCATCCCCTCATCCTCAGCCAATCAGACGTCTTCCTCGAGTTTCCCAACGACCCGTTCCCTATCACAGCCATCTTCCCGCCTTCTTCTTCATTATTGCTCTACGCCGAACACTCTGACGATTCAACTGTGGCAGATCCACAGACAACAAAGTATTTTTCGACGACTTTCAAGTATTGCCATTTTAACATTTACACAATGAAAAACGTATCGCTCTTGCCGATCGCTCAATGATACTTCAAGACCGAATTAAGTTTTCACAGATTATCTTCGAAACACAAAGAATTCCTAATTCCTTGTGACTTTGGCTGTAACATTCTCTTTCTTAGCGATACGGAACTGATTCTGAAATGGAAGTTCTAACTGAAAGTCATTTTGCCGGAACGAGAAGGAAATGAAACGTCTAAAAGCACTGTACGAAACTAAGAATATTTGCTGTGCTTAGCTTCAAGTGCTAGTTTTATTCTCCTTTCATTCCCTTCTCTTTCTCAAAGACCTGCAGAGACCAAATAAATCAGGTTACAAAATGTTTGACAAATCGCTTGCAGTCTTTATTTTTCCATCGAAATAGGCGTTTCGCCGCCGTCGGAAATAGAAGTGTGCACGGCGGTCTTCTGAACCAGTTGCTTCGTTTCGGGTCAACTTGACAAGAAACGCTCTCGAGAACCGGAAAGGAAGAGAAAAATGATGGTCACTGGCGAAGAAATTCAAGATTTATACCTTTTTCTCCCCAACGCCAAAGTCTTTCAGTTTGGTTCCGGTTAGAGAGAATTACGTTCCCCACTGCCCATTGCTTTGGTTGGATGCACTCATTTATATGCACTTCCGAATAGCCGAAGATCAAGGTTATCTGTTCATCTGCCCACTATTCACAACTGCACCATCTCAATTCAAAACAAAACGGCTGAAAAGGACAAAAAATGAATCGTAATCTTATGTTCTCGTACGTATCCTATTTAACAAACTTGGATGTGGCCAATGCAATATGAAATGCTGTCCTTTAACACTACTAGCAAAATAACCCCGTGTTTAGTGTACTGTTGAAACCCCTTGCAATTCTTTTGGATACATCTCTAAATCAAAACCGTTACATATATAATATTCGTAGAAATTGGTTTTTGTTAAAACGGTTTATGTTAGAAATCAAGTGGTATGCCGTTTAAGTGAATTGTCACTCTCAACCTTCCAATGCATTTATCCGACCGGTCATCGCCCATCAACTACCGTTGATGGCGGCTCCCTCCGTATTTCCATTGGCGTAGTGCCCTTTCGCGTTTTCTCTTTGTGCGGTCAGCTGTGCCAAGGTCGCCCTTTCGCTCATTTCCGTCCTGTTTTCAGCGCTATCTGGTCATCTGTTCCCGTGACCGGTCCCTTCAGTCACATCATGGACCAAGAACACCTTGCTTTTGTCAGAGCCCTCAGACAACAGGTAAACTTACGATACTTATTTTTTTAAATAATTAAAACTCATAAAACAATCTACACTATCAGTAAAACCAAATCTCTCAGATAAGGGTTGTCTTAATCTAAATCAGTGTTGTTTTAAGAGAAATTTAAAAAAGCGCGGATTATGTATGGTCTAAATTTATGGTCTAAATTTTAAAAAAAAATGGTCTAAAGTTAAAAAAATGGCCAAATGACTTTTATTACTAGTGCAGCGTTCATTGCATTATTACGTCTGATTGTGAGGGAAAAGTGACGCGTGGGAATTTCAATTTTTGCTCTCTTGTTTTCGACGTTTCTTTCCGATTACCGACTGAGATAGAATCTGATCGTGGAGATTGCCAAAGAACGACGTTACAGAACAAGGAACTGTTGACGGAACACTACGACCAGGACTTTAATCTTCTCAGATGGGCACAGGGCTACGGGTTTGATCTAAAGGAGGCATCGGAGGAACTCAGAAGACACCTTCAGTTCAGACGCTTTTATGATCTAGACGACATTGGGAGCATAAAGGAGCACGAGGTGCTCAAGAAGTATTTCCCCATCGGACTAGTCGGTGCGTAGGGATGTCAGAGCATAAACAAATAGTTTCAGGAGAAACAGGGGTCAACAACAACCTACTCGTCATCGAATGCGCTGGGAAAATTGATCTCATGGGCATATTGAAATCGGTGCATTTGGCGGATTTCCTCATTCAACGGTACAGATTCCAAGAGAAAATGCTCAGGGCCATGAATGAAGTGGAGAAGAGGACTGGACAACAGGTATTTCTTCTCCTTTCTTACTTTTGTTCCTTTTTTTGATAATTTCTGAAATCCTATCTTCAGGCGTCCGTCATCTATGTTTTGGATCTGGATGGGCTCAAGTTTGATCCAGCCCTTCTGAGCATAGTGACGGGACCCTACCGTATCCTCTGGGCCTCTGTCTACACAAACTATCCCGAATGGATTGACAAAATGTACATAATCAATGCCCCTTCCTTTATGACTATTCTGTGGAAGGTTAGCTTATCTTTTTCTCATTTTAACAAGACGTTAGGCCATTGGACCTCTCCTTCCTGAACGAACTAGGAACAAGGTTAGGATTTGTGGGTCAAATGTGGATCAGTGGAAGGAACAACTGCTCGAGGTTGGATCTCTATTTGTTTTGACCTTCTCCTTCTTTTGTTTTAGCATGTCCTTCCGCAGAATCTTCCCAGATATTGGGGAGGAACCCTTGTGGATCAGAATGGCGATGGGATGTGCAGAGATCGGCTGAACATCCCAAGCGATCCCATTCCCCATGACCTCTATTGGACTCCGACAAAGGAGACGCCGGACAAGGAGGATCTCACGGCGACCACCATCTCTGCGGGAAAGGCACGCTTCTTCACTTTTGTTGTTTCGGCAGAGGAAAACCCACGCTATATCATCATCAACAGGCGAGTCAAGTAACTGAGCGGAAAAAGTCAACCAAAGCATCGTTATTTGTATTAGTTTTCTGTTTTTGCGTGACAATTGCAACATTTTCCATTTTTGGTTAACTTCTTTTTGACAATCACAATGGCCATAAACTATGGCTGCAGTGAGCAGTCACATACAAAAGTTAAACTATTCACAAAAACAGCTGTTTATGTCATTTCGATATTTCAGCTAAATCACTTGCAGATTCTGCGACCGAACATTCGGAATGGGCATCTGGTACTCTCCGTCTCCAGAAGCCGTTGACTGGGAATTGTCGAAATTAGACGAATGGATGCCAGACTTTGACTACCCCGGCATGCCAACAACCGACTTCCTACGGGTGCGAGTGCCCGGACCTGGAGTGTTTCGTCTGAAACTGGGCAACGAGGCCTCTTGGATCCGCTCTCTTCAAGTCTTCCACAGAGTCAGGTTCACGGATGAACAGGGCAGGGACGTAGACTTTACTTCTAACGACTAGATAGATGCATAATAAACACATTTTAAAGCGGTAGAAGGTTTATTAAAATACGACCCGGTCAATGTCCTCTTTTGAAGATGATCTCGTGTGTGGTTTTCTTCTCTGCCTGTCTGCGTCTCTGTTTCTCTCTCCCTTCCTCTATTTGGCACACTGCCAGGCATCTTCCCTCAACTGTTGACAGCCTCCGAGAGACATCAGCCATTGAGTTGTGTGTCTGAACACATCAGAATACAGGCAAACAAGAACTTACCCTTGAAACTGCGGATCTTAGCTCCTCAACTTCTGCATGTATGCTATTCAAACGGTCAAAGACGTAATCCGTTGTTTTCCGTGTGTTATTCGTGAACTCCGATTCCCTAAATATGTGTTTTGTATAAGATGGAATCTTCTGAAAACCTGCTGAGGTCGAATTCCATTCGTAACCGATGGATGTCCTCTTCGACAATGCGAAGTTGTCTGGGTAAAACAACAAGTTCTGAAGCGACTGTTACAGTTGTATTAACAAATACCCACCGGCTACAGAATCATTTAGTTCGTTAAACTTTTTGTTTAGACGGAGGTAGGAGAAGCCAAGATAGGCGACACACAGGGAGAGGGAGAAAATCAGGAGACATTGAAGACGACTCACGGCCGAAGGAGAGGGTTTTCTGAAAAGACCCGTTTATTGCAGACAAACACATTTGTAAATTTCGACCTCCAAAGTAGTTTGCTTGGCTAATGAAAGCTTTGCGTTCCCAGTTTCCCTCCATTAGAACAGTCGTCCTAGCAAAGGAAAAAAAATCTGTCCGGATTACTCAGGTGGAGATAAATGCGGAAGCAGCGAAAGTGGATGAGGCCAAGGGAGATGAAGAAGGGGGAAGGGGAAAGGTAAAGCAGAAAGAGGAGAAGCAGGAGAAGGAAAAGAAATAGGAGAAGGAAGAGGAGAAAGGAGAGAAGTGCAAGGCAAAGAGGCCAATTAGGTAGGAAAAGGGATGGAAAGAGGGCAAAAGGGGTTCCTATGAAAAATGAGAAAAAAGAACAAGGGAGACTACAAGACCTGCCAAAACTTTGTATGGCCGAGTTAGACAAGCCGATCGGGGAGGAGCTGAAGAAGCCGAAGAGCAAGCAATCGGACGTTCTTCATCCGGACAAGAAATAAAATAATTGTGCAAATTACAACATTGTTTATTGAATAGTGACTACTGTAATCACTAGAGTAAAATTGTTTCGACTCTTTCGGCTTATAACTCTTATGTTTGCAAAAAGAGGATTGTTTCGAAAAAAAAGGAGAAAAGGAGCTAACCTCTTACAGTGTCTGGTGCGTCGAATGAGGTCGTCTCCTCCGTCAGAGTCATCAGAAGCCACCAGAAGGGAGGACATCAATGCATCTGAATGTATTTGCTAGCGAGAAACGAAAAGAATCGCGGCGGAAGAGCGGTTATGGCAGGAGGGAGGACTAACGAAGGCAATGCGCCGGCTGATTGGCGACAGAGTCGGCTGGTCACAACAGAAGAGACAGCCGGCTGTCACGGGAACCCGGTAGTTGGGGACAGCCGGAGGCTTCATTGGAAACGAAATCGGACGGCAACTGCGTCCCCTTATCTACGCAAATAATTGCGCACTGAAATTAATTCCGCCGGCGGCGAGAAAAAAAACAAAACGACGCCCGTCGGGGGATTTTCTTTGGCAGCGATGGGGACGAATGGACAGCCGGGTGGCAATTAGCAGGGAAATTTGAGAGTCAAAGGGTCAGAAAGTGAAATATACATGGACACAAGCTAAAGTCTTTTACGTGTCTGGCATTGGGTGTATCATTACCAGAAATAAAAAACCCGCTTCGCGGGTTTTCGCTATCTGAATGGGCGGCCTTCGGCCGCTTTAGGGCCGCTTCGCGGCCCTAAAAGAATTACCAAATTTTTCGGTGAGCGCCCGGGTCGCGTACCAAAGTGCGGCCGACCGCTCCGGCGCTTC
Source organism: Oscheius sp. G VE-2021 (assembly GCA_022343465.1). Classification (NCBI taxonomy): domain Eukaryota; kingdom Metazoa; phylum Nematoda; class Chromadorea; order Rhabditida; family Rhabditidae; genus Oscheius; species Oscheius sp. G VE-2021. The sequence goes on from JAJQXH010000058.1 coordinate 1,779,423, forward strand.
GTGCCGCGCACCCATTTCTACCCTCTGGAAATGAGAAGAGCCTATTAATAGAAGTTTCACGTTGCGCTGCTAACCAAGAGAGAGAAGGACAACCCTCAAATGTTATAAAGGACCAGGAGACGGCCCGCCTTCGGCGGTCCTCACTCCTGGCATGTGTGGGGTCAGCACATCAGTAGCTTTCGATTGATGTTAAACACTCCTTTGGGGGCCTTCGGCGCCAACTGGGCCGCTACGCGGCCTCACGGGGCTTCGCCCCCTCATGGGCGCCTACGGCGCCAAAAGGGGGCGCTACGCGGCCAAAACGGCTGCTCCGCAGCCACAACGGTGCCTCCGGCACCGCACAACCACAAAGTGACCGCCAACGGGAGGAAATGAACGGCCGGTCCGGCCAACGATTTAGGCTAATTGGGCCCGCCAAGGGCACGACCGGCCACGTTCCGCCAAAACTCCGTCAAATTAGGGCCACGCACCGGTTAGAGAGCGCGGGGAAATGAGAGACCCAGGCAGCGCACCCAACGCCACCCAATATCACGCATTACCAACCAATCAACCAACCAACCAACCAACACACACCGCTTTTCTAAGAGGGGATCATCATTTTAGCTAAATTAAACAGTTCCTGCAACCCAATGATTCAAAATATCTTAATCTAATGTATATTGTGTTTAATCAGCTAAAATGATTTTCCACAGATTCCGATAACCTAGTTTCACTGTATTCGTCAGTGGGATTTGTTTTTTTTTCTCTTTTCACGTTCTGAGCATAACAAGAATTTCAAAAATTGTCCAATTTGTCACTCATTAGGAAGGACTCTAGGCGTAAACAAACGAAAATTAGAAAGCGCAGAGATAATTCAATCGCCTGCTGAAAATGGAGTTACAGCTGGGGAAGAGGGATCAGACGGCGTTTTCAGCCAGAAACAGGCAAAAGACGAAATTAGCCAGAATAATAATGCATTCTTCACTTACTTCCAGGGTAAAATTACTTAGATCGACGCCGAAATAGTCCGTAAACAAGAAATTTAATTTAAGTTGCAATCGAAGTTCAAGACTCTTATAGGGAATAGGTTATTTATAGGGGAAAATTCAAGGAAACGACCCTACCCAACTTGGCGACCCTATAACCAAGGAGACGACCCCAAACCATTGCAGGAATGGGTGGGGTCGTTTCCCTCGCATAAGGTATTGGGGTCGGATTGTTTAATTAGTATCAAGTAAACGACCCCAATTTTGAATTGAAGGGCTCGTCTACTGGAGACCCCGGACCTATTAAATTTGACGACCCCATGAACGATTTCTAGGCAAGCGACCCCAAATGGGGTCGCTTTGTATAACTTGGGGGTCGTATAATTGAATCATGGGGTCATTTAATTTAACATGGATTCAACAGTTTAATTACGTTTGGGGTCTCTTATTTGAACGATTTGACGTTTTTACCTTAAGCGTCGTCGTAAAGTTGTGAACTATGGGTCGATTTATTAAACTCTTAATTTTAGGTACTGTGGGGTCTCGTATTTAAACGAAAAATTGTAGCTAAAACAAGGGTAGGAATGGTATGTTTGGTAGGAGTCAATTACAAACATTAGCAGCAGTATTACGGCTTCCTTACTTCTTAGCAGACTACGGCTTCCTTACCCCACTAAAGATCCAGTAGGAATCTTCGGTAATACAGATTCGATAGCCCATTCTTATAAGTGTAAAACAACCGACCAGGACCTAGTAGGTAGATGACCGCTGGCTCGTCGCAGGCAGGTAGAAATGAACCAATCGAGGCAAGCATGCGGGTAAACGTTTGATTAGCGTATATGTACGTTGGGGTCGCCTCTTTGGGATAGAGATGTCGCTTTCTAGGCAATGAAGAAAGGGTTTAGCATTTGGGTGGGGTCGTTTTCTTGGGACTTTCTTTTTTTTTTTTTTTTTTTTTGGGGGGGTCGTATACTTTAATAGAGTGGGGTCGTGTGTTTGAATGTACCCTTCGAATCCTTGATTAAGGATGCCTGAGTGCTGTGTTTGTGGTGTTGTGAAGAGGCTTCTGGCGAAAAGTCTTGTTCGAACGGCTGGCGGATGACTGAGACGTCCATAATGGGGTGTCCCGCGGGAGCCGCCGCTCAACGCCGAATTCCGCTTTTTGCCAAATTAAACGTCTCTCAATTCGGCCGTTTCGTCCAATTAAGGGCCGCACGGGAGATGCACAATGGAAGCTCACAGTCACACACTCACAATCTGACGGATAAGAGAGGACAAACCCAACAGAAGGCAATTGGACACAAAATGAACTGCCCAGTTGGTCTGAGTGTGAATGTGTATATTTTGCAAAAAGAACCACTTGACCGGTGTTTACCATAGCGAGGCTTCAAAGGCTGCTCAGTGACTGATTGCATGCATTTCCCGAACGACCAGTTCGACAGACCGACAACAATCGGGCGGATTGTTGTGTGACGGAGCAGGGAAGAATTGTTTTGACACCACACGACATCCATTAACTGAGGAGCTCCATCAGGTCGTTCGATAAAATATACCTTGGAAAACTTTAAACTAAATAGGCAGAGGTTGGCAATCTTGATACTCTTGGGATTGGGCACTGATTATGTCCATGGTTCATAAATAAGTCTCCTTGTTCGTGTGGTGGACTAAGTAAGACGGAATCTTTAATTGGAACGGCAGCTGCAGAACAAAGGTGATTTCCTAGGGGCGTTCTCCGTAGCGAAGTCCCTCAAATAGGGCTATTTATCTTCGGGCGCCCTTCTGAACTTTCGTATGCTCAAATGGCATCCTAGTCATTTTTCAAGAAAGCGGCGGAGAAGGAAATTCAACTGGTATTCAGAAATGGACTTTTAAATTGTCCGCTAGACAAAACTTTATGTGAGCACTGCTGACAAAACAAACCAAAACGGAGGCATCCATTCATAGACTGTGATGATTCATATAACTAGTTTGCTCTAGAACCTAAAACTACTATGACAGACAACCTGTTTTACAAACTGAAAAAATCTAAAGAAAAGAGCTTGTACGTAAATCCACACAAGAAACCAAATTGCCGCTACCCTTTATTTCAAATAGTCTCATAAGTATTATTCAAGGGAGCTTCTTACTGCTGGCTGAGTCCGGTGGCCTCCGGGTAGTAGAGCATCTGAAGTCTCACTGTCTATGTGGCATCTGCCTTTTACCTCATTGGCCTGGTTGAGCTGGTTCAGATTGTAGGAGGAGAGGCTGGGCAGCTGGCGGAGGTCCTCGAGCGACTGTCGGCTAAAGTCCCGGAGAACCCTCTCGGCGCTGTCGTAGATCGAGGGAAGCATCGACAGTTCGTAGGCAGATTCCGTGGAGAAGAGGCGTTTGTTCATGCACTGAACTGGCCATTTCTAACTGTCCACTGGAATACCTGGTTGTTGGGCATCTCCTTCCTCTCGAAGCTCGTTCCCAGCATCTGAATGTCCAACTCGGACTTTGCCTCAAAGGCCCTCTTGTTGAGGGTCTGGTTGGTCGGCTGCTTGGGAGCCGGGAAGAAGTTGCCAGAACCCAGCTGGAAGTTGGAGGAGAAGACATCAGGCACATGGGCCCTGTCGTCCAAAGTGTTCACAGGCAGCGACACCACCGAGTTCAGCGACACAGAGCTCTCCGAGGAGAGAGGGCTCTCCTGGTAGCGGGAGACGTGGGCGTAGGGGTTGGGACTGTTGGTGGGCTGACTGGGGAGGGGCTGTCCGGCCATAAAGTCCTTGTAGGTGCCGTTTTTAGTGAGGTAGCAGTATGAAGAGTTCGTGGGGCCATTCTCGAAACAGCCGGGGTAGTAGGCGTAGTCGCTGTTCCTCTGAAGACCCAGAAATGACCTTTCTTTGGTTGCCAAACCAATTCGCAGGAGCTTTTGTTCTCAATGGGAGGGAGGGCGTTGAGCTCAGCCATTGACTCGGCGCTGATCGGACGCCTGGGTGCCTCGTCTCCGTTCCTCATCAGATGGACGTAGGCTCCATTCGACCGAAGAGAGACATTCGAGACCGCAACGGAGGGAGCACTCGCGTCGACGGAGGACACGATTCCCTTGAGTTTCTCGTTAAAGAATTAATGATATTAACCTACGAAGTTAACGGGAAGATTGCGCATTTCGGTGACAGACTCGGCGGATCGCATGACCAGCTGTGGCTGCTGGGAGGCGAGGCGAGTGCCAAGGAAGGCGTCCTCCGAGGAAGGAGGGTAGTTGAAGAAGTTGGAGCGGTTAACAGCGGAGTCCATGGCGAACGACCTGCTTCCTTGCAGAGAAACGAGAGAATGATTTCCTTTTCTGGTTCTGCCTTTGGGAAAAATGACGCAACGTGGCGGTTGACTCGGAACGTACGAGAATATGCAAAGTTCTATCATTCCGGCGACAGTCTTTAATGAAAATATCTCGACGTCCGAGCCAATTCGAGAACTTATTAATCTTTACAATAGCAAAAATAATGTATTTATTAAAACGAGAAACACGTAAAATAATTTGTTATTAGACAGAATAAACGGATAAATATGTTCTAAGGCGCATTTCCGGTACTTGTGATGTCAGAGTGAGACGAGATCAGTAGAGAAACGACAACCCAGACTCTCTTCTTTTACTCACAATCTCGTACCACGAATTCTCCTGAAACATGTGTTATTAACTAAAATTCAAAAACACGAAAACATTACCGTATTCCTCCATTATCACAATTTTTGCAGTTGAAAGAAATGTAAAAGGAATGTAGAAAATATCTAACTAGCAGCTGTACTTAACAGGAAGCCCATCACTGGAACCACGGTCTCAGTTTTTTTTCTTCCCCCCCCCCTCCCCCTGAATCACTCGAGGGGTAATTCCCTTTGACATTCCCCTGCAGTCATCTGTTCCTCAAATGACACCCTTCCCTGCTTAGAATGTCACAAAGTGGGGGTGTCCGCCTGTTATTTGGAAAACCCTCGATTTGAACTATTGCTGCTTTTACAAGCCAATGGAATAAATTAGCGAACGATTCACCCCTTTCAATGTTTAATTATTTAGAAATTGGATTGTGTTTTAGAAACTCGATGATGGAAAATAGGTATGATGCTCGAATGCATACTTTCCCCTACTGGTCAGTCTGAATTCTGCCGTGATGGACAGAATATTCATCTCCCGTTATCAGAGCGAAATGGGTGGGGGAGGGAATAAATGGCCTTCAGACACCCGTCACAGAAAAAAGGGATTGTTCCAAAATATAGACGCCAGCGGTGAATCAGAGTCCGCCACGGGGCAAAATACAGACAGAAAAGAATTAATTCGTAATTCATTGCAAATTCTAAATACTAATCAATCAATTTTCAAATGAATATATTTTTGTAATGATAAAAAAATAAAATCTTAAGATAAATCGAAAAACTTTAAGGGGTTGTCACCCTAAAATGCAATTTGTACATTCAAGATATTTTGCGTTTGTCTCCGTTTCTTTACGAAAATAAGGAAACGGGTCATTTTATCATTCCTTTTAAAACCGTTTTTTAAAACTGATTCCCGTTCCTTAGAAATATGATTCTGATTTCTGAAGTTTCCAGATATCCTACGTAAATTAGCATTTCACTCTACGCACTCGACCTGTCGTTTTCACAGCGCGTGACTACACCTATAATTTACGGGAATTTCCTACTTCGGGCCACAAATTGAGCAAGAGCAGTTGTTGAACGAGAGATTAAGCATTGAGCTGTTCAATAAATTTTGAGCGAAAGAAAACAAGGCAAACGCAAAATGGACAAACTAGATACTCCTAAACGCCTTCTCAAAAGCAGTGATGCCGTTAATGTGAAACTACCCCAGTGTGTCATACAAACGTTTAGCGTAAATATTGAGAACCCCGCGGTAGGCCGAAACAAGCGTGATGACAAGAAATGTATTTTGCACAAGATTCAACAGAATGGAATGGACGAGAGGAAGACATTTTGACCCGTGTATCTTATATACATTATGCACCAAGAAGGACCCGTTCGGGCATCACAGAAGTCGATACATGAGGCGGCTACAGGGACACAGCAGACTGCGTCAGGACTGAAACGACACGTCACGACACGACATCAACAGGGCATGCCAGCCACTCACCTTATCATTACAGAAACTCTTCAGAGTATCCAACGAGCACTTCTTTTTACAGCATTCCGTCGTGATACTCCGCGACGGAGAAAAGTTAAAGTCTTCTCCAGATCCTGAAAACGCATCTTTGAAAACTCTGAGGAAATGAGTCAAGACAGGACTTCAAGTGGGCGAACTCAATACCTTGCGCATCGAAAATAACGCGTACCGTAAACAAGGACATTTCGGTCTTTATCCAGGTTTTCGGCGCTGAAACTCTCTTTGAAATAAACAACGACGGGTCAGCCGGCTGTCAGCTAATCTGCTGTGACACGCGTTTCATGAGCTCCTGTAGCCTCACGTGTGTGTTCGGGAAACAGTCTCCAGTAAACACTGGGAAGTGACATCACCCTTGTGTTTCAAATGACGTCACGTGTCGCTAGAAGAAGGCCAATTGACCCTCACTTCACTCTTTCTTGACCCCAACGGACCACGTTGCGCCATACCTCAAGAGCAGCTTAATCCGCCTGGCCGCAAGAATTTCAAAAATGCCGCGAGCCGCCCGACGGCCAACGGAATGCGCACGAAGACAGGATTCAAGCGGATATAGAGAGAAAGGGGAAAAGGGGAGAAAGACAAAATATGATCTAGCATAAATAATATTCAAAAATGTCTCTTTTGGAGGCTGCGTTTCAAAAGCCTCTGTCCATACATGTAACATTGGTTGAATGGCTTTGATTAGTTAATTCAAAGCGCCGTCTATAATATCTCCAGACGATATCTTTTGAGCAGAAAGTGCAGTCTTGCAGTTGTATTGAGAAAAGTTCCTAGAAAAAGTGCTGTGGTATTTTGTAGGAGTGATTCATTCGGGATCAGATATCAGAGTACTACGTGGGTTTGTTCCTGGTTCATTCCCAGGTCAATTCTTCCGTGCGGAATTGTAGCCATGAACTTTTGAAAAACTCTGCCCTCCGCTACGATTACAAGTGTTTTGTGCGTCAGGAAGTGGAAGAAATGTAACGGATGTTTGGGAATTAAATTGTTTCAGAAAAATCTCCTTTAAGCTATAGAATTTTCAAAGTCTAGCATACTTCTTGTTTTTATTTCTCTTATAATTTATTTTTCAATAAAAATCACATTTGAATGGAATCTATAAATTGTTTAAAAGGAGATGCGAATAATATTAAAATAGAAAAATAACTATTTGAACAGCAGATTATGGACACTCGTTTGCAAAACGGGCGGAACAAATGGAAGGCGAAACAGAAAACAGAGAAAGTGCGAGTGATTCAGTTCCTCTTCCTGAGTTGTCTTCCATTTGAAGAAACTACGTGCCAGCGGATCATATGAAAAGAGATAACGAAGTACTACGTACTTGCTACGAGATATCTAATTTTGGGCTGGTATTCTGAAGAAGAAGAAGCAAATGTATGCTAGATGTTCAGGCAAAGTTCTTTTTTTTCTGAAAAAAAAAGTCGAAATCACATATGAGAACGGGGGCCCAATGTCTCCAAAAGGCAGTTATGTTTCCGTCTTTCCGTCGACTCACGAACCTTTCGAAATGTTCTGTGATTTTGAGAAGAGAGCATTCGTAACGACACAAGGCATCAAACGTATCTGTTCAAGAGAGCAATTGGTTCAAACCTGGGGTTTAAAAATGGATGGAAATGAACATCGAAATTTCCTTAAAAAAGATCTCATTTTTGTTTACCTGACATTTCGGAAGGAACAGGATGATTTCATTTAGGGCTGGATTGATGATTTTTAAGTCACAATAAAGTCCTTTTTCACATTGCGCACTTAAATGGTAATCCTTTGAATTAATCCCAGGGAACTAAAAGCCATTATACAAATGGGACAAAGGTATTCTCATAGAGGAAGTGAAATACGATTACATAAAAAGAATGGAAAAAGTGGAGGTTTTTGTGCTAGTCTTAGGACCTGTGGAACCTACTGAAAAAGAGGCCGACGTACCTCTGTGTCTGGAAGTTGCTGAACAGACTTTACTGACGGCCTCGATGAGTTTGATGCCACAGAGTCTT